>CM056732.1:74141791-75487148 GCA_029844215.1 Przewalskia tangutica
TCCTTAGCATGATAATCAACCTAGGTTTGGCAGGATAACCGCGAGTTAGCGGATCTTAGAGGATGCCTAACCCCTTCCCTCTAGATTAATAAAGAACCCTTACCCAGAATCTCGTTAAGTTTAGCAGACCATTAAAATGGAGTTAATGTTTACTTTAAACTAGTTAACATTTAGGTGTCCTAATTCACCCAATTAATTAGGTGGCGACTCCGCGAACCCTTTTAGCATCCTTTAGCACTTTTGATATGCTAGCACCTTTTAAGCACCTTTTAGCACCCTTTTAATATTTTTTAGTATTTATTTTATTTTATTTTCTAACCTTTTACTAAGCAGGAGATTTTATTTAGAAATGTCGCGGTCGAAAAAGGGCGTGACACCATAAATATATATTTATCAAGTATATCCCTCATCAATCCATTATTTTCTAATTAATAATTCTTTATTTTATTTTATATTGTATTTTTGTGCTGAATTTTTAATTTGTGGAATGATTTTAATTTTTTTTGGTTGATATTTTTTAATATATTTCAATCACCATAATGATATTATATCAATATTTATTATTTTCTTTGATTTATCTATCTGTTATATTAATTGAAAATGTTAATATGTACTTAAAAAATTTAAAGTAAAAACATAATTAAAGTATTTCATATAGATATTTAAAATAATTTCTCTCTATAAAATAATCTTAATAGTAAACATTCATTGATACGTGTCCTTTTTTGTAACTTGACACTCAAAAATACTTTTTAAAGAAGATTAGCCAATTACAATCTGCTTATCAAAAGCACTTTTCACATAAATTAACCAAACACAAATCGTTTCTCACCAAAAGTACTTTTTAGAAAAGCACTTCTCAAAATAAGCAGTTTTTAGCCGTTTGGCCAAACATGCTCTTAGTTTGAAAGTGTGATATGGTTTTCTTAGGGTAAATATTTTAGATAGTCACATAACTATCATTTTTTCGGAGCTAGAGTGATAAAAATAAGAAAAGAGGGATCCATTCTGGCGCAATATCATATAAAAAAACGTACGCATGAAAGAGCTAGAACTGCCCCGAAAGTCCTAATGATTACCGAAATCAATTTGGAATGTACAAATTAAAGCCACTATTTCCTTCTTCCCCGAGATGAACTACTCTCGCAAACCGCCCTTGCTTCCAACACTTAAGATTGACCTCCTTAAGTGTATGAGTGAATGTTTTCTGAATTTCATACGGTACTACTTACTTACTTAAAGTTCAGTTTTGGCTTACCAAAAAAGTTGACTGAAGGAACTAACCTAAGCATACCCCCCCCCCCCCCTCTCTCTCAAATACAAAAGTCAAGAAAGGGATTCCTTGGATAAGTGAAAAAATGCTTAAAAAATCCTTTCATTTCTCTTTAAATGCCTTTGTCCTACTTATAGTATCAGTCCTACAGCCTATAGTATTTTTATTAACCAAGAACTTATGAATTTTTTTGGCCTTTTCCAAGTGCGCGGAGCCCCAACGGGGAAGGTATTCGTGCTTTATCATCGGGTCAATAATGCTAATCCCTCTTTTTATGTTACTCCTAGGGAGGGTCAGTCATAAACAATTATTGATTGGATAGGTGCGACCAATCCATTCTAACTAGAAGTATCAAGAATTTTGCATTCCCAAATGGTGGGAGTTTTTTTTAATATCCTCCTTTCTCGAATGGAGTCCTTTTATTTTGCATATCTCGAGTTTCGAATTCCCTCACGCTTTTCCATCACATTTGTTTCTTCGAGAACACTCGCCTCGTCGATTCTTCCCCTCGTTCCTTTTATCTTGGGCATTGAGATGTTTATGGCATATTCTTCTTTTCATCTTTCTAGCGTATTTAGTTAATGGAGTAACAGTGTCCTTGAGTTATTCTCCTCGGCATCGCCTTCTCTCATCGTTAAAGGCGCCGCAAGGCACTCGACTAGAAGGAGTGGATGTTAGGCACGCAGGGAAGACTCTGACTATGCGCTGGAACTAGCCCTGGGCATGGATTCTTCTTTGATTGAAGGAACGGTACAAAAGAGAACCATAACCATATCCTTCACACATTCAGTCTGATATTAACTGCGTTATTGCCCGATCATAGCTGTATTGTATTAGATTAGTTATCTGCCCCCGCCTGTTAGAATGCAGTGCAGAATAACACAACTCGAAGCGCGTCATTCCTAATAGAAAGTTTCTAGCCGTCTTTCTTGAGGAGCGAGAAAAGAGAGGAAATGGACGAGATAGTTTGGCCATTACATTTTATTCAAAAGGTAGAGATGAATCCCCAAGAGCAGAGAGATCAGAAGGAAGTAGGCTCTTAGATAGGGCATTCCCGCTTAGTCTCTGGCTTACCTAAACCGCTGTTAGCATGTTAGCACGAGAGTGGATCGGGGAATCAAAAATATTTCTTTGATTGTTGAGTAAGGAAACGTAGCAGGGGAAGGGGATAGCACCGGTCTTGACTCTAATACTATTCTTCTTTGAGTAGATGTCGCATAACCACTGCTATTTGAGGCACTTGTGGAAGTCGACTTTGGAAATCTTAGAGATTCTCTTTTGTATTGTATTTTTAGTCCCAGTTGTGACCTTCATGATTTAATCTAGATACTAGTGTGGTGGTTAGTAAGCGTCTATTCAAATTAGTAGATTGTTGAGAAAAGCAAGTCACAATCGGGTAATGAATCATTTCCAGAAGGACGAAAAGAGGGCAACCGAATGAAAAGGGGCTGAACTAGACGGTCTCGCCTCCCCTCGAATGATCTGTGCGACTGTGGAGTACTCTCTGACGGATTCACTCTATTATTGCCTCCTATTCTTGAGGGAGAGAATGGGATTAAGTCGCGTGGCAAAAAAACACTACTCGCTCTTTGGGGTGGGCCTTCCGTACTCAAATCCGTACAGGGAAAGGATAATTATTCAGCGCACTAAAATCTAGTAAATGGGGTTTCATATTCATGAAAATTCGGGTTTGAAATGATTCATGTTACAGAACCAAGACAACCTATCTTACTAATAACAATAAAGGGTTAAGGGCCGCTCACACCTATAAATAAAAGCTTTTTGAAGTCTCTATTTGGTATTTCTTCTGGAACAATCACAATGACTTTTTAAATTATGGATATACTATCAGAAATTCAATGTGTATTCCTGAATAATTTCATTTTTTGGCGGGCACGCTCCCAACTTCTTAAGTTCAAAATTGTGTCGGACCAATGCTACGAGCTTTCAAAATCCAATGGAATCTTCTTAAAGTCGATCAAAGAAAAATTTAAGAAGTTTGGCACATTCAGCTGTGTTATTGAGATTCCTTTTTTCAGAAAGTTTTTTGTAATTTCGTAGAGAGAGGTAGATTAGTTTAGATCGTTCACATCAGTTCTACCTATAGAAAATATCATCAGAGGAGATAAATTTTTTATTATTCCAGCTGAGAAGACTAGTAAAAGGATCAAGAATGTTATATATTTCAGGAGCTAAGGAAGACTCATGATCCCTTTGACGTCCACAAAAGAATTTCTCTCAAATGACTTTTGTAAATTTTCATTCATCGTTGGGATAAAGAGACTTCATATTCACGATGATATCATTTTTAATAAAAAGTGATTAATAGAAATATCCCTTAATCGTGCCTGAAAAGCTTCACAAAGTTGTCGTATGCGGGTACTACGAGGCCCACGACTTTCTTGATCACCTCATTTTATGTGGCTAAAGAAGGAAATATCGTTGATTTGTTGAGAATCTACATCTAGGACTGGTAGAGTTATCGGGTCATAACTCTTCTCACTCTGGCCTTAGGCCTTAAGGTTATTTTTTCAACAATCTAAAGTCCTTTGTTCATTTACAAACACTTATGTGATAATATGTCGGGAATCGGCTTCTCAACCTAGCTAAAGAAAGTGAGGCAACACTATTTGCTTGAAGTAAAGTGTCACTTGCTTGCACAAGTTTTGCTTGAATCTCTCTTCCTGTGTCGATGAGGGGCTATTTCCACTACGTTCTAACTAGAAAGATCATAAGAGAAGGTGTCATCAAATCGGCTCTTAGAGATTGAAAGCGAGCTCCTGACTCGAGGGTGAGAATCCGTAGTTATTTTGTTAAAGTTTCGATAGGTGTAGGAGTTGACGCATTCAAGAATCAGCCCAGACTCATAAAGGATAAAGACAAAAGACTAGATTTTACTCTTTCAAGATCGATTTCTAGTTTAAAGTTTCGTACCCAGACACGGAATCCACTTGCAATTTCATTCTACGATATATATAGAAGATACATCTCTATAGATATCAGCATCCACATCCAGAAAATCATATGCTTTGGAGGTAGCTTCTACATTTTGGAAAGGGTTTTTGATTGATCAAAAGAAGAATCTATTTCAAACGATATGCCCTTAGGCACGACCATATATAGAAATCACACTTGGAAAGGGAGGACAATTAGCTAGAGCAACGGATGATATTGGAAAAAAGTTGTATAAAGAGATAAAAGCATTCTCTACATACGAAAGCATGCTTCTAGCCTTCAAAGAAGACCAATTGATCACTACTACTACAATGGAGAAAGGACAATCTGCCTTCTAACCGAAGTACTTCGCCCACCTTCGAAGAGTGAAGGGAATAAGAATTTTTGCCTATAATTTATCCTATAGAAAATCTAGTAACAAGAAGATTTCATCAGAAATATCGACTCTTGTAGAGTCCAAAAAAATGATGACATTCTTTTTTGATTTAGAAAGAAAAAGGGAAAAGGTCAATTTGCACCACCATCTTCAGTCGCGGGAAGGCTTGGTTATGTCGAAGAGCTAACACCCATTCCAGCGTCTCTGCCATAAAAAAGAATGCCCTTCATTAAAGAAAGTAGTCAATCGAGGGAATCGAGAAATGGAATGGTCCAAGCAAAGAAGAAGTTCATAAGAGGTCCCGTATAGCTTTAACTAACTCTACTCTTACATACGTCTATCCTTTAGTTTAGTGGGCCAGGTCCACCAGCCTTCCATTAGCTTTCGATTTAGTTTGCATTCAAAGTCTTGGAATGCAAGCTTATGTGATTTCAGGTATAGGCACCATTCGCCTGACTTTCTTGAAGTCCTAGGATTCTCCTATAGTATTCCATTCTCTCCCTTTCTTGACCTTGCTTTCATTCCTATCTCTTTTTCCTTACAGCCTTAGCAATGAGGAAGAGATGGTGATTAACTGATAGAACCTCTTCTCTTCTTTCAAGCTGCATCTCTCAAGTGAAGAGAAAAGGGCCCTCGTGGAGCGTGGAAAAGCAAGGGCGTAGCAGGAAGAAGAAGTATGAAAGCAACAAATTTTTCCTCCTCTGATGAGGCTTAGTTCAGCTAGCCCTAAAGAGATCACATCTCATTAGAAAGGCAAGTCTTTTTTTATTGCCTTATTTCATTCACTGAATTTTGTAATTCATTTTGTTTTATGAATAGTTGGTTGTGTTAGATGATTGATGGGTAGTTTGAAAGACGAATGTTGGAGGGAAATATTTTTGTGAGAGATCGAAAACGAAGAGGTCGAGGATGGCCTACGGTGCGTCTTATCTGAAGGAAACCCACTTTTTTTACCGTCGTGGTATGATTGTCGGGCCCTCTCCTCGTTCCGCCCTTCCTGTTGGGATAGCACCCTTTGGAATTTTCCTGCCCTTTCTAATCCAAAATTCTGGCTCGGCCCGGGAAAGCGCTGGCAACAATTGAAAGGAAGGGGTCCATGTAGATGTTGTGTCCGCCCCCTTCTTATTCATAGATCTTCGGCCGCGCTTTATTGCATTTCCACTGTTAAAAAAATCAAATCCCGCAAAGGATTATTCATGAAACTACTATCAAGATTCTTCGGACCAGAGGTTTAGAGCCGGAGGTAATAGGCAGTGATTGGGGAGTCGTAAGTCTGCCGCAGGATACTTTCAGGCGAGCTCAATCTCAGGTCGTAGTTCACAAATAATCTCAATAGGAATCTAGGGCGGATCTTCTCTTTTTGAAGACTAGAAAGCGCCTTCTCTGTCTAAGGTCATGCTTGAAAAGCCTAGAGATCAGTTTGCTAATATCGCTAATAAAGTCTCATCTTCCATTCTATGGCTGCTTTGATTTCCTATAGGGTGTAGTAAAGATCAACCAAAGTCACTTAACTATGTTTTTCTAACACAAAAGTTACAAAATTTTGAGCTTATTAAAATTCTCGCTACTAGATTATTTAATAAGACCTTTGTGGGACATAATCTTCAACCCAACCAGTAGAAGAACAATTATGAGAAATATAGTTACACCCGACGAAAGAGGTTGTTCATTCTGAAGCATACTTATGTGATGAAACAACCTCTGCTTTGTCAACTTCGAAAAGTGATAAATACGCAGAAGTTGTGCCAAACCTACTCAAGAAAAAGTAAAAGCAGAGCACTCTTTATCGATTTTTCCAGGTAGAAAGAACTGCATAATTTACAAGCATCAAATCTCTAGCTTTATAATAATCTCCCTATCCCTCTCTATATTTTGTTACATAGAATACATAATAGGAGGTGAAGATCTGTGCAAAGGTCATCATTAATACATAAATTAACAACTGCATATCACTAGTTACTTGATGCGAATAGAATAACAAATTACTACTTTTAGAGGTTCAAACAGCTGGTATCCGACTTTACAACATAGGGGGAACACCATATCATGCCATTAGTAGCACAATTTCACCATGTGAACCTGTTGATGCAAGAAAATAAGGATATAAACAAATGTCCCGCAAGACAATTTAAAATATAACACATACAAACAAGATGAAAAAGGAAGAAACATACATTTGTCGAAGATATCCTTATACACCTGTAGTGTGTTATCACTGTCTTCCTCCATCTTTGAGACTCTCTCAGCTTCCTTGGCCGCTTCAGCTGCTACAAATGATTTATTTTCAGCTTCTGCAACCTTATAGGCAGCAGTGATTGCTGCTTCTTCAGCAGTGTCACCAAGATAGGCACTATTTGGAAACTGCCTTGGCCCAACATGTTTTTGTTTTGGGGTAGTGGTATTTCTCTTTTCTAAAACCTCTTTCTTAATCCTGTAGCAATTCTCAATCTGCAGAGGAAGCCGCAAAACAAAATGCCAGAATTCAGACTTTCAATCTTGAATCAAATATCCGCATGCAGTATTCGGTGGTTCATCAAGTATACAACTAGTTCATTTACGCTCTTTAGATTGCTCTGATTCCAGTTTCAAAAATCCATAAATCATAACAGATTATACATGTAGAGGAAAAGGCTGCTGAGAAGATGCACATTTACTGACATAAGAATAAACTTGACCAATATAATAATGACACCCCGTCTACCAACAAAAAAGAGCTAAATAAACAAACGATGACTGAAAAACACCCGCACATGTCCAGAAGAAGTATGTGAAAGCACTCAACTAAGATGCAAACATTTCACTCCATAAAATGCAGAGCACCAAAGCCACAGTATGATATATGCACAGGATACTGCACAACTTGGTCATCGTGAATTCGTGACCTTAATTGTGCTACTACACCAGACTCAAACATCTGGAAACTGGAACCCCGAAACTTAGCTTACTCATTTAACCAAGCTATTAGTTTTATAAGGGGGTTCAGGACTGGGGGTTCTACTTGGATACTTTTATTTGATACTTCTTCAAGAAACTTGGACAACAATTCGGATTAGTCTTTTGGAACAAAAGAAGTTGCAAAAGCAATTGTCATCAGTAACCCAGCTGATAAATGCAAAAAAAATAACGTGACCTTCTCAAGTTTGTCTTGTTGAACAAGCCTCCTCAGCCTAGAACTCAGCAGTCTTCTGAAGTTTTGGGGCACCTCATGCCTTTGCTGCAGTAGATACAAAAACATTAAGAAATGTCCGCTTCACTTATTTATTTCATGTTTCTGCAATAATGTGATATATATTATATCAGACAAAAGAAAACAACTATTCGAATTATTGAAACTCAATATCTTGAACTCCATATGACATACTTCTACAGTTATTTTCCAATGAGCTGCAAGGTCTGCAACTATTTCTCAGTAGACCATGGGTGAAACAATTTTCTTTCTGTTTATTAACCAAATTGAATTAATTACTTTGCCAAAGTCGAACATGTCCATGTCTTTCAGGTGTGACGAAGAAAATATAGAGATGTAAACAAGAACACACACAGATTATTTAGGTCTTTATGTTGGATGAAAATAAAGTCTCCATTCCCTATATATGTCAACTTATCACTTCAATTCCCTTGAAACTGTAACTGTTTTATAGATTGTTGACATCTTATTGTTATTATCGCATCATACTCTTATCTACCTATTGGAAACATAAAATTCATTTCTGATAAATGGTCAAAATCAGAATCATTGCCTAAATCATAGTGCTTCTAGTAAAGTATAAGTTGTTGAGATGTTGTGCTCTCAATGACAGTTCAAGAGCTTAAATGAAGTTTTGATGATTGACAAACTATGTACAAGTGACAATCAATGTACAAAGAAGAACGAATGAAGATGTACAAGAACTAGGTCCTTAACAGATTTCCAAAAGGAACTGCAACTGGTAATGCAGGCACAACTGAAGAGGAACTGGTCCTTTAGATGAAGAGCTGGAGACTGTTTGAGGAAGTTGTTTCGTCCAGACTTGGAAAATTGGAAGTTTGACTCATTCCAATTCTACAAGGCACTGAAGTTCGAGATATGGAATATTACCATAAATTGAACACATGGAATTAGCTTGGAAATAGGAGAAGTAAACTGTATGTGCGTGACGAAGGAAATCCATGTCAAACAAGGATTGGTTTCGTACAATTAATGGAACCAAGTCTTGAATGGATTTAAGAATTGCAAACGGCTATTTACTCCTATAAATACAACACGTCATAAAACTTTGGAGCTTAACCACAACCAACGAGAGAGACATCAGAGTGAGAGCAGAGTCAACACCAAGAGTCTTGGGAACCAACTACAACAGTGTCAAAGAACTTGTTCCTATCAAGATCTATCTATATTGTTCTTGAGTTGTAATAGTTAGATTATTATTGTGAATCCAAGACAAGATCTTATTTACATTCCTACTAATTGTAGTAGGTGTTGTTTTTTGTTTGTAATGGGACTTCATTGACTGGGTAGAGTAATTGAAGAGAGAGTAGAGAGAGAGAGCCAACAATTGTGGGAATTGTTGAGAAAGAGAGTTGGGGTGGTGACTGTTTGGAATAGCTCCTTAGGTGTACAAGTCGTTGTAACCTTAAAAGTTGCTCGAGTTTAGTGGAGAGTTTGGAAAATCCTACAAGAGGTAGGTCGTGGTTTTCTCCTCCCTTAGCAAGGAGTTTTTCACGTAGAAATTCTTGTGTTGATTTACGTATTCCTCAATTTACCTTCTTGTATAGTTGCTCAAAGAACCCGGTAGATCGCAGCCAAACTAACATAAGTAACAGTCTGTTTGAATGTCAAGGGTAAGTGAAAAGTGTCAAGTACCTCTTAGATGGCTAGACAAGCCAAAAGAGAAACCAGAAAGTATAATGATATCACTATGTACCTCAATGAAGCTAACTATTGTGTTTGTGTCTGATCCATTTGGCTCTTTTAGACTTGAGAGTGCATCATATATCATTTGATTGTACCTAATAATAAAGCGATAATATTATTTCAAAAAAACATGAATAGAATTACTAGGAACAAAGAGATAAAAAGAAAAATGGTAATGTACATAAAATGGATATCAAGCACTAAAATAAATTGTTCTTCCACCTACATATTCACTTATACTCCTCTTCCCATTTCTTTTTTTTTTCTTTTGGGAGGGGGTGGAGGTCGGGAGGGGACATTTGGTAGGAGATGCAAGTGGTTCTTCACAGTAAGTTACAAATCCAGGAAAAAATAATAAATCATGAGCATTCATCAGAACTCAAAGAGATAATCATTTGAGATACCAAGAAATGAAATGATGAGCATTAATCACAGGATTTCTAGCAAGGTCAATTTGAGATACAAGACTCTTTATTTATCTAGTAAAAGGGCATTCGATAAATTGCATCTCTGTGCCCGTCCATTCACAACGCATCAAATTGTTTCACCCCAAAATCAGCAATTCAGTTACCACATAGATGCACGTAATACAATTCAAAGAAACACAACTACCGCTTATCTTTTTCCCACATAAGTGCGATTTAACTTAGAAAAGTCTGAAGGAAATGCATTCGTTATCTCAAAAGGATACGGATTTAACAAGTCTCATTCCCTGGACTATTCAAGAATTTGAAAAGGAAATCCAGAAAGACAAACTTCGAAGCAGTTTTTCCATCTAATGCGCATTTTGAAGAATCTTCCATAACGGAGTCTGCTGATGCATCTTGTTGAACTAGAGCTGAAGAAACAGGGGCCTGTGTGATGATCAATGGAGCTGCTGCAGCATCAGGATTAGCCTTCACTTTCTGAGTCCTTGATTTATCTCTTGGTCCTTGTCCATTGGCACTAACATTTAAATTTCTCCATTTATCCTATATAAAATGTGACGCCAAAAGTTTATGAGAGAAAATGAAAAAAAGGGAATACAATGCATGAAAACCATAAGATTCTCATCAACCATCCAAATTAACTTCTTCATTCCGCAAAAGCGTTAAGAGGCAGGGGGATTTACAAGCATTAAGCTAACAGATTAAATGTAATGGAAAACAATACATCAATGCTTTATTACAAACTTTCAATCTTCACTGGACGAAAGCTTATCATAAACAACTATTCCTTAAGGCTAGAAATTGCAAAACACACAGCTTGCAAGCAAGTGTTCAGCCTAGGAACAAGCAAATATCTGTATTAAATCTAAGTTGCATGAAATGTAGCAAATTCATAAAAGTGTCCATAGACAGTTAGAACGCTGTACAGGAAGCTAAAGGAGGACTGAGGAGACAAAATGCTGGCTAGATCATGTTGGAAGAAAGGACCTCTCCCTCTTTGCCAATATCATAAACTTGCCCCTTGCATATGTACCTAGCAAGTGCTGGCTACAGCTATAACTGGCAAAGTTCATTTTTTTATCAGTAACTTTATGAAATATAGCTGCCAAAACTCATTCATCCCTGTTGTAATCACTAACAATCTTTCATTACGTATTATCTACAATGTCCTTTCAACAACAACATACCCAGCGTGGTCTCACAAGTGGGGTTTGGGTAGGGTAGAGTGTATGCAAACCTGACTCCTACCTTGTGGAGATGGGTTGTTTCTGCTAGACACTCGACTCAAGAAAAGATTATCTACAATGTCCTTTCATGAGAGTAATGTTGGGCCATTAAAGATGATTTCGAAGGGCAAGAAAGATGGTGTTTTTACAGTTAAGTTGTAGCACTCACTCTTGCACAATTCACAGAATGCAACACTCAAGTGGCCTTGGAAACCGATTTGGCAAAGTAAAACTCCTTACTAGGTCCAGTGAACACTGGAATAGTGGCCAAAAATGCATGTAACACAGACGAATCTACAAAAGAGGCCTATACATTTGCACCAAATACCCTTTATGTGAAGAGCAACCAGAGGATACAAATCATCTTTTTCTACATTGCAAAGTTACTGCACAGCTGTTGGCAATAATTTTCAACATCTTCGGCCTACAATGGACTACACCAAGAACCACACTAGTTTCTACAAGGTTGGCAGAAAAGCGAGTCGAGGGGCATCCACTCAAGAGTCTAGACTGCAATATGCATTGCCCAGCATCACCAACTCAACTCCAAACCATCTCAGAATTTTCCCCCACAAAGCAGATGCTAACCAACAATGTAATAGATGGTGATTAACGTCTTCTCCAGATTCGTTACACATGAAAAACCAACTGACACGAGTGATCTTCCTCTTCCTCAAATTCTCTGCCGTCAAGATCACCCCATTGGATTTTATATGCAAAGATTATTTTTGAAGGGCATTTAGTTTGATATAATACACATTAATATGCTATGTATAATTAAAATGTTCGTTTACTTTTTAAACAGAATAAAAAAATTCTACTACT
The DNA here is from genome assembly GCA_029844215.1 of Przewalskia tangutica. NCBI lineage: Eukaryota > Viridiplantae > Streptophyta > Magnoliopsida > Solanales > Solanaceae > Przewalskia > Przewalskia tangutica. Next base: position 74,153,769 of record CM056732.1, read on the forward strand.
TTTTTTCTAAACGGGTAACTTTGTATTCCTCAGCATCCTAGCCATCTCCAAAAATTTACACTTACTAAGAGCTAGTTACAATAATTCTATAAAAAAATTCTACTATTATGAGAGTTGGTTTGGACAATTTGGCAGTTTTATGCCAAGTATTACTAATACCTGTATTCTTATTTCACATTTTATACCGCATAAAATAGTATATACATTCTGGCATAACTTATGCAATATGATAAAAACACCCCGACCAACCAAACGTTGTATAATGCTGATTTTTATGTGGAGACTACGAGGATGTTTGGATTGGCTTAAAAGCTAGTTTTTGGCTTGTTTTAGTGTTTGGCAAACTTAAAAAGTGCTTTTAAGCCTAACTAAAAACAGTCCAAAAGCTGGTCTACCCCAACTTATTGCTTTTCGGATTAAAAGCACTTGGGGTTTGACCAAATAATTTACTTTATTACCCTTATATGCTTTAAATCCCAAAGATGCCCTCCCCTTACTAAAAGACTTCAACCCGTTTCTTCTCCTTCCTTCACCTCTCATACCATTCTCTCCTGCAGGTGTGTCTCCGCCATAGCAAGTAGTAATTCTTTTAATCTTTGTAATTGGCAATATCATATTACATACGTGCTATCGTATATTAGACTTGAGTCCGTGAAAAGTAAGTTGGAGCATAATGTTTTTTTCTAGAAATCCTTTTTTTGTCGAACAATTAGCATTTTCAGAAATCCTATAAAACAAAGTCATGTTCATCACATACACCAGAAAACAAGTGTAATCCCACAAGGTGGGATCGGGGAAGGTAGGATGGATGTACCCAGAGCTTACCTCGACCTTTATGGGGTAGAGAGATAGACTCTCGGCTCAAAACATAGACCAGATAAAGAGGTGGAAAAACATATACTATCAGTGGCACATGATTAACTAGTATGTAAACATTTATATGCAGATAATATATAATTGGAGTATTTATGGTTTCTAAAATACACACACAAATATTGATATATAGAACACAAGCCCAAGGCATAATTAACAATGGAGTATACAGTAGATACTATTTATGAATAAAATGTTCAATATTTGTAATTAATCAAATTATTATTAGTTATTAAATGAATAATTCATATTTTATTAAAAATAATCTTATCTAATCAATTTATAAGCTTATTTTTATTATTAACAACTTTAAGGGCATTTTCAGTCAGAAAAAAGTGCTTTTGTACCAAACACATCAACAGCTTATTTTCATCTTCATCACTTTTATCCAAACACGTAATTGATTATTCATAAATTCAGCTCCAACACTTAAAAAGTGCTTTTCAGCACTTGGTGCTTAAAGCTACTTAAATCTAGCTAATCCAAACGGGCTCTAAATCTTCTCAACCAAATATTGTATAAACTTATGTTGGTTCTTATAAGAAGATTATCTCCTAAAACTTAAACCAAACGACCCCTTAGGGACATTGAAATAAGATAGTATTAATTGTAGATTTTCTTCACAAGTTACAACATATCAAATTCGTCTTTAGCTAATATAGACAATCTTATGCATTCCCTCCAACATTTTCTTCTAATACCAAGGAAACTAATGGGCAGGGGAGTTTCTATATACAAATTTGGGGCATGTGAACACGTGGCCTCTCCGTAAAACTAGTTATTTTATGTATATATTTTCTAAAATTGGTACAATATTATCTACTGAAACTCATGCTACAAGAAGGCTAAATGGTGCACTTGGTTGAAGGTTGAGTTATTTACCAAGAGGACTGGGAATTTGTTCCCACTTAATACATTTTTTTCTTTCTTCCTTTTAGTAGTGCATCCATGCTCTAGAAATTCTAGGTTCGCCTATGCTGAAAATCAGATGGAATACAATCTACCCTCAAATAAATCAAGCCAGAAACTATGATAATACATCCAGTATAATCTTACAAGTGGGGGTCAGGGGATGATAGGATGTAGACAGACATTAGGTAAAGAGTTGTTTCCTATAGACTCTCAGGCTCAAATATTTTATAAATTAAATTCTTTTAGAATAAAAAATGTGTGTGTGTTGGGGACCTTGAGATCGATGTTGGAACGAGAGTAAAGGAGGTGATTGAATTCGGGGTCTCTTTGAATGTTCTTCCATTTGCCTGCACCGTGTTTTGCTACGCCGGCACGAAGTGCTTCTTCTTCTTCGGATGTCCATTTCTGCTTTGGATTTCCCATATCTCTTCTTACCAGCTGCTACTGCTTCTTAAACCCTCCTTCCATCCTATGTTATTGTGGGGTTTTCGTGTACATTGACTTTTTCGCCCCCTAACATCATCATTTATTTAATTGTCACAAAATTAGTCTTCTTATGTCCCATATGGAATATAAAGATAAGAATAAGATTTTACTAATTTATTATACTAATAGTATTAGCTAATATTCATAACTAAACACAAATATAATTTTAAATTTTATATTGTAACTTATCGCGTTAACCGAATGAGTTTTTAAAGTTAAGATGTCTTTTATCAAAGTGAGACGACGGACTGTTGTCTATTTTGAAATACTGATCTATAGACCTAAACATCTTTAGTCCTTCATGTTTACAAAATTTAGTAGTTTTAATCTTTGTTATATTTAAAAATAATATAATAACAATTATTTTTTATGAAATTGGTTCGTGAGAAGCAGGTGAATCATTTAATTAAAAAGTTATTAAGACTAATTGCTTTTAATTTATTTTTTTGATTTTGTAATTTAAAATACGCTACAATCTAAGTTAATAATAAAATGTGCTATTGCGAACTCAAATGAGATGTAAATATCAATTGATTTGCGCTTTTATATAATAGAGAGTAGAAGGAAGCGCATAGTGGATTTAATTTACTTGAATATAGTTTAATTTCCTTAAAGTAGAATACTAAAAAATAATGATTTTTTTTTTTTTTTTTTTGACGAAGGAACCCGCAGCCGCTACTCTTTCGAGTGCGCACAGGGTAAACCCCGGGCTGACGCAATAGCCTGCAAACCACGTCAGCCGGTTAACCACACTTGGCAGCGCGTATGTGAGCTCAACCAAGAAGATTTATGCAGGATCGATTCGTGACCTTGCGGTCCCGCTTCTTGCTACACCACTGGCTACCATGCGGGTAAAAAAATAAAAAATAATGAATTTTTTTTTGTTGTGAAGAACGCGTAGCTACTCTTTCGAAGTGCGCATGAGAAACCCGGATCGACGCAAGATCGCAAACCACGGCCGTATAAACCACACTGGCAAGCAAGCCATGTGTGACAGGTTCAACCAAGAAGGTTTATGCAGGGGATCGAACTCGTGGATATACTCTTTTTTAGGTGTATGAGTGGAAAAATTGAATAATCAGCTTATGAATCGGGTATTTTCAACCTTTAATTGTCATATAGTTATATATAATGGTTTATTTATTTTCATTGTGAATGTCCTATTGTTTTATTTTAATATACAATGCATATTCTAACTTGTATTTTAAAAAATCTTCTTTACATGCGATGACTATTTATTCCAAATATTTTTTTGGCCAAATTTGTAAAAAAGTTGGTTGGAAGATCCATCATTTTGATCCCAAAAAAAAAGGATTAGCTAAAATAGTGGAGTACCAAGTGTATTTTTTGCTATTTTTCTTTAGATGTAATAATTATTAATTTCAATTGTGCATTTTTTCGGGCCAAATTAGTAGAAAATTTTGGTTATACTCATTTTGTAGCTTACTATATATTTGATTAATATCTCTATTGTAAGTAAGAGGTTTTTCAGCTATTTTTTTAAGTTGTCTTAGTTGATTTCCATCCATAAGTTTGTGTTTAATTCTGCTATAACATGTCGTTGTATATTTATTTCTCTATAGAGACTTTTTAAACATTGTAAATCTTCAACTAAATCTTCTAAATTTATACTTTTTTGTGTCAACTTGTAATATTTATTTATCATATCTTCCAATTTGTTCCTTTTTTCTATCAATTGATGTCTTAATTCTTTACATAATCATTTCATCTTATTTAGTATATTAATTTATTCAAACGACGGGTATTTCTTCATTATAATTTTATTTCTCTTTACAAGCTCTGATACCATTTTATGAACGAATCTTTTCATCATCTAATAACCCTAAAGAGGGTAGAAATTTAGATGGTAGCTTATCAAATATTATTGCAAATTCTATCTCATAATAAACATGTAGTATGATAGCGATTATTATTAACTCAAAATTCATTTTTTATTTAAATGTTCATAATCTCTAACCAATCATCAACATCTTAATTACAGAGACTACACTTATCAAGATTATAATTAGAAACACATAGTTCGGGAATCATACGTTTTTACAGAATTCTTAGATCACTGGAAATACTCAACCCACCCTGACATTGATTTCTCTTCTTTTTCCACTGAATTTACGAGATTTGACGTAGATGCTCGGGAGTTATTCGACAGGTTCTTTCTAAAATTTATGTTTTAAGATAAGGTTCACAAACTAATATGGTTCTGAGTATAACCTTTCCAAGTGTTTTCTCTAATATTATGATATTATTTTTTGGCAAAGATTATAGACTCAGTTTTTTTAGCTAAACATGAGAGAAGAATTGAGAAGATTAAAGTTGTTGTATTTCGAAGTTGTTTTTCAATATTACATTGAGGCTCTTTATATAGATAACATCGACTTACTATAGTAGATTACAATTATTGCTACAGTAGTCGACTGTTTTACTATTTCAGACTATTGCTATTACTACAGTAAAAAATTACATAATTTTCAAACTTCTATAGTGTATTGTCTTGATGATTTGTACGAAATGTTGCTTTTTCTTGTAGTCGTTTGTTATGCTCCATAAATTGTATAGTACTTTGTCTACCATAATCTTCTTTGTCAGAAAGTTGTTTGTCTTCTTGCATCATTTCTTCCAGTTGTCTTTTGTCCATCTCTTTGATTGATAATATGGATTATAGCATGGGTAATATGTGGCTTACTGTAGTGGAACTACATTAGGCCGTAAAATATTGGATTTCATGTAATTAGATTACATGATTCCTATCAGAGTATTATATAGATTACATGTTTAAGAAATTGGTCTCAGAGCTTGTAAAGAGGAATAAAATTATAATGAAGAAACACCCGTCGTTTGAACAAATTAATAGATTGAATAAGATAAAATGGTTATGTAAAGAATTAAGACATCAATTCATAGCGCAAATGAATTGAATGTGGTTTCTTCTTTAAATGTAATGATTATTCATTCCAATTGTGTATTTTTTTTAGCTAAAAAAATAAAATATCTAGTTAAAGTTTGTTAAAAAAATGTTGAATGTGGTATCTCAAAAGAAATGTCTAAGTTCATAATATTCATTCTTTTGAATTAAGTGTGACTTTATTTTAAAATAATGGGTCATTATTTCATCCATTATTAATATGTTGGAAATTTATTAACATGAAATAAAGTTTATCCTATTATTTATGACTCGAACAATTGGGGCTCCGCACGTCGAAAACATCGTTTCCACACACGTGCACACGTTGCACCAAGGATCGTAAAGTTCCTTAGTGAAAGAGATATTGGTACGTAAATAAAATGTTTGAGACATGAAATGATAGACGGTTGTTGGCCAAATGACGAGTGTTTCACGTTGGTAAATGGAGGAAGAAGTGTACGACGTGTAAAAGATGAAACGAATCGGAAATCGCCGCGGAGCTGCGAAGGGTTGTGGTGCATCACCGCGGAGCGCCGCAGCGCCACCGGCCAAGAGTCGCGGCGCTAATTGGTGGGTTTTCCACTAGAGTTCAGGCGCCGCGGTGCCTCCCAGGCTGAGCCGCGGCGCTTCGGAGGCAGAATGGTCGACGAAAAGCTGAAAAGTTTCTGACTTTTAGGCTGGTTTGGGGCATTGATTCTCAATTACTTAACACAAATTCAGTCATTATTTGGATGATTGAAACCTCTCAATAAGTGTCATTACATGGTTATTGAATGTCATTAGTTGGCTAGATGAGAGGTCATCTTTCATACACTATAAATTGAGGCCCTTGGCTCAATTGAAGAACGCACTTGCAATCAAAAAAATTTGAGTACTTTTTTCTCTCTAAGCTTTCTTTCACACTCTCAAAAGGTTCTTCTTTTAGTAAACATTTGAGTTTTCTTTGCTCACTTGTTTGTTGTTGTTTTATCTTGGGACAAGTTGCCAACCACCGTAAAATGATACATACGGGGCAATATTGTCTTAAGGAAAGAGTGAATATCAATCGACTCAGCAAACCTCTTGTTCTTTGTTCTCATTTCCAGATTGTAATATTTGTAATAGTTATTTACTCCCCGTTCATCCAATTATTATTGTAATCGTTGTATTCACAATATTACTCACAATCTTAAGACAATATTCGATGTAAGTGACAACAAAGATGACTGGAGGCGAACAATTTGCTGCTCAATCTTCCGCTTCTACTCAAGGAAACCCCAATGCCTTTCCCACCGTTGCTCAAGGCACACCTAGTGTCTTCCAACTATTGCACACGACTCAACCATCGCATTTGCCACTGCTCAAGGGAACGCTACGGTTCCTCTTCCCGCTGGATTCCACTATGAACGCCCAGAGAAGTTCATGGGCACCAACTTCAAGAGATGGCATCAGAAGATGTTCTTATTTCTGACTGTTATGGGAATATCTCGTTTTCTAACAGAAGATCCTCCACAAGTTGGAGATGAAACGGATCCTCAGCCAAATGAAACGGCTATATGGGCCAATGAATCTATGCATAGAGTCATAGTGACTTCATCTGCAGGAACTATATTCTGAATTGTTTGTCTGACCCTCTCTATACGGTGTATTATACCGTTGTCACCGCCAAAGAGTTGTGGGATAAACTGCAGAAAAAGTACAACGCACAAGATGCTGGTACTAAAAAGTCCATCATTGGAAAGTTTTTGAAATTTCAAATGGTGGACAGCAAAATTGTGATGTCTCAAGTCCATGAATTCCAAATGATTTTACATCACATGGATTTGGAAGGAATAAAACCAAATGAGCAATTTGTGGTTGCCTCATTAATTGAGAAGTTACCTCCCTCGTGGAATGAGTTCATGAGATACTTAAAACTCAAGACAAAGGAGATGACCTTTGAGGAACTTATTATCAAACTCCAGATTCAGGAGGATAATAAGACGGCCATGCCAAAGGGGAAGCAACCCGCTGAGACTAAGGCATATCTAGCGGAGGCCAAATGGAACACGAACAAGAAGCGAAAGTTCCAGAAAGATGGTAAGGCCCCAACAACAGAGAAGTTTAAAGGGAACTGTCATCACTGTGGGAAACCTTGTCACTTGATCAATGATTATCGCAAACTCAAGAATGAAAATAAAGAGAAAGCCAAGGGAAAGGCTAATACTAACATCGTCGAAGACACGCTTCTTGACGATATGATTGAGAAATTTTTGGCGGTGGTACTTGAAGCACACCTCATTGAGAATCTTATGCAGTGGTGGATGGACACGGGTGCTACCCGTCACATCTGTTCCAACAGAGAAGCCTTCTCCACATATACACCAGTAACGTATAAGAAGTTGTTCATTGGCAACAATGTTTCCTTGGATTTACTGGGGGTAGGAAAGGTGGTCCAGAAGATGACTTCCGAAAAGGAACTTACTCTGAAGGAAGTGATATATGTACCTAAGATTCGAAGAAATTTAACTTCAGGACCTTTATTGGTGAATATTGGTTTTAGGCTAGTGTTTGAGTCCAATGTATTTGTAATCACTAAGAATGGAACTTTTGTAGGAAGTGGCTTCGTCTGTGACGGCCTCTTCAAAGTTAATGCCTTGTCTGTAATGTCTTCTATTAATAAAATTGAAGCTTCCTCTTATCAGCTTGAGTCTTCCAATTTACGTCATCATAAACTAGGACATGTAGACTATCAATCTATCCAAAGGTTGGTAAAGTTAGAGGTGTCGCCGTCTATCGAAGTAAACCCTCAACGTACGTATAAGGTGTGCGTTGAGGCAAAACTTTCAAAGAGTCCATTTAGATCCTTCGAAAGGGAAACCGCTCCTCTCGAACTTATTCACACTGACATATGTGATTTAAAGTTTGTGCAAATTAGAGGGTGGAACAAGTACTTTGTGACTTTCATAGATGATAGCACAAGGTATTGTTACCTTTACTTATTAAAAAGTAAGGCTGAAGCCTTTGAAGCATTCAAACGCTACAAACCAGGAGTTGAGAACCAACTAAGCGGACGTATTAAATCAATCTGTAGCTATAGGGGGAGAATACGTAGCGCATTTTGAAGAATATTATGCCCAGTCGGGCATTGTTCATCAAACGACGACTCCTTACTCACCTCAATCAAACGGTGTTGCTGAATGCAAGAACTGTACGTTAAAGGAAATGATGAATACATTGCTCATCAATTCAGATCTTCCCCAAAATATGTTGGGAGAAGATATCATTACCGCTAATAAGATTCTTAACAGAGTCTCACATAAGGGTAAGGACAAAACCCTCATATGAGTTATGGAAGAAAAAGAAACTCACCTACAAATACTTAAATGCGTGGGATTGTCTGGCAAATGTTGAAGTACCTAAGCCAAAACAGGTCAAGATTGGGCCTAAGACTGTAGATTGCATATTAATCGGATATGCAAATAACAGTAGTACTTATCGCTTCTTAGTGCATAAGTCAGATGTACCAGACATTCATGTGGGTACAATCATGGAATCAAGAATGCCAGTTTCTTTGAGGACTCGTTTCCTAGAAAGGAAAGAGACATAACCTCTCGCAAACGAAGTTATGAACAAAGCTCTCATGATCCAGGAGTCGTTGACTGTCCGGATCTAGACGGTTCAGATCTGGTGGACTCCGAAGTGGCTGATTATTCAGAATCTAGTGTTCCAGATTCTCAGGACTTGGAGGTTCCAGAGATGGAACAAAGATTAAGCAAAAGGTCCAGGAAGGATAAGTCCTTCGGTCCTGACTTTGTAGCTTATATGGTTCATATCGAACCACAGACAATTGCTGAAGTATTGTCAACTCCAGAAGCACTGCTCTGGAAAAATGCTATAGAGAGAGAGATAGACTCCATTCTGCACAACCATACTTGGGAGTTGGTTGATCTTCCTTCGGGAAACAAACCGTTGGGTTGTAAATGGATACTCAAACGGAAGTTGAAAGCAGATGAATCTATAGACAAATACAAGGTCAGGTTGGTAGTCAAGGGCTATCGACAAAAGGAGGGTCTTGACTACTTTGACATGTACTCATCGGAATCTAGAATGACGTACATACAAGTATTCATTGCGATCGCCATATTACGGGATCTTGAGATATATCAAATAGATGTCCAGACAACCTTCTTAAATGGTGATTTAGAAGAAGAAATCTATATGGACCAACCCGAGGGGTATGTGGTTCCAGGACAATAGAAGAAAGTCTGTCGGGTTGTCAAATCTCTGTACGGGATGAACCAGGCCCCGAAGCAATGTCACGAGAAATTTGATAGTACTCTACTATCGAAAGGGTTCGCCATTAATGAGTGTGACAAATGTGTCTACACGAAAGGAAATTCTGACTCATTCATCATGATATGTCTTTACATAGACGACATGTTGATCACAAGGAGCAGTCTTGGGTTGATCCTAGAGACTAAGAACATGTTGAAACAATGTTTTGACATGAAGGATATGAGTATTACAAATGTCATCTTAGGGATCAAGATCTCTAAGACATTTGGCGGACTGGTCTTATCTCAGTCTCACTACATCGAAGATGTCTTGAGAAAATTTGAGATGTTTAACAGTTCACCGATAACGTCACCACTGGATATAAATAAAAAGATTGATAAAATTCATGGTACGCCCGTATGCTAGGAGCGATATGCGCAGGTGATTAGTAGTTTGATGTACATCACAAACTGCACTCGACTTGATATCGCTTATGCAATCAACAAGTTGGCTCGGTTCACCCGTAATCCAAGTGAGGATCACTAGAAAGCGTTGATCCGGGTACTATGATACCTAAAATACACGCAAAATTACGGGTTGCACTATTCGAGATATCCAGTTGTACTAGAGGGGTACAGTGATACAAACTGGATATCTGATATAGAGAACAACAAGTGCACCCCTGGGTATATATTTACAATTGGTGGTGGGGTTGTGTCTTGGAAATCCTCTAAGCAAACTTGCATCGCCCGATCCACGATGGAATCGGAGTTCATTGCTTTAGACAAAGCAGGAGAAGACGTTGAGTGGCTTCATGACTTTTTAGAGGATATCCCTTATTGGGATAAACTTGTACCTTCTATAATGATTCACTGCGATAGCCAGTTGGCTCTAGGAACGGGACAGAGTTCTATGTACAACGACAAATCTCATCATATTCGACGAAGACATAAGACCGTTCGGCAGCTGATCACTACATGTATTATTTCCATTGATTATGTAAAATCAAAGGAAAACATAGCAGACCCTTTGACTAAGGGCATACCCAGAGATCAGATGTTCTATCTGTCTAGGGGAATGACCTTAAAACCCAATCAAAAATAACTGATACGGTGGATACCCAACCTTACTGTTACACCTCGTAAGTTTAAGACAATAATTAAGAACGTCATTAAGAAATAAGATTCGAATTTTGGAAATTAAGTATATACTTACATGCTAATATGGAATAATTTTGGTAATGACGAATGTGACGCCGAAAATTTCTTTAATGATAGTTATATATCCCGTTATGGATTGGTGATGTATATAAGACGACAACGAGAATTTAAGGCAACGAGATTTATGATTAATAGAAGTGTGATTAAGAGTTATTACTTGGGGGATTGAATTAATGTAAATAGACAATTAGAGGATCAAAGTGTAATATTTAGGGGGACCAAAGTGTATTAATAAAAATCTGAAAAATCTTACTTATAACCTAACAAAAACTCATCTTCCCCACTTAAAAAAAATCTCAAACTCCCTCACCTCTCTCTCTCTCTCCCTAGCCGATTTTTGCTCCTTCTCCATAGTAAAAATTATAGTTTATTTCCCCCTCCTTATACTACATTGTTCACCAAAACTTGGAACCAAAAACAACACCCAAACAGTGGGAAAAAATCGAGAGAATCAGGGTAAAATCGAAACCTGGGCAGATTTTTAGTCAACTTTGGAGGGGTATATCTCCTAGTATATTAGGAGTTTTAAGGTGATTCAAAAGCCTAAGATGAATTTAGTCGAGTCTAGTTTCCAACTAAATAAACCGCTCATCGATAAGTACAACGGAGTAGAGAATTATGGACGTTACCAGTTCAGCTGACAAAATAGTGAGCAGTTCGGTCCTCACTGGACCGAAATTAGGGCAGGTTTTCTTCAATTTTTGGAGAGAAATTAGGGAAGAAAACGTGTATAAATGATGGGTTACATGGTGGGACTCATGCATATTGAATTGGAGTTGAAGAAGTGAAGAATTGAGCAAGAGAAATCGATAAAACAGTGGGTATTCGGATAAAGGCAGTGGGTTCGACGTTGAGACCGTTTTGACTTCGTTGAGGTATAAAATTCTTCTTCCTATTAAATAATTAGAGTTGCATGTTGTTGTAGTTTAAGTAATGGACTTGTGTTAAGAAGAAACTTGGAATTTAGACAATGCATGTGAAGGTTTGGGCGCTATTGTCGATTATGGACTGATTTGGACACCTTGGGGTTGATTGTCGTTATTGTTAAAATTATCACAAATTGCATGTTAAAATAGAGGAGTCTTGATATTTAAAGGAAGTAATGGTTTACATAAGAATATTGGAACATGAAGTGTATCTTAAGAAGTTAAGAAAGAAAGTATGGAATTATGTTGTTGTTGGTCGAAATTTACATGGACTTATTGGACGTGGTTGTCTCGTCTTAAGGTTGTTTTGTTAAGTTATAATGATGGGATATAAGTTATGACTTGTTATTGGTTTGTTGAGCTTGTTGGTTAATTGTGGATATGCGTATAACAGGGGAAGTGCTGCCCGAATTTTTGTGAAATAGGGATATGTCATATGATATAAAGTATACTAGTAATCCTAGAAATTGACAGTAATATTACCATTATAATAGGTTGAAGTTCTAAGACGGGGCGTATTATGATATTGAGTTGGCTAGTACGACTAAAAGGTATGTTACGACAACTCCTTCTTTCTTTTGGCATGTTCTGCGTATGAAGTTAACTGTGACGTTATTCCATTATACCGCCTAATCTGTCGACCAGTAGCCTCACCGGGTTTAAGCGTTCCGATCGGTCACATCCGTTCATTACCGGATTTCAGCCTCGTGCGGATCCGGTTCAAACTGCCTACCGTTTTTTTAAATTTTTAGTATTTATTTTCTACAATGTAAACTAAATTCAATTTAAATATATAATATAATAATATAATATATAATATAGTTTTATATATTAAAATTGAAACTTTAAAGTTAACTTTCTATTTTATAGTTTATAACTTTTTACTTTTTACTTTATAGTTTATAGTTTATAACTTTATATTTTATCTTTATTTTATAGTTTACTTTATAGTACTGTTATAGTTATAATTTATAGTTTATAACTTTATATTGTAATTATACTTTTATTCATTTATTAGATTAGTAGATATAAGTTAACAAATAAGTAATAACAAATTAACAACTAAATAGATAGTAAAATTAAAACTAATGATAAAATGTAAACTTTTGAACTTTCATAATGTTAATAAGAGTACATAATGAAGTAATAATAATTTTATTTACATATTAAGCATCCTTCTTGCAAGTTCTTCGTAATCTATATGTTGATTGAATTGGTTATGCTACATAGCCTCTAAATCTGGAGTATTAATTTCAGTCCTGCCTCCGCTCCCGCCTTTCAAAATATTTCCTATTTCTTCATCTTCCGGAGAATTAACGTCTACACATCCTTGATTTCTTCTCTCTGATCTGATCTAATCCCTTAAGCAGACTAACACTTCTAATGTGCTTCCACCCAATGAGTGACGTGTGTCTCCTATTTGATCTCGTGCTTGGATAAATGCACTTTCAGAAGCCACCATTGAGATCGACACATTAAGAACATCTCGTGACATCGCTGCAAGTACCGGAAATTGCCTTTTGTTATCCTGCCACCATTGTAAAGGGTCAAAACTTTTCTTCGGCTCCGCTGACTTTTGCAAATAAAATTGCATCTCATCGCAAGATCGACTTGTGGTTGCTTGTGTTGTAAAAGTGCTTCATATGTCTAAAGATTCTTCATCGTCATCTTCATTGAATCCTGAAGGTGTAGACACAGAAGCAGAACTAGAAGGAATATTAGTAGCAGAGTTGTTGTTATCATGTAATGTAGCATAATATTCATATAATGTAGTTAAATTAGTATCAAGTTTACTTATGCAATCAAATGAAGATGGAGTTTCTGTTGCACATACTTCCATATAAGTATATAAACTACATATTAAATTATGACAATCTACTTTTTTAATAGAAGGATTTAAGACTGCACCAATACAATAAATATCAGGAATAGGAAAAAATATTTTTTAAAATTTTCAAACATAAGTGTAACTGCATCTTTATATTTCACATTTGATTTTAAACCATAAAGTAAATATGAAATTTCAGCTATATGAGCTAAAGCATTACAAACTGTTGGGTAATAAGATCTTGAAGATTCAACAGTAGCAGTGTAAAATTTACGTAAATTTTTTAAAAGTTCACCAATTGATTTCCAATGTTCGTCGGTTAACATATATATCACATTCTTACAATGCGCAATTGCAACATGTGTTATGGGGTCTTTATACTTATAACAATAAATAAGTATAATTCCACCGTGTAATAATCTCCTCTGACATGAATTTAGGTCTCAAATTAAATTGTTTACATTTTTCTTTAAATTCTATAATTCTATTTTTCCTATTATTACCCTGAATAACTCCAACAGCTCTTTTGATAAGTTTTATTTCAGGTGAAAATAAATCAAGACCACTTTTAATAATTAAATTATAAATATGACAAGCACAACGAACATGAAATATATGAGGAAGTGGTGGTTGTACTTCCGCTTTTAAAAGATCTACAACAGCAGTATTATTAGATGCATTATCGAATGATACACAAAGTATTTTATTATAAAGATTATATTTTTGGACATAAGAACAAATAGTTTCACTTATATATTTTTCAGTATGACTTTGATCATCCTCATACGCAAAAGCAATAATACGTTTTTCCATTCTAAAATTTTCATCAATTCAATGACAAGTAATTGTTACATAATCATAACCGTTTAAAGTATGTCCAATGTCTGAAGTAAAACTAACTAGGCATGAAAGGTTAACAAATAAATATTACAAAAAAATAAATAATCATTATGAAGTCTAAAAATATCGGCTCTAGCAGTACTACGAGGAACACCTTTAAAAAAGATTATATACTCTTTGAATATATGTAATTAAATATGAAGAAGAAGCAAAAGAAAAAGGTAAACAACCTCCGACAATCATTTTTGCTAATTCAATGCGATCTTTTTTTGGATCGTACTTAGCCACCCCCCAGTTAATGGATTAAGTTGTTGTTGACCGGGTTCTAAATCAGAGACAGCATTCCATTGTGTCGTATGATCGTTTTTTATATGTATACATATAGTGCCCGTCCCTCCGTCACCACTCATTGTCTTATGTTTATAAGTTCTCCCACAAATATTACATTTAACTCTATCAGTACCCACAACTTTATCATAAAAGAGCCACACTTTACTCCTTTTTTTCTTCTTACTTCTGGTTCTGGTAAAGGAGGTCTACGACTACCACTAGCAGTACCAACATTGACAGAAGGAACACTAGTAGGTGTAGGAGGTTCATTTTCTTCAAGTTCAACAATATTATCTAATTGAACGTTATCATATTCATTATCTTCTATTCCAAAATCTTCTTGCATTTGATCATAATTTATATTTTGATCAGATGATGAAGAACCTATAGATTTTTTACACCTTGAACTAGATTTACGGCGTAGTCCCGATAAATTTGCCCTTTTCGAAGACATTATAAAATATTTAAATAATCAACAAATAAATATGACAATTTAATAAAATAATTAGAGAATGAAACGAGTGTACCAAACTTCGGGATTCAGAATTCAATTGAAACTCGAAGCTCGAAGTCTTGCGTCTTGCTACTTTGAATTTGAAAACTAATAATAATAATAACTTAAAAATTGATAATAAAGATAATTAAGAGAGTATGAGAAATTGGGAATAAGAGAATTGAGAGAATTGTTGTGTGATAAAAATGAAAAAAATGTAGAGAATTTATAGATTTTTTAAAGGGTAAAAATGTAATTAAAAAAAATAATAAACAAAACAAAAAAAAACAAAAAAACGGTCGAAATGACCGTTGGCACCCCCCACCCCACCCCCTCCCCAACGGTAACATTACCGTTGTTTTTTTTTGTAATTTTTTGTGTTTCCGGTCCTGGCCCGACTGCTAACCCAGAATGTAACCGGTTCACACGGTCTAACTGGTCCGGCCTTCTGGTTTTAACATAACCTGCGTTGTCAGTCAGGGCCAACCCAACCCCCAACCCGATAAGCCCTTAACGGTCCGGTCCGGACCGGTTTTTCTACCGGGTCAACCCGGACCATTAGACAGGTTTATATTCCATCAATTATTCTACTCTTAGAAGTTAAGAAGTATTCATATTATTGATTCTTTGCTAAAAGCATGTCTAAATTCTTCCTAAGTCCTTGTTAAGGCATATAGGGAAGATGTTGGTATTCATGAGAGTTTTTAGTAAACACTGAAGCCAATTTGACTCTGCACATCCAAAGTAACTAATAAGTATTAAATGATGGAACTGGTTTAATAAATAAGAAGGTATATTTTTAATGAACATGTTAAAATAAGTCATTGCATCAGCAAATGAATAAGGTATCGACAAAACAATTATATTAAAAATGATTAGAATTTCATCTGCATAGAAACTAAGATATAACCAATTTGTTTTACATTTTCTAGTTCACAACTGATTAGATAAGATCTCTATAGAAATATAACCTACTAACGGCGCGTATAATGAATTAATTAGGCAATTAGGATTTATTATCACAAATCAGATAGTTCCATAATGTTAACCAGAAAAGCAAGGACATTATTGTCATCCAATAAATTCAGAAAATGTTTATTGTCATTCATGCATTCATATTTTACCCAAGACGATATGATATGAGTTGATACAGACGACAAGCGTTATGTGAAACTCTTCTTCCCTTTATTTTGATATGATTTATATGAAGTGAACATACGGCGGACGTACATGATTTCTATACAGAAATTCCAAATGATATGTGACACGATAAGTGCCTTGAGGTTCCAAGTGATGATTAAAAGTGATATATAATATGATAGTGCCTGAATTCCTAAATGATAGTTCGTCTTAATTATTCCATCGAGTCTCCACTGATGATTTAAAATACATATGATTATTTGAAATGCATATGATTGTCCCATTGAGTCCCAGATGATGATGATGTGTATTGCATATGATTCCTCATGATATTCTACTTGTGTAAGTTGTGACTATACGTTATGAGGACCGAGTCCCAGAATGGACCGGGTAGCTATATTTACCGAGTATGAGGATCGAGTCCCAGAATAGGCCGGGTAGCTATATGTACATAGTATGAGGACCGAGTCCCAGAATGGGTTGCGTTCATGCCCGCAGATACAGATTCTCAGTTTGGTGATCCTCAGGCCTAGGACTCCTACTCAGCTGGTTGGAAGGCTCCATTGATTCGGAGCTTAGTCAGTTTGGTACAGATCTTTAATCTCGACCTACGATATTCATATGTCATTATTGTACTTCTGTATGCAGAGACAACAGGGTCAGACGTATGTAGAGATGTGAACTGCTTTTTGGTATATGTGTTGTTGTACTGCTTTGGGAGATTCCAGATATAGTGGCAGCCTGCCGCCTATTTTGATTGTTTCCATATTTACGTGATGTTATTTGGTGGCGGCTAGTCGCCAGCCTATTGTGACATGTTGGTTAGTCAGGTAAGACAACCTCGTTTCGCCTACTTTGGGCATATGTTATAGATGCAGTTATGTCACGAATTTTCTATTACCCTTAAACGCTTGATTATGACAAAGTTAGTGTAATGGCGCCCAATTGTATGCCGGTCGCGCCCGTGCTCGGGTCGTGACACTTATCGACCGAGATCCGTGAATTAGGTTCAATGGGAAAACTAAATCATAAAGGTTCAGTTGAGCGCTTTGGTGGAAGAAAGAGTACTTCGGATGATGATTTCTATAAAGAAACATTAATCCAAGGTCGTTCCTGTGATAAACATTAAGTGATATCTGTAGTGTGGGTAAAAGCTACGTTTACAAAACCTTTAATGATCCTCAACGATTGAGGTTAGGTTTGGGGAAACTTTTAATGGTTCCTAACACTTTGAAGTGGGGTATAGCAGGATACCTTATAGGAGACCACCTATTTAAGTGCGAGGACAATCCACCTCAAATGAACGCAGTTAAGAATCCAAGACGTGTCCACGACCACAACGGACAAAACATTAAAGAAGAATATAGTAAGGAAAGTTGTTGTATTGATACCGTTGTCTTGGCTTACATTAAACATTGACGGTTCAAGACATCACATTCATCGCGCAGTACGTAAGTCAGATGGTATTCAACTATGGAAGGTTCAAAGCCACGCTACCTATCCGGATGCAACATTGATCCGCCGAAAGATTGCTAGAAAGACACCTTGTATGTGTTCTAAAATCTCTTCAAGAGGGGATTGTTAGAAATTTATTAACGTGAATAAAGTTTATCCTATTATTTATGACTCGAACAATTGGACCCCCCACGCACGTCGGAAACATCGTTTCCACACGTGCACACGTTGTACCAAGTATCGTAAATTTCCTTAGTGAAAGAGATATTGGTACGTAAACAAAATATTTGAGACATGACATGATAGACGATTGTTATTCAAATGACGAGTGTTTCACGTTGGTAAATAAAGGAAGAAGTATACGACGTGTAAAAGATGAAACGAGTCGGAAATAGCCGCGGAGCCGCGAAGGGCCGGGCGCAGCACCGTCGGAGCCACGACGCTAATTGTTGGTTCGCCATTGGATTTTGGGCGCCGCGACGCCTCCCAGGCTGAGCCGCGATGCTTTAGAGGCAGAATGGTCGACGGAAAGCTGAAAATTTCTGACTTTTGTGCTGCTTTGGGCATTGATTCTCCATTACTTATCACATGAATTCAGCCATTATTTGGCTAATTGAAACCTCTCAATAAGTGTCATAACATGGATATTGAATGTCATTGGTTGGCTAGATGGGAGGTCATCTTTCATACACTATAAATTGAGTCTCTTGACTCAATTGAAGAACACACTTGCAATCAGAACTTTCTGCGTACTTCTTCCTCTCTAAGCTTTCTTTCACACACTCAAAACGTTCTTCTTTTGGTAAACATTTGATTTTCCTTTCCCCACTTGTTTGTTGTTGTTTTATCTTGGGAGACAAGTTGTCAATCACCGTAAAAAGATACATACGGGGCAATATTGTCTTAAGTACAAAATGAATATCACTCAACTCAGCAAATCTCTTATTCTTTGTTCTCATTTTCAGATTGTAATCTTTGTAATAGTCATTTACTTTCCGTTCATCCAATTATTGTTGTAATCGATGTATTCAAATATTACTCACATAATATTCATTATTTCATCCATTATTAATGTTGAATAGCAATTATTTGTATAATTCCTATGATCAAATAGTAACTGATCTTTTGCTTTATGATTGGCCTTTAACTCCTCTTTATTCCCATTAATCAGATCGTTGGTCCCTGCTATTCTAATGAGGGGTTTTCTTCCTCGATATATATTCAAGTTCTTTTCCTTTTGGGATAGAGAAAATACAAAGATAACGTCTTCCTCCTATTTTATATTATGTTGGGTTTTCATTCTTAATAAATCTTTGTTAGATTCTGACTCCTAATTTTATATTAGAAGAGCTTATTGAATCTTGTGAATACATCTACACCGGGTGAAATATCCTTAAGGACGGTGTCCTTGGACGCGTCTCAAGCTTTCAAGAATTTCGTACAATGTTCGAGATCAAATATTTTTCGTAAGATTTTCAACTTTTATTAATTTTTAGCTAAATAATTTTTTTTAGTTTAATTATTTTAGTTTTCTTTGCCATTAAGTTGGGGATTTATCAATAGATGCATTTCTAAAGAAATTAAGACTACTTTCTTGTGTTAAAAGTAAGTTTTTTTTATGTTTATTAAATTACAAAATGTCATGGAAAGTATCTTACAATATGTAGAAGGCTGAACTCTTTGAGTATCATTTTCCAACTATATAAGAAGACAAAAGTAACATGTAATAATCAACTTTTGATTTTGAGATTTAACGTTTAATTTATGTTCGAAAGCTTGGTTTAAATCACATTTACTCTTTGAAATTTGTTTGAGGGGTTCATGTTGGGACCCGAGGAATTCGGGTAAGTTTTGAGATAACAAAAACATCCAATGTGTTGTACCAAATTTTAGTTATTTTCTCTAGTGCAGTTGCAGGCCTTCGCGATCTCGATGCCTGGGGTTGCTTTCACGTATTGAGTTGGTCCTGGCGTAGTGTCCCCTCTTAGTTTCTCTTTGAGATCGCGAGGTACCTTATCGCGACCGCAAAGCACTGTCACCTGGCAGTATAAAAGCTAGCAAATCATAATTTGAGTCACGGTTGTTGGGCAATTCAACCGTGGAGTTTCATCACAAAATATTGGGTAAGTGATTCCAACTTGAATTTGAGCTATTATTTCAATTACCCATTTTACGCCTAGTTTACTAGATTTGAATGGGAAAATTTTGTCCTATAGGTTGAGAGAGTGAAATGAAGGTCAATTCGATATCGGAATTGAAATTTGAATATATTTTTTTTTTTTTTTTTTTTTCGAAGAGGCACGCAGTAAACCCCGAATCGACGCAGTAGAATGCAAACCACGCCACCATGTAAACCACACTGGCAGCGCTACGATGCGCCAACTACGCGATGCAGGATCGAACTCGCGACCATGGCCCCGCGCCATCACACTAATTAACCATTCTCATGCGTGAAATTTGAATATATTTTTGAACTCATGGGAGATGGTTAACGGCAAAATTTATAAAATTTACGATGTCGACCCCGAGGGTCGAGTTTGACTTTTGATTCAAATTCGTGTAATAAATATTACAATATGGGTACCGCTAGACTCATTTGACCCACATTTTTTTTTGAATAGATAGGAGTATTCGAAGACATTATGGAAAGGGAAGTCAGTTCAAGGAGGCTAGTGACGATTTTGATTTTGATGAGAGAATTTTCCCTAACTACGTGCTAATTGAGGGTAATGCATAGGCGAGGTGACTAAGTGTTTATGCAGGTTCATAGTGAGATGTTGAGGTATTTAGCTTATGCTTATTTTTTCATGATTCTTTACTGTATATGATTAGTTGAGCTACTTTACTGCTTAAGTGATTGCTATTAGCATTATTCACATGCTAGAGTTTCATTTCGAGTTTTCAGGTATTTCTGATTACACGGCTTACATTATTTTTTATTGTGCACTATTTATATGCGTAAATTACTACATATGTCTTATTTCATGAGTTGAGCTGAGTCCATGTGACTCATGACTTGGATTCAATAGTAAAGTTGATGAGTTTGTGTGGTCTGAAACTTGGGTGTCAGTGGCTATGGTCCCCTATGAAATTTGAGATTTTCGTTGTTGAGTCTATGAACTTAGGTGTCAGCTGATTATGCGTGTGCATATGGATCTTGTGATACTCCATAAATTCAGGTCATATGTGAATGTGTTAAATGAGTATTAATATGACCTTTTAGGTAAATGAAGTCCTAACAAGATGAGTTTGAGTGGAAATAGTTGAGTTAAGACCAAGGCGAATAGAGAAGTATGCAAGATTAGATAGAATGGACTAAGTTTACAGTAGGTTTGACTTCCAGCCTATTTACGTGAAAATTCTTTGTGAATTTGAGAAATCGTAAAACTTGAAAGGTGTAGTCCTTTGAAATGTATTTCCATCCATATATGGTGAGGCTCCAACGGACATCTGTATATAAAGTTATGACCGTTTTACATAAGGGACGAAGAGTTGTCTGCTAGACCGATATGCCTCGCAAATGGCATATGCGGCCGCATACGCGACACATTTTTGAATGCATTTCAACCCACAAATTTCCAGGTATTCTGTTTTGATATGTGATTGGAAATGCTCTAGAATATGGTGATATGCGACCCAAAAGCTAGGGCGGAACAACCCCGTCTATAAAACAAACCTAAAACGTGAAATTTCCTTAAATCTTTCATCCCACTTTGTTCCGGCTTATTTTTTGAAGAGGAAACAACCCTAAGATTTTTTCAAAACATCTAAGGTAAGTTCTTGATCAATCTCCATCATTACTACATCAATCTATCATTAAATTAATACAGTTCATTCTTCAAAACTATAGATTCTTGAAAATCGAAGAAAGAGGGATTGAATGAGACTTTTGGAAAGCTCTTAAACGTATGTTCTTTGACATTTACTGAGGTTATTGAGAGAATTTAGACTAGTTTAGAGTATTATAAACAACGGAAATTCATGGGTGATTCATGGGAATTCAAGAACACATTTTAGACATAAAACCCTTGTTTTTTCTATAGGTGTCTAACGACTTGGCCCGACCGTAGATTTCACGGCTTTAACCTGCTCGATCGTTACGGTCCGGTTCATCTGACTATCGAGCCAACCGGTCCGGTCGTTACGATTCCGTGCCCGCGGTTCTCGATCGAACCAGTCCTACTGGTCCTGCTTTTTTTTTAATTTCTAGTATTTATTTTCTATAATATAAACTAAATTCAATTTAAATATGTAATATAATAATATAATATATAATTTAGTTGTATATATTAAAATTGAAACTTTAAAGTTAACTTTTTATTTTATAGTTTATAACTTTATACTTTATACAGTTTATAGTTTATAACTTTATATTGTAAATTTGTAATTATACTTTTATTAATTTATTAGATTAGTAGATATAAGTTAACAAATAAGTAATAACAGATTAACAACTAAATAGATAGTAAAATTAAAATTAATGATAAGATGTAAACTTTTGAACTTTCATAACGTTAATAAGAGTACATAATGAAGTAATAATAATTTTATTTACATATTATGCATCCTTTTTGCAAGTTCTTCGTAATCTATAGGTTGATTGAATTGGTTATGCTCCATAGCCTCTAACCGAGTATTAATTCCACCCCGCCTCCGCCTCCCGCCTTCCAAAATATTGCCTATTTCTTCATCTTCCTGAGAATTAACGCCTCCACATCCTTGATTTCTTTTCTCCGATCCGATCCAATCCCTTGCGGACTAACACTTCTAATGTGCTTCCACCCAACGAGTGACGCAGGTCTCCTATTTGATCTCGTGCTTGGCTAAATGCACTTTCGTAAACCACCGCTGAGATCGACACATTAAGAACATCCCGCCATCGCTGCAAGTACCGGAATTGCCTTTGTTATCCCGCCACCCTTGTAAAGCGGTCAAAAATTTCTTCGGCTCACTGCTTTTGCAAATAAAATTGCATCTCATCGCAAGATCGGCTTGTGGTTGGTCAGTGTTGTAAAAGTGCTCCATATGTCTAAAGATTCTTCTTCATCGCCATCATCACCTAATCCCCTGCAGACACGTAACCGTAACTAGAAGGAATATTAGTAGCAGAGTTGGTGTTATCATGTAATGTAGCATAATATTCATATAATGTAGTTAAATTAGTATCAAGTTTACTTATGCAATCAAATGAAGATGGAGTTTCGCTTGACCTATTTCCATATAAGTATATAAACTAAATATTAAATTATGACAATCTACTTTTTAATAGAAGGATTTAAGACTGCACTAATACAATAAACATCGTGAATAGGAAAAAATATTTTTAAACTTTTCAAACATAATCAGAATCGCATCTTTATATTTCACATTTGATTTTAAACCATATAGTAAATATGAAATTTCAGCTATATGAGCTAAAGCATTACAAACTGTTTGGTAATAAGATCCTGAAAATTCAACAGTTGCAGTGTAAAATTTACATAAATTTTTTAAAAGTTCACCAATTGATTTCCAATGTTCGCTTGCTAACATATACATCACGTTCTTACAATGCGCATTTGCAACATGTGTTATGGGTCTTTATACTTATAACATTCTTTTAAAAATAAATAAGTATAATTCCACCGTAATAATCTCTTCCGCATGAATTTAGGTCTCAAATTAAATTGTTTACATTTTTCTTTAAATTCTATAATTTTATTTTTCCTATTATTACCTGAATAACTCCAATAACTCTTTTGACAAGTATTATTTGGTGAAAATAAATCAAGACCACTTTTAACAATTAAATTATAAATATGACAAGCACAACGAACATGAAATATATCGTAGTGGTGGTTGTACTTCCGCTTTAAAAGATCTACAACAAAGAAGATATTAGATGCATTATCGAATGATACACAAAGTATTTTATTATAAAGATTATATTTTTGGGCATAAAAACAAATAGTTTCGCTTATATATTTTCCAAGATGACTTTGATCGTCGCCATACGCAAAAGCAATAATACGTTTTCCATTCTAAAATTTTCATTAATCCAATGACAAGTAATTGTTAAATAATCATAACCGCTCAACGATGTCCAATGTCCAAGTAAAACTAACGTGACATGGAATGTTAGCAAACAAATATTGCAAGAAAATAACATAATCATTATGAAGTTTAAAAATATCATTTAGTAGTACTACGAGGAACACCTTTAAAAAAGGATTATATACTCTTTGAATATATGTAATTAAATATGAAGAAGCAAAAGAAAAAGGCAAACAACCTCCGACAATCATTTTTGCTAATTCAATGCGATCTTTTTGGATCGCATTTAGCCAACCCCAGTTAATGGATTAAGTTGTTGTTGACCGGGTTCTAAATCAGGGACAACATTCCATTGTGCCGTATGATCGAATTTTATATGTCTACCTATAGTGTCCGTCCCCCCGTCACTACCCCTGTCTTATGTTTATAAGCTTTCCCACAAATATTACATTTAACTCTATCAGTACCCACAACTTTATCATAAAAGAGTCACACTTTACTCCTTTTTTTCTTGCATCGTCCTCGTAAAGGAGGTCTACGACTACGACTACGACTATCACTAAGCACTCAACATCGGCGTAAGGAACACTAGTAGGTGTATGATGTTCTTGTTCTTGTTCTTCTTCTTCAAGTTCATCAATATCATCTAATTGAACGTTATCACATTCATTATCTTCTATTCCAAAATCTTCTTGCATTTGATCATAATCTATATTTTGATTAGATGATGAAGAACCTACAGATTTTTTACCCTCAACTAGATTTACTACAAGATCCGACGCAATTCCCCTTAGTAAAGACATTATAAAATATTTAAATAATCAACAAATAAATATGACAATTTAATAAAATAATTAGAGAATGAAACGAGTGTACCAAACTTCGATTCGTAATTCAATTGAAACTCAAGCTCAAGTCTCAAGGCTCGCTACTTTGAATTTGAAAACTAATAATAATAATAACTTGAAATTTGATAATAAATATGATTAAGAGAGTATGAGAATAAGAGAATTGAGAGAAATGTTGTGTGATAAAAATGAAGAAAATGTAGAGAATTTATAGATTTTTAAAGGGTAAAATGGAATTAAAATAAATAAATAAACAAAAAAAAAAAAAAAAAAAAATAGGGCCAATCGAAATGACCGCTGGCAAGACCCCAGCCCCTCCCAAGCCCAACGGTAACAATACCGCTTGGGCAAAATTTTTTATTTTTTAATTTTTTTGTTCTGGTCCGGTTAACCCAGAATGAACCGCTTCCGCACGGGCGTAATCGGTCCGGCCTTACTGGTTTTATAACCCGTGCGGGTTGGGTTCAGCCAATCCAACCCCAACCCAGATGCCCTTACCGATCCGGCCGGTCGGTTAAACTACCGGTCAACTGTCCGGTTCGATCAACCGACTTGTGACAGGTTTAGTTTTTTCCCGTTAAAGGGGGTAAGATGGGTGAGAGTAGATTAAAGTTCTAATCTTTATCATACTATTAATTGAAGAACGACTTTTGAACTTGGAGCAATACATTTGAGAGGGAATTGAGGCATATATCTAGATTTCAAAAAATCTTCTTTGATTGTTTGTACACGTGAAATCCTTGTTTGGTGGTTGTTCTTCATTGAATTTATTTTCTGTTTGGAGAAGATTTTGAACAAGGTCATGCGTGTTATCAAACATTTTTCGTAACATACTACTAACTTATTTTGCCTCATTTTTGGAATGATTGAACTTATTTTCTAAAGGTTAAGGGTTTAAACACGTTTCACTCGTTGAATGAACTTTCTTGAATTTGAAATTGAATAAGTTCTTTGAACAAGGTTCTAAAATGACTTATGACTTGAAATATATCTATTATTAAGAAGATGACTTGAGAAGTGAGACTAATACTGTTATACCCCGTAGTTCCAGGGTATGTATGCGAGGACGTACGTACGAGAATACGACATTGAAATTGGAAAGGAAGAAAGAGGTGATTTTTCCACGGAAAAGTTTTCGGTTTTTGTGAAGGAAAAAGGTTCGTTAATGGGAATTGAATTCCCAGATTTGGTATTCGGACTTCGAATATTAGAGAATTATGTAATTTTATTTTCTAAATGGTCACGCTGGGCCCACGAGAAATTTACGGCTTGTAGGGCCCACTTTGTTTTCGAGATTTTGGCCATTGTGGATATTTTCTAAGATGAAATATTTTGACGAAAGAGAGGGCGACACGTGTCACCCCTGCGTGGCTTCGCCGAATATTATTCAGGCACAACGCCCGATTAGAGTCGCCGACTAAACGCTTTACACAACTCGCGTAGGTAAATTCGCTATGTCATTTCTAATTTTTATGGATTTTTCCGAGAGACGAAACATTTTGATCAACGGGAGGCGACACTTGTCACCCTCCAATCACGGACTCGAGGCGCCTATAGGGCGAATGGGTCGCTATTTTGTCATGGAGTGGTAGGATATTTTTGTGTAGTAGATAGAATGGACACTTGCCTAAATCCTCACCCTACACTTGCCTTGCACTTGGCATCATCTTGGCCCTTGGTTGGCCATGTCTTGACCTATAAATACCATCTTAAGATGAAGAGTTCTTCATCCACAAAATCTTTCCAAGTCTTGAAAATCCTTCCCTCCTCGAGCTTGTTTCGTCCAAAGCCTACTCACCCCTCGAGTAAAGTTGGCCGAGGCCCCCTCTCTAAAGCAAGCCCTAGCCAAACACTACCCCCTCCTTGGTAGAAATGTTGCCTTAGTATTGTTATAATGCCCAAATTACCCTAGCCCAAACCCCTTAGTACTTAGTTGAAGTTGTGAAGAACTTCTAGGGTTCTGGAGCGCATTGGAGCGTCTGGAGTAGGAGCTAAACCTTGCTCGTGCGACTTTATCTAGGATATTATTGGGCTTACCGAGGTAAATAACCTTACCCTCCTTTGTAATTAGAATATACGCATCGTAGAAGTATAGGAATAAGTATAAATACTTAGAAGGATATTAAAGAATAGAATTGAACCGATATCACGCAGAAGGGTTTAAAAGAAGAATAATAGAATCATTTACATAGACTGCTTTCACAAGAGACTTGAGTAGCTCACCGTAGGGAAGTCTGCCCGAATGTCCATGTAGAATAGCGAACCTCCGCTTAGAGCTTTGTACAAGATACTAGACGTTGATAGATGTATTTGATCGTTATAGGTCGATTCTGCGCGCGACATATTCAACTTAGCGTGGATTTCACGAGAAGGTATGTGATTCTTCCTATCCTCTCGAGCATGATATTTTAAAGAATATGTATATAGTACGGTAGATGTCGTGTGTTAATCGAATAATAATTACGCAATGTCTTCTGACTTAAGCCCGAATAATTACGGCAATGTCTTCTGACTTAAGCCCGAATAATAAGTACGGCAATGTCTTTTGACTTAAGCCCTAATAAAAAGAATCAAGTAGTTCAAAAGAATTAAGAAACCTTTTTAAGAGTAACACTTGGTTTTAAAAGCTTAAGAGTTATACTAGCTTTATGGGAAGTTAGGTATAACGGCTTAAGAGTGATAAAAAGAATGATTTATTGATTTAAGAAAATAAGAGACTTGACTTAATTATACTAATGTGAAAAAGTGTGAAACCTCATTCGTGAGTAAATAGTATTTTTGGTTTTCAAAAGGAATGATGTTTTACCGATCAGAATGAATGTCGAACAAACCACAGCAGCGCTAATAAAAGGAAATGTTTTGACTAATAAAGTATTAATAAAACCAGTAGAAATGTTACACCCCGGAAATTTCAGGATATGTTTCTAAGAACGTACGTAAGAACTCAAATGTTAAGGTTTGAGACGAGTAAAAATTTGTCGGAATTTTGGAATTTGTCGGAAAACGAAATATTGCAACGAACGGGAGGCGACACGTGTCACCCCCAATGGTCTAGGACGAAAATGACATGGAGGAAATGGTCATTTGACCACAATTTAAAAGACCAAGTCTTGCAAAGACAATTAGCTTGACATTGTTGACTAAGTCAATGCCACTTGGCTTGATCCTTGTGAAATGAATCCAAACCACCCAATTGTTCTAATCTTGACCCTCCATATATTTATATAAGCTCCTTAGTAGCAAGACACGGCATAACACTGATAAAATTTTCAAGAAAACTTGATGAAAACTTGAGGAAGCTCTCTGCCAAGGCTAGGGTTACAAGGGAAAAAATTTCAATTCTTGTCCAATAATTCCCCACTTTAAACCAAGGTACCTAAGGGTATTGTAAGGTTATCTCAATAGAAAGATCCCGAAATGTGGTGTTTTCGTATTAGTCGCAAGGCTTAAAACCTAAAGGGTTATTCAACTTTGAAGTTGGAACTTGAAGATGAGTTATTCTTAAGCTTCATGGGTTGCTTGGAGTGGATTGGAACGCCGAAAGGAGGAGCTAAAGGTGCTAGAGATCGACTTGTACTCTTGGATCATAATTGGGCTATTTGAGGTATAATCTTCGCTTTACTTTAGTAATTGAAGATTTCATGTTTTGATAAGTTATAAGTGGTCATGTGATATGTATTATGATGTTTGCTAAATGTTATGGAATTGGAAGCTAAAAATCCGAAAATGACTTATGTAGCTATTTGAAATTGAAATCCAATTTGATCGATAAATTGGATTGTCGACGTTACCTACTTGGAGAATGTAGTAGATATAATCAATTTCTGCTTGATATCTAATTATGCTACCAAATTGGATTGAAATTGAAATTGAATAAGATTTGGTATTGTTATATGATTGTGAGACAATTGGGTCTGTTTAGTTATTAATTTGCATTCGACTACTTTCTATATAATTGTGAGCCAATCAATGTTTAGTTAGACATTTGCATCGACTACTTTCTATATAATTGTGAGCCAATTGGGGCTGTTTGGTTTTTGTATTTTCGTCTTTGAAAAAGGTGTCAAAGTGATTAAATACAAAGGAGGTTCTTTGCGATTTTCTGTAGAAAATTGAGACTTTACACTTATAATATTCTACATTAGAAGTAAGGCGTTAATACGTATTGTGAATATTATAGGTTGACATACTACGCATTTACCTAAATGGACTTAGCAAGTGGATTAAACCAAGAGGTATGTGGAACTTTCTTATCTCGAGCATGATTAAGTTGTAAATGTATAGTACGGTAGACGTACAAGATTGTGACAATCTAGTCTATTTGATATCCTTGGCTTATTTTAAAGAATGTCCAAGTTGTTTGAGTTAGGAATTAACTCACTTGTTTAAATATTAAGGATATCTTGGTTTTCAAAGTTAAGAGACTTTAAGTATGTTGAAAGTATTTTGATACTTGTTTTTATGGAACGTTTAAAGGGTGGTTTACTCTAAGTAATTTAAGTATGTTAAGGGACTTCAAGAGTTTTAAAGTATGCGATACTTGTTTCGCTTTAAACGTATAAGTCCCTTGGATAGGAAATTGTACTGATTAATGCATAAAGTCAATATAACGACTTTATGGGAGTTGGTTATATTGGCTTTATGGAAAGATAAATGGCTTGATTTATTGAAAGGCAATTTGATTTAAGGCATCAATTGCCTAAGGTTTTAAAGAAAAGAAGTCACTTGATTTAGAAGCCTAAATGTATTTCTAAAAGGTATCGTGACTTGTCTTGAAAAATAGTTATGACTTGATACTACGGTTATTAGTATCTTGGAAGTTATATATGAAAAAGAGTCATTTTTAAAAGAATAGAAGTACGTAGTACTTTGGGTTAAATTCCCGGATTTTATAATGACATGTTAGTGCCTTAAGTAAACTAAAATGATAGTGTATATAAACAAGAATAATAAGAAGTTAGGGGATTTCTTAACTTGCTTATGTATCGCGATAAGCGTAGTGCTTATGTTATGTGTAGTAGTTTAATTGGGCTAGTGATATATTATTCGTCATGGTCATTCCCGGTTTGTGGCATTGCATAGTTCCGTGGATTTGCTACCCACGATGCGAGGAATACCTCACGCGAGTCCGTAGGGCTTACGCGGTGAAATAGTCCCACGCGCGGGTCCACCTATGCGAGGAATACCTCACGCGAGTCCGTAAGGGCTTACGCGGGTGAAATAGTCCCATGCGAGGAATACCTCATGCGGGTCCACCGGATCTACGCGTGAAATAGTCCCGTGAATAGGATTGCTTAATGACATCGCGCGGATGGTCCTCGCTGATCGTGAGCTTTCCTACTTTATATTGTAAGTATACTCCTATTTACTCTCATTGTTAGTAAGGCACAAAGCATCGTTAATCGAGTTATCATACATGTCTCCGCTTTATTTTAGACTTATGATTTCATTACGCATTTCGGGCCACATATTTGGTACATGTCAGATCGACTTCTCGGCCGCGTTCACGCCGCAGTAGTACAGTTGTTGATCCTCGCTCTTAGGATCTCTGCTCACCGCTGAGAAGCTCCTTCATTTCGAGGCTTATCCCGGTATTTGCTCTGTCAGACATTCGTGGTATGGCGGCCCCGTCCCGCCGAGTTGTTGTTCTTAGAGGTCTGTAGTCACATCAGGATCGGGTCAAAGAAAAGAAAAATGTATCGCTCTATTTCTCGATCGAGTATATTTTACGGAAGGTGGCCTTATCTGGCCAGCCTCGCTGTTGGTTACCGTCTAAGTTTTTATGTATGTCGTATGTTCCCGCTATTCTCTCGATGTATACCGATGGGGTGCCTGTGTGGGAACCAGTCGCGGTCGGGTCGTGACAAAAGTGGTATCGAGCGCTTAGTCCTCTGAAAGTGTCTCTACAGACCGTGTCTAAGTAGTCTTGATTATCGGTGTCGCTGCACCACATCTATAATCGTGAGGCAGCAGGACATTTAGGATTGGTTTCATTCTTCTCACTCTAAGATCGCGATAGAGTAGATGGTTGTGGTCGCCTCCCAACAAAGTTATGTTGTTCAGCCTACGAGAAGGCGTGATGACCGAAGGATTATGCGGATTGCGTATCCGTTGGTAATGTTGTAGTATAGTTGGTATTGGGACGCATAACTATACGGATTTATGTATGGGGTCACATATGTGTCGCTTAGGATGATTTTAGATTTCCGGATTTGGTAAGGACTAAATAAATACCGGAAGGTATGAAGCAAAGGAACTCTCATCAAGGTTTTACGTGCTAATTTGAGATAATTAGTGATGATGAGTTGTGTGAGAATGAAATGGACCCTTAAGTTAATTAAGAGACTAAGTGGAAGACTATGTTAGCAACTTAAGCCACGTGGTATGCTTAAGGGAATTGTACGCGAGATCCTGACGAAGAAGTATGGTTGTTGTGGTCAAGACAACAGACTATGGTATTACGAGAAGTTTTTGTACCCTGCCACGGACCGATAAGATAGGCTTGGAGCATGGAAATTGCGAGCCCGAGAATGTGATAACCACCGAGACCTTAGATATATAAGGCCTTCTCGGTAGTAAAAGAGTTAAGACACTAAGGAAAAGAGTTAAATACGACGCCGAGTCGATTGGGGTCTATTTAGTGGTCGCCCATAACTCAAAGGAAATGGGATCAGTTGGTAGAACCCGCCACGTGACAGTGGTCACGGCGGTGCAAGGCCCGATTTAGTAAATCATTTTACGGGTTCGTGGACGTGTTCCACCGAACCAGCCGTGAGAACCTGAATCGCTTTATGTTGTTTAATTTAGTAACTCCAAGGAGCGAGGCCGAGTTGGTATGGAATCTATGTATGTAAGCTAGAATAAGTTTGGGAGTACGGAAAGGAGTACGACCGAAGAAAGAGAGCAACAAAGAGTAAGGAAATGGAACCCGAATCCACGACCTTTCGCGACTACACCCGCGAGTGTTGGTGGTAAATGAGCTGTTAGATAATAATTGTCGGTAATGATAAAGTCGCTGACCCAGAGAGTCATGACGTGCATATCGAGGTCATTATGAGTTCGCTAGTTGGCCTCTTGTTATGCCAACGTGGACTACATAAGAGAAATTGATTCGGTACCAGTTTCCCGGTAAGCCGGTTATCGAGTGGAAAGGAAGAGAAGTGGTGGTAACCAGTGAATTATCCTTCCTTCTTTGACATTGTTTTCTTTTTAAGTCTGTGTGACTTGTTCACTTGGGGTAAATTGACGCAGGAAGTATGTAATAATTGAATTTGGAGGAAGTTATTTTGAGTGCCCTCGAGGTACTGAGTTGGTTTGGTGTGGCGGTCGTGGCCACGACCTTCCGGATAATTTCGTGAAAACGCGCGTAAGAATAAAAATAAGTACGAATCGTCCGGAAAGTCGAGGCATCTTTGGTAGGTTGGAAAATCTACACGAACTTAAAGGCGGTGCGTGATGATTTGCTAATTACTGGACCGCAAGAGGACCCTGTGATTAGGGTTGTGACTCCAAGGAAAGTTCAAGAGAGGGAGATAAGTTCTCTTCCCCACGAAAAAGGACAGTTTGCGTATTATGGGGTTGCATGTACCCATGTTGTTAGACGCAGGATATGACCAGAATAATAAAGGAGAATACGACTATGGTTAAAGATAGATTTCACGAGTTATGATTACCCTGCACGAGTGTAAAGACCATTAGTAGATAATGGGCGAAGAACGTTCGAGGAAATGTGGTAACACTGTATCGACAAGAAAGATTGCAAGAAGTTACGGGGATAAGGGATCCCGTGACAACGTGAATTGAGGTTGAATACTGCATAATAAGCTCGCGAATCGGAAGGAAAACCGTTACTACTTGACGAGATCAAGGAAACCTCCCCTAGAATGTGATTGATAAGAAGTCTTAGCCGTGAGACAAGCAAAGGAATCAAATCTAAGTTTAGTGACCAAGTTTGGTTGCAACAGAGAAAAGGAAACAGGAACCATAATTGAAATTAAGGACACCCGAATATTTCGCAAGAATGAGAAAGGTTTCCAGTTATGGGAAGATAAGTTGATTCGACTATAGTTGTAACCCCTCCTGTGAGACTAGAGGGTTAGGTTATTATGATAAAACGTTGGGTGTTGGGCTAGGTTGTGTCGACGCAACCATATCGTGATATAGCCTACGCTTCCTGAGTTGCGAAGCAGGAAGGAAATCGCGCCACTCACGATTTAGAGTTGGCGCAGCTTAAATCGTGCCTTGAAGATTTGGGGCATGACGTATTTATAGACTTCATGGATATTTGTGCGCACCACAAAGCCTCCGTGATATCCGCAGACCGAGGCGAGAGAATTTGCGACAGGGATGGTGGTTAGAGTTACTCAAGGATTGTGATATTGATATCCTATACCATCCGGGGAAAGCCAAGACGGTTACAGATACTCTTTGTCGTGGACCTAAGGGTAATCTGCCAGATGGGCAGCCAGATAGACAGGATGTGGTCCGTGAGTTCTTCAGTTACCGAGCCTAGGGGGTTCGATTATTTGTTTCCAAGGTTAATGGTTCGATCCGAGAGGTTGCCGAGTCTTCCATTGTTGAGGAAGTAAAGAGGCGACAGATGAGGATCTAGTTACGATACTGATGTCGAGATACCGGCTCTCCGAGAGAAGAGCTCGCTCGGTAGCACCGGACGCTTTGTGAGACGGGATAGATTGCGTGTACCTGCATGCAGACTATTCGTGGCGTCTTAGAGAGGCACGCAATGCTTATTGTCCTAATTGTTCGGGGTCGACTAAGTTGTGTCGTGACCTCAGATGTGTGTATGGGTAAGATGACCGGAAAAGGGACATAGCGGGGTTTACTGCTTAGTGTCCGAGTTAGTAGCAGGTCATGGTTGTGCACCAGAAGCCCAGTGGGCTATTGCCGGCGATTGAAATCCCAACCTAGATATGAGAAGTATTTATTATGGATCTTGTTACAGGGTGGCATCGTACTCAGAGGAAGTGCGACTCCCTGGAGGTCATGGTAATTAGGCTGGCGAAACCAGCCGTGTTCTTTCGGATTTGGGACCACTTACTCGGCTGAGGATTATGCTAGCTTGTATAGCAGGAGTATTGTGAGACTGCACGGGGTTCCTACGTTTATGATGTCAGACAGATGAGCTCGATTACAGATAACTTCTGGAGGTTTTTCAGAAGGGTTTTAGGGACACAGGTGAGTCTCAGTGTTGCATTACACCCTCAGACCGACGGACAGGCAGAGCGTACTATCCAGGCACTTGAGGATAGGTTGCGGGCCTGTGTTCTTGATTTCAGATAGCCGGGAGGGTTATTGGCCTCTTGTTGTGTTACGTACGATAATGTATACCCTTCCAAGATTCTGATGGCCCCGCATGAGGCCTTGTATGTAAGAAAGTGTAGATCGCGGTTGGTGGGTTTGACATAGGCGAGGTTCGGTTATTTGGTCCGCACTTGATTCACGGGTGGATAAGGCGGCTTATCCGGAAAGATTATTTGTAAGCTTAAGAGTCAGGTTTATGCAGATAACCGACGCTGACGCACGGGTTCAGTCGGCATTTTAGCTCGAGCATTGTTATGAGGCCACCCGTGGCATTATTGATATGTAGGGTTGTAAGGAGACTATGTCGCTATCTTTAAGTTGTACTCCCGAAAGGACATTCGGGGACGAATGTTTCTAAGGGGGGAAGAATGTTACACCCCGGAAATTTCAGGATATGTTTCTAAGAACGTACGTAAGAACTCAAATGTTAAGGTTTGAGACGAGTAAAAATTTGTCGAATTTTGGAATTTGTCGAAACGAATATTAACGAACGGGAGGCGTACACGTGTCACCCCCTTAATGGTCTAGGACGAAAATGACATGGAGGAAATGGTCATTTGACCACAATTTAAAAGACCAAGTCTTGCAAAGACAATTAGCTTGACATTGTTGACTAAGTCAACGCCACTTGGCTCGATCCTGTGAAATGAATCCAAACCACCCAATTGTTCTAATCTTGACCCTCCATATATTTATATAAGCTCCTTAGTAGCAAGACAAGGCATAACACTTAGAAAATTTTCAAGAAAACTTGATGAAACCTTGAGGAAGCTCTCGCCAAGGCTAGGGTTCCAAGGGAAAAAATTTCAATTCTTGTCCAATAATTCCCCCACTTTAAACCAAGGTACCTAAGGGTATTGTAAGGTTATCTCAATAGAAAGATCCCTAAATGTGGTGTTTTCGTATTAGTCGCAAGGCGAAAACCTAAAGCGGTTATTCAACTTTGAAGTTGGAACTTGAAGATGAGTTATTCTTAAGCTTCTATGGGTTGCTTGGAGTGGATTGGAACGTCGAAAGGAGGAGCTAAAGGTGCTAGAGATCGACTTGTACTCTTGGATCATAATTGGGCTATTTGAGGTATAATCTTCGCTTTACTTTAGTAATCAAGATTTCATGTTTTGATAAGTTATAAGTGGTCATGTGATATGTATTATGAAGTTTGCTAAATGTTATGGAATTGGAAGCTAAAAATCCAAAATGACTTATGTAGCCATTTGAAATTGAAATCAATTTGATCGATAAATTGGATTGTCGCATGTTACCTACTTGGAGAATGTAGTAGCTAGAATCAATCGCGCTTGATATCTTATTATGCTACCAATTTGGATTGAAATGGAAATTGAATAAGATTTGGTATTGTTATATGATTGTGAGCCAATTGGGGCTGTTTAGTTAGTCATTTGCATCGACTACTTTCTATATAATTGTGAGCCAATTGGGGCTGTTTAGTTAGACATTTGCATCGACTACTTTCAATATAATTGTGAGCCAATTGGGGCTGTTTGGTTATTGTATTTTCGGCCTTGAAAAAGGTGGCAAAGTGAGTAAATACAAAGGAGGTCTTTGTCCATTTTCTCAGAGAAAATGGAGACTTTACACTTATAATATTCTACATTAGAAGTAAGGCGTTAATAGACGACAGTGAATATTATAGGTTGACATACTACGCATTTACGAAATGGACTTAGCAAGTGGATTAAACCAAGAGGTATGTGGAACTTTCTTATCTCTTGAGCATGATTAAGTTGTAAATGTATAGTACGCAGAGACGTCAAGATTGTGACAATCTAGTCTATTTGATATCCTTGGCTTATTTTAAAGAATGTCCAAGTTGTTTGAGTTAGGAATTAACTCACTTGTTTAAATATTAAGGATATCTTGGTTTTCAAAGTTAAGAGACTTTAAGTATGTTGAAAGTATTTTGATACTTGTTTTATGGAAAGTTTAAAGGGTGGTTTACTCTAAGTAATTTAAGTATGTTAAGGGACTTGAAGAGTTTTAAAGTATGCGATACTTGTTTCGTTTTAAACGATAAGTCCCTTGGATAGGAAATTGTATTGATTAATGCATAAAGTCAATATAACGACTTTATGGGAGTTGGTTATATTGGCTTTATGGAAAGATAAATGGCTTGATTTATTGAAAGGCAATTTGATTTAAGGCATCAATTGCCTAAGGTTTTAAAGAAAAGAAGTCACTTGATTTAGAAGCCTAAATGTATTTCTAAAAGGTATCGTGACTTGTCTTGAAAAATAGTTATGACTTGATACTACGGTTATTAGTATTTTGGAAGTTTTATATGAAAAAAAGTCATTTTTAAAAGAATAGAAGACGTAGTACTTTGGGTTAAATTCGGATTTTATAATGACATGTTAGTGCCTTAAGTAAACTAAAATGATAGTATATAAACAAGAATAATAAGAAGTTAGGGATTTCTTAACTTGCTTATGTATCAGCGATAAGCGTAGTGCTTATGTTATGTAGTTTTAGGAATTGGGCTAGTGATATATTATTCGCCATGGTCATTCCGGGTTTGTGGCATTGCATAGTTCGTGGATTTGCTACCCACGATGCGAGGAATACCTCACGCGAGTCCGTAGGCTTACGCGGTGAAATAGTCCCACGCGGGTCCACCTATCGCGGAATACCTCACGCGAGTCCGTAAGGGCTTACGCGGTGAAATAGTCCCACGCGAGAATACCTCACGCGGGTCCACCGATCTACGCGGGTGAAATAGTCCCGTGAATAAGATCGCTTAATGACACCGCGCGGATGGTCCCGCTTTGATCGTGAGCTTTCCTACTTTATATTGTAAGTATACTCCTATTTACTCATTGTTAGTAAGGCACGCATCGTTAATCGAGTTATCATACATGTCTCCGCTTTATTTTAGACTTATGATTTCATTACGCATTTCGGGCCACATATTTGGTACATGTTATCGACTTCTTGGGCCGCGCTCACGCCGCAGTAGTACAGTTGTTGATCCTCGCCTTAGGATCTCTGCTCAACGCCGAGAAGCTCCTTCATTTCGAGGCTTATCCTCGGTATTTGTCGGTTGTTGTACATTCGTGGTATGGCGGGCCCCGTCCCGCCTTGAGTTGTTGTTCTTAGAGGTCCGTAGTCACATTGTGGATTGGGTCGTAAAGAAAAGAAAAATGTCTTTTCTATTTCGATTGAGTATATTTTACGGAAGGTGGCCTTATCCAGCCTTTGTTGTTACCTGTCAAGTTTTTATGTATGTTGTGTATGTTCCCGCTATTCTCTCGATGTATACCGATGGGTGCCCAGTAGGGAACCATGCCGCGGTCGGGTCGTGACAAGAAACTTCCATCTGCATAGGAGCTAAGATGAGACAAAATGATATTACATTTCCTAGATCATGGCATTTTGTAATAAGATTGTTATGAACAATAATAACCTACTCACACATAAGGTATATGTTTCTCAAATTGTTTTAAAGGATTAAAACTATGAACTACGAAACCTTTCAAAATGAGAAACTTGAGTAATTGAAATTAGGCAAACTTGAGCGTTGGGAAAAGAATGTTGTTACTTGATTTTACAAAGAGAAGTGTTCGATTTACTTCAAAAGATAATCACTCTATTTTTATACTACGGGTATTGTGTGACTTTTGTGAAAGAAGCGGATCTTTTAAAAGAGTAATACATGAAGTACTTTGGGGCTAAAAACCCAACTTGTTAACATAATGTAGAAAGTACCTTGTGTGAATAACTTGATTGTATTGATTTGTGATAGTCTTGTAATACTTTCTTGTTGACTTGATAAGTAAACATGTTAGGATGCTACGTGAGTTAGTATCTTGTGATGTTTGTGTAAAGGGTTTTCCTTGTTGTGCTTAGGTTGTTTAACGATAAGTCATTATGTTAATATTATATCACTCATGATTCCGGGTTAAGTCGCCTCCACGCGGGGTAGACTCAGCGGGTCTAGTGACCTATGATTCGAGAATACCTTATGCAGTCCAGATGGCCTATGCGGAACTACGGAGTTCCGTGTTAGTATCGCGCCCTTGTGGTCATGCGGTTTGTGCCACGCGACGGGCGAGTCCAGACGCCGGGGAGAGCTACCTCGATGCGGGAATACCTCATGCGGGCCATTGAGTGGCCCGTGCGAGCTACGGGAAGTTCTAGGGCTAGACGCGCATTAGATATCTGCGCGAGTGGCGGCTTTGATCATGTGACGCCTAGACATATCTCATGACATACGATTTACCTTGTTTGTACTGTGGGTTTTAGTAGTCGGCTATGCCTTCGCATTTACCCCGCACGGTTTTATGATGACTTTGAGGCGTGAGTCCACGACTTGACATGATCGCTATTTATCAGGAATCGTAGTTTTGGTTATCATACATGTCTCATGCTTTATATAGACTACTATGATTTCATTTACTGATTTTCGCCACATACTTGGTACTGTCGTCGACCTCCTCGGGGCCGCGTTCATGCCGCAGTAAAGGTACTCTACCGTTGATCCCCGTTCTTAGGATCACCGTTTTCAGCGTTGGAAAAGCTCCGTTTCTCCGGAGGCTTAGCATTTTGGTATGGTCCCCTGTCGTTGTAGATATTTGCATTCAGGGGTATGGCGGGGCCCTGTCCCGCCATTGTTGTTTTAAACTCTTAGAGGTCTGTAGATCTGTTGTAAGGTTGGGATGTAACTGTTCATTTTGGGGTATTTATATACATTTATGCCGAAAGGCAACTTTTTCCCAGAAACTGTGTCTTAATTATACTGTTTCATATCTTGGTTGTTTTATATTCCGCTGATTTCTCTGATGTATGACTACTTGGGTGCCCGGGTAAGACACCAGTCACGGGCCCCGGAACGGGTCGTGACAAATACTTATACTTGTTTGTGTTTGGGCCTGTATGGGCAAGCTATGCTAGTCCAGAGGATGATTAGCCGTTATGGATCCTAACGTACCACTGTTGAGTATTGCGGTGTCAGTCCAGAGAACGATTGACCTCCGAGGTGTGTAGCCAGAGGTATCTATTGTTGTGCTAGTTCAGAGGGCGATTAGCCTCCGTGGAATAAATTCCCGGTGTATTAAATGATTGTTCGCCATGAGTTGACATGTGTTGATTCTTTAGTTGCCCATAAATTGGTTTGTTGATGATTTCGGATTTGTAAACAAAAGTATTAGTACAGTACGCGGGAAATGGGTTAAACTTAATGTATTATTCGTTATTGGTTGCTCCTTGTTGAATTTTACTAAGTTTGATGTCGTATTCTATCTTTGGATTTCGAACTATTTCACATTGATATTGTTTTATTGATTTAACTATTTTATTTTGATTTTTTTAACTATTGCTCCTTAGGCACTCACTGAGTACCAAGTACTCAGGCATACCATTGTTGTTTTTGAATATTAGGTAACGAAGAATAGCAGGTTCGTGATACACGTACGGAGTAGAAGAACTTGCTACTTTCCAAATTTGTTGGTGAGCCCATATGCTTGTTCGTGGGACACTCCTCTATTTTAATTTATTGCATTTAGTTTCCGGGTCATGTCCCGAAGTTAGTCCATTCATTTATTCTTCTTAGAAACTTCATAGATAGTTGTCAAAATTGTGGGTAAATTGTTAAAGCTCGTATGCCTTATTGTGTATTTTGCCACGTTTATGAGTAGTTATTTATATTAGGCTTCCGCTGATTTTATTATTATAAGTCTGAGCATGATTTCATTTAACCTTTACGACTTGTTTAATAAATGTTGAAAAAGTATTAAAAGAAATTAGCGATTATTTAACTTTATAAGGTGCTTTCGATGTGGTTCCTTAGCATTTGACGCATGTTTCTCCAGAGTAGATTTTGGGGTGTGATAGATTTGTTCCCCTAGGGTCACTGCTCATAGAAATACCAGGCAATGTACGCGCAGTAGTGCAAGGAGCACCAATTATGAGGTAGGTTAGGGAGAGTCAGTAATGTTAAATATACTTACAGTATACACCATATACATGTATATTGAAGGTTCTCGGATGAAGCCCAATGGACCAAAGAAGTCCACTGACTCTCGGATATTTGGGTCCAAAACCGTGATGCCCACTTTGTATATAGAATGTATATTGTAGTATAATTAGTATTGTATTCTTACCATAATTGTATAGTTAGTCTCTAAATAAAATAGAGTTTTAGGAGTAGAATAGAAAAATGATTTTTCTATTATGGAAATATGTAAAGTGTATATATTGCCTTTCAATTACTGAAAATAATCAAAGGATTATTTCTTTCATGGTATCAAAAGTCTAGGTTATTTTTTCCTTGCTTCCGCTACTCTCTTCTCGGATCGTGCAAAAATTCCCCCTCGATTTATTCCAAAACCCGAGACACCCAACCAAAATCCCTTCTCAAAAACTTCTTATTCTATTCACTATGTCTGATAA
This sequence comes from Przewalskia tangutica, assembly GCA_029844215.1. Classification (NCBI taxonomy): domain Eukaryota; kingdom Viridiplantae; phylum Streptophyta; class Magnoliopsida; order Solanales; family Solanaceae; genus Przewalskia; species Przewalskia tangutica. The sequence goes on from CM056732.1 coordinate 74,194,038, forward strand.
GAACATGTTTCATCATGCCCTAACAGTTTCTAACATCAAAAGCGTTCTTTCTATTGTTTTTGACCTAGAAAACGTTCAATATGAGACGTGGGCAGAGTTGTTCAAAATTCATGCAATGACACATCAAGTTCTCCACCACATAATTCCTCTGGCTCCTGATATGGAGGGTGTGCCCACCAAAGAGGACGATCCTAAATTATGGATTACTCTTGACGCAAAAATTCTCTAGTGGATTTATGTCACTATCTCCCTTGACCTCTTACAGACGATTATGTAACCTAACTCTCCAGCTATGGTTGCTTGGAATAAATTGCGTGATATATTTGAGGATAACAGTCATTACCGCATTATCACCCTTGAATAGGAATTTTCTCAAGTCGCTATGGAGAATTTTCCAAACGTTTCATCTTATTGCAAACGACTCAAGGACTTGGCGGATCAACTTCGAAACGTGGGTGCTCCTGTTAGTAATAGTCGTCTCATTCTACAGATGGTTACAGGCCTGTCCGAGGCCTATAACGGCGTTGCTTCGATCCTTCATCAAAGTAACCCTCTACCGGAATTCTATCAAGCCCGTGCCATGCTTATGTTGAAAGAAACTGGTTTGGCTAAGAAGGCAGCGATCAGTACTAGCCCCGTAGTCATGATAACGTCCTCCACAAATTCTCTAAATTTTGATGATAATTCGGGCCAAAACCATGCTCACGGTGGCGGAAAAAATAATCATAAAAACAATGGGGGAAATCGCGGGGGCATACGCGATGGGTACGACAACAGGAATTGTGGCTGAAATAGTGGGCCCCGTCCCACTGGCTCTAGCAGTAGTGGGCTCCATAGCAGTGGGCCTTGGCCCAACAGCCCCTATGGCTACAGTGCAGCGGCGAACAGTGGGCAGCCCCGCCCAATTTCCGGCCCAACAATAGTGAGCCAGCTTCCAGATTCCAGCCTAGTTGCTCGGGGCAGCAGGGTTGGTGTTGGGGCCCGACCCACACATGCATTCTTGGTTGTGGGCCCCACACCGACTCAAACCGGCATTGAAGCCGCGATGCACACACTTGAATTAACTCAACCGGGCCTGAATTGGTACATGGATACCTGCTCCACTACCCACATGATATCCGATCAAGGTACTCTCATGTCTTATTCCAATTTGAGCACCCCTCACGGTATAATTATTGGTAATGGTAGTTCTATTCTAATTCAGGTTTATGGTAATAAAACGTTGTCTCCCCCACATCCACCCATTGTCTTAAAAATGCTCTTCATGCCCCTAAATTAATTAATAATTTGGTGTATGTTCGTAAATTCACCACCGATAATTGAGTTTTTGTTAATTTTGATCCTTTTGGATTTTCTATGAAGGATTTCAAGATGGGGATTCCTCTCATGAGATGTAATAGTAGGGGAGATCTTTATCCTATCACACCCACGTCCAGTTTTTCGTGTCAAGTATTGCCATCTACTTTTGCGGCTATTGCTCCTCCCATGTGGCATGCACGTCTCGGTCATCCAAAGTCATCTATTTTGTCTTCTTTAGCTAAAAATAAATTTATTTTTAGCTAAAGAAATCTATTTTGTCTTCTTCATCAAAGTAACCCTCTACAAATGGCTACATATCTACTTAACATTCTTCCTTCCAAAGGTTTGACATATTCGTCTCCTCTTCAAATTTTATATAATAAGACTTATTCGTATTCACATCTTAGGGTATTTGAGTGTTTATGTTATCCGTTGTTTCCATCAACCATAATTAACAAATTTCAGGCTCGTTCTACTGCGTGTGTATTTTTGGGTTATCCGTCCAATCATCGTGGTTACAAGTGTTTTGATTTATCATCTAATAAAATTATCATTAGTCGCCATGTTTTGTTTGATGAGTCCCAATTTCCATTCACTAAAGTTAGTAATCACGTGCCTAGTTAGTATAATTTTTTGGATGATGGTATATCCCCGTATATTATTCACCATTTTTTGGACATGTCCCGCACCCCGAATCCAACAATGCCCATCGCTCACGCCCCACTTCCACGACACACTCTTACCCATCGTTCCCGGTGGCGATCGGGCGATATCGGCAACTCGGCGATTGCCCGATCACCAAGAGACTCGTCCAGTTCCAGCGACTGAAAGTGCCCCAATTTTCCGTGTTGGGCCAACAGGCCCACTGACTACGCACTTGTTCCGGTCCTTCACAAAATTCACCCAATTCTCCCTCGAGTCATAGAAAAGTCACTCGTAGTAAACAGGGTATTTTTAAACCAAAAAGACATTTTAATTTAAATTCGAATGTTCTTAAATCACACTTACCCCGTAATCTTGTGTCTGCTTTAAATGACCCGAATTGAAAAATTGCTATGACCGATGAATATAATGCTCTTATTGATAATAAGACGTGGGACTTAGTGCCCCGTCCATATGGTGTTAATATTATTCGGTCAATGTGGATTTTTGCTCATAATGATAATTCTGACGGTTGTTTTGCGAGGCATAAGACTCGTCTTGCAGGTGATGGTAAGAATCAACAGGTTGGTGTTGATTATGGGAAGACATTTAGTCCGGCGGTCAAGCCAGCTACCATCTGCATTGTGCTGAGCTTGGCTCTTTCGAAGGCATGACCCATTCATCAGCTAGATGTGAATAATGTTTTTCTACATGGTGATCTCAATGAGGCAATTTATATGCATCAACCCTTGGGGTTTAGGATCCCAAATATCCTCATCACGTCTGTTTGTTGAAGAATTCCTTATATGGTCTTAAGCAGTCTCCACAAGCGTGGTATAAGAGGTTTGCAGACTATGTTTTGACTATTGGGTTCTCTCACATCATGTCTGATAATTCATTGTTCATATATCAATGTGGCTCTTCTGTGGCTTATATTCTATTATGTGGATGATATTATCTTGATTGTCTCTTCTGATGCGATACACCAGTCTATCATGACAACACTCAGTTCTGAGTAAAATTAGAAGAAGGAGTTAGAGAGAAGTTTCTCTCACTAAGAAAACGCTCTCAACGTTTCCCTTAGTTGCTCCTTAGGTTTCTTCCTCTTCTTCCCCCCCCCCCCCCCCCTTAGTTTTTTCGTTTGACTCATTATGGTTTGATTGTTATTGTCCACAATATGAAAAAGTCTAAACGTTACACACGTTCTAGCAATGATTCAGAGGTTCAAAAGCTAGAACAAAGAAGAAGAAAAGAATGGCAGAGTCCAACAATTGCCGAGGAAAATCTTATTCCTAATCTCGACCCTTCGTGTTGGTTCATGTTACTCGCGCTTTCCTTTAGAAAATGTAGTAGATGATTCTATGCTACAAAGGATACATGAATGGGGCAAAAATATCGAAATTGAAAGCTCGATATTAGTGAGTTTGAAGGCAAAACTTCCCGGCGACCATTGACGCCCTAATGCTACTATGGTGGTCGATCATTCCACGGGCCAATTTGTTGGTAAAGGGTTCATTTCGAAGAACTAGACAAATACCCAAGATTAGTACCCGACACTACCCGAAATTCTCTCAGTTTGCCGAAAAGGGTTGAAATCGGGGCGGGACATTGCAATTTGGAATTGCAAGACACGATGGCATTCTCGGGTCAAAGGTTCTCGGCGGTCGGCAGGTTCATGGGTCCAAGAGTAATCATGTCTTGTTTGATTCAAGTCAAGCATTGATGGTACTTCTATCCCCAAGAAGTTCAACGCGGATGTCAAGAGAGCAAACTTCAACGCCCGAAACGATGGACTACTCCACCATTACGGGTCTTGGGTCAAGGCTAAGGGTCACGAGGATAACAATGATACTAGGAATATGCACTCTGTGCAAGATCAAGATCGATGTGGAATACGGTTTCTAGCCCCGTTTCAACGTCACAATTGAAGGCGCCAAACTTTAGTATCAAGTTTACACTCCCAACTTCGCCTTAATGATGGTCTGATTTCCAAGGCGGGGGCAGGATAACCTGACATTAACTACCCCCGCTTTACAAGGAGCTAAGTCAATGGTGGGTTCCAACGCTTTGATTGAGAGAGTGAGGCGCCGCACATTTACGAAGTGTACCAACGACTCTCATTACTCCGGTTCTTTATGATGGTATTAGTTCCAAGACGGATCAGGGGGATAATCTAGGGGCATTGACTACTCACGTTACACGAAGAGCCAAGTCAATTGTGAGAAACAAAGCTATTTCTTTGTCCAAGGCCTAGGAACTCCACGAGCCGAGGGGCTGAATGTGGCGGGTATCAATGACTCTCTACTAACTCCGGGACTTTATGATGGTCTTGGTTCCAAGACGAATCAGGGGGACAATCTAGGGGCATTGACTACTCACGTTACACGAAGAGCCAAGTCAATTGTAAGAAACAAAGCTATTTCTATGTCCAAGGAGCCTAGGAACTCCATAACCATCAACGATGCGAAGAGGAGTCAACATTGAATGAGACGGCATTCAAAGTGCCTTCTCGTGATTCAAGTCAACAACCCTGCATTTCTTTAAGTGTCACCAATGAAGCCTTCCCTACTTTAGCTAGTTTGCTAAGTGGAGCCAATCTCAAGAATCACAACACTCATTTCGTCTTTAACACTTCCTGATTCGAGCAGTCCTAAACTTCTCTCTCATCTAATACCACTTCACTACTTCCCGAATTTCACAACACCACACCCCTTCTATCTCCTCTTCCTTCTATTCCTTCAAAACCAACACAAATTCCCTACCCTCCCAAATGGCACGCAAATCATCTCTTCTATCATGGCCCAAGCTCACTCCCTCCCCTCCGCCTATACCTCCGTATATACCTCCCAATGATTTACACACTAATGCACCTTCTAAACCACATCATTTCCTACCACAACTCACAACAATCTTCCCCAAACCATGGCAAAGGTCCCTTCCTCCTAAAAAGACTTAGAGTCTTCGAACTAGGATTGAGGCAAAAGGTATGAAGTTACAATTTATTGAACAACAAGGAGGAAGTAAATATAGATCTTGAGGATGAAGTTCCTTTCATAGAAACTTGGGGCTATTGCCTAATAGGTTGCTTCACGGTCCTTTCCGGAAGAGAAGCATGAATACGATTGTGAAAGGATGGGAGTTAAATGTCGATATACCATATGGCAAAGGTCGGATGTTCAAATTCACGACGGAGGAAGAGCGCACTAATGTACTTCACGAGGCCCTTATATGGTCTACGGAAAACCATGATGCTCAAGGCTATCAATAAAGGAGTTCTTATAACTGATGATTTGTTTATGGACATTCCTATTCGGGTCACTTTCCGGACATTCCCTTTCTATTTGAGGTAACGCCTTAGTAAGATTGCTTCACGTAGGAAAACCTCTTTACACCGACCAATATACTAAGGAAAGGTCTAAAATGAACTATGCAAGAGTTCTAGTGGAAGTGGATGTTAGCAAGACGATAATGGACTTTGTCGTCAATCTCCCGATAACAAAGTATACTCAAAGGGTAAACTATGAGAATTACCCGACTTTTGCTATCATCATATTTGGACACAACCACTTGAAGTGTAGGAAGGCGGATGATGTCAACATTGAAAAGCTCCAATAACATGCACATCGAGGTCCCCTAACAATGGGATGATTCTATTCATTTGAAGGTCAACAAAGTGCGGGTGGAACCAACCCTCCTCATCCACCAACTTCTCAACATCCCGTAGATGCCGATAACTTGATGGACATTGAAGAAACTGCGACACAACACCTCCCGCTTGGGAGAAGTATCACATGCCGCGTCCTCCGGTTTGGGTCATTCTCGCCCACCATGTTTCATGGATTCTCTAGCAGTCCTCACTAATTCTCACAATGGCGGACACAACATGTTAGGATGAGGTGAGTCAAAACATTCTCGACCGAGATGCCTATGAACCCGCCACCTTCATTGGATGAAGTTACATTCAACGGTGCTACGGAAAAGGCTCAATTGTACGGTCAAGTAACGTTAACTTTGAACGGGGAACATAGCTTGGCTGGTAACAGTATTATGGCTTCCAGAACAAAGATGATGGATGGCAAGAGGTTTTGTCCAAAAGAATGGGCAGCGTGGGAAAGCTAAGCGCGGAGGTGCTAATAAAACCTCCTTTGTTTCCTTATGAAAATACTTTGTTGAATGTCCGTGGTCTTTGCGGACAAAGGGATAGGGCTGCCACGCAGCTCTGGTGTGTAGTATCACAAAGCATGATGCGGCTATGATTTGTCTATTGGAAACTAAGCTATCTCAACCAAGGACGAGTCTTTCTACTCAAAGATTCAAAGCATGGAAGTTTTGCTCAAATTTGGAATTCATCGCGGTAGAATGCTATTACTTTGGGATCCATCCGTGGTTTGTCACGTTTTGCGAAGCTTGGTATGGACTCTCATATCCATGTCCAGCAAGTTGCAATATAACACAAGTGTCCTTCCTGCCACATTTGTGTACCCTTATAGCATCTCGGATAGAAGGATGCTTTGGCATCACCTTTCTCACTGGGCGTTGGCATCAATAAGCCTGGATGATTATGGGAGATTTCAACATTTACCGCAACCCTAATGATAAGGTGGGGGTCCTCCTCTCACGCCTTATGCACTTAGGATCTTGGAGATTTCAGAATTCTCATGGACTAGAAGACGCCCTTCATCCGCTCCTTCTACACGACGAATGGTTCGATTTGGTCTAAGCTTGATAGAGTGTTGATGAATCAAAATTGGAGTGATTTGACCTTAGAATGCAAGGCCAATTTCACGCCTATGGAGCCTGTCTCGACCATCATTCCGTGATAGCCACGATTATTGCATCCTATAATGTTGGGAAACGCCTTTCAAGTTCATGAATATGTGGCTTTCTCACCCACCTTTGAGAACATTATGACTTCGTTGGAGACAAGACATATTCAATTCGCCTTCCAAATTGAAAGCCTTCAAGCAACCTTTAAGGGCTTTGAACATAAGTGACTTCGAGGTATCGAACAAAGAGCAAAAGGGCAAACATAGAGTTCAAGGAGGCTATCAATGCACACATGGAAAATCCCTTTGAGGAGCTTAAAGCCAAGGTTAAGTCCTCAAGAGCTAGAGCAAACACTCCATCGGAGAAAGACACTTCATAAGGCGTAAGTCAAGACACTTGATCGAAGTGATAGATGTTCCAAATACTTTCATAGTTTGATCAAAAGGAGTAATGTCGTGAACTCCATTAACTTTCTTATTAAAGCTAATGGTACTATCACTACATCACCGTAAGAAGTCGAAATTGCTTGTTGAATTTTACAAAGATCTATTAGGTACTTCCGGCCACTACCAACTTTGATCCCGATGTGTTCAACTATGGCCCAAAGCCTTGGAAGAGGCGAGATTACTTTGCATTTCATCACCCCAAAGGAGATTTGGGAAGCACTCGATATAGGCAATGACAAGGCACTGACCGGATGGTTATACCGCTTTCTTCAAGAATAGATGGAAAGACGTGGCCATGATGTTGTAAGACGTGTCCAAGAGTTCTTCTCATCGAGTTCTTTGAAGCAGTTAATCATACCATCATTACCGCTACCAAAACTGACCATGATCCCAAGGTAAATGATTTGAGCCCATCGGATTGACTAATGTGATCTATAAGATCATCACAAAGATTCTAGCTAACGTATGGCATTGATCCTTCCTTCTCTCATTGACAAATCCCAAGGCTTTTGTGAAAGGAAGAAACATGATGGACAACGTATATGTGGCACAAGAGCTTGTGAGAGGATTTAATAGAGCCAGTCTCACCAAGATGTATGCTTATGGTGGACGCCCAGAAGCATTCGATACAGCTTCCTCGAATTGGTACTAAGAAGTCTAAAATTTCCAGACAGATTTACAAGATGGATCATGGAATGTGTTAGCTCAACCTCCTTCTCCCTTTCTATTAATGGTGAGCTACATGGATACTTCAAAGGAAAGCGTGGCCTAAGACAAGGTGATCCTATGTCCCTACTCTCTTTATCTTGTGCATGGAATACCTCTCAAGGTCGCTTAAAATGAAGGCCGAGGCAAGAGCTTTCATATTTTCCAAAGTGTAAGAAATTGGGCATTACTCATCTTGCATTCGCGGATGACCTCATGCTTTTGCCAAAGGAGATATATCTTCGCTTGGATTCTTATGGATTGTCCGGAAGAGTTGGAGGCTGCCTCAGATTAACTCTTAACCCCGCTAAATCCTGTCTACTTAGCGAATGCATTCTGCGCCGGAACTTGATATTGACAGTGGGTTTCGCCATCGTAGCTTTCCGACGATACTGGGGATCCCTTTGTCCCCTATTTCAGTTGGATCAATTTGCCCCATTCACTAGTGCTATTTCGAATTACATTCGAAATGGGGGCACCACACCCTTTCTTACGCGAACTAATCAGCGTCCAGGGTTGAGAGCTTTCGTTCCGCACTTCCTATCCCGCCACTATTATCAAGTAAGGTCCGCTTGTATTCAATTCTTATGGAAACCACCAAGAGTTTCTTGGGATATCATTTACTGTATAGGCTGGCTTGGGTCTTATGAACATCAAGGAATGGAATCATGCCCCGCTATCCGTGACGATTTGGCAAACTCACACTAAGCGATTCTCTATGGGTCCAATGGATCAATAGCCACTATTTGAGAGATATTACAATTTGGGACTATGAGGTACGCCCTAGGGACTCCCTTTATTCAAAAAGATTTGTGGATTCGCGACAAATTTGTTTCTATCTTTGGTAGCCATGGTGATGCTATTGACGGCTTTACAAAATGTTGTGTATATTTGATTCAAGCTCAGATATGATATCTTGCGACTCGCAAGCTAAAAAGCCTGGATGTCACAAATTTGGAAAGGATTCATTCCTCCCAAATTCTCTTTACTATGTGGCTAAATTGCGGGAAGCGGTTAGCTACAAAGGATACTCTATCATTTCTCAACTTGGAGGATAAATCTTGCGGATTCTCGCAAGCTAATGAAACAAGGGAACACCTCTTCTTTGATCGCCTTTACACACATGATTTGGAAGAGCATAAAAGATTGGTTGGGTATTAGAAGAGAGATGACAAGAAAGCTCCCTTAAATGGATTAAGAAAGAACACCATGACAAGCATCCGAGCCAAAGCTATTTTGCTTACTTTTTGCATAATGGTTTATGAGATTTGGAGGGCAAGAAACACAATGCTCTTTGAAGGCACAAGCTTGCCGGCAGAAGAGGTCATTGCAAGAATCAAAACAACATCTTATAGAGTTCTCTATGATTTTATCCCCTCTTGTAGTGGCACCTTCGCGACCACCCTCCTCTATCTCTTCTTGTTTGCATTACGTTGAGGCTTGAGATACCTCAACGACCTCGATCAGCCACTTTTTCCTTTATATTAGTAATAATATTTGCATTTACCAAAAAAAAAAAAAAAAAAAAAAAAAACACTCAGTTCTGAGTTTGCTATGAAAGACTTGGGGCCCTTGAGTTATTTTTTGGGGATTGATGTCACTCGTCATGCAGGTGGATTATTCTTATCACAGAGGAAGTATGCAACTGAGATTATTGAGAGGGTTGAGATGTCATCCTGTAAGTCCACTTCCACTCCAGTTGATAATAAATCCAAGTTGGATGCTGCGGTTGGCTCTCCATATGAGAATCCGACCCGCTATCGCAGTCTTGCAGGAGCCCTTCAGTAACTTACGTTCACGCGACCTGATATTACATATGTCGTACATCAGGTGTGTTTGTTTATGCATGATCCCAGGATTGAGCACATGAATGCGCTCAAACGCATTATTAGGTACATCCAGGGGACACTTGATTATGACTTACATTTATATCCTTCGTCGACGTCTACACTTGTCTCATATACAGATGCTGATTGGGGTGGTTGTCCAGACACCAGACGGTCTACGTATGACTATTATATGTTTATTGGTAATAACTTTATCTCATGGTCTGCAAAACGTCAGTCAACGTTGTCCCGTTCTAGTACAGAGGCCGAGTACCGAGGGGTAGCGAATGTGGTCTCCGAGTCATGTTGGTTACATAATCTACTTTTAGAGCTTCATTGTCCTATTCAGAAAGCTACCTTGATTTATTGTAATAATGTTAGTGTCATCTATATTTCTGATAATCCAGTTCAACACCATCACACTAAACATATTGAGATGGACATTCATTTTGTTCGAGAAAAGGTAGCTCTTGGACAAGTACACATCTGCCATGTCCCTTTCAGGTATCAAATTGCAGACATCGTTACAAAAGGTCTTCCCTCGGTCATTTTTTGAAGATTTTAGGGACAGTCTCAGCGTTCGAAGACCGCCCGCTATGACTGCGAGGTGTGTTAATATACATACAATATACACGATATAACATGTATATTGTATATATATTGAAGGTTCTCAGATGAAGCTCAATGGACCAAAGAATCCCACTGACTCTCGGATATTTGGGTCCAAAACCGTGATGCCCACTTTGTATATGGAATGTATATTGTAGTATAATTAGTATTGTACTCTTACCATAATTGTATAGTTAGTCTCCAAATAAAATAGGATTTTAGGAGTAGAATATGAAAATAATTTTCCTATTATGGAAATATGTAAAGTGTATATATTGTCTTTCAATTAATGAAAATAATGAAAGAATTATTTCTTTCAAGTATCTTGTGCATTTGATTTATTGATTCTTATTTGTGCATATTATTTCATATGTTGTATCAATGCATCAAATTACTATGTTGTTCAGGTGAATTTACCTTTCTCTACTATTTTTTTTATTATCTGTTGAGATTATATAAATTGCACAGGTCTAAATGAGTATTTTGAAATCAACCCTTGTCACTACTTTGTTGCGGTTAATCAATCATACTTATTGGATACACATTGTTTATGTGGGCATACTACAGGTGTTGCAATTTTGTGTAGATATTGATCCTTGTTGTACGCGTGACTACGATGCCCAGACACACCATTATCTAACAATCAAAGAGAATGGTAAGGTGCGTGGCTGCACTATATTGCTGGTTCCGTATAGCAGAACCGACGAACACTGAACAAAAGTGACCCCTTTGTCATCAAGGTCATTCACTAACGTCATAATTCAACAGCATGATATTAAAGAGGGAACAGATTGATTTTGCAAATCAAGAATTGAAATTGATAGACAAACGGTATATACGTTATACCCGTGTATACCAAGTAGCTGAATTCCATTAAGTTACTTACCATATTTTATAATATTTTTGTACAAGTGTAATTATGATATTAATATTATAGTAGAAATAGGTATTAGTACTGTATTAGGAAAGGTAGATTTATTTTTCATATTTAGAGATTGTATATATATAAATATTCATTAATGAAAATAATCAAGGGATTATCTTTAATGATATCAGAAGTCTAGGGCACATAATTTCCTTCTCCACGTAAATTCTGCAGCCCACCCCCCCTCGGAAATTGTGACCTGACCGTCGGTCATCTCCTGTTTTTCTTCTTCCAAACTTTTTCCAAATTCCTAATTCTACTCTTGTTCTCTCATTATGTCTACATCAAAGAACACGTTTCATCTTGCCCTTACAGTCTCCAACATCAAGAACCACATCCCTATTATTCTTGAGATGAAAAATATCCAATACGCGACGTGTGCGAAATTATTTAAGGTTCACGCACACTCGCATCAAGTCCTTCATCACATCATTCCATCGGTCATAGGCAAGGAGAAAGTGCCTACCTCGGAGGATGACCCGGTGTTATGGACAACCCTTGATGCTATCGTTATCCAGTAGATTTATTCTACTATCTCTACATATTTCTTGCAGCCGATTATTGAGCTTGACACCATGACGATGGAAATTTGGAATAGGTGCGTGATATTTTCCAAGATAACAAAAATTCTCGTGATGTCACTCTTGAGCAGAAATTTTCCCATGTCACCATGGAGGATTTTTCTAGTGTCTCAGTCTATTGTAAAAGACTGAAGAAATTGGCGGATCAACTCAAGAACGTTGGTGCGCCCCACCAATGATCGTCTTGTTCTTCAGATGGTTGCAGGCCTACCCGAGGCTTATAATGGCGTTGGGATGCTTTTTCATCAAAGTAATCCTCTTCCACCATTCTACCAGGCCCGTTCCATGCTCACATTAGAAGAGCTCGACTTGGATAAAAAGACGACTACCAGAGCTAATTCCGTCATGATAATGGCCACATCCAATGACCCTCATTCGTTCTCGGATAATTCTAGCTAAAACAGTAATAACGACGACAACAAAAAGGGTCAAAATTGATAAAAATGGCAAGAATTGTGGCGGCAGTGACGGTGATCGGAGCAGCGGCGGTGATGGAAGACGTGGTGGCAGTGGGCCGACTGGGCCATAGTACCACTGGCTGCAACCTTGGGCCAATGCAACCGGTCGCTGGGCCGATCCACGGTCGATTCTTCCTTTCCATTATTTCTAGTGAATCGCTGGCCGCAGAGGCCCAACTTCGCGCCTACAAGACAAATTTACGCAAATACGCCGCTACTTGGGCCTCGACCTCAGCAGACCTTCACTGTTGAGGGCCTAATTTCTTGTCCGACATATACAAATATTGAATACGCGATGCATACATTTGAATTAAATCCCCCGAATGCAAATTGGTACATGGACACTGGAGTCACTTCTCATATGACGTCTGTATAAGGTAATCTCTCATCTTATTTCAATTTGAGCAATAATCATGGCATAATTGTTGGTAATGACAATTCAGTTCCAATTTGTGGTTATGGTCACACATATTCCCCCCTCCCCACATACACACATCCACCTCTAGTCATTAAAAATGTCCTTCATACCCTTCACTTAATTAAAAATTGGCGTCGGTCCGAAAATTCACTACTGATAATTGGATGTCTGTTAACTTTGACCCTTTTGGATTTTCTGTGAAGGATTTCAAGATGGGGATACCTCTAATGAGATGTAATAGTTGGGGAGAGCTTTATCCAATCACCACCACCACCACTATTTCCATGAGTCAAGTCACACCTTCAACATTTGTCGCTCTTGCTCTTTCTTTGTGGCATACACGTTTGGGTCATCTGGGGTCATCTAATATTTCTTCTCTTAAAAATAATAATTTTATTGATTGTAAGAGTACGCGTAGTGCTCATATTTGTCCTTCTTGTCCTCTAGGGAAATATGTTGGATTACCATTTGTAGCCTCTACTTCTAGTACATCGATGCCTTTTGACATTATTCATATTGATTTATGGACATATCTCGTTTTGAATTCTTTGGTCCATCGTTATTATGTTTTATTTTTGTATGATTATTCTAATTTTTTGTGAACCTTTCCTTTGTCTAAAACGTCACAAGTTTTTTCCACATTCTTAAAATTTAGAACTTTCATCCGTACCCAATTTGAACAGAAAATTAAAAACATTCAATATGACAATGGGCCATTTCGGGAATTTTGTGACTGGCATATCTTTCGATTTTCTTGTCCTCGTTAAATGGGAAGGCCGAAAGAAAAATTCATACCATTAATATTATTTTTCGAACCTTACTAGCACATGCTTCGTTACCCCCATCTTTTGGGATCATGCATTACAAATGGCGACCTACCTCCTTAACATTTTCCCTAACAAACTTTTAGCATACCAATTCCCACTTAAAACTCTTTACAATAAAGATCTCTCGTATTCTCATCTTAGGGTGTTTGGGTGTTTGTGTTATCCACTTTTTTCCGTCCACTACAATTAATAAGCTTCAAGTTCGGTCTATCGCTTGTGTATTTTTGGATTTTAAGTCTAATCATCGTGGTTACAAGTGTTTGATTTATCTTCCAATAAAATCATAATTAGTCGCCATTTATTTTTTATGAAACCCATTTTCATTTGCTCAAGTGTCTAAGTCTGTGTCGAGTGCTTATAATTTTTTGGACGATGCTCCCTCCCTGTATATTCTATAACAGTGGGCCCGTGTATCAAATCTGCCTGGCCCAAACATTCTCGGCAATGTTCCAGCCTCTCAGCCCAGTCCCGAGTCTCGGCCCAGTGACGATCTTGGACCAGTTTCTATTTTCGAGACTCAGTCCAGTTTTTGCCCAAATTTTTCTCCCTCTTTTCCATGTCTTCAGCCAGCCGTTATTGGGCCAGCAGGCCCACTGCCTACTGGCCAGTCCACCACTGACACATCAATTACCCAAATCTCGTCCAATTCTATCTCGAGTCAAGGTATCATTACATGTAGATAATGGGGTATTTTTAAACCAAAACGACATTTAATATTAATTCCAATGTTACTAAATTATACCTACCACGTAACCTAGTGTCTGCCCTTCATGACCCAAATTGGAAAATGACCATGGATGACGAATATAATGCTCTTCTTGAAAATAAGACGTGAGATTTGGTGCCCCGTCCGCCTGGTGTTAATATTATTCAGTCTTTGTAGATTTTTACTCATAAAGAAAATTATGGTTGTTCTTTTGAGAGGCATAATGACCGTCTTGTAGGTGATGGTAAAATACAACAGGTTAGCATGGAATGTAGAGAGACATTTAGTTCGGTGGACAAATCAACAACTATTCGCACTGTGCTTATTCTGGCTCTCTCGAAAGTATGGTCCATTAATCAACTGGATGTAAAAAATGCTTTCTTGCACGGTGATCTTAAGGAGACGGTATACATGCATCAACCCTTGGGTCTTAAAGACCCCAATTATCCTCACCATGTCATCCCTCACGAGCTTGATATAAGAGGTTTGCAGATTATGTGTCTACTATTGGATTTTCTCACAACATGTTTGATCATTTTCTGTCCATCTATCACCGTGGTACTTCTCTAGCATACATTATGTTATATGTGGATGATATTATTTTGACTGCCTTCTCTGATGATTTGTTCAAGTCTATCATGACCCTTCTCAGTTCAGAATTTGCTATGAAAGACTTGAGGCCCATGAGTTTTTTTTTAATATCTGTCACTCATCATGCATGTGATCTATTTTTATCATAGATGTAGTATGTGGCTGAGATTATTGAGAGAGCCGGCGTGTCATCCTATAAGTCCTCTTCTACTCCAGTTGATACCAAACTGAAGCTGAGTGCTACATCTAGCACACCATATGAGGATCTCACCCACTATCGTAGTCTTACAGGGGCTCTTCAGTATCTTACCTTCATGAGAGCATATATTACTTACGCAGTTCAACAGGTGTGTTTATTTATGCATGATCCACGTATTGATCACATGCATGCGCTCAAACGCATTATATGTTACATACAGGGGACACTTGATTATAGATTGCATTTATATCCATCCTCCGTCTCTACTCTCGTGTCATATACAGATGTTGATTGGAGTGAATGTCCAGATACCAGACAATCAACATATGGTTATTGTATGTTTCTTGGTGATAACTTGGTCTCTTGGTCGGCAAAATGTCAGGCTACATTATCGTGATCCAGTGTGGAGGTCGAGTATCGAGGGGTAGCTAATGTGGTGTCTGAATCATGTTGGCTGCGTAATCTTATATTAGAGCTTCACTTTCCTATTCAGAAGCTACCTTGGTCTACTATGATAATGTTAGTGCAGTCTATATCTCTGGGAATCCGGTCCAACATCAGCGCGCTAAACATATCGAGATGAATATTCACTTTGTTCGCGAAAAGGTAGCTCGTGGACAAGTATGTGTCTTGCATGTCCCTTCAAGATACCAAATTGTAAAGGAGTAGTGGGAAAAATAAGTTAGAGAGAAGTTTCTCTCACTAGGCGAAAACACTCTCAACGTTTTTCCTAGTTGCTCCTTTCTTTTCACGCCTTCTTCTTATTGATTCTCCACTGATTTTCACTTCAATCCTTGTTTCGGGAGTGATTTTATGCTAGTTCATACTCATATTTACGATTTGGCTAAAGGTGACTCTTGATATTCTCGGGTGCTCTATTTAAGATTCAAAAGTTCAACAGATTGCATTGTTCATTGTTCATCATTTTTTATTCTTAGTTGTTACTTAAGTGTGATTCATCACGCTTCATTCTATGGGAAAGACGAAGAGAGTTACCGGCGTCAACAATGATTTCGGTGGCTCAATAAAGTCTAAGTCCAAGAAAAAGAAAAAGAATAGTGAAAGTCCCACCATTGTAGTTCATGGAGTTTCCGATCCTAATATATTGGTGCACGTTAAGCCTGATATGCGTGTACCACTTATGAATGTGGTTGATGATGCTACGCTGCAGAAGATACATGATTGGGGGAAAAATGTAGAAGTTGAAAGCAATATAGTTAATAAGGAAGATGGTGAGGAATCCTCTACGCATTCGGTTGTTGAACCGATTGTGACTGCTCCTATTTCTGCTTCGGTAAGGATCATGGAAGCCTTGAATGTTCAAAATGGGAATGTCCAAGGCAATACTGATGATAATCTCACAAACAATGCACCTTCTAACCTTCCCGGCGTTGCTACAATGGGAATGATATCTAGAGGCTTTCAAATGGCTTCCATGGATGTCGGGGTAGTGACGAGTAAGGATGTTGATCCAGTGTCGAAGGCGGGTCAGGGGTGATCATAGGTCGAAGTTGATGGCCACGAACTAGGAGAGTGAGCTTAGGTCAATCGGAAAGATCATGGATTCTGGGTCAAAATGTGTTAGTGAAAAGATGGGGCACGATGAAGGTTTCAGGTCGAATGCGGGTCAAGTTATGGGTCACGGGTCTAAGGCGGGTCAGGAGAGAGGTCTTGGGTCGTTGATGAAGTCCAAAGGGCATCATTCAATTTTTGTTTCTTCCAATGACAATTCAGTTCCCATTGCTCTTAGTAACTCACATTGGGTGGGATCCGAAGAAGTTTTTATTCTAAAGAGGCCTAGTAACATGCTAGCTTTAAATGACACGAGAGCCCAAGGGTCACTCAACTTAATAGGGCAGTTTAATTTGAATGCTGTGGGGACAACAAAACCTTTCTTTCCCATTGCAACCGCTTTGAATAAAGCAAAAGGTCTTAAGTCTTCCAATGTTACTACAAAAGACAATGGATTTTAACAAAAGAATGTTATGTTCAATTCCTAATGGTGCATTTATCTTCACTTCACACGCTGGAATTCACAATGCTAATAATGGCTCTTCTCTTCCTCCCTCAAAGCCATTCCTTACAACACAACACCATGTGGGACTGTTAGCGATATTTCAACTACTCACGCAAGCGTACGCATCGTTCACAAGTAATATAGTCTGTAAGACCGAATATCGTCCACAGAGACTGGTTTCTAAGTACCATTCATCTATTTTATGTTATCTATTTGGCAATCGATATTTGATTGGGGTATTTATTTAACTACTAGAATAATTGCAAGATTTAAACTAATAAAGTTGTAATAAGTTGTGAATGAATTAGGGCTTCCAAAAATCCTCGACTATCCACTTTATTCAATCCTTAATGCGACTAGAATGATTCTTCTTCTTTGTTAAGATAGCGGTTAACTAGACTGTTTTATATTCCGGTTAGGACATATAATCACTCAACCCCAGTGCAGAACCCTTCTATATTTCTATGATAGAATTTACCACATAGGAGGATTAAGAACAATAACCTACAATGCTACACAAGTATCGTGGTACTTTCCTCCGCGATTTTAACCTATTTCTAGTCAATTACAACATATCTAAATCTGTCCTCTCAGTTTATGATTCAAAATCATATAGGTTATGATAACTAGTGATCAATTAATTATCAAACATTCATACGAAATATTGTAAATCTTAATCAAACGAAGAAGAAATCAAACTACTGCATTAATTCATGAATAACAATTTCAAGCGATTCATAAGAAAAACCCTAATAGAGTGTTTAGCTCCTAGCCATAGTCACGCTAAGAACTAACACAATATCCATACATAAACTGAATTAAAAATGAAAGAAAGAAAATTACGTAGAACAAAGTCTCTAATTGTAGCTCCAAATCCGTCTGTGTTGTCTTGTCTTGTCGAATGACCAACCTCTTCATAGCATTAATTCCTAGGACTTAAATATCCTCTAATTTTTGTGCCCTATGGACCAATCTGCCCTTAGCCAATTTGCCTTCGGAACTGAAATTTCCCGCGTTGGCACCGCGGTTCTGCATATCGGCACCGCGGTGCCGAAACTCCTGCAGCTTCTCAGTACAAATGGCACCGTTGTACTGCCTAATGGCACCGCGGTGCTGAAAGTCCTGTGGCTCCTCGATAAATATGGCACCGCTGTTCTGCCTGATGGCACCGCGGTGCTGACTTCTTTCGCTATGAGTTGCCAACGTTCGTCCTTTTCGCTTCGGGAGCACCTTTTTCTGCCCATTTCTCATTCCTTTTTGCCATTTTGTTTTTTTACACCGTTGTGACTCAAAAGAAAGAAAAACAAACATACTACTATACTAAACACACAAAAAAAATGAGTAAAATACCAACTAAAAATGACTCAAAAGGCGTATACATAATACGCCTAACAAACACCCCCAAACTTAACCTTTGCTCGCCCTCGAGCAAAGATCAAAACAAAAAGAAAGACACAAAAATAAAAGACTCAAAGACTCAAATCAAGCAGCTGCACAAAGACTTAAAAACACATGAACATCAGTTGGGATAATATGCAGGAACGGATATAACATGAATTCAACAATCTAGAATTTCAAGTCAGATATTTCGCAAATTCATTTCAATCACAAGTAATGAAAGCATGAATACCTAACCTATGCATGTCAATTTCATTTAGTTCTGCGGCCTGTCTACTTGCTATTCTCCACTAATCATAGACATACATACTAGAGATCCTCAGAACTTTTCAGGGTTGTAATGTAGGCTTAGGCAGGGGTAGGCAAAAGTAGGCATTTAGGCTCAATTTACGTACCATAAACGTTTTTCTCATTCAACCGTTTTGTCCTTCTTTTTGGTATTCTTTTCAGTTCATACCTATCATTCCCCTTTTCTCTTTTTGAGAGCATGAATCAATTCATATAGGCACCCCCAAACTTAAGCTTTTACGTTCTTTTTCATTGGGGTGCGTCAATTTTTCACTCTATTTTTGTGTTTCGTTTTCACTCTTTTTCATCCCTTTATTCAATTAGTGCTTATGGCACATGAGGGAATCATGGGGTGTCAAAGAAAATAACTTATTTTAGGCTCAACGGGGCTGACTAGTGGTACGATTTAGTGCAAGGTAGGCAATGAATGGTAAGAAGAGCTAACGCATAAGCTAAGCCTCAAATATTCCAAATAATCAGATTTTCATGAATTTTTGGCATATCTAACTTAAGCACATAAATTTTAGCTTTTCATTCCATTACATTATCCAACTTAGTTCACTAGGCGTTCCAAATAAGCACATCATGCATGATCATACAACCAAAAAAAATTGACTCACATAAAATACAAAAACAACAAAAGACTCATAAAAATAAAATAAAAAATTGAAAACTCCCCCCCAAACTTAAACTACACATTGTCCCAAATGTGTAAAAGACTCAAAAAATTAAAATGGGACGACTTACAGACCTACAACGGATCAAAATGGTGGTGGCGGCGGATACTGAACTGTCCATTGGGTGAACATGAAACTCAAATTATCAATACGCTGGGTCAGGTGTTGATGGTCTTGCATTATTTGCTGTTGATTCCACATCATCCTTTGTTGGTTCAAGAGCATCTGCTCCATCATTGACATTGGAGGCTCTAAGGACAAGAGAGGTTGATGACTGTTTTCGCCTGCTTCATTATGTGCCTCTGCCTTAGGCTCTTCCTCATCCATGTCTGTTGCTTCTGCTGCTGCTGGGCCCCTTCCCCTTGCTGGTGGTCCTGGGTTGGGGTCAAGGAAGGAGTGCACTAAACTGTAGGTCACAGAAGACTAACTCTTCTCTAGGATATCAGTGGCGAATCTTAGGACTCCATGCCTATCACATAAGGCAGTAATGAGTGAACCGTGTCCCAATCCGCAAGTAGTAGTCAGGCTACTAATATCCCTTATGCTCTGCACTATTTCTCTCCCCACATGCCCATCATGATGCCATAAATGAGCTTGATTCTGTCTGAGGGCACATTTGTGAAATAAGTTGAGGGAATCAAGCGTGCACTGATGAAATATAGCCATCATTTGGTTGTTCTATTAAATTGGCATCGGGAAAGTCTCCTGGATCCGTTGCGGGCAAAACTAAACTCAGCGCCTGGGTAGCACAATGTCTGCGCCATTACGTTCCACAGGATGTGGTTGGCGTCTCTTGACCAACTTCTGAAGTGGTTTATATTATCGCCTCGGTCCTCCACATCATAGGTCCTTAGTACCGCATTCACTGTTTCGGAACTGACATGCACATATTTCCCTCTAACAAAGCACCGCCCATCCTCTTACTCGGGGTAATTCGCATAGAACCCCCTCACAAGGCTAGAATTTTGAAGTGGGATCCTTTCTGGATTGGTGAACCTTCTCCACCCATTTGCCTCGATCATGGCCCTAATAGGCTCGTAGTCATCATCATCATCAAATGGTCTGACCTGGTAATCCATGCCTCTTTCTGGTATCAATGCCATGGTGCTAATCTTGTTGTATCAATCCTCCGCCTGTTTGTTGGCGATTCGAGTCACATCATAGTCTGGGGCGGATGAAGATGAGGAAACTCTTGAAGTTCGTTTCCTAGAGGCTATAGTGAAGGTTGTTGGAAAATTTTCAGCAGCGTTTCCTTTGTTTCTTTGAGGTTTCCCAACAACTCTCACACCACAAAACAACAATAACCAAGCAAAATCGAACCACAGCAGCAATACACAACAACTACACCACAATACGCCTCGATTCACACAACTACACAACAAACAACCACTGCAGAACACACCCACAACTACACAATGTCCTACCAACAAATCCCGTACACCCCAAACTTGCAAGTTACTTTCCCTACTAGCCTTGAAATTGCAAGAACAATGATGAAGATTACCTTTTTTAAGAGTTGTTCTTCACCAATTTCTTGACCCAATTGGAAGGAATGACGGTGATGCAAGATGTGAGGGTTTGTGTAGGGATTTTTGGAAGAATTTGGGGAAGTTTGTGGGAGATTTTTATGGGTAGAGAAAGGGATTTTTGGACTTTTTAGAGAGAGGAATGATTTGTGTTTGTGTGGGAAAAGATTTGGGTATTAGGGCTTTTAATTTGGAAATCCCGTCCCGACACCACGGTGCCAAAAGTACAGTGGCCCTTCTGATTTTTCGGCACTGCGGTATTGCGTAATGGTACCGCGGTGCATAAACTCCTGCGACCCTTTTGAACAATCGGCACCGTGGTGCTCTCCCGATTATGTGTTTTTCATCCTCTTCTTCATTCTTAGTCTCCGCTTCCTCCACTATTATCACAACACCACAAAAATACCAAAAGTGAGACTGTTCTAATTAAACTCAATTGCGTAATTTAAAAATTGGGTTGCCTCCCAAGTAGCGCTGTCTTTAACGACTTGTAGCCGAACGCAAGTTACTTATTAAATCATTGGGGTATTTTAACCCCACTACGTATCCATTTCAAAATCATCCTCCTCTTTCTCACTCTGTTTTTCTTTTTCACAGGAGGGGGTTCAGTAAGACTTACCTGTTCGACGGCTTCCATGACATTCATTTTTGTTTCAGCATTCTTGTTGACCTGTGGGTTCATCGCTGTATGAATGATCTCCCTAGCATTGGCCTGCGCTGGCTGAACTGTTGTGTCAGCTGTGCTGACTGCGAAACACTTGTTGATGGCTTGGGATTCAATGGTGGAATTGAACACTTTGAATACCATCTCTTCCTCCTGAACCCTTAGTCTCAGTTCTCCTTTTTCTACATCAATCAGGGCTCTCCCAGTTGCAAGGAATGGTCTCTCCAAAATGATGGGTATTTCATCATCTTCCTACATATCAAGAATGAGGAAGTCTACTGGGAAGAAGAACTTTTCCACCTTGACCAGCACATATTCTATTATGCCTGCAGGTGCGCTCTGATTCGGACCAACTGCAAATTCGCTGTGGTTGATTTGGCTTCACCCAAACCCAATCTCTTGGATACAGACAAAGACATGAGATTGATACTGGCCCCTAGATCACATAGCGCCTTGTTGCATGTCACCGTATCAATAGTGCAGGGCAAGGTGAAGCTCCCTGGATCCTTCATCTTAAGAGGCAGTTTCTTTTGCAGGATGGCACTGCACTCCTCTGTCAAATATACTGTCTCATAATCCGCTAGCCTTCTCTTTTTTTCAAGTATCTCCTTCATGAATTTAAAGTATGCTGGCATCTGTTCTAGTGCTTCAATGAAGGGGATATTTATGTGAAGCTTCTTAAACACCTCCAAAAACTTGGAGAACTGCTTGTCAATTGCCTTCTTTTGTAACTTCTGAGGGTAAGAGATTCTATCAACGTACTCCCTCAAAGGTGTTCGTGGAGCTGTCTCAACTGTAGGGCGATCCTCAGTGACCCCCTCATTCTCTACCTCAGCTACTTTCCCACACTCCTTCTCACTTACCACTGCGGGCCGAGGAGCAACCTACTCCAACTGCTTTCCACTCCTCAACAACACTGCTTAACATTGCTCTCTAGGATTTACCTCTGTATTACTTGGGAGAGTGCCCTACGGCCTGTTGGTTACCATATTTGCAAGCTGTCCAACCTGTGTTTCCAAACTCCTGAGAGAGGATCTTATTTCAGACATGAACTGCTTCTGCGAATTGGTGAATGTATGCAATGCATCTCTCAGTTCATCAGGCTTCTCCTGTTGTATAGGTGGTCTAAACTGCTGGAATGAAGTGGCCTGATTTTGCACCTGTTGGTTCTGGTAACCACATTGATATGGTTACTGCTGAGGCTGATCATTTCTCCATGAAAGGTTAGGGTGATTTCTCCACCCTGGGTTGTATGTGTTGGAATTATAAGGCCTCTGAAAGTTCCCAACTACCTGAACTTGCTCCATTGACACATTATTAGGATCCAACGTTGTTCATCTGTCAAAGGAGTACGGCCCACCATAAATCTCACAGTTTACTAGCATCTGGAATGCATTCACAGCTAAAGTGTTCTGGTGCAGTTGCTTCGTCAAAAGGCCACCTATGCGTTCAGGGCAGTGATGACATCTAGTTCATGTATGCCCATAGCCTTCCTGCTGGTCACTGACCTGTCATCTGCCCATTGATGATTGTTGGCAACCATAGCTTCTAGTAACTCATGTGCATTATTGGCACTCTTTCTCATGAAAGCACCCCCTGCTGCAGCATCAATGATGGTACGAGTAGTACCACTCATCCTATTATAAAAAATGTGGACTAACATTCACTTCTCAATGCCATGATGTGGGCATTTCCTTTGCAGATCCTTGAATCGATCCCATGAATCGTAAAGTGATTCACCATCCACCTGATAAAAGTTGTTCAGCTCTCCCCTTAACTTTGCTGCTTTGAAAGAAGGGAAGAACTTTGCTAGAAACTTTTGAGCCAGGTACTGCCAGGTAGTGACGGAGTTGGCAGGCAGTGAGTTCAACTAGCTTTTGGCTCTATCCATCAGTGAGAACGAGAAGAGCCTCAGTCTAATGGCATCGTCAGTAACGCCATTGTATTTGAAAGTGGCACACAACTCCAGAAAGCTTGCAATGTGCATGTGGGGATCTTCAGATGGAAGTCCCCCAAATTGTACTGTGTTCTGGACCATGCTCAGGATGGATGGCTTGATCTCAAAGTTGTTGGCCCTTATAGCTGGAAGCCTGATGCAAGTCTGTGCACCTGTGACCGTGGGAAGAACATAGTCCCCCAAACTTCTCTCTACTGGGACCTGTATTGGCTCCCCTGCATTCTCATGAACCTCATTGTCCGCCCCATTCTGAATTGGTTCGTTGGTCATGGTCACTGACTCAGATATCCTTTTGTTACGCCTGTTTTGTTTGCAGGTTTTCTCAATTTCAGGATTGAAGGGAACACGTGTGTCTGCCCCTCTTCTTCTTTGCATAAACTGAGTCCCTGAGATAGATCAAAATTAACAACCAAATCAAGGCACATGGTTCTAACAGTAAAAATTAAAATAAATAAAATAAATCCAAAGTAGAAATAAAAATAGATGATTCGATATTAGATGTACGCCAGTCCCCGGCAACGGCGCCAAAAACTTGTTAGCGATATTTCGACTGTTCACGCAAGCATACGCATCGTTCACAAGTAATATAGTATGTAAGACTGAATATCATCCACAGAGACTGATTTTTAAGTACCGTTCATCTATTTTATATTATCTATTTGGCAATCGATATTTGATTGGGGTATTTATTTAACTACTAGAATAATTGCAAGATTTAAACTAATAAAGTTGTAATCAGTTATGAATGAATTAGGACTTCCACAATTCTTGACTATCCACTTTATTCAATCCTTAATGCGACTAGAATGATTCTTCTTCTTTGTTAAGATAACGGTTAACTAGACTGTCTTATATTTCGATTAAAACATATAATCACTCAACCCCAGTTCAGAACACTTCTATATTTCTATAATAGGATTTACCACATATGAGGATTAAAAATAGTAACCTATAATGCTACACAAGTATCGGGGTACTTTCGTCCGTGATTTTAACCTATGTCTAGTCAATTACAGCATATCCAAATCTCTCATCTCGATTTTTTATTCGAAATCATATAGGGTATGATAACTAGTGATCACTTAATTATCAAACATTCATACCAAATATTGACTAAATCTTAATCAAGCGAAGAAGAAATCAAACTATTACATTAATTCATGAATAACAGTTTCAAGAGATACATAAGGAAAGCCCTAATAGAGTGTTTAGATCCTAGACATAGTCATGCTAAGAACTAACACAATATCCATACATAAACTGAATTAAAAATGAAAGAAAGAAAATTACGTAGAGCAAAGTCTCCAATTGTAGCTCCAAATCCGTCTGTGTTGTGTTGTCTTATCGAATGACCAACCTCTTCATATCATTAATCTCTAGGGCTTAAATATCCTCTAATTTTCATGCCCTATGGACCAATCTGCCCTTAGCCAATTTGCCTTCGGAATTGAAATTTCCCACATCGCACCATAGCCATGATACGCAGACCGCGGTGCGAAACTCTTGCAGCCTTCAAAGACAAATGGCATCACAGATCGCTGATGGCACCGCGATGCTGAAAGTCCTGTGGCTCCTCGATAAATATGGCACCGCGGTGCTGACTTCTTTCACTCTGAGTTGCCGACTTTCGTCCTTTTCGCCTCGGGAGCACCTTTTCTGCCCATTTCTCGTTCCTTTTTGCCATTTTGTCTTTTTGCACCGCTGTGACTTAAAAGAAAGAAAAACAAACCTAATACTATACTAAACACAACAAAAATGAGTAAAATACGAACTAAAAATGACTCAAAAGGCGTATACAAAATACGTCTAACAGGGACTTGAACACTTTAAAACTCTAGCTAATGGCACACGTCTCTTATCTTCAACTGCGGGAGCTAGCACAACACCTATAAGTGCTTCTACTCCTTCCGTAGGACAAGATAGAAATGTGTCAACAAATGCAAATGAAGAACAACAAGGGATCCCACCCGTGGGTGAGGCTAATGCAACAGGTGCTTCTAATCAACACAAAGGCCTTAATCCAACAAGGAAGACTTATGCGGGAGTGTTTACGGATTCCCGTCTTGAAGCTAAGGGAATGAAGCTACAATTCATTAATCAACAAGGTGATGATGTTGAACTTGACACTAGTGATGAAGTTCCCTTCGTAGAAACTTGGGGATATTGCCTAATTGGATGCTTCACAGGTCCTTTCCCGGGATATGATGCACTCAATTCTATTGTCAAAAGATGGGGAGTGAAATGTAGAATCATTCCCTATGGTAAAGGATGAACTATCTTCAAATTCATGACGGAAGAAGATCGTATAAAAGTCTTTCATGGGGGCCCTTATATGACTTTTGGGAAGACAAATGATGTTAAAATTGGTTGACAAAGGTGTTTTGCTAACAAATGACCTATTCATGAATATCCCGGTTTGGGTAACTTTCCAAGATGTTCCCCTATCGGTTTGGAGTGCATCCGGTCTTGGCAAGATTGCATCACGTTTGGGAAAGCCTTTATACATGGATCAATTCACAAAAGAAAGGTAAAAATTAAACTATGCAAGAGTGTTAATTGAAATTGATGTTAGTAAGGAGCGTGAAACTGCTCAAGTATAGACGGTATGTTCAAAAGGTTAAATATGAGAATTATTCAGTTATTGCTACCATTGTGCAACATTTGGTCACAATCACTTGAAGTGTAAGAAGTTTTCAAAAGAAAATGCGCCAATGGAAACTTCACAACCCCATAACTAAACGGTATTGCCTAACAATGGTGGTGAACCGCGAAATCCTAAAGTTGCGGAACAATCGAGACCTATACACTCTAATCCCCTCTTTATCCCACAACCCATGGGTAGTGGAGCCTCAATGGAAGTGGATAAATATGTGCAAAATTTACCACATATTCCCGGAAGTGTTGGTGAAGCTTTGAACTTTGGTTTACCCTCGGTTGAAGGACAGTTTGTTACATCTAGTTTGCGGGTTCTACAAGGTGAGTCTATTTCTCAACAACCTTGTGGTGGTGTGTTTATTCAAGAAAGGTTCGAAGCTGTGACAAATCAAAGTGTATTTAATATGCCCTTAGTCCCGCAATCATTGGCTAGTGATGCAACTATAGATGGTGCTTCGGGTATATTTAGACGTGAAATGCGTTGCGTGAATTTTGAACGTGGAGGACATAGCATGGGTGACTATACTACCTTGGCTGCTAACAAGGAGGATGAGGGTTGGCAAGAAGTTACTTCAAGGATGAATTCATCAAAGAACAATATCATGACAGCTAATGTGAGGCGCGGAGGAGCCATTGAATCCTCATTTGTTTCCAAATGAAAGTGCTATGTTGGAATGTCCAGGGTCTTTGTGGACTTCGGGATAGGGCATCCACATAATCTCTAGTGTGTAGGCTTGCACAACAGCACTCGGTGGCAATGGTATGCTTGATTGAAACAAAGTTTTCTCGTACTCGGATTGCATCTTTTCCGACGCTAAGATTTCCAGCATGGAAATCGTGTTCTAATGTTGACTTCATTGATGGTGGAAGAATGGTGTTTCTTTGGGATCCTTCTAGAGTGAGATGTGAAGTACTTGGAATGGATTCTCAACATATCCATGTTCAAGCACTTTGCAAGGTAACTAAAGTATCTTTTCTAGTTACATTTATGTACCAAGTTTATAGTGTTTCCGAAAAGATGAGGCTTTGGCATCATCTTACCCATTTGTGTACTAGTATTGACAAGCCATGGATGATTCTTGGTGACTTTAATGCATATTGCTCCCCTTATGACAAACTTGGCGGTCCCCCCTCTCATCATATGCACTTCGGGACCTTGGTGAATTTATGTCAGCTCATGGACTTGTGGATACACCATCCTCGGGTTCCTTCTACACTTGGTCGAATGGGTCAATATGGTCCAAGCTAGACAGGGTATTGATGAATCAGCGTTGGAGTGATTTAAACTTGGAATGTAAGGCTTCCTTTTTGCCTATGGAGCCGGTCACTGACCATTGTCCGGTGATTGCATCTTTTAATAGTGGGAATCGACCATTTAAGTTCTTGAATATGTGGCTCACACACCCTTCTTTTGGAGGCATTCTTTCCTTATATTGGAGGCAACGGGTAATAGGCTCTGCTCAGTACATATTGGCCACCAAGTTGAAGTCTTTAAAAAAGCCATTGCGTGAATCGAATACTAGTGAGTTTGGTAGAATCGTACAAAGAGCTAGTGCGGCAAACTTGGAGTTCAAAGAAGATATCAATGCACATATGGAGGATCCTTCTAATGATGAATTGAAAGCTAATTCTAGGACCTTAAGATCTAAATCAAACTATTTGCTCGAATCCGAGAGGCATTTCCTTCAGCAAAAGGCGAGACAGAAGCACTTGATTGAGAGTGATAAGAGCTCTAAGTACTTCCACAGCTTGATCAAGAGGAATAATGTCAAGAATTCAATATCCTATCTTGTTAAGGATGATGGAACCACTACATACTCTTCCGAAGAAAAAGTGGAAATGCTTGTTGAATTTTATAAGGGACTATTGGGTTCTTCTCGCCCTTCGACTCCTATTGACCACATGGTACTTGATGTCGGTCCTAAACTTGGGGATGATGAGGGTGCACTTCTATTGCAACATATTTCTTATATGGAGGTTCATGATGCTCTATTTGATATTGGGAATGATAAAGCACCTGGCCCGGATGGTTTCTCATCGGCCTTCTTCAAGACAAAGTGGAAAGAAGTTGGCTATGATGTAGTGCGTAGTGTGCAAGAATTCTTCTCAACGAGCATCCTATTGAAACAATTGAATCACACCATACTTTATCTTCTTCCCAAAACATCCCAAGGTGAGTGATTTTAGGCCTATTGGCTTGACTAATATGGTTTATAAGATCATCACAAATATACTAGAAAATCGGTTGACAACTTTTCTTCCCCCTCTTGTTGATGTGTACCAACGCGCCTTTGTGAAGGGAAGAAATCTTGTGGATAATGTCTTTATTACTCAAGAGCTCGTAAGAGGTTATAATAGAGTGCGAGTCTCTCCAAGGTGTATGCTTATGGTTGATCTTAAGAAAGCATTTGATACGGTTTCTTGGAGCTTCATTGAATCAGTGCTAAACGGTCTCGGGTTTCCGGACAGATTTGTAGGATGGATTATGGAGTGTGTTTCTTCTACTTCATTCTCTCTTTCCATCAATGGGAAGTTTCATGGCTACTTTGCGGGAAGACGTGGCTTGAGGCAAGGGGATCATATGTCTCCTACACTGTTTATATTTTGCATTGAATATCTTTCGAGACTTCTTAAGTTGAAGACATTGGCTTCGGGGTTTTCTTATCATCCTAAGTGTAAAAGTTTGGGTATCACTCATCTTGGTTTTGCGGATGATCTCATGCTATTTACCAAAGGAGATGAGACTTCGGTTGGTATTCTTATGGAGTGTCTTGAGAATTTGGAGGCAGTTTCGGGTCTATCTTTGAATCCCTCTAAGTCCTCAATCTATTTAGCTGGAGTGCAAGGTGTTCGTCGAGACAGAATCATGGCTAGCGTTGGTTTTTCGATGGGTGAGTTTCTCGTGCGGTATCTAGGTGTTCCTTCGGCCCCACTCTCAGTCTCCGTAGACCAATTTGCCCCATTCACTAGTGCCATCTCAGACTGCATTCAGAAATGGGGGCATCACTCACTCTCTTATGCAAGAAAACTAGAATTGATCCGACCGGTTATCCAAGGAGTTGAAGGTTTTTGGTTTCGTGTGTTATGTCACGCCCTTTCGGCCGAGACATTATAAAAACTCCTGCTTAATAAAAAGAGGTTAGAAAATAAAAATGGTGCTAAAGGTGCTAAAAAGGGGTGCTAAAAGTGCTAAGGGTTCGCGGAGTCGTCACCTAATTAGTTTGGGTGAATTAGGACATCTAAATGTTAATAGTTTAAAGTCAACATTAACTCCATTTTAATGGTCTGCAAAATTAGTATGAGATTCTGGATAAGGGTTATTTATTAATCTAGAGGGAAGTGATTAGGCACCCTCTAAGATCCGCTAACTTGCGGTTGTCCTGCCAAACCTAGGGTAAATTATTATGCTATAGAAAGTATGTGTTTAAAAGGATGCTGCAAGAACTTTATGAAAGAATGCATTTTTTGATAAAAGATTTATAAGACTAATGCTACAAAAATATACGTGCAGCTTAAAGTGTGCATTTATAAAATGATGCAAAATTGATGTATTTACTAAAGATGTGCCTTTTATTTGCAAAATCAATTTTGATTAACATATGTAAGGTTACATATGATATAAAGATTCTATATTTTTTTACAATTGATAATAAGAAGATAAATTTTTTATGAAATGAATTATAATGTCATTTAGTGATTTAAGAGAAAATCGGTTCCTTTGTTATGCATTAACCTTATGATTAGATAGGCAATTTTGATGGCAAAAGTTTAGACATGCATATCAAGTCTAAGATAGATAAATTAGCAGTGTATTTTCAGTTTTAAAACTACTCGCCCAATTTATTTATTCCAAAGACTAATAGTTCTATGTCTCCTATTAATTACAGAGTTAGATAATAAAATTACAAATAATAAAATAACAGACACGAATGAGGCAAGGAGATTAAGAGAGTAAAAGAGTTGAGATGGATGACGATGTCATCTTGTCCTATTTTGTCTTAGGAATGCTGAGGCGGTAATGCGAATGCTGAGGCGGTAATGCGAATGCGGATGCACATAGATGCGGGTCATTATTTGAAGTAGCTCGTGAGGAGTCATGCCATGGGACTCGTTGTTCGGCTCCGATGCATTTCATGTAAAAGATAAGAAGAGATAAAGATTAGTATGTGCCCAAAATGTATCACAAACAATAACAAGTATGGGTACAAAGCCTGACAGGCTGATTCATTTTTTACTTCAACAGTCGAACAAAAGAAAGAACTGATCCGTAGTTTCTGGACATATAACACATTGGCCAACCCGGTGGTCAAAATTGCAATCGATCATGCTGGGTTTCTGTTTTTTCCAAAAAACACAGTGGGGGAGAGAAGCAGACACGAGACTGGAGACACGTAAAACATACAGGAAGTTTAACCCAACATATGATGGACCAACTAATACTCAATTCAACAATTTGCGAATATCTTTGTTTATACATGCCAGACATACAATTCTGATATCACCTTTAGACAAACCAGAGGTTAGTACACTCATATAGATTCATGAAGTGCAGAAATTATGCCCATATGATTCGTGCGAAGTAATAAAAACACAGTGTATCTTTTCCATTGTCCTAAGCAGACATACCACAGAATATACACAAGAGGGCGGAGCATATTCAAAGGTATGCAGGCCAGTCGGCAAGATAAAAACACGGCTCAACCTTGACTATTTCTATCTGAATAAGTCAACTAGCCTAGATTCTAACGTATCTCGCCATTCTAATCTAAACAAAGGCTAAGCGACCCAATAAGTCATCTACAACATAGTCAAATAAGATGGAATCTCAAGAATTAATACACACCTCATACAAGCTTTGGCCTATCCTTAACAGTTCATTTTTATTTAAACAAATTCAAACCAGTACCAGTAATACACAAATTAACCGGGACAGAGTATAAGGATCTAACAAGATGGTCTATTGCAATATACTGATTTATAACCCCCTTCCCATGAATCTGGAGAATCGGGAACATATATGAGTAACTTAAACAAACAAAATAAACCCTCAACATTCAAGCGAACCACATAACAGACAAGGTCTTTAATTTATCAACATCACAGTCCTCAAACGTCATCTTCAGCGTCTAACACATATTCAACACCACTCACACAAAAATACATAAATGAATCGAAATTGAGAGGGAGTTGATTTTATCTTCTCCGGACCGCGAACCGAGGCAGCGTATCAAGTCGTCGGTCCACTCAGAGTTGCGATGCGATGTGATTTGAGGGATGAAGTTTCTGCTTTGCAAACAGAACCTCGAGGTTGAAGGTTGTGCGAAACTAGCGTTTTAGGGTGTTCTTGCTTGTGTGGAGCCATTAGCTGATGCTCCAGCATGTTAAGACTGATTTTCAATACCTACTGATTGCTCT
Source organism: Przewalskia tangutica (assembly GCA_029844215.1). Lineage (NCBI taxonomy): Eukaryota > Viridiplantae > Streptophyta > Magnoliopsida > Solanales > Solanaceae > Przewalskia > Przewalskia tangutica. The sequence continues at coordinate 74,225,634 of CM056732.1, forward strand.
CTTTTCTGGATGGGTTCTTCGCTGTCCCCTCCCCCCTTTGCATGTGTATATTGAATGGTTTATATAGTCCCCTTCTGGGTTCTAATTTTGGGTAAGCTTTAAAGATGATTTGGGTTGCTGATTTTCTACTCAGTTTTGTACCAATTTTCAGTTCCTTTTTGGTAAGTTTCGATCTGTGATATATATCTTGGGGTAAGGATGATTTGAGAAGATTTCTTGGGACACGATCTGGGGAGATTTGGAGTTGATTTTATGCGATTTGATTATTCAGAAAGGTAAGCTTTTGGAGAATGATTTTCTGGGATTGTAATATGGGTATGGTAAAAGAAAATGGTGGGTACGCAATGTTAGATTCTCGGCGAGAATCCGGCGAAGATTTGGGAGTGCGTTGATGCGGCGGTTTCATTTTTAGGTTAAAGTTTTTTTTTTGTTGTGAAGAAGATGAAATGTGGGGAAGTGAAATAAGGGGTCTGGGCGAATTGGGCCTGCAGGGTGGGCTTGGGTATTTAAAATCTTGTGGGCTTGTTAGTTATTTAACTTAGGTAGATTTTTTAAGTGTGTTATTAATTTGTAAGTGTTAGTTTTAGGTGTTAAATTTTAATTAGTGGTAAATAAACGGGGTTTAAATTATTATTAAATTACTTAAATGCTAAATGCGGATATGATATTTAAAGATTGCTTAATGCTTTTATAAATGCGACGCTATTATTAAAACGCATGTATTAGATTAAAATTAGTTTAATAGGAGTTTAAATTACAAATAATAAATTATGAAATTATCTTGCGTATTAATAAATGTGAATATGCTATTTAAGGAATGCTTGATGCGACGTCATTGCTAAATTGCTTATCTTTTGCATGTGTTATCATTTAAAATTATTAAGAATTGTTTGAGTTTTAATTAATGGAAAATATGACTTAAATTATGAATAATATTCATGAAATTGCTTGTTAATAAAATGACGAATGCGGACGCGAGACTCAAGGTGTGTAAAATGCGATGTCATTATTAAATCGCTTATTTATACATGTATTAATGTTTTATTATTGCATTTTATTATTATAAAATTATTAAAAAAATATTTTGAAAAATTGGTGTAATTTTATAGTTAATGGTTGGACGAGAGGGTCAAAATTGGGTGTCAACAACTTGTCCCTCTTTGTATGGAGATGATGGAAGAGTCTTCGGACAATGACGTTGACTTATAGCCAATTTTTTCTCGATCCTCAGAATAAAAAAAAAATGCTGGACAATTAAGACAAGGCTGGCGCAATTTCAAAATTTTGTCCCAGTGTCGAGTTATGACGACACTGGGCTACCATGGTCAAACACTAAAGAGGACTGACGCGGACTCAAAATTTGTCCCAGTGTCGAGGTATGACAACACTGGGCTACCATGGTCAAACACCAAGACGGGCTAACGCGGACTCAAAATTTGTCCCAGTGTCGAGTTATGACAACACTGGGTCGACGTGATGTTAAAATAAATTGGCTTGAGCATAGGGGTGTACCGGTATTGGCTTATGAAGACGCTGGGCTTATTGGTGATGTGGAATGAGTGAACCGACACTCGAGACCACTTCTGCCATTCGTTGGGAAGGTTGGCCCCCCAACAAATTGCCCCGGTTCGCTGTAAGAGAAAATTCACGTTGCGCTCCTGCTCCTGCATGCCTAGACTTAAGCAAAAGGTTAGTGCATAACTGTTATGGTAAAATGATAACGCATGAATTTATAGGCAATGTAACTGCGTGAGTAGAAATGTTATCCTGTAAAATGTGATGTCGGTTGTGTTGATGTGATGCTGCAAATGCTGTGATTTCGTCCTTGCACGGTCATGTTGCGATTGTGAATGCGGATATGTTGTCCTTGTTGCAACTGCCCCTTTAGATTGAAGCTCTGTAGACTAAAGCTCAAGAAAAAATTAGTGCGTAACTGCTAAGACAAAAATAATAAGACATGAATATATAAGAAATGCAATTTTGAGAGTAGAGAAAGCATCCTTGCGTAGATGTGATATGCTGATGACGTCGTTTTTAGACGCGCCGTTTCGCACGGAGTCGCTTTGACTTGGGTCGCTTTAGACTCGGCGTTTTTCTGATCAAGGCGTCTTTCGACTGGCGTCATTTTTGGACTCAGCATCGTTTTCGGACTTAGCGTTATTTTCGGACATGGCGTCATTTTCGGACTCAACGTCGTTTTCTGACTTGGCGTCGTTTTAAGACTTGGAGTCGTTTCGACTCACAGAGTTTTCTGACGAGCCGCTTCCGGACTTCGGCGTCGCTTTCGACTCAACGCCGCTTTCGACCGGCGTCGCTTTCGGACTTGGCCGCTTTCTGACATGGTGTCGCTTTCGACTCGGCCATTTTCGATCAAGGCCGCTTTGACTCCTGAGTCGCTTTGACTCAGTGTCGTTTTTGGACTCAGCGTCGTTTTCGGACTCAACATCGTTTTCGAACTTGGCGTCGTTTTCGGACTTGGCGTCGTTTTCAGACTTGGCGTTGTTTTCGTACTTGGAGTCGTTTTCGGACTCGGAGTCGTTTTCGGACTTTGCGTCTTTTCAGACTTGGCGTCATTTTCGGACACGTTGTTGATGAAGATGTCATTGTGTTGATGCTACTATTCTTGTGAATTAATGCTCCTGCATGCTAAAAACTTTAGGAAAATGTGCATATCGGTTAGATCAAAATAATGAATATATGAAAAAAATAAAATTTTGTGAGCCGAGATGTCATCCCCATGATGACGCAGACGCGAATCGCGATGTCATCTCTGCCGCACTCATGGATGCCGCGAATGTCGATATCGCTCGCACGAACTTGCCGGATCGTGAACGCTTCGAATGTTGCTAATGCTAACGTAGCCTCTGCACGGACTTGCTAGATGCAGTGAATGCTTGTTGAATGCTGCAATTGCTGATGTAGTCTCTGCACAGACATGATAGATGCTGCGAATGCTTGTTGAATGATGCGATTGCTGATGTAGTCTTTGCACGGACTTGCTGGATGCTGCGATCGCTGATATAGTCTTTGCACGGACTTGCTGGATGTTGCGATTGCTGATGTCATCCATGCCCAGACGTGCTGAAAATGTTCCTGTAAATTAAGGACCCTGTAGGCTAAAGCTTAAGAAAAATTAGTGCATAAATTTTAAGACAAAATGGTAGAGCTTGAATGTGATTTTGTGAGTAGGGATGTTGTAATGTGCTGAAGGTGTCGTTGTTGCAGATGCTGGTGGCGTCATTGTGTTGATACTAGCGACGTCATTATGTTGAAGCTGATGACATCAGGGTGTTGACGGTGCTGGTGGCGTCATGGTGTTGATGATGCATTCTGATGGCGTCATGGTGTTGACGATGCTGATGACGTTATGATATTGACGATGCTGCTGATACTCCTGTAAATTGAGGATCCTGTAGGCTAAACTTAAGAAAAAATTAGTGCATAATTGCTAAGAAAAGTAATAAAGCATAAATACATAATCAATGCGGTCAGGTAGATATGAATGTCATCTTGTGTAATGTGATGAAGATGTGGTCACGACGCGCCGTTATGCGGACGCTGCGTTGTTGATGACGTCGTTGTCTGGACGTGTTGTGTCGATAACGTCATTGCCTGGACGTGTTATGCTGATGACGTCGTTTCCTGGATGTGTTGCGCTGATGACGTCGTTTCCTGGACGTGTTGTGATGATGACGTCGTTGTATGGACGTGTGTTGCTGATGTAACGTCGTTGTCTAGACGTGTTGCTGATGTTCCTGTAGAATAAATGTTCCAGCAAGCTAAGCTTGAGAAAAATTAGTGTATAACTGTTAAAACAAAATGATAAATATATGAGAAATGCAATTATGTGGGTAGGGATGTCGTCCATGTATGATATGTGGGATGTTGTGAATGCTGATATGTTGTCCTTGGGCGAACATGCTAAATGTTGCAACTGCTTAGATGTTGTTGTAATGCATTTTGTGAACCGTATGGATTGCCATGATGTCTTTGTTGTGCGTTTGTGCATTGCATGGATTGCAATTTGACTCTATGCCCGAGCTGATGCGCTAGACTTTGTTGCGGGATTTGAACTTTGATTGTTGATGTCTCGCTTCGTCACGCTTCTTTCTCGCTTCGCTAATATGAAGAATCATAAATCGAGCTTTGATTATTGTTGTATTTTCTGCTTCTGCTTATTGTATTTTCGGCTTCTGCTAATCTGAAGAACCTTATTGTTGTGTTTTCTGCTTCTGCTAATATGAAGAACTTTCTTGTGGTATTTTTTCTGCTTCTGCTAATATGAGAAACCTTTTGTTGTATTTTTTGCTTCTGCTAATATGAAGAACCTGCGCTCAAAGAAAACTTGTGAGATTTGGTGGGGGGCGATCGATTCGTATTGACTTTGCAGCTTTGATGCTCGGACGCCTGACTTGCTTGGATCTGCAACTCCTGTCTGTTTTCAGGCCCCATTTTAGAATATTTCTGTTCTCTACATGAATCATCTGATGAGTGATTGTGCCTTTGATCTTGCGAATTACGTGCATTCTGGCATCTCTTAGTCAAATACGAATCGACCTTAGGTTGGGGAGGAAAGATCTTTAAAATGCAGTAAACCATGTTAGTATAGGCATATAATTATTTGCAAGAATGTAAGTAGCACATAGCAAGCATTATCACACAAAGCAACAAATAAAAGCGAACTTTAACACGCATGGGACCTCTCTTATGCCAGAGGTAGACCTAAACGTCACATATGCGAGACTATGATAGATTTGTCCAAGCCGTCAATTTGTAATGCTTTTGTTGGAAATGGCGACCAAATGACGGTGCACTTTTCCCAATTTCAGCATGTCATGATTAGGCTTGGATTTGTCTATCATTGTCACGCTACACACAATATGCTGGTTGGTCGTTGGGTTGAGAAACCCGTCGATAAGTTCGGTGTTTTCCTAATTGTGGTGTCGATACCAAGGACCGACCCACCTAAGGTAAATGCATGCATGCCTTAAAATAAAGGGTGGTATAGCTGTATCCTGAGTTTCTAAGATTTGGCTTTACTGGACGCAAGGTTTCCGAGCGGACAACTCGGGCGAGAAGGCTACACGGCCACCGGATGGTCCGGACACTCCACGTATAATACCAACTCTCCTAAATTTGGGTTTTGAAGAAAGAATTTTGCTGATGCACCAAGCGCACCTCGCATGTAGTGTGTGATTGTGTGAATTTTCCAGAGTGGAGGAAGTATGAGCGAAATGTCAGTTTTAGGAAAGCAGTAAAAGCAAATAACAATTAAAACAGTTAAACATACAAAATTAAAACAAGCGATTTTAAGGCATTTAAAACAAATAAAAGCAAATAAAGTCAGGCAATAATAAACCTAGGTTTGCTATGGTCAAGAACCTCAAATCCCTAGCAGAGTTGTCATTTCTGTCACGCTCTTTTTCGGCCGCGACATTATAAAAACTCCTGCTTAATAAAAAGAGGTTAGAAAATAAAAAGGGTGCTAAAAGTGCTAAAAAGGGGTGCTAAAAGTGCTAAGGGTTCGCGGAGTCGCCACCTAATTAGTTTGGGTGAATTAGGACACCTAAATGTTAACTAGTTTAAAGTCAACATTAACTCCATTTTAATGGTCTGCAAAGCTAGTATTAGATTTTGGATAAAAGTTCTTTATTAATCTAGAGGGAAGAAATTATGCACCCTCTAAGATCCGCTAACTTACGGCTGTCCTGCCAAACCTAGGGTAAATTATTATGCTATAGAAAATATGTGTTTAAAAGGATGCTGCAAGAACTTTATGAAAGAATGCATTTTTTGATAAAAGATTTATAAGACTAATGCTACAAAAATATACGTGCAGCTTAAAGTGTGCATTTATAAAATGATGCAAAATTGACGTATTTACTAAAGATGTGCCTTTTATTTGCAAAATTAATTTTGATTAACATATGCAAGGTATGATATAAAGATTCTATATTTTTTTACAATTGATAATAAGAAGATAATTTTTTTATGAAATGAATTATAATGTCATTTAGTGATTTAAGAGAAAATCAGTTCCTTTGTTATGCATTAACCTTATTATTAGATAGGCAATTTTGATGGCAAAAGTTTAGACATTCATATCAAGTCTAAGATAGATAAATTAGAAGTGTATTTCCAGTTTTAAAACTACCCGCCCAATTTATTTATTCCAAAGACTAACTGTTCTATGTCTCATATTAATTACAAAGTTAGATAAAAAAATTACAAATAATAAAATAACAGACACGAATGAGGCAAGGAGATTAAGAGAGTAAAGGAGTTGAGATGGATGACGACGTTATCTTGTCATATTTTGTCTTAGGAATGCTGAGACGATAATACGAATGCGGATGCACATAAATGCGGGTCATTATTTGAAGTAGCTCGTGAGGAGTCATGTCATGGGACTCGTTGTCTGGCTCCGATGCATTTCATGTAAAACATAAGAAGAGATAAGGATTAGTACGTGCCCAAAATGTATCACAAACAATAACAAGTATGGGTACAAAGCCTGACACGCTGATTCATTTTTACTTCAACAGTCGAATAATACAAAATAAAGAACCGATCCGTAGTTTCTGGACATATAACACATTGGCCAACCCGGTGGTCAAAATTGCAATCGATCATGCTGGGTTTCTGTTTTTTCCAAAAAGCACTGTGGGGGAGAGAAGCAGACACGAGACTGGAGACACGTAAAACATACAGGAAGTTTTACCCAACATATGATGGACCAACTAATACCCAATTCAACAATTTGCGAATATCTTTGTTTATACATGCCAGACATACAATTCTGATATCACATTTAGACACACCAGAGGTTAGTACATTCATATAGATTCAAGAAGTGCAGAAATTATGCCCATTGATTCGTGCGAAGTAAAAAAAACACAGTGTATATTTTCCATTCTCCAAAGCATACATACCACAGAATATACACAAGAGGGCAGAGCATATTCAAAGGTATGCAGGCCAGTCGGCAAGATAAAAACACGGCTCAACCTTGACTATTTCTATCTGAATATGTCAACTAGCCTAGATTCTAACGTATCTCACCATTCTAATCTAAACAAAGGCTAAGCGACCCAATAAGTCATCTACAACATAGTCAAATAAGATGGAATCTCAAGAATTAATACACACCTCATACAAGCTTTGGCCTATCCTTAACAGTTCATTTTTATTTAAACAAATTCAAACCAGTACCAGTAACACACAAATTAACTGGGATAGAGTATAAGGATCTAACAAGATGGTCTATTGCAATATACTGATTTATAACCCCCTTCCCATGAATTTGGAGAATCGAGAACATATATGAGTAACTTAAACAAACAAAATAAACCCTCAACATTCAAGAGAACCACATAACAGACAATGTCTTTAATTTATCAACATCACAGTCCTCAAACGTCATCTTCAGCGTCTAACACATATTCAACACCACTTACACAGAAATACATAAATGAACCGAAATTGAGAGGGAGTTGATTTTACCTTCTCCGGATAGCGAACCGATGCGATTTGAGGGATGAAGTTTTTGGTTTGCAAACAGAACCTCGAGGTTGAAGGCTGTGCGAAACTAGCGTTTTAGGGTGTTCTTGTTTGTGTGGAGCCATTAGCTGATGCTCCAGCATGTTAAGACTGATTTTCAATACCTATTGATTGCTCTCTTTTATGGATGAGTTCTTCGCTGTCCCATCCCCCCTTTGCATGTGTATATTGAATGGTTTATATAGTCCCCTTCTGGGTTCTAATTTTGGGTAAGCTTTAAAGGTGATTTGGGTTGCTGATTTTCTACTCAATTTTGTACCGATTTTCAGTTCCTTTTTGGTAAGTTTCGATCTGTGATATATATCTTGGGGTAAGGATGATTTGGGAAGATTTCTTGGGACACGATCTGGGGAGATTTGGAGTTGATTTTATGCGATTTGATTATTCAGAAAGGTAAGCTTTTGGAGAATGATTTTCTGGGATTGTAATACGGGTATGGTAAAAGGAAATGGTGGGTACGCAATGCCGGATTCTCGGCGAGAATCCGGCGAAAATTTGGGAGTGCGTTGATGCGGCGGTTTCATTTTTAGGTTAAGTATTTCTTTTTTGTGAAGAAGATGAAATGTGGGGATGTGAAATAAGGGGCCTGGGCGAATTGGGCCTGCGGGGTGGGCTTGGGTATTTAAAATCTTGTGGGCTTGTTAGTTATTTAACTTAGGTAGATTTTTTAAGCGTGTTATTAATTTGTAAGTGTTAGTTTTAGGTGTTAAATTTTAATTAGTGGTAAATAAATGGGGTTTAAATTATTATTAAATTACTTAAATGCTAAATGCGGATATGATATTTAAAGATTGCTTAATGCTTTTATAAATGCGACGCTATTATTAAAACGCATGTATTAGATTAAAATTAGTTTAATAGGAGTTTAAATTACAAATAATAAATTATGAAATTGTCTTGCGTATTAATAAATGTGAATATGCTATTTAAGGAATGTTTGATGCGACGCCATTGCTAAATTGCTTATCTTGTGCAGGTGTTATCATTTAAAATTATTAAGAATTGTTTGAGTTTTAATTAATGGAAAATAGGGCTTAAATTATGAATAATATTCATAAAATTGCTTGTTATTAAAATGACGAATGCGGACGTGAGACTCAAGGTGTGTAAAATGCGATGTCATTATTAAATCGCTTATTTATGCATGTATTAATGTTTTATTGTTGCATTTTATTATTATAAAATTATTAAAAAATTATTTTGAAAAATTGGTGTAATTTTATAGTTAATGGTTGGACGAGAGGGTCAAAATTGGGTGTCAATACGTTCCCACTACATACCGCGGTCCTCAACAAAGTGCGCCACTTCTATCCGCTTTTGTGGGAGGAAGCCAACCCGCGCAGGATGAGATATGTTCCCAATCGGAGGGAGGTTTGGGACTTATGGATGTCAATGTATGGAATCAAGCCTTAATCTCTATATCTATTTGGCTCTTTCATACTAATGCGGAATCCTTGTGGGTAAAATGGGTGAATTCTTACTATTTGAGAGACCAATCGATTTGGGACTATGAGGTCCGAGACAGAGACTCATACTATTCAAAAAACTTTGTGGTATCCGGGACAATTTCATGCGCATTTTTGGTAACCAAGAGGATACTATAGCTGGATTGGAAAAGTGTTGTGTCAATGGTAGGTTGGACTCTGGTCTTGTGTATGATGTTTTGCGCATCCCCCGTGAGCGTAAGATATGGATGTCTCAAATTTAGAAGGGTTTTATACCTCCCAAATTTTCATTCTTGGTTTGGCTCACCTGCCGAAAGCGCCTTTCTACTAAGGACACTCTCCCTTACCTAAATATTGAGGATGTGACTTGTGGACTTTGTAAGAGAGACAATGAAACGCGGTCTCACCTCTTCTTTGCTTGCCCTTATTCAAACAAGATTTGGAAACACATCAGAGACTGGTTGGGGATTAGACGGAAAATGACCACCGTTGAAAGTGCTCTCAAGTGGATCAAGAAAGAACACCAAGGAACGAGCATTTGGTCCAAGGCTATTCTTCTTGCTTTCTGCGTAGTGGTTTCAGAATTTGGAGAGCCCGGAATGCATTGATCTTTGAGGGTACAAGTTCGAGTGAAGATGAAGCTATTACTAGAGTCAAGCTAGCAACCTATAGAGTTCTTTTTCATTTGTTCCCCGCTTATGCATTTTAAATGTACCCCTCCATTCCTTTCATGTTGAGTTCATTTCCTTGTATTGTTTTGTTTTACATTGAGGCTTGAGAACAATGATTGATTGTAATTTTCTGATTTTTAGTAATAATATCATTTATTTACCAAAAAAAAGGTACCAAATTGCTGACATCTTTACTAAGGGTCTTCCCTTGGTTCTGTTTGAAGATTTTAGGGACAGTCTCAGCGTACGACAACCGTCCGCTATGACTGCGGGGGTGTGACAGGCAGACGGTATACACGGTATACCTGTGTATACCAAGTAGCTGGATTTCATTAGGTTACTTATCATATTTTGTAATATTCTTGTACAAATATAATTATGATATTAGTATTATAGTATGAATATGTATTAGTATTGTATTAGAAAAAGATAGATGTTGTATTAAAATATCTTGAATAGCAACAGACAAGAATAACTTCTCTCGTGCATCTTATGCCATCTGTAACTATACAAAGAAGAAATCTGGTCCTTTTCATTGATAAACTTCACCACCAATATTTGTCATATCAAGAAAATTATTTTTGGCAACCCGAGATTTTTAAGAGCGTAGCAGTAAAGGGCATGATAAAAAAAAAGTGTGTCCTGAAATTCTATACGTTAGGCAACATATAATTTGACTTTCCTACGATAAAAGGGGTCAAATCAAAAGTAATTAGTGAATCGAGATGAAAGCGGTAAATATCAAGTTTTACTTTCTTTAACTTCACTCATTATTTATCTATGAATTTCTACCTTTCTTTTTATAAAAAGAAAAAACAAACTTTTCTTTCTGAAAAAAGAAAAAAAGTACTTTATGATTTTTTGTGAAATTTAATTTCATAAATATTAGGGTAGATGACTCATATGATCATAAGATTGCATTCTGAATATGTTTAGGAATAACATAGTTAATATGTTTATTATAAATTTGTTATTCCGCGCCAATATGTTGATGGATATTTATACTTAAAAATTTCTAGAATATTTTGAAATTAAGAGAAATAGTAATTTTGTTATAGATCATTTTGCGTTCATTAAAGGATGAAGTTACTGTTTACATGCTTGACTCTATTTTTTATTATGATATTAACGTTTAGGACATGTTAATTTTTATAGAATGAGGAATATGTCTAAATATGGCTGGATACCGATAATGAATGTGGATAGTGAAAAATATAAAACTTTCATGCTAACAAAGATCACAAGAAAATCTTTTCCAAGTATTGAGAGTAGTAATAAGTTGCTTGAATTAATTCACAGTGACTTAAGTGATTTTCATGGTACTCCTACAATTGGAGGAAACAAATATGTTATTACATTCTTTGATGACTACTTTAGATTTTGCAAAGTGTATCTTGTAAGTTCTAAAGATGAAGAACTAGAAAATTTTAAAATTTACAAGACTGAGGTTGAATTGCAATGTCAATCTTCCGTTAAGTGTCTAAGGACCGATTGAGGAGGGGAATATTATAATCTCAATTTTTTTCAAAATATTTGTATTGTGCATCAAATGACGGAATCATATACACCACAACAAAATAGTGTAGCCGAATGAAAAAATCGGGTCTTAACGAAAATGGTTAATTCTTTATTGCCTAAGTTGGGGTGAAGCCATGTTAACATCCTTAATAGGGTTCCTAATAAAAGAAATTCAATAATTTTATATGAAATTTGAAATAAAAGACAATCAAATTTGAGTCATCTCAAAGTTTGGGAATGTAGGGCTATAATTAAAGTCCTGAAATCTAAAACAAAAAAGTTTGGTGAAAGTGGAATTGAATGCATCTTTATAGGATATGCTGAAAATAGCATAACTTATCGGTTTTTGGTCATTGAACCAAATGATTCGTACTCGATTAATAATATCCTTGAATCAAGAGATGCAATTTTTTATGAAACTCGATTTGTATCAATTTCTAGATCAATAGATATTATTTCAAGTAATCTAAATTTTTCTACTTCACAACTATCTCTCTCAAGATAATGGAAATCAAGATGACATTGTTGAAGTAAGAAAGAGTAAGAGAGTTAGAAAATAAAATACACATGGAGATGACTTCTACATGTATTTAGAAGATGGTTCAACTGATAAAATTGAAAATGAAATTCTTTATTGTTATAATATGAAAAATAATTCCACTATTTTTAGTGAGGCCATGCAATCTCCGGCCGTTATGAAAGGAGCTATCCAAGATGAGATATATTCCATTATGAAAAATAATAATTGGATCCTAACAGATATTTCACTCAGTTGCAAACCCATAGATGATAAATCAACAACAACAACATACCCAGTGAAATCTCACAATGTGGGTTTGGGGAGGGTAGAATGTACACAGACATCACCTCTATATTGGTAGGTAGATCGGCTATTTCCGGGAGACCCTCGGCTCATAGATGATAAATGGTTGTTCGAAAAAAAGTTAAAAGTAGACGGCACCGTGAATAAATACAAGGATCGCTTTGTAGTTAGGGGTTTTACCCAAAATCACGGCATTGACTACTTTGATACTTATACTCATGTGGCTAGAATAGCCACGATAAGGTTTCTTATTGCACTAGCCTTCATTTACAATCTAACAATTCACCAAATGGATGTTAAAATTGCGCTTTTAAATGGTGAATTAGAAGAGGATGTCTATATTAAATAACTTGAGAGATTTGTAGTTAAAGGACAAGAGAATTTTTTTGCAAACTCGTAAAATTATTGTATGGGCTAAAATAAGCTCCTAATCAATGACATCAAAATTTTGATAAGTATGTTTACTCATAATCAGATAAGTGTGTTTACTCAGAATTTAAGAAAGGAAAGTAATTTTTATTTGCTTGTAAGTAGATGATATGTTGATCTTTGGGACCGACATAGAACAGGTCGAGACTACCGGAATATTCCTATTCGCTCAATTCTCCATGAAAGACATTATAGAAGCGAATTCATTCTTGGTATAGAAGTTATTAGGAATGGTGTGAGGTTTTTCTTAACACAATCCCATTATATTGAGAAAGTGTTAAAAAAAATTAATATTTTGATTGTAATCATATTTCTACATCGTATGATTCATGTTTTAAATTGAAAAGAAACTGCAGAAGGCTAATTGCTCAACTTGAGTATGTTAAGTTGATCGGGTGCTTCATGTACGCTATGACTAGTACGAGACCCGACATTATGTATACAGTGGGTAAGTTGAGTAGATATACTTGCTAACCCGAGTGAGCATCATTCACATGCTATAAATTGAGTACTAAAGTATCTCAAGAAAATCCTAAATTATGTCATATATTATAGCGGTGATTCCACTATACTAGAAAGATATTCAGATACAAGTTGATCACTGATCAAGAGGATTATTCCTCAACAAGTGGATGGGTATACCTCTTTAGTGGGGGTGCGATATCTTGGGGATCTAAGAAATAAACGTGTCTTACAAATTCAACTATGGATGCATAATTTATAGCCTTATCATCCACTTCTAAGGAAGGGGAATGGTTGAGAAATTTACTTTTTGATATTCCATTATGGCCTAAGCACATGCCATCGATTTCTATCAATTATGATAGTGTGTTCACCTTAGTCCGAGCACACAGTCGTATATATATAATGGAAAGTCTAGGCATATTGACTTTAGACATAGTTATAGAAATTAATTAATTAAAAATAAAGTGTGATTGACTATGTACACTCACTTAATAATCTTGCTGACCCATTAACTAAGAAATTAGCAAGGGACTTAGTACTGAGAACATAAAGGGGGTGGAGTTAAAACTCGTAAAGAAAGACCATTATGGGTGAATCCTAAACTTGACGCTTGATACAACATTCAGTCTCGAGTTCAAAGAGCGACAACATTCTTTATTGGTTGATAGCACTTGGTATTACCATCCCAACGTAAGTGGTTTGTGCTGCAATATGTTAAAAGGAGGTTGAGTTTATAAACTCTTAATAGACCTATTGATGGGTGCTCTTGCAGGAGTGCATTAATAAGGGTGTACCTATGTGGATGCGAAGTTCTTATGGTATTGTTTATAAAGGAATAATGTAATAGAATTCATGTGTGAGATATCCTATTTTACAATATGATGGTCGATTCAAAAGACTTGTCTTACTTAACTATTCAGTTTAATAAAAATTATATTCCGCTAATGTAAAGTTGAATCGCTAGATACTTTATTTATGCATGAATTTACTTGTCTCTTAATTTCTAAAGGAGATATTGGGTTGTTATTTTCACTTGAGAATGGTGGGGGATTTTTGGATTTTTTCAATAGAAAATAAAAGGAATAGAAAAAAAAAATAGGTTTCTTTATGCAAAAAGGAAAAAGTATCTTTCATTCTGAAAGAGTACATCTCTTTTTGAAACAATGCATCTAGGTTGCGACGTTTCAGGTTCAAGGGTTAAAGACATCCTAAAAAAAGAGAAACATCCTGAGAATATTTAAGATCATAAGAATTATTGCAAGTACCAACATTCTTCCGTAAGAAAATCTGCATAAGGTTAGTGACTGCAATATTAATTCTTGTGTGTTCAAAGACTTATTTTCATTATTTTTTTTCTTTGCTTTATTCTATATCGGGAGAGTATTTGTAAGGGATAAATAATTCTCTTTGAAAAGTGATCCAAGTAAGGGACACAACTTGAAGTATATCTAGATTTCTCACCACAAATACATAATTTTCTAACAGGTAGGGTGGGTGTGGGCGTAAGGGCAAGGTAGGTGGGTGGGGGTGGGGGGTAAGTGAAGTGTAGGATGCGGGGGAGTGGGGGGTGGGTGGGGTGTTTAAAAATATTTTATGCCAAATTTGTTGATGTTGGATGAGTGTTGTGACAACACGAGTAATTAGTCATGACAACATCGCTTATGAATATAAGGATGTTGTCTACAGTTTTGTGACAACATCACAGACAATATCTCTATAAACGATTTTGCCTATTCTTTCGGTAAAAATAATGATTGTTAATGTGAGGTAAAAATGACCTAGGGAAGCTAACCAGGAAGTCGTGTTTAAAACGTGAGTAAAGAAGAAGTCAAGCTTGGAAGGAAAGCAACGTGAAGACCAAGTCAATGTAGTTGAGGATTTCATGGAGCTTGAATCAGTCCAAGTTGTTGCCTATTTTCTATCAACAACCGCAACCAACCAGTGAGAATTTCAAAGAAGTTTCACACTATAAATAGAGGAGGACCTTCATTGTATAGGTATTCAGATTACAAAGAAAAGAATAACCAAGGGAGCTCTCGGGAATTCACTCAAGAAACTGGTTCAAACACCACTGCCTAAAGTAGTATAACATCTAGTCCCACATTACTATTGCTGCCCAGATTCTAGATTAAGCTCATTGTTGAAGCAATTATAATGAAGATATTATATGTTTCCTTATAGATGTTTTGTCTTTAGGCTGAAGTCATCTATAACTTCGTTTTTTGTAATTTCTTTTTATTTTATTTCTACAAATTGTAAAAAGAAATTCATTTGTAATTGTATATAGTATATACAATTCTTCGGTCATTGACCATCAAGGGCTATATTAATATATACCCTTGAAAATATAAACCTTGTGTCTTTTATTTTTTTCGCTGCATTTACTCTTTAAGGTTTATTATTGTTTTATCGGGTGTTGCCTCAAGTGTTGACAGAACACTGAAGGCAATATAAGAAACTTTTTAGCTTTTCAACGTTCGAATCTAAGTTTTCCTACTTTTAATTGCTTATCCGTAGCCTCGGACCTAACAAAATTTATAAGAATTTGTTTTTCTTCTATTTTGAGAAAAACACTGGAAAAAAAATTTCAAGATATTTAGTGCAACCAAACAAGAAAGAATAGGAAAATATTTAACCAAGTATTTTGTTACATTTTTAGCTCAAGAAAATATACCGTTGGAAATTCATTACATCCAGGGATGTCAATGGGGCGGGCGGGGAAGGGTACCCTGCACTGCACTCCACCACCTAAAACACACCCCCACCCCCGCCCCACCACCCATCACGGGTAGTAATTCCTCCACCCGTCCCTGCCCCACTTACTCCGCGCGGGTACCCACTTACTCGGCGGGTACCCATTAATCTCATTCTCTTTTTCTGACGGTCCCGAAAAAATGATTAACTAGTTTTCAGGATTTGCCTTGTCAAAAAGACGAACCCAACTATACACATACATCCTATTAAACTTACTATTTTCATATACCAGAGATTCAAATGGACAATAAAAGTAGATTAGCCTACTAATATTATTTTCAGGATTTCCATAATTAGGAGCATGAAACTCAGTTGTGGACAAAGGGAAAACTAAACAGCAAGTAAATGGAAGAGGTACTTTCATGATTAGTACAAAGCCATTTTATAAACAAAGGGACGAGGTACATTCAGGATCAGTACACTACTGTTTATGTAAAAAAAAATGGAAAGATGTACTTTCATGATTTTCAGGACACGGTGCGGGTTGGCTCAAGTCATATTTTAAATTAAAGGGCCAAATAAATTCATAAATAGCCTAATTAAACTAATAGACGATACGGATATGGGCGATGCGGGTACGGTCGGTGTGGGTACAGTTCGTGTTGAGGTGCGTGTCTTATATGAAATCCACCCCCGCCCCACTACCCATGACGGGTAGCACTTTTGATACCCATACCCGCCCCACCACCCACCAAACCATCCCCCATACCCGCCCCAACTGGAGCGGATGCGGGGCGGTACCCGTATTTACCCGCCCCACTGACATCCCTAAGTTTACATCTAAAGAAGAAACAACAAGAGTACACAATTGCAACTCCATTATTTTGGCTATACCTTTTTTATTTGGCTATAACTTTATACACATTCATATTTATATTAATGATGATTAATTTTATGACATTTGCATTGTTGAATTATTAATTGATTGTTTATAATATTCTATAAATGCATCCCTAGAGTTTACGTGTTTATTAATGATGTGAGAATTAATGTTATAACATAACTCTTAAATTACCTCGACTAATGATCATCGATGATATGCGATACGTCGACATGTGGTCTGCATCGTATCCTTAGGGGATGTAGTATGTCTCACTTGCTACGAGTTATGGCAACTCGTGATGGACACATAGATACTTGTTGAAGTATTGGTATGCCCTGCTGATATACTGTTTTATTATATATCTATAATGTCATCGGCGTATGGAAGATAGAAGTCCTTAAACTTGAGGTCAATATCACATTGTTTACGGAGTAATGTACTAGGATCCTGTCCTAAGCTAAAATGCCTTATAGGTTGAGACTCAGCTTGTTTTGGGTGCATTACGAAGTAGATTAAAGGTGGTATGTGGGCCAAGATTAGGATTCATTCCTTGAATGTATATTCAAGTGAACACTCAGATACTCATATGGTATTAGGTTGACTAAGTCATTGGCCAATGCAATGGACATGTCTGTGATATGGTCCTGTTGTCAACTAATATAGATGAGTTATAATAATCAAGCCATTTGGATAGACACTTGACAGATCCTAAGCTTGATTGAGTGTGTCATGAATGAAAGGATTTTATCTTCCCACATAGAGGTTCAGTTCACATATTTCGTGTAGCTAAACTTTACATATTGAGTTCGTCTTCCGGCACAGTCTAGGAGTTCCGTGTAGAACCTAATGTTATTAGTGTCAATATGTTAAGGCCTGAAGGGTAACACTAAGTCAATTATTCCGTAGATTCAAGGATATAATCAGAGAGAATATAAATGTTTGGTTGATAATCGAGACATTAGAATAAAATAGAAACGAAGCAGAATTAGAGCAGGGCCGCGGCGCCACTTACTCAGCGCCGTGGCGCCGACACGCGTCCAGTGGGTCCAAATGACCCACTGCTTTCTGGCACGGCCCATTTAGGAAACCCTAGCTGATTTCTCAGCTATATATACAGGGTTTTGCCTCATATTTTACAAACCATCTTTTCATAAGATTTACTCTGCTGAAATTCCTAGCTTTCCAAAGGAGAAATTATATCATAGTCTTTGACTTGCGAATCGAGGAGTGATTGCGTGCGCACCCTCAGGACACACAAATTCAAGTTGAAGATTTGGAAGCTGCTAAACTGTAAGCGTTCTAATGACGCATTACCGTTTACTTATGTATTTTCATTGTTATAATCATTCTACAGTTTGACCGTCGTCGGGTTTGAAACATAGATTTTCAAATTTCACTGCGTGTACGAACCCGACAAAACCCTACAGTGGTATCAAAGTCTGGGCTGTTTTGTGTGATTATACAATGAATATTAATGATAATATGGGTTATGATTTGTTTAAATTTAATTTATGTCGTTTAAAAGCTTTAAAAACCTTTAAAACTCAGGAACACATAGTTTTGTCTCCAGATCTGTTGAACAGTGATGTAATCGAGGAAGTCATTCAAATCTAACTCATCTAAGTTGATATGCGTGACTAGTTCGATTCAAACATGGTGCATTGAAACGAAGAACGAGAAGGGATTTGATGATGGTCGATGAACGTGCTGTGAAATACTGAAAGGGGTATGAAACGAATCTGCAAGTCTGAGCCTAAACCAGTTTTAGTGTTTCGGATTTGCAAAGATTGCGCTTCTGGGTTGAGGCACCACGGCTCCACCATGGAGCGTCGTGGCGCTGACTAGGGTTTTGCGGCGGCGCCATGGCTCTGTTCAATAGGGCCATGGCGCTGTTCATCCTGAAGCTTAAAATAATTTTTCGAGAAAATCTGCAAAATTTTCGTCTCTGAACTTCCGGCTCCGTGGCGCCTCCCTGCAGGGCCACGGCGCCGTCGACGAGTTTCGTCTCTAAACTTTCGGCGCTGTGGCGCCTCCAAGCAGGGCCACGACGCCGTCGACGGAAATATTTAACAAAAAAAATTGAAATCAGAAACTGAAGTTTTAAAAGTTTCAGAATCTAATTCTGAAAATTTTAAAATTTCAGAATCTGAAAATAAAATTTTAAATTGAACAGATTTGGTCCTTTCGGGCAAATCTGTAATTAAAGAAACTTTTTGAAAATTTGATTTTGAGTTTTGGAAATTGCAAATAGGTCCCTGAAATCTGAAAATATTTTCCGAGAGTTAAAATTGCATTTTCTGAATTTATTTGGGTTCGAATTGAACTTTTAAATTCTTAAGTGACTAAACTGTATATTTTAAAAGTTGCAAAAATCCTGAAAATCAGAATTTTAAAATCATAAAATATTTAAGGACTGTTTGGCATAGACATAGTTTTAAAGTTTAGACAAATAAACCCATGATTGCCATTAATGGTATATTATTCTATAATATATAAATGTGCTAAGTGATTGAATGTGATGCATTTAAATTATTAGCATAGCGTCCGCAATTATTGTCTGGGTACCCGGCGCCCAGTAATTATTTAAATTCAAATGACCGCGATAACTGTCTGGATAGGCGACATTCAGTACTTGTTTAAAACCATTTTATATCATGCCTATTGAATTTGATGGTTTCCAATCTAATTGTGTTTAAAAATTGCATGATAGGATGTCATATGATGTATGACTTGATTGTTGATCTTGAATGAATCCTCAAAACTGAAAATGTTCCCCAAACATTAAAATACAAGTCTAATTATAACGCGTCGTCCATTATAATTGTTAGGGTGCTAAATCTTTTTCGGCTATACTAGTATTTATGTCAAAGCATTTGCTCTAAGTCTAATAGGACCGAGGCCCTTTCATAGATGTGTTAAAATGAAAGTAGATAATAAACTTTTGTAGGTATTTACACCAAAGTGTTTGCTTGCAAAGGCTAAATTTACTTAGGCATTTAAACGCAGTCGTGTAATGGGGTTGGCTTGTTTAGATGAATCTTGTCGCCAAAGTGTCGGAATAGTCTAAAGACGTAAGATTAAACTAAAAGATATTTAATCAAATCAAGAGTTGTAGAGTTGCTTTACAATTGGTTGAGGACCTACCAAAGTGTACTATTGAAGTTATCAGCCAAAACAAACGCGGATATAACATATGTTTGGATCTTGGCCTATTATGACATTTATATTGATTTAGGTCCGTATTCTACCTTGGGGTCGTAGAAGTATGCAAAATAGTGGGAGCTAATTAAACAAAAGGTCATGTTAAATTAGTCTATAATGAATGTGTATTATTGAAAGAATGAATTGTTGATTGCATTTTTCCTATTTTATCTATATCTTCAGATCTTCAGAAATGTCAAAAATTTTGTTGAAAATGCTTATGGAGTCCAACAAACTTACTGGACCCAACTTCATAGACTGGCTAAGGAATGTCATAATTGTCCTGAGACAAGAAGAGATTGAGTATACATTGGACAAAGTATTCCCCATCGCTCCATGAGGATTCTCACGAGTATGCAACCTTCGACAAGCATCGCACGTAAACATTATAAGGATGCCACCTCAGCTCAATGTCTAATGTTGTCTTCTATGTCACAGCCATTGCAAAGACAGCATGAAACTATGAGGCCCAACGAAATGTTAGCCCATTTGAGGAGTCTCTATGATTCGTAGTCTCAGACAATGGAGTATGACATGCTAATAGAACTCTTCAAGTGTAGGCTAAATGAAGGGGGTCAAGTTTCACCTCATGTGTTGAGGATGATTGAGTTGATTGAGTGGTTGGTCGCCATTGACATAAAGTTTCATGACAGAATCTCCACCACCCTCATCCTGCACTTACTTCCTAGGTCGTTTAAGAGTTTCATTGTTAATTATAATATGAATGGAACTAAAACGACATTGCCGGAGTTACATAATATGTTAAAAACTTTTGAATCTTCGACCTCCAAGACCAAACCTATTCTGATGGTTGGCTCCTCTAGTCGCCCCAAATCGAAAGGTAAGGGACAACAGAAGGGGAATGGAAAAGTTGTTGCTCCGGCAGCAGCAATGAATCCCAAAGGAGAGGCGAAGAAGAAGAAGAAATTGTCGGCATCATATGTTTGCATGAATTACAACAGGAAGGGGCATTGGAGAAAGGATTGCACTGCTCCAGGCGGAGGAATGGCACCAGGTGCTGTTGGGAAAAGTATGTTTGTAATTGAAATTAATCTATCTATAAATGATTCTCACTCCTGGGTACTTGATACCGCTTGTGGCTCACACATTTGTACAAATGTGCAGGGGCTAACTGATAGCAGGAAGGTCGGGCCTCGCGAGATGGACATGCATTTCGGAAATGGAGCACGAGTTGCTACTGAGCGTGTGGGAACTTATAGGATATATTTATCTTTTGGCAAAGTTTTAATGTTGAACGATTGTTACTATGTTCCTTCTTTAACAAGGAATATTATTTTTATTCCTGTACTTGATTCAGATGGTTTTTCCTTAAATACGTCTAATGGCAATATGGTTTTGACTTTAGATAATGTTGTGTATGGAATTGCGCCTCTTGTGAATGGATTATATACATTAAACTGCCGCAGAGAAATTTTCAATGTACAAAATAAAAGGGCTAAGTTAAATGAAAGAAATTCTACCTACTTGTGGCATTACAGACTTGGTCATATCAATCAAACGAGGATTGAACGATTGAGGAAATTAAATTACCTCGAACCATTTGACTTACAATCTTATGGTAACTGTGAATCCTGTTTAAAAGGTAAGATGACCATTACACCTCTTTCTGGAAAGGGGATCCATGCCAAGAAGGTGTTTGAGTTGGTACATACGGATGTATGTGGACCATTTTTGACGCAAGCTAGAGAAGGTTTCTCTTACTTCATCACTTTCACAGATGACTTACCAAGGTATGGATATGTGTATCTTATGAAACACAAATCCGAGGCTTTTGAGAAGTTTAAGGAGTTTAAATGTGAAGCTGAGAAACATCTCTCAAAGAGTATCAAGACTCTCTGATCTGATCGTGGGGGTGAATACTTAAGTAAAGAATTTCTTGATTATCTAAAGCTTCATGGAGTTCATTCCGAATGGACACCTCCTGGGACACCACAGATGAATGGTGTTGCCGAGAGGAGAAACTGAACCTTGCTTGACATGGTTCGTTCCATGATGAGATTTTCAGCTCTTCCTACATACCTTTGGGGATACGCTATTTTGACCTCGATATATGTTCTAAACAGAGTTCCATCTAAATTAGTCGAAAAGACACCATATGAGGTATGGTGTGGCAAGAAGCCATCACTTAGACACATGAGGCCCTGGGGGTGTCCTGCATATGTCAAGAAGTTGATCACTGATAAGTTGGAATCTAAAAGTGAGAAATGTTACTTTGTTGGGTATCCAAAGGAAACTAAGGGATACTATTTCTATCTTTCTGGAGAACATAAGATATTTGTTTCCAGGAACGCAACTTTCTTTGAAGATGAATATGTCTACAAGGATGAGAGTTGCACGGAGATAGAACTTGAAGAAATTCAAGAACAATGTAATATAGAGGTTGAATGCTTGCCCGATGATGAAAGCAAGAATTCAATGGGAGCTTTTGGCGAAGATTGGGTATTTAGGGTACCTCCTTCGGCCAGTGGGAGTGCTACGAGGAATAATGCAGAAATACAAGATCTTCCGACACAGACCTTGGGAGCAAGTGCACCAGTTGAATTTCCTCCCACTCAGGAAAGACGTGAAAATGATATTCCTGAAAGCTCCAATATTGGTGGATCGACCAGCGCACAAGAACCCACTCACAGTCAGAACATACCTGTAACTGAACTGCAAGACAATCAACTCCGTAGGTCTACTAGATCTCATTGTCCTCCGGAAAGACTAAATCTACTTATGGAAACACAAAATGAGCTAGATATTCCAGATGATGACGAGCCTAGAACCTATAACGAAGCAATGCTAGATGGATACATCTGACAAGATTCAGACTTATAAAGCTAGACTAGTGGCTAAAGGTTTTACTCAACGTCCTGGTGTGGATTATGATGAAACCTTTTCACCGGTGGCTAAGATAAAGTCTATTCGGATTTTGTTTGCAATAGTTGCACACTATGATTATGACATTTGGCAGATGGACGTCAAAACTGCATTCCTCAATGGTAATCTAGTTGAGAAAGTGTATATGAAACAACCTGAGGGTTTTTCGTGTGAGTCCAGACCAAATGTTGTGTCCAGGTCACAGAAGTCCATTTATGGACTTAAGCAAGCCTCTAGGAGTTGGAACATTTGTTTTGACAATGCTATCAAATCTTTTGATTTCGTTAGAAGTAAAGAGGATCCTTGTGTTTATTCTAAACGCAAGGATGAAGACATTGTCTTCATTATTATATATGTTGATGACATATTTATAATGAGAGACAATAAGGTTCTCATGCAGTCAGTTAATGATTGGTTGTCCAAGACCTTCATGATGAAGGATGTAGGTGAAGCCTGCTACATTCTGGGAATTAGGATCTATAGAGATAAACCTAATAGATTGTTGGGGTTGTCATAGTCAATCTACATAGACAAAGTGCTTAGACGCTTTCAATGGAGAATTCCAATAAAGGAGGTCTTTCGATGTGTCAAGGCATCAAGTTGTCAAAGAAGAGCTGCCCTTCTAATGCTATAGAACTTGAGCGCATGAAAAGGATCTCATATGCTTCGGCTATATGATCGATCATGTATGCCATGACCTCTACTAGGCCAGATATGACCTTTGCACTTAGTATGACTTGCATGTTCCAGCAGAATCCTGGTGAGGAACACTGGAAGGCAGTCAAAAGTATTCTCAAGTACCTCAGGCGTACTAAAGATTACTTCTTAATATATGGTGGAGTTGATGAACTGGTTGCCACTGAGTATACCGATGCTAGTTTTCAGACAGATGTTGATGATTTCAAATCTCAGTGTGGTTACATGTTCATTTTCAACGGAGGAGCAGTGAGTGGAAGAGTTCCAAACAAGCTACTACTGCAGACTTGACTACTGAAGTGGAGTACATTGCTGGATCGGAAGCTGCTAAGGAAGCTGTCGCGATTTCTGAGTTCCTGAAAGAACTAGGGGTTGTTCCGAGTGCTAGTTGTCCAATAACTATTTATTGTGATAACACTGGTGCGGTTGCACAAGAAAATGAATCAAGATCAACAAACAGAAACAAGCATGTACCGAGAAAGTACCACATTCTCCAAGAGATGGTGGAAGCTGAAGATATCAAGATAGATTATGTTCCCACAGACAATAATCTAGCAGACCCATTTACTAAACCAGTAAGCTTGGTGAAGCATAATGGTCATTTTGAGAACATGGGTATTAGACATGTTGGTGATTGACTCTAGGCCAAGTGGGAGATTGAAAGTATATGTATGTCCTAGAGACAATCTGTATTATGACACAATGTACTTTATACACATTCGTATTTATATTAATGATGATTAATATTATGGCATTTGCATTTGTTGAATTATTAATTAATTGTTTATAATATTCTATAAATGCATCCCTAGAGATTACGTGGTTATTAATGATGTGAGAATTAATGTTATAATGTAACACTTAAATTACCTCGACTAATGATCATCGAGATTGGGATATCGATGATATGCGATACGTTGACATGTGGTCTGCATCGTATCCTTAGGGGATGTAGTATGTCTCACTTGCTACGAGTTATGACAACTCGTGATGGACACATGAATACTTGTTGAAGTATTGGAATGCCCTGCTGATATACTATTTTGTTATATGTCTATAATGTCATCGGCGTGTGGGAGATAGAAGTCCTTAAACTTGAGGTCAATATCACCTTGTTTACGGAGTAATGTACTTTGATCATGTCCTAAGCTCAAATGCCTTATAGGTTGAGACTCGGCTTGTTTTGGGTGCATTACGAAGTAGATTAAAGGTGGTATGTGGGCAATGATTAGGATTCATTCCTTGAATGTATATTCAAGTGAACACTCAGATACTCATATGGTATTAGGTTGACTAAGTCATTGGCCAATGCAATGGACATGTCTATGATATGGTCCTGTTGTCAACTAATATAGATGAGTTATAATAATCAAGCCATTTGAATAGATATTTGACAGATTCTAAGATTGATTGTGTGTGTCATGAATGAAAGGATTTTATCTTCCCACATAGAGGTTCAGTTCACATATTTCGTGTAGCTAAACATTACATATTGAGTTCGTCTTTCGACGCAGTCTAGGAGTTCCGTGTAGACCCTAATGTTATTAGTGTCAATATGTAAAGGCCTGAAGGGTAACACTAAGTCAATTGTTCCGTCGATTCAAGGATATAATCAGAGAGTATATAAATGTTCGGTTGATAATCGAGACATTAGAATAAAATAGAAACGAAGCAGAATTGGAGCAGGGTCACGACACCACAGCGCAACAGCACCACTTACTAGGCGTCGTGGCGCAGACACGCGTCCAGTGGGTCCGAATGACCCACTCTGTTTCAGTTTCTGGGCCTGGCCCACGAGGGAAACCCTAGCTGATTTCTCAACTATATTGTAAAATCCGGAAAAAAAAAAAATATATAGTTGTGGTTGGGTTAATAAAAATATATATATATAAGAAAACAAAGAATAAATTGCATGAGATAGAGTTAGTGTTAAAGTTGGATAAATAGATAGATAAAATGAAAATAAGAAAACAAAAAAACAAAAGAAAAAAAAGAAAAGAAAAAAAGAAGGACGTCCATGCATGCCTTTGGACGTCCACTCCTTTTCCTTCTCCCCCCCTTTTCATTTCCCCTCCAACTCTTGTCATTCCACCTCCCATATGTTATAGAAAACTCTCCACTTATACATTGTATTTACACACAAACAAAGTACATAACATAAACGTTAGAAAATCAGAAAAAAACAAGTGAAAAGAAGAGGAAAAAAATACCAAGAGGGCAAGAAGAACAAGAATCAAAATACTAGAGAGTAAGGATAATTTTAGCAACCACACAACAATAATCTTCACACTTACAAGGTGAGTTTTGTCACTCAGAAATTCTTGGTAACATCCTTTATTTTTAGTTCAATACATGTTAGAATAAGAATTGAGTGTTGAAAAGAAATATTGAACTTTTGATTGTTTAGATAACTAGTTGCGTCATGAACTTTACGAACTGTTCTCACTGAGTTATAATTGTTAGAATTTTATGAAATTCGGAAGAGTGGTACACCTCTCTAATATGATCATATAGAACCAAAAATGAGGTAAAATGGACATACGGTTTGAAAGTTATCATAGTTCAAAGTTCCTGCCTTAGATTTGGCCGAAATTCGGAAAGGCATAATTACGGACTGTTTTTATTGAGTTTTACTTATTAGAATTATATGAAAATTTACATGGTTTTAAATCTCTCTGTTACGGACATATATAGAGAAAGATTTATTAAAACAGACTTACGAGTTGAAAGTTATTGTAGTTTGAAGTTGCTGCCTCGGATTCATCGGAATCCAGAAGGCAGGACGTTTAAATGTAAAACTGTACTAATCTGTGGGGATTATGAAAATTGTTTCTAAATGAAAGTTCTAGATATCTCTGTTGTGGACATTTTGAGACCTTACGGGGGTCTATCCGACTTACGGATTGAGAGTTATCGCTGTTTAAAGTTTCTGCCTCGGATCTATCGAGATCCAGGAAGGGCAGCGAATAAAAGTGTAAAACTGTACCAAACGGTACAGAATATAAAAGGATGGTTCACATGGAGACGTGTAGCTCTCTGTTCTCGTCGTTTTGAGAATTTATGGGGTTGAACGGGTTTATAGATTAGGAGTTATGACTATTATAAGATTGGGTGCTGTTTAATAAAAATTCTGCCGAAACAAATTTTATGTGGCTGTTTTGAGGATAAATTTGTGTTAGTTACCCAAAGTAGTTTTAAATGAAATTTGGTACAGTGAAATATCCCCGTCTTACCTTAGTTTCCGCTTGAGAAACACTTTAGTTGGAGTTATGGTTAAAAAGTTATAATCGTTACAAGTATGAATGACAGAATGTTAGAAAAGAGAATAGTATTTATTCGATCTTCTGAAAAATATGAAAAGTGAATACGTGTTCACATAAATATATAAATATATAATGGATCGGGTTGCACGCCGCAACAAAACGTAAAGTGAATACGCGTTCACAAATAAGTAAACATAATGGATCGGGTTGCACGCCGCAACAAAATGTAAAGTGAATACGTGTTCACAAATACGTAAATATAATGGATCGGGTTGCACGCCGCAACAAAACGTAGAGTGAATACGCGTTCACAAATACGTAAACATAATGGATCGGGTTGCACGCCGCAACAAAACGTAAAGTGAATACGTGTTCACAAATACGTAAATATAATGGAGCGGGTTGCACGCCGCAACAAAACGTAAAGTGAATACGCGTTCACAAATACGTAAACATAATGGATCGGGTTGCACGCCGCAACAAAACGTAAAGTGAATACGTGTTCACAAATACGTAAATATAATGGATCGGGTTGCACGCCGCAATAAATATAAAAAAATGAATACATGTTCACCTATATATAAATATGAAAAGTGAATACGCGTTCACAAATATATAAATGTAACAAACATATGGAAATGTAGGGGAATGTCCTAACGTATAATACGAGATAAAATGAAGTGTTAGTTAAACTGAGAATTTCCTATGAGGAGTTGCTGCATATTTAAAAATGTTGTAACCTGATATGTTTTTGCAATATGCTTATTACGTTATAATGTGATTGCACTTGGAATATTGTGGTGTTGCTTTGAATTGCAGGGTAAGGTTCTCACTCATTACAGATGGTAGGGTGACTCTTTTATTAACATGTTTGAAAGCGTGATAGAGGAAAGGCTCCACGCGAAGGCTAGCGATCGTCCATGACCTCTTGTCATACCAAGTCCATTGTTTGGGCTTGGTACTCATCGAGTTCGTAATGTCGGTCCAATGTTTGAAATGCCCGTGTGGAATGGTCTCCCTTCCAACTTAGAATAATATTTGTCAGTATGTCTATGTAGAAACAATATTTGCACGAGCATGGGCTCGCGTTATATTTTCAATAAAGTCATAAACAAATTTCTTTATTGTTATTTTCATTAATAGCTCCGTATTTGAATATAAGTTTAAATTTCTAAATAAAGAGAATTAAATGGTGCTCCTGGTGGAAAATAATTGTCCAGGTGCCATCACGCCCTAAGTAAAGACTTAGGAAAAGTCGGGGCGTGACAAGTTGGTATCAAAGCTAAACCATGTTAAGAGATTCTAGGAAGTTTCTTCTAGTCGGGTGTTTGAACGGTTACTTATTGCGACGGTGTGCGCGCCACCTTAGTAATAAGTAAACGGAATAACATCCTAAAGTTTCACTTCTTTCATACTCTTCTCGTGCCTATCTTGAGTCTTTTCAAAGACTTGGTTCTCGCATTACCTCCTTCAAAAGTTGTGGAAGGAGTGTACAACGATAAAATAACCGGATGTATCGCACCACCGATCGAAAATGTCACGACCGAACCGGGCGTGGTCGTGCCTTATCCCGCACCTAGTGATACAACATCGAGAGAAAAACCAGCGGAAATAAAAACTCAAGAAAGAAAATGAAGAAATAAGAAAGCAGCTAACTGACGGTTACCTTTTGTACATAAATTAAAACTTGAGCGATTCATCCCTTACAAACGCCCTGATAGTGCTCTGAGACCTCAAGAATTTTTGAAACCATAACGATGGGACGGGGCCGCCATGCCTCGAATATACAAAGTCTACTACTTCCGGAGGCAGTACCACAGGACAAGCTTCCGGAGATATGGAGCTTTCCGAGAACTGAACAGCGATCCTAAGTGTGCGGATCAGCAAGCTATATACCTCAACCTGCGGCATGAACGCAGCCCCCCGAAGGAGGTCAGTACAACAGGTACCAAGTATGTGAAACTGAAAAATACTGTAAATGAATCATAATAGTCTATATAAAGCAGGAGACATGTATGATAACCAAACTACAGTACACAACATATAAGCAGTCATGTCAAGTCAGGGACTCATGCCCGTGAAATCATCACTCAAATACAACCCGGGAATTTAACCCGCACAATGGCCGCATGCCCCGGCATCTCACCTCGGTATAAGCATGGCCTCGAACCGTCTAATGGGCCCATACCCGTGGACCATCCAACGTGTCGATATGCCCAAAGGAGATAACAAGATAACAATCCGTGAGCATACCTGGGCTACCCAACGTGTCGGTATGTCCAAACAACTAACAAAACAATACTCATGTGGAAGCATACCCGGGCTACCCAACGGCGTGTCGGTATGTCAATCAAATAACAAGATACTACTTCATCATGGAAGCATACCCGGGCTACCCAACGTGTCAGTATGTCCAATCAAATAACAAGATACTACTCACTGTGGAAGCATACCCGTGGGCTACCCAACGTGTCAGTATGTCCAATCAAATAACAATATACTACTCACTGTGGAAGCATACCCGTGGGCTACCCAACGTGTCAGTATGTCCAATCAAATAACAATAATAACACCCCTAATGGAAGCATACCCGTGGGCCTCCCAACGTGTCAGTATGTCCATCAAGAATCCATATAATGGAAGCATACGTGGGCTACCCAACGTGTCAGTATGTCCATCAATCAACCAGATAGCCGGCCCTCCATCGAGAGGCTCGGTAGCACACAATCAAACACTTGCACAACAAAGGCTATCACAACAAGCATAGGCAAGTTACACACAACTCAAGGTACTTTAAACACTTCTTAGCACACGTCAAGTATACCATTAAACCCCAAGTATCTAACCCCTTTAAGATCAAGGTACTCCTACCTTTTATAACCAAGCCACTTATATTTTTCCATCACAACGAAGTTCAATATTTGAAAACAAGTTACTTCTCTTTTTCCAAAATCAAGTTACCATTCTAAATCCAATAATGAATCCATTTCTTTATTTTCCATAAAGTCGTTATAACTAACTTCCCATAAAGCTATTATAACACTTTATGTTTTAAAACAAGTCAAGACGAAACCCTGCCTTTCTTTTAAACCAAAACACTTCAAATCCTTAAGTCTCTTTTCTTTTAGAAATCGAGTTCCTTACTTTGGAATTTTTAAGAAAATCAAAACTTGATTTCAATAATTCTTTTTTTAAAAACCAAGTACTCATTTCTCACGAAAGAGGTTTCACACCTTTCAACACCATTTAGGTCAATTATAAGTCAAGTCTCTTATCTTTTGAAATCAACAAACCATTCTTTTACCCACATAAAGTGGTTATAACCAACTTCCCATAAAGCCGTTATAACACTTTATGTTTTAACCAACCAATTACAACTATAAGCCCTTATGAGACCAAGAGGGCTTATTCTTTAACCACCGAGTACCCATTACCAACGAATAAGATTTTCCTACTTTTACACACAATCGAGACTTTTACACTTCATATCAAGTCAATGCACAACAAGGGAAATCAAATTCCTTTAACACACGCATCATCGTGACTATATATTTTACAAATAGTCATGCTGAAGAGGATAGGAAGAATCACATACCTCGCGACGATTATCGACGGTTAGCAAAATGCTCCACAGTACTTTCCCCCCTTAAGTAGAATATGCTACCGTAGTACTTCAATCCTATAAAGGTCATAAAACGTCTATCAATCTCTAGCTTCGAACGTAGAATAACTAAGTGCAAGGTCCCTACATTCTACGGAAAGTCGGACAGCACTTCCTTTGTTTCTACTTACTATGCCACCTCTTTCAAGGCCGAATTTCAATAACCAACGCCACATTTAAGGCACACAAAGGGATTACACGCTTTACGGACGCCAGAAACTCCGCCCCACAATAATACAAAACAAACCAATAATTTCCATGCCAATCTTGGCCAACAATATAACCAATACTAACCCCTTTCAACTCTTTTCCAATCCAAATTCTTAGGTCTAACATGATATCTATCCCTAGACATCTTCAACACTACAATCCCCCTTCACAACATGCGACGACCAATTTAGTAACCAAATAGAAGTTATCATCTTAAGGCTAACATGCCCATTTCAGTTTTCAACAAAACAACAAGATCCAAATCTATTCAATTATAACAGCCTCAGGCTCAATTCTAAACTACTCAAATATAACAGCCTCAGGCTCATTCTAAACTACTAAAATATAACAGCCTCAGGCTCATTCTAAACTACTAAACAAGTATAACCATAACCAAGAGAAAGGGGAAACTTTTACCTTAAGGAATAGCCCACAAACGCCCCTTTTTCTTTCACCTCTTTCACAAAATCGCCACCGCTTCCCACAAGTTTACCCACACTTTTCCTTCTTGCCGCCGCTCCAACAATTTCCTCTTAGGCTAGGTTTTCTTCAAAAATCAAGAGAGAAGGGAGAGGATTTTTCATGGGAGGGTTTTGAAATGAAATGGCCAAGTCTTCTAAGACTTGGCCCTAAAATAGGGCTCTTTTCCAGGTCAAAAGGATGGGAGGGACACTTGTCCCCCTCCCATGGGTCATTTTCGAAAATATCCCCTGATTTCAGCCTTTACCGCAGAAAAATCCCGTCATGGCGCCGCGGCCCCTCCGCCGGCGCCGCGACGCTTCCACTTCCGAGAAAATATTCCAGCATTCCGGCGCCGCGGCCCTGCATTCCGGCGCCGCGGCGCTGAAACCCCCGCGAACCCCTAGTACAACCGGCGCCGCGGCCAGATTCGTGCGCGCGCTGCACCAACTGAAAATCGCTGCTGCTCGCGCACCAAACTTGAAACTTCCATAACTTTTGACTCCGATGTCCTATCGACGAACGGTTTGTTGCGTTGGAAACTAGATTTAACGAACTACACATTAGGCTATTTAAACACCTCGAAATTCTTAACAACTGGGGTACAACACTCCAAGGTAAACTCAAAATCCGTCCAACACATGTCAACTTATCTATCAACTTTCAAATCTTATATTCCTTGGTATGTTCTTATCTTAACTCCTTGAATTTACGGGGTGTAATATTCTCCCCCCCCCCCCCTTAGAAACATTCGTCCCGAATGTTCCTTCTAAGTATCCAAAACGCAGACGCCGGTATAGTCTTCGCTACTCCACTTCACAAAAGAATCAGTTATGCCACTCATGGACTTATCACCCGAAAAATACTCCCCGCATACTATGTACTCCGACAAGGATCACTGTAAAATCTTTTACTCTAGTCGGCCTTACCTCTAAGGTCTCGATTGTTATAAATCTTAAGGTTCAAAATTTTCTCATCCTCAGACTTTCCCTTTTCACTAATCAGGCTTCTAAATCACATTTTTAACACAAAGTTATCCGAACATAACACTTAACACATCACCCTAATATCAATGCATACTAGTCTCTAGAGGGTTAAGAATATACCTGTAACTACTGCTTCACTTTCTCTTTTTGTCGTCCTACTCATGTTCCTTCCCTGCACGGCGCACAAAAGGAGGAGATGAATCAGCCACTGATCCCAAAGGCTGAGTCTCTATATCCGCGCTACCTCTGGTTGGACAATTTCTCGCAAAATGGCCCTGTTGGCCGCATGCAAAACAAACTCCCATTCCAGCACGACACTCCCCATCATGGAGCCTACCACAACGGCCACAACGAGGTAGGGGTGGTCCCATCTGACTAACGTCCCTGCTCCCCCAAAACTCAAACTCGAGCCCTGACCTGCTCCTGAATCTCCCGAATGTCCTGAAGACTGTGGTGGAGCACTCCATACTGGCGGAGGCGCATAACTAGTCTGCTGCTGAGGCTGCCTGCCTCGAAGGTCACCAGAGGACCCTGCTGTCCTGGCCCTCTTCTCGCGATCTTCGTTATTCGCCGACCCTACGCCTCACACCCTGTGCATAAGCTGCATGCGGGCAATATCCATGCCCGGTGAAGAGAGCTACTCGTGCAACTCTCTCTGCTAAGTAGTCATCGAGTCTGCGACATAACGGTGCACTCTATCCTCCATATTCGCCACCAGGCGGGACATACCGAGCCAATGAGTCAAACTCTACATTGTACTCCCGAATCAGGCGCCTCTTTATCTCAAAGATCAAAAATCTGCCGGCGTGTCCTCATCCGCGAGGCAAGAAATGGCCAAGGAAAGCCTCGAGAACTCACCCCAACCACTGAGGTGCATGCTCTCCCGGGACAGCTCCCACGAATCAAACCGATCATCGCAGATCACGCAGCCGATGTGAACCAAAACCACCGACTCGGTCTCCAAGCCTTGATCACTCACGATCCAGAATCGCTTGATGAACTCCTCGCGATCATCCTCGTGCCTCGACCGTAGAACTTCGGGTGGGCCGCAACTTAGAAAATCCCGTAGTCTCAAACTATCTCGACCTCGGGTGAGCGAAGTGGGTGCTACGAACTGCTGCGTCGATCCGCCTATCTCGTGCTCGCCACGATCCTCGCCAATAATCGCTATCTCCTCAGAATCCATCTCCTCTGTCCCTGTGCCGGGATCGAGGCTCAGTGCCGTGGTCTCGGTGAGACCGCCGCTCTACTCGCAGCCTCCTCTGCCTTGCGCTCGTTGCGTGGAGGCATCACTTGTATACAAAGAACACGTCAGAGGGAGTCCAACTTATAACACAGCTCTAAGGCACGATCTCAGAGTGAGAAGAATGGAAACCAATCCTAAATATCCTATAGCATCCTGATTATAGATGTGGTGCACAACACACCGATAATCAAGACTCTACTGGATACGGTCTGTAGAAACTTTCGAGGATTAATCGCTCGATACCACTTTTGTCACGACCGAACCGGGCGTGATCGTGCCTTACCCCGGGCACCCTAGTGATACAACATCAGAGAAAAACCAGCGGAAATAAAAACTCAAGAAAGAATGGAAACCAATCCTAAATATCCTATAGCCTCCTGATTATAGATGTGGTGCACAACACACCGATAATCAAGACTCTACGGATACGGTATGTAGACACTTTCTGAGGATTAACTGCTCTGATACCACTTTTGTCACGACCGAACCGGGCGTGGTCGTGCCTACCGGGCACCCTAGTGATACAACATCGAGAGAAAAACCATGAAATAAAAACTCAAGAAAGAAAAGCAGTGAAATAAGAAAGCTAACCCAAACGGTTACCTTTTGTACATAAATTAAAACTTGAGCGATCCTTACATCCGCCACAAACACACTTGCTCTGCACCTCTAAGAATTTTTGAAACCATAACGACGGACGGGGCCGCCATGCCTGAATATACAAAGTCTACTACTTCCGAACTGCACCACGTGACAAGCTTCCGAGATATGGAGCTTTCCGAGAATCGAACAACGATCCTAAGTGTGCGGATCGAAGTTATATACCTCAACTCGCGGCATGAACGCAGCCCGAAGGAGGTCGACAACAGTACCAAGTATGTGGCGAAAAATATTGTAAATGAATCATAATAGTCTATATAAAGCGGGAGACATGTATGATAACCAAACTACGATACAACATATAAGCGATCATGTCAAGTCGTGGACTCGTACGTGAAATCATCACTCAAATACAACCCGAATTTAACGCAAGACATGGCCGCATGCCCCAAGATCTCACCTCGGTATAAGCATGGCCCCGAACCGCCCTAATGGGCCCATACCCGTGGACCATCCAACGTGTCGGTATGCCCAAAGGAGATAACAAGATAACAATCCATGTGGAAGCATACCCGTGGGCTACCCAACGTGTCAGTATGTCCAAACAACTAACAAAACAATACTCATTGTGGAAGCATACCCGGCTACCCAACGCGGTCGATGTCCAATCAAATAACAAGATACTACTCATCGTGGAAGCATACCCGGCTACCCAACGTGTCGGTATGTCCAATCAAATAACAATATACTACTCATCGTGGAAGCATACGTGGGCTACCCAACGTGTCAGTATGTCCAATCAAATAACAATATACTACTCACTGTGGAAGCATACCCGTGGGCTACCCAACGTGTCAGTATGTCCAATCAAATAACAATAATAACACCCCTAATGGACGCATACCCGGCCTCCCAAGTGTCAGTATGTCCATCAAGAATCGATATAGTGGAAGCATACCCGGCTACCCAACGTGTCGGTATGTCCATCAATCAACGGATAGCCTCCATCGAGAGGCTCGGTAGCACACAATCAAACACTTGCACAACAAAGGCTATCACAACAAGCATAGGCAAGTTACACACAACTCAAGGTACTTTAAACACTTCTTAGCACACGTCAAGTATACCATTAAACCCCAAGTATCTAACCCCTTTAAGATCAAGGTACTCCTACCTTTTATAACCAAGCCACTTATATTTTTCCATCACAACGAGTTCAATATTTGAAAACAAGTTACTTCTGTTTTTCCAAAATCAAGTTACCATTCTAAATCCAATAATGAATCCATTTCTTTATTTTCCATAAAGTCGTTATAACTAACCTCCCATAAAGCTATTATAACACTTTATGTTTTAAAACAAGTCAAGACGAAACCCTGCCTTTCTTTTAAACCAAAACACTTCAAATCCTTAAGTCTCTTTTCTTTTAGAAATCGAGTTCCTTACTTTGGAATTTTTAAGAAAATCAAAACTTGATTTCAATAATTCTTTTTTTAAAAACCAAGTACTCATTTCTCACGAAAGAGGTTTCACACCTCTCAACACCATTTAGGTCAATTATAAGTCAAGTCTCTTATCTTTTGAAATCAACAAACCATTCTTTTACCCACATAAAGTGGTTATAACCAACTTCCCATAAAGACGTTATAACACTTTATGTTTTAACCAACCAATTACAACTATAAGCCCTTATGAGACCAAGAGGGCTTATTCTTTAACCACCGAGTACCCATTACCAACGAATAAGATTTTCCTACTTTTACACACAATCGAGACTTTTACACTTCATATCAAGTCAATGCACAACAAGGGACATCAAATTCCTTTAACACACGTGCATCTACTGCACTATATATTTTACAAATAGTCATGCTGAAGAGGATAGGAAGAATAACATACCTCGCGACGATTATCGACGGTTAGCAAAATGCTCCACAGTACTTTCCCCCCTTAAGTAGAATATGCTACCGTAGTACTTCAATCCTATAAAGGTCATAAAACGTCTATCAATCTCTAGCTTCGAACGTAGAATAACTAAGTGCAAGGTCCCTACATTTTACGGAAAGTCGGACAGCACTTCCTTTGTTTCTACTTACTATGCCACCTCTTTCAAGGCCGAATTTCAATAACCAACGCCACATTTAAGGCATACAACAAAGGGGATTACACGCCTTTACAGGACGCGTAAAACTCCGCCCCACAATAATACAAAACAAACCAATAATTTCCATGCCAATCTTGGTCAACAATATAACCAATACTAACCCCTTTCAACTCTTTTCCAATCCAAATTCTTAGGTCTAACATGATATCTAGCCCTAGACATCTTCAACACTACAATCCCCCTTCACAACATGCGACGACCAATTTAGTAACCAAATAGAAGTTATCATCTTAAGGCTAACATGCCCATTTCAGTTTTCAACAAAACAACAAGATCCAAATCTATTCAATTATAACAGCCTCAGGCTCAATTCTAAACTACTCAAATATAACAGCCTCAGCCTCATTCTAAACTACTAAAATATAACAGCCTCAGGCCCATTCTAAACTACTAAACAAGTATAACCATAACCAAGAGAAAGGGGAAACTTTTACCTTAAGGAATAGCCCACAAACGCCCCTTTTTCTTTCACCTCTTTCCGTCAAAATCGCCCACCAGCGCTTCCCACAAGTTTACCCACACTTTTCCTTCTTGCCGCCGCTCCAACAATTTCCTCTTAGGCTAGGTTTTCTTCAAAAATCAAGAGAGAAGGGAGAGGATTTTTCATGGGAGGGTTTTGAAATGAAATGGCCAAGTCTTCTAAGACTTGGCCCTAAAATATGGCTCTTTTCCAGGTCAAAAGGATGGGAGGGACACTTGTCCCCCTCCCATGGGTCCTTTTCGAAAATATCCCCTGATTTCAGCCTTTACCGCAGAAAAATCCCGTCATGGCGCCATGCCCCGCCAGCGCGGCCACTTCCAGAAAATGTTCCAAAGATTCCGCCACGGCCTCGCATTCGGATCGCGGCGCTGAAACCCCCGCGAACCCCCAGTACAACCGGCGCCACTCAGATTCCGGCCGCGCACTGTACCACCGAAAATCGCTTTGCTCGATTGCGCACCAAACTTGAAACTTCCATAACTTTTGACTCCGATGTCCTATCGACGAACGGTTTGTTGCGTTGGAAACTAGATTTAACGAACTACACATTAGGCTCTTTAAACACCTCAAAATTCTTAACAACTGGGGTACAACACTCCAAGGTAAACTCAAAATCCGTCCAACACATGTTTGTCAACTTATCTATCAACTTTCAAATCTTATATTCCTTGGTATGTTCTTATCTTAACTCCTTGAATTTACGGGGTGTAACAGAAAAGGTAGGAGAGGTACCAGATAGACTATGGGGCAAATTTTGTGAGAAGAAGGGAACATATCTATACAGGGAAGTACTACAAGTCTAACCCAATAATATTTCTCGATGAGGTAGAAAACCTACTGTTTACACGAGGATGTGTGGAGACGCATGACGTCAATTTTGTAATCGCACGGTTAGTGGACGACACACGGGTGTGGTGAAGAAATTTTAGAAGAAATCGTCCCCCGATGTCACCACCAATGACTTGGGGAGGATTCAGAGCGACATTAATTGAGAAATTTATGCCTAATACGCGCAAGGATGCGCTCAGACGGGAGTTGGAACAATTGAAGCAAG
Organism: Przewalskia tangutica; assembly: GCA_029844215.1. Lineage (NCBI taxonomy): Eukaryota > Viridiplantae > Streptophyta > Magnoliopsida > Solanales > Solanaceae > Przewalskia > Przewalskia tangutica. The sequence goes on from CM056732.1 coordinate 74,263,026, forward strand.
GTGACCGCAGTGTACAAGATTATGATACACAATTCGTGAGGTTATCGGCATACAACACACATGTCGTCCCTACAGAAATGGATAGAGTCAAGCGATTTGTAGAGGGTTTAAACCCGAACATAGTAGAGAAGGTGGTGGCGTTAGACAACGATCGAACTTATCTTCAGATTGTCGATATGGATTTGAGAGTAGAAGGTTTCGCTAAAGCAAAAAGAGAATATCCGCAAAAGAGATTTTGGACGTCAGGATTATTTAACCAGAGTCAAAATCAGAAGCAGGAGTTTAGTAAGGGATCTTCAGGACCGAACCAACCTGTGGGCCAGTCTTATTTCAAGCCTAAGGGGCACAGTTGGTCTAATTACCAAGGTAGCAATGACAAGGCCACCAATCCTAACACAGGAGGTGACAAACCGATTTGTAATATTTGTCAAAGGAAACACAATGGAGAATGTCGGCTCTTAACGAAGACATGTTATAACTGTGGAGAGTCAGACCACTATGCCAGGGATTGCAAGAAGAGGACCCAAACTCAATCTATTCAGGGGAGGTCAGAAGCAACCACAGCTGCCTACAGGGAAAATAGAATAAATAGAATGAACTATCACTGAAAAATCAAGGCACTATCACATCATGTATCACTAGGAGTTAGGATTCATTGGAACTATGCACGTCCACCGTACATTCATTTATGTAAATCATGCCAAAAGAAAGAAGGGATAGTTTCACATACCTTATAGTCGAACTAACCAACTCAATATTTAGAATACGTCTCGATTAGCACTTCGACCTATAATAATAGTAACATGTTCGTCAACTCTATGATTACTAGTATACTTTATATGTATCGAATGACGACTCTCTTGTTATATAAAATTGGGCAGCACTTCCCCTATTTATATATACATCCACAACTTACAAACAAGGCCAACAACATCAATAATAAGACACGTCTCAAGGTCATAACCAAATCAGTCCCATAAACTTCTATATACACCATCGTTAACGTTCTTTCTCTTTACATTCATGGAGTAAAACAATTACAACAACCAAGGTGATTAATATACCTATTTCTCATGTTAATCCCGCCCTTTTAATCATATCAAAACAACCCTTAAATTCGACACGACAATGTCCAACAATTTCATGAAGGTCTCGGCCAACAACCATAATACCATAACTCTTTTCATAATTCCTTAAAATCCAATTCACCTTTCAATACTTTCGTATAAGCCATTTCAACTTTAAATATCAACATTTCCTTCAATCTTTAACATGCAATTAGTGACGATAATAACAACAACAACAATTGAATCCAATGTAATAAAAATAGTCCCAAAATCGGTAAAACCACTTCAACAACAACCATATGCATTTTCTTACTTCCAATTTCTCTTAGAACAAGTTCATTTCTTCACTACAACATCATTTAACTTCCAATTACTCTATAAGGAGAAGAAATCTTACCTTACTTAAGCCAAAACAGTCCCTGAATTGGCCACTGCACCCACTGCTTCACTTTGCACCATTTCTTCAACTTTTAATGACATGCATGCATTCCTTATGAGCTCAAATCCATCCTACTTACATGTTTTTCTTTTAAAATCGTTCATCCTCAAAACTAGAGTTGTTGGAGCAGTTTTTCGGTCCAGATTACCGAAACCACTGTGGTGAGGGGTTTACTATTGCTTAGAAATTTAGTAGAGGAGTTTATTCTTGAAAGAGAGGTAATGTGGTCTATAACTTAGCTATGGAAGATGAAAATCTGTTTGAGAAGAGAGAGGGGATGTGGAAAGGGCTGATTTTCGAAAATAGAGGGGGAAATGAGAGCTACTTGGATATAAGTGAGCATGCTGAAAATTATTGTGGGGTGGTGCCACTTGTTCGACGTAGAGGGGGGGGGGGTGCTAGTTCCCATAATTTGTCCACTTATTTTCATCCTCTTCACTAAAAGTAATCTCACACTTAATTAAAAATCTGAAAATGTCGATTCCCCCATTTTTATAACACAACACTAAGTCCATAACCCCATTGGAAATATACAACCACTAGTATTAATTTCCATCGTCACACTTGTAGTTTTCACAAATTATTTCAGGATCACATCATTTGTATACTAATTTCCGTATTAGCATATGTAAATCTACTTTATATCCAATATTCGAATCTTATTTTCTTAATTACGTTCTCAAATTACTACCCTAAGATTACGAGATGTAACACTGAGCTACTCACAAAATATCATCACAGTTTTTTGCCTCGATTCCGGTGATTGTTTTGCGTCCTTCTCTTCTAGAGCATTATTAAGAAAGTATCTGCTATGCAGTATTCCAGCGAAGATTTGAAAAAAAATCACCACCGCGCATAATATTTCCGGTGGTTGCTAGCATCACGTCTATATCCAGTGGTGTTGTGAAAAATCTGACACCACCGCAACATAGATCAGGTTCAAGTCAGTGAAAAACTAATTATTGTGCAAATTTCAACAATATCCAGAAAAGCAAATCAGTCATCGTGCAATATATCTGATGACAACATAGTTGTCCGAATCAAAATTACTTTTGGGTAGTGTTGCGCAAATTCCAATACCACCACGAGGTAGATCCATCCCTTCCAACCAAAACCCAGACAATGACTCTGACAAATACACATTCACGCGCCACCATGTGCCGCTCGAATTGCCAACTCCGACTAGCCCGTCAGATCCACGCGCCGCGCATGCTTATTTTTTCGGCCAGATCCACGCATCGCGCATGCACCTTTTTCTGGTCAGATCTCAGTGATTTCTTTCTTGAGTTGCCTTCGCCAAATTTCATCCATCTTTCAAGTTAGATTTCGCTAAGTCTCTCGGTTTTGATATGTTAAACTTCAAAAATACGATAATTGAAAGTTCAAGTCTTATGATTACTTCAAAACCCTTAAGAAAGAGATCGGAAATTGCACATCACAGTCCATGAAAAAACGATAAGGAGAAGGTTGTCTTGGAAGGTCTCGACCTAGGTGTCGTTATTGTAATAGGCTTGGACACATTCGTGAAGTATGTTATTCTCTCCATAGTGACCTTAAGGGGGAATTTTATATGGAGCAAACACCCGATTTTGTTGCTCAGAGGGAGTCTAACCCGGTGTGTCGATTGCGTCGGTTACTTTATAGTCTGAAATAGTCTCCCAGAGTCTGGTTTGAAAAAATCAATACATTAATTCAGGAGTTTGGCATGACTCGTTCAGCTGGCTGAAGTATTTTCTAGGTATTGAGGTTGCTCAATTCAGATCATGTATACACTCCGGTGATATTGTTACAAAATTTGTGAAGTCAAGTGATCAGCTTGCAGATATTTTCACAAAGTCCCTAACTGTCTCTCGTATTAATTACATCTGTAACAAGTTCGGTACATATGACTTGTATGCACCAGCTGGAGGGGGAGTGTTAGAATAGGAATAAGATTTCATATATAATATCTTACTAGGAAAATGATTGTAATGTAGTGTCTATAAATATGACTCAATGTAATAATATAGATACAATAATTCAATAATATATTTTCTCTTATAATTTCTCTCACACGCTCTTTGCTATGTCACCGTCCAGGGGGTAAATGCTATCAAATCAGGGGGAAATTAAGACTAAGAATAGTTCAAATGTGTAATTAATAATCTGTACCAAGTTTCAACGGTTCTGTCTTAAAGAAATTATACTGTATTCAAGTCAACTAAATCCACCATGCGCTTCCTTCTACCTTATATTATATAAAGAGCAATTAAATCTGCGTTTATATAGCATTTGAGTCCTCCAGCTCATTTTATTGTTAGAATCTTGAATTACAATTTATCTTAAATTTTAAAATTAAGAAAATAAATTTAGAGCAATTCATCTTAATAATTTATTAATTAAATGGCTCACGTGCTTCTCACATACCAATTTCATCAAAGATAATTGTCATTATGTTTTTTAAAATATAACTAAGAATAAAACTGCTTAGTTGTGTAAACATAAAGGACTAAAAAAGTCTAGGTGTATAGATAGCGATTGTTTGGTTATGGAAATTAAGTCCCAATATAACATTTGAAGTTATATATTCAATATACGATTATGAGTATTAGTTAATATTTATTCAATGTTCGATTATGAGTATTAGTATAAATTCAACGGAAAAGCGTCAGATTTGTCCATGTACTCTAAGAAAATGAGCTATATTTGTCATTCGTTATTCTTTTTTGATATATTTTTCTTGCCCTCCAAATTTCGGGTCATATTTATCCTTCATTCGATAAATTTCATATCACTATCTAAATTTTCCTACATGGCGTTGACATGACATTTTTTAAATTAAATTTGATCATCCATTTAATTAAAAAATATTGATGAACTAAGATCTAGAATCAGGAGTTCAACGTATTAATAAGGTTGTGGGGGTATACTTGTGGGATTTGTTGGGTTCGTAAACAAGTAGTAAGCACAACGGAAGTTTAAAATTTTCTTACCCAACAACAATCATGGCATGATTTATACTCATTTATTGCCAATGACAGTTATGTACTGTCTTTTAATGATTTTGTTTGTGGATGGTTTGTATGTTCTAAACTGTAGTCGTGAAATTTTCATTGTGCAAAATAAACGAACTAATATAAGTAATCCAAGAAACCCCACCTACTTATGGCACTGTAGACTTGGTCACATCAATGAATCAAGGATAACGAGATTAAGGAAGTTAGACTACCTGGAACCATTTGACTTGGAGTCCTATGGTAATTGTGAATCTTGCTTGAGAGGAAAGATGACCAACAAGCCACTTTCTGGGAAAGGTGTACGAACCAAAAAAGGTGCTTGAGTTAGTCCATACTGATGTATGTGAGCCATTTTTAACTCAAGCTAAGGGAGACTTTTCTTACTTCATCACTTTTACAGATGATTTCACAAGTTTTGGGCATGTGTATCTTATGAAATACAAGTCCGAAGCCTTTGAGAAATTCAAGAAGTACAAGTCAGAAATAGAGAAGTAACTTGAAATAAGTATCAAGACCACTCGATCAGATCTAGGAGGTGAATACTTAAGTAAAGAATTTTTGGATTACTTGAAGCTTCATGGAGTCCAATCACAATGGACACCTCCTGTAACGCCACAAATGAATGGTGTTGTGCAAGGAGAAATCGAACCTTATTAGATATGGTTAGATCCATGATGAGTTTCTCAGCTCTACCAACATACCTTTGGGTCTATGCATTGCAAAGCTCAATTTATATTCTGAACAGGGTTCCTTCAAAGTCAGTAGAGAAAATTACATATGAGATATGGAATGGCAAGAAGTCATCACTTAAACACATGCGACCCTGGGGGTGCCCTGCATAGGTAAAGAAAATGCTTACTGACAAGTTTGAGTCTAAAAGTGAGAAATATTATTTTGTGGGGTATCCAAAGGAAACTAAGGGATACTATTTCTATCTTTCTGGAGAACATAAGGTCATTGTTTCCAGAAATGCAACTTTCATTGAAGAAGACTATGTTTACAGGGAACATAGCTGTAATGAGATAGAACTTGAAGAAATTCAAGAACCGCAAGATAACACAGAAGTTGAACCCTTTGTCGAATGACCTAGACAAAGATTCAGTGGAAGTATTTGGTGAAGATTGGGTACTTAGTGTATGCCCTTCAGCCAGTGGGAGTGATGTGAGAGATAATGCAGAAATGCAAGGCTCTCATACACAACCAATGGAAGATGATACAATGGTTGTACATCATTCCATTCAGAAAATACATAAAAATGACATTCCTGAAAGCTCTCAAGGTGGTGGATTGTACATCACACATAGACCTTCTTACAATCAGAATGAAACACATAATAATCAACTTCGTAGGTCCACTAAGTCTCATCGTCCGCTTGAAAGACTTAATATCCTTGTTGAAACACACAATAAAATAGATATTTATGATGACAATGAACTTACAACTTACAACGAAGCTACGTTAGACATTGATTCACAGAGATGACAAGAAGCCATAAAATCTGAGATGGACTCGATGTTCATCAATCAAGTTTGGAACTTGATTGATTTGCCAACAGGGGTTAGATCCATAGGATGCAAATAGGTCTACAAGAAAAAGATTGATGCATATGACAAGGTACAGACTTATAAGGCAAAGATTGGTGGCTAAAAGTTATAATCAACAGCCTGAGTCGATTATGATGAAACCTTTTCACCTGTTGCGAAAATTAAGTCCATTCAATTTTGCTTGCAATAGTCGCATACTATGACTATGACATTTGTTAAATGAATGTTTAAAGTGATTTCATCATTGTTAACCTAATAGAGGAGGTGTTTATGATACAACCTAAGGATTTTACATTCAAGACTAAGCCCAAAGCACTATGCAAGCTATAGAAATCCATTTATGGGCTTAAGCAAACCTAAGGAGTTGAAATATTTATTTTGACAAAGCAGTCAAATCGTTTGACTTTGTTAGAAGAGCAAATAAATCTGCGTTTATATCGCATTTGAGTCCTCCAGCTCATTTTGTTGTTAGAATCTTGCATTACAATTTATATTAAATTTAAAATTAAGAAAATAAATTAAGAGCAATAAATCTTAATAATTTATTAATTAAATGGCTCACGTGCTTCTCACAGACCATTTTCATCAAAGATAATTGCCATTATGTTTTTTTAAAATATAACTAAGAATAAAACTGCTTAGTTGTGTAAACATAAAGAACTAAAAAAGTCTAGGTGTATAGATAGCGATTGTTTGGTTATGGAGATTAAGTCCCAATATAACATTTGAAATTATTTATTCAATGTTCGATTATGAGTATTAGTTAATATTTATTCAATGTTCGATTCTGAGTATTAGTATAAATTCAACGGAAAAGCGTCAGATTTGTCCATGTACTCTAAGAAAATGAGCTATATTTGTCATTCGTTATTCTTTTTTGATATATTTTTCTTGCCCTCCAAATTTCGGGTCATATTTATCCTTCATTCGATAAATTTCATATCACTATCTAAATTTTCCTACATGGCGTTGACATGACATTTTTTAAATTAAATTTGATCATCCATTTAATTAAAAAATATTGATGAACTAAGATCTAGAATCAGGAGTTCAACGTATTAATAAGGTTGTGGGGGTATACTTGTGGGATTTGTTGGGTTCGTAAACAAGTAGTAAGCACAACGGAAGTTTAAAATTTTCTTACCCAACAACAATCATGGCATGATTTATACTCATTTATTGCCAATGACAGTTATGTACTGTCTTTTAATGATTTTGTTTGTGGATGGTTTGTATGTTCTAAACTGTAGTCGTGAAATTTTCATTGTGCAAAATAAACGAACTAATATAAGTAATCCAAGAAACCCCACCTACTTATGGCACTGTAGACTTGGTCACATCAATGAATCAAGGATAACGAGATTAAGGAAGTTAGACTACCTGGAACCATTTGACTTGGAGTCCTATGGTAATTGTGAATCTTGCTTGAGAGGAAAGATGACCAACAAGCCACTTTCTGGGAAAGGTGTACGAACCAAAAAAGGTGCTTGAGTTAGTCCATACTGATGTATGTGAGCCATTTTTAACTCAAGCTAAGGGAGACTTTTCTTACTTCATCACTTTTACAGATGATTTCACAAGTTTTGGGCATGTGTATCTTATGAAATACAAGTCCGAAGCCTTTGAGAAATTCAAGAAGTACAAGTCAGAAATAGAGAAGTAACTTGAAATAAGTATCAAGACCACTCGATCGGATCTAGAGGTGAATACTTAAGTAAAGAATTTTTGGATTACTTGAAGCTTCATGAGTCCAATCACAATGGACACCTCCCGTAACGCCACAAATGAATGGTGTTGTGCAGGAGAAATCGAACCTTATTAGATATGGTTAGATCCATGATGAGTTTCGGCTCTACCAACATACCTTTGGGTCTATGCATTGCAAAGCTCAATTTATATTCGAACAGGTTCCTTCAAAGTCAAGAGAGAAAATTACATATGAGATATGGAATGACAGAAGTCATCACTTAAACACACGCGACCACAGGGTGCCCTGCATAGGTAAAGAAAATGCTTACTGACAAGTTTGAGTCTAAAAGTGAGAAATATTATTTTGTGGGGTATCCAAAGGAAACTAAGGGATACTATTTCTATCTTTCTGGAGAACATAAGGTCATTGTTTCCAGAAATGCAACTTTCATTGAAGAAGACTATGTTTACAGGGAACATAGCTGTAATGAGATAGAACTTGAAGAAATTCAAGAACCGCAAGATAACACAGAAGTTGAACCCTTTGTCGAATGACCTAGACAAAGATTCAGTGGAAGTATTTGGTGAAGATTGGGTACTTAGTGTATGCCCTTCAGCCAGTGGGAGTGATGTGAGAGATAATGCAGAAATGCAAGGCTCTCATACACAACCAATGGAAGATGATACAATGGTTGTACATCATTCCATTCAGAAAATACATAAAAATGACATTCCTGAAAGCTCTCAAGGTGGTGGATTGTACATCACACATAGACCTTCTTACAATCAGAATGAAACACATAATAATCAACTTCGTAGGTCCACTAAGTCTCATCGTCCGCTTGAAAGACTTAATATCCTTGTTGAAACACACAATAAAATAGATATTTATGATGACAATGAACTTACAACTTACAACGAAGCTACGTTAGACATTGATTCGCAGAGATGACAAGAAGCCATAAAATCTGAGATGGACTCGATGTTCATCAATCAAGTTTGGAACTTGATTGATTTGCCAACAGGGGTTAGATCCATAGGATGCAAATAGGTCTACAAGAAAAAGATTGATGCATATGACAAGGTACAGACTTATAAGGCAAAGATTGGTGGCTAAAAGTTATAATCAACAGCCTGAGTCGATTATGATGAAACCTTTTCACCTGTTGCGAAAATTAAGTCCATTCAATTTTGCTTGCAATAGTCGCATACTATGACTATGACATTTGGTAAATGAATGTTAAAACTGCTTTCCTCATTGGTAACCTAATAGAGGAGGTGTTTATGATACAACCTAAGGATTTTACATTCAAGACTAAGCCCAAAGCACTATGCAAGCTATAGAAATCCATTTATGGGCTTAAGCAAGCCTAAGGAGTTGAAATATTTATTTTGACAAAGCAGTCAAATCGTTTGACTTTGTTAGAAGAGCAAATAAATCTGCGTTTATATCGCATTTGAGTCCTCCTCATTTTGTTGTTAGAATCTTGCATTACAATTTATATTAAATTTAAAATTAAGAAAATAAATTAAGAGCAATAAATCTTAATAATTTATTAATTAAATGGCTCACGTGCTTCTCACAGACCATTTTCATCAAAGATAATTGCCATTATGTTTTTTTAAAATATAACTAAGAATAAAACTGCTTAGTTGTGTAAACATAAAGAACTAAAAAAGTCTAGGTGTATAGATAGCGATTGTTTGGTTATGGAGATTAAGTCCCAATATAACATTTGAAATTATTTATTCAATGTTCGATTATGAGTATTAGTTAATATTTATTCAATGTTCGATTCGAGTATTAGTATAAATTCAACGGAAAAGCGTCGATTTGTCCATGTACTCTAAGAAAATGAGCTATATTTGTCATTCATTATTCTTTTTGATATATTTTTCTTGCCCTCCAAATTTCGGGTCATATTTATCCTTCATTCGATAAATTTCATATCACTATCTAAATTTTCCTACATGGCGTTGACATGACATTTTTTAAATTAAATTTGATCATCCATTTAATTAAAAAATATTGATGAACTAAGATCTAGAATCAGGAGTTCAACGTATTAATAAGGTTGTGGGGTATACTTGTGGGATTTGTTGGGTTCGTAAACAAGTAGTAAGCATCGGAAGTTTAAAATTTTCTTACCCAACAACAATCATGGCATGATTTATACTCATTTATTGCGATAGCGGTTGTATCGTCTTTTAATGATTTTGTTTGTGGATGGTTTGTATGTTCTAAACTGTAGTCGTGAAATTTTCATTGTGCAAAATAAACGAACTAATATAAGTAATCCAAGAAACCCCACCTACTTATGGCACTGTAGACTTGGTCACATCAATGAATCAAGGATAACGAGATTAAGGAAGTTAGACTACCTGGAACCATTTGACTTGAGTCCTATGGTAATTGTGAATCTTGCTTGAGAGGAAAGATGACCCAAGCCACTTTTCGGGAAAGGTGTACGAACCAAAAGGTGCTTGAGTTAGTCCATACTGATGTATGTGAGCCATTTTTAACTCAAGCTAAGGGAGACTTTTCTTACTTCATCACTTTTACAGATGATTTCACAAGTTTTGGGCATGTGTATCTTATGAAATACAAGTCTGAAGCCTTTGAGAAATTCAAGAAGTACAAGTCAGAAATAGAGAAGTAACTTGAAATAAGTATCAAGACCACTCGATCAGATCTAGGAGGTGAATACTTAAGTAAAGAATTTTTGGATTACTTGAAGCTTCATGGAGTCCAATCACAATGGACACCTCCTGTAACGCCACAAATGAATGGTGTTGTGCAAGGAGAAATCGAACCTTATTAGATATGGTTAGATCCATGATGAGTTTCTCAGCTCTACCAACATACCTTTGGGTCTATGCATTGCAAAGCTCAATTTATATTCTGAACAGGGTTCCTTCAAAGTCAGTAGAGAAAATTACATATGAGATATGGAATGACAAGAAGTCATCACTTAAACACATGCGACCCTGGGGGTGCCCTGCATAGGTAAAGAAAATGCTTACTGACAAGTTTGAGTCTAAAAGTGAGAAATATTATTTTGTGGGGTATCCAAAGGAAACTAAGGGATACTATTTCTATCTTTCTGGAGAACATAAGGTCATTGTTTCCAGAAATGCAACTTTCATTGAAGAAGACTATGTTTACAGGGAACATAGCTGTAATGAGATAGAACTTGAAGAAATTCAAGAACCGCAAGATAACACAGAAGTTGAACCCTTTGTCGAATGACCTAGACAAAGATTCAGTGGAAGTATTTGGTGAAGATTGGGTACTTAGTGTATGCCACCGGCCCGATGGGAGTGATGTGAGAGATAATGCAAATGCAAGGCTCATACAACCAATGGAAGATGATACAATGGTTGTACATCATTCCATTCAGAAAATACATAAAAATGACATTCCTGAAAGCTCTCAAGGTGGTGGATTGTACATCACACATAGACCTTCTTACAATCAGAATGAAACACATAATAATCAACTTCGTAGGTCCACTAAGTCTCATCGTCCGCTTGAAAGACTTAATATCCTTGTTGAAACACACAATAAAATAGATATTTATGATGACAATGAACTTACAACTTACAACGAAGCTACGTTAGACATTGATTCGCAGAGATGACAAGAAGCCATAAAATCTGAGATGGACTCGATGTTCATCAATCAAGTTTGGAACTTGATTGATTTGCCAACAGGGGTTAGATCCATAGGATGCAAATAGGTCTACAAGAAAAAGATTGATGCATATGACAAGGTACAGACTTATAAGGCAAAGATTGGTGGCTAAAAGTTATAATCAACAGCCTGAGTCGATTATGATGAAACCTTTTCACCTGTTGCGAAAATTAAGTCCATTCAATTTTGCTTGCAATAGTCGCATACTATGACTATGACATTTGGTAAATGAATGTTAAAACTGCTTTCCTCATTGGTAACCTAATAGAGGAGGTGTTTATGATACAACCTAAGGATTTTACATTCAAGACTAAGCCCAAAGCACTATGCAAGCTATAGAAATCCATTTATGGGCTTAAGCAAGCCTAAGGAGTTGAAATATTTATTTTGACAAAGCAGTCAAATCGTTTGACTTTGTTAGAAGAGCAAATAAATCTGCGTTTATATCGCATTTGAGTCCTCCAGCTCATTTTGTTGTTAGAATCTTGCATTACAATTTATATTAAATTTAAAATTAAGAAAATAAATTAAGAGCAATAAATCTTAATAATTTATTAATTAAATGGCTCACGTGCTTCTCACAGACCATTTTCATCAAAGATAATTGCCATTATGTTTTTTTAAAATATAACTAAGAATAAAACTGCTTAGTTGTGTAAACATAAAGAACTAAAAAAGTCTAGGTGTATAGATAGCGATTGTTTGGTTATGGAAATTAAGTCCCAATATAACATTTGAAATTATTTATTCAATGTTCGATTATGAGTATTAGTTAATATTTATTCAATGTTCGATTCTGAGTATTAGTATAAATTCAACGGAAAAGCGTCAGATTTGTCCATGTACTCTAAGAAAATGAGCTATATTTGTCATTCGTTATTCTTTTTTGATATATTTTTCTTGCCCTCCAAATTTCGGGTCATATTTATCCTTCATTCGATAAATTTCATATCACTATCTAAATTTTCCTACATGGCGTTGACATGACATTTTTTAAATTAAATTTGATCATCCATTTAATTAAAAAATATTGATGAACTAAGATCTAGAATCAGGAGTTCAACGTATTAATAAGGTTGTGGGGGTATACTTGTGGGATTTGTTGGGTTCGTAAACAAGTAGTAAGCATCGGAAGTTTAAAATTTTCTTACCCAACAATCATGGCATGATTTATACTCATTTATTGCCAATGAGCGCTTATATCGTCTTTTAATGATTTTGTTTGTGGATGGTTTGTATGTTCTAAACTGTAGTCGTGAAATTTTCATTGTGCAAAATAAACGAACTAATATAAGTAATCCAAGAAACCCCACCTACTTATGGCACTGTAGACTTGGTCACATGAATCAAGGATAACGAGATTAAGGAAGTTAGACTACCTGGAACCATTTGACTTGGAGTCCTATGGTAATTGTGAATCTTGCTTGAGAGGAAAGATGACCAACAAGCCACTTTCTGGGAAAGGTGTACGAACCAAAAAAGGTGCTTGAGTTAGTCCATACTGATGTATGTGAGCCATTTTTAACTCAAGCTAAGGGAGACTTTTCTTACTTCATCACTTTTACAGATGATTTCACAAGTTTTGGGCATGTGTATCTTATGAAATACAAGTCCGAAGCCTTTGAGAAATTCAAGAAGTACAAGTCAGAAATAGAGAAGTAACTTGAAATAAGTATCAAGACCACTCGATCAGATCTAGGAGGTGAATACTTAAGTAAAGAATTTTTGGATTACTTGAAGCTTCATGGAGTCCAATCACAATGGACACCTCCTGTAACGCCACAAATGAATGGTGTTGTGCAAGGAGAAATCGAACCTTATTAGATATGGTTAGATCCATGATGAGTTTCTCAGCTCTACCAACATACCTTTGGGTCTATGCATTGCAAAGCTCAATTTATATTCTGAACAGGGTTCCTTCAAAGTCAGTAGAGAAAATTACATATGAGATATGGAATGACAAGAAGTCATCACTTAAACACATGCGACCCTGGGGGTGCCCTGCATAGGTAAAGAAAATGCTTACTGACAAGTTTGAGTCTAAAAGTGAGAAATATTATTTTGTGGGGTATCCAAAGGAAACTAAGGGATACTATTTCTATCTTTCTGGAGAACATAAGGTCATTGTTTTAAATGCAACTTATCGTTGAAGAAGACTATGTTTACAGGGAACATAGCTGTAATGAGATAGAACTTGAAGAAATTCAAGAACCGCAAGATAACACAGAAGTTGAACCCTTTGTCGAATGACCTAGACAAAGATTCAGTGGAAGTATTTGGTGAAGATTGGGTACTTAGTGTATGCCCTTCAGCCAGTGGGAGTGATGTGAGAGATAATGCAGAAATGCAAGGCTCTCATACACAACCAATGGAAGATGATACAATGGTTGTACATCATTCCATTCAGAAAATACATAAAAATGACATTCCTGAAAGCTCTCAAGGTGGTGGATTGTACATCACACATAGACCTTCTTACAATCAGAATGAAACACATAATAATCAACTTCGTAGGTCCACTAAGTCTCATCGTCCGCTTGAAAGACTTAATATCCTTGTTGAAACACACAATAAAATAGATATTTATGATGACAATGAACTTACAACTTACAACGAAGCTACGTTAGACATTGATTCGCATAGATGACAAGAAGCCATAAAATCTGAGATGGACTCGATGTACATCAATCAAGTTTGGAACTTGATTGATTTGCCAACAGGGGTTAGACCCATAGGATGCAAATAGGTCTACAAGAAAAATATTGATGCATATGACAAGGTACAGACTTATAAGGCAAAGATTGGTGGCTAAAAGTTATAATCAACAGCCTGAGTCGATTATGGTGAAACATTTTCACCTGTTGCGAAAATTAAGTCCATTCAATTTTGCTTGCAATAGTCGCATACTATGACTATGACATTTGGTAAATGAATGTTAAAACTGCTTTCCTCATTGGTAACCTAATAGAGGAGGTGTTTATGATACAACCTAAGGATTTTACATTCAAGACTAAGCCCAAAGCACTATGCAAGCTATAGAAATCCATTTATGGGCTTAAGCAAGCCTAAGGAGTTGAAATATTTATTTTGACAAAGCAGTTAAATCGTTTGCCTTTGTTAGAAGAGCAAATAAATCTGCGTTTATATCGCATTTGAGTCCTCCAGCTCATTTTGTTGTTAGAATCTTGCATTACAATTTATATTAAATTTAAAATTAAGAAAATAAATTAAGAGCAATAAATCTTAATAATTTATTAATTAAATGGCTCACGTGCTTCTCACAGACCATTTTCATCAAAGATAATTGCCATTATGTTTTTTTAAAATATAACTAAGAATAAAACTGCTTAGTTGTGTAAACATAAAGAACTAAAAAAGTCTAGGTGTATAGATAGCGATTGTTTGGTTATGGAAATTAAGTCCCAATATAACATTTGAAATTATTTATTCAATGTTCGATTATGAGTATTAGTTAATATTTATTCAATGTTCGATTCTGAGTATTAGTATAAATTCAACGGAAAAGCGTCAGATTTGTCCATGTACTCTAAGAAAATGAGCTATATTTGTCATTCATTATTCTTTTTTGATATATTTTTCTTGCCCTTCAAATTTCGGGTCATATTTATCCTTCATTCGATAAATTTCATATCACTATCTAAATTTTCCTACATGGCGTCTACATGACATTTTTCAAATTAAATTTGATCATCCATTTAATTAAAAAATATTGATGAACTTAGATCTAGAATCAGGAGTTCCACGTATTAATAAGGTTGTGGGGGGTATACTGGTGGGATTTATTGAGTTCGTAAATAAGTAGTAAGCACATCAGAAGTTTAAAATTTTCTTACCCAACAACAATCATGGCATGACTAAACCTAATAAAAGAAAACTTACATGTTTTCGAGCGCGGAATTTAACACTAAGGTATCTACGCGATTAGTTTCCTCGATTACTCCAGTGTATCTCCTAATCAAGAAAGCTAGAAAATCTTGCTTTAGGAATTGAGAAGTTATTTTCTGTAACCTTATAATTATGAGGTATGTGTTGTATATATAGGAGTTCAGGACAAAACTTAAAAAGATATAAAACAGGAAAATCTTGGCCCATGTTAATGTTCAGTGGATCAGCCCATTCACACGCCCAAAGTGGACGGCCAAGCTCCCATTTTGGGCCTGTAATTTCTGGCCCAATTGCTTCCCTGTATTTGTCCGAGTACCCATATAATATATCCAACATATTTAATTAAATCCTAAATCCAATTCGACTTAATTAAATAATTTCTATCAAATAGAAATATTCCATAATTAGTATAAATTAAATACCTCGATTCTCAATCGAATATTTAATATTTTTCCAATACACTCTTAGATCGAAGAAACAGTCGCATATAGTGTGACCCTTTAGGCCTTCACATATCGACATTAATCTAATTAAGCTCCATACGAAACTCCTAGACTGCATCGTCTGACGAACTCAATATGTGAAGTACGTTTACATGAATCAAGCAAACTTAACCTTTATGTGGAACTATAAAATTCTTTCATTCACGACACACTCGATTAAGCTTAGAATTTGCCAAGTGTCTATCCAAATGACTTAATCACTTTATCTTATATTTATTAGTTGACAACTAGACCATATTCTAAATATGTCTCTTGCACTGGATGGTGACTTTAGTCAACCTAATAACATTGAGAAGTTGAGTGCTCTCTCGAATTTTCAATCGAGAAATGAATCTTATTCTTGGCTCAACTACCACCTTGATTTACATCCGGATGCACCCAACACAAGCCATATCTTATCCAAAAGGAGTTTAAGCTTAGAACTTGGTCAAAGTACATGTAAAAAAGGTGTGTATTGACCCCAAGTCAAAGGACCTTTATATTCCCCACACCGATAACACTATAGACATGCATAACAAATAGTTTATCGACAGGTATACCAATACTTCTCCAAAGTATTCATGTGTCCATCACGAGTAACCATTACTTGTGGATGTGAGACATACTACATTCTCCAAGAATGTGATGCAGACCACATGTCGACTTATAACATATCATCGATATCCCATTCTCGATGATCATCAGTCGAGACCATTTTGAGAGTTACGCTCTATCATTAATATATCACTCTATTAATGACAATATAAGCTTAAGGGATGCATACATATGAATAATTGCAAATAATCAAACAATAATTCAATAATTGCAAATGTCATAAATATTAATATCATTAATAATACGAATGTGTTCAAGTATATTTTTGTCCCTAATAAAGATTGTCTCTAGGACATACATACTTTCAATCTCCCACGTGGCCTAGAACAAATCTTCAATGTATCTAATACCCATATTTTCAAAATGACCATTATGCTTAGGTAAGCTTAATGGTTTAGTAAATGGGTCAGCTAGATTATCATCTGTGGAAATATAATCTAGATCTATTTCTTTAGATTTCACCATCTCTCTGAGTATGTGGTATTTCCTCTGTACATGCTTGTTTCTGTTTGTTGATCATGGTTCCTTAGCTTGCGCAATTGCACCAGTGTTGTAACAATATATCATTATTGGATGACTGACACTTGGAACAACCCCTAGTTCTTTTAAGAACTCAGATATCGGGATAACTTATTTACCAGCTTCCGATCCAGCAATGTACTCGGCTTCAGTTGTCGAATCAACAGTATTTCTTGCTTGGAACTTTTTCAACTTACTGCTCCACCATTGAAAATAAAGGCATATCCAGACTGTGCTTGAAGTCATCAAGATATGTTTGGAAGCTAGCATCAATGTACCCAGTAGCGACTAGCTTCTCTTGCCTACCATAGACTAAGAAATGTTCTTTAGTTTATCTAAGATACTTAAGAATATTCTTGACTGCTTTCCAGTGTTCTTCCGCAGGATCTGCTGGAATTTGCAAGTCATGCTAAGTGCAAAGGCCACTTCTGGCCTAATGCAGGTCATTACATACATGATTGATCCTATAGCTGAAGCATATGGGATCTTCTTCATACGTTCAAGTTATGTAACAGTAGAAGGACTATCCTTCTTCTATAACTTGATGGCTTGACTCATAGAAATACATCCTCTATTGGAGATTTCCATTGAGAAACGTCTTAGCACTTTGTCTATGTATGTAGATTGTGACAGCCCTAACAATCTATTAGGTCTATCTCTATAGATCCTAAGTCCAAGAATGTAGTCGGCTTCACCTAAGTCTTTCATCATGAAGGTGATGGACAACCATTCCTTCACTAATTGCATAAGGGACTTACCGTTTCTCATTATTAATATGTCATCTACATATATGATAATGAAAACAATACCCCCTTCCTTGCGTTTACTATAAACGCATGGATCTTCCTTGATTCTGACAAAGTCAAAAGATTTTATAGCTTTGTCAAAGCAAATATTTCAACTCATTGATGCTTGTTTAAGTCCATAAATGGACTTTTATAGTTTGCATACTACTTTGAGTTTTGACTTGGACGTAAAACCTTCAGGTTGTATCATATACACTTCCTCAAATAGATTTCCATTGAGGAAAGCGGTCTTAACATCCATCTGCCAAATCTCATAATTATAGTATGCAGCTATTGCAAGCAAAATCCGAATGGACTTAATCTTTGCAACTGACAAAAAGGTTTCATCATAATCGACCCCATGCCTCTAATTGTATCTTTTTGCTACAAACCTAGCCTTGTAGGTTTTCACCTTTCCAAATGCATCAATCTTCTTCTTGAAGACTCATTTGCATCCTATAGGTCTAACCCAATTGGCAAATCAACCAAGTTCCAAACTTGATTGGTATACGTTGAGTCAATTTCAGATTTCATGGCTTCTTGCCATCTTTGTGAGTCAATGTCTACCATAGCCTCGCTGTAGGTTGTAAGCTCATCATCATCAGGAATATCTAACTCATTTTGACTTTCAACAATAAGATTAAGTCTTTCAGGCTTACGATGAGTCTTAGTGGACCTACGGAGTTGGTTATTTTGTGTTTCTGTGGTTCTTGTATTCTGATCATGAGAAGGTTCTTATGTGTTTCCACCACTATGAGAGTCTTCAGGAATATCATCTACATATGTTTTCTGAATGGAAGGATGTACAACCATTGTATCATCTTTCATTGGTTATGTATGAGAATCTTGCATTTCTGCATCAATCATCACATCACTCCCATTGGCTGAAGGTTGCACTCTAAGTAACACACCTTCACCAAATACTCCCACTGAATTCTTGTCTAGGTCATTCGACAAGGATTGAACCTCTATGTTGCTTTTTAGTTCTTGAATTTTTTTAAGTTCTATCTTATTGCAACTCTGTTCCTTGTAGACATAGTCTTCCTCAAGGAAAGTTGCATTACTGGAAACAATGGCCTTATGTTCTTCATGAAGATAAAAATATTATCCTCTCATTTCCTTAGGATATTCCATAAAGTAACATTTATCACTTTTAGATTCCAACTTGTCAATAAGCATTTTTTTTACATATGCAGGGCAGCCCCAAGCTCGCATATGTGTAAGATCAGGCTTCTTGCCATGTCATATCTCATATGACGTTTTCTCTACTAACTTTGAAGGAACTCTATTCAGAATATATATTGAGTTTTGTAAAGCATAGCCCCTAAAGTATGTTGGAAGTGCTGAAAAGCGCATCATGGATCTAACCATATACAATAAGGTTCGATTTTTCCTTTCAACAACACCATTCATTTGTGGTATTCTAGGAGGTGTCCATTCTGATTGGACTACATGAAGTTTCAAATAATCTTGAAATTTTCTACTCAAGTATTCACCTCATCGAACTGATCGAAGAGTCTTAATAATCTTTTCAAGTTGTTTCTCTACTTCTAAGTTCTAACTTATACTCCTTGAATTTCTCAAAGGCTTCGGACTTGTGCTTCATAAGATACACATAATCAAACCTTGTGAAATCGTCTGTAAAAGTTATGAAGTAAGGAAAACCTCTCTTATCTTGAGTGGAAAACGACCCACATACATTTGTATAGACCATACCAAGTGCCTCTTTGGCTCACACACCTTTCTTAGAAAGTGGTTTGTTGGTCATCTTTCCTCTTAAAAAATATTCACAGTCACCATAGGACTCCAAGTCAAATGGTTTCAGGTAGTCTAACTTTCTTAATCTTTATATCCTTGATTCATTGATATGACCAAGTCTATAGTGCCATAAGTAGGTGAGATTTCTTGGATTACTTATTTTAGTTCGTTTGTTTTGCACATTGAGAATTTCACGATTACAATTGAGAATATATAAACCATTCACAAGCAGAGCATTTCCACAAACAATACCATTAAAAGATAGTATATAACTGCCATTAGCAATATATGAGGAAAAACCCTCAATGTCTAACATTGGAATGAAAGTAATATTCCTCGTAATCGAGGGAACAAAATAATAATTATTAAGTTCTACTGCAAAACCCGAAGGTAAATCTAATCTATAAGTTCCCACATGCTCAACATCAACTCGTGCTCCATTTACAACGCGTAGGTCCACATCACATGGTCTAACCTTTTCTGTTGTTCATTAGCCCCTGCACATTATTACAATTGTGTGAGCCACATGCTATATCCAATACCCAGTAGTGAGAGTTACTTAAAGACATATTAATTGTCACGACCCGACCCCGGGCCCGCGACTGGTGCCCTACCTGGGCACCCTTACAGGTATACATCAGAGATAATCAGCGGAACATACATGAAACTTATAAAATAAAACAACAGAAGTAAAACAACAGGTTAGCCGATAGGGCTACCTTCCTGGACATGTATATATATATACAACCGAAGCAGTTGCCTCATTTCCTTTACAAACTGACCCACAATATGTGACTACAGACCTCTAAGAGTTTTAACATAACAACAGTGGCGGGACAGGGCCCCGCCATACCCCTGAATATACATGAATCTACAACCTCAGGGAAAACCGTACCAAAAGATAAGCCTCCGGAGCAAATGGAGCTTTTTCCCAAAACTGAACCGAGATCCTAAGAGCAAGGATCACCAACCTGTGTACCTAAAACCTGCGGGCATGAACGCAGCCCCCCGAAGAAGTCGATAACAACAGTGCAGAATATGGAACGAAATAAGGTACAATAAATAAAACATATCTGTATAAAAGCATGACAGGGGTAAGTATAAAAAGGGTAAATACCTGAACCTACCATGTCATTACCATCTCGTGAACTTAATCGTACCTTATTATCTTTTCCCATTTTTCAATAAAAGTTATAGTCACTTTCTTACGTACATACTTAGGAAAATCATCAAGTTCATTACCATATAACTTACTTACCTTACATAACATAATCCGGCCCTTTATGGAGGGACGCCTATACTACCCGACCCAATCTGGGACGCGATAAAGTCACATAGTCTGCCCATAAAGGTATACTGCCCGGCCCATTCCTGGGACGCAGTAAAGTCACATAGTCTGCCCATAAAGGTATACTGCCCGGCCCATTCCTGGGATGCGGTAAAGTCACATAGTCTGCCCATAAAGGTATACTGCCCGGCCCATTCCTGGGACGCGGTAAAGTCACATAGTCTGCCCATAAAGGTATACTACCCGACCCATTCCTGGGACGCGGTAAAGTCACATAGTCTGCCCATAAAGGTATACTGCCCGGCCCATTCCTGAGGCGCGATAATGTCATATAGTCTGCCCATAAAGGTATACTTCCCGGCCCATTCCTGGAACGCGGTAATGTCATATAAAATCCGGGAATTTAACCCAACGTACTACGTACCTCTACTCCTTTAGAATGACTCTTTTTCAAATGAAGCTTCCAAGATACTAACAACCGTAGTATCAAGTCATATCTACTTTTCAAGACAAGTCAAAATACCTTTTTAGAAATACAATTACCGGCTTCTAAATCAAGTGACTTCTTTCTTAAAAACCTTAAGCAATTGGTACCTTTAAAACAATTTGCCCTTCTTTATTTCAAATCATTTCTTTGCTTACCTTACTGAAGAAAACCATTCTTTTAATCTTCCATAAAGTCGTTATAACCAACTTCCCATAAAGCCGTTATAACTCTTTATGTCTTAGACAAATTCATTCCTTTTATAACCAAGAGACTTATACTTTCAAATCAAGTTACATAACTTTTTAAAATACTTCAAGTCTCTTAACTTTAGAAATCAAGTTTCTTAACTTAGAATTTAAAAATCTCTTATCTTTAGAATATCAAGAAATCCATGCTTTCCAAATCAAGTATTCTATATATTTAAATCAAGTCATTTCTTCCTTTAGAAATCAAGTCTCATAACTTGAAAAATAAAGTTTCTTAACCTTTTAAGAATTCAAGGTTCTTAGTCTTAAAAACTTCATACGTAAACTCTTTTAAATTAAGCAACATATACTTTGGTGCGTTGTGAATAAGTTATACTTATTTATAACGATCTTATTCAAGTAGCCATGATCTAGAAAATGTAATACAATTTTGTCTTATCTTAGTTTCTATGTAGATGGAGAATTCTACTCATTTTAATATAATCAATTGTCATTACATTTTCCTTTATTAACGCTGCAATGGCTTGTTCGATACTTATTCTCATTCGTGCCTTAAAATTAGCCAAGTCAACTTGGCTCCAAATACCTCCTAACGACTCTTACCAACATCCCCCATAAGACTTGGTAAGAACTTAGGGTAACCTAGACATAACATTTACATAGAGTAAATCACATACATACCTCTTAACCTCTAAGAGTAGAAGGGAACATGAAATAATACCACATGTATATTCCATACATAGAATCATGCCAAAGGAAGGAAGAGGTTCACATACCTCGCGACGATTATCGACAAGTAGCAAAATGCTCCAAAGTACTTCCACCTTGATAGCTATTCCATTCTTCAAGTAGAATACGCTATACTTAGTACTTCAACCTATAATGGCCATAATACGTCCATTAACTTCTTACTTCAAACGTAGAATATTCTAGGTGGTAAGTCACTAAATTCTACGGAAAATCGGACAACACTTGCTTTGTTTCTACATACTTTGCCACCTTTTTCAAGGCCGAATTCAATAACCAAACACGCCACATTTAAGGCCCAACAATGCAATTAACAATAGGGGATTACACGCCTACTAGACGTGTAAAATTCCACCCCACAATTGATATCAAACTAATACAACTACAAGTGTAAATCCGGCAATCTTGGGATACAACAATACCAATTCTTATCCAATTTCCTTTTCAATCCAAGTTGTTAGCATAACATGATATCAAGTCGCAATCGATTATAACTACTATAATCTTCAAGTAAGTAACATGCGACTATTCTAAATACGACCAAATTGTAATCCAACTTCAAATGGCTAATATGTCATTTCGGATTTTAGGCTACAACAATCCATAACACTTATAAAACTTCAACACATATACTTCATGCTAGTAAAATGTAAGGCTAACAACAATAGATAATCTTGTAACACTTTAAGAGAACAAGATTGTTACCTCAACGAGTCTTAATCCAATTTCAAATCCAAAGTCGCTCCTTAGCAACTTAGGGCCTCTTCTTGACACTTCAATCCGCCACTTGAGACCCTTAGAATATCACAAACCACTTCCCTTAAATCTTCCAATCAAAACCTAGAAAAGCAACTAGGTTTTCACCTTGCGATTAATACGAAAACGCTAATTTTCCGGGATATTTCTATTGAGATACCCTTACAATACCCTCATGAACCTTGGTTTAAAGTGTGGAGCTTAAAGAACAACAAACGAATTTTTTTTAAAACCCATGAACCCGAGAGCTTGCAATGGCAAGAACAAGTTTCTTGAAAATTTGGCTAAGTGTGGGAGCTTGTCTTGCTAGTAGTGATACTATAAAGAAACATGGAGGGTCAAGATTAAAACAAATGTGTGGTTTGGATGCATCATTTTTAAATATCAAGCTAAGTGGTCCCATTGACCAAGTCAATATTATCAAGCTCCTCAACTTGCAAGACTTTGTCATCCTAGCAATGGCCAAATGACCCTTTTTGGCCATGCTATTTTCGTCCAAGGCTACTTAAGGAGGGGGTGACACGTGTCGC
Source organism: Przewalskia tangutica (assembly GCA_029844215.1). Taxonomy (NCBI): domain Eukaryota; kingdom Viridiplantae; phylum Streptophyta; class Magnoliopsida; order Solanales; family Solanaceae; genus Przewalskia; species Przewalskia tangutica. The sequence goes on from CM056732.1 coordinate 74,286,534, forward strand.
CCTCCCATTCGTCACAATATTTCGTTTTCCGACAATTCCATAATTCCGATAAATTTTTACAAGTCTATAATCTTAACATTTGGGATTCTCACGTACATTTTTAAAACATGTCCTGTAAATACGGGGTGTAACATTAATCTCAATGACAAACATATCTTGTCCAGCATGTCCAGAAGCACCTAGTGCATTGTCTCCTCCTAGAGCGGTGCAATCTTTCTTCCAATGCCCCTTCTGCTTGTAGTTAAGGCATACGTCCCTAGCCAACATAGACTTCTTCTGAACACCTCCTTTGGGTTTTAATACTATGGGTTTGGCACCAGGCTTACCTTTATTCTTCTTGTTCTTACCTTTAGGTTTGAACCTAGTAGATGAGCCTACCATAAGCACAGTCTTTCCCTTTGAAGTAGATGATTCATAAGTCTTTAGCATGTTTTGAAGTTCTGTAAGATTCATATTGGTTCCATTCATATTGAAGTTCACAATGAAATTCTCAAACGAACCAGGAAGCGAATTCAAAATCAAGTTAACAAACACATTCTGGGGTAGCTTCATTCCTATCGAAGTCAACCTTTCTATCAACTCAATCATCTTAAGAACATGACCAGACACTTGGCCCCCATCATTCAGCTTACATTTGAAGAGGTCTCTCAATAACTCATACTCCATAGTCTGAGACTGTGAATCATAAAGACTCTTCAAATATTTTAGCATCTCATAGGGGCCCATGTTCTCATGCTGCCTCTATAACTCTACAGTCATGGAGGACAACATGACACACTGTGTTGAGGTAGAATCATTCAAATAATTTTGATAAGCAACCTTGTCAAACAAAACATACTCAACAGACTTTTCATCAGAAACTTTTGGAATAGTTGTGTCTAACACATACTCCATTTTCTCTTGTCTTGGTACCAAACGCAAATTACACAACCATTCCGGATAAGCTCTAGTCAACTTATTAGTCTCAACCAAGCATTTCAATGACATATTCGACATTTTAAATAATCTGAAGAAATAGATAGACTGAAATTAAAATAAAATATAATTTCTATAAACACTTTCGTTAACTAATTAACATGGCCTTTAGTTTAAATAACTCTCATTATTTTAACATATTCTATGACCTTATGAAAGAATATAGACACATATCAAATATGATCATAATGGGCCAAGATCCAAGTTCATACTGTCTCCGCATTTGCTAGGGCTGTTAACTTCAACAGTACAACCTGGTAGGTGTCCAAACCAATTATAAACAATTTGCAACTTTTGGTTTGATCGACTGTTTTTAAATCGATTTGCGCCCTTAAAATATTACGACGCTAGAGCGTCAAGACATAACTAAGTAAGTCAATCCCGTTACGCGACTGCAATCGTGCATCTAAGCAAGTTTGACCTTGTAGAGAAAACGCTAGGCGTAAATACTCACAAAGGTTTCCCACTCACTACTGCAAACACATGCATCTAAAAAGAGTCTCAGTCCTCGTAGACTTAGAGCAAACACTAGGGTGTAAATATTCTTATATCCTAAAAGAATATTATTCATTCAATTATAACGGACAACGCCTCGATTCCAAATCAGAATTATATTAAATTGGGGAACATTTTAATCGGAGTTTTATCAAGATCCTTATTACGCGTGCTAGATCAAATAAAGCACATATTGGGCACCGCCTACCCAAATATGATTTAATGCGGTCCGACAAATACTGGGTGTCGCCTACCCAGACATACATAATGCGGTCTAACAAATACTGGGTGCCGCCTACCAGACAAATATATGCAGACTCTATACTAATAATTTAAATAACAATCAATTAAACAATTAGGAGAAACAATTAATTTATGCACACATTATCAAATAATATGCTAAATAACAATAGTCGTGGTTGAATTAATCTGTTTCAATTTAGAAAATATTTAAATTCTAAATTTAAAACTCAATTTTCAATTTTCAGAATTTTCTGTTAATCCAAACAGTCCCTTAATAATTCAAAAACTAAAATTTAATTTTCAGGTTTTTTTCTGCAATTTTCAGAACCTTAAAATAATTAAAGATTCGCCTAGGGACCAAATCTACTTTTCATGAGTTTACAGATCTGCCCCAGGGACCAAATCTGCTTTTCTGAAATTTACAGATTTACCCAAGGACTTAATGTACTTTTCTGAAATTTACAGATTTTCCCCAAGGACCAAATCTGTTGATTTTAAAATCTTTTAAATTTCTAGGGACCAAATTGCAATTCCATTCAGATTTGCCCCAAAGGCTAAATTGCAATTTCGGAAACCCTAATTTAATTGCAAATAGGTCCTTCAATTATTTCAAATTTTCAAAAACAATTCCAACCCCAAATCAAATTTGGGATTTCGATTTCGGGGGGAAATTGACATAATTGAAAACCACCAGTCAACGGCCCACGTCGGGTGGAACACACCAGTGGTTTCAATTCCCGATTTGGTGGCCCACGGCGCCCGAAATCAAGCCGCTACCAGCTGTTACCAAAATAGTCGGTGGTGGCCCCTTTCCAGTGACTTTCGCCGTGCTACACCACCACCGTTTGATTCCTCTCGTCGAGACGATCACGATGGTGGTATTACTTCACAATTTCGATGCCCGAGGCGTCCGTAAATAGGCCCTGTTGACACCCAATTTTGACCCTCTCGTCCAGTCATTAACTATAAGATTACACTAATTTTTTAAAATATATTATAACAATGTCATAATAATAAAATGCAACAATAAAATATTAATACACTCATAAATAAGCAATTTAATAATGGCACCGCATTTTACGTAGAGTATTAAGCACACCTTGAGTCTCACGTCCGCGTTCGTCATTTTAATAACAAGCAATTTCATTAATATTATTCGTAATTTAAGCACTATTTCCCATTAATTAAAACTCAAACAATTCTTAATGATAAATAAATAAATACATAAAATAAATAATTTAACAATGACGTCGTATTAAATAGAATATTCACATTTTATTAATACGCAAGGCAATTTCATAATTATTATTTGTAATTTAAATTAATTTTAATCTAATACATGCGTTTTAATAGCGTCGCATTTATAAAAGCATTAAGCAATCCTTAAATGTCATATCTGCATTTAGCATTTAAATAATTTAATAATAATCTAAACCACATTCAATTTTAATTTAACATCGCAAAATACGCATAATAAATAAGTCTTAATAACGGCATCGCATTATAAATATTAAGAACTAATTAAATAGCACACCAGCATTTATTATTGTAATAATAAAAATCCAAGCTAAAACTAATAAAACACCTAGGGTTAATTTAAATAATTTAATTCACCACTAATTAAATAATACACCTAAAATTAAAACACCTAAAAAACTAATACCTAATTAGCCCACCCTTTAAATTCGCAGCCCAAATTGCCCAGCCCATTACCCAGCCCAAACCCGCGGCCCATACCCCAGGTCTTTATACTCACCCGCAGCCCATTTCCCATAGGCATTTCGCCCCCCACCATTCCAAAGAACAGAAAATTAAGAAGAACCCTAAAATTTCAAGTCGCCGCCTCCCTACCTGCACACTCTAAATCCCACCAGATCACAACCTAAATTTCATGTTTCCTTTCTTAAAACTTGCCATAACAAGAACCATACTAAAACGAATCCTCAAATCGCGTTAATAAGCACCAAAATTCGCTGAAAATTAAGGTAAGAATCCTACCAGATCAATACCCGAAGATTCACACCAAATCAGCAATAAAATCATACAAAATCAGTACCCAAATCGCAGTCCAGAATGGTACCGAATACTTACCAACACTGGAACCCGAATTAGGGCTATATAAACATAGCAACATACACATGCAAAGGCAGGGGGAAAACATTCGAAGATTAACAGTAAGGTGGGTCAGAAATGGGAAAACATAGGAGAAACCCCTAGAACAAATAGGCACCGATTTCATACAGAAGAACTCCTTAAAATCGAGGAAAGATTAACAGTGAGGAAGAAGCAAATCGATTCAAGAAATAACACTCACGCAGCCATAGCCACAAGTTAAAACCTTTATATTCATTTGCATAGCAATACACTCCGAGTGGATCGAAGACTTGATACGCTGCCTCGGTTTGCTGCTCGGAGAAGAGTTTCACGGTGAGACTCATCACGACTTTCGTCAATGAAGGCCCGCATCTACATCCATCGCGTTCTCTCCTCGGCAATTCCTAGAAAAACAAAATAGGACAGAGTCATCCACTTCAATTCCTTTACTCTCTTAACCTCCTTGCCTCATTTTTTATGTCTTTATTTGTTTATTGTAATTTTATTATCTAACTTTGTAATTAATAGGATATCTAGAGCAATTAGTCTTTGAACATATAAGGTGGGAAGGTAATTTAGAATTAGAAATGCACTTATAGTTACTTATCCTAAGCTTGATATCCATGTCTAAACTTTTGCCTAACAATTCAATTTGCATATTTAATCATGAAGTTAATACATAACAAAAGAAGTTGATTTTCTCATAAATCATTTAATGGCATTATAACTTATTTTCATAATAAAAGTATCTTCTTATTATCAATTGTGAAAAATAGCATTTTATCATACCTTGCATATGTTAATAAAAATTGACTTTCCAAATGAAATACATATCTTTGGTAAATACATCAATTTTGCATCATTTTTAAATAATACCCTTTAAACTTTATGTATATTTTACAGCATCAGTCCTATAAATCTTTTATCAAAAATGCATTCTTTATAAAATAATTGCAGCATCTTTTCAAACATGCATTTTCTCCAACATAATAATCAACCTGGGTTTGGTAGGACAACCGCAAGTTAGCGGATCTTAGAGGGTGCCTAATCTCTTCCCTCTAGGTTAATAAAGAACCCTTACCCAGAATCTCACACTAGTTTGCAAACCATAAAATGGAGTTAGTGTTGACTTTAACCTAGTTGACATTTAGGTGTCCTAATTCACCCAAACTAATTAGGTGGCGACTCCGCGAACCCTTTTAGCACATTTAGCACCTGTTAGCACTTTAGCATTTTTAGCACCATTTAGCATTTTATTTTCTAACATATTTATTAAGCAGGAATTAGTCAGAATGTCGCGGTCGAAAAAAGGGCGTGACAGGCCCACCGTGGACGGCCTTTCCGGTGTATATGTCGATTTCTCGATAATAGTGGAGACGGTGGTATAACAATGTCAAATCACCGGAAAAATCCACTGGAAGCCACTACTGTGGTGGAACAGTGGTTGTCGTTAGCCACTGTTCCGGTTTCTTCCCTTTTTTTGAAAATTAATTTAATAAATCGAAACAATTAATTTTCTCAAGTAATCGTTATTATGGATTATCGTATAATCATTTAAACAAGTCTGGGCTCTAATACCACTGGTGGATTTGTTAGGTTCGTAAACAAGTAGGAAGCACAACGGAAGTTTAAAATTTTCTTACCCAACAACAATCCTGGCATGACTTATACGATAATCATGTTTATGTTCAAAACATAATAAAAGAAAACTTACAGGTTTTCGAGCGCGAGATTCAACACTAAGGTATCCACGTGATTAGTTTCCTCGATTGCAAGATCTAACTCCAGGGTATCTCCTAATCAAGAAATCTAGGAATTCTTGCTTTAGGAACTGAGAAGTTATTTTCTGTAACCTTATAATTATGAGGTATGTGTTGTATCTATATGAGTTCAGGACAAAACCTAAACAGTTATAAAACAGGAAAATCTGGACCCATGTTAATGTTCAGTGGACCAGCCCATTCACACGCCCAAAGTGGACTTGGTCAAAGTACATCTCTGTAAACAAGGTGCGTATTGACCTCAAGTCAAAGGACCTTTATATTCCACATCCCGATAACACTATAGACATGTATAACAAATAGTTTATCGGCAGGGTATACCAATATTTTTCCAAAGTATACATGTGTCCATCACGAGTAACCATTACTCGTAGTTGTGAGACATACTGTATTCTCCAAGAATGTGATGCAGACCACATGTCGACTTATAACATATCATCGATATTCCATTCTCAATGATCAATAGTCGACGTCATTTTGAGAGTTACGTTCTATCATTAATATTTCACTCTATTAATGACAATATAAGCTCAGGGGATGCACATATATGAATAATTGCAAACAATCAAATAATAATTCAATAATTGTAAATATCATAAATATTAATCTCATTAATAATATGAATGTGTTCAAGTACATTTTTGTCCCTACTAAAGATTGTCGCTAGGACATATATATTTTCATATACAACAAGAACCATTCATCGTGATGGTGGTATATGGGAGTCAATATTGTTATTAAATGAAGTCAAGATATTTTATGCTGCCACCTATATATTGAAGACTCGGGTACTTCACCAACTATGCAAAAAAGAAAATTTGTGAATAGTAAATCAACGCAAAGATTTATACTTAGAAAATTATGTGCTTAAGGAAGGTAAAAATAATGATCTATCTTCAATAGAATTTCTCCAAACTATTCACTATAACTCTTGTATACCAAGGAATTGACATTACAACACTTATCCCTAATTCTCAATAATTTTTCACTAATTGTTGGCACCCTCTTCAAAGAATATATCCAGTCTAAGCAGACCTTTACAACACAAAATCAACACCTATTACAAATCTCTAAAAATGTAAAAGTGTACAGTTAAGGACCACAAAAAATTAATTATTACAACTCAAGAACTGTATAAATATAACTTGTTAAGAGTCTCACATCGGATATGTAATGAGAACATGGACTCCTTATATGGACATGGACAATCCTCACCCTACAAGCTAGCTTTTGTGGTTGAGTTAGTCAAAAGATTCATTCTTTACATGGTATCAGAGCCAGATCAATTCCAATTCTTTGTTCATCTATGTTGGGCCCCAAATTATATTATCCACGCTCCAGTTAACAAGATCTGGGCGTGCGAGGGAGTATTAAGAGTCTCACATCGAATATGAAATAAGAACATAAACTCCTTATATAGATATGGATAATCTTCACCCTATAAGCTAGCTTTTGTAGTTAAGTTAGGCCCAAGATCTATTCTTTACGTAACTTGATAGGATCAGGTTTTTTGTTGTTGCAATTGCTTCTTTCTCTTCTCGAAGTCACTCGTATAGATCTCTCTATAACCTCTGTAGTATCTTTCATTTGTGATAATCCCAAAAGCATCAATACAATACTTTATATAGGAGTAGAATAACTACTTGTAGTTCTCCAAATTCAACCAAGACTTGGTTCAAGGATTCAAAAAATCAATATTATTTGACTTGATTTGGAATCACGTGTCGACTTCCTTCTCCTAATTTCAATTTAATTTCATGTGTTTAATTGTGATAATATTTTCATGCCTTAAACTTGTGTTCCTTAGAATTGGTTCTTCTAGAACTTCTTTGTTGTCAGCTTCACCAGTTCCTTTTCGGAATTTGTTAAGGACACTGTTCTTGTACATATTTATCCATCCTTCTTGAGTATTGATTGTCACTTGTACGTAGGAGTGCTCTCGGGAGATCGAACCAAATCGAAAACCGAATCAAATCGGAAAAAAGGTCCAATTTTTTTTACGTTTGATTTGATTTTTAATATTAAAAATCGATAAAATTTGACTTGATTTTGATTTTAAGTAAGAAATAATTGGAAAATCCCGAACCAACCGATTATACAAATACTATTCAAAAATTATAATTTTACATAGTATATAATATATATTTGAAAATGTTATAGTATGTACTGTATTTGTTTTTATTTGTTGGGCCTAAGTACAAAATCTTGCAAGGAAAAATGGTATATAGCCCATGAAAAGCTGTGCTTCCCTCTCTACTTTTGATTCCCAGAATTGGCGATGTGCATAAGATTGAAGATGTCTTCTGGAAAATAGTCCCCAAAACTTGAAACCATCTTAAGACATAAATAAGAGAATGTTGTAGTAAACAAGTGATCTTCTGAATAGCTTTGTTAACAATTTAAGATGGTTTTTAGTTTACACTTAAGCTAATTTCGTATAGTTAATAGCTCATGGGCGGAACTTACTGCGTCATTATCTGTTAATTGATCATTCTAGAAATTGTTCTAAATTATGAACTATTTTGATTTTTAATCTAATAAGTGCTTCATTCTGTGTATATGGTTGAGAAGGGAAAAGGGTCATATTTTCCCTCAAACTTAAGGAAAATGGTCATATTTGCCCTCCATCAAAGTTTTGAGACAAATATACCATTACCGTTATTAAACTTGGTAATTTTGCTCAAAACTAACTTTTTTGCCCAGGTGGACGCCACCTGGACGAATCATGTGCACAGCCCCAATCGACCCGACCCGTATGTCAACATAAAACACACAGAGACCCGTCGATTTCAAATCCCTAACCCGTCAATTTCACTAGTCCCACCGCGATTCACCCGTCGATTTCAGTGTTCCAAAACCGAATCCAAAGCAAAATCGTGGAATCTTCTTCAAGTCGCATTCAAGTTCGAAATTTTCAACTTTATGTGTTAATGAATAGTTATATGGTTCTAAGTCTCTGTGATTTTCAAATTTCTGTAACTTTTTTTACCCAAGAGTACAAACTCAGAATTTCGACGACTATGCTGACTTCTTTTGTTTTGTTTTTTAGCTGTTGTGTGTTCGATTTGTTTGAATTTATATTTCGACGATGCTGCCGACGATTGAGTTTACTGTTTAATCTATGGTTCATGTCGAGTTCATTTATTGTTGACTTATTCTTCCATTCAGTTAACCTTTATTTATGTACTCCACTGTTGTCTTTTTTTGCAGATCATTGTCATGGTAATACTTGTAGATGAATGTGAATTAGATGTTGATGTTGTAGATGAATGTGAATTAGATGTTGATGTTGTAAATATGACTAACATTGTACACCATTCTGAGTCATATTCTATTGATGTTGAGGCTGGCACAGACTGTGACATTGTCAATGAATCATTAAACTCTTCTTGTAATGAGTCTAGTGATGATGATTTTGATGTTGAAGAATTAGAGATTATTAGACTTCAAAAAAGAAGAGAGATTACACTTAAGTTAGAACATTTCAAAACAATTTATCCTAGAATGTCTTTCAAAGATATCCTTAAGGCTAGAATATTTATGAAGCTTTATGCCTTGGCTGGAAATAAAGGGTTGTTATTGTTGAAAAGTGAGAAATTTAGGGTTACGTACAAGTGTATTGAGAGTTGTCCTTTTAAATGTTCCATCTGTAAATGTAAGAATGGGCTCGGGGTTTCAGTTAAAACATTGGTCAATGAACACAATTGTCAACCAACCTTTGAATGCAAACGAGTAGATTGTCATACAATAGCTCACTATTTCCAAAAGAAGCTACAAAATGATCCAAAAGTGAAGGTCAAAGAGATGAGGGCGGAACTGAAAGTCGCATTTAATGTCAACATTAGTCATCAAAAGTGTAAGAGGGCCAAGAGAATGATTTTGAGAGAACTTAGTAGTAGTTACAATGATGAGTACAACAAGTTATAGAGTTACGCCAATGAATTGAGGAATGACAACCCTGGAAGTGACGTTGTAATCAACATATCTAGGGATGCACTTGAAACGGGAATACGAAGGTTCCTAATGATGTATATATGTTTTAATGCAATGAAGAATGAATTTAGTGGTGGGTTAAGACCTTTCATAGGATTGGATGACACATTCTTGAAAGGAAAGGCTAAAGGGAAACTGTTGGTAGCTGTTGGTCAGGATTCAATGAACCATTTTTATCCACTAGCCTGGGCAGTAGTCTCCAAAGAGAACAAGGTCACTTAGAATTGGTTTTTAGGATTACTGAAGAATTCACTAAACATGCAGCAAGGCCAAGGAATCACTTTCATGTCTGATATGCAAAAGGTAAAATCTGAAATTCTGAAAACTGAAAATTTTAAATTCTGAAAAACAGAAATTCTGAAAATTGAAATTCTGAAATCTGGAAAACTGAAAATGTGATGTATATATGCAGGGTTTAATTGATGCAATTCAGACAAAGTTACCTGAAGCTAAGTATAGGTTATGTGCTAAACATATAGAGAACAATTGGTTGAAAAGATGAGGAGGTTCTGAAGCATTGAAGAAGAAGATGTGGCATTGCGCATGAAACTCTTATCATGAAGAGTTTTGTGACCATTTGAAGGTTAAAGGTGAGATGGAACAGTCAGCTGCTGAGAATTTATTAACATACCCAGTTGTAACTTGGGTTAGAGCCTACTTCGACACAACTTGCAAGAATCAAAATATGGATAACAACATCACAGAGTCATTTAACAAGTGGATTTTGGAGGCAAAGTACAAGCCAATTATCAAGATGCTTGAAGATATCAGACTAAAGGTAACACTTGACCATTTCAATTTAGTTTTAACACACAGAATTAACACATTAACATTGTGTAGGTAATGTACATGTTGGTAGCGAATGAAAGTCAAGTGCATAAATGGGCTACGGACTACAGTCCTACAACATTAGAGATTTACAAGGACTTTGTGGTTATTGCTAAAAATTGTGAGGTCCATTTCAGTGGTGATGATGGGTTTGAAGTGTCTGAGGGAACCGATACACACATTGTCGATCTAATGGCAAAGAAATGTAGTTGTAGGCTATGGGAACTTAGTGGAATCCCATATCCTCATGCTATAAGAGCATATATGCATAGAAACAAGGATCCTATTGCCGAGGGAGCTTTTCACCCATATTATAATAAGTTAACCTACTTGTCAATCTATTTACACAAACTTCAACCAGTTAGAGGGTCTAAATTCTGGAAATATGAAAAGAGTCATGATATGAAACCACCAGAAATGTGTAAGATGGTGGGTCGCCCCAAAGTTAAGAGAGGAAGAGTGAGGAATGAAAACTTAAAAAGACAAGGTGAATGGTCCGCTTCTGTAAAATCCGGAAAATAAATAATAATATATAGTTGTTGGTTGGGTTAATAAAAAATACATATATATAAGAAAACAAAGAATAAATTGCATGGGATGGAGTTAGTGTTAAAGTTAGATAAATAGATAGATAAATGATTTTTTGTTTTTTAAAAAGGCAAAATGTATGTTGCACAAGGCATTGTGCACGTCCCTCCCCCCCCCCCCCCCTCATTTCCCTTCAATCTCTTGGTTTTTCCCCTCCCATAAGTTATACAATCATCTCCACTTATACATTGTATTTACACACAAACAAAGTACATAGCATAAAGGTTAGAAAATCAGGAAAAAACAAGTGAACAAGAAGAGGAAAAATCTGGAAAAAAAAAACAAGAGAGCAAGAAGAAGAACAATAAAAGAAATACTAGGGAGCAATGGTCCCTTGTAGCAACCGAACAACAATCATTTCACACATACAAGGTGAGTTTTCTCACTCAGAAATTCTTGGTAACATCATTTATTTTAAGTTCAATACATGTTAGAATAAGAATTGAGTGTTGAAAAGAAATAATGAGCTTTTGATTGTTTAGACAACTAGTTGCATCATGAACTTTACGAACTGGTTTCACTGAGTTATAATTGTTAGAATTTGATGAAATTAGAAAGAATGGTACACCTCTCTATTATGATCATATAGAACTAAAAATGAGGTAAAATGGACATACGGTTTAAAAGTTATCATAGTTCAAAGTTCCTGCCTTAGATTTGGCCGAAATTCGGAAAGACATAATTACGGACTGTTTTTATTGAGTTTTAATTAGAATTATATAAATATTTACATGGTTGTAAATGTCTCTGTTACGGACATATATAGCTAAATAGGGGTTAAAACGGACTTACGAGTTGAGAGTTATTGTAGTTTGAAGTTGCTGCCTCGGATTCATCGGAATCCAGAAGGGCAGGAAGTTGAAACGTAAAACTGTACTAATCCGTGAGAAATATGAAAATTGGTGTTAAATGAAAGTTCTATATCTCTCTGTTGTAGAGATTTTGAGACCTTACAGAGGTCTATCCGACTTACGGATTGAGAGTTATCGTTGTTTAAAGTTTCTGCCTCGGATCTATCGAGATCCAGGAAGGGCAGCGAATAAAAGTGTAAAACTGTACCAAATGGTACAGAATATGAAAGGATGGTTCACATGGAGACGTGTAGCTCTCTGTTCTCATCGTTTTGAGATTTTATGAGGCTTGAGCGGATTTACAGATTAGGAGTTATGACTATTCTAAGATTTGGTTTTGTTTAATAAAAATTCTGCCGAAACAAATTTCATGTGGCTGTTTTGAGGATAAATTTGTGTTAGTTACCCAAAGTAGTCTTAAATGAAATTTGGTATAGTGAAAGATCCCCGTCTTACCTTAGTTTCCGCTTGAGAAACACCTTAGTTGGAGTTATGGTTAAAAAGTTATAATCGTTACAAGTATGAATGGCAGAATGTTGGGAAAGAGAATATTATTTATTCGATCTTCTGAAAAATATGAAAAGTGAATACGTGTTCACATAAATATATAAATATATAATGGATAGGGTTGCACGCCGCAACAAAACGTAAAGTGAATACGCGTTCACAAATACATAAACATAATGGATCAGGTTGCACGCCGCAACAAAACGTAAAGTGAATATGCGTTCACAAATACGTAAACATAATGGATCGGGTTGCACGCCGCAATAAAACGTAAAGTGAATATGCGTTCACAAATACATAAACATAATAGATCGGGTTGCACGCCACAATAAAACGTAAAGTGAATACTTGTTCACAAATACGTAAATATAATGGATCGGGTTCCACGCCGCAACAAATATGAAAGATGAATACATGTTCACATATATATATAAATATGAAAAGTGAATACGCGTTCACAAATATATAAATGTAACAAACATATGGAAATGCAGAGGAATGTCTTAGCGTATAATACGAGATAAAATGAAGTGTTAGTTAAACTGAGAATTTCCTATGAGGAGTTGCTGCATATTTAAAAGTGTTGTAACCTGATATGTTTTTGCAATATGCTTATTACGTTATAATGTGATTGCACTTGGAATGTTGTGGTGTTACTTTGAATTGCAGGGTAAGGTGCTCACTCAGCCCCGGATGGTAGGGCTGACTCTTTATTTAACATGTTTCAGGAAACCGTGATAGAGGAAAAGCTCCACGCCAAGGCTAGCGATCGTCCCGCAGCCTCTTGTCATACCAAGTCCATTGCTTCGGGCTTGGTACTCGTCAGGTTCAGAATGTCAGTTTCAGTGTCTCGGGAAATGCCCATGTGGGATGGTCTCCCTTCCAACTTAGAATAATCTTTGTCAGTATGTCTATGTAGAAACAATATTTGCACGAGCATGGGCTCGCGTTATGTTTTCAATAAAGTCATAAACAGATTTCTTTATTGTTATTTTTATTAATAGCTCCGTATTTGAATATAAGTTTAAATTTCTAAATAAAGAGAATTAAATGGTGCTCCTGGTGGAAAATAATTGTCCAGGTGCCATCACGCCCTAAGTAAAGACTTAGGAAAAGTCGGGGCGTGACAAGTTGGTATCAGAGCTAAACCAGGTTAAGAGATTCTAGGAAGTTTCTTCGAGTTAGGTGTTTGAACGGTTACTTATTGCGATGGTGTGCGCGCCACCTTAGTAATAAGTGAACGGAATAACATCCTAAAGTTTCCCTTATTTCATACTCCTCTCGTGCCTATCTTGAGTCTTTTTCAAGACTTGATTCTTGTACTACCTCTTTCACGCGGGTTAGGAAGAAGATTGTACAACGTTATACTGACCAATAATTGTTGTGTAGATGGTGATTATAAGGCGAGTTCCAACAAAGAGGGAAGTACTCGAGGAACAGGCAAAGGAAATGCAAGCTCAGAAGAAATTCATGCGTCGTAAGATGAACTCGGGAGATGATTTTAACAAGTATATGTGCGACACAATCGTACTTTGTGCGTATTTGCTTAGGAGTAGCCAGAAGAGGCGTTCCTACGACCCGACCTTCTTCAACTTTTCGATTGGAGTCATATTATTGATAATATTCAACTCTGTCCCGGAAAAATTCCGATCGTCATTCGGAGGGGCAAAGATGCTAAGAGGAGATGTTACAGAAGGTTCCTTGACCAAATTTCTATTTCAGGTAATAGTAGTAAGGGAAATAATGAGCGAAATGGAAAGGGAAGCAAGGAAGAAGGTTCACAGGGAGTTGAATGTGAATCAGCAGAATAGGAGAATTATGCGGTTAAGCCCTTTAGAACGTGTTGTAGTAGGTGCATGTTCGAGTAAGAGAGCTATAGGGAATGGCATAGAATGACATGCTCTGATGTATTGTAATGTCATGAAATATTTTCAAATATGAGGAATGAAGCATTATTAATGCAAGTTATGAGTTGTCATTATTGTTTAGTTAATCTGCGTTTTCTTGTGGTGTTGCATGCTTATGAACTATAAGAAAATTTTAAGAGCTAGAGTAGACATCCCGTCTTCTAAAATATGAGTGTGTTTGTCTTCACAGAAAATGGTGAATTCACAAATCCCGGGGGCTCAAGAGGAGGTTCATCACGAAGCGCATGTACCTCCAGTTGACGTAGTGGTGTCTGAAGGAAGCGGATAAAATGTCGGAGAAAATGTTGGAGAGAACGAGAGTCAAATGGCCCAAGAAACGGTGGGACAAAAACTAGATAGACTCATAGAGTTAATGACAGCTGCAGTTCCACACATGGTTCCGCCCGCACCTAGTGTCTCCGTCATAGCTCCAAACCAGAACCAGACGGCCCAGGGACCGATTGCGACTGCACCACGGACCGAGAGTGTAGAAGCTCAAGCAGTACCTGATAGGATATGGGCAAATTTTATGAGGAGAAAAGAACCATTTTACTGAGGGAAGGACCCCAAGGCCGACCCGATGGTATTCCTCGATGAAGTTGAAAACTTAATGTTCACATTGGGATGCGTGGAGACGCAGGGCGTTAACTTGGTAGGCGCACGACTAGTGGATGATGCAGGGGTGTGGTGGAGGAATTTAGGAAAAATCGTCCCCCGATGTCACCACCAATGACTTGGGGAGGATTCAGAGCGGCATTCATTGAGAAATTCATGCCTAATACGCGTAAGGATGCGCTCAGACGGGAGTTTGAACAGTTGAAGCAAGGTGACCGCAGTGTACAAGAATATGATACACAGTTCGTGAGGTTATCGGCATACAACACATGTCGTCCTACGAGAAGGGATAGAGTCAAGCGATTTGTAGAGGGTTTAAACCCGAACATATCAGAGAAGGTGGTGGCGTTAGCCAACGATCGAACTTATCTTCAGATTGTCGATATGGCTTTGAGGGTAGAAGGTTTCGCTAAAGCAAAAAGAGAATATTCGCAGAAGAGATTTCGGACGTCAGGATCATTTAATCAGAGTCAAAATCAGAAGCAGGAGTTTAGTAAGGGATCTCCAGGACCGAACCAATCTGTGGACCAGTCTTATTTCAAGCCTAAGGGGCACAGTTGGTTTAATTACCAAGGTAGCAAGGACAAGGCCACCAACCCTAACACAGGAGGTGATAAACCGATTTGTAAGATTTGTCAAAGGAAACACACTGGAGAATGTCGGCTCTTAACGTAGGCATGTTATAACTGTGGAGAGTCATGCCACTATGTCAGGGATTGCAAAAAGAGGACCCAAACTC
Organism: Przewalskia tangutica; assembly: GCA_029844215.1. Classification (NCBI taxonomy): domain Eukaryota; kingdom Viridiplantae; phylum Streptophyta; class Magnoliopsida; order Solanales; family Solanaceae; genus Przewalskia; species Przewalskia tangutica. The sequence continues at coordinate 74,302,150 of CM056732.1, forward strand.
AATCCATTCAGGGGAGGTCATAAGTAACCACAGTTTCCTACAGGGGAAATCAGGGAAACCAACCCCGCCAAAGTCAGGGAGGTCAACAACCCAACAATTTTAATCGGCTCTACGCTTTGCCCCAGGGGAATGAGGCAGAAGCATCTAATGCGGTGGTCACAGGTATTTTGCTAGTCTCGAGTATTCCTGCATTTATATTATACGATCCCGACTCTATTTCATATGTGTCAATGGGCTTTGCTAAGAATTTACACGTAGAACCTTCTTATTTAAGTGAACCTTTTGAGGTTATGACACCAGTAAGGGCCTCAATTTGGGCCTCTCGGGTGGTAAATAATTTCCAATTAGAAGTGAATGGCAGGGGAACAATGGTGAACCTAGTACTACTTGATATGGTAGACTTCGACGTCATTTTGGGTATGGATTGGTTGTCGGCATGTTATGCCATGTTAGATTGTCGGCGAAAGATAGTGAGATTAACTTTTTCCGGAGAACCAGAAGTTGTTATAAGGGGTAGGATTGGAATATCCTCAGGTCAGTTTATTTCCTACCTTGGGGCTCAAAGGTTATTGAGAAGTCACAGAGTGGAGTACACATATCTGGCTAATATAGTGGATACCCACAAAAAATCCCCAGCAGTGAATGATGTTCCTATTGTTCATAATTTTACGGAGGTTTTTCCTGAAGATCTTCCAGGCCTTCCTCTGGATAGAGAGGTAGAGTTTGCTATAGAGTTAATTCCGGGTACAAGACCCATTTCTATTCCTCCATATCGAATGGCCTCAGCTGAATTGAGGGAGTTAAAAGAACAATTGAAGGATATTCTGGATAAAGGCTTTATAAGGCCTAGTATTTTGTCACGCCCCGACTTTTTCTAAGTCTTTACTTAGGGCGTGATGGCACCTGGACAATTATTTTCCACCAGGAGCACCATTTAATTCTCTTTATTTAGAAATTTAAACTTATATTCAAATACGGAGCTATTAATAAAAATAACAATAAAGAAATTTATTTATGACTTTATTGAAAATATAACGCGAGCCCATGCTCGTGCAAATATTGTTTCTACAAAGACATACTGACAAATATTATTCTAAGTTGGAAGGGAGACCATTCCACACGGGCATTTCCCGAGACATTGGAACTGACATTCTGAACCTGACGAGTACGAGCGAAACAATGGACTTGGTATGACAAGAGGTCGGACGATCGCTAGCCTTGGCGTGGAGCCTTTCCTCTATCACGCTTTCTGAAACATGTTAAATAAAAGTCGTCACCTACCATCCAATGAGTGAGAACTTACCACGCAATTCAAAGTAACACCACAATATTCCAAGCGCAATCACATTATAACGTAATAAGCATATTGCAAAAACATATCGAGTTACAACATTTTTAAATATGCAACAACTCTCATAAGAAATTCTCGGTTTAACTAACACTTCATTTTATCTCGTATTATACGTTAAGACATTCCTGCATTTCCACATGTTTATTACATTTATATATTTGTGAGCAGCGTATTCACTTTTCATATTTATATAAAGGTGAACATGTATTCATCTTTCATATTTGTTGCGGCGTGCAACCCGAACCATTATATTTACGTGTTGTGAACACGTATTCACTTTACGTTTTGTTGCGGCGTGCAACCCGATTCATTATGTTTACGTATTCGTGAACGCGTATTCACTTTACATTTTGTTGCGTGCAACCCAGGCCCATTATATTTACGTATTTGTGAACGCGTATTCACTTTACGTTTTGTTGCGGCGTGCAACCCGATCCATTATGTTTACGTATTCGTGAACACGTATTCACTTTACGTTTTGTTGCGGCGTGCAACCCGATCCATTATGTTTATATTTATATATTTATGTGAACACGTATTCACTTTTCATATTTTTCAGAAGATCGAATAAATAATATTCTCTTTCCCAACATTCTGTCATTCATACTTGTGACAATTATAACTTTTTAACCATAACTCCAACTAAGGTGTTTCTCAAGCGGAAACTAAGGTAAGACGGAGATCTTTCACTGTACCAAATTTCATTTAAAACTACTTTGGGTAACTAACACAAATTTATCCTCAAAAGCGACCGTATGAGATTTGTTTCGGCAGAATTTTTATTAAACAGAACCCAATCTTAGAATAGTCATAACTCCTGATCTGTAAACCCGTTCAAGCCCCATAAAATCTCAAAACGACGAGAACAGAGAGCTACACTTTTATTCGCTGCCCTTCCTGGATCTCGATAGATCCAAGGCAGAAACTTTAAACAACGATAACTCTCAATCCGTAAGTCGGATAGACCTCTGTAAGGTCTCAAAATGTCCACAACAGAGAGATCTAGAACTTTCATTTAACACCAATTTTCATATTTCCCACGTATTAGTACAGTTTTACGTTTCAACGTCCTGCCCTTCTGGATTCCGATGAATCCGAGGCAGCAACTTCAAACTACAATAACTCTCAACTCGTAAGTCTGTTTTAACACCTATTTAGCTATATCTGTCCGTAACATAGACATTTACAACCATGTAAATTTTTATATAATTCTAATTAAAACTCAATAAAAACAGTCTGTAATTATGTCTTTCCGAATTTCGGCCAAATCTAAGGTAGGAACTTTGAACTATGATAACTTTTAAACCGTATGTCCATTTTACCTCATTTTTGGTTCTATATGATCATAATAGAGAGGTGTACCATTCTTTCTAATTTCATCAAATTCTAACAAATATAACTCAGTGAAACCAGTTCGTAAAGTTCATGACGCAACTAGTTGTCTAAACAATCAAAAGCTCATTATTTCTTTTCAAAACTCAATTCTTATTCTAACATGTATTGAACTTAAAATAAATGATGTTACAAAGAATTTCTGAGTGAGAAAACTCATCTTGTATGCGTGAAATGATTGTTGTTCGGTTGCTACAAGGGACCCTTGCTCCCTAGTATTAAGGCCAAAGTCATTTTCTTAGGCAAATACTAGGATACTTGAAAGGATGAAACAAAGATTAGCTACACCAACACGAAAAATCTTATTTGTTGGTGATTCTACTACAATGAGTCAACCAACCAACATGCCTTATCAACCATCAAACAAGGCTCTTGTTATAAGAGAGAAATTGAAGACATGGAAGAGGAATGTTGAGTCCAAAACATGAAGCTTATTTATTTTGTGAAGATGAATATGAATATTGAAGCTTGTTTATTTTGTGAAGATGAATATAAATATTGAAGCTTGTTTATTTTGTGAATATGAATATTGAAGTTTGTTGTTTATTTAGTTAGATCAATGTTATGTCTAATACGAGTTACATTATCTTGCCGGTGGATACATATCCTCCTGTTGTACCTCTAATATAAGTTACATAATATGAGTTTCAAGACACCAGAAATTCTTAACTACCAGGCTGGAGATAGGCACCAGAAATTCTTTTCTTTGGTGCTTTCGAACACTCTTCAAATCCTCTTGTTGTGCCTCTTACTGTATTACTACTACTGATACTACTGCTTCTTTCTCCTTCATCTACACAATACAGCTAGGCAGGCTTTTTAAAAGAACTTTTTTTAATAAGTAACCAAGCAGGCCAAATATATAATAGGTTTAAAGTCAGCGATTATACATATTTAGTGAGATGTGAAAACTGATCCATGTCTTACCAAAAGAACTTTCTCAAGTGAATTGGCTATTACATTCTTAAACACATCCAATGACGACATTAATTCGCCGACTACTACTACTAATTCCTAAATATAACATTAAAAGTTCTTAACCACAAATACATAATCATTTCATAATCGATGCTGCAACAAATCCAACAAATAACGCCTATGAAATCATCATAAACACGCGCATTTTCAAGACTTTGTTCATTTCAGCTTGATTTATACCCTTTAACACACTGATTTCTGTTTTCAACGTATCTCTTTCACTTTTCAAATCTGCTATTACATTCTTAAACACATCTAATGACGACACTAATTCGCCGGCGAAGCTTTCAATATATTCCTCATCCTCCCATTGTCAATATCCACAAGAACTTCTCTATAAGCAAAAAATGAAGAAAGAATCAAAAACAAAAACGAACAAACAAAGACTGTCGTCAAAATATTACATTAAAATTACTTACCTTAGGCTTGGGGCATTTGAAGAATTTCCTTCTAGAATTTGAAGTAGTCGTCGAAATAAATTGATTCGCAGTCATACCACAATGTCACCTCATTTGTGAAGAACAGAACAACTCACTTGAGACATTTCTTAGTTGTTGAACATAAACTCAGTTGTATTAACTTATAAGCTGAAACAAACATTGCAGATTATGAGTAAATTGATATGATTTCTTTATGATATATAACAATTTTTATAAGAACATATAACAGAATACTTTTGTAAGTATCATGCTAATATTTCTTTCTGTTATGAGGCTATGATTTGGTCTGGGAAGCTAGAGTAGTAGGGTGGGATGTGTCTTATGGAGCTGAATATGTTCCTAGTGCTTACATTTGACAACCAAACATCTAAGAGGAAGAAGCTTGTCTACATATCCAAGACCAAGCCCTCTGATTAAATAGTGAACTAGGAACACAATTTACACTCTCGAAACTCATCGACAAACACAATTTATACTGTCGAACGTCGAACAATAAACTGGTTTTCAAAACAAGATTAATAAACATAACTTTTTTCAAAACAAATTAGAAGTAGGCTATAAATCAATCATCGTCGGCATCGTCGAAATATAAATTCGAACAAATAGAACAAATAACAACTAAAAACAAAACAAACAAAGTCGTCACAATCGTCGAAATTCTGGATTTGTAATCGGGTGATTTTGTTTTTGAAGAAATTGGAAAAAATCGATAATTAGAACCATATCACTATCGATTAACCCATAAAATTAAGTAATTCGTAACAGAAAACACATTTAGAACACGAATTTGCTTCAGATTGATGAAGAAATTTGAGGACTCTTGGGTCGCATAAAAAATCACAGAGACTTAGAACCATATAACTATCCATTAACACATAAAGTTGAAAATTTTCGAACCTTGAACGCGACTAGAAGAAGATTCAGATGAATTTTGCTTTGGATTCGGTTTTGGAACAATGAAATCAACAGGTGAATCGCGGATTCGATTTTGGAACAATGAAATTGACGGGTTAGGGATTTGAAACGACTGGTCTGTGTGTTTTATTCTGACTCGGGTCGGGTCGGTTTAATTTTGGGGCTTCGTCCAGGTGGCGTCCACCTAGGCAGAAAAGTTAGTTTTGGGCAAAATTACCAAGTTTAATAACGATAAATGTATATTTGTCCTCAAACTTTGGCGGAGGGCAAATATGACCCATTTCCTTAAGTTTGAGTGCAAATATGACCCTTTTCCCTTGAGAAAATAATAATTTCATTAAAAATTTGATAAAACCGAAAAAATTGAAAAACCCCGAAAATGTCCAACAAAAATTGATTCAATGAAAAATCGACTAAATTAGTTTGATTTGTTTCTTATATTTGAAAAACCGACTTAATTGATAAGGAAATCTTTTAGGTAAAAACCGATTCAAATCGAATCGTATGAATAACCCTACTTGCACATTTTTTGTCAATTATCAAAACTTCATAAGATTTTGAATTAAGATTCAGATCAAAGCAACTCAACAAGTTAAAATATAATTTTATATCCTTAGAGAGGATTCATTATATAGAACATAAATCCCTTCTATCCCATTTTATGTGAGATGATTTTCAGTATGAGGGTTAAACTATCTCATTTTCAATGTAAATTTATACATAAAATCTTCAAGTATCTTTTTTGAAATAAAATTTATATATTTATGAAGTACGTAAAAATTTATTATAAGTCGCAATAATAATAATAATAATTAAAATATCTAAAAAGCATATAAAAAATCAGAACAAAAGAAAAACTCCTTTAACTCTTCAAATAGTAATTGTATCAAATAAAATTGGGACACATGAGTAGGGGTGCACAAAGGGTTAGGACCGGACCGGACCGGACCGGACCGGACCGAGGACCGAACAGTAGGATTATCCGGACCGAAGACCGGACCGAATTTCTCGGTCCGGTCCGGGTCATTTTCGGTCCGGTCCGGATTTTCGGACCGAATGGACCGAATTTGATCCCCAGTCCCCCCACCACCACCATCCACCCCACCGCCACACCCCATCCACCGAGAGCCCACTTGGCCGGATGTATTGACATATCAAATATAGGTTGTAAATTGATCAAACTTTATACGGTCATAACTTTGCGCTCGGACGTCCGTTTTACATAAAAAAAAAATTTGATTTCGCGTATTTTTTTACGTCTGAGGTGGCCAAACCGCATCAGATTTGATTCCGCCGATTTCTCCAAAAACGTCCGTCTTGTCCCTCAATTTCTCTTTTCCCCCAAATCGTTACGTTTTTCCCATTTTCAAATCTAAATATCTCGCGATGTACAATATATTTCAACGTAAAAATTTGGCACCGTCCGAGAATGTCAATTTCAGATTGGAAATTCAATTTTAAAACAAACCGTCGGAACTAAGGCAAATTATATAATATTATATATTTGAAATTAGAAATTATATATATTAGGAATTTAGAAAATTATAAATTATATATATTAGGAATTATATAATTCAATATATATTAGGAATTATATATATTATAAAAAAAAAAACCGGTCCGGACCGAAAACCGAAATTTCAAATCACATGGACCGAAGACCGGACCGAATTTCTCGGTCCGGTTTGGTTCGGTCCGGTCCGATTTTTCGATCCGGACCGATTTTTGTGCAGCCCTACACATGAGTACATATTACCAAAAAAAAAAAGTTTGAGCTATCTATACGAATTTTCGTAGAGAGGCGTGTCAATTGACTCCTTTGAAATCTGGAAAATGTTAGCTTTACCCCTAAGAATATGACTAATTTTTTTCTTGAATAAGCTAGCCTTTAGCAAGAGAGAATGGTTAGGGTTTGTCCTGACTTTTTATCATAATTAAAATTACTTTTTTCATAGAATGATTTTCTTAATGGAATAGGACTCTTCCATATGTATTTTTTTCTTGAAGAAATTTTGCATTTATAGAATTATTAGCTTTCACATATCATCTTCTTGTTGGCATTTCTCCTATGGTTCTAGAAATTAAAGGGCATCACACGTTAATTAAACCATGAGCATGTAACATGTAAGAACAAGATTATCTATTAGGGCATTCATCTCTCTTGCAAGAAAATGTTCTTAGGGGAAATTACCTTTCCCAAATATATATGTTATGTTATTATACATGTCCCATATAAATATTATCCATCGGTTTTAATTTGTTTGTCTTACTTTCATTTTAGTATGTTTAAAAAATAACATTTCTTTACGAATTTGACATTTTTTTAAGTTTCAACATTCCGCATGACATGTTTATTACCACAAGATTAAAAATGACATTTTGGAAAAATTAACACATTTTTAATTTTAGGTCACGAGATTCAAAGTCTTATATACTTTTTTAAATTCCGTACTCAATCAAATTAAGACATACAAATTGAAACGGAGTAATATTTAAGGTGCAGATACTTCTATTAATTGCTAGCTCCCTTATGCGTACGCATCATTAATCTCTAAACTCAAATTAGAGACAATTATGCCTAATAATATTTAGACTTCTGTTATATATTCTGGTACTTATAGTCTCAAAAAGAGAAAGAATAGAGGAAATTAAAAACCGAGAATCACAACTTCTGTGCTAAAGAGTGGGTGTATAATCTTTGAAACAACAACTATTAATTACTTGAGCCGGAAATAAAGAGCTGTTCTCAATTTTTTTTTAATTGTTCCTAAAACAGGATCCATATATGTATAGAAGATTACTCAGTAATCAGAATCATTATTCACAAGCATATATATGTTAGTATAATTAACATTGTACCCGCATTTCTCAAAGAACGTGTGTTCAAGTGGAACCAATTACTGCCAAACCAAAAGACAATGAAGAATCTGCGTGGCGTAAATTTAGTTCAGAATATATTATCTTAAGTAAAGTTTGGCTTCTGTACAACAGTAGGAGTTTCATTTCTCATTTGTGGGGGATGACTCCTTGGCACTTAGGCCATTAATCACCATGATTTACCTCCTTCATCAATCTTTATCGGGCCGAGAATGAGAGTCCTGTGAACGAGGAATTTCGTTTTTTGCCCCGAAAAAGAAAATGAAGAAAGAGAAAAAAGAAGAGTTGGAGTGAGACTCAATTAATTAAGACATATGCATGTCTCTATCAAGGACCACTTGCTCTTTACACTTAATTAGCAGATTAAACTTAGTTTTGCCCGTATACTATATACCTTTGCCACATGCAAGTCGTAGGCTTCAAATCATTTTTTTGTGCGGATTCCCCTCAAACGCACTGGTCTTTAATTTTTGCCAGTGGTTTAATTTTTGTCCCTTGCTATTTATTTTATAAAAATATTTAGATTTACTTTGCAAGACATATTTTCTATAATATTTTTTTTCGAAAATTGAATTTTTGCCTCGCACGGCATAAATTATGTATGAATTAAGTTATGCGGCATAGTTTTATAGTAATTTTTAAATTATGTTAGTGTTGAAAATTATGTCTTATCCGACATTTGTGTGAATAACCTGCTTCAAATTCTCACGAACCGTAGATAGGAATATGACTGTGGAGAGGAATAAGCGCTTTCTTTGAAAGAATACCGAAGTTTTGAGGATGCTAAGAAATATTGTAACGATAATTATTAAAGTGCGCTTATTTAATTATATATGGTCCTAAAATTTCTATTGTGTAAGTACTTTATTTCTTTACCTATTCCTTTTTGAAATTAAAATTAAAGCAACTTTAACGCATACTTGGGCCCATTTGTTTAAGATTAATATGTTTGAATTTAAATACTAAAATATGTCTTAATTGAAAATTATAAATAATAAAATGAGAGTACTAATTAATGTTATATCAACCATAAGTTAGAAAAATAAATTTATATGATGATAGATGGTGGTGGCTAATGATAGTGAGGTGTTGATTGGTGGTGATAGTTGGTGATAATAGTAGCAAATAGTGGTGGTTATGGAAAGTATAGTAGGCTAGCAACTAGTGGTGAGTGGTGACTATGACAAACAATAATAGCTAATTAGCAATAGTGGTTAATAGCAGTAATTAGGGCTGTTCAACGGGGCGAGATTGGGTCAGGGTTGGTGGGATCGGGATCTGGCAGGGATGGAGGGTAGGGCGGGGTCGGGGGTTGGCGGGGTATGTCGCCGCCCAATTCCGATTCAGAGGGGGTCTAGATTGGAGTCGGGATGAAGTTATTTTTTTTTGCCTTAAATTAAAAAAATAACACAAGTACTTATGACTTTTAGTATTAAAAAAGGAAATATGTGATTTGGAGAAGGAGAAAGTCAGAAAACAGTGAAATCTTTTATTTCTCTATAAAGGTAATCATTACCTGCTATAGCACACAGGGTTGATGGAAACCTTTAGAGTTTAGAAATTAAAACTTTAGATTTGTAATTATGTCCTATATAACAGCCTATCTTCATGGCCATGTATTTAGAATTTTAGGAATAAATTCACTATTTTATTTGTTTATTAGTACAATACTTATAACTTTTAGTATTAAAAAAAGGGAAATGAGTAACTATATTAAATGTAAACTATGACTTTTAGTATAACAGAAGCTTTGAAAGATATAGATTATAGTATTATACAAGAAATCTTATATCATGCAAAAAGAAGAAGAAAAAACTTTAATAAAATGAAATTCATTTTAATAAAATCTCAAACACATATATATTATGATATTTATGCATATACTTGCCTATATGGAAATATTGGTTTTATCTTTTTGTTGGGGATTGTTTTGATAATCAAATAAGTAGTATTGGGATATGGGGAGGCAAAAGTATCAGATGGATTCTTTTCACAAAAAAGGGGATAAAAAATATGAGTAATGATGAAAATAGACTCTACTTATTACACTTCATTTAATGTATTCCCTCTATAGAAAAGGGGGTCGGGTTGGGGTAGGGATCGTGGTGGGGTTGGGGTCGGATGTGGGGGGATCGGGATCCGTGTCAGGGTTGGGGATTTTTTGTGATCCCATTCTAATATCGATATCGAGTACCGGTATTCGATACCGGTACAGGGTCAAGCGGGGTCGGGGTGGGGTCGGGCGAGGTCGAGGCGGGATCGGGGTGGGGTCGGGACGGGGTCGGGTCGGGGTCGGTATACCCTGCTCCGTTAGTCAGCCTTAGCAGTAATTGGTAGTGACAACTGACAATTGATAATTGTGGTAGATGATGGTGGTTGATAATTTTTATTATGACAAATAATACTAGTGATGGTTAACGATATATGATGATGGTTGATGATGGTGATTGATGTGGTGTTGATAATTATTATTGGTAATGATAATTGTAAATGGTTGCTATCCGCGGTAACAATCGACTATGGTAACTGACAGTAATTGTGGTTGATAATTTTTATTATGACAAATAATACTAGTGATGGTTAACGATATATGATGATGGTGATTGATGTGGTGTTGATAATTATTATTGGTAATGATAATTGTAAATGGTTGCTATCCGCGGTAACAACCGACTATGGTAACTGACAGTAATTGTGGTTGTGGTTAAGGATGGTGTTTGTGGGTGGTGATAGTTAATAAATAGTGTATTTGTCCGCGCTTCGCGCGATTATAAAAAATTAAAATATATTATTAAATTCACAATCTGGTAAAATATTTCAATAAGCAATGTAATAAAAGAGAAATACAAATTAAGTCATGATCCTGAGATTGACTACTCAGGAAAATTGCTAAAGAGATAATCTCAAGCTGCAATTTCATTATTGTAACTTCATAGTTCATACTTCATATTTCATACTAACTCCAATGAATATCGCAGCAATACTGTTAGTTCAACCAATAACACCATCACCTTTACTTGATCATAAATTATCTGACTTACTTTATGCATGTATAAATGACTCTGTAATAAAAATAAATAAATAAATAAATAAAGATATATTTTTAACAAATCAAGGGTGATAAAAAATACGTGAATTATATTCCAGCATAGTTATGCACAATTTAAAAAAAAACAATTATTGGTGTTCTTCGATACTCGATGCCCGTACTGAGGTTCATCTAATGTGTATTTGCATTGCATAACATCTACTATTAATATTAGAGATCTCATATCTCAACTCTCATTTTTATACAAGTATTTGTTTCAGGGGCAGATCCAAAATTCAAAAATAAGAGATTTATTCAACCATTCAATATTAATACTAATATATTAAAGAAAATGTCCAATACTAACAATAATGATAAACGTCTATTAAAGGATGCGTATTACATAATCAAAATATAAGTCACTCAAATAACTTCAAATCTATTTGCATTCTTTTGACTCTCATTCCTTGAAACCGACTGATAATATCTCGATCAACAATTGTACTAAATACATATTTCTCAACAAAAGTAATCAAGCAATCATTAAGCCACTGGTTCGCCATTTTGTTTCTTAGTTCATCCTTCACATATTTCATCCATGAAAAAGTCATCTCAACAGTTGCAGTTGCTACTGGTAAAGTCAAAGCCAACTTCACAAGCTTCTAGTTAGGCAGACAACTCTTCATCTTCAACATCCAAAAAATCCGTTGGATACAATCTCGACATCCTCACAAGTGTTTTAGTGCCAAAAGATTTAAATGATGAACAAGGACTCAAACATGCAAGACAATTCAATAGCTCCATCTTTCATGGCCCAACATTAATTTTTTTTTTTAAAACAAAAAGATGATAAATGAAGAAAAAAATGTCTTTGCTGAGAATTGAACCGGACTTCATTGGGTAAAAATTTAAATTTCTACCATCTCAACTATACATTTATTATATTATGGGGGCTTCACATGAATACCTTGAAGCCCGCTGAGTTCGCCCCTGATCTGTTGAAGAGAGCATTACAAGAAGAGGGAATTAAGTTGCGATAGTGAAACGCTATCGTGAAGGTTATAGTTTTGTCATAGAAAATAAAAATATTAAAGTACATGATACAAAATAAAATGTAAAAGATAAGCCATGATTTCATTTAGTGACTTGGTGTGGTATTCACCTCATCCTATAGAGATTATCAGAAAGCGACAAAGCATTGAATTTTCTAAAAGAATACGTCCATGTAGTGTTAAAGTCCCCGTGGCACAATCCAATAGTAAAGGAGGGGGGCTTAATAACGCACACAAAAGCAATTTCATCACTTTTTAGCAGGCAGAAGGAAAGAGAAAACGAGCGAAACGAAGTGGAGCGAGGGGAGGGAGGATCTACTTGGAATTGGCTGTCAGAAAGGCACTCTGGACACTTACAGCGTGAGATCAATCTCGATTAGGCGTTCTCTCTCTTAGGGTTGATCGCTGCAGTCTTATCGGTTGTCGGATTCTCAAACCCTGGTTATTGAAGCACATCACACGATTTACTGATATTAGTGTTGATGGACCGGGACTAGTCTGACGCAAGTCGAGAACATGAATATCAAAAAATAAAAATAAATAAAAAGTAGAAAAGGTACCAAATGTTGGATCAGTGTTTCCCCTTAAATATATATATTCAATATGTAGGGCAGTGGAAGAGTTTGACAACGTTAATACAATATGCCATATTGTTGTGGTAATTACTAAATATAAATTGGGGTAATTTATATATTCACATTCATTATGGCAGAAGAGGAATAGAAAAAATATGACTCTTTGTTATCCTTATTTAAAAATAAAAAAAGTTTATGTAGCAGACCCTTTTTCAACACTCTTAACATAGATGTGTTATTAGGAGAACCAAATGAGAGACTTTGATTTTTTTATAATAGTTATGAAAGTTAAGGATTTTTTTTTTTAGTTTTTTAACACAGTATATGAACGATTAAAAGAGTGAATTTTGAGCTATTTTACATATAACATAAATTAAAATTCTAAAAGACAAAAAGTTAATTTTGAGCTATTTCACCAGTATAAAAGTGTCATATTTCTTTTGGGGCATTAACAATCAATACCATAGGCAGTATGGCTTTCAATCTTATAAAAAAAATAGAATATTGTTTCTAACAAAAATCTTGTATCATAACATTAAAAGTCATTGAAAAGAAAAAAGGAATATTATATAATTAACATACTCAAATTAATTAGAAGCAGAGGAAGAGCATAGGTAATAACTATTAAATATACCTTTGGTTTAGTAATTAAATTCATGTAATAGACTTATTAGTTTCACATCTTGAGGAGAAAATTCCATAATACATAAAAGGGGAACCATACATCTCATCAAACATCTTTGTTCATACTAAAATAATAATAATTGTAATGTAGTATTTATATATGAAATCCTAACCCTTTCTTTCCGACCAACAAAGCATAGGCGAAAACAACACATCAATGAATTACCAAAAAACTAAAAGTAAAGTAAATAGAATCACATTCAAATTGATATATAGATTACTGCTAAACAATCACCATTCAACAGTTGATGCAAGTTACTTCTTGATAAAGTTGAGAGAGCACCTATTATAGATTATAGTATTTTACATACAAATATGAAATTTACCTTGAGGCTGATGTTTGATAATGAAACTTCTCTCTTAGCATTCTTTTTTATTTAAACTTTTCCATCCAAATAATGGAGTCCTTAATTTCCTAGAAACACATTTTTATGTTTTCTTCTCATAACGTGGGGAAGGGAAAAGGTGGAACAGACACATAAATACATATTAAGAATATTTAGTACAACAATATTTAAACTAGGTAATTAATCAATCTAATTACAATAGGAAATATAATTTTACCTAAAATATGAGACCTAATTATAATAGGAATACAATTCTACCTAAAATAAGAGATATAGTCACTACAAGAAAAATGACCTACGGTGACAGTCAGTGTGTGACAGTTTTTTCAACTGTCACACTATGTGACAGTTTTTTCAACTGTCACACTATGTGACAATTTTTCCCTTGACTTCTTGGTCAACAGACACTTATGACATATGTGTGACAGTTATTTAAACTGTCATAAACTTATGACGGTTATATGATGTATATTTGCACCGTCACATGTTTTTGTGACGGTTTTATAGAGATGACCCATTTTATTTTGAGTTGACCCGACCCAACACGTAAAAACTAGCCCATTAAATCGGCTAACCCATACACATTATAACACATATCTTACCCTTTCCCTCTTTCATTTTGTTGCAATTTCCTCTTTGTGCAAAATCCTAGCTCGCCGCCGACTCTCTCTCTTCGTCACCATGGCCAAGAATGGCAAAAACGCAGTGGCTTCAGCTTGTGCAGACCTTGTATGGCCATTTAATGCTCCGTCCTTCCTCCACCGTCTACAATGATAAAGAGGTAAGGTTTTCCCTTGCTTTTTCTGTCTATCATTAATGATCCTTGTCCATTTGCGATTTCAATTCCTCGATTGTGATTGGTTTCTACCGATTTGGGAGGAAAATTTCCCCCAAATCATACTATACCACATCAGATTCAATTTGAATCCTCTAAGGTTTATGGGTTATAAATGGAACCCTATTCCCTCATTTACAATGGTCCAGACTTCGAAATCTCAGGCTTTTGTATTTTCAAGAGCCAATTTTGATTAACTTGACTAATTTTGGGTATTTTGAGATCCAAGCCCTTTGATGGAACCTAACCACTCAAATTCCGTCTCTCGGTTTTAAAACCCTTTTCTTTTGTGTGTGTGAGTGTGATCGAGGTGTGGAGTGAAGATTCAAGCCCCTACTCGATCAAGATTGTCACTACACAAGGTAAACTATTTCCTTTTAATTTCTTTTTGTTTAATTCCTGTTATTAGGTATGTGAAATAGTCGTTAGCATGTTTAATTGGTTTTGATTAAGTTATGAACTCATAATCCGCCTCTAGGTAACCTAAATGAAATCTAAATAGCCTAATTATCCAAATGTAATATGTTCAAGATGTTGTTTGTGTTTGGTAGTGAGAAGATTTGAGAAAAATATATTTGAGCACTGTCACGACCCGTCCCCGGGCCCGCGACTGATGCCCTACCTGGGCACCCTTACAGGTATACATCAGAGAATAGCAGCGGAACATACACAACATACATAAACACATAGACAACAACCATCAACAGGCTAGCCGATAAGGCCACCTTCCGTAACATATACATAGACCAAAAATAAAGCAGTACATCTCTGTTTTTAAAACCCAATCCACAAATGTGACTACAGACCTCTAGGAATAACAACTGTGGCGGGACAGGGCCCCGCCATACCCCTGAATGTACATAAATATACAACATCAGGGAAAACCATACCAAAAGACAAGCCTCCGGAGGAATGGAGCTTCTGACACCTGATTAGTGATCCTAAGAATGAGGATCCACCGCTCTTACCACCTGCGGCGTAACGCAGCCAGGAAAAGGGGGTCAGTACAACAGATGTACCAAGTATGTAAAACTGAAAAATACTGTAATTACATCATAAGTCTAAATAAAGCTGGAGACATGTATGATAATCAAATTACAGTACACTGTGCCTTACTAACAATGAGAGTAACAAGTATAAACTTTCCTGCATAAAAATAGGAGGCTCATGATCAAAGTAGGGTCATCCACCCGTAGTATCATTAAACAATCCTACTCCTGGGACTATTTCACCCGCATAGGCCGTATGGACCCGCATGAGGTAACTTTATCGCATGATCGTATCAGATCCGCGCATAGGTCGTGTGGACCGCGTAGGTATTCCTCGCGTAGACCGTCCGCCCGCATAGGACTATTTCACCCGCATGAGCCCTACGGACTCGCATGAGGTATTTCTCGCATCATGGGTAGCAAATCCAAGGAATATGCAAATGCCACGCACTTGGAATGACCCCGTAATGAATAATATATCACTAGCACAAACCGGCTATCATACATAACATAAGCACTACCGGCTTATCATACATAACCTAAGCACTACCGGCTTATCATACATAACATAAGCAAGTTAAGAAATTCCCTAACTTCTTATTAGTCTTGTTCATATACACTCTCATTTTAGTTTACTTAAGACACTAATATGTCATTATAAAATCCGGGAATTTAACCCAAAGTACTATGTACTTCTACTCTTTTAAAAATGACTTTTTTCATATAAAACTTCCAAGATACTAATAACCGTAGTATCAAGTCATAACTTCTTTTCAAGACAAGTCACCATACCTTTTAGAAATATATTTAGGCTTCTAAATTAAGTGAATTCTTTTCTTTTAAAACCTTAAGCAATTGATGCCTTCAAATCAATTTGTCTTTCATTAATTCAAGTCGTTTATCCTTACTTATATTACTACAGTCAACCTCTTTTTTTAACTTTTCATAAAGCTATTATAACCAACTTTCCATAAAGTCGTTATATTAACCTTATGCTTTAGGCAATTACATTTTTCCATATCCAAGGGACTTATACTTCCAAACAAGACAAGTATCATATACTTTCAAAAATACATCAAGTCCCTTAACTTTGAGAATTAAGACATCCTTAATATTTTTCACAAGTGAGTTAATCCTCTAACTCAATTAACTTGGACATTCTTAAAACAAGTAAAGGATATCAAAATCTTGTACGTCTACCGTACTATATAGGTACAACTACTCATGCTCAAGAGATAGAAAAGTTCCACATACCTCTTCGGTTCAAACCACTTGCTAAGTCCAATGTGCCGAACGTAGTATGTCAACCTATAATGACCATAATACGTCTATTAACTTCTTATTTCAAACGTAGAATATTCTAAGTGTAAAATCATTAAATTCTACCGAAAATCGGACAGCACTTCCTTTGTTTCTACATACTTTTCCACCTTTTTCAAGGCCCGAATTCAATAGCCAAACACGCCACATTTAAGGCTCAACAATGTAGTTAACAATAGGGGATTACACGCCTATAAGACGTGTAAAATTCCGCCCCACAATTGATATTAAACAAATCCAACATACTTTGCCAATTCGGCAATTTGAGAGGCAATAATACAAATTCGTTTCCAATTCCTTTTCAATCCAAGTTGTTTAGTATAACATGTTATCAAGCCGCAATCGATTATAACTACTACAATCTACAAGTAGGTAACATGCGACGATTCTAATTAACGACCAAATTTTATTTCAATTTCAAATAGCTAGAATGTCATTTCGGATTCTAGGCTTCTACTATCCATATCACTTATAAATCTTCAACACAATATACTTCATGCTAGTTAAAATGTAAGGCTACAACAATATATAATCTTATAACACTTTAAGAGAACAAGATTGTTACCTCAACGAGCCTTAATCCAACTTCAAAATCCGAAGTCGCTCTCTAGCAACTTAGAGCCTCTCCTTGACACTTCAATCCGCCTTTGAAGCCCTTAGAAGATCACAAACAACTTTTCTTTAATCTTCCAATCCAAACCTATGAAAGCAACTAGGTTTTCACCTTGCGACTAATATGAAAACGATACTTTTTCGGAATTTTTCTATTGAGATACCCTTACAATACACTTAGGAACCTTGGTTTAAAGTATGGATGTTATTGGACAACAAACAAAAAATTTTCTTGTTGGAATTATAGTGAACCCGAGAGCATCCCCAAGTGTTTTTCAATTTTCTTGAAAATTTGGCTAAGTATAGAAGTTTGTCTTGCTACTAGTACTACTATATAGCAACATGGAGGGTCAAGATTTGCACATATGTGTGGCTTGGATGAAATTCACTTAAATATCAAGCCAAGTGGCTCTTGACCAAGTCAACAATGTCAAGCTCCAAGACTTAACAAGACTTGCTCATCCTATTAATGGTCAAATGACCCTTTTACCCATGCCAATTTCGTCCAAGACCAACTTAGGGGGGTGATACGTGTCGCCCTCCCATTCGTAGTAATATTTCGTTTTCCGACAATTCCATAATTTCGATAAATTTTTACTAGTCTTAAATCTTAACATTTGAATTCTAACGTACGTTCTTATAAACATGTCCTGTAATTACGGGGTGTAACAAACACAATATTTATATTTGAGCAACAAGAAGTGATCACGATTGTAATACAAAAAGGACTAAATGCATTGCCCATTATGAATGCTCTTATCTCCAGACCAAAGCCAGCCCGATATTTACAACAGATGTCCGGACCAACGTTTTAAAAATTACCCAAACCTGGCCCATTACTTCATTTAATCTCCAAAATAATTTTCCTTTTCTAATTATGTCTTCTATTTAGTTTAATTCTGTGGATTTAGTCTATTTAATTTCGTAAATATTTTGTTTAGCTGTAGTATTAGCGTTAGCATTTCACTAAAGGGTCAGATCCATATTCTTGCATTTCATTTAGTTATGTAACATTTTCCTTTTCTCTTTAGTTCAATCTTTTTGTCTAAACATGGCATGTTTGATTGAGAAACCTGAATCATGAGAATTTTGGCTTAGATATATGCATATCAGTTATGACATCTCAGTTAGATGTGATGTTGTTTGAGCTTCTCGTTTGCGCGTTTTGGATGGTCTATTAAGAATTTTGTTGTTCAGTTTTTAAAATATGTCAATAGTTTCTTAAAACTTTGAATTTGTCTCTGCCTCCCTTTCGGTTATCTGTTAATGTTAATTCTTCTTTCGTGTCTACCCTTCAGAATTCTTGTCAGGTTCTTATATAGTATTAAAGAAAGTTGGGATGTTTTCCGTCATTATTAAACAAGATATGTCGTAGCATGTTTGAATAATGTTTTATTAAAGTCTCTGAATGTCCAAAATAAAAGGATCTCATGTATGCAGGAGTTTAATTATGAGCATGTCTGAAAATGATGTTTAGTACATGCTTTATTTTAAGAAATTTATTAGTTAGTCTATAAGAGTTGCACTTAGTTGGGTATGTTGGAACTTGTAGAAGAAGAAAAGTAAAGTGATAAAAAATGACTTCGGCAAAATTTGGCAAAAATTGGTCGAATGGCTGAGGCGCTTAGTGGAAGGGCCTGTGCTCTTAATGTCCTGTAAGTTACAGGAATTACCAAAGCGAATTAGGGCAGGGGAGCTTAGCCGAAGGGCCGAGGCTGTTGATGTACAGTAAGCTACTGGAATTGAAAAATGAATTAGGGTCGGGGCGCTAGGGGTAAGAGTCGAGACGCTTCCAACGGAAATTTCCAGATTTGAACCAAAAATTGTGTCTCTTCACATAAGGTCACAACCTTTAGGTGAAAGGCTGTTTATGGTCGAATTTTATGCTTTATAAAATATGTTGATCACTTGTTAGAAGATATACAACACAATACACATAACAATCAATCATTAAAACACAATTAATGATCTAAGATTGTTGTTTGATCTTCATCTTCTTCCTCAAAAATATTTTTGAAAAACACATAAAGTAAATTCGCCAGAAGTGAAGTTCTTGTGCTAGAAATCTCACTTAGATAGTTTTATCCTCAAGACAGACATTCGTAGAACTACAACATAAATGGAAACAAATTTTTATCTTAGGACACTACATCAAGCAGACCTCTATTTACATCAAGTTAGTATGTGTTTAAGTATTTGTTGTACTTATTGTTGTTGATTTAAAGTTATACTGAATTACTTTAATATTATTGTGTTTATTCATTGATGAGTATAGATTGACACTAACAATCTAAGACAAAAATTAAAAATTCTCAGAAAAATTTATTTTTTGATTCGTTGAGTTTGCAATTTTTTTTTCCAGAGAATACTTTTCCTAATTTACAAATATGGATCAATCTAGATCATCAATGGTGAAAAACCATGTGGAGAAACCCGAGAATTCAATGGTTCTGATTTCAAACGCTAGCAACAAAAGATGTTATTTTATTTGACCACTCTTCATGTGGCAAATGTATTGATTGTTGAGGCTCCAACGGCATGCCAGAAGGAGAAGGGGATAATGCTCCTACTGATGCGGAAAGAGCCGAAAGGCTGAAGGCTATTGAGACTTGGTGGAGCCAAGAGTTTCTTTGCAAGAACTACATTCTCAATGCCTTGGATGATACTCTCTATGACATATACTCCACGTTCGTATCAGCACGGGAGTTATGACAGTCATTGGAGAACAAGTACAAACTAAGGTTACTTGTTCGAAGAAGTTCGTCGTCGGCAAGTTCTTAAACTTCAAGATGAGCGATGCAAAGCATGTTGTCAAGCAAGTGGAGGAACTCCAAGTCATTGTTCATGAACTAGAGGTTGAAGGTATGTGCCTTAACCAATATTTCCTTGTTGGTGCTATTATTGAAAAATTACCTCCTTCTTAGAATAATTTTAAAGTGTATTTGAAGCATCTAACCGAGGAAATGAGTTTTGAGCAACTGGTTCTGAAAATTCATGTTGAAGTGGACAATCGAAAGAATGAAAGGGCTGATGCTGTTTAGGTCAGCTGGACTTTTGATAAAGATGCGCTCACAAAGGGGAGGAGAGCTGCTAAGACAGGAAGACGAGACAGCGTATTTAGCTTCAGAATATGTCGGTGTCAGGAGGCTCTTTGTTAACAAGGTTCATAGTTGCTATTTCCCCTTATCTATCAGTTAGAGAAAACTAACAAAAAACTGCACATTCAATTCATCTTCCTCAATAAAAGCGCTCCGCATGACCCCAATCCGGAGAACACGAAAACAGAAGCATGTCTCTAATCTATTCACCTCAACTCTCTTTCTTACCCGCCCTTATTGGAGCCTAATGCCAACATGGTAGAAGGCAATGCTTCAAGGCCAAGTTTCAGAAAGGCAAGGGCAAATTTGTTGGTGTCAAGTCATCTTTTGCAACCGGGAGGAATGCACTAGCCCCACAAAGGACCAATGCATTCAAGAAACCACAACCAGGACTATGTTGGGTATATAGCAAACCTGGGCACAGGGCAAAATATTGTCGCCTTCGCAAGAGTCAAGGTGGTGGTGTTGAAGGTTCGAGTAATGTCAACCAAACTAATCGGGCTGAAACTAAGAACCAATTTATTGGTGTTGTTGCTGCACAAGCAAATTTGGTTACCAATTCAACCGATTGTGGATGGACACAGGTGCTACAATGTACGTATGTTCCGAAAATGACATGTTTTCATCTTACCAAGCCATCAAGGATGGAGAACCACTATTCTTGAGAAATGCCGCTGCTGTGAAGGTAGAAGGAAAAGGGAAGGTGACTTTGAGGCTCACTTTCGGGAATGATCTTGTGCTTACAAATGTGTTGCAAGTGCCTGAAATTTGTAAGAACTTAATTCCTGGGCCTGTTCTTAGTAACAAAGACTTCAAAAATGTAATAGAGTCTGACAAATTTGTACTCACCAAAGGTGGGATGTAAAGGGTTACCTTAGTGAGGGGCTCTTCAAACTAAGTATTGTACCTACTCAGGTAGTTGCCATTATTAATGAAAATGTAGGATATAGCTCTGCTTCTATGTATATGATTGATTCCATTTTTTATGGCATTCTCAATTAGGTCATGTTAATTATCGTTCCTTACAAAGAATGGTAAAGATAGGCATGTTGCCAAAATGGTCTATGAACATAATGACTAAATGTGGGGTTTGCATAGAGTCAAAATATGCAAGTCATCCTCATAAATCTGTTGTGAAATTAAATGAAGTACTTTGTTTAATTCATAGTGATTTGTGTGATTACCAAGCAACCCTTCGCGTGGAGGAAATAATTATTACATATTATTTATCGATGATTGCAGTAAATTTTGCTATGTATACTTAATACATACCAAAGATGAGGCTTTAAACATGTTTAAAACATACAAAGCGGAAGTGGAAAATTAACTTGACAAAAGAATTAAAATTTTAAGGTCAGACAGAGGTGTGTGAATATCAATCAAATGAGTTCAAAGAATTTTGTTCTACTCTTGGTATAGTTCATCAAACCACTGCGTCATATACTCCAAAACAAAATGAAGTTGTCGAACGTAAGAATAGAACATTGAAAAATATGATAAATTATATGTTGATTAGTTCGGGGGCACCTCTCAGTCTATGGGGTGAGACGTTAATGACTGCAAATATGATATTGAGTAAAATTCTTCAAAAGAAAAATGACCAATCTCCTTATGAATTGTGGAAAGAAAGATTTCCTACTTTCAAAAGGATGAAAGTGTGGGGTTGCCTAGCAAAAGTTCAAGTTCCATTACCAAAGAAAACTAAACTTGGACCAAAATGGTGGATTACATTTATATTGGTCATGCCAATAATAGTGCAGCATATAAGTTTTTGGTATATCATTCCGATGTTGAAGGTATTCACAAAAATATACTTATGGAATCTACGGAAGCATAATTTTTTGAGGATATTTTTCCTTACATAGACAAGGATAAAAGTGTTCCTAATAATAAGAAGAGGACACTGCCTCAAAATGAGTCAAACCAAGATGATGATAATCTTACTTCATCGGTTCAAGAAGAAAATTCTGAACCAAGGAGAAGTAAACGTGGAGATGTCGCCAAAGATTTTGGACATGAATTTATGACCTTTTCCGTTGATGAAGAACCTCAAACATATAGGGCTGCAATGAAATTATTCGAAGTACCTTATTAGAATGAGACTATCCAAAGTGAGGTAGAATTAATTGTACAAAATAATACATGGAAATAGGTTGATCTCCCTCTGGGACAAAAACCAATAGGCCATAAATGGATCTTCAAATGGAAACTAAGGCCTGATGGTACTATAGAAAAATATAAAGCACGTATAGTAGCCAAAGGGTTTAGACAAAAGGAAGGTGTAGATTTCTTTGATACCTACTCACCAGTATATAGAATTACATCTATAAGGACGTTAATTGCTATAGCAGTGATTCACAATTTGGAAATACACCAAATGGATGTGAAGACTGCATTTCTAAATGGTGAACTAGATGAAGAAATTTACATGGAACAACCCGAAGGGTTTGTTGTTAAAGGTCAAGAGAAGAAAGTCTGTAAATTAGTTAAGTCTTTATATGGACTTAAACAGGCTCCAAAACAGTGGCATGAAAAGTTTGATAAAACATTATTATCAAATGGTTTTCAAATAAATGAATGTGACAAATGTGTCTACATTAAGGAATGTAATAATGCATATGTCATTATATGCTTGTATGTGGATGATATGCTAATTATGAGAACAAATAAGGATGTAATTAATCAAACCAAGAAGATGTTGTATGCCGCTTTCGATATGAAAGATATGGAAATAACGGATGTCATTCTTGATATTAGAATTCAAAGGAATTCTGAGGGTTATATACTAACTCAATCCCATTATGTTTAGAAGGTTCTTAGAAAATTTGGACACTATGATGATAGATTGGTTGCTACCCCATTTGATCCCGCTAGTCACCTTAAGAAAAATAAAGGTGATAGTGTGTCTCAATTGGAGTATACGCAAGTTCTTGGAAGCTTGATGCACATACTGAATTGTACGAGACTGGATTTGACATATACAGTGAGTCGACTTAGTCTATACTCGCACAATCCTGGAAATGATCATTGGGTAGCGCTAATAAGGGCACTACGATATCTAAAACATACAATGAACTATGAGTTACATTATACAAAATATCCTCCCGTGTTAGAAGGATATTATGATGCTAATTGGATTTCCAACCATTCAGAAAGTAAGTCCACAAGTGGGTATGTATTTACACTTGGTGGAGCATCGATATCTTGGAAATCATCAAAGTAAACGGTAAATACGCGATCAACCATGGAAGCAGAGTTTGTAGCCTTAGACAAAGATGCCGAAGAGGCAGAATGGCTAGAAACTTCCTAGAAGGTATTTTGTTGTGGACAAAGCCTGTGACAGCCATTTGCATACATTGTGATAGTATGGCTACCCTGACGATGGCAAAGAATCTAATATACAATGGCAAGTCAAGACATATAAGGCGACGTCATAATACAATACGAAGCTTGTTGAATAATGAAATTATTTTCATTGATTATGTAAAGTCAAAGGAAAATATAGCAGATCCTTTGACAAAAGGCCTTACAAGAGAGCAAGTCGTATTTACATCGAGGGGAATGAGCTTAAAGCCACTACAATGAGTCGTTAACTGGTGGAAACCTAACCTATCATAATTGGAGATCCCATGGTTTAGGTTCAATAGGAAAACTAGCTGGGGAAGACTCAAGGAGCATAAAACACACATATGTTCATTCCTATGGTGTACTAAGTGTGTTAATCCGTTGATATTTGAAGGGATGAATATATTATTCTTAATAATACTCAAAAGCCTTTATGGTGGGATAGTACGAACTATTCTTGTTTGGTATTACCTATATGAGATTGATGTTGGGTCGCATCTAGGAGAACCGATATGGCTACATTCTCTATAAATTCTCATGAAGAAGGAGTTGTTCATGACCGAAACAAATACAACCGTAAGAATTAAAATATGTTGGTATGATGTGTGTGATACTTGTTGTCTTGGTTTACTACAAAACGTGAATAGTTCAAGACATTTCGTTCACTACTTCACAAGTAGCCCGATAGGTATTGTCGCGCCCGATTTCGACCGCGACTTTATAAAGCGAACCCTGCTTAGAAAAAGGTGTTAGAAAATAAATAAAGGTGCTAAAAGGTATAAAATGATAGAAGGGTGCTTAAAAGTGCAAAAATGCTAAAGGGTTCGCGGAGTCGCCACCTAATTAGTTTGGGTGAATTAGGACACCTAAATGTTTAACTAGTTTAAAGTAAAACATTAACTCCATTTTAATGGTCTGCTAAACTTAATGAGATTCTGGGTAAAGGGTTCTTTATTATCCTAAAGGGAAGGGGTTAGGCACCCTAAAGGATCCGCTAACTTGCGGTTGTCCGTTCAAACCTAGGGTCAATTATTGTTGCTAAGAATGCATGTTTTAAAGTATCCGAGCAAAGGATATTTTATAGGTATAAGTGTAATTTAGCCTGCACAAAATATAAGATTTGTTTCAAAATATATAAAGCAGATTTTAGTTGAAGACATGCACTTAGAAAGTAGTTAGAAGACGTATGAAATTATCCGTAGGTTGCTTAGTATAATATAGAAGTAATCATGCAAAGCCCATGATGACGAAAATATGATAGGGAGTATATCATGCAAAGATTAATGATCATGTGTATTTTATATGGGTGCTAATGGGAATTTATAAAAAAAAGAAAATGATTTTCCTTGATTTAGTAACTAATGTCTTGGCCTTCTAAATGATCATGCGACTAAGCGGTTTAATTATAGTTTAGGAAATGTGCGTCAAGCTATAATGATTAACCTAAAAGGAAGTAGATTTCTAACGTCAAACTAATTCCGAAAGACACTCTAATGGCGAAAAGACCCTCTTAAACATTCTAATGGTGACCCAAAGATTAATTATTCTAGGCAACTCACTGCTAATAATGTAATGTTAGAACAATTAATTCACAACAAATGAATGGGGGCGGGAATAGAAAACAATAAAGGTGACTCGAGGGAATGGCGATGTCATTCGCCGGTGGCTTGGAATTTATGATGCGGAGAGGGTGAAACACATAAATGCGGGTCTTCGTGAATTGCGACGTGTCTCGTATTGAGACTCTTCCTTTTGCTCCAAGGCATTGCGTTACATGTGAAAGTAAGAAAACAATGATAAAGATTAGCATCCACCCAAATAATATTAGATATAATTAAACACGTCCAAAATTTACTAACTAATAAATAAGCATTGAGCACAAAGTTCAATATATAACCTGCACTTAAAGCGTATCAGTAAATAAGCGATGAGAGCAATAGGCAGCCAATAAAAAGGACTTGACTCAAATACATACTCTTTAGCACATTTGAATCATTTCATTTCAGCAATTTGAAAGAAAACGAGCCCAAAACAGTGGTTTACATGCGTGAAAATATGTTGGCCCAAACAACAATCAAAACCATAATTAATCATGAACCGGGCTTCATGTTTCCAAAAGCACATGTAAGAGAATAGAACAGACCCAAGACTAGAGATATAACAAAACTAGAAGAAGCTCACTTTGACATATGATGGGCGACTTAGACGCAGGTTCACAAATGCAAGTATTCAAGACTACATCTAACATGTATACTTGAACAACTGGTAATAAAATGCTTGACATGGGTAATTTTAAAAAAAAAAAATAGGTATGCAACCTATCAGAGGGCATAGACATTCTGTACATACCAAGCCTATTCAAACCAATTCAAACTGAACCACTTTTGATTTTAATGCCCAATCATAACCTATGTATATCGATATGTAAAGGCATAATTATACACCAAGATGGAATTCAACAGGGAACCATGGCTTAATATGACCTAACTTGGTTCATTAAATGCAAGATGCTATTGTAGATACTATTTGGACCACTAAACAGGTAAGCCTGATACAAAATATATCTTAAGAGGTATTACACATTATTATGGATGTATTTTGACACTTAAGAAGATATGGGAAGCATATAATCAGTTTAGTAGACAGGTAGACACAGGGATGGACATATAATCAGTTAAAGATGGCATTTTAGATGTGCGGGGAAACCATTTGGCCAAGCCATCATGCCCAAATTCTGGATATACTACTACCGAACAAACAGGACATGTGAAAAGATCTGTGTATTTGCAAACAAGTATTACCAATAATTTCAGATCATATCGGTGGGCTAGCGGATGATATCTGAGATACATACATAGGGAGATGCGCACAAACCACGTTAAACATGTATTTATCAGATCGAATGAGGGCAGGCACACAGATTAATTAGCAGCTAATTCACAACAACACATCAAACTTAAATATTAATCGATTAATGCATAGGACCAGAAAATTTCAATGAAACAATACCGAGAGGAAATTGAGTTTACCTTCTCCGGACAGCGACCCGGAGCAGCGTGTCAAGTCGTCGGTCCATTCGACGGGTTTTGGGTTTGCGATGCGAATAGAAAGGCAATGTTTGTTTGCTGATTTTTGGGCTGGAATTGAAATAAGGGGTTCGAAGTTCCTATTCTTGCGGTGCTAATGGTCTAGGTCTTTGAACCCACAACTCCCGATGCTCTGTCGATTCTTGCTACTGAACTGCTCTCTTCCCTGAGCTCTGCTCTGTGTCTCCTGGTCCTCCTTCGATGCCTATTGCATGTCGTTTATATAGCCTAACTCTAGGTTCTAAAATTGGTAAGTAAATAAGGGCTGAGATTGGGCTAATATTGGTGCTGATTCGACGAGATTTGCTACTGATTTTGTGTGATTCGAACGGTTATGGTGAGGAAATGATTGAGGAATTCGGGTGATGGATATGGTAAGGATATATTCTGGTTTATGGTAGGGGAAGACGCGAAAGGAAGGCGAGATTTAGGGCGTATGGGTGAGGGAGGCGGCGAGAAGGCTTAGGGTTTCGTTTAGGTTAGGGAGACGATGGGCGTGGTAAAGGGAAATGAAGGCTGGGTCGTGGGGTAATGGGCTGATAAGGGAGAGGGCTTGCGGGTGGGCTTTGCGGGTCGCGGATGGGCGATGGGTGGCGAGTGAAATGCGGGTCGGATGGGCAAATTTGGGTAGTTAGTTTAGGTTAGTTTTAATTAGTTTTAGGAGTTAATTAGTGATAAATTAAATTAACAAATGTGATTAAATTATTTAGGTGCTTCATTAATCTAATTGTTATAATAAACGCGGGCGTGTTATTTAATGAGTGCTTAATATTTTAAAAATGCGGCGCTATTATTTAAAAACTTATTATTATGCATTATTGCGAAGTTAAATTAAAATTGAATTGAGTTTAGATTGAACTATTTAAATGCTAAATGCAAGTATGATTTTTAAGAATTGTTTAAAGCTTTATAAATGCGACGCTATTAAAAGCGTGTATTAGATTAAAATTGATTTTAAATTACAAATGATTATGAAATTCTCTTGCGTATTAATAAATGCGGCTATGCTACCTGACACGACGTTATTGCTAAATTATTTATTTTATGTATTTATTAATTATTTAAGAATTACGACAGAGCTTGAAATCAATTAACGCGGACGCGAGACTCTAAGTGCTTGAAACTCTACGTAAGATGCGATGCCATTATTAAATTGTTTATTTATGCCTGTATTTATGTTTTATCGCTGCATTTTATTATAAAAAACCCTAAAAATTATTTACAAAATTAGCCTAATTTTATAGTTAATGACTGGACGGGAGGGTCAAAATTGGGTGTCAACAGCTGTCCCTCTTTGTATGGAGATGATGGAAGAATCTTCGGACAAAGACGTTGACTCATAGCCAATTTTGTCTCGATCTTCAGTGCGAGAATGTAGAGGCGGTGCGGTAGCCGACGCAAAAATCAAAATCTGTCCCAGTGTCGAGTTATGACGACACTGGGATACCATGGTCGAAACACCAGGGCGGGCTAACGCGGACTTGAAGCTGTCCCAGTGTCGAGTTATGATGACACTGGGCTACCATGGTCAAAACACCAAGGCGGGCTAACGTGGACTCAAAGCTGTCCCAGTGTCGAGTTATGACGACACTGGGCTGTTGTGTAAAGAATAAAATAATAATAACTGGCTTGAACCTGGGGTGTACTGTTATGGCTTGTGGTGCTGGGTTCTATGGTGATGTGGAGCGAGTGGGCCACGCTGAGGCTACGCCATTCATTGGGAAGGTTGGCCCCAACAAATTGCCGGTCATGTAGAGAAAATCCACGTTGTGCTCCTGCTCCTGCATGCTAAGACTTGAACAAACGGTTAGTGCATAACTGTTAAGGCAAAATGATGATGCATAATTTTAAAAACAATGTAACTGTGAGTAGAAAAGGTTATCCTGCAAAAATGTGATGTCTGCTGTGTTGATGCGATGCTGCAAATGTTGTGATTTCGCCCTTGCACGGACGTGTTGCGATTGTGAATGCGGATATGTCGTCCTTGCTGCAAATGTCCCTGTAGACTAAAGCTCAAGAAAGAGTTAGTGCATAACTGCTAAGACAGAATAATAAAGCGTGCGTAAGAAATGTAATTTCGGGAGTATAGAAATCGTCCCTGCGTGGATGTGATATGCTGATGATGGCGTCGTTTTTGGGCTTGTTGTGCTGATAGCGTCGCTGCTTGGACGTGTTGCTGCTGTCGTCGTTGCGTAGACTTGTTGTGCTGATAACGTCATTGCCTGGACGTATTGCTGCTGGCGTCGTTGCGTGGACTTGCTGATCACGTCGTTGTCCGGACGTGTTGCTGCTGGCGTCGTTGCGTGGACTTCTTTGTCTTGATAACGTCATTATGCGGGCGTATTCTTCTTTGGCGTCGTTGCGTGGACTTCGATCACGTCGTTATGCGGGCGATGTTCTTCTTTGGCGTCGTTGCGTGGACTTCTTTGTCGATAACGCGTCGTTATGCGGGCGTATTCTTCTTTGGCGTCGTTGCGTGGACTTGCGATTACGTCGTTATGCGGGCGTGTTCTTTGCGAGCGTCGTTGCGTGGACTTCTTGATCACGTCGTTATGCGGGCGATGTTCTTCTTTGGCGTCGTTGCTTGGACTTGCTGATTATGTTGTTGTCTGGTCGTGTTGCTGTTGGCGTCGTTGCGTGGACTTCTTTGTCGCGATAACGTCGTTACTGGGCGTGTTCTTTTGCTCTGTAGAATAAATGCTCCGCAAACTAAGCTTGAGAAAACGTTAGTGTATACCTGTTTAAACAAAATGATAAATGCATATGAGAAGTGCAATTTTATGGGTAGCGATGTCTTCCACGATCGCGGATGTATCTTGAGATGTTGTCCTTATGCGGACATGCTAAATCACATGGCGAATTGCCATGATGCCTTTCTTTGTGTGCGATCGTGGGTTGCCAATTTGACTTTATGCGAGTTGATCGTTAGGTTTTGTTGCGGAACTACGAACTTTGGTATTGATTGTTGATGCCGCTTTTCTGCTGCTTTGCTTTTCTTTGCGGACTTTGGATTGTTGTCATCCTCTGCCTTTGCTGCTTCTGCTGATACGAAGAAACTTTTTGCCGTATTTTCTGCTTCGTTTATTGCACTTTCTGCTTCTGTTAATATGAAAAGACCTGCGCTCAAAGAAAATTTGTGAGTTTTGGGGGGGGTCGATTCGTATCTGACTTCGCCGCCTTGTTCCTTGATATCTGCGTGCCTGGCCTGTTTGGACTTGCAACCCCTGTCTGGTTTCCTACATGGTCCCAGTTTTGAAAAGGGTGTCCGCCTAAAGTGGGTCTCGATGTAGTTGCTTGCATTCGTTATTCTCGGCGAAAGGAAGTCTCCTAATGGTGTGGCCGGCGATTTAGGCCGCCACGTATCCCAGGGAATCGGTCGAGCGTAGTTCATTACAAGCGAATATTGGGTAAATTAAAATTTCTAGATGTGGGGACCGGCGAGGCGGCGCTGCGTATCCGCGAGGAATCGGGTCAAGCGTAGTTCATTACAAGCAAAGCGAAGAAAACATTATTAAAGCTTAAATATGAGTTTATAAATTATTACGCTAAAATAAATCGCTTTTCCTATCCGGGCTCTGGCGGACGAGCGAGTGCAAATCCAATCAATACGCGCCCGTGCTGCCTCGTGGATGGCCGGGTCTTCATGCTCTGCTATCTCCTCTTACGGCCTCTGCGTGGTGCGTGCTCGGATAAATGGCCGATTCGAGGCGGAATGGGCATAAGCGAGTGTATTCCTCATCTAAGGTTATCAGTGCACATTGACGTGGCGTGGTTTGGCAAGGGTTATCATGCACATTTGGGGCGAGATCCTTTAGTGATTACCCTTCTCCGATCGTGCCTCGATTACGTTTCTGAGGAGTGACAACGCCGATGTCATGTCTGGGCTATCGGAGTGATACAGCGCTTGTTCTCATCATACCATCTTGGGATAGGGTCAGGAATCCTTCCTGGAATCGGTTGGATTAGGCCTGCAGCTCGCAACCTTTCATATATTTGAGGTATGGGTTCAGCTAGTGGGGTGCGAACTTTGGGTGGTTTTCCTTCAAAATTCTTATTTGCTCTGGGTGCATTGGGTGCTCTATTCTGTTGGCGGGCTTGATGGGTGGATCTATGCGGGGCAGGATAAGCGGTGCTTGTGAAGTGTTATATATAGAGTGTGTGGTAGTTGTGGTAGTATGATGGGTTTTGGTATGTTATGAATGCTTGGGTTTGCGTTCTTGTACAAACATGGAAGGAAAGCGTCTCTTTCTTCCTCTGAAATACCCCAGTGTCCACTGATCAATCGCCTTATTAGTTACTGTAATCTTGCCATTTGTAATCCTGCCAGTTTTAATACCTTCTTCTACGAAGTCGCCCATTCTAACAACTTCCGCAAAACTCCATCCGATGACGCTTATCATTCGCTCATAATAGGTTGCGTCCTTCAAAGATTGTACGAATAGTGTGGTCATCTCGCTTTCCACCATGGGTGGTTGTACTTTCGCTGCCTCTGAACGCCACCTCATGGCGTATTCCCTGAATGTCTCAGTAGACCTCTTTTCTAGCTTCATTAGATAGAATCTATCCAACGGTTTACGTGTTGAGCCGAACCGCTCCACAAAGTCTTGGGCTAACGATTCCAACTATGCCATTTCGCGGATCTGGCTAGTATACGATCTAGTCTTGCGGTCAAACTTCGAATGAACAATTTCATGATGATTGCCGGGTTCTTTCCTACTCCGATTAGCTTGTCGCAATATGACCTCAAGTGTGCCCGGGGGTTCCCTTTTCCATCAAATAGTTCAAACTTCGGCACCTTGTACCCATGGCGGCTCGCGTGCGGATGCGTACAAAGGTCCTCGTAGTCTAGTCGCCCGTGACCTTTATCGATCGCATGCCGACGCTTCCTTCAAACTATGAATTTCTTTGGCCACGTCCTCGTCCATTTTGGCTCGGACTTCCTCTCCATTTCTTCGTAATGATCCCTTGGTGAAGCACTGGACGGTAAAGGCTGGGCATTGCATAAGTTAGTATGCAGGTTGTTTGAAATTTTGGTAATGGGTGTGGTGCGTGGGTATTGGTTGACCTGGCGATTAGGGCTGATTATGGTGAAATGCGGGGCCGAGGTATATGGGTAGTAGGAGGATCATTTTGAAGGTGGGGTTGAGGGTTGGCTGGGCGAGGGGCGGTTTGTTCGGTGACTGGTGGCCTTTGTGGAGAGTTCTGGGAGATATGTGGTGGTGGAGGTCGATCTGGGATGGTTTGTGAAGTAGTGGCCCTTTGATCTGGCATAGAGGTATTCAAACTAATGGATAGGTTGGTCAGATTCCGTAGCCTCTCCATCTCAACCTGCATATCAGCAATTTGTTGCAGCAGCTGTGCAATACATTCTTCCTGACTGGTGATATTCCTCCCTTCTGAAGGTTCTGTTTCGCTGACAGGAATAATTCCCAAACCATTTGGCTCAGACGCCCCCGAGCCAGTCATATCATCATTTCTTGCCTTGGACCTGGTAAAGTGTGGATGCTCCGACATTGTTGAGTCAAATACGAACCGACCTTTGGGGAGGATGATAAATCTTTCTAAAAAATGCAACAAACGGTGTTAGCATAAAGCACATGATTTGCAGGTATGTAGCAGATATATAGCACATTCAAACGTTTCCTAACATGCAGGGGGGACCTCTTTATGCCAGAGGTAGGCCTAAACGTCACATATACGAGGCCATGATAGATTTGTCCAAGTCGTCCAACTATAACGCCTTTGTTGGAAATGGCGACCAAATGACGGTGCACTTTTCCCAATTTCAGCATGTCATGATTAGGCTTGGATTTGTCTGTCCTTACCCTGCTACACATAATATGCTGGTTGGCCATTGGGTTGAGAAACCCGTCGACAAGTTTGGTGTCTTCCTAATTGTGGTGTCGATGCCAGGGACCGACCCACCTAAGGTAAATACATGCACGCCCTAAAACAAAGGGTGGTATAGCTCTATCTTAAGTTTCTAAGATTTGGCTTTTCTAGGCCTTGAGTTTAGGCGGACTGCTCGAGTGAGAAGGCTACGCGACCACCGGTTGGACCGGATTCTCCGCGCAAAACACCAACTCTCTTAAATTTGGGTGTTTGAAAGAAATTTGCAGGTGCGCGAAGCACACCCGTGTGTTGTGTGTGATAGTGTGAATTTTCCAGAGTGGAAGAAATATGAACGGAATGCCAGTTTAAGGAAAGCAGTAAAGCAGGCAGCAATTAAAATTAAAAAAAAAATAAAAAAATACAGCACACAAAATTAAATGCAAAAGTAATGCCAAATAATAACCCTAGGTCTGTTGTGGTTAAGAACCTAAATATCCCCAGTGGAGTCGCCATTCTGTCGCGCCCGATTTCGACCGCGACTTTATAAAGCGAACCCTGCTTAGAAAAAGGTGTTAGAAAATAAATAAAGGTGCTAAAAGGTATAAAATGATAGAAGGGTGCTTAAAAGTGCAAAAATGCTAAAGGGTTCGCGGAGTCGCCACCTAATTAGTTTGGGTGAATTAAGACACCTAAATGTTTAACTAGTTTAAAGTAAAACATTAACTCCATTTTAATGGTCTGCTAAACTTAATGAGATTCTGGGTAAGGGTTCTTTATTATCCTAAAGGGAAGGGGTTAGGCACTCTAAAGGATCCGCTAACTTGCGGTTGTCCGTTCAAACCTAGGGTCAATTATTGTTGCTAAGAATGCATGTTTTAAAGTATCTGAGCAAAGGATATTTTATAGGTATAAGTGTAATTTAGCCTGCACAAAATATAAGATTTGTTTCAAAATATATAAAGCAGATTTTAGTTGAAGACATGCACTTAGAAAGTAGTTAGAAGACGTATGAAATTATCCGTAGGTTGCTTAGTATAATATAGAAGTAATCATGCAAAGCCCATGATGACGAAAATATGATAGGGAGTATATCATGCAAAGATTAATGATCATGTGTATTTTATATGGGTGCTAATGGGAATTTATAAAAAGAAAATGATTTTCCTTGATTTAGTAACTAATGTCTTGGCCTTCTAAATGATCATGCGACTAAGCGGTTTAATTATAGTTTAGGAAATGTGCGTCAAGCTAGAATGATTAACCTAAAAGGAAGTAGATTTCTAACGTCAAACTAATTCCGAAAGGCACTCTAATGGCGAAAAGACCCTCTTAAACATTCTAATGGTGACCCAAAGATTAATTATTCTAGGCAACTCACTGCTAATAATGTAATGTTAGAACAATTAATTCACAACAAATGAATGGGGGCGGGAATAGAAAACAATAAAGGTGACTCGAGGGAATGACGATGTCATTCGCCGGTGGCTTGGAATTTATGATGCGGAGAGGGTGAAGCACATAAATGCGGGTCTTCGTGAATTGCGACGAGTCTCGTATTGAGACTCTTCCTTTTGCTCCAAGGCATTGCGTTACATGTGAAAGTAAGAAAACAATGATAAAGATTAGCATCCACCCAAATAATATTAGATATAATTAAACACGTCCAAAATTACTAACTAATAAATAAGCATTGAGCACAAAGTTCAATATATAACCTGCACTTAAAGCGTATCACAGTAAATAAGCGATGAGAGCAATAGGCAGCCAATAAAAAGGACTTGACTCAAATACATACTCCTTAGCACATTTGAATCATTTCATTTCAGCAATTTGAAAGAAAACGAGCCCAAAACAGTGGTTTACATGCGTGAAAATATGTTGGCCCAAACAACAATCAAAACCATAATTAATCATGAACTGGGCTTCATGTTTCCAAAAGCACATGTAAGAGAATAGAACAGACCCAAGACTAGAGATATAACAAAACTAGAAGAAGCTCACCCCAACATATGATGGGCCAACTTAGACGCAGGTTCACAAATGCAAGTATTCAAGACTACATCTAACATGTATACTTGAACAACTGGTAATAAAATGCTTGACATGGGTAATTTTAAAAAAAAAAATAGGTATGCAACCTATCAGAGGGCATAGACATTCTGTACATACCAAGCCTATTCAAACCAATTCAAACTGAACCCTTTGACAGTTTTAATGCCCAATCATAACCTATGTATATCGATATGTAAAGGCATAATTATACACCAAGATGGAATTCAACAGGGAACCATGGCTTAATATGACCTAACTTGGTTCATTAAATGCAAGATGCTATTGTAGATACTATTTGGACCACTAAACAGATAAGCCTGACACAAAATATATCTTAAGAGGTATTACACATTATTATGGATGTATTTTGACACTTAAGAAGATATGGGAAGCATATAATCAGTTTAGTAGACAGGTAGACACAGGGATGGACATATAATCAGTTAAAGATGGCATTTTAGATGTGCGGGGAAACCATTTGGCCAAGCCATCATGCCCAAATTCTGGATATACTACTACCGAACAAACAGTACATGTGAAAAGATATGTGTATTTGCAAACAAGTATTACCAATAATTTCAGATCATATCAGTGGGCTAGCAGATGATATACAGATACACATACATAGGGAGATGCGCACAAACCACGTTAAACATGTATTTATCAGATCGAATGAGGCGAGCACCGCAGTTAATTAGCAGCTAATTCACAACAACACATCAAACTTAAATATTAATCGATTAATGCATAGGACCAGAAAATTTCAATGAAACAATACCGAGAGGAAATTGAGTTTACCTTCTCCGGACAGCGACCCGGAGCAGCGTGTCAAGTCGTCGGTCCACTCGACGGGTTTTGGGTTTGCGATGCGAATAGAAAGGCAATGTTTGTTTGCTGATTTTTGGGCTGGAATTGAAATAAGGGGTTCGAACTTCCTATTCTTGCGGTGCTAATGGTCTAGGTGTTGAACCCTAACTCCCGATGCTCTGTCGATTCTTGCTACTGAACTGCTCTCTTCCCTGAGCTCTGCTCTGTGTCTCCTGGTCCTCCTTCGATGCCTATTGCATGTCGTTTATATAGCCTAACTCTAGGTTCTAAAATTGGTAAGTAAATAAGGGCTGAGATTGGGCTAATATTGGTGCTGATTCGACGAGATTTGCTACTGATTTTGTGTGATTCGAACGGTTATGGTGAGGAAATGATTGAGGAATTCGGGTGATGGATATGGTAAGGATATATTCTGGTTTATGGTAGGGAAGACGAAAGGAAGCGAGATTTAGGCGTATGGGTGAGGCGGCGAGAAGGCTTAGGGTTTCGTTTAGGTGAGGAGGCGATGGGCGTGGTAAAGGGAAATGAAGGCTGGGTCGTGGGGTAATGGGCTGATAAGGGAGAGGGCTTGCGGGTGGGCTTTGCGGGTCGCGGATGGATGGGCGATGAAATTTGGCGAGTAGTTAGTTTAGGTTAGTTTTAATTAGTTTTAGGAGTTAATTAGTGATAAATTAAATTAACAAATGTGATCAAATTATTTAGGTGCTTCATTAATCTAATTGTTATAATAAACGCGGGCGTGTTATTTAATGAGTGCTTAATATTTTAAAAATGCGGCGCTATTATTTAAAAACTTATTATTATGCATTATTGTGAAGTTAAATTAAAATTGAATTGAGTTTAGATTGAACTATTTAAATGCTAAATGCAAGTATGATATTTAAGAATTGTTTAAAGCTTTATAAATGCGACGCTATTAAAAGCGTGTATTAGATTAAAATTGATTTTAAATTACAAATGATTATGAAATTCTCTTGCGTATTAATAAATGCGGCTATGCTACCTGACACGACGTTATTGCTAAATTATTTATTTTATGTATTTATTAATTATTTAAGAATTACGACAGAGCTTGAAATCAATTAACGCGGACGCGAGACTCTAAGTGCTTGAAACTCTACGTAAGATGCGATGCCATTATTAAATTGTTTATTTATGCCTGTATTTATGTTTTATCGCTGCATTTTATTATAAAAAACCCTAAAAATTATTTACAAAATTAGCCTAATTTTATAGTTAATGACTGGACGGGAGGGTCAAAATTGGGTGTCAACAGCTGTCCCTCTTTGTATGGAGATGATGGAAGAATCTTCGGACAAAGACGTTGACTCATAGCCAATTTTGTCTCGATCTTCAGAATTGCAGAGAATGTAGGGCAGGTAGCCAAGGCCGACGCAAAAATCAAAATCTGTCCCAGTGTCGAGTTATGACGACACTGGGATACCATGGTCGAAACACCAGGGCGGGCTAACGCGGACTTGAAGCTGTCCCAGTGTCGAGTTATGATGACACTGGGCTACCATGGTCAAAACACGAGCGGGCTAACGTGGACTCAGCCGTCGATGTCGAGTTATGGCGACAACGGGCCATTGTGTAAAGAATAAAATAATAATAAGCGGCTTGAACACAGGGTGTCTTGTTATGGCTTGTAGTCTTTGGGTTCTATGGTGATGTGGGCGAGTGGACCAAGCGGCTTGGCGCCGCCGTTCATTGGGAAGGTTGGCCCAACAAATTGCCGGTTATTTGTAAGAGAAAATCCACGTTGTGCTCCTGCTCCTGCATGCTAAGACTTGAACAAACGGTTAGTGCATAACTGTTAAGGCAAAATGATGATGCATAATTTTAAAAACAATGTAACTGTGAATAGAAAAGGTTATCCTGCAAAATGTGATGTCTGCTGTGTTGATGCGATGTTGCAAATGCTGTGATTTCGCCCTTGCACGGACGTGTTGCGATTGTGAATGCGGATATGTCGTCCTTGCTGCAAATGTCCCTGTAGACTAAAGCTCAAGAAAGAGTTAGTGCATAACTGCTAAGACAGAATAATAAAGCGTGCGTAAGAAATGTAATTTCGGGAGTATAGAAATCGTCCCTGCGTGGATGTGATATGCTGATGATGGCGTCGTTTTTGGGCTTGTTGTCTTTGATAAGCGTCGCTTGGGCGTGTTCTTCTTTGCCGTCGTTGCGTAGACTTGTTGTCTTGATAACGTCATTGCACGGGCGTATTCTTTGGCGTCGTTGCGTGGACTTCTTGATCACGCCGTTGTCGGACGTGTTCTTCTTTGGCGTCGTTGCGTGGACTTCTTTGTCGATAATGTCGTTATGCGGGCGTATTCTTTGCTGGCGTCGTTGCGTGGACTTCGATCACGTCGTTATGCGGGCGATGTTCTTCTTTGGCGTCGTTGCGTGGAC
This sequence comes from Przewalskia tangutica, assembly GCA_029844215.1. Lineage (NCBI taxonomy): Eukaryota > Viridiplantae > Streptophyta > Magnoliopsida > Solanales > Solanaceae > Przewalskia > Przewalskia tangutica. The sequence continues at coordinate 74,340,198 of CM056732.1, forward strand.
TTCTTTGTCTTGATAACGTCGTTATGCGGGCGTATTCTTCTTGGCGTCGTTGCGTGGACTTCGCGATTACGTCGTTATGCGGGCGTGTTCTTTGCGGCGTCGTTGCGTGGACTTCGATCACGTCGTTATGCGGGCGTGTTCTTCTTTGGCGTCGTTGCATGGACTTCGCGATTACGTTGTTATGCGGGCGTGTTCTTTGTTGGCGTCGTTGCGTGGACTTCTTTGTCGCGATAACGTCGTTACTGGGCGTGTTCTTCCGCTCCTGTAGAATAAATGCTCCTGCAAACTAAGCTTGAGAAAACGTTAGTGTATACCTGTTTAAACAAAATGATAAATGCATATGAGAAGTGCAATTTTATGGGTAGCGATGTCTTCCCTGATACGCCAGATGTATACTGAGATGTTGTCCTTGTACAGACATGCTAAATGCCGCAACTGACGAATTGCCATGATGCCTTTGCTGTGTGCGATGCGTGGGTTGCCAATTTGACTTTATGCCCGAGTTGATGCGTTAGGTTTTGTTGCGGAACTCTGAACTTTGACTGTTGATTGTTGATGCCCCTTTCTGCTGCTGCTGCTTTTGCTGCGGACTTTGGATTGTTGTCATCCTCTGCCTTTCTTTGCTTTTTATACGCTAATACAAAGAAACCTTTGCCGTATTTTACGCTTGCTATTGCACTTTACGCTTACATTAATATGAAAAGACTGCGCTCAAGAAAATTTGTGAGTTTTGGGGTCGATTCGTATCTCGACCGCCGCCTTGTTCCTTGATATCTGCGTGCACAGCTTGTTTGGACTTGCAACTCGCATGCAGTTTCCTACATTGTCCCAGTTTTGAAAAGGTGTCCGGCTAAAGTGGGTCTCAATGTAGTTGCTTGTGCATTCGTTATTCTCGGCGAAAGGAAGTCTCTAATGGTGTGACGAAGCGATTTAGGCGCCACGTATCCCCACGAGGAATCAGTCGAACGTAGTTCATTACAAGCGAATATTGGGTAAATTAAAATTTCTAGATGTGGGACCGGCGAGACGGCCGCCACGTATCCACGAGGAATCGGGTCAAACGTAGTTCATTACAAGCAAAGCGAAAGAAAACATTATTAAAGCTTAAATATGAGTTTATAAATTATTACGCTAAAATAAATCGCTTTTCCTATCCGTGCTCTGGCGGACAAGACGAGTGCAAATCCAATCAATACGCCTTCATGCTCTGCCTCGTGGATGGCTGGGTCTTCATGCTCTGCTATCTCCCTCTTCTGGCCTCTGCGTGGTGCATGCTCGGATAAATGATCGGTCGGCGGAATGGGCATAGGCGAAGTGTATTCCTCATCTAAGGTTATCAGTGCACATTGACGTGGCGTGGTTTGGCAAGGGTTATCATGCGCATTTGGGGCGTGATCCTTTGGAATTACCGCCTCCGATCGGTGCCTCGATTACATTCTGAGGAGTGACAACCCGATGTCATGTCCTGGGCTATCGGAGTGATACGCGCAGCGCTTGTTCTCATCATACCATCTTGGGATAGGGTCAGGAATCCTTCCTGGAATCGGTTGGATTAGGCCTGCAGCTCGCAACCTTTCATATATTTGAGGTATGGGTTCAGCTAGTGGGGTGCGAACTTTGGGTGGTTTTCCTTCAAAATTCTTATTTGCTCTGGGTGCATTGGGTGCTCTATTCTGTTGGCGGGCTTGATGGGTGGATCTATGCGGGGCAGGATAAACGGGTGCTTGTGAAGTGTTATATATAGGCTGTGTGTGGTAGTTGTGGTAGTATGATGGGTTTTGGTATGTTATGAATGCTTCGGGTTTGCGTTCTTGTACAAACATGGAAGGGGAAACTGTCTCTTTCTTCCTCTGTGAAATACCCCCGAGTGTCCCTGACTGAATCGCCTTATTAGTTGCCTGTAATCTTGCGGATTGTAATCCTGCCAGTTTTAATACCTTCTTCTACGAAGTCGCCCATTCTAACAACTTCCGCAAAACTCCATCCGATGACGCTTATCATTCGCTCATAATAGGTTGCGTCCTTCAAAGATTGTACGAATAGTGTGGTCATCTCGCTTTCCACCATGGGTGGTTGTACTTTCGCTGCCTCTGAACGCCACCTCATGGCGTATTCCCTGAATGTCTCAGTAGACCTCTTTTCTAGCTTCATTAGATAGAATCTATCCACAACGGTTTCTGTGTTGAACCGGAACCGCTCCACAAAGTCTTGGGCTAACGCATTCCAACTATGCCATTTTCGCGGATCTCGCTAGTATACGGTCTAGTCTTCCGGTCAAACTTGAATGAACAATTTCATGATGATTGCCGGGTTCTTTACTACTCCGATTTGCTTGTCGCAATATGACCTCAAGTGTGCCCGGGGGTTCCCTTTTCCATCAAATAGTTCAAACTTCTGGCCTTGTACCCCATGGCGGCTCGCGTGCGGATCGTGCAAAGGTCCTCGTAGTCTAGTCCTTCGTGACCTTTATCGATCGCATGCCCGAGCGCTTCCTTCAAACTATGAATTTCTTTGGCACGTCCTCGCCCATTTGGCTCGGACTTCCTCTCCATTTCTTCGTAATGATCCCTTCTTGGTGAAGCAGGGGACGGTAAAAGGTGAGGCTTCATTGCGTAAGTTAGTATGCAGGTTGTTTCTTTGTTTGGTAATGGGTGTGGTGCGTGGGTATTGGTTGACCTGGCGATTAGGGCTGATTATGGTGAAGTAGCGGTGAGTGAGGTATATGGGTAGTAGGAGGATCATTTTGAAGGTGGGGTTGAGGTTGGGTGGGCGGCGGTTTGTTCGGTGGTGGTGGCCTTTGTGGAGTTACGGGAGATATGTGGTGGTGGAGGTCGATCTGGATGGTTTGTGAAGTAGTGGCCCTTTGATCCGCATGAGGTATTCAAACTAATGGATAGGTTGGTCGATTCGTAGCCTCTCCATCTCAACTGCATATCAAGAATTTGTTGCGGCGGTGTGCAATACATTCTTCCCGATCGTGATATTCCTCCCTTCAAGGTTCTGTTTATTGTGACAGAATAATTCCCAAACCATTTGGCTCGGGCGCCCAGAGCGATCATATCATCATTCTTGCCTTGGACTGGTAAAGTGTGGATGCTCAGACATTGTTGAGTCAAATACGAACCGACCTTTGGGGAGGATGATAAATCTTTCTAAAAATGCAACAAACGGTGTTAGCATAAAGCACATGATTTGCAGGTATGTAGCAGATATATAGCACATTCAAACGTTTCCTAACATGCAGGGGGGACCTCTTTATGCCAGAGGTAGGCCTAAACGTCACATATACGAGGCCATGATAGATTTGTCCAAGTCGTCCAACTATAACGCCTTTGTTGGAAATGGCGACCAAACGACGGTGCTTTTCCCAATTTCAGCATGTCATGATTAGGCTTGGATTTATGCGTCCTTACCGCTACACATAATATCTTTGGTTGGCGTTGGGTTGAGAAACGTCGACAAGTTTGGTGTCTTCCTAATTGTGGTGTCGATGCCAGGGACCGACCCACCTAAGGTAAATACATGCACGCCCTAAAACAAAGGGTGGTATAGCTCTATCTTAAGTTTCTAAGATTTGGCTTTTCTAGACGTTGAGTTTCCAAGCGATCGCTTTCGAGTGAGAAGGCTCTGCGACCACCGGTTGGGCCGGATTCTCGCGCAAAACACCAACTCTCTTAAATTTGGGTGTTTGAAAGAAATTTGCAGTCTTGACACACCTGCGTGTGTTGTGTGTGATAGTGTGAATTTTCCAGAGTGGAAGAAATATGAACGGAATGCCAGTTTAAGGAAAGCAGTAAAGCAGGCAGCAATTAAAATTAAAAAAAAATAAAAAAATACAGCACACAAAATTAAATGCAAAAGTAATGCCAAATAATAACCCTAGGTCTGTTGTGGTTAAGAACCTAAATATCCCCAGTGGAGTCGCCATTCTGTCGCGCCCGATTTCGACCGCGACTTTATAAAGCGAACCCTGCTTAGAAAAAGGTGTTAGAAAATAAATAAAGGTGCTAAAAGGTATAAAATGATAGAAGGGTGCTTAAAAGTGCAAAAATGCTAAAGGGTTCGCGGAGTCGCCACCTAATTAGTTTGGGTGAATTAAGACACCTAAATGTTTAACTAGTTTAAAGTAAAACATTAACTCCATTTTAATGGTCTGCTAAACTTAATGAGATTCTGGGTAAGGGTTCTTTATTATCCTAAAGGGAAGAGGTTAGGCACCCTAAAGGATCCGCTAACTTGCGGTTGTCCGTTCAAACCTAGGGTCAATTATTGTTGCTAAGAATGCATGTTTTAAAGTATCTGAGCAAAGGATATTTTATAGGTATAAGTGTAATTTAGCCTGCACAAAATATAAGATTTGTTTCAAAATATATAAAGCAGATTTTAGTTGAAGACATGCACTTAGAAAGTAGTTAGAAGACGTATGAAATTATCCGTAGGTTGCTTAGTATAATATAGAAGTAATCATGCAAAGCCCATGATGACGAAAATATGATAGGGAGTATATCATGCAAAGATTAATGATCATGTGTATTTTATATGGGTGCTAATGGGAATTTATAAAAAAGAAAATGATTTTCCTTGATTTAGTAACTAATGTCTTGGCCTTCTAAATGATCATGCGACTAAGCGGTTTAATTATAGTTTAGGAAATGTGCGTCAAGCTATAATGATTAACCTAAAAGGAAGTAGATTTCTAACGTCAAACTAATTCCGAAAGGCACTCTAATGGCGAAAAGACCCTCTTAAACATTCTAATGGTGACCCAAAGATTAATTATTCTAGGCAACTCACTGCTAATAATGTAATGTTAGAACAATTAATTCACAACAAATGAATGGGGGCGGGAATAGAAAACAATAAAGGTGACTCGAGGGAATGACGATGTCATTCGCCGGTGGCTTGGAATTTATGATGCGGAGAGGGTGAAGCACATAAATGCGGGTCTTCGTGAATTGCGACGAGTCTCGTATTGAGACTCTTCCTTTTGCTCCAAGGCATTGCGTTACATGTGAAAGTAAGAAAACAATGATAAAGATTAGCATCCACCCAAATAATATTAGATATAATTAAACACGTCCAAAATTTACTAACTAATAAATAAGCATTGAGCACAAAGTTCAATATATAACCTGCACTTAAACTGTATACCGTAAATAAACAGTAAGGAGCAATAGGCAGCCAATAAAAAGGACTTGACTCAAATACATACTCACATTTGAATCATTTCATTTCAGCAATTTGAAAGAAAACGAGCCCAAAACAGTGGTTTACATGCGTGAAAATATGTTGGCCCAAACAACAATCAAAACCATAATTAATCATGAACTGGGCTTCATGTTTCCAAAAGCACATGTAAGAGAATACAACAGACCCAAGACTAGAGATATAACAAAACTAGAAGAAGCTCACCCCAACATATGATGGGCCAACTTAGACGCAGGTTCACAAATGCAAGTATTCAAGACTACATCTAACATGTATACTTGAACAACTGGTAATAAAATGCTTGACATGGGTAATTTAAAAAAAAAAAATAGGTATGCAACCTATCAGAGGGCATAGACATTCTGTACATACCAAGCCTATTCAAACCAATTCAAACTGAACCCTTTGACAATTTTAATGCCCAATCATAACCTATGTATATCGATATGTAAAGGCATAATTATACACCAAGATGGAATTCAACAGGGAACCATGGCTTAATATGACCTAACTTGGTTCATTAAATGCAAGATGCTATTGTAGATACTATTTGGACCACTAAACAGATAAGCCTGACACAAAATATATCTTAAGAGGTATTACACATTATTATGGATGTATTTTGACACTTAAGAAGATATGGGAAGCATATAATCAGTTTAGTAGACAGGTAGACACAGGGATGGACATATAATCAGTTAAAGATGGCATTTTAGATGTGCGGGGAAACCATTTGGCCAAGCCATCATGCCCAAATTCTGGATATACTACTACCGAACAAACAGGACATGTGAAAAGATCTGTGTATTTGCAAACAAGTATTACCAATAATTTCAGATCATATCAGTGGGCTAGCAGATGATATACAGATACACATACATAGGGAGATGCGCACAAACCACGTTAAACATGTATTTATCAGATCGAATGAGGGCAGGCACACAGATTAATTAGCAGCTAATTCACAACAACACATCAAACTTAAATATTAATCGATTAATGCATAGGACCAGAAAATTTCAATGAAACAATACCGAGAGGAAATTGAGTTTACCTTCTCCGGACAGCGACCCGGAGCAGCGTGTCAAGTCGTCGGTCCACTCGACGGGTTTTGGGTTTGCGATGCGAATAGAAAGGCAATGTTTGTTTGCTGATTTTTGGGCTGGAATTGAAATAAGGGGTTCGAACTTCCTATTCTTGCGGTGCTAATGGTCTAGGTGCTGAACCCTAACTCCCGATGCTCTGTCGATTCTTGCTACTGAACTGCTCTCTTCCCTGAGCTCTGCTCTGTGTCTCCTGGTCCTCCTTCGATGCCTATTGCATGTCGTTTATATAGCCTAACTCTAGGTTCTAAAATTGGTAAGTAAATAAGGGCTGAGATTGGGCTAATATTGGTGCTGATTCGACGAGATTTGCTACTGATTTTGTGTGATTCGAACGGTTATGGTGAGGAAATGATTGAGGAATTCGGGTGATGGATATGGTAAGGATATATTCTGGTTTATGGTAGGGGAAGACGCGAAAGGAAGGCGAGATTTAGGGCGTATGGGTGAGGGAGGCGGCGAGAAGGCTTAGGGTTTCGTTTAGGTGAGGGAGACGATGGGCGTGGTAAAGGGAAATGAAGGCTGGGTCGTGGGGTAATGGGCTGATAAGGGAGAGGGCTTGCGGGTGGGCTTTGCGGGTCGCGGATGGGCAGTGGGCTGGGCGAGTGGGTCGGGTCGGATGAATGATAAATTTGGGTAGTTAGTTTAGGTTAGTTTTAATTAGTTTTAGGAGTTAATTAGTGATAAATTAAATTAACAAATGTGATCAAATTATTTAGGTGCTTCATTAATCTAATTGTTATAATAAACGCGGGCGTGTTATTTAATGAGTGCTTAATATTTTAAAAATGCGGCGCTATTATTTAAAAACTTATTATTATGCATTATTGTGAAGTTAAATTAAAATTGAATTGAGTTTAGATTGAACTATTTAAATGCTAAATGCAAGTATGATATTTAAGAATTGTTTAAAGCTTTATAAATGCGACGCTATTAAAAGCGTGTATTAGATTAAAATTGATTTTAAATTACAAATGATTATGAAATTCTCTTGCGTATTAATAAATGCGGCTATGCTACCTGACACGACGTTATTGCTAAATTATTTATTTTATGTATTTATTAATTATTTAAGAATTACGACAGAGCTTGAAATCAATTAACGCGGACGCGAGACTCTAAGTGCTTGAAACTCTACGTAAGATGCGATGCCATTATTAAATTGTTTATTTATGCATGTATTTATGTTTTATCGCTGCATTTTATTATAAAAAACCCTAAAAATTATTTACAAAATTAGCCTAATTTTATAGTTAATGACTGGACGGGAGGGTCAAAATTGAGTGTCAACAGGTATTCACTACGAATGGTTCAAGTCCAAAAGACACCGTTTTCGATGCATGTCATATCGCGTTTGACAGAAATGATGATAAGTTTCTCTTTGTCTTATTTTCTATCCACGTGCGGGGTATTGTTAGATGTGTGAATAACAAATATGGGGTATTGTTGGAACTTGTAGAAGAAGAAGAGTAAAGTGATAAAAATGACTTCGGCAAAATTTGGCAAAAATTGGTCGAAGGGCCGAGACGCTTGGTGAAAGGTCCTAGGCTCTTAATGTCCAGTAAGTTACTGGAATTACCAAAGCGAATTAGGATCGGGCGCTTGGACGAAGGGTTGAGGCTCTTGATGGGCAGTAAGCTACTGAAATTGAAAAATGAATTAGGGCCGGGGCGCTAGGGGCAAGAGCCGAGGCGCTTCCAACGGAAATTTCCAGATTTGAACCAAAAGTTGTGTTTCTTCACATAAGGTCACAACCTTTAGGTGAAAGACTGCTTATGGTCGAATTTTATGATTTATAAAATATGTTGATCACTTGTTAGAAGATATACAACACAATACACATAACAATCAATCATTAAAACACAATTAATGATCTAAGATTGTTGCTTGATCTTCATCTTCTTCCTCAAGAACATTTCTGAAAAACACATAAAGTAAATTCGCGAGAAGTGAAGTTCTTATGCTAGAACTCTCACTAGATAGTTGTATCCTCAAGGCAGACGTCCGTAGAACTACAGCACAAGTGGAGACGAATTTTTGTCTTGGGACATTGCATCAAGCAGACCTCTATCTACACCAAATTAGTATGTGTTTAAGTATTTGTTGTACTTATTGTTGTTGATTTAAAGTTATACTGAATTACTTTAATATTATTGTGTTTATTCATTGATGAGTATAGATTGACACTAACAGGGTATTCTGCTAACTTGCTTTCTTGTATGTTATGCTTATCTCTGCTGTTGTTGTTGCTGCTTGCTACTGTTGTTGTTGAAAAAAAACATCAGAAAATGGTCGAACAATTACGAACAACGAGAAAGAAATAAGTCAATTACATGATAATAACATAAAATGGTGAGTGATTCTTAGTTTTAATTTTTGAAGAAATACCTCAATTTTTTATTTTTTGGGGATTGTTAGGGACGAATGGTGTTGGAGTTATTACCTGAAGGTTCAAGGAGACATTATATTTTCGGCCTTTTTGTTGGTCTTGGCCGAGATCATGCATTTCTTTTGTTTTGGAATTTAAAGTTTGTTTAAACATAGATTTTAATTTCAGTATTCCTCAATTTTAGATTGATTTGGTCATTCTGCTACTTGATTTGGGAATCCTTGGTAATCTTCAAATTTGCTAACTGTAGATTGTGAACGAGTATAATGAGCTCCTGACCTCGCAACTTGGTAATCTTCAAATTTTCGAACTGCAGATTATTAATCATGTATCCAAGAATCTCATAGTATGTCTTGATAATAAAGTATAATGCTTGGATAGAGTAGCAAATGAAAGTATAATCTTACTTAAAAGGTTGTTCAAGTAGAAAAGCTGCATCATTTTAAATGATATTATACTTTCATCAGATTAGTTCAGTGATGTATTGACTTTAAATTATTGCTGAATCTGATCTCAGATTTATGTGATTTCCATATGTGAATTTTGTTAGTTTTGGTTTGGACTAGTCAAGTAATTCTAGTGGTACTATCAGTCTTGGAAACTAAGCCATTACAATTTGTTTTGTATTTTTTTGTTAATGTATGATAAACACACTTCATTTTCTTAATTTGGCCAAGTTCAGTTTTTTGTTGTTTTCTAGAGTTCTAGAATATATGTTTTTTTACTGGTGCTTTGCAGAAGGCTGTTAGCTTTCAACTGTGTCTTGGAGGTAGATCTACCGTGAAGATCTCAAGATCACAGCAAAGCTGGCGGCCACTCTAGCAATGGAGTTTCACTGCTGCCATGGCAGCAGTCTTGCCACTAATGATATGGTAAAATTCCCTTTTTGAAGAAAAAGAAACTAATTTGGTAAATTTCCTCATGATTTATTCGATATGTGAGCTATTGAACTATTTTACTCAAAGATCTGGAGATACCCTTTGTGCATTTCACTCTACCTGGGTGACCTTAACTAGTAGTTCTATGTGCAATCTTAGTGTTGGTGTACTTTGTTTTTCTTTGAAACTGTAATGCAGTTTATTCTCGAGTCGACATGTTCTAAGTATTACTCTGTAGCTTAGCTAAATCCAGGTAGTTGTCATTTTCCAAATCTTTTTACCTTTGAAAATAGAGAACCTTGTGGAAGGGAGGGGAATAGTTCTTTTTGCTTTTCTTTTTGTTAGAGAAGTTGTTTGTATCATGTGAACATTTTCAATTTAAAAGGGTTGCATTACTCACTCATCGCGGCATCTCGAATTTATATTTCTATAATCCCATGACTGAGAAAATTATAGATTTATACATTTTTGTATTTTGTGATGCTAATGTAAATAGTATTTAGGTAGTTGAGTTATGCTTAGTTTTGCCTGGGTTGTTTCTGTTTTATTTGAGTACAGTTGTATTTACTTTATTCCAAACTTTTGCTCTCATGGCTATTGATTTTTCTTGTGTTCGGATATTACTAGCAATGTTGTGTTGTTGCATCAAGGTACAAAGCTGGACATGAAACATGATGAATATATGTTTGCTAGGCTAGATCTTTGATATGTTAACTACAATCCTAGGTTTTGCGACTTAAAGGCTAAAAATTCGGTTTTCTACATTATCACTACTAGGAGCAGATCAGTATATGCGAACGTTTCCCCTCCCTTTTTAATTATGTCCCTTTAATTACTTGTTAAATAAATTATGTGATGTGTGATAGGATTCTTAGCATATTGACTTGTTTTGTTTAGATTATAAACTGAAAAGATGTGTTAAAGATGTATATATGCTAGTAGTGCTTGAGTTTGTTGTGTGAACTGTAAAGTTCCGGGTCCTTTAACCCAAAGGAGAGTCTTTAGAATTTGTTGTGCCTGGAATATGGTTCACCTTCAGTAGTCTGTGTAGTGAAGATAGATATAGGTTTCCATGTTTAAATGAAGTGAACTAATGGAGATTTGTTTTACAGAGGGGAGTGCGGTTGCACATATAAATGCATTCAAAGACCTTCCTGGATATGAGAGGTAAGCTTTTACTTTTCATACTGTGGTATTGTACTGTCCCTTGATTTGATTTAATTGAGATTGATGCTCATTATGGTGTTTTCATTCTTGATTTCTTCTTTAAACAAATTCAATATTTGGAGCACTGCTATGACTGATATATAAGTTACAAATGGTGCTTATGACTACTCCAATTGGTTAATTGATTTCTATTGTGTTTAACAGTACAATGGAAAAAAAGTTTTTTCGCAACATGAGTTTAATGAGGTCCGTATTGAGTGGACACATCATTTTTCAAAGATTCTAAGTACTATAGAAGTTGTGTCACTTCATTTTGGATTATATGTACTTAGGTCTTATTTTGTAAAAAAAACATTTTGTTTTGGATACATTTGGGAACAAGAAGATTTGTAACATGATTTGATTAATTAGTTATATTTTAGTTACAATATGCTATTTTCCACCAATTTAATTATTACTGGAAAATTTAAAAAACAATTAACTAAATTAAATTAAATATTAAATACAAAATGCGTCAAAATCAAATTTTCCGCAATTATTTTATATTTAATTAAATTAATTAAAATTGAAATTTATTTAAAAATTTACCGACAAAAAGTATATTAAATTAATAAAATTCAAATATTTTACCGCTAAAATTTATAAATTCTCGGGGAAAAATAATAATAAATAAAGCAGGAATAGTCTCAGTCAACGAACAAATGTGTGACGGTTTATGCTCGTCACATATTATGTGATAGTTATTTAAACCGTCATCTATGAAGGACCTACTGTGACACGGGCTACAAAAACCGTCATTCACCCCATCTGATGACAATTTTTAACCGTCACCGTATGTCCTTTTTCTTGTAGTGACAACTAATAAAAGAATATTCGGAAAATATTTTATTACACTCCCGCAGTCGAAGCAGGAGGTTCACGAACACTGAGATAGACTCGAAAATCATCAAATAGTATGAGCGGAAGTCCTTTGGTGAAGATGTCGGCAATCAGATATTTGAAAGGAACATGAAGGACACGAACTTGACCACGATCCACTTTTCGCGAATGAAATGAATGTCCATCTCAATGTGTTTAGTGCGCTGATGTTGGACGGGATTTCCAGAAAGATATATCGCACTAATATTATCGCAGTAGACTAGTGTTGCCTTTTGAATCGGGCAGTGAAGCTCAAGTAGACGGTTATTGATCCAACAAGACTCAGAGACGACGTTGGTGACACCTCTGTACTCTGTTTCGACACTAGATCGAGATAGTGTAAGTTTCCTTTTAGAAGACCAAGAAAATAGATTATCTCTGAGGAAAACACAGTAACCAGATATGGAGCGTCGGGTGTCAAGACATCCATTACAATCAACATCAGAATAAGCAGTGAGACCAGTGAGTGAGGACATGTATAGATGTAATCCAAAGTGAAGTGTACCTTGGACATATCATAAAATACGTTTGAGGGCATACATGCGTGCTTTCGTCAGGTGTGCATGTGTAGGCAAATTTGTTGCACGACATAGGATATGTCAGCTCTCATGAATGTGAGGTACTATTGTACCCCAGCCAGACTACGATAGTGAGTCGGGTTTGAATATAGGGGGCCGAAATCAGCGTTGAGCTTGGAATTGGTGTCTACTGGTGTGTGAGATAGTTTGAAAGATGTCATGCCTGCACGGTCAATGATAACTTCAGCGTACTTCTTATGACACAGAAATATGCAGCTAGAATGTCGAGTGACAGAGATGCCCAAGAAATAACTCAGAGGGTCCATATCCTTTATATCAAACTCAGAGGAAAGAAGAGACATAATGGACAAGCGGAGAGTATCAGATGATGTGGTGAGGTTGATGTCATTAACATATAATAATAGGTAAGCCAATATGGAATGATCAGATCTGCTGTGTGAAAAAATGATAGAGGAGACATAATCAACGAACTACTGGTACCATGCTCGAGGATCATGTTTCAGTCCATAGAGCAATTTCCGCAACAGACACACATAATCCAAATGAATAGGATCCCTGAGACCCATAGGCTACTGCATATATACCATTTCATGAAGATCCCCATGTAAGAAGACATTTTTTACATCAAGCTGATGAATGAGCCAAGACTTGGATAGAGCAATGTTAAGGATGGTCTGGATGGTTGCGGGTTTATGATTGGGCTGAACATTTCATCACAATCCACTCCCACTTGTTGAGACCTGCCATCACCTACAAGACGAGCCTTATACGTATCTAAAGAACCACCAGATTTTTTTTTATGTCTAAAAATATACATGGAACGAATAATGTTAACAACAGGTGAATGGGGGTAATAGATCCCACGTCTTATTATCAATAAGAGCATTATATTCGTCAGTAATTGCGGCTTTCCAATTAGGGTCGGACAAGACATCATTTGGATTTCGAAGGATAGAGAAAGGGATAACTAAAATGGATAGGTTAAACAACCATTTAGGTTTATGAATTATGTACATAACATAGGTTTCCATAGCCCAAAAGCGTGTCTCGGGATGTGGGGTGGGAGAGGGTATGTCGCAAGACTACCGAGAGGAGAAAGGGTATATGTGGCAGGATCGGCTGGCCGATGGTCAATTTGCCGAGATGTGGCCGCAGAATCACCCTAAGACGGACTGTTCTGGGCCACCGTCGATAGAACCGGGTGGGCAGTGTATCCCAAACTGTCCGAGGTGGGGGCGTATGCCGAAGTCTAGGACGTGGGACTATGTAAATGATGAATTAGAAGAGGCTTCAAGCCATCATCTAGGAAGTCATAGGAATACCGAGGTGGCGAGTTTAGGGAGGTAAAAGAGAATTGAGACTCATTAAATAGGACATGACGTGAAATAATAATTTTATAGCTTGACAAGTCATAGCATGAGTAGACACAATGATTGGCGGGGTAACCCAGAAATACACACGGGGAAGACCGAGGTTGAAGTTTATGAGTGGTCGGATAGAGAGGATAACAAAGACATCCAAAGATACGCGAGTGTTGGTAGGAGGAGTTCCTACAAAATAGAACTTGAGTGGGCGACCGTTGAGTTTGAGACTTGTTTGGAATTATGTTTAAGATTAGATGGTCATGGAGAGTGCGCAATGCCAGAATTGATGGGGAATTAAGGTGTAAGCAAGTAGGGCACTGATTAAGTTGTTTATGGTTTGGATTTTCCGTTTGGCCTTACCATTTTGGGAGGAGGTGTAAGGGAAGGAAAATGAAAGATAAGATCGTTATTGGAGCAAAACAGCTTGAATTGATTATTATTGCATTTCATGTCATTGAAAACATTTTATGCTCTATTCAAATTGTGTTTTTACGAGAGCACTAAATGAGGAAAAACTGGGGTAGACATGAGATTTATTGTCAATTGGAAAAGTCTATAGAAAGTTGGAATAATCATCTAAAAACAACACATAATATTGATGGTCAGTTGTACTTAAAATATCAAACATCCACAAATCACTATGTATAATATCGAAATGTAGTAAAATACAATTTGTGGATACAGAAAATGGTAATTTAATATGTTTTCCAAAATGCAATATTCATATATAGGAGCCCTAGAAATATGATTGCAATTGATAAAATTATTTTCTGAAGGGAGCGTAAAATAGAATCTCTCGGATATCCTAATCTATAATTCCATAAGGAAGATTAAAGAGTAACAAAGGTTGATGGAACTGAGGTTGGATTGTTGATGGCGTTTGAAATAGGGTAGAGATCTCCGGTGCTGTCACATCTCATTATTCGTCTTCCTGTCGTAAAATCCTTTACGGAAAAATCAAAAGGATAAAAGTCAAGGAAAACATTATTATCAGTTATGAAATGTCGCACAAAGATTAGATTCTTAATGAGTTTAGAGCCATGTAGGACATTTTTAAGATTAGTGGCGGATGTGGTGGGTATACGAATGAATAAACAAAACCGCAAATGAGAATGTCTTATCCACTATCAACAATAATATTCCAATTTAAATTTAAATTACTCAAATTAGAATAAGATGAGAGAATATCTTGCGATGTCGTCATGTGAGATGTGACACCTGTGTCCATATACCAATTTTCATCTGGAGTGTTGAGTGACATTTTGTTCATAGCTTCCTCAATGTCAGTCGGTGCATAAGTTGAGGGCGGCGGCGGAGGGGAGGGGGATTGTGTAGGCCTGTTGGGGACTGTAAAATCCGGAAAAAATAAAATAATATATAGTTGTGGTTGGATTAATAAAAATATATATATATAAGAAAACAAAGAATAAATTGCATGGGATAGAGTTAGTGTTAAAGTTGGATAAATAGATAGATAAAATGAAAATAAGAAATCAAAAAAAAAAAAGAAAAAAAGAAGAAAAAAAAGAAGGATAGGCTGCAGCATGCACGTCCTTCCTTTCCCCTTCCCCCTTTTCATTTCCTCTCCAACTCTTGTCATTCCACCTCCCAAAGGTTATAGAAAACTCTCCACTTATACATTGTATTTACACACAAACAAAGTACATAGCATGAAAGTTAGAAAATCAGGAAAAAACAAGTGAACAAGAAGAGGAAAATTCTGGAAAAAAAACAAGAAAACAAGAAGAACAACAATAAAAGAAATACTAGGGAGCAAGGGTCCCTTGTAGCAACCGAATAACAATCATTTCACACATAAAATGTGAGTTTTCTCACTCAGAAATTCTTGGTAATATCCTTTATTTTAAGTTCAATACATGTTAGAATAAGAATTGAGTGTTGCAAAGAAATATTAAACTTTTGATTGTTTAGACAACTAGTTGCGTCATGAACTTTACGAACTGTTCTCACTGAGTTATAATTGTTAGAATTTGATGCAATTTGGAAGAGTGGTACACCTCTCTATTATGATCATATAGAACCAAAAATGAGATAAAATGGACATACGGTTTGAAAGTTATCATAGTTCAAAGTTCCTGCCTTAGATTTGGCCGAAATTCGGAAAGACATAATTACGGACTGTTTTTATTGAGTTTTACTTATTAGAATTATATGAAAATTTACATGGTTGTAAATCTCTCTGTTACGGACAGATATAGATAAAGAGTTATTAAAACGGACTTACGAGTTGAGAGTTATTATAGTTTGAAGTTGCTGCCTCGGATTCATCGGAATCCAGAAGGGCAGGACGTTGAAACGTAAAACTGTACTAATCTGTGGGGAATATGAAAATTGTTGCTAAATGAAAGTTCTAGATCTCTTTGTTGTGGACATTTTGAGACCTTACGGGGGTCTATCCGACTTACGGATTGAGAGTTATCGCTGTTAAAAGTTTCTGCCTTGGATCTATCGAGATCCAGGAAGGGCAGCGAATAAAAGTGTAAAACTGTACCAAATGGTACAGAATATGAAAGGATGGTTCACATGGAGACGTGTAGCTCTCTGTTCTCATCGTTTTGAGATTTTATGGGGCTTGAACGGGTTTACAGATTAGGAGTTATGACTATTCTAAGATTGAGTTCTGTTTAATAAAAATTCTGCCGAAACAAATTTTATGTGGCTGTTTTGAGGATAAATTTGTGTTAGTTACCCAAAGTAGTTTCAAATGAAATTTGGTACAGTGAAAGATCCCCGTATTACCTTAGTTTTCGCTTGAGAAACACCTTAGTTGGAGTTATGGTTAAAAAGTTATAATCGTTACAAGTATGAATGACAGAATGTTGGGAAAGAGAATATTATTTATTCGATCTTCTGAAAAATATGAAAAGTGAATACGTGTTCACATAAATATATAAATATAAACATAATGGATCGGGTTGCACGCCGCAACAAAACGTAAAGTGAATACGTGTTCACAAATACGTAAATTTAATGGGTCGGGTTGCGCGCAACAAAAGCGTAAAGTGAATACGTGTTCACAAATACGTAAATATAATGGGTCGGGTTGCGCGCAACAAAGCGTAAAGTGAATACGCGTTCACAAATACGTAAATATAATGGGTGGGTTGCGCGCAACAAAACGTAAAGTGAATACGCGTTCACAAATACGTAAATATAATGGATCGGGTTGCCGCAACAAAACGTAAAGTGAATACGTGTTCACAAATACGTAAATATAATGGATCGGATTGCACGCAACAAATATGAAAGATGAATACATGTTCACCTATATATAAATATGAAAAGTGAATACGTTCACAAATATATAAATGTAATAAACATGTGAAAATGCAGGGGAATGTCTTAACGTATAATACAAGATAAAATGAAGTGTTAGTTAAACCGAGAATTTCCTATGAGGAGTTGTTGCATATTTAAAAATGTTGTAACCTGATATGTTTTTGCAATATGCTTATTACGTTATAATGTGATTGCGCTTGGAATATTGTGGTGTTACTTTGAATTGCAGGTAAGGTTCTCCTCGGCCCGGATGGTAGAGTGACTCTTTATTTAACATGTTTCAGAAAGCGTGATAGAGAAAGGCTCCACGCCAAGGCTAGCGATCGTCCATGACCTCTTGTCATACCAAGTCCATTCTTGGGCTTGATATTCGTCGAGTTCGGGATGTCTGCTCGATGTCTCGAAATGCGGTGTGGAATGGTATCCCTTCCAACTTAGAATAATCTTTGTCAGTATGTCTAGGTAGAAACAATATTTGCACGAGCATGGGCTCGCGTTATGTTTTTAATAAAGTCATAAACATATTTCTTTATTGTTATTTTTATTAATAGCTCCGTATTTGAATATAAGTTCAAATTTCTAAATAAAGAGAATTAAATGGTGCTCCTGGTGGGAAATAATTGTCCAGGTGTCATCACGCCCTAAGTAAAGACTTAGGAAAAGTCGGGGCGTGACAGGGACGTGGGCCGAGTATGCCAGGGTGGGCTTGTCAGTTCTGAGGTGAATTCCACGAGGATGTCAGGTACGGGCTAAGAGGAGAGGCCCATGATGGTGAGCCCCATGCAGACTACAGCGGAGGCTGCTGCCACTGCCGCAGTTGCTGCTGGCTATTTCCTACTAGTGGAGACTGCCCCTTCCCGCCTCCATTGTTGCTGAAATTCTATCCGCCACGGACCTTGTCGGACTGCCTACTCCGGTGGTTGTTGCGGGTAGATGCGGGATGTTGCAGGTCCTCAGGCCGACGATTTTAGTTGCCGGAGTTGGAGGCCCTACCGTCGGTGATGCTGGCCTGAGTGGTATTATGCTTGATTTTCCGGGGTTCCTTAAGAATAAGCTTTGAATGTGTCTCATTAAATAGAGGCAACGACGTGCATTGCTGAAGGATAGTGGAAACGCTGTCATAGGATTTGTTCAAGCCTGCAATAAGTTGCATGACCAATCGCTGATTAGTGAGTGATGCCCGACGTTGGATAGTTGGTCGGCAAACATCTTAAGTTCTTGACAATATGCATACACATTTTGAAAATCGTCCTTGAACTTATTTTCAAGGTATAACGCTCGTTGAGTTTTGTTGTCGTGAAAAATACTTTCCTAACATTCCCACGTTTTGCGGCAGTGACAACAGTCTCAATGATGGTGTGCAATAGATCATTAGAGATTGTACCATATATCCACTGTAGGACGACTGCGTCCAAACGAGACCATAGTGCATCATCAGAAGTCAAGGCCGAGGGTAGGTCTGTGGACTTCGGTGTAGGAGGGATGATGTGGTCGATAACTTCGTACAATGAATCTTAAAAAACTCTGCACACGAAGAGTATTGACCCTTTTCCATCTCAAGGGTGATATGGATGATTTTTTTTATGTTGTTTACTGCATGTGTAGGATGACATTTGGTTTTGTCAGCCATGAAAGATGAAATTTAGGAGAAGGGAGAGAGAATGGATGGAAAAAAACACTAGGGGGTGGCGGCCGAGAGCTATGTTCGGCGGCAGTGGAGGTATTTTTAGGCTACTGATACCATAAAAAAATATGTTCCTTGATTATATTCATCAATAATGTACAATATATATAGTAGTACAAGAATATTTAAACTAGATAACTAATCAACCTAATTACAATAGGAAATATAATTCTACCTAAAACGGGTGACCTAATTACAATAGAAATACAATTCTACCTAAAATAAGAGATATACAAGTAATAAAAAAATATTCAGGAAATATTCTATTAATATCTAATAAAGAAGATAATTATAGCGCGAGATGAAAAGTTGATTAATTACATTAAAGACTTTTTAGGCTATTAAATATAAAATAAATATATATAAAAGAAGGATAAAAGATCAAAAAAGGAGAAAAAAACGATGAATGGTATTCTAGGCTATAGAGTGGGGCTACATCACCTTGTCTATGACTAGCTTTAATATATATATATATATATATATATATATATATATATAAATTTATCCGCGCTTAGCGCGGCCGGTCCCATCTATATTTTTCAAATATAAATCTAGTTGTAAAGATAAACAACATTTATAATACAAAAAAAAAGTATATTACAAGACATGCACAAGACAAAAATTAACAATCAATTTCATAAGAAAAATATATTATACATATAAAAATTTAATAGGAAAAAATCCAAATAAAATATTGCATACTTTTTCACATGAAAAATGAAATATAAGATAATTATACAATGCCACAAATAGATTGTTATCCGTTCTCTAATGAAATCTTTATTTTTGGGTTTGAGAAATTCCATGGATGCAATAAGTTACTACTACCCACAAATTGTTATATAGCCTGCCTTCATAATTCACAACTTTCCATTTCCATAACTTCTTAATATATTACAATTAATTAAAAACTTCCGTCGTTTCATTAATTCCTCCTTAAGCATAGGTTTATGCATGTTGAAATAGTGCTCTAAATGTATCTAATTATTGGAGTAGTTAATTAATCTTTGGAAAGCCGTAAGTGTCGTTCATTTCCCCATACTCACCAGGTTATTCAACGTTTTATTCATCTTTGGAAGGGTTTACCCTGTGCGCACTCGAAAGAGTAGCGGCTGCGGGTTCCTTCGTCAACAAAAAAAGTGATGAATTTTTTGAGTTTTTTTACTTAGCTTATAATGAGAAAAATTTAGAAACGGCCAAAAACAAGGGAGAAAAAAATAATTATGTTTTTGGCCAAAGAGATGTTCATATCACTCTTAGAGAGAGACATATAAGTAATTTTTCTTAACTTTTATCATATTTTTGTTCTTCATCATACATTACCAGATCTTCATTCGTAAGGATCTCTCCTCACGTGACATCCTTTTCATTCTTGCAAATTCAATCCATTTACATATATGTAATCCAAACGATATTCCTGCAAACATATTAAATAGTATTTCAATCAAATTCACTACAATTAAATAAAATAAAATTCTCAACAAATACTTCAAATATCATACATCACAAAAGAAATTATAAAAGAAACATACTTGAAAGCTCTACCTATGATATTTTGGTCCTTTGCTACAAGATTGAAGACTTCAAATGATTCTGTACAATATGTTACTACTAAAAGCTAAACCTGTCAACCGGTCCGGGTTGACCCGGAACTGGACCGGTTGACCCGGTGGTTTAACCGGACCGGCCCGGACATACCGGGTTAGGGGTCGGATTGTCCCCCAACCCCAACCCGCACGGGTCATTTCAGAAAGCTCAAGAAAATCTTCAGAAAACAAAAATAAAAAACACACATGAGAAAAATCAAACAAAAACATGACAACCACATTTCAACTAATTAAATATTATAAAAAGGATGAGTAAAAGAAAATATATTGAGAGAGAAGGGGGGGTGGGGTTACCTGGCTCAAGCAATTACCTGGACGACCATTGCTTTTAACATGCTAAATAGAGTCCAAGGCAAAACTAAAAAGTCGTGTGGGCATGAGGCTAATTAAACAAGAGGATTACGTGCTCATTATTTCCGCTGGGTAGCTACGTACAGCCTATGTTGTATTAATATGTAATATGTATTAATAAATGCTAATTGTCCTCTTGCTTTCAGAATGACGAATAAACATTAAAATTTGCTAGTAAGTGAATAGTTCAAACGTAGAAATTTTCAACAGTTGAGAGGAAGAAGAAAAGGTGTAACAAAGAGAGTTAAAGAGGTGTAATTAATAGAATTAAGAGAGTGAGTTTTTAGCTGTCGAGTGTATAATTTATTAATTTTAAAATGAGGAAAAATTTAAAAAAAGAAGAAAAAAGATAAATAATAATCTAGGTCATAGAGACGTGTCACGTCACCTTGTGTAGCTTTATTATATAAATAGATTATAGTGGGTGACCATAAGATAACTAGGTATCGATAAATGTTGATGAAGTAGTGGTGACATCTCTTCTTCGTATATGTTTTTGAATGGATATACTCCCTCCGTCCCATGAAGATGGTTGACTCGACACAGAGTTTAGAAAAGAAATGAAGACTTTAAAAAATTGTGGTTTAAAACAACACATTGAGAAATGTGTGACTACAAATTGTTTCATTAAGCGTAAAATGAAAAATTTATAATTACATTGTTATTAAATATAAAAATGTGTCATCTTTTTTTGGACTGACTAAAACAGAAAGAGTGTTATCTAAATTGGGACGGAGAGAGTAGCATCTTAATAATATTAAGAATTTGTTACGGTTTGATCATTTATAGCTATTTAGACTTAGTAAGCGATTGTAAAAGAAAAAAACAGACTCACTGAATATTTGAAATTTGAATAATTATGATTCAGATCCAAACATTTATATTTAATATAGAAGAATACAATGGGAATGAGGTGGTGGGAGTGGGTGGCGGGAGTGGGATGGAGGTGGGGGTGAAATGGGGTGGTCAAGTGGTAGAGAGGCGGGGATGGGGTTGCGGGTGTTTGAGATGGAAATGTTGCGTTATAGAGCATAATCGCATAGCAAACTTGTACTGAGATGTATTTATGTATGTACATTGTTAGTCGGTTAGTCAAGTAGTTAATTATGATGTTAGAGTTGCTAATGATGATTAGTTAAGTAGTTAGATATAGAATTTAAAGTTAGCTATAAGTAGCTCTTGTACAACTCATTTACAATTTCAGTTGAGTGAATACATATATTTTGCAATCTCAATATTCCTTTCTCTAAGATTTCCTTCTCCTCTTCTTCATTGATAACCACCATTGATGGTTATCACTTCTTCATTCATTGTATAATTTAACATGGTATCAGATCAATGTTAAATGCGATACTTTGAGAATTTGTATTTGATTTCTCGATTATTCATTTTCGCATCTTCTCTTTACTTCTAGTTCTTCAATGTTGTGAATCACGAAGTTCTTCTAGTTGGTCTTATTGATTTCTGTACTGCCTTCATTTCGCAAATCGCGAAGCTATTTCAGTTGATTTCTCAAAGAATTATGAAAGGTTTAACCACGAATTCTGTAAATGCTTGATTTACACATGCAAGCAGTCAAACTCTTGATCCTAATGATTTTTTATATGAACATCCATCAGACACCCCAAGAATTGCTCTAGTTCCTCAATAGTTGACATGTACAGAGAATTACTCAAAATAGAGTAGGGTGATGCGATTGTCATTGCTCATGAAGAACAAAATCAGATTCATCGATGGATCGTGTAAAATAGAAAGCTACGTGAATGATGAATACTGTATGCATCAATGGGAGAGGTGCAATGCAATTGTACAATCGTGGATTATGAAGTCAATTGCGAAAGAGCTTAGGAAATGGATTGTTTACTCATTAGATGCTAGAGGAGTCTGGGAAGCTTTTAAGGAAAAGTTCGATAATATAAATGGAACTCGAATTTATAATATGAATAGGGAGATTTGTTAATTGATGTAATGAATCTCTACTATATCTGTATACTACTCTAGATTGAATGATATGTGGGCAGAATTTGAGGATGTTATACCTTTTCCTGGATGTGATTGTCTTAAGTCTAAACCATTTGTTGGGTTTCTGCATCAACAAAAGATGATGAAGTTTTTAATGGGGATTAATGAAACTTATGCACCTCAACGAAGTAACATACTCAATATGAATCTGATGCCAACTCTTAACTAAGCTTATGCTATGTTGATTTATGAGGAAAGTCAAAGAATTAGTGGGCCTTATGGTACATAAACTAGTATTTTAGGCAATTCACCCATAGGGACAACTAATAATGTCCTAGTTGATGCTAATGCTTCAAATATTAATGGGTTGAATGTTAGACCTAAGCAGAATTAGGAGTTTCAATACAGTTACTGCCATAAGAAAGGACACTTTAAGGAAAACGGTTACCAATTGAAAGGATATCCACCTGGATTCAAGTTTGCCAATGAAAGGATAGATAATTATCCAACATCAAAGGCACATATTGCTAATGTGGGAAGAAAGCCAAAGTAGTGGTCATGGTCATGGAGGAATTCACAACACTCAAGGACAAAATGGTAACACTATGATAGGAGGACATATAATACAAGTCCAACATGTGTTCACTCAGACTCAGTACCAATAAATTCTCAGATTGCTGAATAATTTCAACATTGATAAGACTCATAAGAAAATGGCAAACATAGCAGGTATATTCTCTGATAACCAAGGTATGTGGATTGTTGATTCTGGGGCTACTAATCACATGATAACTTGTTTGAACTTACTGACTTGTCCTACTTCTATTCCACAATCAAATACTAAAACATTTCACTTACCTAATGGAGATAGCACACCAATTATTCATATAGGTAAATGCAATCTGCCTAATTCTCAAAAACTCCATAATGTTCTCTATGTCCCTAACTTCAAATAAAACCTTATTTCAAGGTATAAAAAAGAGCTAAAATGTTCTGTTTTTTTCCTGATTTATGTGTTTTTCAGGACCTCTTCAATGATAAGGTGAGAGGGATTGATAGTCTCAATGATGGACTCTACATTTTCCATCCTACATCACCTGCTGCTACTTCTACTTCAAAGTGTCTAGCCACCTATGTTCACATTAATCCAAGCTCATCTACCCAAAGTAATTCAAGTTTTTGTCACGACCCCTTATAAGAATCGTGGTGGCACATAAACTTTTCACCAGTAGGCGAACTACCCCAATCTCATACAACAAGATATGAGGAAGAAATACGAAAATAGAACAAAATACTTATAATTGTTTATCATAATATAAATACACAGAACATAGTCTGAAAGTCAAATGAAACCCCCAAAAGATCCAGTCAATAATACAAGAGCGATGCTGTCATATTACATCAGTCAAATGAAATGGAACAATTCTTATACATGTCTCTCGAATCATAATAAAGGTAATATAGACATAGAGCATCCCAGGGCATGTCGGTAGTGGCATGCTCACCTTGAATGTTGAAATCAACCTACTCGGACTAAGCCACGCGGTCCGAACTAGTAGATGGAGTATAATCTATATCCAAAAAGAATGCAATAAGCGTAGCATGAGTACACAACATATTCCTATAGACATCATAGGCCGACAATGATAGAAGATACGCAAAAGAGATAAATACCGAGTTGACACCACATAATCCTATACTAGACATTTCAATATTCCAAGTAAGTCACATAGTCCATACAAAGTTCACTGAAGTCAACAAACCACTTATTCAGATACCATTTCATATACATGAGAGTTATCTGATTACAGAAAGGTTCAATAAAAGTGTTCCAGTACTTAATAATCAGTTCTAACTCTTTTTTATGCAGAATTCAACCAAGTCATCAATTATAAAATCGACACTTAATCCATCCACATATAAGCAATACAATGAGATATGAATGCAATATATATGTCAGGTATTTTTCATCTCCAGTATACACGTGTTCAAATTTTATGAACTGCACACATGGAGGACCCGCGAAGTTCATATACTCCTCTGAAATATCTTAACGGAGTCCAGCTCTTAGCTGAATAACTGTTGCAGGCGTGCAACTCCATTTTTCGCATATCATCATCATCTCAATGTTGTCATGATCTTATAAGTGTTCTTATCTTTCTAGTCTGTTGGACTCACAATATTTCTATACCACTCTCATATCAATATCAACAGAACCATGAGTGTATGAATGCAAATGACAATATAAGGCAGAAGTCATGATGTAATGAGATGCAACCAAGTGTAGAGATGAATATCACATACTTTTAAGAATTAAATAACATACAATCCAAGTACAAATTAGGATATCATATCGAAAGCAGATGTGATGAATAAAAATACAATAGCAAGTATGGTGACTAGCCCACATAATGGCGACAAACCCAATCAATCAACAATTGGAATCAACATAAGGCTGATTCCTCAAATCACTTATCATCATAATTCAACCGATACCTACTAAAATATTCATCACAATCATTTGAGTGGAACCCCCAAACACGCTCAATATCTCTAATATTTATATCAATTTACGTATTTCTATCGGAGTCTAGTGAAAGTAAACTATAGCCTACCTCTGGGCCAAACATGAGCCTCCAACAATCAACTCTCTATGTTTGCCTTGCTCTTCCGAAGCGCCTCGTGGTAATCGAAGTCTAATCACGCATAAACTATTTGCTAATATAAATCTTACATAACATACAAGGACATAATCTTTAAACAAAATCAAGACATCCAAAATCAACCCCGGACCCACATCGTCAAGACTCAAACTTTTTTACCCAAAAATATAAACACATACTAAGTAATCATATCATTAAATTAATTAGAAGTCTAAGCTCATTTGGACCTTCAATTGAACAATATACGAAAAGCACCAATTCACAACACTAGAATTTCATCCAATTTAGAAAGGGTTTCTATAATTAAATTAAAATCTACAACATGATAATCTAGCATATTCTATCACTAATTCATAATATTAAAGTAAACTAATCAATAAACACCGCTAAATCAAGAATTCAACTCTCTTAATCTCATATGAAAGTCATAACTCGTCTTCCCCAATTCACATGTACACTATATCACCGTTAAAGACTTAGAAATAGGAACTATAATCACAAAGGATGAAAACTTTACCTCAAATGAAGAATTCACTCTCAATCTTCAGAATTTCACTTATTGCAACTCTAGGTTGGAGGAAAGACTGTTTTGGGAATGAGATTTGACCTAGAAAATTAAATAAGTTTCTTGATTTAGCGATCCCGCTCCAGCGGAATCGACTCCTGCGGAAAATGACCTCGCCAGGGCACAATCACTTGATAGCTCGCCCCAACGCAGAAGCGAACCCGACTCCGCAGAAGCGCAACTGCCCCTGCGTGAACAACCTCCACCGAGGCGGAAACTTACCAATTACCCACATAACGCTTCTATGAGTAAACCTCCGCAGAGGCAAATACGCAGGAGCGGACACCAGTGGCGCCGGGGTGGACACCAGACACCAGCAAAATGGAAACTAACTCCATCTTCCACCAAACACCCGAAATACTCCAGAAACCCCTCGAACACAAACCAGCCATGCTCTCCCAGGATAAACAGTGCTATGAAATCACTCGTGCCATCAAATTTCTATTTAACCGATTAAGACATACTTTTCTAAACAATCTCCCAAAATAGCAAATAACCAAATTTCACAAATAGTACCACAAAATACATCTGATTACCTCAGGAAGCAAATAGATGACTCGACTAAGTCATAAGTAACCCTCCAAAACTACCGAAAGTGACGGTACCCGAAAACGAACCCATCTAGTCAAAAGTCAACCTTGAGTCAAACTATCCAACTATAAGGTTCTAGTTTTGAGTTTATCCGAAACTCATATAAATAGACTTCAAGATCCATGCCACCTATCCCCGTGCATCACAAACTCGATATAGAGTCTACATGAAGGGTAAAATAGTCAAATAGAGGTCTTAGGCTAAAAATGACCGGATGGGTTGCTACATCAGACACCAATTAAACAAACGTTCATCCTTGAATGTAGAGAAATGGAAAGGGAAACATACCAGAAGTAGTAAACAAATCAGGATATATGCTCCTCATGTCAGACTTTGTTTCCCAAGTCACCTTCTCAATAGGACGATGCTTCTATTGCACCTTCGCAAAAGCTATCTCCCCGGACTTTTATTTTTTCACTTGCCTATCCAAAATAGCCACAAGATTCTCCTCGAACTCCAAATTCTGATCTAGCAATACGGAGTTCCACTGAATGATATAAGAACCATCGATATGATAGTTCTTCAGCATAGACACATGAAAAACCAGATGGACACATGAAAGACCTAGTGGTAAAGCCAACTCATATGTCATCTCTCCAACCCTCTAAAAAATCTCAAAAGGTGTGATATACCTCAAACTCAACTTTCCTCTATTGTTGAACCTCATCACATCCTTCATGGGTGATACTTTCAAAAGAACTCGGTCACCAACCATAACTTCATATCTCAGACCTTTCAATTTGCATACCCATTCTGCCTGCTCTAAGCTGCCGGGAGCTTGTTCTGAATCAGCTTTACTTCGCTAAAGAATCTCTCAATAAATCGATACCCCAAGGATGAACCTCGAATGCATCAAACCACCCAATTGGAGATCGACATCTTCTACTATATAAAGCCTCAAATGACGCCATATTAATATTGGAGTGATAACTGTTGTTATATGCAAACTCTATCAAGGGTAAGAAATGGCCCCAATGACAATAAAAATCAATCATGCAGGCTCATAACATATCCTCCAATACCTGAATAGTTCGCTCGGACTGACCATCGTTCTGAGGGTGCAATGGTATGCTGAGATCCAAGCGAGTACCCAACTTGTTTTGCAAAGTCTGCCAGAAATGAGAAGTAACCCTTGTACCCCAGTCCGAGATGATAGAAATAGAAACCCCATGAAGATGAACAATATCACAAATATAGATATTAGCCAACTTCTCTGAATTTTAAGTCGTTTGGATCAAAATGAAATATGTGAACTTGGTCAGCCTATCAATAATGACCTAAATAGTATCAAACTTGCCCAAAGTCTTGGGCAACCCAACCACAAAATCCATGGTAATCCCCTCCCACTTTCATTCAGGAATGGGTATCATCTGAGATACACCATCGAGTTGCTAATGCTCATACTTGACATGATGACTATTCTGACACCGAGACACAAACTCAACAATATCTCTCTTCATCTTACCCCACTAATAGTGCTATTTCAAGTTAAGATATATCTTAGTAGAACCTGGATAAATGGAATACCTAGAGTTGTGGGCCTCCTCCATAATAAATCTTGTAAAATCACTCACACGAGGAACACACACTCTACCCTTGATCCTCAACACCACATCACTATCAATCATAGCCTCCTTGACTTCAGTACTCATTACCTTATCTCTTATTTTGCACAACTTTACATCATCATACTGGTGTGCATTAATCTACTCCAAAAGAGATGACCTCACCTCAACATAAGCCAAAATCCTACCTGGATTCAAAATATCAAGCCACACAAAATGGTTGGCTAAGGACTAGACCCCCAATATGAAAAGACGCTCAGAAATGATCAAGCGAGCTAAACTCTCCATGCTGACTGCCTTTCGGCTCAAGACATCCCCTACTATATTGGCCTTGTCTAGATGGTACAAAATGGTCATGTCATAATCCTTCAACAACTCAATCAACCAATGTTGTCTAGAATTTAAATCCCTCAGATTGAACACATGATGAAGACTGCAGTGGTCGGTATATACTTCACAATGAATGCCATATAGGTAACTTCTCAAAATCTTCAAAGCAAACACAACGACAACTAACTATAAGTCATGAATAGGGTAATTCTTCTCATGCACCTTCAACTGCCTCGATACATAAGTTATAACCTTATTCTCTTACATCAACACACAACCCAACCCAATCCTTAAAGTATCACAATACACGGTAAAGTCCTTGTCCTATAATGGAAGGGATAAAATTAGGGATGTGGTCAAAAGTGACTTGAGCGTTTGAAAGATCTTGTAACATCTCATACATTCAGGCGATGTTTGGAGCAGCTAAGCGTATGCAAGTATACCTGAGGCTTGAGGAAATTTGGTTATTGAGGTATTCACATCAAGAGCTTAACATATAAAATGATGTCATCCCAAAACAATTTAGGACTTACCAAGCCAGACAACAATGATCGGCTAATTGATGATCGGTTAAGTAAGGATTGGCTAATTAACAACTGTGATCGGCTTATCAATAAATCGTAGTGCGTGACAACTGTAATCGACCGATTAATGATTTGTAGTGGGGGACAAGACTAAGTGGGAATGTTACGTGTAACATTTAGATAAACACCCCTAGCATTTTAATTTGATGCATAACACAAGACAAGATATACTTGTAGCAACGAGATATAGGCAACATCATGGTAATGTTCATTGATATCAATTGGTGTTAGCCGCAGCAAGCAAAACACAATTCCTAAGTTATATTGAATTCTATTTGCGAGCTGGGTCATTCGTGCTTAAAGGTTAAACACCATACATACTACTTGGGTTGGATTATTGAGTGTATTGGCTAAGGTATGTAAAGGCAAATTATTTCTTGTTTTGGCATGTTCCATGTAATAAAATATAATCGTGGTAATGTTCTATAAATTATTCTACTCTTAGTAGTTAAGGATATTCATGTTATTGATTCCTATGTTGAAAGCATGTCTAAATATATTTCCAAATCCTTATTGAGGTATACTAAAAAAATGTTGATATTCCCAAAGTTAGCCGAATGTACATGTTATGTTCACAGTGTTAGCCGAAGCCACAAAGATATTATGTCATCCGATAAGTTCAGAATATTTTATTGTCATTCCTACATTTGCATGTGCATTGCATTCATGTATTATCCTAGACCCACATGTGTTATATACACACTATTATAAGGTAAATATTATATATATGTAGGGGATGGGGAAAAGGGGAAGGCATTATATACGCACACCACCTGCAGCTGGTACATACTATCACAAAAGATGCCCAAATAGGCCAAAATGATTATGCATGCCCATAGAGGCCGATATAACCTGATGCCCACAGAGGCAGTTATGGGGAAAGAAGATGTCATTACATGATATATATATATATATATATACCACATTTGCATTGTGCATGACATTTAGGCATATTAGGGCCCTCAAAGACATTCACTATTGGTCAGTTGTTTATGTCGGCTGATGTCGTCAGCCGTTTCGTCGGTTGTTTCTATCGGCTACTATCGACTTTTGCTATCGGTTGTTACTATCGTCTAGTTCTATTTCAGTTTGTTGCTATATTCCTATTATGTTATTATTCATGCCTAACATACTCAGTACATTAGTCGTACTAACGTCCCTTTTGTCTAGGGATGCTGCGTTAAATGCCTGTAGGTTTAGTTAAAAAAAGTGATAGTTCGCGCTAGTAGGTTGCTAGTTCAGCTGATATTTGAAGCACTCTATTTATTCCAGAGTTGTAGTCTAGCCTTGGTATGGTATTTTGCATATGAATATGGTATGACGGGGCCCTGTCCCGACCTCTTTGACATTGCATACTCTTTTAGAGACTTGTAAACAGGTGTCCTGTGTGTAGTAGTCTTATACGACCTTGCCGGGTATGCATATGTATATAAGACGGGGTTTCTAGTTGTAAGATAGTACATAATTCTTTCCCAGTATATCATCTTTATGTGTCGGTTGGGTATTGGGTGACGACCATTGTGGCCCGTGATTAATTATGATTGAGTGTTGACTATACAGCTAGTGGTACCCGACGGGTAAAATTTGGGTGCCCGTGATGACCCTCCAGTTTGGGTCATGACAAACTTGGTATCAGAGCATGTCTGTTCTAGGGAGTCTACAAGCCGTGTCTAGTAGAGTCTTGTTTATGGGTGTGTAGCGTGCCACACTTATAAACAGGAGGCTGTAAGACATTTAGGGATGATTATATTCTTTCATATCATAAATCGTGTAGTAGAGCTGAGTCCCTCAGAATTCAAGTTTAACTCATGCCTGATACTGTTTCAGTAATGCCAGTTACCAAAAAGCCTTCGGTTAGTTCATATTCGTAGCTAGTAAAAAGTGACTTCCATCAGATAATTGATATTCCAAAAGGGTAGTATTATGTTCAAAATTTGAGATTATGAGAAGTTCTCACGCTTATACGGAAGATATAATGCAAGCCTGGTAAGCGAAACGTTTGTTTTGAAAAAAAGAGAGTTAATTAAGGAAGTGTTGCGCACCGGGATGCATAAGATTATAAGGATTCGCTCTGTAGACCTTATCGTGTTTACGATTACAGCAATGCTTTCTTCCAGTAGGATTATGATTAGTTGGGAGATTTAAGTTGGATTGAGTATAAATACGAGTAGTATGCTCTCTATTAAGATAGATCCATCAGAGGATATGAGTAAGATGATTTCCCAAGTGTCGACGAATCTAGTAGTACTGGAAGAGTTGAAAGAAGCTCATGTACCACCAATCCTACCACTTGCTTTATCTGATTAGGATGCAAAGAGACTGGTGCAGGTATTGAATCAATTAGTTGTATCCAAGCACGACCTCATCCTAGAGCATCTGATAGAGATAGGCCTTGAGGGGTCAGGAAGCTCATAATCAGAGAGTTTATTAGTCGGGAATCACTGAAATTCAAAGGATTCAAATATGCTAATACCTCAGGGTCAATATTATAGAGGTTAAGAGAGACCGCCCCGACCATCTTATAGTCAGTGTGGTCGAGTGCATGCCGGATTATGCCGTAATGGCATAAGGGGTTAGTTTAGTGTAGAGGTCATGGCCACAACATTCCGAAGTGTCCTATGTTGATGCACAAAGGTAAGGATAAGATGATTATGAGTTGTATAAATGAAAGAGCAGAAGACATTATTGGAAGGTTTAGTAGGTTATGAAAATCTATACATTTTACAGTGATATTTGCTAATCAGAATAAGAGAATATGTTATGTACGTGTGACCTAAATTGTAAGGTCTTATCCAGAAAAGATTGGGAATTGTTCCAGGATATCATTAATGAGAATGGATTACTACAATCAAATCGTCTGAAGAGTGACCATCAGTAAGTTTAAGAAGATCACGTAAAATGAAGTACCCATAATAGTGAGCCCAAGTCATATATAAGGATCAATTTATCCACGACAGTGGAAAGGGAATAAGCCTCTCATACATGCGTAAAGGGCAGTACCAATTATTATTGAGAGTTACAGGTATCCATGTTAGTAAAATAAGGCATGTTATAGGTATTGATGGATAAGGTCTTTAGCTTCATTGTGTATCATATTACAATTCCAAATAATCTTTGGATAACACTAACGCGTTAAGGGAAATTGAAGACGAGAACTATGGTATAAGCGAAGAATGGTCGAAATGTATATGAATACAGTTAATAAGTATGAATAGAATGGTATGGTCAAATATCAAGGAAGAAACATGTTTCGTTCTTCAACAAGTAGAAGGAAAGGTTACGACAAGAAGGATAAAGGTGAATGAGATTATAGTTATGCAGGTTACATAAAGGTATGGTTATTCCAGAACGGCGTAAGAATTAATGATAGATGAGGGACAATAAGAACTCTTCGGCTAAAAGGAGGCGATTCTCTGGTGTTCAGGAAGAGAGTGAGAGGTACTTGGAGATAAGAGATATTCCCCAAGACAACTTGAAATGAAAATGTAAAGGTAAGATGAATGAGCACTCGATCGATGAGAGGTCTAATAATGATAAGAGAAGAAAGCTTGATAAGTTATTGGATTATGTAACACCGTGAATTATATCTAAACATACGAAGCATCGGTTTCATAATATATGCAGTCATACCTCTCAGAAAGTATATAAATGGAAGCAACAGTGAATAAAATGTCAGTATAATGAAGATAAAATGTCAGGCAAGCACAGATTGTCTATAAGCATTTTTTAATTAATCAAAGATTCCATGAGATAGATAAAGTAATGGGTTTAAAGCTTAACAAGATCAAGAAAATCTTTTCCAAGGCGCCGTTGATAGAAAGCCTTAGCCATAAGGAAAGTAAAGGAATTCAAATCTAAGTATACTAACCAGGTTTGGATATAGTAGGCCAACGCCATGTGATCTAAAATTCTTTAGAATCTTCCACTTACAGAAAGAAGTAATAAGTTAAGAGTTCATCCTTTAAGGGTTGGTAACGCCAATGATTGAAATCAGGAGCGATGTTTAAGGTTAGGTATGTACACCAGGATATATTAGAACTAAGAGGAGTACGACAGGTAACAAAATGAGTGGACAAGTAGAGAATAAATTAAGTTGTTTATAATTACAAGTAGTGAGAAAGTACTGATTCCTTTCAGTCTATAAATGAGAGTTAACTGTGATGATACACACACTTCAGATGTGATGATATTATCCATAAAGTGTTCATGATTGAGATACTACAATTATAAGAGTTTTCAGCACATCAGTTAGTAAAAAAAGCTAGGTTGACAAGAGGATCATTCACCCACGAGCGACTTGACTAATGTGATGATGAAATATAAAAAGTGACCAGATGGAACACATAAGTTAGCTAAGAGAGAATCCGATTGGAGGATTCAGATAGTGATAGTTCAATGACTCACAATACAACAGGGTTACCCCTCATGCTGGAAGGAAATAAATGTAATGATGAAGATCCCATGTTTAGAGAAGATTGGGAAACGTATTTAACAAAAGAGAATCATAACCTTCAGGTATAATGGGAGAGGGACCCCCAGGTGGAAGATCCATTTGTGTATTCCCAATGTAGCAGGATTACAAGACAATATTATGACGGAGCTCCATTGTTCACAAAATTTCATTCACCCTAGATCTACTAAGATATATAATAATCTCAAGGATGTCTACTTGTGGAATGACATGAAGAGGAATATTGTAGGGTTGGTAGCTCATTGTCTTAATTGTTAGTAAGTAAAGTGGAGCACAAAGCCTGGTGTCTTGATTCATAATATTGAGACCTCGATGTGAAAATGAGAGATAATTAATATGGATCTCATTATCACACGACCCGACCGGCCAAGAATCGTGCCCTACCCGGGCACCCTGCCTGTATACATCGAGAATAGCAATGAATATACACAACATACAACATGTTTAGACAATAACATCACAAAGCAGCCGATAAGGCTACGCCCATAAAATATGCATAATCAAAAGCAAACTGCATAACCTGGTTCTACAACCCAAACCACAAAATGTGACTACGCACTTCAGGAATAACAATCGTATGACGGGGCTTCGCCATACCTGAATGTACATAAATCTACAACATCAGGGAAAGACTGTACCAAAAAGACAAGCCTTCGGAGAAATGGAGCTTCTGACGTATGATCAGTGATCCTAAGAATGAGGATCCACCACCGCTACCCTACCGCGGTATGAACGCAAATTTCGAGAAGGGGTCAAGACACAATATGTACTAAGTATGTAAATCGAAAATACAGAATTACATCATAAGTTTAAAACAAAGCCGAGACATGTATGATAATCAAATTATAGTACATCAGGCCTTACTAACAATGAGAGTAAATAGGAGTATACTTACAACATAAAAATAGGAAGCTCACGATCAAAGCGGACCACCGCGCGCAGATCATTAAGCAATCCTACTCCTGACTATTTCACCCGCATAGGTCGCGGTGGACCCGCATGAGGTATTCTCGCACGGGACTATTTCACCCGCATAAGCCCTTACGGACTCGCACGAGGTATTCTCGCATAGGTCAGACTACCGCACGGGACTATTTCACCCGCATAAGCCCTTACGGACTCGCATTTAGGTATTCCTCGCATCGTGGGTAGCAAATCCACTAATATGCAATGCCACAAACCCGGAATGACCGTAATGAATAATATACCACTAGCACAAACCGGCTATCATACATAACATAAGCACTACCGACTTATCATACAATATATAAGCAAGTTAAGAAATCCCCTAACTTCTTATTATTCTTGTTCATATACACTCTCATTTTAGTTTACTTAAGACACTAACTTGTCTTTTATAAAAATACGGGAATTTAACCCAAGTACTACATACTTCCACTCTTTTAAAAATGACTCTTTTTCGTATAAAACTTCCAAGATACTAATAACCGTAGTATCAAGTCACAATTACTTTTCAAGACAAGTCACAATACTTTTAGAAATAAAATTAGGCTTCTAAATCAAGTGACTTCTTTTCTCATAAAAACCTTAGGCAATTGATGCCTTAAAACCAAATTGCCTTTCATTAAAACAAGTCATTTATCCTCATTTATCTTTCCATAAAACTAATATAACCAACTTCCCATAAAGTCGTTATATTAACTTTATACCTTAGCCAATTACAATTTCCTATCCAAGGGACTTATACATTTAAGACGAAACAAGTATCAAATACTTTAAAACCCTTCAAGTCCCTTAACTTTAAAAATTAAGGACATCCTTAATACCTTTAAAGAAGTGAGTTAATCTCCTAACTCATCCAACTTGGTCATTCTCAAAAAAACAAGTAAAGGATGTCAAGGTCTTGTACGTCTACCGTACTATATACGTGCAACTATTCATGCTCAAAAGATAGAAAAGTTCTACATACCTCTTCGGGTCAAACCACTCGCCAAGTACAATATCCCGCCCGTAGTATGTCAACCTATAATGTCCACAATACGTCTATTAACGTCTTACTTCAAACGTAGAATATTATAAGTGTAAAGTCACTAAATTCTACGGAAAATCGGACATCACCTCCTTTGTTTCTACATACTTTGCCACCTTTTTCAAGGACGAATTCAATAACCAAACACGCCACATTTAAGGCCCAATCAATGAAATTAACAATAGGGGATTACACGCCTACTAGACGTATAAAATTCCGCCCCACAAAAGATATCAAACTAATACAAACTACTAGGCCAATTCGGCCACATTGAGATACAACAATACCAATTCTTATCCAATTTCCTTTTCAATCCAAGTTGTTAGCATAACATGATATCAAGTCGCAATCGATTATAACTACTATAATCTTCAAGTAAGTAACATGCGACGATTCTAATAAACGACCAAATTGTAATCCAACTTCACATGGCTTAAATGACATTTCAGTTTTTAGGTTACTATCAATCCATAACACTTATGAAACTTCAACACATATACTTCATGCTAGCAAACATGTAAGGCTAACAACAATATATAATCTTGTAACACTTAAGAGACAAGATTATTACCTCAACGATTCTTAGTCCAACTTCAAATCCGAAGTCGCTCCTTAGCAACTTAGAGCCTCTTCTAGACACTTCAATCCGCTACTTGAGACCCTTAGAACAACACCAACAAATTCCCTTCAATCTTCCAAACAAAACCTAGAAAAGCAACTAGGTTTTCACCTTGCGACTAATACGAAAACTATCTTTTTCCGGGATTTTTCTATTGAGATACACTTACAATACCCTCATGAACCTTGGTTTAAAGTGTGGAGCTTAATGGACAATAATAAAAAAAAAATTCTTTTTGATGGTAGTGAACCCGAGAGCAACTCTTAGGAGTTCTTCAAATTTTCTTGAAATTTAGCTAAGTGTTGAGCTTGTCTTGCTACTAGTACTACTATATAGTTCAATGAAGGGTCAAGATGTGCACAAATGTGTGGCTTGGATGAAGTCCTTTGAAATATCAAGACTTGTGGTCCCATTGACTAAGTCAACATTGTCAAGCTCTTCAACTTGCAAGACTTGTCTTCCTAACAATGGTCAAATGACCCTTTTGTCCGTGCTAAATTTCGTCCAAGACAACATAAGGGGGGGTGACACGTGTCGCCCTCCCATTCGTCACAATATTACGTTTTCCGACAATTTCATAATTCCGGTAAATTTTTACAAGTCTCTAATATTAACATTTGGGATTCTCTCGTACGTTCTTAAAACATGTCCTGTAAATACGGGGTGTAACATTCTTTCGCCCTTAGAAACATTCGTCCCCGAATGTTCTTTCGGAGTCAAACTTATAATTAGCGACATAGTTTCCTTTCACAACCCCGACATACCAATAATGCCACACATGGCCACATAATAGCATTTAAGCAAAAGAAATACTTCAATTAAAACTTGACAAGTAAGGGAAAATGAATTACCTGAAGGTGTAGGGAATAAGTGAGGATACTTCCTCAACATGTCCTCCTCCGCTTCCCAAGTCATCTCCTCCCGGTTATCATTCCTCCACAAGACTTTGACGGAAGCCACATCCTTGGTCCGCAGTCGCCTGACCTGGCGATCGAGTATCGCTATGGGACTCTCCTCATACGATAACCCCTCTGTCACCTGGACCTCACTAGCAGGGAAAACTCTCGCTGGGTCTCCGATACACTTCCGCAACATAGAAACATGGAAGACCGGATGTACCGCCTCTAACTCTGATGGCAGATCCAACTCATAGGCAACCTTTCCTACTCTACAGATGATCTGGTAGGGCCCAATGTACCTTGGGCTGAGTTTTCCCTTCTTTCCGAATCTCATTACACCCTTCATGGGTGATACCTTCAAGAAGACCCAATCGCTGCACCGAAACTCCAAATGCCGACGCCGATTATCCGCATATGACTTCTGCCGACTCTGAGCTGCTAACAGTCTCTCCTGGATAAGCTTCACCTTATCCACAGCCTGCTGAACCAAGTCTGGGCCAACTAACTGCACCTCGCCCACGTCGAACCAACCAATCGGCGACCTACATCTCCGCCCATATAAAGCCTCGTATGGCGTCATCTGTATACTGGAATGGTAGTTGTTGTTATACGCAAACTCCACAAGAGGCAAATGATCCTCCCAGCTACCCCTGAAATCAATCACGCAGCTCGCACATATCCTCGTTGTCCGATAAGACGCTCTGCCGCTAGTCCGAGGATGAAATGTCAGATCGAGACTCACCTGTCCCTAATCCCTTCTCGAAAGACCTCCGAAGTTAGCCAGAACCGGCTCTCTATCTCGATATAATCGACACCTGGACACCGTGCAACCTCATAATCTCTCGATGTACAACTGCATAGTCTCACCAAAACGTCGACTGATCGAAGGAAATGGGCTGATTTCACACCACAACAATAACCCAAATGGAGTCGCATTTCTCCGAGTACGAGGTAACCTCAGAACAAAGTCCATTTTGATCACCTCCCACTTCTAAGTCGAATCTCAATAGCTGCAATAATCCACTGGGCCTCTCGTGCTCGACCTTGACTGCCGGGCAATTAGGACATCAGGCAACAAAACTCGCCACGCCCTCTTCGTGCCATCCCACCAATACAAACATCCGAGGTCATGGTAAATCTTGGTCGACCGGATGAATAGAATAACGAGCACCGCGTGCTCCTCACCCGACGAAGTCCTCGCTACATCGGAACACACAACCGCCCTCAAATCTTAGCACCCCATCAGCGCTACTCGAATAGACTCTTCTCTCCCAAGAGCGCATCTCGATACCAGACTAACACGGGTCCTCAAATCGCCGCTTCTTCACCTCATCAACGATGGAAGACTCGACAACCTCACGAACCCGCACTCACTATCGTCGGTATCGATCAATCGAACCCCAAGGCTCGCTAGCTGATGGATCCGACGAACCATGTCCCGCCTCTCCGGCCGCATTCTCCGGACTCCCATCGATCTACGACTCAAGGCATCAGCAACCACGTTGGCTTTCCCCGGATGGTATAGAATATCCATATCATAATCTTTCAACAACTCTAACCACCGTCTCTGTCGCAAGTTCAGCTCCCTCTGCCTGAAGATATATTGGAGGCTCTTGTGGTCTGTATAAATATCCACATGAACCCCATACAAATAATGTCTCCAAATCTTCAAGGCATGAATAACTGCGACCAACTCTAAGTCGTGGGTAGGGTAATTCCTCTCATGCTTCCGTAACTGCCGGGAAGCATAGGCTATAACCTTGCCGTGCTGCATCAAAACACACCCTAGCCCGATACCCGAGGCATCACAATAAATCACGTACCCGTCTAACCCCTCCGGAAGAGTAAGAACTGGAGCCGTAGTCAACCTTTCCTTCAGCAACTGGAAACCCTTCTCGCAAGCCTCTGTCCACTGGAACTTGGCTGCCTTCTGAGTCAGCCTAGTCAACGGTGCTGAAATCGAAGAAAACTGCTCCACAAACCTACGATAATAACCTGCCAGCCCTAAGAAACTGCGCACCTCGGTCGGAGTAGTAGGTCTCGGCCAAGACTTGACTGCCTCAATCTTTGCCGTATCCACCCGAACACCATCAGCCCCAATAATGTGCCCCAGGAATGCCACTGAGGCCAACCAAAACTCACACTTGGAGAACTTGGCGAATAACTGCCGGCCCGGAGGACCCGCACTGGCCCTCAAGTGATCTGCGCTTCCTCGCTCAGTATGCGAATAAACCAGATGTCATCAATGAATACCGTTATACCCGTAGTTCGACCCTACGATGAGAGCGCATTTAAAGTATGTAAGACTTAAAATTTTCAAAGGATAGGTTGACGGATTATTCCGGACGGGTTTTAGTCAACTTTAAGGCGGGTTATGACCCGGTACATTGAGAGTTCCTAAGTGGTTCAAAGGCCTAGGCGTAGTTCGTGGAGTCTAGATTCCAACGCAACCAACCGCTCGCCGATAGGACGTCGGAGTAGAAAGTTATGAGTTACAAGTTTAGTGCGCAATGAACGTAAATGGGTTTCGCAAAGCGGCGGGCGCGCCGGATCTGAGCCGCGGCGCTAAAGTTATGAAGGTCGCTGAAGTTGCAGTGCCGCGCCGGATAGCAGTCGCGCGCCGAAAGTTCGCAGAAACTGCGGAGGTTTCAGCGCCGCGGGGCCGCGGCGCCGAGGCGGGATTTTTGGGCGGAAAAACTTAGGAAAGTCTGATTTCTCTTTTAAAAAGGCCATGGGAGGGTGACAAGTGTCCCCCCCATCTGATTTTGCTTGCATGGCTTATATTGACCAAGTCTTGTAGACTTGGTCATCTCTCAAACATCTTCCTCTCTCTAAAAATCAGCTCCTCCTTCTCTCTAAAAACCCAAGAAAAATCTGAAAGTTAAGAACAAGAAAAGGAAGCTTGTAGCTAGCTTGTGGTGGTGTTCTTGGCAAGGAAGCTAGCAAAACATTTGGAATAAGTTTGGCTAAACTTTAAGGTAATGATTCTTCCTTTAGATTTAGTTTATAGTGTTGCATGTTAAGAAGAAAGAACTTGTGGTAGTAAATAATGCTCTTAGAGTCATTGCATGCTAGAAATGTGGTTTGGATATGAAGAATGAGTTAAAGAAGAGATTATGAGCATGTTGTAGCCTAAAAACTACCTTAGAATTGTTAAGTGAATTGTTGTAAACTTATGGGACAGAATTTTGGGTGTGTAATCCCCTTTGAATTGTTGGATTGATTGAGCCTTAAATGTGGTGTTTGGATGATAAATTCCGCCTTGAGAAAGGTGGCAAAGTGAGTAGAAACAAAGGAAATGCTGCCCAATTTTCCATAGAATTTAGTGACTTTGAACTTGGATTGTTCTATATTAAGATTAGAGGTTAATAAACATATCATGACTATTATAGGTTGAAATATTACTTCATGAGTTTGGACTTGGCAAGTGGATTGACCAAAGAGGTATGTGAAGTCTTCCTATCTCTTGAGCATGAATAGATGAAACTATGTAGTACGGTAGACGTACAAGATATTGGTATTCTTACTTGTTTTGAGTATATAATGACTTGTTTTGTTTTAAGAATGTATAAGTCCCTTAGTTAGGGGAAAAGTATGCTTTTACTAAAGTGTAGAGTTAATATAACAACTTTATGGGAAGTTGGTTTATTAGCTTCATAAAAGGTTAATGAGAAGAGATTTACTCTAAGTAAGATAAGTATATGAAGAGGCAAACTGATTTTAAAGTATCAATTGCCCAAAGGTTTTTATGTATAAAAGAGTCACTTTTTAAAGAATTGGAGTATGTAGTACTTGGGTTAATTCCCGGTTTTCTTTTATTAAAGATATGATTAAGTGCCTTAAGTAATCTAAAATGAGAGAGTATATGAACAAGACTAAAAAGAAGTTATAAGTTTTCTTAACTTATTTATTATTATGAAATGATGACAGTTTGAGATAGGGTAAGAGTATGTCTGAGGGCAAGCCCCAAGATCGTCATACCACCTCCTTCAGTGTAAGAGTATGTCTGAGGGGCCAGCCCCAAGATCGTCATACCATCTGCTTCAGTGTAAGAGTATATCTGAGGGGCCAGCCCCAAGATCGTTATACCTTCCGCCTTGGTAAGAGTATATCCGAGGTAAGTCCCAAGATCGTTATACCATCTGCTTCAGGGTAAGAGTATATCTGAGGGGTAAGCCCCAAGATCGTTATACCACCTGGTTCCGTGGATTTGCTACCCATGATGAGAGGAATACCTCATGCGAGTCCTTATGGGCTTATGCGGGTGAAATAGTCCCACGCGCGGTACAAATGCGCGCGAGGAATGTCTCATGCGGGTCCACAGGACCTATGCGGGTGAAATAGTCCCAAGAGTAGGGGTGCTTATTGATACTACGGGCGAGGTGCCCTGTTTTGATCCTCCGGCCCCTAGTTTATGCAGTATTATATATATATATATATATATATATATATATATATATATATATATATATATATATATATATACTTGTCACTCTCATTGTTAGTAAGGCACAGTAAAAGGTATTTTTATTGTCTTCCATGACTCCAGTTTACTTTTAGACTTATGATATCATTATTATAGTATTTTCCAGCTTTACATACTTGGTACATATTGTGTCGACCCTTCCCTGGCTGCGTTCATGCCGCAGGTAAGGGTAAGCAGATTGAGGATCCTCGTTCTTAGGATCATTATTCCGGTGTCAGAAGCTCCATTCCTCCGGAAGCTTATTT
The DNA here is from genome assembly GCA_029844215.1 of Przewalskia tangutica. Classification (NCBI taxonomy): domain Eukaryota; kingdom Viridiplantae; phylum Streptophyta; class Magnoliopsida; order Solanales; family Solanaceae; genus Przewalskia; species Przewalskia tangutica. The sequence continues at coordinate 74,381,676 of CM056732.1, forward strand.
ATTGGTACGGATATTCCCTGATGCTATAGGTATTTTGTACATTCAGGGGTATGACGGGCCCCGCCATACGCTTGTTATCTTTAGAGTGCGTGGTCACCTATGTGTTTTGGGCTATAAGAACCCGTTGTGCTACTATACTTTTGTTTAAAGAATGTTTTATGGAAAGGCACTTTATCGGTGGCGCTGATGTTTACCTTTATAAGTTATGTGTTATGTATGTTCCACGCTATTCTCGACATATACCGACCAGGTACCCGGCAGGTACGATCCGCGCCCGGCCTGGTCGTGACAAAAGTGGTATCGAGCGATTAGTCCTCGGAAAGTGTCCACAGCATCGTGTCTAGTAGAGTCTTGATTATCGGTGTCGCATACCACATCTATAATCAGGAGGCTGCAGGATATTTAGGATTGGTTTCCATTCTTTCAGTCTAAGATCGTGCAATAGAGCTGAGTTATAGGTTGAACCTCCTCTGATGTTTTCCCTTTATGTATCAGTTATGCCTCCACGCAAGGCAACCGCGCCCGGGAAGGTAAGGCGGTGAGGTGCGCTAGTGGGATGCGAGAGTCACGAGGCACGTGCCCATCCTTACCAGAGATGATGTTTAGGCGGCGAAGTTCCACGTCGTCGCCAGCCTCAGCAGAGTTCGAGGCAGCGGACGCGCATCGAGACCGCGACGAGCCTCCAAATCCCATCGTGGTCCGAGTACAGATTACGGGAACAAATTCTTCATCGACCAAAGATAGTGGCGCGGCACGACAGAGCAGCGGCCAACCCAGAGCCGATGGGCTTATCTGATTCAGGATTTCTTGGGTTGTCACCCACCCGAGTTCTATGGTTCGAGATTTGAGGAGGATCCGCAGGAGTTTGTCCGACAGTTACAGCGGACCATGCAGGTCCTTAGGGCATCGGGGACTGAGTCTGTTATACTAGCTTCTTACCGGTTACGCGATATTGCGTTAAACTGGTTATAGTCATGGGTATTGTCGAGGGGTGAGGATGCTCTTCCAGCTGATTGGGAGGAGTTCACGGAGGCGTTCCTAGACCACTTCTTGCCTCCTGAGGTGAGAGAGCCCGCGTAGATAGGTTCTTGACCTTGAGACAGACGGAGGACTATCGGGAGTACACTGAGTTTGACTCCTTGGCCGGATATGCGCACACCATCGTGAGCATACGGCGCATGTGGTTCATAGATACGTGATGGGACTAGACCGTCACACGATTCGCTTGCCAGGGAGTGGCTCTTCACCGAGGATGGATATTGCCGGGATGCAGCATACGCGCGAGGATTGAGGCGAGAGAGACAGATCGCCTAGATTTGGGCCACCAAGAGGCCGGGACAGCGAGTTCTCGTGGCGCTGAGGCGGCACTCAAGCAGCAGACTAGGTCCACATTCCACCAAAGACAGAGTGCTCCTTCGATTTCCGGTAGGAGAGGTCCGATCGAGGTTATTCGAGAGTCGTGGCTCCGGACTTCAGTTTTCGCGAGGCGAGACCAAGACTAATCGAGACCACCTACCTGCCTGCGCTCGACGCGGTAGGTCTCATCCGGCGAGTGCCGTATGGGTTCGAGCATGTTACTCTTGGCGGCAGGCCATCCGAAGAAGGATTGTCCGCCCCAGCGGCGGAGAGCATTACGGTTCAGCCGACGGTCTCTTTGGATCTTCATCTTCGATGGTTAGACGCCCGAGGGCGGTACTTATGGGCGCAGCCGCGCAGAGGTCGTGGTAGGGTTCGATCTAGCGGTCCTCGAACGCGCATATGCTATGTCGATCAGCGACAGACCGTGAGGCGTCGCGGATGTCGCCAGTACATTATTGGTTTCTCAGTGATGTATATGCTTTGATAGATCCAGTTCTACCTTGTCCTACATATCTCCCATATTGCGGTAGAATGAGGATAGACCCCGAGTCCATAAGACCTTTTGAGGTGGCTACGCCATGGTGATTCGATGGTAGCTGAGCGGGTGTATAAGGCTTGCCCTGTGACTATAGATAGCCGTCAGACCCTAGCCGACTTGATAGAGTTGGATATGACAGACTTTGATGTGATTATGGGTATGGATTGGCTAGCATCTTGCTATGCCAACGTGGACTGTAGAGAGATTAGTTCGGTTCCGGTTTCTGGAGCCGTTATCGAGTGGAAGGGGAATATCGACGCCGAGGGTAAGTTTATTTCTTACCTCAAGGCTAGGAAAATGGTGCGGAAGGGTATATCTACCATCCGGTTCGGTATTCGACATCGAGAATGAGCAGGACCTTCATCGATCCGGTTGTTAGAGAGTTTCGGGCGTATTCCCGCACGAGCTTCCGGTATCCTCCTCCCGAGAGGGAGATTGAGTTTTGTATTGATTTGGCGCCAGACACTCGACCGATATCTATTCCGCCATACAGGATGGCACCTGCCGAGTGATGCGCGTCATATGCACACACTTTTAAACGCAAGTGCACGTTATCGTATCAAGTAGTATAGTCTTAGATAAGACTGAATATCGTCCTCTGGGATTAGGGTTCAAGTACCAATTGTCTATTTTCTAGTATCTATCTGGTGAATTAACGAGTGATTGGTTGTTTATGACTAAGAATTATAAAAGCTAATTAAATATAAAGATTTAATTCAGATGTGATGAGAATAGGGCTTCTATGTATCCTTACTATCCGCTTATGTTACTTACTAATGCATTACTTATGATATTCTTCTTTTGGAGAAAGCAGGTTTACGAAATCGTTTTATACTCCCGTTAGGGTTATATAAACACTCAACCCCAGTATTGTTCCTTACCTAACTTTCGCTGATAAGGGTAACGCTATAGGAGGATTAAGCACAAAACCTAGTTGACCGTCACGCACAATGCGCAAAATTAGGGTTGTTAAGCCTCTCATCAACGCTACAAATCTAATTGAGGTATTTTCATCCCCAATTCAAGACCGTCTACCCAACTTACAAAGATATTCACAATCCCTCCTTTTCGTAACTGATTAGAAATCATATAGTGATAACTAGTTGTCAATTAGCTACCAAGAATTCAACTCAATTATTGGATAGATCTCTCAATAAGAATAATAACCATAAGCATGCATTACTTTATAACATAAGGTTCAAGAATTCAACATAGAAAGCCTATAAGAGAATTAGTTCCTAGCCATGAATATGACAAGAACTAATTCAAAGTTCATCATGCAAAACTGAATTAAAGAAAAGAAAAAGAAAAGAAATTACTAATGTTTAGGTCTCCAATCTCTAGGCAAGAAAACCTTGTGTTTGGCAAGAAGGAACCTTGAAACCGCCTAGGGTTCTCCTTTTATAGGTTTAAAACGTCTCCCTCTTTTCCCTGCAGGCTGGCCCAAAAATCCGTCAAAGACTCTAATTTTTCCGCGTCGGCGCCACACGCTTTCGGCGCGCGCCTAAAGTTCTGCAATACGGGTGTTTTGGCGCGCGCCGATATCTGGCATGCGGCGTAGCGCGCTCTGCAACTTCCGGATGTTTAGCGCCGCCAGCTTTCGTCTTCACGAGGCGCGCTGCTGAATCTTCTGCAGCTTCTGAATAATAGGCGCGCGCCTCGCTTCTGCGAGGCCGCGCAGTCCAGATTTCACTCGTTTGCCACTTTCTCCGTTTTACTCTGACCTCTTTTTCCTCTTTTCGCTCCTTTTCCGCCATTTGGCCACTTTAACCACTTTGACTCAAAAGAAAGAAAATCTATCCTAATACGACACTTTGTATGTACAAAACGGACAAAAGACTAACTAGATCGACTCAAAGGTGTATATAAAATACACCGATCACCGAAAGGAGTTGAAGGACCAATCAAAGATTTCTTTGGAGAAGGGCTTTATTAGGCCAAGTGTTTCTCCACAGGAGCACCGGTGTTGTTTGTAAAAAGAAGGATGGGGCCACTGCGTATGTGTATTGATTACTGAGCTAAATAAGGTAACTATCAAGAACAGATATCCTCCCGGGATTGACGATTTGTTTGACCATTCGCGAGTGCAAAGTGTTTTTCAAGATAGACTGCGATGCAGTTATCATCAGTGCGAGTTAGAGAGACATATATCCCAAAGATCGCATTCGGGACCGGTATGGGCACTATGAGTTCGAGGTGATGTCTTTCGGGTTGACAACGCTTGATATTCATGGACTTGATGAATAGGGTGTTCGAGCCATTCTTGGATATGTTCGTTATAGTGTTCATTGATGATATCTTGGTGTATTCGCGCACGCAGCGAGCAGCACATGAACCATTTGACGATTGGAGTCCTCCGAGACCGCGATTGTATGCCAAGTTCTCGAAGTGCGAGTTCGCTAGCTTTGGCTTTCTTAGGGCATGTTATCTGGCCGATGGTATTCGTTGATACAGGCAAGATTGAAGCGAGCCAAGACTTGGCCTGCACCCACTACACCGACTAGGTGCAGCTTTGGGCCTTGCAGGATATTATCGGAGGTTTGTAGAGAAGTTTGCTTATATTTCAAAGACTTTGACTAAGTGACTCGTAAGACGCTATGTTCCGTGACGGATACTTGTGAGAAAGTTTCCGGTTGCTAAAGGAGAAGTTGACGACCGCCCAGTTCTTACTCTTCCAGAGGGCTTAGATGGATATGTGGTTTATTGTGACGCGTCAGGTGTCGGGCTTGGGTGCGTGCTGATGCAGCACGACAAGGTTATAGCTTATGCATCTCGACAGCTTAGGAAGTATGAGAAGAACTATCCCACACATGACTTGGAATTGGCAGATGATTCATGCCTCAAGATCCGAGACATTATCTATATGGAGTTCATGTGGACATTTACACACACAAGAGTCTCGGTACATCTTGACGGAGGAGTGAACTTGCGCAGACGGTGGTTGGAGCTACTTAAGGATTACGATGTTGATATTATGTACCACCCAGGGAAGGCCAATGTAGTTGCAGATGCCCTTAGTCGCAGATCGATGGGTAGTCTGCGATGTTCACCAGAAGAGGATATGGTCCGAGAGTTACATCAAGCGAGCCTTGGGGTTCGTTTGGTTGATTCCGATAGTGGCGAATTCGGGTTCGAGAGGTTGCGAGTCTTCCATCGCCGGCGAGGTGAAGAGGCAACGCGATGAGGATCCGATGTTGGTACGGCATCGAGATGCAACTCTCCGGAAGGAGAAGAGTCTATTTGAGTAGCGCTGATGGGGTGCTAAGATTCGAGGTCGGCCAGGTTGTGTTCCCGATATGACAGACTTCGCCACAGATTCTCGGGAGGCACACGGTGCTCATTATTCTATTCATCCGGGTCGACTAAGATGTATCATGACCTCAAATGCGTGTATTGGTGGGATGGCCTAAAGAGGGACGTTGCGGAGTTCGTGGCACGCGAATTGTCGACAAGTTAAGATTGAGCACCGAAGCGGTGGTCATTGCGAGCTATTGATATTCCGACTTGGAAGTGGGAGGTGATAAATATGGATTTTATTACAGGGCTACCTACCACTAAGAGGAAGCATGATTCCATTTGGGTGATTGTCGACAGGCTGACGAAATCAGCCCATTTTCTTCCCCGGAACGACGTTCTCGGCGAGGACTATGCCGATTATATATTAGAGAGATTGTGAGGCGCACGAGTCGGTGTCGATTATATCGAGATAGAGCCGGTTCTCGCTAACTTCGGAGGTCTTTTCGAAGGGATTAGGGACACGTGAGTCTCGGTATGGCATTTCATCCTCGGGCAGACGGACAGCCGAGCGCACTATCCGACACGAGGATATCTTTGCGGGCTTGTGTTATTGATTTGGTGGTAGGAGGATCATTTGCCTCTTGTGGAATTTGCTTACAACAACGACTACCATTCCAAGATTCGATGGCGCCTTATGAGGCCTTATACGGGAGGAAGTGCAGTCACCGATAGGCTGGTTCGAGGTGGAGAAGTTCGATTAGTCGGGCGGACTTAGTTCAGACGATGGATAAGGTGAAGCTTATCCGGGAGCGGTTGTTGGCAGCTCAGAGTCGGCAGAAGTCGTATGCAGATCATCAGCGTCGACACTTGGAATTTGAGATAGATGATTGGGTTTTTCTAAAGGTATCGCCACGGCGGCGTGATGAGATTTGGAAAGAAGGGAAGCTTAGCCCAAGGTACATTGGGCGTCAGACGGATTGTCCGTAGGTGGCAGCGGGTTGCCATGAGTTAGATCTGTCGTCCGACTTGGAGGCGGTACATCCGATCTTCCATGTGTCCATGTTGCGGAAATGTATTGGAGATCCATCTAGAGTGCACCCGCATGATGTCCAAGTGAGAGGAGTTATCGTATGAGAGTCCCGTTGCGATACTCGATCGTCGAGTTAGACGACTTCGGACGAAAAGACGTGGCTTCCGTCGAGTTCTATGGCGAGCGAGCAGGAGGAAATGACGTGGGAAGCAGAGGATGACATGATGAAGAAGTACCCTCACCTATTTCCTATACCTCCAGGTAACCCACTTTCCTGCTTGTTAGTTTTGACTTGACATTTACGCTTCAGTATGTTGTGGCTCGTGGAGCTTCCTTATTTGCAAAATGATAGTTAAGATGGTCTATGTCGATGTTGTGTTTCGAGTAAGCCTAGAAGGAACATTCGGGATGAATGTTTCTAAGGAGGGGAGAATGTTATACCCCGTAGTTCTGACCCTACGTATGAGAGCGTACGAAAGCATGTAAGACTTAAAATTTTCAAAGGATAGGTTGACGGATTATTCCGGACGGGTTTTAGTCAAATTTAAGGCGGGTTATGACCGGGTATATTGAGAGTTCCTAAGTTGTTCAAAGGCTTATGGCGTAGTTCGTGGAGTCTAGATTCCAACGCAACCAACCGTTCGTCGATAGGACGTCGGAGTAGAAAGTTATGAGAGTTACAAGTTTAGTGCGCAGTCGAACAGAAATGGGTTTCGGGCAAAGGCGACAGGGCCGCGGCGCCTAAAGTTCTGAAGGGTCGCTGAAGTTGCAGCACGCAGTGATCCGGATAGCAGGTCGCGCCGAAAAGTTCGAGAGCTGCGGAGGTTTCAGCACGCATGGCCGAGGGCGCGCCGAGGCGGGATTTTGGCGAAAAACTTAGGAAAGTATGATTTCTCTTTTTCAAAGGCCATGGGAGGGTGACACGTGTCCCCCCCCCACATCTGATTTTGCTTGCATGGCTTATATTGACCAAGTCTTGTAGACTTGGTCATCTCTCAAACATCTTTCTCTCTCTAAAAATCAGCTCCTCCTTCTCTCTAAAAACCCAAGAAAAATCTGAAAGTTAAGAACAAGAAAGGGAAGCTTGTAGCTAGCTTGTGGTGGTGTTCTTGGCAAGGAAGCTAGCAAAACATTTGGAATAAGTTTGGCTAAACTTTAAGGTAATGATTCTTCCTTTAGATTTAGTTTATAGTGTTGCATGTTAAGAAGAAAGAACTTGTGGTAGTAAATAATGCTCTTAGAGTCATTGCATGCTAGAAATGTGGTTTGGATATGAAGAATGAGTTAAGAAGAGATTATGAGCATGTTGTAGCCTAAAAACTACCTTAGAATTGTTAAGTGAATTGTTGTAAACTTATGGGACATAATTTTGGGTGTGTAATCCCCTTTGAATTGTTGGATTGATTGAGCCTTAAATGTGGTGTTTGGATGATAAATTCGGCCTTGAGAAAGGTGACAAAGTGAGTAGAAACAAAGGAAATGCTGCCCAATTTTCCATAGAATTTAGTGACTTTGAACTTGGATTGTTCTATATTAAGATTAGAGGTTAATAAACGTATCATGACTATTATAGGTTGAAATATTACTTGCGGTAGTTTGGACTTGGCAAGTGGATTGACCAAAGAGGTATGTGAAGTCTTCCTATCTCTTGAGCATGAATAGATGAAACTATGTAGTACGGTAGACGTACAAGATATTGGTATTCTTACTTGTTTTGAGTATATAATGACTTGTTTTGTTTTAAGAATGTATAAGTCCCTTAGTTAGGGGAAAAGTATGCTTTTACTAAAGTGTAGAGTTAATATAACAACTTTATGGGAAGTTGGTTTATTAGCTTCATAAAAGGTTAATGAGAAGAGATTTACTCTAAGTAAGATAAGTATATGAAGAGGCAAACTGATTTTAAGGTATCAATTGCCCAAAGGTTTTTATGTATAAAAGAGTCACTTTTTAAAGAATTGGAGTATGTAGTACTTGGGTTAATTCCCGGTTTTCTTTTATTAAAGATATGATTAAGTGCCTTAAGTAATCTAAAATGAGAGAGTATATGAACAAGACTAAAAAGAAGTTATAAGTTTTCTTAACTTATTTATTATTATGAAATGATGACAGTTTGAGATAGGGTAAGAGTATGTCTGAGGGCAAGCCCCAAGATCGTCATACCACCTCCTTGGTGTAAGAGTATGTCGAGGGCCAGCCCAAGATCGCCATACCATCCGCCGGTGTAAGAGTATATCCGGCGGCCCCAAGATCGTTATACCATCTGCTTCAGTGTAAGAGTATATCTGAGGGGTAAGTCCCCAAGATCGTTATACCATCTGCTTCAGGGTAAGAGTATATCTGAGGGGTAAGCCCCAAGATCGTTATACCACCTGGTTCCGTGGATTTGCTACCCATGATGCGAGTAATACCTCATGCGAGTCCTTATGGGCTTATGCGGGTGAAATAGTCCCATGCGGGCGGGTACAGCCTATGCGAGGAATGTCTCATGCGGGTCCACAGGACCTATGCGGGTGAAATAGTCCCAAGAGTAGGGGTGCTTATTGATACTACGGGCGAGGTACCCTGTTTTGATCCTAAGGCCCCTATTTTATGCAGTATTATATATATATATATATATATATACTTGTCACTCTCATTGTTAGTAAGGCACAGTAAAAGGTATTTTTATTGTCTTCCATGACTCCAGTTTACTTTTAGACTTATGATATCATTATTATAGTATTTTCCAGCTTTACATACTTGGTACATATTGTGTACTGACCCCCTTCCCCAGGGGCTGCGTTCATGCCGCAGGTAAGGGTAAGCAGATTGAGGATCCTCGTTCTTAGGATCACTATTCCGGTGTCAGAAGCTCCATTCCTCCGGAAGCTTGTTTATTGGTACGGATATTCCCTGATGCTATAGGTATTTTGTACATTCAGGGGTATGGCGGGGACCTGTCCCGCCACAGTTGTTATCTTTAGAGGTCTGTGGTCACCTATGTGTTTTGGGCTATAAGAACCCGTTGTGCTACTATACTTTTGTTTAAAGAATGTTTTATGGAAGGCAGCCTTATCGGCTGGCCAGTGATGTTTACCTTTTATAAGTTATGTGTTATGTATGTTCATTGCTATTCTCGACATATACGACAGGTACCCCTTAGGTACCGGGCCGCCCCGGTCGGGTCGTGACAAATACTATCACAAATGTATCCAAAAATGGCTTGAACACCCGATTCATCAAATCCATAAATACCGCTGGAGCGTTGGTCAAACCGAAAGACATAACCCTGAACTCATAATGCCCATACCGGGTCCTGAATGCAGTCTTTGGGATATCTGCCTCTCAAACTCGCACCTGATGATAACTGCATCGCAGTCTATCTTGAGAAACACCTCGCACTCGCAATCGGTCAAACAAATCATCAATCCCGGGAGGGTACCTATTCTTGATGGTTACCTTATTCACCGCTCAGTAATCAACACATACGCAGCTGGCCCCATCCTTCTTCTTCACAAACAAAATCGGCGCTCCTGGGAGAAACACTAGGCCCGGATAAAGCCTTTTTTCCAGAAATCTTTCACTGGTCCTTCACTCCTCAACTCAAGAAAGCCATCCTCAGATGGCGGAATAGAAATAGGTCGAGTGTCCGCAACGTATCAATACAAAACTCAATCTCCTCTCGGGAGGATACCCAAGATCGTGGGAACACATCCGAAACTCCCTAACCATCGGTATCGGTCAAGAACTGCACCTCACCTGACGAATACGAACCAGATGATAAATGTACCCTTTCTGCACCATCTTCCTGGCCTTGAGGTAAGAAATAAACCTACCCCTCGGCGACGCTGTGTTGCCCTTCCATTCGATAACTGGCTCGCCAGGAAACTGGAATCGAACCAACCTGCCTCTACAGTCAACGTTGGCATAACAAGAAGTCAACCAGTCCATACCCATAATGACATCAAAATCTGTCATCTCCAACTCTATCAAGTCTGCAAGGGTCTGACGACTGTAAATAAACACCGGACACCCTCTATACACCCGCTCAATTAACACTGAATCACCCACTGGCGTAGCTACCTCAAAAGGCTCTATCGAGACCGGTTCTATCCCGATTCTACCCGCAATAAGAGGGGGACACATAGGACAAGGTAGAACCTGGATCTATCAAAGCATATACGTCACAGCATGAAATCAATAATGTACCTGTGACGACGTCAGGGGAAGCCTCCTGATCCTGGCGTCTAGATAAGGAATAAATGCGGTTCTGTGGACCACTAGAACTAGAACCACCACCACGACCTGCGCCACGCTGCCGCCCGTGAACACCCGCCTGCCGGCGCATAACCACGTAAGAAGAGGAAGACCAAAGAATCGATCCGCCGGCCGCACCGTACCACCCATGCTGCCTCTAGTCGGACAGTCTCTCCTCAAATGGCCCAGCTGGCCACAAGAGTAACAAGCTCCTGTAGGAACACGACACTCGCCTTGGTAAGATCTACCGCATCGAGCACACCGAGATGTGGGTGGTCTCGATCGATGACGATCTCTGCCTCCCTGAAACCCCGAAGTCCTGGAGCCCTGACCTGCTCCTGAATGACCTGGCTGATCAGACCTCCCGCCGAAAACCGTGAAGGAGCACTCGTCTTTGGCCGGAATGTGGACCTAGTTCGCCGAGGCCGCCCGCTCAAAATCGCCTCGACCTGCTGCCCTAGCCTCTGGGCCGCTCGAGTCAACTGATCATCCTCTCTATACTCTATCCCTTGTGCATACGCCTGCATCCTGGCAATGTCCATACCGGGCTGAAGAGCCACTCCCAAGCATGCAGTAATCATATGACGGCAGTCTAGCCCCATCACATAACGATGAACTTTGTCGCCATGTCGCCTACAATGGTGTGCGATGCGCCAAAGAGTCAAACTCGTGCTATACTCCCGATAGTCCTCTCATTCGCCTCAAGGTCAAAAATCTATCTCACGCGGCTCTCTCATCTCGTGAGGCAAAAGTGATCCATGAAGGCCTCTGTGAACTCCTCCCAAACACCGGAAGAGCATCCTCACCTCTCGACAGCTCTCATGACTTAAACCGTTCAACGCAATATCGCAGACCGGTAAGAGGCTAGCATAATGCACTGCCTCCGAATCCCTAAGAACTCGCATAGTCCGTAGTGCCGAATGAACTCCGCGGATCCTCCTCGCACCTCGAACCATAAAACTCGGGTGGATGACATCCCGAAAATCCCGAATCCGCAAACTGCCACAGGGTTATCTACCGCTCGCTTGCCGCTCGCTACTATACTAGTCAATAACCGGACCGCTCCGTAGTCTCTATACTCGCGACTGGCCGCGAATCGAGGCTGCACCGGAACCTCGAGCTACCGCGCCTCGGCTCTCTAATATCGCCGGCGTGGCTGAACTCGCCGACCGCTTACTACCTCGGACATAGTGTGTGCACGAGTCCGAGTAACCTTCGAGTACCGCTAGCGACTCCGCCGCTTTGCCCTTCTCGGGACACAGTCGCCTCCGCGAGGCATAAGCATTTCATAAGAATAGGTCGAGAGGATTCAACCTAATAAGACGGCTCTACCGCACGATCTCGAGAGAGAAGAATGGAAATCAATCCTAAATGTCCGCAGCCTCACGATTATAGATGTGGTGCACAACACACCGATAATCAAGACTCTACTAGACACGATGCCTCAGACACTTTCCGAGGACTAACTGCTCGATACCACTTTTGTCACGACCACCCCGGCCGCGATCGAGCCCTACCGGCACCTGCTCGTATACATCAGAGAATAGCAGCGGAATATACACAACATACAACATGTTTAGACAATAACATCACAGGCTAGCCGATAAGGCTGCCTTCCATAAAATATGCATAATCAAAAGCAAAACTGTACAACTCGGTTCTTACAGCCCAAACCATAAAATGTGACTACTGCACTTAGGAATAACAAGCGTGGCGGGCCTCGCCATACCTGAATGTACATAAATCTACAACATCGGGGAAAGATCGCACTAAAAGACAAGCCTCCGGAGAAATAGAGCTTCTGACGTCTGATCAGTGATCCTAAGAATGAGGATCCACCACCTGCTTACCCATACCTGCGGCATGAACGTAGCCCCCGAGGAAGGGGGTCAGTACACAATATGTACTAAGTATGTAAAACTGGAAAATACTGTAATTACATCATAAGTTTAAAACAAAGCCGGAGACATGTATGATAATCAAATTACAGTACATTGTGCCTTACTAACAATGAGAGTAAATAGGAGTATACTTACAACATAAAAATAGGAAGCTCACGATCAAAGCAGGACCACCCGCCCGCAGTATCATTAAGCAATCCTACTCCTGGGACTATTTCACCCGCATAGGTCGTATGGACCCGCATGAGGTATTCCTCGCATGGGACTATTTCACCCGCATAAGCCCTTACGGACTCGCATGAGGTATTCCTCGCATAGGTCGTACTACCGCGTGGGACTATTTCACCCGCATAAGCCCTTACGGACTCGCGAGGTATTCCTCAGATCGTGGGTAGCAAATCCACGGAATATGCAAATGCCACAAACCCGGGGAATGACCCCGTAATGAATAATATACCACTAGCACAAACCGGCTATCATACATAACATAAGCACTACCGGCTTATCATACAATATATAAGCAAGTTAAGAAATCCCCTAACTTCTTATTATTCTTGTTCATATACACTCTCATTTTAGTTTACTTAAGGCACTAACATGTCTTTTATAAAAATCCGGGAATTTAACCCAAGTACTACATACTTCCACTCTTTTAAAAATGACTCTTTTTCGTATAAAACTTCCAAGATACTAATAACCGTAGTATCAAGTCACAATTACTTTTCAAGACAAGTCACAATACTTTTAGAAATAAAATTAGGCTTCTAAATCAAGTGACTTCTTTTCTCATAAAAACCTTAGGCAATTGATGCCTTAAAACCAAATTGCCTTTCATTAAAACAAGTCATTTATCCTCATTTATCTTTCCATAAAACTAATATAACCAACTTCCCATAAAGTCGTTATATTAACTTTATACCTTAGCCAATTACAATTTCCTATCCAAGGGACTTATACGTTTAAGACGAAACAAGTATCAAATACTTTAAAACCCTTCAAGTCCCTTAACTTTAAAAACTAAGGACATCCTTAATACCTTTAAAGAAGTGAGTTAATCTCCTAACTCATCCAACTTGGCCATTCTAAAAAAAACAAGTAAAGGATGTCAAGGTCTTGTACGTCTATCGTACTATATACGTGCAACTATTCATGCTCAAAAGATAGGAAAGTTCTACATACCTCTTCGGGTCAAACGCCAAGTACAATATCCCGCCCGTAGTATGTCAACCTATAATGTCCACAATACGTCTATTAACGTCTTACTTCAAACGTAGAATATTATAAGTGTAAAGTCACTAAATTCTACGGAAAATCGGACAATACCTCCTTTGTTTCTACATACTTTGCCACATTTTTCAAGGCCGAATTAAATAACCAAACACGCCACATTTAAGGCCCAATCAATGAAATTAACAATAGGGGATTACACGCCTACTAGACGTGTAAAATTCCGCCCCACAAAAGATATCAAACTAATACAAACTACTAGGCCAATTCGGCCACATTGAGATACAACAATACCAATTCTTATCCAATTTCCTTTTCAATCCAAGTTGTTAGCATAACATGATATCAAGTCGCAATCGATTATAACTACTATAATCTTCAAGTAACATGCGACGATTCTAATAAACGACCAAATTGTAATCCAACTTCACATGGCTTAAATGACATTTCGGTTTTTAGGTTACAATCAATCCATAACACTTATGAAACTTCAACACATATACTTCATGCTAGCAAACATGTAAGGCTAACAACAATATATAATCTTGTAACACTTAAGAGACAAGATTATTACCTCAACGATTCTTAGTCCAACTTCAACCAAGTCGCTCCTTAGCAACTTAGAGCCTCTTCTAGACACTTCAATCCGCTACTTGAGACCCTTAGAACAACACCAACAAATTCCCTTCAATCTTCCAAACAAAACCTAGAAAAGCAACTAGATTTTCACCTTGCGACTAATACGAAAACTATCTTTTTCCAGGATTTTTCTATTGAGATACACTTACAATATCCTCATGAACCTTGGTTTAAAGTGTGGAGCTTAATGGACAACAAACAAAAAAAATTCTTTTTGATGGTAGTGAACCCGAGAGCAACTCTTAGGAGTTCTTCAAATTTTCTTGAAATTTAGCTAAGTGTTGAGCTTGTCTTGCTACTAGTACTACTATATAGTTCAATGGAGGGTCAAGATGTGCACAAATGTGTGGCTTGGATGAAGTCCTTTGAAATATCAAGACTTGTGGTCCCATTGACTAAGTCAACATTGTCAAGCTCTTCAACTTGCAAGACTTGTCTTCCTAACAATGGTCAAATGACCCTTTTGTCCATGCTAAATTTCGTCCAAGATAACATAAGGGGGGTGACACGTGTCGCCCTCCCATTCGTCACAATATTACGTTTTTCGACAATTTCATAATTCCGATAAATTTTTACAAGTCTCTAATCTTAACATTTGGGATTCTCTCGTACGTTCTTAAAACATGTCCTGTAAATACGGGGTGTAACATTCTTCCCCCCTTAGAAACATTCATCCCCGAATGGGCAGGCCGAACGTACGATTCGAACGCTCGAGGATATGCAATGAGCTTGCGTATGGGATTCCCAGAAAGTTAGGATGATCATTTGAATTTGCATACAATAGAAGTTATCATGCCAGCATTAAAATGGCTCCATACGAGACGTTATATAAACGAAGATGTAGATCTCCTATCGGATAGTTTGAAGTGGGTGAATCAGAATTATTTGGGTACGCCAAGCCATAAAAAAGGTGAAGTTTATCCAAGGACGACTGTTAATCACTTAGAGTTGTCAGAAATTGTATTCAGATAGGTGACAACAGGGACTAGAGTTCCAAGTGGATAATTAATATCAGGTCTTCTCGAAGCTTTCTATAATAAAGGATGTAATTAGATTTGGGCAAAATGATAAAGCTCAGCCCAAGGTATATGGAGCCATATCGCATAACCCGATAAAGCAGCAATGTAACTTATGAGTTCAACTTGCCTTCAGAGTTATAATTTGTTTATCTAGTTTTCCATGTTTCCATACTAAGAGCATGTGTTGGGAATCTGATCGGTGTATTTTATATACACTTTTTGAGTCATTTTTAATTAGTATTTTACTCATTTTATTTATGTTTAGTATAGTATTAGGGTCGTTTTCCTTTCTTTTGTGTCACAGCGGTCATAAATGGAGAAATGACGAAAAGAAGATGAAATGAACATAAATGAGATGGAATTGCACACAAAAAGGGCCAAGAAATAAAGTCTAAGAAGTTTCGGGAATTATAGAGGAGTTCAGACGAAGTCCGGACGAAAAAAGGGCAACGAGACGGAATGTGCCAGAAAAACGTCACCGAGTCGCTGGCATGTTAGCGCGGCGCCAATGTGCTGGAAGCTCAGAAAGTTGCAGGTTTTCAGCGCGCGCAGTCATGGCGCCACGACGCGAATTATGAAGTCAGCGAATTTGACATGTTTTCAGAATCCTAAAGGGATAACTTTTCCTACCTAAAGGGATAACTTTTCCTACCTTAAAACTCTTACCTAAAAGGATTCTAATAATTTTTCCTACCTACAAAATCCCTAACCCTTCACCAAAAGGATTTTTTGGATATAAATACTCTACATCATTAGAAGAATTATTCACTCTCCATTCCATCATTCACCATTCTACATCCTTCCATCCACCATTCCATCTTGTAAATATTCCACAACACAATTCTTGGATGCTAGAAGGCGTGGAGACTCGTTCTTGAGTATTTTTCTTTTCTTTCTTTTTGCTTTATTTATTTCAGTTCATGTATGGAGTTTGTATTAGTTCTTAGCGTGACAATGGCTAGGAGCTAATTACTTTATTAGGGATTTCCTTGCGATTCACTTGAAACTCTATTCATGAATTAATATGGTAGTTGATTTCTTCTTCACTTAGTTAAGATCTATCCAATAATTGTTTTGCATGCTTGGTAATTAATTGATCACTAATTATCATTATTTATATGATTTCTAATCAAACTTCGAAAGGAGGAGGTTGTGAATATGCTGTAAGTTGGGTAGACATATTTTGGATTGGGGATGAAAATACCTCAAGTATTTATGTAGCGTTAATGAGAGGCTTAACAACCCTAATTTTACGCATGGCGCGTGACGGTTAACTAGATTTTTGGTCTTAATCCTCCTATAGAGTCATCCTTATCACCGAAAGGTAGAAAGGAGCAATACTGGGGTTGAGTGTTTATATAGCCTTAACGGGAGTATAAAACGAATTAGTAAACCTGCTAGCTTAACATAGAAGAAGAAGTCAGTCTAATTATATTAAGGATTGAATAGAGTGGATAGTTGATGATATTGGAAGCCCTAATCCCCCATCATAACTGATTTAAATCAAAGTATATTTATAATTAATTTATTTCCTGCATTATTAGTCTAAAATCCCAATCAATTACGTTAACCAAATAGATACCATAAGATAGATAACCGGTACTTGAAAACCAATCCTTGAGGACGATATTCGGTCTTACCTAGACTATATTACTTGAGTTGACAACGTGCACTTGCGTTAAAGTGTGTGCATCTTTTCGCGCATCAAGTTTTTGGCGCCGTTGCCGGGGATTGGCTTACTTTCAATATCGATTTATCTATTCTTATTTCTAATTTGGTTGCTCCAAGAACAAGTTAGAAACTTGTTCTGCGAGCATTTTTTTATCATTTTTTTGTTTTTCTTATTTTGCAGGTTAAATTCGAAAAATAAATAAATAAATAAATAAATCAGGACACATGGACTACTACTATCAGAGACAGTGGAGTCATCAACAACAGCTTAACCCACATTATTCAGAGGAAGATCTAGATGAGTTGCAGGAAGGCATACTTATGTTCGCCAAGTGTCAGGCTCAGTTTATGGCTGAGACAAGAGAGTCCCTCAGAAAATTGGAGACACAAATAGGGCAATTGATGGATGAGATGAGCAATACAACTCAAGAAAATCTGCCTAGCGACATCATTATGGGATGTGGCAATCAAATTGAGGAGCCTGAACCACACCCAGCTATTGAGGAATCCGGCGAGATAGTTGGTGCAGAGAAGGAAAAGATTGCTGAAATCCAATTATTCACCTTCTTGGATTCCTTGGAAAATCTCTTTCTTGTACCTATTGCAGAAGAAACACCACCAGCTGTCAATGTTGACCCCCAAACAGAAAGTCCATACCATCAAGGGCACCCCCTAGAGTTGAGAGATGTTGGGAATCTCACTGATCCCTACACTAGAGAGAGCCTAAAAGACAAGCATGTCTTGTGTACTTGGGGGATAATCGTATATTTGAGGCCCTTGTTTGAAGCAATTGTTGTAGTTGAAGTGAGATCTGTAACAATAACTCTGCGGATTGCGAGTAGTTCGCAGAAGGATCCAATGGGCACTCGTAAAGGTTAATTGCATCCGGCTAAAAGACGTTAAAGACAGCGCTTGTTGGGAGGCAACCCAATGTTTTTAATTATGTTATTTTAATTTCTGTCTTTAGTTTATTTTATTTTGTCTTGAACAGTCTCACGGTCTTGGGTTCTTGTTTTGTGTTGTTCCGAGGAAAAAGGAGCAAAAACGCTAAAAAAAAAGGGAAAAGCAGCACAGCGCAGAACTTCGTAGAGCCACAAGATTAGCAGCTGCCGCGCGCCGAATCTCGGCCGCGCGCTGAACTTCAGAGGACCATATTCCGTGCAAATTCCAGAATTCTTCCTCCTAGACCTCCGTTATGACCGCTGTGTTGTGTCAGTAAGTTGTCACTAATTTTTTTTTGAGTCTTGCACACATTGGGGACAATGTGTGATTTAAGTTTGGGGGGATGTTTTATTGTTTTTGAGTCTTGTTGAATTGTTTTGTGTATTTTTGAGTCATTTTTGAGTCATAATTTTTTTAAGATCATGCATGCTATAGTTACTTGAATTGCCTAGTGAAGTAAGGTTGAATAATGTAATGGAATTAGAAGCAACCATCTAAACACTTAGGTTAGATATGCCAAAAACTCATGAAATCAGTCTATTGGGAGTATCTTGCTTGATTTGTGCATTGTTAAAAGATTAAAACCTATGTGTTATGATTGCTTGCTATTTGAGGCGAAATAGTTAGGATATGCATGTTAGGGAGATGACTCAGGCATTTCTTTGTTAGCCAATTCTTACCACTCTTTTCTAACCCTGACTTTAAAAATATCCTTAGTCAGCCCCATTGAGCCTAAAAACATGAAACTTTTTCTTTGACACCATATATTCCTACAATTGTGCCATAAGTAAAAATGTGAAATAGTTGGAATAAATTGTGTTAAAAAAGAGACAAAAAGAGTGAATAAGTTTGATGCACCCCAATGAAAAAGTAATAAGAAAGAGGCAAAAGCCTAAGTTTGGGGGTGCTTGTTATTATAATACACTTCACTCTCCCAAAACAAAAGAGGGGAAAGATAGAATTGAAGTGAAGGAAAGAATCAAAAGAAAAGGGAAAAATTGAAAAGCTAAAGAGCTTATGGTACACAAAAATGAGCCTAAATGCCTATTTTTACCTACCTGTGCCTAAGCCTACATTACAACCCTTAAAAGTCCTGAAGATCTCTTAGATGCATAGCCATGATTAGTGGAGAATAGCAAGTAAACATGCGATAGGAATTTTGAAATTAACATGCATGATTCAGTATTTGACTTCCGTTAAGCATGATAAAAATGAGTTTGCGAAATATCTAGCTTAATGTGTTTAGAATGCTGAAATTTCATGCTATATGTTCCTGCATATTATTCTACTAATCTTCATGTTTTTCCAAGTAGCACCAATGCAGCAAAGTGATCAATGTCATTGAGTCTTTTATTTTTCGTTTTCCTTGAGTCTGTATTTCTTTCTTTTGATCTTTGCTCGAGGGCGAGCAAAGGTTAAGTTTGGGGGTATTTGATCGGTGTATTTTATATACACTTTTTGAGTCATTTTTAATTAGTATTTTACTCATTTTATTTATGTTTAGTATAGTATTAGGGTCGTTTTCCTTTCTTTTGTGTCACAGCGGTCATAAATGGAGAAATGGCGAAAAGAAGATGAAATGAGCATAAATGAGATGGAATTGCACACAAAAGGGCCAAGAAATAAAGTCTAAGAAGTTCCGGGAATTATAGAGGAGTTCGCGAAGTCGGACGAAAAAGGGCAACGAGGCGGAATACGCGAAAACGTCACCGAGCCGGCGCCGACAAAGCGGCCGGCGCTAACGTGGCTGGAAGCTCAGAAAGTTGCAGGTTTTCAGCCGCGCGCTGATCTAGGTCGCCGCCGACGCTGGAATTATGAAATCTTGGCGAATTTGACATATTTTCAGAATCCTAAAGGGATAACTTTTCATTCCTAAAGGGATAACTTTTCCTACCTAAAGGGATAACTTTTCCTACCTTAAAACTCTTACCTAAAAGGATTCTAATAACTTTTCCTACCTACAAAATCCCTAACCCTTCACCAAAAGGATTCTTTGGCTATAAATACTCTACATCATTAGAAGAATTATTCACTCTCCATTCCATCATTCACCATTCTACATCCTTCCATCCACCATTCCATCTTGTAAATATTCCACAACACAATCCTTGGATGCTAGAAGGCGTGGAGACTCGTTCTTGAGTATTTTTCTTTTCTTTCTTTTTGCTTTATTTATTTCAGTTCATGTATGAAGTTTGTATTAGTTCTTAGCGTGACAATGGCTAGGAGCTAATTACTTTATTAGGGATTTCCTTGTGATTCACTTGAAACTCTATTCATGAATTAATATAGTAGTTGATTTCTTCTTCACTTAGTTAAGATCTATCCAATAATTGTTTTGCATGCTTGGTAATTAATTGATCACTAATTATCATTATTTATATGATTTCTAATCAAACTTCGAAAGGAGGAGGTCGTGAATATGTTGTAAGTTGGGTAGACATATTTTGGATTGGGGATGAAAATACCTCAATTATTTATGTAGCGTTAATGAGAGGCTTAACAACCCTAATTTTACGCATGGCGCGTGACGGTTAACTAGATTTTTGGTCTTAATCCTCCTATAGAGTCATCCTTATCACCGAAAGGTAGAAAGGAGCAATACTGGGGTTGAGTGTTTATATAGCCTTAACGGGAGTATAAAACGAATTAGTAAACCTGCTAGCTTAACGTAGAAGAAGAAGTCAGTCTAATTATATTAAAGATTGAATAGAGTGGATAGTTGATGATCTTGGAAGCCCTAATCCCCCATCATAACTGATTTAAATCAAAGTATATTTATAATTAGTTTATTTCCTGCATTATTAGTCTAAAATCCCAATCAATTACGTTAACCAAATAGATACCATAAGATAGATAACCGGTACTTGAAAACCAATCCTTGAGGACGATATTCGGTCTTACCTAGACTATATTACTTGAGTCGACAACGTGCACTTGCGTTAAAGTCTGTGCATCTTTTCGCGCATCAGAATCCTTCCCGGATTGTGCCAATTGATGATGTGAAAGTTATAGAGGACCTATCATATGAAGAGATTTATCGCTATTTTAGATTGACAAGTTCGCAAGTTGATGACTAAAAAAGTAGTCTCCGTGAAAGTTCTTTGACGGAATAAAAATATAGAAGAAATGACATGGGAAGCAGAAGAGGAGATGTGACACAAAATACCCCTTACTTACTTTAAAACCAACACCGAGGTTCCAAGAAAAGATAAGCGATAGTTATGTTTTCTGGTTACGTGACAGTGATTAGATATATCACCCCAACATTCAAGGATGAATGTTTCTAAGGGGAGAAGAATGTAACATCTCGTACTTTTGGGCGATGGTTGAAGAAGCTAGGCGTATGCAAGTATACCCGAGGCTTGAGGAAATTTCGTTTTTGAGATATTCACATCAAGATCTTAGAATATAAAAAGATGTCATCCCGAAACAATTTAGGACTTACCAAACTAGACAATAATGATCGTCTAATTGATGATCGATTAAGTAAGGATCGACTAATTAATAACTGTGATCGGCTAATCGATAAATCATAGTGCGGGACAACTGTAATCGATTGATTAATGATTTGTAGTGGGGGACATGACTAAGTGGGAATGTTACATGTAGCATTTAGATGACCCTCCCTAAGTGACTAAGGTGGTCTAATTCATTGGTGACATTTTGCGGAATAGGGTGGCATCATGTTAAATGTGGAGATGATATCTGTTAAAAGGAAGCATTATCTCATTCCATAGTATTTAAGTAGAATGAATCAGCTGCTGGTCAAAATATAACCCTCTACCAAAATATTCAACAAATATTCCTCATGTCTCACGAAACATAGAGCCATATTAGAGGAACTTCTCCATTAATTTGATGCATAACACAAGACAAGGTATACTTGTAGCAACGATATTATAGGCAACATCATGGTAATGTTCATTGATATTAATGGGTGTTAGCCGCAGCAAGCAAAACACAGTTTCTAAGTTATATTGAATTCCATTTATGACTTGGGTCATTTATGCTTAAAGGTTAAGTGCCATACGAACTACTTGGGTTGGATTATCGAGTGTATTGACTAAGGTATGTTAAGGCAAATTATTTGTTCTTTCGGTATGTTTCATGTAACGAAACATAACCGTGGTAATGTTCCATGAATTATTCAACTCTTAGTAGTTAAGGATGTCCATGTTATTGATTCCTATGTTAAAAGCATGTCTAAATATGTTTTCACATCTTAATTGAGGTATACAAGAAAGATGTTGATATTTTCAATATTAGCCGAAGATACATGTTATGTTCACAGTATTAGCCGAAGGCACAAGGGTATTATGTCGTCCTATAAGTTCAGAATATTTCATTGTTATTCCTATATTTGCATGTGCATTGTTGTTAGGCTTATTTTGTATACGTCTTTTGAGTCATTTTTAGTTGGTATTTTACTCGTTTTTGTTGTGTATAGTATAGTAGTAGGTTTGTTTTTCTTTCTTTTGAGTCATAGCGGTGCAAAAAGGCAAAAAGAAATGAGAAATGGGTGGAAAAGGTGCTCCCGAGGCGAAAAGGACGAAAATTGGCAACTCAGAGCGAAAGAAGGCAGCACCGCGGTGCCACTATGCAGAACCGCAGTGCCATATTTACCGAGGAGCCACAGGACTTTCAGCACCGCGGTGCCATCAGGCAGTACCGCGGTGCCATTTGTGCTGAGAAGCTGCAGGAGTTTCGGCACGGCGATACCGATATGCTGAACCGCGGTACCGACGCGGGAAATTTCAGTTGCCAAGGCAAATTGGCTAAGGGCAGATTGGTCCATAGGGCACGAAAATTAGAGGATATTTAAGCTCTAGGGATTAATGCTATGAGGAGGTAGGTCATTCTGCAACACAACACAACACAACACAAGGCGGATTTGGAGCTACAATTGGAGACTTTGTTCTACGTAATTTTCTTTCTTTCGTTTTTAATTCAGTTTATGTATGGATATTGTGTTAGTTCTTAGCGTGACTATGGCTAGGAGCTAAACACTATATTAGGGCTTTCCTTATGAGTCGCTTGAAACTTTTATTCATGAATTAATGCAGTAGTATGATTTCTTCTTCACTTGATTAAGGTTTAGTCAATATTTGGTATGAATGTTTTATAACTAATTGATCACTAATTATCATAACCTATATGATTTCGAATAAAAAACTGAGAGGAGAGATTTTGATATGTTGTAATTGACTAGACATATGTTAAAATCGCGGACGAAAGTACCCCGATACTTGTGTAGCATTATAGGTTACTGTTCTTAATCCTCCTATGTGGTAAATCCTATCATAGAAATATAGAGATGGTCCAGATCGGTTGAGTGATTATATGTCCTAACCGTAATATAAAACAGTCTAGTTAACCGCTATCTTAACGAAGAAGAAGAATCATTTTAGTTGCATTAAGGATTGAATAAAGTGAATAATCGAGGATTTTGGAAGCCCTAATTCATTCATAATTGATTACAACTTTATTAGTTTAAATCTTGCAATTATTCTAGTAGTTAAATAAAAATCCAATCAAATATCGATTGTCAAATAGATAACATAAAATAGATGAACGGTACTTAGAAACCAGTCTATGTGGACGATATTCGGTCTTACAGACTATATTACTTGGACGATGCGTACGCTTGCGTGAGCAGTCGAAATATCTCTAACAAGTTTTTGGCGCCGTTGCCGGAGACTGACATACATCTAATATCGAATCATCTATTTTTATTTCTACTTTGGCTTTATTTTTATTTTATTTTAATTTTAATTTTCACTGTTAGAACCGTGTGTCTTGATTTTTTTGTTGATTTTGATCTGTTTCAGAAATCTTGTGTATGCGAAAAAGGAGAGGAACAGATACACTTGTTCCCTTCAACCCTGAAATTGAAAAACTGTGACAAAACAGGCGCAACAAAAGGATATCTGAGTCAGTGACCATGAACAACAAACCAAATCAGAATGGGGTGGACAATGAAGTTCCTGAGAATGTAGGGGTGCCAATACAGGTCCCAGCAGAGAGAAGTTTAGGGGACTATGTTCTTCCCACGGTTACTGGTGCACAGACATGCATCAGGCTCCCAGCTATAGGAGCCAACAACTTTGAGATCAAGTCAACCATCCTGAGCATGGTCCAGAACACAGTACAATTTGGGGGACTGCCATATGAAGATCCCCATATGCACATTGCAAACTTTCTGGAGTTGTGTGCCACTTTCAAATACAATGACGTTACTGACGATGTCATTATACTGAGGCTCTTCCCGTTCTCACTGAGGAATAAAGCCAAAAGCTGGTTGAACTCACTGCCTGCCAACTCTGTCACTACATGGCCCAAAAGTTTCTAGCAAAGTTTTTCCCTCCTTCTAAAGCAGCAAAGTTAAGGGGAGAGCTGAACAACTTTTATAATGGTGAATCACTCTACGATTCATGGGAGCGATTCAAGGATCTGCAAAGGAAATGCCCACATCATGGCATTGAGAAGTGGATGTTAGTCCACATTTTTTATAATAGGCTGAGTGATACTACTCGTACCATCATTGATGCTGCAGCATGTGGTGCTTTCATGAGAAAGAGTGTCAATGAGGCACATGAGTTACTGAAAGATATGGCTGCCAACAATCATCAAGGGGCAGATGACAGGTCAGTGACCAGCAGGAAGGCTATGGGCATACATGAACTAGATGTCATCACTGCCCTGAACGCACAGGTGGCCCTTTTGACGAAGCAACTGCAGCAGAACACCATGTCCGTGAATGCAGTCCAGATGCTTGTAAATTATGAGATTTGTGGTAGACCACATTCCTTTGGCAGATGCACATCGGTGGACCCTAATAATGTGCCAATGGAGCAGGTACAGACGGTTGAGAACTTTCAGAGGCCTTATAATTCCAACACATACAACCCAGGGTGGAAAAATCACCCTAACTTCTCGTGGAGGAACGATCAGCCTCAGCAGCAACCATATCAAGGTGGTTACCATAACCAGCATGTGCAAAATCAGGCCACTTCATCCCAACAATTTAGACCACCTATACAACAGGAGAATCCTGATGAACTGAGAGCTGCATTTCTTACACTCACCAATTCGCAGAATCAATTCATGTCTGAAACAAGGTCTTCTCTCAGGAGCTTGGAAATACAGATTGGGAAACTTGCAAAGATGGTAACCAACAGGCCGCAGGGCACTCTCTCAAGCAATACAGAGGTAAATCCTAGAGAGCAGTGTCAAGCAGTGTTGTTGAGGAGTGGAAAACAGTTCGAGCAGGTTGATCCCCAGCCCGTAGTGGTAAGTGAGAAGGAGTGTGAGAAAGCAGCTGAGGTAGAGAATGAGGGGGTCACTGAGGACCGCCCTACAGTTGAGACAGCTCCACGACCACCTTTGAGGGAGTACGTTGATAGAATCTCTTACCCTCAGAGGTTACAAAAGAAGTTAATTTGACAAGCAATTCTCCAAGTTTTTAGAGGTGTTTAAAAAACTTCACATAAATATCCCCTTCATTGAAGCACTAGAACAGATGCCATCATACTTTAAATTCATGAAGGAGATACTTGGAAAAAAGAGAAGGCTAACAGATTATGAGAAATTATCTTTGACAGAGGAGTGCAGTGTCATCCTGCAAAAGAAACTGCCTCCTAAGCTGAAGGACCCAAGAAGCTCACCTTGCCCTGCACTATTGGTAAGGTGACATGCAACAAGGCGCTGTGTGATATAGGGGCCAGTATCAATCTCATGCCTCTGTCTGTTTTCAAGAGATTGGGTTTGGGTGAAGCTAAACCAACCACAGTGAATTTGCAGTTGGCCGACCGAACCGTAGTACACCCCAGAGGCATAATAAAAGATGTGTTGGTCAAGGTGGGAAAGTTCTTCTTCCCAGCAGACATCCTCATTCTTGATATGGAGGAAAATGATGAAATATCCATCATTTTGGGGAGACCATTCTTTGCAACTGGGAGAGCCCTGATTGATGTAGAAAAGGGAGAACTGAGACTAAAGGTTCAGGAGGAAGAGATGGTGTTCAAAGTGTTCAATTCCACCAGTGAATCCCAAGCCATCAACAAGTGGTTCGTAGTCAGCACAGCAAACACAACAGTTCAGCCAGCACATGCCAAAGCTAGGGAAATCATTCATACAACGGTGAACCCACAGGTCAGCAAGAATGCTGAAACAAAAATGAATGTCATGGAAGCCGTCGAATAGGTAAGTCTTACTGAACCCCCTCCTGTGAAAAAGAAAAATAGAGTGAGAAAGGGGAGCATGATTTTGAAATGGATAGGTAGTGGGGTTAAAATACCCCAATGATTTAATGAGTAACCTGCGTCCGGCTACAAGACGTTAAAGACAGCGCTACTTGGGAGGCAACCAAAATTTTAAATTATGCAATTTAGTTTAAATAGAACAGTCTCACTTTTGATATATTTGTTGTGTAGTGATGCAGATGAAGTAATGGGACATGAAGCAGGAAAACAACGCTGGAAAACACTGACTCAGGAGTTTCAGCACCGCGGTGCCTGTCTGCAGAACCGCGGTGCCTGAACACGTTTCCAGAAAATAAAAAGCACTAAAATGTACAATGCAGTATCCGCCGCCACCACCACCATTTTGATCCGCTGTATGTCTGTAAGTCATCCCATTTAATTTTTGAGTCTTTTACACATTTGAGACAATGTGTAGTTTAAGTTTGGGGGGAGTTCTCATTTTATTTTATTTTTGTGAGTCTTTTGTTCATTTTATTTTATTTTTGTGAGTCTTTTATTGTTTTTGTGTTTTATGTGAGTCAATTTTTTTTTCCATGCATGCTGTTCTTATTTGGAACGTCTGGTGAACTAAGTGAGATAATGTAGTGGAATGAGAAGCTAAAATCTGTGTGCTTAAGTTAGATATGCCAACAATTCAGGAAAATTTAATTATTTGGAATATTTGATGCTTAGCCTATGTGTTGTCAAGTGAAAAATGTCTGGGAAGTCTT
The DNA here is from genome assembly GCA_029844215.1 of Przewalskia tangutica. Lineage (NCBI taxonomy): Eukaryota > Viridiplantae > Streptophyta > Magnoliopsida > Solanales > Solanaceae > Przewalskia > Przewalskia tangutica. The sequence goes on from CM056732.1 coordinate 74,408,452, forward strand.
CTTGCTTGCTATTTGAGGCAAAATAGTTAAGATGTACATGTTAGGGAGATAATTCAGACATTTCTTTGATAGTCCTTCTTACCCTTCATTACCTATCCTGACAATAAATGTATCCCTAGTCAGCCCCGTTGAGCCTAAAATAAGTTGTTTTCTTTGACACCCCATGATTTACCTCGTGTGCCATAAACAGTAATTGAAAAATAGGGATGAAAAGGAGTGAAAAAGGAATACAAAAAGAGAGTGAAAAGTGATGCACCCAATAAAAAAATGTAAAAGTTTAAGCTTGGGGGTGCCTATATGAATTGATTCATGCTCTCAAAAAGATAAAAGGGAAATGATATGTATGAACTGAAAAGAATACCAAAAGAAGGATAAAACGGTTGAATGAAAAAAACGCTTATGGTACATAAATTGAGCCTAAATGCCTACTTTTGCCTACCCCTATCTAAGCCTACATTACAACCTTGAAAAGTCCTGAGGATCTTTAGTATGTATGTCGATGATTAGTGGAGAATAACAAGTATACAGGCCCGTAGAACTAAATGAAATTGACATGCATAGGTTAGGTATTCATGCTTCCATTACTTGTGATTGAAATGAATTTGTGAAATATCTGACTTGAAATTCTAGATTGCTGAATTCATGTTATATCTGTTCCTGCATATTATCCCAACTGACGTTCATGTGTTTCTAAGTCTTTGTGCAGCTGCTTGATTTGAGTCTTTGAGTCTTTTATTTTTGGGTCTTTGTTTTTGTTTTGATCTTTGCTCGAGGGCGAGCAAATGTTAAGTTTGGGGGTGTTTGTTAGGCATATTGTGTATACGCCTTTTGAGTCATTTTTAGTTGGTATTTTACTCGTTTTTGTTGTGTTTAGTATAATAGTAGGTTTGTTTTTCTTTTTTTTGAGTCACAGCGGTGCAAAAAGGCAAAATGACAAAAAGGAATGAGAAATGGGCAGAAAAGGTGCCCCCGAGGCGAAAAGGACGAAATTGGCAACTCAGAGAGAAATAAGGCAGCACCGCGGTGCCACTATGCAAAACCGCGCCTATATTTACCGAGGATCCACAGGACTTTCAAGACCGCGGTGCCATCAGGAAGTACCGCGATGCCATTTGTGCTGAGAAGTTGTAGGAGTTTCGGCACCGCGGTGCTGGTATGCAGAACCGCGGTGCCGACGCGGAAAATTTTAGTTCCGAAGGCAAATTGGCTAAGGGCAGATCGGTCCATAGGGCACAAATATTAGAGGATATTTAATTACTAGGGATTAATGCTATGAGGAGGTGGGTCATTCTACAACACAACATAAGGCGGATTTGGAGCTACAATTGGAGACTTCGTTCTACGTAATTTTCTTTCTTTCATTTTTAATTCAGTTTATGTATGGATATTGTGTTAGTTCTTAGCGTGACTATGGCTAGGAGCTAAACACTCTATTAGGGCTTTCCTTATGAATCACTTGAAATTTTTATTCATGAATTAATGCAGTAGTATGATTTCTTTTTCACTTGATTAAGATTTAGTCAATATTTGGTATGAATGTTTGATAATTAATTGATCACTAGTTATCATAATCTATATGATTTCGAATCAAAAACTGAGAGGAGAGATTTGGATATGCTGTAATTGACTAGACATAGGTTAAAATCGCGGACAAAAGTACCCCGATACTTGTGTAGCATTATAGGTTACTGTTCTTAATCCTCATATGTGGTAAATCCTATCATAGAAATATAGAAGGGTTCTGCACTGGAGTTGAGTGATTATATGTCCTAACCGGAATATAAGACAGTCTAGTTAACCGCTATCTTAACGAAGAAGAAGAATCATTTTAGTTGCATTAAGGATTGAATAAAGTGGATAGTCGAGGATTTTGGAAGCCCTAATTCATTCATAATTGATTACAATTTTATTAGTTTAAATCTTGCAATTATTCTAGTAGTTAAATAAAAAAACCAATCAAATATCGATTGTCAAATAGATAATATAAAATAGATGAACGGTACTTAGAAACCAGTCTATGTGGATGATATTTGGTCTTACAGACTATATTACTTGTGACGATGCGTACGCTTGCGTGAGCAGTCGAAATATCACTAACAATTGCATTCATGTATTGCCTTGGACCCACATGTGTTATATACACACACTACTTTATGGTAAATATTTTATATATGTAGGGAATGAGGAAAGGGAAGGCGTTATATATGCACACCACCTGTAGCTAGTACAGACTATCACAAAAGATGCCCAAAGAGGCCAATATGATTATGCATGCCCACAAAGGCTGATATAACCTGATGCCCACAAAGGCAGTTATAGGGAAGGAAAATGCCCTTGTGTGGCCAATATATATGTATACCGTATTTGCATTATGCATGACATTTAGGCATATTAGGGCCCTCAGAGGCATTCACTACTGGTCAATTGTTTCTATCGGCTGATGCCATCAACCGTTTCAGCGACTATTTCTATCGGTTGTTACTATTGGTTGTTGCTATCGGCTGTGACAATCGACTGGCTCTGTTTCAGTTTGTTGTTATATTCCTGTTATGCTATTATTCATACCTAACATACTCAGTAAATCAGTCGTACTGACGTCCCTTTTGTCCCTCATTTTCCTTTCTACTACGATTTTTATGGTTTTTTTCTTGTTCAAATTCAAACACTGGGCTCCCATTGGTTTATAACCTTTTAGAGGGAGCTTTCCTCTGCAAATCAGTTCTCCCACATCAGCACGATCTGATTTTTCTAGGGTCTGAGGGGTTCTATAAATTGAACCCATCCCATTCATTGTTATGGGTCGACGATTCAGACTTTGAGCTTATTTATTGATGAGTTTAACCTAAATAGCTAATATTACGATCTATTTTGATTTCCAAACCCTTTGGTGGATCCCTAAGTGTCAATTTAGGTCTCTCAATTTTAAAACTTTTTTCTTTGTCGTATGTGTGAGTGTGATCGAGTGGAGGATATAAGATTTAAGCTCCAACCTCTATTCAGTTGTCACTACAAATGGTAATTCCTAATCCTTTTTGTGTTTTGTATTTAATTTCATCTAATCGTAGGTTAATATGGGATGAATATGTGTTGTTTGAGTGGTTATGTGGCACTAAGTCTGGCCAAAGAGGCGGGTTGGCCCGGTCCCAACCCCGCCCCAGTCTCGCCCCTACCCCCTAAAAAATTAATATCGGTAACGGGACACGAACCAGGACGGGACCTGGATTCATCCTGCTCGTCCCGCCCCAGTCTCGTTATGCTCGACCCGCCCCGGTCCCTCCCCTTTGCACAAAATAACCATTGCACAACGACCATTTTATATTTTGACCATTGTGCAACATCCATTTTTGGCCTCACCCTACTCCCTTAATATTTACTTGGGAAAAGGGTCAAATATACCCTAAAACTTTAGTAAAGGATCACATATACTCTATGTCAAAGTATGGGGTCATATTTACCCTCCGTTAGCCAAAATTTATCAAATTTATCCTTTTTAATGGATTGGACACGTGACATCCACATGACAGCCACATCATCCAATTAGTTTCAGATATTTTGTAGCAATTCAGAGCCGTGGCCAGAACCTCTGATCGCCGCCGCGGCAGTGCCGCCTGCCATCGCCGGAAAATTAAAAAAATTCCCAAAATTGAAAATCGAACTTCGAGAATTAGTGTATGTTGTAGAGAATGAAGAGACGAGATTAGTGATACCACCCACAGTCCTCGATTCTGCCGGAGGTGACAAAAAAAAGCCAAAAACCCGTCAGAATTTTTGATTTGGTCGACCAGATGATTGGCTTGGAATTGAAGATCGTGGCTGGGTGCAAAATATCGGCGTGAGGACGACGAGTCTGCTGGTACCCTTCACAATCGTCGATTATACCTCAGTTCGCCGGAAAGGCGTTGGCGGCGGTTGGGGTTTTAAATGGTCGACGGGTCGAGATAAAAGAGATGATGGACGTCGTAGGTATGGAAATGACCTCCTTGAGACGGCGGTCACAGTGGTGTAACCCACTACCGTTGAATGTCCCTCAGTTCGTCGAAATTTACAAAAAACTGAGCCCCACCACCGCCTCCACCACCACCTCCACCTCCCCCTGCAAAAATGCCACCACTTCTACGTCCACCAAAAGTTCCAAAACCCACACCTGCTCCAAACCACTACCATGACCATACCCTCCATCTACACCACTAGCACCTCCACCACCAGACTGAAATTAATTGGATGGATTAGTCTAGGCTGAAATTAATTGGATGATGTGGCTGTCATGTGGCAGCCAAGTGTCCAATCCGTTAAAAAAAGGTAAATTTGATAAGTTTGACTAACGAAGGGTAAATATGTCCCCATACTTTGACATAGAGTATATGTGATCCTTTTACTAAAGTTTTAGAATATATTTGACCCTTTCCCCTTTTTTAACTCCTAAGTTATTATATTTACACTTTAACCCAATTTTCCAACTATAAATACCTCATTTCTTCTTCATCTTCCTTACAAATCTTCTACAATCTCTCTAATCTCTCAATCTATCTCTCTACAAGTCTACATTGTCTATTAAATATTCAATTTTATTTATTCATTTGGGAGTGAAGTTGACAACTAGTTTGAGGATCATCCATCGAGCAAAGTTTCAATTTTCAACCTCTCGATTACACGTCGACGTTACGTTGACGTTTTGTACATTCGTTCCTTTTGTTAAATTATTATTATTTCTTTTTTTTAATTAGCGCACTTAATTTCGTTATCCTTAACTATTTATTAGCATAATTAAAATGGAAGGATTGAGATGTATGTTTAAGGCCATGCTTATTCTAATTGGGGTAGCATGGGCAGGTTTACTTCTTCTAGTCATCTTATTCCTAAACAGGACGATTTGGTTGATACTGAATTTTTTCCTAAAATACCATTAGATTTAGACGAGGAGATATTTTCTACAACTCAACAAGACTTTAATTTAGAAGATAATATAGATGACAACCGACTAATCTTGATGACACACCACTAGTGCACCTCAAACTAGAACATCTTTTATTCCTCCTAGTATGAGACGAGGCCCAACACAACGAAAATTAAAATCAGATGCATGGACTTTTTTTATAGGAACCCAGAGAATCAAATAGTTAGATGTCAAATTTGTAAAAATATTTTATAAATTTAAAATGGTAAAAGGTCAGTGGGACGGAAAGTTTATTGAGACATGTACAAAACTTTCACAAAACTAGGTGGGATGAATACGAGGCTAGAAAGATGCGCCAATGCCCTCTCAGTAGGGACAAGGTTCACATACTGTCCCGGACCAAGTACAGGGTCAAATTAACCCTATGGCGGGGGGAATTGTAGGCCCTAAATATGATAAACATAGAGATAGGAAAGTGATATCAAAATTAGTTGTTATGGAGGGTTTGTCTTTTTCATTTCTTTCCTCTCCTGGTTTTATTCATTACATTAGAGAAATGTATAATTCTGCTTTTAACGGTTTTCCTAGATTAATTGTTAGGAGGGGTGTTTTTAAATTTGCACACGAATATCAACAATATTTATGTTATTCATTATATCATTTTTCTGGCAAAGTATTTATCACGTCTGATATAGGCCGTAGTACTAACGACAATGATTATTTAACGGTAACATGTCATTGGATAGATTATAAATGGTTTATGCAAAAATGTATTTTAGTGTATAGATATATAAATGATAGACACACTGGTACTTTTATTTCAGAAAATATTTATTCAGTTTGCGATTATTATGACATAATTGAATAATTATGGCTATTACATTAGATAATGCTTCTTCTAATAATTATGCTATTAGAATTTTAAAAGATATTTTAACTTCATCTTTTTCAAATCATTTTTATATAAAATGTGTGTGTCATATTTATAACTTAGTTGTAAAGGATGATCTATCACTTTTTGAAAACATTCTTAATAAAGTACAATTTGCTATAAATTATATTTTTAAAAGTAATAGAATACAAAGAATATAAAAAAAATTGTCGCGATTGCAGACTACCTTATGGAAAAATTTCCGAAGAAGTAGTCACTAGGTGAAATTCTTTATACGAGCAACTACTTGTTGCTTATGATTATAGAAGACCTATAACTTTATTTTTAACGCCCATAATCAAAATCCAACTGATATGGTTGTAGATAGCGATTGAAAAAAAAATTCAGAACTTATTGTATTTCTAAAGAAATGTTTTCAAGCAACAAAATAATTTTTCATATATTATCCTACTATTTCAACTATGTTATTTTATATAGCTCTAATATTTTTATTACTTAGTGAATACATGGAAAAATCAGTTTATAAGGCACCTATTAAAAAATGTTTATCAAATTAAAAAAATATTTTATTCCTATTCCTACTATTTATATTATTGGTGTTGTATTAAATCCGACTATTAAAATAGACAGTTGTAAAAAACTTATTGAAACTATTTATGATTGTATAGCAGTACTACCACCTCCAACTCCCAAAAATCCAAATGACCCACCACCTATTGAATAAACTAAAGAAGAAATGTTGTCTAGCATACAAGAAGATGCAAAAAAGTATATAGATATTACCAACAAGAAAATGCTAACAACCAACCGACCATACCATCTTCTTCTTCTTCAACACAAAGACATGTTGTTTCTGCGGCTAGTATTGAAAGCCTTAGAAATAGAATGTTTAGTGGTAACACTACTAACCAAGTTAGCGAGTTTGATGTTTTTGTTTTGTAGTACTGTTGTACTGTACCAAACAGTTCTTAATGAAGAAGGACATGAAGACTTGCTGAAATACTGGAAGAAGAATGAGAAGACATTTCCGACACTGTCATTGATGGCCCGAGATGTGTTGAACATTGAAGCGTCATCAACATCGTCTAAAAGCGTTTTTTCGGCCGTCAGATTTCAAATAGTAGAGCACATACACTCATTAGCAAGAGACATCTTGAAGATTGCAATATTATTCAGAGATTGGATACGAGCGGAGAATGTGCAGTCACCAGAGATCAATTAAGAAGAATACGAAAACTACAACGAAATCTTATCCGACGGAGGTGGAAGCGATGTCAAGCAATTTGACCAACAAATACCAATTCCAACCGAAGAACCACAAGAAATTATAAAGAAATTAGAAAAGGTATTTTTCAAAATGTAATTTTTTTAATTGTAATTTTACTATGTTATTTGCAACTTTCAACACCACAAAGTTGCAATTTTGAAATTGTATTATCAAAAAATTATATTTCTATTAAATAATATAAGAGGTACAAAAACAGTTTTGGAATGTTTTTATTACACTATTTTGTTCAATTATTGCGTTGTTTATATATATGTTATTTTTTAAAATTAAATGCAAAAAAATAAAAAATAAACCCAACCCGGCCGTTAGGACCGGTCCCTATTCCGACGGTACCGGTCCCGCCCTACCCCCGTCCCGTCGGGTCCCGTCCCGCCGCGACCCGCCCCTTTGGCCACCCTATGTGGCATCTTAAAGTGTTTAAGACTCATTTAATGACCTTTAGCTAGCATGTATAGTAAAAATGAGGCTTAATGTGTTAACTCAAGTTTGTTTTAATCATGAATGGACTATGTGAGCTAATTTAATGCGAATGTTGCTAGTTTAGAGCTTGCATAATTATGTGTTAACCATTTAGAATAATCTAAGTTCATTAGTATGTTAGTATATGACCTGTTTTAGCTGTATAGGGATAATTGGTTAATATGATGCCTTAATGAATATTTTAGAACTTGCTTAATCATGAACTCTGATTTGAGGTACCTAGTCTAGGATGTTTGAATCCTGCTTCAGTCACATGTGGTTTGTCTGAGTCAAAATGGTACTTCATGTGTTAGATTGAGAATTGTTTAGTTATGTATGGGTGATAGGCTTCATGTGGTGACTTTTGTGCATTAGTTGAGGTCTGTATAGGTTATTTGAACCATCATAGCTGTGTGAAAGTCTACACCAATGACTAAAATGATGTTACGATAGCTTGTCAATATTGCTCACCTAGATTTTAGCTTAAAATAAAAAAAATGAATTAGATAGGTTAGTTGTTTGGATTAACTAACTCACCTTTATTTTTAGGAAGAGATAATTAGTACTTTAAGTCCATATGCGGCTGTAGGGTCTCTGTAGTGATTTAAAAGGAAATATAATACTTTACATTAATTACTTGTGTATTCCATTCACTGAGGAAGAGTGTGATATCTGTTTATATGTGAGATGCACTTAAATGGAGAGTTGAGATTAACATGACATAAAAACTAGTTCTAAAAGGATTTAGGGGAAATTTTAGGTGTGGGTATAGTTTAAAAGAATGACTTGATCATTAGATTGTTATGACACTCACAGAAGATCACTCCTAGGTCTATTAGGACAAATTTAAGTTTTTGAATGGGCTAAAATAGTATATCATAGCATGGTATTAGGTCTTTGTGTTTGAATCCTACCCTCTATGACACAAGTATGAGTGTGATTTCTCTGGTTTGAAAAGATGATGTTATGTGTCCTCTTTGAAGTGAGAATATGCCTTAAAATCCTTCTGTTGATATGTTTAAGTTCATGTGGTGTTGCTGTGGGTGTGTTTGAAAGATATGTGTTTGGTATTTAATAGCATGCTGATAAAATGTGATTGAGCTTATCACGTTCAACCTCTCTTCCCTATTTGCCATATCTTTGAATAGTAACTAAGCATGAATAGCCTTAAGGACCTCTGCTCATGTTATTAATTCTTATGTCCTCTTCTTGTGAACTCTGTTTTAGGGAGTCCCACTATGTCAACTTAGGTCATAACTATATGCTACTAAACTGTGTAATTTTGTGTTTAATTATGAAAGTTTCATGCATAGAATTGTCTGCTGTATGCGTGGCATTGTATTTCCTAGCTTTTGTATCCAACATTCCCTGCTTGAGTCCTGACACCCTTACTATGCATGAGTCTAGTTCATGGTTTTAGTTTAGACCCCATAGCTCCTAGTTGTCTAATATCCCTTGCTATGAATACCTGGTAAGAGACTGTTTTGCACCCGAGACTTATAAGGGTAATAATTTAGTCTAAATGCATGTTTAGGAAAGAATAATAGGATTTTAAATTATTACATGATCTTCTAAGTGCTCTAGTTTGCAACCCCCACCCTTAGTATGATCCAGCAGCTTTTTAGATGCCTCACTATGAGTTGCTTGCTTATATGTTGGCTGTTTGAGGTTGTTTTCTGTTTTATTTTAGCATCACATGTATCTTATCTACTTGCATTTGGGCTAACCTACATGTATACAAGACCATAGGAACTTCAGATAATACAATGATCAGAGTCACAAGTGTCACAATCTATATTTGTTCAGTATTGTGTTTACCTGCTGCATGATAAGGTAATTCATATAGAACCTTGACTTAATATCTGTCTAAGATGATGTCTAAAGAGTTTGAATTATTATGATAAGTATCTGGCTTTGTGTTTTATCCAAGTAAAAGGGCAATCTGGACCATGTTTGCTTTAATCAGAAAGATAGTTACAGTGTTTAAAAAGGATTTAGTCAAGCATGTAGTTTTTAACACTTAACACTGTACAACTTCATATCTGTTTGAGTCATGTTGTTCACTCACTAGGAGGTATTAGTCTAGCTCAATTCCTATGTCAGCTAGACATGTGCTAAATGAATCTTTGTCCAATACCACTGTTTGGCAAGAGTAGACCATAGAGTTTGAGTATTTGCCTAAAACTGAGACTCTGAACTTGATTTCATGTCTATGGTGTCTGAATTCTGATATCCATTTAGCTACTGAGTACTTGGTTTGGTCTTGTGTTGGTAAAGGGAAGAATTATATGTCTGTATGTATCTCAATACTGCTGATTGTGTGATTGCTTGTTTAACAATTTGGACCATCTGATTTCTGGCTGATAGTTCATCTTGCGTCATTTCTGGAATTTTAAGACAAGCAAGTTTCCTTTAGATGACAATACCCATTCAACATGCTGGTTTTAAAAAAATGTTTTGATGTTTGATATCCTTACCTTGATATACACCACATTATGTAGGTTGTATACCATATATATATGCCTGACATACTGTCGGTGCATATCAAGTGAGACTTATTTTAAAAGTCATTTGGGCTTGGCCCATCCCTTTCGTGTATGCTATTGTTTATGTACTGTTATTAAATGTTGGGCCTGGCCCATTCTTTTCCATCTACTATCGATTGCTTTCTCTGATATGGGCCAGGACCAATACCTTGCCCTTCTCCTTTATCTGAATCTTCCTAAAAATGGGCTGTCTTTAGCTGTTTTGTTTACCTGGGCTTTAGGTGGTGTTTGACCAAGTTTCTGGACTCAGAAACACTTCTTTGGCTAAACACTATTTTTTCAGAAACAGAAACACTTTTTCAATAAGCCAAAAAGTGTTTCTAGATGGGAAGAGAAGCAGAAACATCAATTTGGTGCTTCTCGAGAAACCATTTTTGCTCATTAAATGAATTATTTTGACCCATTACCTTTTTCTTTTCACAAAATTTCTTTTAATCTCATATAATATCCCTATATAAAATAGAAATTTGGGAATTGGGTAGGGAGGGGGTAGGGGTAGGCGGGGGTAAGAAACAAATTCATTTTTTTTTATAAAAGTAACAAAAAATATGAAATAGAAATTTGAGGATGGGATAGGGCAATGGGGTGGGTGGGGTTGGGGTAGGGGTAGGGGTAGGGGTAGGGGGTAAGAGGTAGGGCCGTGTACGAAAAAAATCATATTTTTTATAAATTGTTTATAAAAGTAAAAAAAATATAAAATAGAAATTTGAAGAATGTGGTAGGTGGACGGGGGTAGGTATGGGTAGGGCGGGGGTAGATTTGGACATATTTGAGTCATTGACTATCATATTGTCGTTACATTTCTTATGTACAATATAATATTATTTTTTGATTAAATATTGCAATTAAATAATTTTTTTTTAAATTATTAAATTGTAAAGATATACTAACTTTTAGAAACATAGGATAGAAAGAATATTTTTAATAGTTTTAAATCTATTAAAAAAAATATTCTAGTAAATTTGCATAAATGTGAGTCAAACAGGAAACTGTTTCTGTTTCTCAGAAATACTTATATAACTACAGTGGGAGGCTATTTTTTCTTTTGGCCCTTTTTGTTAGGCATTGAACCCCACCCCACGGAGCGATTCTGGTTAAACCGGGCATTCCTCAGAGCAAGGAAAGATCTTTCCAAAATAGAATCAAGAGAAAGCGCTAGAACCAATGTAAGTAAGATCCAAGTTCTTGTTTGATCTGCCGCTGTTAGAACACCAGGGCCAGACGACATTGATAGCGAAGTTTCCGTGGTAAGGTACAAAGCTTTTTGTCTGGGTCTTGGGCAGACGTACTCAACTGGTACAAATAGAAAGGCTCGTCCAGTGAGTCATTAGCAATAGTCCAGGAATGACATAGCCTTCCTGTGCAATGGGTGTCTTAACGTACTAAGTAAGGTGTTTTTTTCTAAAGCGGCATTCTCCCTTCTATCTATCAACAATGGAATTACCGACCGGTGAAAGGAAAGAGCTGGGTCAGCCATCGACAAAGGAATACCGAACTCTACCCGTGTGAGGCCTCGTAGCCAGGGAGAACCATAGAATCAGAGGGTTATATTAGAACATCGGTGGAAAGGTCGAGAAGGCACCTAAAAATAGCTTTAGAAGCCAGATTAGGAAAGTGTTTCCCGAGTTCGAGCAAATGCAACCTTCTTTGTAAACTATCTGATACTGAACTAGATGCCGCAAAAGCCCCAACTCTGGCATCATATCCCGAAGATAGTCATTTCAGTCTGTTGGGCAGCGTTTTATAGTCTTACGCTCTTATCGTCAACCTTCGTGGCTTTTTGCTCGTTTGGTCTCGCTATTTCAGCCATGAGATTGGTCTAACATTTTGTTATGAGCTGGCTGGACAAAGATGGATTGAAGGTCAGATAGATTGCCTTTTCTCGACGCTCGGCCGAAGTATATAAAATAAAGATGAAAGCCCCGGTCTGAACTTCCCACTTCGCTTACGCTTATTAGTACGGTCACACGCAGTTAGTTTCCTTCGTTCCTGGAGGAGGGCCTCCTTCCTCTCTTCCAGACCGCGAATGTGGTTCCGGATCTGTTGCATCATATTTGCAACGGCCTCAGGGTCGAGAGGAGGGGCTTCCGCCTTACACACGGAAGATTGGATTGCCTGAATCACGAGTCTTATATACTGTGTTACGATCACCTCATATTGATAAAAAGTCCAGAGAACCCTAACAGATTCTCCAGAAATAATTTCTGCAAAACTACTTCTAAGAAACAGAAACACTTTTTCAGAAACTTGGCCAAACAGATCCTTACTTGACAAATATAGGCATGATTCTCATAAATTAGTGTATGGCAGGCATGATTACCTTTAATTTGAATTGTTTGGTTTAGATAATTGTAGATGCTTTCTAACTGGCATTTTCCTTTTTCTGTTCTTCTTCTACTGTCGAGGTACACGGAGACAAGTCCTTTGGGCATGTCACTTCTTCTTTCGGCTAGTTGGGCGGAGACACGTCTAATTCTCATTGATGAGTTCGCATAGCTTTTAGTGGCGCATTGAAGGCCCAACTATGAGTGAAAATAGTAACTGGTGGGTTTAAGTAGGCCCGTCAGTCTAAACTTGACCTCTTTCAATTTCGTATATGTATGTATATATTCTTTGTAACAAACACATACTTTATATATTGGAACCTTTCTTACGGTTAAGAATCTAGGATAGACAAAACGATCCGTACACCGTTTAGTTAGGATCACCTTAAATGATTTTCAAACTTGGTTATATGAATTTTGGATGAAAATGGACTGTTTTGACTTAAAAAGAAACCTGGAAAAAAAAACAAGAAAAAATTGATCTTCATACTTTGGATGAAAACCGTTTTGGATTTCTCATAATTGGGCTATTTCAAACTTAAATGGACGGGATAATTTAAATTGAGACTAAGCATTACCTTTGAAAATCTGTACATTCATTTTTAACACATCAAAATGGACTGAGTTTGGACATCAAAAGATTGATTTTTCTGTGCTGAACTTAACTTGAGTGGGTTTTTAGACTTAAAACACTCTTTTGGACTTGAGAGTTATGGTAATGGATTTTGACATTCTGGACTATGGAATGATATTTGGGTATTGCATGAAAACAAAAGGAAAAATGACTTTCTTTTTCTACCTCTTTGCAAAATCCCAAAGCTTGTCATTCTAAAAAGATTATACTAATTTTTAAACTTTGAAAAGATGTTGTCCAAAAGATGCAAGTGTTATTGGACAACTTTATTGGACTAAATTATAGAATTCTACTCAAATTAATCTTTGACTGTTCTTAGTCCGAAATAAGTTGACTAATTTACCCCTGTGCAAACTATTTTGGCAGATGCCCTAACTTTTTTGTTTTAAAGAAAACCTTTGAGTTTTGAATAAATGAATGACACATATTTTGCTGATTTTTATACACTTTAAGGCACTTTCAATTATTTAAGCATATGAACTAGAAGGTCAGCCGCATTCTACGGATCCTTAATACTAGAGTGTTTAACTCCTTTCCGGAGATCACCAGAATCCTTACCTTGACTCTAGTTTATATAGGATTTTCAAACATTTTTGAATAAACTCTTTCAACTTGGTTTTCTTAATTTACCTATAAATTAGGTGGCAACTCTAAAATTAAATTATTCAACTTAAAAGCACAATCACAAACTCTTAGTAGCTTTTATGTCTCCGCGTAAAACTGAATTGTAACAAATAATAGCTAACAAAACCAATAAAACTCTGAATCTCTGTCACAGAAGTCGATCTAGGACAGTCTCTGACTGCATCTATCTTCTTTAGGTCAACCATAATTCTATCCTTGGACACCACATGTCCGAGAAATGCCACTGAACTCAACCAAAACTCAAACTTCGAGAACTTAGCATACAAGTTCTTATCATTTAATAGCCCAAGAACCACTCTCAAATGTTGCTCGTGGTCATCCTTACTCTTCGAATAGATTAAAATGTCATTAATGAACATGATCACAAAAGAATACAGATACAACTTGAATATCCCATTCATCAAATTCATGAGCGCTGCAGGGACATTGAGAAGCCCAAATGACATCACCAAGAACTCGTAATAACCATAACGAGTCCGGAAATATATCTTATGCATACCCTTGGCCCGAATCTTCAACCGATGGTACCCGGACCTTAAATCAATATTAAAATATATAAAAACACCCTGAAGCTGGTCGAACAGGTCATCAATACGCGAAATCAAATACTTGTTTCTAATGGTGTCATCCTTCTTCTTCACGAACAACATAGGAGCACCCCAAGGAGGCACACTAGGTCGAATGAAATCCTTACTTAACAGGTCCTGAAGCTGCTCCTTCAACTCTAACTGACTCATGGGAAGGAGTCTCAGGACTCGTATCCCTAATATGAGCTAGGTACACCAGACAATCCTTATCTACCAAATTCCTAGCCTGAATGAAAGATATGATCTTCTTAGGAGCAGGGTTGTAAGCGCCCTTCCACTCTAACTTCGGAAGACTAGGCATCGCTAGAGTGACTATATTGGCATGGCAGTGCAGAATCGTGTAGTGCGGTGATAACTAATCTATTCCTAAAATAATATCAAATTCAACTATGTCTAATATGATAGTCTACCCAAGTATTATAACCCATAAAAGTAACCACACAATATCGATAGACTTGATCTACAACCATATATCTAAATCAGCAGAAAAGTAGGTAGACACATAGAACATAGCCCCCAGATCAAATAACACTGTAGCAGAACGATGACAGACTAAGATGATACCTATGATTATTGTATCTGATGCCTCAACCTCAATTCTACCAGGAAAAACATAGAAATGAGCGCGTCCTCCATCAGATTGAGCATCCTGACGACCATCTTTACCTAAACCAGCCCTATCTCTACCTGATTGAGATCCACCATGACTATTTTGTTGGCCACTATGGCCTAACTGGGAACTACCTCTACTACCCTAACCACCACCCCTGGATGGATATGATTGGGTCCTGGGTGCCCTGGATGTACTCTGAACAAGTCTGGAGCACTTTCTCCTGAAATTCCTAACCTCACCACAATTGTAACAAGTCTTGGCCGATGAGGGATGCTGAATAGAGATAGAAGAACCCGAATGACCGCCACAGTTAGAATACCGTGATTGAGAATCACCATTATAATTACTCTGCCCAAAAAAACACCATCTGTAATCTGCAGGACTATCTGAACTAGTCGACTAGGCTGCGATTGTTGATTTATACTATGCTGGCTATCACCCCGTGAAGTAGATCTACTGAACTATCTAAATTGTCTAGCCCTCTTATCGGGAACATGTCTAGGCATCTTGCCCCTCACAGATTCCACCATCCTCGCATGCTCCGCCACTTTCTCAAATGAAGCCCCTAAAGCCACCAACTGCAACATGGCTAACTAAAATGGAATGCTCTAAACTCTCACACATCTAACTCTCTCCGCCTCTATAGATTGTAATGGCGCTGCATAACGCGATAAGGAATGGAAGTGAGTCTCATAGACTCAAACTATGAAACTATAGAACCTCTCTGCTCAATCTTCTAGAACTCATCATGCATGCTCAGATGCAAGCTCAAAGGCACATAGTTTTCCAGAAATACCCGGTAGAACCTAACCCAAGGTATTGAAGGTGACCTCATTGGTCGGCAATCAATATACGCCCTCCACTACTGCTTCACGTCTCCTCTAAGCTGAGGGCCACAAAATTTACTTCGTGTGACTCAATAATACCCAAAGTGTGCAACCTCTCATGACTGCTCATAATAAACTCATACACATGCTCCTCGGGTTATCCAAAGAACTTAGGAGGCTTCATGTTTGAAAAGTGCTCTCAAATGTTCCGCTCATTGCGGGTCATAGATGTCCCTACAATCGGACGAGGACCAAACTGTAGAGTAGGAACCTCATCAATATAGCAGTGACATAACAGTAGACTGAACCCAGGAGTATAAAACTCTAAAGGCCGTCCCTCTCCCACACGGGGGTATGACCCACCCGGAGTAGTCGGATGCACGCCCGCATAGGCAAAACCATCTAGGACACTCAACAATCTGACCAACGTGTCATATAGAACTGGAGTAGCAATAAATTTGAGTTGGTCCTAGGCTGTCCCCATATCCTCATCGAGCAACTCATCTTGAGGCTCAATATATATCTTAGGGGATACTGATCTAACACGGGTCTGGTCGGCTCTCTGTGCTCCACCCCTGGACGGTGCATGTCCTCGGGCTCTACCTCAGCCCATGCCACAACCTCAACCACGACCGCACACCATAGGTGCATGTACTGGTCCCTCATCTCTCGTCGTATCAGCATGAGTCCTCACCATCTATGATAGAATAAGAAATAAAGGTCAGATACTAATTTGATTCAACTTAGCATGAAGGGATTGAAGAAAGTGAAATTTCCTAAATGTCTCATACCCTCTTAAAGATAAGTACGGACGTCTCCACATCGATCTCTAAGACTCTACTAGACATTGCTCTTATATTTAAGATCGTTTAATCTAAAGCTCTGATACTAAATTTGTCACAACCCTTTTTAAGAATCATGGTGGCACCTACACTTTCCACCAGTAGGCAAACAAATCCCAATCTTATATAACAATATATGAGAAAGAAATACAGAAATAGAACAAAATACTTATAAACTTTTCTATCATAATATAAATATGTGGAACATAGTCTGAAAGTCTGATGCGCGATTTATGCACACACTAACGCAAGTGCACGTGTCGTGACAAGTAATATAGTCTAGAAGACCGAGTTATCATCCTCAGGGATTATTGTTCAATTCTCAAACTCTATTCTATGATATCTATTTGGTAACCGATGATTGATGAATTGTTTATAACTATACTTATGAGTGCTAACTAAATTACATTGTTTTACTTCAGTTATGGTGGAAATAGGGCTTCCAAATCTCCTCAACTATCTGCTCATCTTACTTGTTAATGCAATTTATTATGGTTCTTCTTCTATTTTTAGATAGCAGGTTAACTAAGACGTTTTATACTCATGTTAAGGTAATATAAACACTCAACCCCAATATAGAACCCTTCTACCTTTCGGTGATAAGATTGACTATAAAGGAGGATTAAGAGCAATAACCTATCAAGCTACACAAGTATCGGGGTACTTTCGTCCACGATTTAACCTATGTTTATTCAACTATAGCATATTCACAACCTCCCCTTTCGGCTTTCGATTAGAAATCATATAGATTATGATAATTAGTGATCAATTAATTACCAAACATTCAAGACAAATATTGAATAAATCTCAACAATGATAAGAAGAAACCAAAACATGCATTAATTCATAAGAATGAGTTTCAAGTGATTTGATATGGAAAGCCCTAAATTAATTTAGTTCCTAGCCATAGACATGCCAAGAACTAAACTAATATTCAACATAAACTACAAAGAAATAAAACAAAGAAACAAGAAATTACACAAAAGTGGTCTCCAATCTTGATCTCCAAGGTTGTGTTGAATTGGCAAGGTTTGGAACCCTTAATTCTGACCTAAAAACTCCTTTTTATAGCCTCCAAATCGTTCTCTCAGTTTTCCTTCTAGGCCTTGGCCCATTCCCATTCGAATTTGGCGAAATTCACTTGCCACAAGCCTGTGGCTGGCGCCACGCTAAACTCCTTGTTACACCCCGTAACTCCAGGACATGTTTAAGAGTATGTAAGTAAGGAACACAAGACTTGAAAAGGGTACGAAAGGAAGAATTGTTTTTCCGACGGAAAATCTTCCGAACGTCGGAAAAGAAAAATGTTCGTTGGTGAGAATTAGGTTCTCAAAATGCATTAATTGAGGATTATGGAATGTTTTATCATTATGGAAATTAGGTTGTACGGTTTTGTTTTTTTTTTTTTGTGTGGGGCCCACCCGAGGAATTTTACGTTTTGTAGGGCCCGAGGAAAACGAAATATGCGTGAGCGGGAGGCGACACGTGTCACCCCTTTATGGACATGGACGCAATGTGCAAGGGTGGAATGGTCAATTGAACATAATTTATGATGAAGTCTTGCAAAGCTTAGAGCTTGACAACTTTGATCAAGTCAATGACCTCACAAAAGCTTGATATTTAGTAAATCTCATCCAAACCACCCAAGTGTTCTAATCTATACCCTTTCTTGTTTTATATATGTACAGTAGTAGGTGCAAGACCTTGTCATTCTCCACACTTAGAATTTTTTTTTTTTCAAGAACTTGTTTCGCTCTTTAGGAGCTACGGCTAAGGGTTTTTCAAGAAGGAAAATTTCCAATTTTGTCCAATAATTCCCCACTTTAAACCAAGGTACCTAAGGGTATTATAAGTGTTCCTCAATAGAAAGATCCGGAAAAATGGTGTTTTTGTATTAGTCGCAAGGCGAAAACCTAAAGGGTTATTCAACTTTGAAGTTGAAACTTGAAGATGAGTTTTCATAAGCTTCTGGTGGCTTGAGTGGATTGGAATGTCGGAAGGAGGAGCTAAAGGTGCTAGGGATCGACTTGTACTCTTGGAGCATATTTGGGATAATTGAGGTATAATCTTCGCTTTACTTTTGTAATTGAAGATTTCATGTTATGATAAGTTATAAGTGGTCATGATACGTGTTATGAAGTTTGTTAAGTGTTATGGAATTGGAAGCTAAAAATCTGAAAATGTCATATTTAGCCATTTGAAATTGAAATCCAATTTGATCGATAAATTGAATTGTCGCATGTTACCTACTTGGAGAATGTAGTAGCTAGAATCAATCGCGCTTGATATCTTATTATGCTACCAATTTGGATTGAAATGGAAATTGAATAAGAATTGGTATTGTTATATTATCGCGAGCCAATCGGGGCATTTGGTTATTCATTTGCATCGATTACCTTCTATATTGTTGTGAGCCAATTGGGGCTGTTTGGTTATTGTATTTCGACCTTGGAAAAGGTGGCAAAGTTAGTAAAAACAAAGGAGGTGCTGTCCGATTTTCCGTAGAATTTAGCGACTTAGCACCTAGAATATTCTACGTATGAAGTAAGAGGTTAATGGACGATTGTGACCATTATAGTCAAGTACTAAGTATAGTGTATCCTACTTGAAGGATGGATTAACTATCAAGATTGAAGTACTTTGGAGCATTTTGCTACTTGTCGATAATCGTCGCGGGTATGTGAACCTCTTCTTTCCTTGGCATGATCCTACGTATGAAATCTCCATGTGATAGTATTTCAAGATTCCTTCTACTCTTAGAAGTTAAGTATGTACATTGTTGAATCTAAGTTAAGAGTATGTTTAAATTGTCCTAAGTCCTTACTAGGTCTTATGAGACGCCAAGAACGGTTAGGAAGTTATGAGATTTGATTTAAAGGCTATGTGTCTTGATTTGTTTAAAGTAAGTAAGTTGATTTTATGTTTGAAAATGACTTGAATTTATATGTGAAAAGGGATTGGTTTTAAAAGTGTGATGGCATGATTTTACAAGTATGAGTAAATGGACTTTAAAGAATGTATGTTATGAAGTTTTAAGACTATGAACTTTGATTTTCTTTAAAGGATTATGAAACTTTATTTTTCAAGTTATGAGACTTGATTTCTAAAGTATAAGTTTACATGATTTTAAAGAGTGTATTCTACGAGGTGTTAAGACTATAAGCCTTGATTTTATAAGTGGAAATGACTTAATTTTACAAATCGGCTTAATTTATTTCAAAAGTTAAGAAGATGGCTTCCAAAAGAGTATGTGACTTGAGCTTTAAAAAGAAAGCGAGTTCTATGATTCTTTTTAAGTATGTATGTACGTAGTATTTTGGATCTAGTTTTCCTAATGTTGTAAGAATAAAAGTGTCTTAAGTTCTCTAAAATGAAAGGTTGTTATAATGACTTTATGGGAAGTTGTTATGACGACTTAAGAAGTAGTAATAAGACGGGTTAAAATGTTATGTAAGGAAGGATACACCGAGCCTACAAATAGGCCGGATTATGTTATGAGATACACCGAGCCTACAAATAGGCCGGATTATGTTATGAGATACACCGAGCCTACAAATAGGCCGGATTATGTTATGAGATACACCGAGCCTACACATAGGCCGGACATGCCATATTACCCCGAGCCCACACATAGTGCCACGCCATCTTACACCGAGCCCCACAGGCGGGCCGGATTATGCTACATGATTCCACAGTACACCGAGCCCCACAGGCGGGCCGGATTATGCTACATGATTCCACAGTACACCGAGCCCCACAGGCGGGCCGGATTATGTCACATGATTCATCAGTACACCGTGTCCCGCAAATGGGCCGGATTATGTTATGTAAGATATGTAAGTTATGTGAAGAAGACTGGATTAAACTCTTAAGTATGTATGTAAGAATACGGGTTAATTCTTATTGAAAGAAAGAAAGGAACGGTTAATATACGATTGATTTCGGGAGTTAAAATGACATTCTTTTTGCACGATCCGCTTATCGTATGCGTTATTTCGTTCCATATTCGCACTGTTAGATCGACTTCGGGGCTGCGTTCATGCCCGCAGGTTATAGGTACCCAGGTTGGTGGTCCTTGCTCTTAGGATCTCAGTTCAGTTTTTGAGAGAAAGCTCCATTTGCTCCGGAGGCTTAGCTCTTGCAGTTTTCCTCGGTAGTAGATTCATGTACATTCGTGGTATGGCGGGCCCCGTCCCCGCCACGCTTATTATGTTAAAAATTCTTAGAGGTCTGTAGTCACATATGGTGGGTCAGTTTGTAAAAGAAAGGAGGCAACTGCTTCGGTTGTATATGTTATGTCCTGGAAGGTAGCCCTATCGGCTAACCTGTTGTTTTACTTCTGTTGTATTAATTTATAAGTTTCATGTATGTTCCGCTGATTATCTCTCGATGTATACCGTAAGGGTGCCTGTGTAGGCACCGCCGCGCCCGGTCGGGTCGTGACAAAAGTGGTATCGCAGAAGTTAGTCCTCGGAAAGTGTCTACGCATCGTGTCTAAGTAGTCTTGATTATCGGTGTGTTGTGCACCACATCTATAATCGTGAGGTCTGCAGGACATTTAGGATTGGTTTCCATTCTTCTCACTCTAAGATCGTGCGAGAGTTGTATGGTTAGGGTCGTCTCCCTAACAAGTTATGATTGTTTGCGCCACGAAAGGCATCAGTGACCCAGGAAGGATTACGTGGATTGCATATCCAGGTTGGTAATGGTTGTAGTTGGTATTGTGACATACAACTATGCGAATTTATGTATGAGGGTCAGACGCGTGTTGCCTAGAATGATTTAGATTACCAGGATTTGGAAGGGACTAAATAAATACCGGGAAGGTATGAAACAGTTTAATGAATTCTCATCAAGGTTTTACGTGCTAATTTGAGATAATTAGGAAATGATGAGTTATCGGAAAAGGTAATGGAACCTTAAGAAGTTATTATTAAGAGACTAAGTGGAAGACTATGATAGTAACTTAAGCTACGTGGTATGCTTAAGGGAATTGTACGGGCGAGATCCGAACGAAGAAAGTATGGTTGTTGTGGTCAAGACAACACGATTATGATATTACGAGAAGTTTTTGTACCCGTTTACGGGGGGACTGATAAGGTAGGCTTGGAGCATGGAAATTGCGAGCCTAAGAATATTGATTACTGCCAAGACCTTAGGTATATAAGGCTTTCTCTGGCAATAAGATTTTAAGTCAGACTAAGGATAAGAGTTAAGTGCGACGTTGAGTCGGGTTGAGGACCTGTTACGGGTCTCCCCATGGCCTGGAATGGAGTGGGATAAGTTGGTAGTAGTTCCGCTACGTGACAGGGTCACGAGGGTGCAAGGCCCAAGTCTAGTTAATTGTTTTACGGGTTCGTGGACGCGTTCCACCGGAACCAGGTTGTGAAAGTCGGAAATGGCCTTATATTGTTTTATAGAGTGACTCGTGATTAGAGGCCGAATCGGTATGGAAGTTATGTATACATGTTAGTACGAGTATTGTTATGTGCCGTGGGTGGCGTATGTTGTATGAAGGGTGTAGTAAAAAGAGACTATGTCGCTATCTATTTAGATCGACTCAAAGAACATTCGGGGACGAATGTTTCTAAGGGGGGAAGAATGTTACACCCCGTAACTCCAGGACATGTTTAAGAGTATGTAAGTAAGGAACACAAGACTTGAAAAGGGTACGAAAGGAAGAATTGTTTTTCCGACGGAAAATCTTCCGAACGTCGGAAAGGAAAAATGTTCGTTGGTGAGAATTAGGTTCTCAAAATGCATTAATTGAGGATTATGGAATGTTTTATCATTATGGAAATTAGGTTGTACGGTTTTGTTTTTTTTTTGTGTGGGGCCCACCCGAGGAATTTTACGTTTTTGGGGCCTACGAGGAAAACGAAATATTATGATTTAACGGGAGATGACACGTGTCACCCCTTTATGGACATGGGACGAAATGCAAGGGTGGAATGGTCAATTGACCATAATTTATGATGAAGTCTTGCAGCTTAGAGCGACAACTTTGACCAAGTCAACGACCCCACAAAAGCTTGATATTTAGTAAATCTCATCCAAACCACCCAAGTGTTCTAATCTATACCCTTTCTTGTGTTATATATGTACACTAGTAGGTCAAGACCTTGTCATTCTCCACACTTAGATTTTTTTTTCAAGAACTTGTTTTCGCTCTTTAGGAGCTCACGGCTAAGGGGTTTTTCAAGAAGGAAAAATTTCCAATTTTTGTCCAATAATTCCCACTTTAAACCAAGGTACCTAAGGGTATTATAAGTGTTTCTCAGAAAGATCCCTAAAAATGGTGTTTTCAGATTAGTCGCAAAGGCGAAAACCTAAAGCGGTTATTCAACTTTGAAGTCAAACTTGAAGATGAGTTTTTCATAAGCTTCTAAGGGTGGCTTGGAGTGGATTGGAATGTCGGAAGGAGGAGCTAAAGGTGCTAGGATCGACTTGTACTCGAGCATATTTGGGATAATTGAGGTATAATCTTCGCTTTACTTTTGTAATCAAGATTTCATGTTATGATAAGTTATAAGTGGTCGCGTGATACGTGTTATGAAGTTTGTTAAGTGTTATGGAATTGGAAGCTAAAAATCAAAATGTCATATTTAGCCATTTGAAATTGAAATCCAATTTGATCGATAAATTGAATTGTCGATGTTACCTACTGAGAATGTAGTAGCTAGAATCAATTGCGCTGATATCTTATTATGCTACCAATTTGGATTGAAATGGAAATTGAATAAGAATTGGTATTGTTATATTATCGTGAGCCAATCGGGCTGTTTGGTTATTCATTTGCATCGATTACCTTCTATATTGTTGTGAGCCAATTGGGGCTGTTTGGTTATTGTATTTCGACCTTGGAAAAGGTGGCAAAGTTAGTAAAAACAAAGGAGGTGCTGTCCGATTTTCCGTAGAATTTAGCGACTTAGCACCTAGAATATTCTACGTTTGAAATAAGAGGTTAATGGACGTATTGTGACCATTATAGGTTGAAGTACTAAGTATAGTGTATCCTACTTGAAGGATGGATTAACTATCAAGATTGAAGTACTTTGGAGCATTTTGCTACTTGTCGATAATCGTCGCGAGGTATGTGAACCTCTTCTTTCCTTGGCATGATCCTACGTATGAAATCTCCATGTGATAGTATTTCAAGATTCCTTCTACTCTTAGAAGTTAAGAAGTATGTACATTGTTGAATCTAAGTTAAGAGTATGTTTAAATTGTCCTAAGTCCTTACTAGGTCTTATGGGAGACGTTGGTAAGAACGGTTAGGAAGTTATGAGATTTGATTTAAAGGCTATGTGTCTTGATTTGTTTAAAGTAAGTAAGTTGATTTTATGTTTGAAAATGACTTGAATTTATATGTGAAAAGGGGATTGGTTTTAAAAGTGTGATGGCATGATTTTACAAGTATGAGTAAATGGACTTTAAAGAATGTATGTTATGAAGTTTTAAGACTATGAACTTTGATTTTCTTTAAAGGATTATGAAACTTTATTTTTCAAGTTATGAGACTTGATTTCTAAAGTATAAGCGACATGATTTTAAAGAGTGTATTCTACGAGGTGTTAAGACTATAAGCCTTGATTTTATAAGTGGAAATGACTTAATTTTACAAAGTACGGCTTCTTAATTTATTTCAAAAGTTAAGAAGATGGCTTCCAAAAGAGTATGTGACTTGAGCTTTAAAAAAGAAAGGAGTTCTATGATTCTTTTTAAGTATGTATGTACGTAGTATTTTTGGATCTAGTTTTCCTAATGTTGTAAGAATAAAAGTGTCTTAAGTTCTCTAAAATGAAAGGTTGTTATAACAGCTTTATGGGAAGTTGTTATGACGACTTAAGAAGTAGTAATAAGACGGGTTAAAATGTTATGTAAGGAAGGATACACCGAGCCTACAAATAGGCCGGATTATGTTATGAGATACACCGAGCCTACAAATAGGCCGGATTATGTTATGAGATACACCGAGCCTACAAATAGGCCGGATTATGTTATGAGATACACCGAGCCTACAAATAGGCCGGATTATGTTATGAGATACACCGAGCCTACACATAGGCCGGACACGCCATATTACCCCGAGCCCACACATAGCCGGTTACGTCATCTTACACCGAGCCCCACAGCGGGATTATGCTACATGATTCCACAAGACACCGAGCCCCACAGCGGCGGATTATGTCACATGATTCATCAAGACACCGTGTCCCGCAAATGGGCGGATTATGTTATGTAAGATATGTAAGTTATGTGAAGAAGACCGATTAAACTCTTAAGTATGTATGTAAGAATACGGGTTAATTCTTATTGAAAGAAGGAAAGGAACGCAGTTAATATACGATTGATTTCGTGGAGTTAAAATGACATTCTTTTGTACGCATGACCACATCGTATGCGTTATTTCTGTTCCATATTCTGCACTGTTAGATCGACTTCTTCGGGCTGCGTTCATGCCCGCAGTTATAGGTACCTGTGTTGGTGGTCCTTGCTCTTAGGATCTCGATTCGCTTTGAGAAAGCTCCATTTGCTCGGAGGCTTAGCTCTTGCACGGTTTTCCACGAGGTAGTAGATTCATGTACATTCTGGTATGGCGGCCCCGCCCCGCCACGCTTATTATGTTAAAAATTCTTAGGTCTGTAGTCACATATGGTGGGTCGCTTTGTAAAAGAAAGCGAGGCAACCGCTTGTATATGTTATGTCTGGAAGGTAGCCCTATCGCTAACTCGTTGTTTTACTGTTGTATTAATTTATCGGCCATGTATGTTCACGATTATCTCTCGATGTATACTGTAAGGGTGCCAGTGTAGGCACCGCCGATGCCCGGTCGGGTCGTGACACTTCGCAGCCTCTCAGATTTTGGGCGCCGTGGCGCTCACATCGCTGGTGATGGCCGCTGCCGCTCTTTTTCTTGCTTGCCGCTAACTTTTCGCTGAGCTCGAACCTCTGCTTTCCACTTTTTGCTCCTTTTCGCCAATGAGCCACTTTAAACTATTATGACTCAAAAGAAAGAAAATCTATCCTAAGACGACACGTATTTGTACAAAAATGGACAAAAGACTAACTAAAAATGACTCAAAAGGTGTATATAAAATACACCGATCAAACACCCCCAAACTTAACATTTGCTCGCCCTCGAGCAAAGATCAAAAGAAAGAAATAAAGACAAGAGGGAAAGGAAAATAGACTGATTCAAAGACATTGATCACTCTGCTGCACAATTGTCACTTAGAAAAGCATGAAGGTTAGCAGAATAATATGCAGGAACATATATCATGGATTTTTAGCATTCTAAACACATCAAGTTAGATATTTCGCAAATTCACTTTAATTATGCTCAATGGAAGTAAGAATACCTAACTATGCATGTCAATTTCAAAATCCTATGGCATGTTTACTTGCTATTCTCCACTAATCATGGATACACATGTAAGAGATCTTCAGGGCTTTTCAGGGTTGTAATGTAGGCTTAGGCATGGGTAGGTAAAAATAGGCATTTAGGCTCAATTTACGTACCATAAGCTCTTTTGCTTTAAATCTTTCTTTTTCTTTTGATTTTCTTCTTCACTTCATACCTATCTTTCCCCTCTTTTGTTTTGAGAGAATGAAGTGTATTATGAATAGCCGGCACCCCCAAACTTAGGCTTTTGCCTATTTATTATTACTTTTTCATTGGGGTGCATCAAAATTGTTCACTCTTTTTGTCTCTTTTTTAACACTTTATATTCCAATCACCTCAATTTTTCACTTATGGCACAAGTGTGGAATTATTGGGTGTCAAAGAAAAGTCTTACTTTTAGGCTCAAAGGGGCTGACTAGGGATATAATTTGAATGTCAGGGATAGGCAAAACTGGTAAGAAAGGGCTAACAAAGAAATGTCTGAGTCATCTCCCTAACATGCATATCCTAATTATTTCGCCTCAAATAGCAAACAATCATACACATAGGTTTAATCATAAACAATGCACAAATTAAGCAAGATACCCCAAATAATCTGATTTCATGAATTTTTGGCATATCTAACCTAAGTGTTTAGATGGTTGCTTCTAATTCCAGTACATTATTCAACCTTACTTCACTAGGCGATTCCAGTAACTACAACATGCATGATCTTTAAAAAAAAAATCTGACTCAAAGATACTCCCCAATGTGCGAAAGACTCAAAAATAAAAGAAATCAGGACAACTTACAGACTTAGTTTAAAGTGGTGGCGGTGGAGGGGCGGATAATGCATGGACCACTGGTTGAACAGGGAACTCATCTCATCAAATCTTTGGTGCAACTGTTGTTGCTCCTGCCTTAGTTCTTGCTGTCCTTGCCTCAGGTCCTGTTGACCCTGTATCATTATGTCAAAGCTCTGCATCATCCTCCTCTGGTTCATGAGCAACTGCTCCATTATAGGCACTGGAGGTTCTAATTCGCCTGAAGTCGCTTCTCGCCTACGCCTTGAACCTCTGCCTCGTGCTCATCTTCATCCACGGCACCTCTCGCCATCGCCGCTGCCGGGTGCTAGTCTCCTTCGTGTTGCTGCTGGAGGGATTGGGTCTGGGAAGGAATGCATTATCCCATATGACACAGGAGGTTGGCCTTTCTCATATGTATCGGCAGGGTGGGTTGGGACTCCGAGCATAAGTCGCTAATAAGTGAGCCATGTC
Organism: Przewalskia tangutica; assembly: GCA_029844215.1. Classification (NCBI taxonomy): domain Eukaryota; kingdom Viridiplantae; phylum Streptophyta; class Magnoliopsida; order Solanales; family Solanaceae; genus Przewalskia; species Przewalskia tangutica. The sequence goes on from CM056732.1 coordinate 74,435,665, forward strand.
CCAACCCACCGCCGTTACCAACCCACCGTTTCTCCAATGTTTTGCACTATTTCCTTCCCAACGCCAATCGCCTTCCTAACATGATTCCATATATCATTTTTATTCTATCTCGCCGCACTCTAGTGAAGTGCATCGATGGAATTAAGCGCATCGATTTAACTATAACCAACCTCGCCGCTTTGTTGAATCGACATCCGCTCACCTCTTGATCCATTTCTTGCAATATCGCACTCACTGTGGTAGCATAATGTGCTTGCGACGACATCTCAGTCGATATTGTTGGTTTCTCTAGACCAAGTTCTGAAATAGCTCCGATCGTCACCTCTTTCTTCAACATCTACTGCTTTTAATAAAGACATTCACAACTTCTACTGGCCACAGGCACATACTTTCCTCTCACAAAGCATCTACCATCCACCCTCTCTGGAAAGTTAGCATAAAATTCTCTCACCATTACAGTGTTCTGCGGTGCTATTCTTTCTGGGTTAACAAATCTCTTCCACCCCATGACCTCTATCATCGCCCGAATAGGCTCATAGGCATCTCCCTCCTCAAATGACTCCCTTTGGTACTCCATTCTTCTCTCATGGATCAAGGGTCTAGTACTAAGTTTGTGATATCTATCTTCAGTGTTACACCCCGTAGTTTCAGAATACGTATGTAAGGACGTACGTACGAATGTATAGTCCTAATTAGGTTTAAGGATGAAAATTTGGAATTTCCAAAGGAAAATATTCTGAGCTTCGTGAAGGAAAAAGGTTTATTATTGAGAATTTGATTCTCAACTTCGGTATTTAAGACTTTAAGAATTTATAAGAATTATGAATTTTATTTTCCGGAATTGGTCACGTGGGACCCACGGGAGGAATTTACGGTTTTGCGGGGCCCACTTTATTTTCGGGATTTTTAACATTACGGATATTTTCGGGAGATGAAATATTTTGGACGAGTAGGAGGGCGACACATGGCACCCCCATGTGGCCCTATGGCCGAAATAGGGGACACTTGGCACCTTGGGGCGTTTTTCTTGGAGACATGTGGCTAGCCACATGTCTCAAAGTTGTGGTGGACATATGGTTGGTAGAATCCACACACACATGTCCCCAATCTACACCATACACATGCTTGAATCTTGGCCATTGAATGTCCTATAAATACCCCCTTAAGTTGCAAGACTTCTTCATCCACTTAAACAATTTCCAAGTCACAAAAATACTCCTCCTCAGAGTGTCTCGCCCAAACCCCTCTTGTGAAAGATTTCTTCAAGTGTTGTTATTATCCCAAATACATTATCCAAAAATCCCTTGTAGTATTCCAAAGTTATCTCTATACTAAGAGCCCGGAAAATACTACTTTATTCCAATAGTCGCAAATGAAACCCTAGGAAAATCTTCATAGTTGGATGAAGTGTTAAGAGAAGTTGTTAGAAACTTCTAAGGGTTTCTTGGAGCGTAAGGAATAGGAGCTAAATGTTGCTCATGATCGACTTATAATCTTGGATAATTTTGGGCTTATCGAGGTAATATTTTTTGTCCTTCTATTGTAATTGGAGATTACATATTGTAGTTGTTTATAATTGAGTATAAGATATATAGAAGGATGATAAAAAGAAGAGAATTGAACTGTATTTACATTGGACTGTATTTACAGTAGACTTGTGTAGTATTACGGGGAGGGAGGTGCTGCCCAATTTTCCGTAGAATAAGGAACTTTATGCTTAGAATATTCTACGAAGTAGTCTAGACGTTGATAGACGTATTTGACTATTATAGGTTGATACTCTGCGCGCGACATATTCGACTTGGCAAGTGGATTTAGCCGAGGAGGTATGTGATTCTTCCTATCCTCTTGAGCATGATATTTGTGAAATATATATAGTACGGTAGACGTACGTGTGTTAACTGAATTTGGTTTCACTTTGATGTCTTTTGACTTGAGTTCTAAATATTAAGAATCTTGAAATATTTCAAAAAGAGTTATGAATCATTATTCGGATGAAAATTAATACTTGGTTTTAAAAGAATAAGTTCTCTTGGTTTTCCAAACAAATGTGATTGTTTTGATTTATTATAAAGCTTAAGTGTTATACTAGCTTTATGGGAAGTTAGGTATAACGACTTAAGGAAGATAAAAAGAACGGTTTACTTACTTGTTTATAAAGGTCTTGTAATGATTTCTGAAGGTGTGGTAAGTTGGTTTGATAGTTAAAACATGTTATACGGGTTTTAGTGTCGTATGACTTTTGTGGTAAGGGGGTTTCTTGTTGTGCTTATGTTGATTACGATAAGCCGGTTGTGCTTATGTTATATCACTTACCCCCCTGACTTGTTACGAGTCGCGGGTTAGCTACCCCCGATGCGAGGAATACCTCATGCGGGTCCATGAGACCTATGCGGGCTATGGTAGTCCAGGAATCACTCCGGGTGTGTTACGCCGATGCGAGGAATACCTCATGCGGTCCAAGTGGCCATGCGGATTGCGGGAGTCCAGGAAGATGCCGCGGGTTAGCTACCCCCGATGCGAAGAGTACCTCATACGGGTCCACGGGACCTATGCGGACTGCGGGAGTTCCAGGATTAGGCTCGCACAACGATACTATGGGCGAATGGCCCTGCTTCGATCATTAGCGGCCTAGAAAAGACCGGTTACGTTACACCTATTTGCCCTTGTTTATGATGTGGCACTGTGTGCGGTTAATTGGTTTTTCATACATGTTTATGGATTTGTTTTGGAAATGTTATGATTTCATTACAGTACTTTACAGTTTCACATACTTGGTACCTGTTGTACTAACCTCCTTCGGGGGGCTGCGTTCATGCCGCAGGTAGTGGTACTCCTGTTGTTGATCCTCACTCTTAGGATCACCGTTCTGATTTTGGGAAGCTCCGTTTCTCCGGAGGCTTATCTTTTGGTATGATTCTCTGTCATTGTAGGTTTATGTACATTCAGGGGTATGGCGGGGCCCTGTCCCGTCATAGTTGTTATAAACTCTTAGAGGTCTGTAGTCCTATTGTAAATGGGGTTTGTAAAGGATGTAACTGTCAGCCTTTGATATATATATACATGCTGAAAGGCAATTTCTTTTTGGGTTAGACTGTTTCTTATTTTACATTGTTCTATGTTGTAAGTTTATTTCTGCTGGTTACTCTGATGTATATCTACTAGGGTGCCCGGGTAAGGCACCAGTCACGGGTCGGGATCGGGTCGTGACATTCAGCTTTTTGACTGACAAACCTAGTAGTATCATATTGAGGGACGGAGGTGGATGTGGAAGCTCTCCTCTTCTTGGCAGACATTTTTAGATCAACTCGGCAGCGTTTCCTTTGTTTCAATGATATTACCCAATACTATCAATCAAACCAATCAACACACAGTGAAATCAGCAACTACAACACTCTTCAACCCCCACACTTCACTCAAAGCTCCGGTATAACACCCCACGCTCACTTCGTATAATCTTCCGCGAAGTCTCACACCCAACTTTAACACACCACACACCATCCACCAATAAAGCACCTCCCCAAACCTATTACCTCCCCTGATTGTATTGAAGATTTCAATAAAAGTGATAAAGGTTACCTTGGACGGTGTTCTTCAAGATTTTCTTGTTCCTAATGATGTATTGAGGCAATGGAATGAGGGTTGTTGTTTAAGATGGTTAAGGGTTTAAGGAATTTAAGTACTTTGGTTGTGATTGAGTTTAATTTGTGGAAGTTTTTTAGGTAAAAGGGTTAATTTCGTGGGTTTTGGAGAGAGGAAAGGTTTGGGTTTTGATTTGGAGAGAGGAAAATTGGATTAGGGCTCCTTTAAAATTCAGATTTTTCATCGCGCGCCTTCAGAATCAAGGCGCTGGCGCCAAACTTCACGACTGAACTTCCAGCAGTGGCGCTGATTTAGCCGCTACGCCAAACTTCAGAGCTCTTACGGACTTTTAGGCTACCGAGCCGATTTTTCTTTTCTTTTGATTTTTTTTCCGGTTTTCGTCCTCCAAATTTTTGGCCCTGCACCTGTCATCACAACATGTAAACAATACCCTCTGTGAGACTGTTCTAAGTAAAAACTAAATTGCATTAAATTAAATAAAATAACCTTGGGTTGCCTCCCAAGTATAGTTTTAACGCTCTTTTAGCGGACGCAAGTTCTTTACTCAGGCGTGGGTAGATTAACCCCACACTCTATCCATTTTCCATCAACATTTTTCGCCTCCTTCGCTTTTCTTTTTTTTCAAGAGGTTTAGTATTACTTACTGCTTTGGCGGGCTTATTGCCCTTACTTTTGCTTGTCTTTGGCTCAACCGATGTCTTGTGATGCTAAGCTAATCGCAGCACTTGCTCATGTTGGGGTTCAATGATGTGTTTGAACACCTTGAACGCCATCTCTTCATTTTCCACTCTAAGTGTCACCACCTTCAGACATCAATTAGGGCTCTCCGTTGCCAAGAATGGTCTTCCCAATATGATGGGGATCTCATCATCTTCCTCCATATCAAGGATGAGGAAGTCCGCAGAAAGAAGAATTTTCCCACCTTAACTAAGACATCTTCAATCGTTCCTACGGATGCACCACTGTCCCATCTCGCTAATCGCAGCTCACGGTGGTTGGTTTGGCTTCACCTAACCCCAACCTCTTAAAAATGCAAGGGCATAAGATTTTGCTAGCCCCCAAATCACAAAGGGCCCTATTACATGTCACCCCGCCAATCGTGCAAGGCAATGAAGCTCCCGATCCTTGAGTTTGGGGCAATTTCTTCGCAAGATGGCACTGCATTCCTCTGTCAGTGCCACCATCTCATACTCCGCCAACTTCTTCTTCTTCCCAAGAATTTCCTTCATGAATTTAAAATAAGTAGGCATTTGCTCCAATGCCTCAATGAATGGAATGTTAATGTGTAGCTTTCTGAATATCTCCAAGAACTTAGAGAATTGCTTATCAGCCACTTTCTTTTGCAACCTCTGCGGGTAAGGAATCCTCTCAGTGTGTTCCTTCACTGGAACTGTTGGAGCTTTCTCTAACATCGGGGGGTCTTCAGTAACCCTTTCCCTCTCTGCATCTACTCTCTGTTCAACCACAGGCTGGGGTGTAAGTTGTTCTAACTATTTTCCACTCTCACCGCATCGCTGCAACCGTCTATGGGGTTCATCTCTCAGATTGCTAGGCAAAGTGCCCTGTGGTCCATTGTTTGCCATCTTCGCTAGTTGTCCACCTGCGTCCAAATTCTGATAGATGATCTGCCGTCGCCATGAACTGGTCCGTGAGTTGGTGAGTGTCAGCGGGGTTGCTCTCAACTCATCCGCTTCTTTGGCGAGTGCACCGAATTGTTGTGAAGATGAGGCCTGAGTGAATGGTTGTTGATTTTAGCATCGACTCGAAATTGGTTCTGCTGCCCTTGATCACCCCTCCATGAAAAGTTAGGGTGATTCCTCCACCCTGGATTGTAGGTATTTGAATAGGGGTTGTTCTGGGGCCTTTGATAATTCCCTACTGCTTGGCATTCTGCTTGCTCGATCGAGATGCTGTTCGGATCTGCTGATTGGCACCTATCAAAGGTATGTGGACCTCCACACATCTCACAACTCAATGGCATTTGAACTGCATTCACTGACACTGTGTTTTGTTGCAGTTGCTTGGGCAATAGAGCAACTTGTGCATTTAATGCTGTGATGGCATCAATCTCATGAACTCCTATTGCTCTTCTTCCACTCACCCCTCTGTCATCTGTTACATGATTATTGGTGGTCATGTCTTCCAATAAATCATGAGCTTCGTGTGCTGTCTTTCTCATGAAAGTTCCACCTGCGGCTGCGTCAATGATAGTTCTGGTGGTCCCGCTTAACCCATTGTAGAAAATATGGACCAAATTCCACAACTCAATGCTATGATGTGAACACTTCCTTTGCAAATCTTTAAATCTCTCCCAAGCCTCATAGAGTGACTCTCCATCAGCTTGATAAAAATTATTCAACTCCCTCTCGACAGCGGCTTTGGACTGGAAAGAACTTTGCTAAAAACTTCGTGGCCTCTTGCCATGTGAATATCGAATCTGGGCAAGGAATTCAACCAAACTTTCGCTCATCCCCGAGTGGTGGCGGAAAGAGCCTCAATCGGATGACGTCGTCGCGAACGCCATTGTACTTGAAAGTTGCACACAATTCCAAGAAGTTCGCTATGCGTGCATGCGAGGATCTTCGATGGCAACCCTCCACGAGCGATTCTGCACCATACTCAGGATCGCAGGCTTGATTTCAAAATTATTTGCTCCTATTACTGGGAGTCTGATGCAAGTTTGTGCTCCATTCACTCTTGGCAGCACATAATCTCCCAAGCTTCTCTCACGGACTCGACCTCTCTTCCACATCCATTGACAGTCTCCGGGGCATCCTTTGGTTAGGTTGATGATCACCTAACCCTTCGTTCATCTCATTGTTGTTCTGTAGGCCCCCCATTGCTATTAAGGCCAAACTTCGTTGGTTTCTCCTGTTCTGTTTGCACGTCTTTTCAATCTCCGGGTTGAAGGGAACAAGTGTATCTGCTCCTCTTCTCCTTCGCATAAACTAGATGCCTGTAACAGATCAAAATCAACAAACGGATCACGGCGCACGGCGCCAAAAACTTGATGCGTGATTTATGCACACACTAACGCAAGTGCACGTGTCATGACAAGTAATATAGTCTAGAAGACCGAGTTATCGTCCTCAGAGATTAGTGTTCAATTCTCAAACTCTATTCTATGGTATATATTTGGTAACCGATGATTGATGAATTGTTTATAACTATACTTATGAGTGCTAACTAAATTACGTTGTTTTACTTCAGTTATGGTGGAAATAGGACTTCCAAATCTCCTCAACTATCCGCTCATCTTACTTGTTAATGCAAGTTATTATGGTTCTTCTTCTATTTTGAGATAGCAGGTTAACTAAGCCGTTTTATACTCCTGTTAAGGTAATATAAACACTCAACCACAATATAGAACCCTTCTACCTTTCGGTGATAAGATTGACTATAAAGGAGGATTAAGAGCAATAATCTATCAAGCTACACAAGTATCGGGGTACTTTCGTCCACGATTTAACCTATGTTTATTCAACTGTAGCATATTCACAATCTCTCCTTTCGGCTTTCGACTAGAAATTATATAGATTATGATAATTAGTGATCAATTAATTACCAAACATTCAAGACAAATATTGAATAAATCTCAACAATGATAAGAAGAAACCAAAACATGCATTAATTCATAAGAATGAGTTTCAAGTGATTTGATATGGAAAGCCCTAATTAAGTTAGTTCTTAGCCATAGACATGCCAAGAACTAAACTAATATCCAACATAAACTACAAAAAAATAAAACAAAGAAACAAGAAATTACACAAAAGTGGTCTCCAATCTTGATCTCCAAGGTTGTGTTGAATTGGCAAGGTTTGGAACCCTTAATTCTGACCTAAAAACTCCTTTTTATAGCCCCCAAATCGTTCTCCCAGTTTTCCTTCTAGGCCTTGTCCCATTCCCATTCGAATTTGGCAGAATTCTCAGAATCAGCCATGCGCCTGAAACTCTGCAGCCTGCAGACTTTGGGCGCCGTGGCGCTCGACATCTGGCCGGAGGCGCCATGGCCACGCGCTTGCCCTTGCCGCTAACTTTCTCGCTTTTTGAGCTCTGGAACCTCTGTTTCTGTCCTCTTTTTGCTCCTTTTCGCCAATGAGCCACTTTAAACCATTATGACTTAAAAGAAAGAAAATCTATCCTAAGACGACACATATTTGTACAAAAATGGATAAAAGACTAACTAAAAATGACTCAAAAGGTGTATATAAAATACACCGATCAAAGTCAAATGAAACCCCCAAAAGATATAGTCAATAGTACATAACGCTACTATCATAATACATTAGTAAGAAAAAATGGAACAAGTCTGATACATGCCTCTCGAGACATAATAAAAGACAATGTAGAGATAGAGCATCCCGAGGCATATCGGTAGTGGCATCCTCACCCTTAATGCTGAAATCAACCTGCTCGGACTAAGCCACGCGGTCCTAAACTGGTAGATGGAATATAATATGCATCCAAAAAAATGCAGCAAGTGTAGCATAAGTACACAACGTACCCCCATGGACATCATAGGCTGATACTAACGGAAGATATATAAAAGAGATACATACCGAGTTCTATACTAGACAATTCAATATTCCAAGTAAGTCACATAGTTCATACAAAGTTCACTAAAGTCAACAAGCCACTAATTCACATACCACTTCATATACATGAGAGTTATCCAATTACAAAAAGGTTCAATAACAGTGTTCCAGTACTAAATAATCACTTCTAACTCCTCTTTTATCCAGAATTCAACCAATTCATCAGTTAAAAATCTGACACTTAATTCATCCACAGGTAAGCAACAAAATGAGATATGTATGATATGAATACAATGTATATTCCATGTACCTTTCATCTCCAGTATACAAACATTCAAATTTTATGAACAGCACACCTATGAGGGACCTGCGAAGTCTATACTCCTCTGAAATTTGTAAAAGGAGCCCAACTTTTGGCTGAATAACTATTGCAGGCGTGCAACTTTGTTTTCTGTGTATAATCATCATATTAATGTTTCCATAATCTCATAAGTATTCTTACCTTTCCGATCTATTAGGCCCATAATATTTCTATACCACTCTCATATCAATATCAACAGAACCATGAGTGTATGAATGCAAATTACAATATAAGGCAAAAGTCATGATGTAATGAGATGCAACTAAGTGTAGAGATGAATATCACATGCTTTCAAGAATTCAATAACATATAAACCAAGTACAAATCCACATTCATATAGAAAGCAAATGTGATGAATAAACATACAATATCAAGTATAGCGACAAGCCCAATCAATCAGTAGTTGGAACCAACATAAGGCTGATTCCCCAAATTATCCATCATCACAGTTCAACACTAGTACTCACTCAAATGTTTATCACAATCGTTTGAGTGGGACCCTCAAACACTCCCAATACCCCTTAATATTTATATCAATTTATGTACATCTATCAGTGTCTAGTGAAAGCAAACTATAGCCTACCTCTGGGCCGAACATGAGCCTCCAACAATCAACTCTCTACACTTTCCTTTCCCTTCTGAAGAGCCTCATGGTAATCAAAGTCTAATCACACATATACTATTTATTAATATAAATCTTACAAAACATACAAGGACATAATCCTTAAACAAAATTAAGGCTTCCAAAATCAACCTCAGGCCCACTTCGTCAAGACTTAATTTTTATTACCCAAAAACCATGAACACATATTAAGTAATTATATCCTTAAGTTAATTAGAAACCTAAGCTCATTTAGACCATCAATTGAACAATATACTAAAAGCCCCAATTCATAACTCTAGAATTTCCCCCAATTTGGAAAGGGTTTATATAATCAAATTAAAAGGTACAACATGATAATCTAGAATATTCCATCACTAATTCATAATATTAAAATAAACTAATCAATAAAACACCACTAAATTAAGGATTCAACTCTCTTAATCTCATATGAAAGTCATAACTCATCTTCTCCAATTCACATGCACACTATATCACCGTTAAAGACTTAGAAATAGGAACTATAATCACAAAGGATGAAAACTTTACCTCACATGAAGAATTCACTCTCAATCTTCAGAATTTCACTTATTGCAGCTCTAGGTTCGAAGAAATAATATTTTGGGAATGAGATTTAACTTGGGAAATTAAATAGGTTTCTTGATTTAGCGATTTTGTTGAGGCGCAGTGACTTTACAGCTCGCCCCAATACAGAAGCGAGCCGACCTTGCAGAGGCGCAACTGGCCCTGCGTGAACACCCTCCACTGAGGCATAAACTTACCAATTACCCGCTCCTCGCTTCTGCAAGACAACCTCCACCGAGGCAGACATACAATATCGGACACCTAGACCACGGGGGTGGACACCAGATACGAACAAACTAGAAACTAACACAATCTTCCATCAAACACTCCCGAGACCCCCCAGACACAAAACAGACATGCTCTCCCAAGATAAACAGTGCTATGAACTCATTCTAGTCATCAGATTTCCCATTTAACCGAGTTAAGAAATACTTTTCTAAATAATAACCTAAAATAGCCAAATAACCAAATTTCACAAATAGTACCACAAAATATATTCGATTGTCTCGAGAAGTGAACCGATGACTCGATTAAGTCATAAGTGACCCTTCGAAACTACTGAAAGTGAGGAAATATGGAAATAATCCTATCTACTCAAAAGTCAACCTTGAGTCTAACTATCCCATTCTAAGATTTTAATTTTGAGTTTTCCATTCGAAACTCATATAAATGGACCTCGAGATATGTTCCACCCATACTCGCGTATCACAAACCCCACATAAAGTCTATGAGAAGGGTAAGATAGTCAAATAGAGGTCTTAGACTAAAAATAATCGGACGGATCATTAAAGTTTTCTATGGCATCAAAGACTGGGACATGCTCCTTATGCAGTTCTGCAGAAAATTCCCAAAATACAACATCAATAAAACTTTAGATTCTTTTAATTTTTATGTTTGTCTATTAGCTAAATAGTCTATATTTCCTTTTTCCTCTAGTACTTCTAAGTCTAGTTCTGCATTTCAGCTTGTCCCTGTGGATGTTTAAGGTCCATATAGAGTCTGTACCTACAATAGTTTCAATTACTTTCTTACACTTATGGATTTCTTTTCTAGAATGACATGGACCTTTTAATGAGAATGAAAAGTGATGTATATGTTGTTCTAAATTTTTTTATTCAGTTGACAGAAAATCAGTTTTCCATTTCTTTTAAAGCCTTCAGATCAGAAGATTAATTTAAATTCTTCAATAGTCTATGCACTAAACTATTCAAGTGTAAATGAATTTTTCATCAAAGTAGTTGTGTTCAAACTCCACAATAAAATGGAGTAGTAAAAAGAAAATATAGGCATATCCTCAATGTAGCCAGAGCCCTTAGATTTCAAGCTAATGTACCCCTCAAATTCTGGGGTGAATACATCCTTGTAGCTACTTACATTGTCAATAGACTTCCTAGAATAGTTCTACATGGTAGTTCTCCTTATGAGATATTCCATAAAACAACACCCTTTCATGATTATAGGAATGTCTTTGGTTGCATATGTTTTTCCAGCAAACCTGATTTCTCAAACAAATTTTAAATTTATATATGTTGTCTTTATGGGCTATTCCTCAGTGCAAAAAAGATACACGCTATATGATATTGAATATGATAAATTATTTATTAATAGAGATGTTCTCTTTAAGGAACATATATTTCCATTTAGATACTCTAAGAACAACTTTATTCATTCCCATCCTTCTTTTGTTCCCTTCTATGATCTACATGTTGTTAGCACTTCAACTTCTTCATTTCCTTCTATTATATCTCCTCACTCATCTCATGTATCACTTTCTCCTCCTCATGCATCATATTATCCTCCACAAATTCCTTCTCAGATTCATCAACTTCCAACAATACTAACACCGATAATCTTTCTTAAAATCCTAACTTCTCTTCTACTGAGTGCGCTACATCTCCACCTCCTTCTCCTGCTCTCCCTGCATCCATCTAATTTTTTTTTATCTCACTATGCTCTTATCTCTTATATTCCTACTACTATCCTACCAAGAAAATCTAGGAGAACTATTAAGCCTCTAATTTGGTTGACACATTATGTTCATCCCCCATTACCATCAACTTTTACATCATATCCTATTTAGAACTCTGTTTCATATCTCATTTATCTCCTCGATACCAAGACTTTCTTACTTCATTCTTCTCTATTACAGAACCTTATTTATTTTCCCAAACTAGTAAGGACAAATAGTGGGTTCAAGCTATGAAGCTTGAGATTGAAGCTTTTGAACACAATCACACTTGGGAGTTAGTGGATTTGCTTCCTAGAAAGGTCCCAATTATGTGCACATGGGCGTATAAGATTAAGTACAATTCGGATGGTTTTGTAAAAAAGGTACAAATCCAGAATTGTGGCTAAAGGTTACACTCAACAGGAAGGTCTAGACTTCCATGATACTTTCTCTCCAGTAGCCAAATTAACCATTGATTCTCTTAAGCATTGGCCCATATATAAACAACATATTCATAATGCCTTTCTTAATAGTGATCTTACTGAGGAGGTATACATGACTTTGCCTCAAAGTTTCAGTAGTTAGAGGGAGTCTAAAGTTTGTATACTGCTAAATTCCTTATATGCGCTAAAGTAGGCCGCTAGACAATAGAACCTAAAGTTGTAACAGACCCTACTTAGTTCTGATTTTACACAAAGTAAATAAGATTACTTATTGTTCACTAAATATGTTAATGGGAAGTTTGTGTTAATACTTGTCTATGTAGATGACTTATTGGCTACAGAATATGATCCAGAGACAATTCAAGATGCAAAATAGTGCTACACAATAACTTCAAGATAAAAGAACTTAGTGAACTTAGATATTTTCTTGGCATTGAATTTGCCAGATCCAAGGAGGGAATATTGATGGCACAGATGAAATATGCACTTGAAATGATCTTAGAGTCAAGGTTGTGTAATGACACATCTGTTCATTTTAGCTAAATACCATTATTTGGTTATTTAACTCTTCCGTAGACTCTATGTGGGGTTTGTGATGTGCGAGGATCGGTGGCATGGATCCTAAGGCTTTATATGAGTTTCAAATGGAAAATCTAGAACATGTAATCAGATGTATTTTGTGACCTTATTTATAAAATTTAGATATGTGGTTTTCCCGGATGGTTTTTTAGAAAAGTATGTCTGGTTTAACTTAGACGAGCATGTCTGGTTTGTGTTCGGGGGGTATCGGGAGTATTTCGGGTGTTTGATGGAGGTTTTGGCTTATTTTCCATATCTGGTGTCTGGTGTCTGCCCCGACAGCACCTATTCTCTTGCATTTCCACCACGACGGGAGGTTGGCTCACATACGCGGGCGGTTGAAGTCATTGGTTTCCACTGGCACTGGTCTTTTGCGCGGGCGGTGCCTCTTCAAAGTTGGGTATGCTTCTACGCTGAGGCGAGGTGTCAACTGACTTCACCTCAGCGAGATATTTTCTCGTGGTAGTGGATGCATGCCAATGGGGTCAATTTCGCTAGGGCGAAATCACTATATCAGGTGTTCTATTTAATTCCTAGGTCAGATTTATTTTTCCAAAATAGCATATCTCGAACCTAGAGCCGCCAGGGGAGAGTTTTATGAATATTAATGGGATTTCATTCTTGAGGTAAAGTTTCATTCCCTTGTGATTTCACTATATGTTTTAAGTCTTTTAATGCCGATGTAGTATGTTTATAAGTTAGGGAAGATGAGTTGCAAGTTCTTAAGAATTTAAGAGAGTTAAACTATGGATTTAAAGGATGTTTTTTGATTTACTATAATTATTATGAATTAGTGATGGGATTTGGTAGATAGTCATGTTGTACAACTTAATTTGAATATAGAAACCTATTTCATTTGGGGTGAAATCTATGGATTTCAAATTGTGTTTTGTTCTATATTTTTCAATTGAAGGTTCGAATGTGTATAGTTTTCTAATTAACTTAAGGATATGCTTACCTAGCATGTGTTCTTGGTTTTTAGGTAATAAAGTTTGAGTCTTAATAGCGTGGACCCGGGGTTGGTATTTAAGCCTTGCTTTGTTATGGGCTATATCCTTGTATGTTGTGTAAGCTCTTCATTAACGAATAGTATACGTGTGACTAGACTTTGATTATCACAAAGCGTAGTAGAAGGGCAAGGCTATCACCGAGGCTTGATTTGGTTATCGCTCATGTTCGGCGTAGAGGTAGGCTACATTTTACTTTTACAAGACTTCGATAGAAGTGTGTAATTAGTTAAAAATATTGAGGGGTATTGAGCATGTTTGGGGGTCCTTCTCAAATAATTGTGATAAATGTTTGAGGGGGTACCAGTGTTGAACTGTGATGATGGGTGATTTGGAAAATCAACATTATGCTGGTTCCGACTGCTGATTGATTGGGTTTGTCGCCATATGTGGGTTTGTCGCCATGTTTGCTACTGTATGTTTGTTCATCACAAATGCTTTTGATATGATATCCTAATTTGTTCTTGGCTTGTATATGTGCTATTGAATTTTTGAAAGCCTATGATATTTTATCTTTATACTTGATTGCATCTTATTATATCATGATTCTTACCTTGAATTGTCATTTGCATTCACATACTCATGATTCTATTGATATTTATATTGAAGTGGTATGCTATGTACTATGGGTCCAAGATACAAGAAAGGTAAGAAAAACATGAGATTTTGACAACACTAAGATGATGATATGCGGAAAACAAAGTTGCACGCCTGCAACATGATCTCTATTCAGCCAAGAGCTGAGCTCCGATTGGAAATTCTGGAAGGGTATATGAACTTCACGGTTCCCCATGGGTGAGCTGATCATAGTAAAAATTTAACAATTTGTATACTGGAAAGACACGGTACCTGACATATGCATTGCATTCATTATCAACATCTTATCTATGTATGGACTTTATTCTGAATTGATTGTTGATGACTTGACTAGATTTCTAGACATAAAAGGATTGTACTTGCTATTTGATTCTCGGATTGCTGTTATTGAACTCTTATGAACTTGGATGACTTATGTGACTATGAAATCTTACGTAAAAAGGTGCTTGAGAATTATGTGGAACATGAAGTGAATAATGTGACCTTACATGTATATTTACATTGTTAGTATAGGACTATTTGGTGTCAACTTGGTATTTATCTCTTTTTGCGTATTTTCAATCATTATCGACCTATGATTTCTATGGGGGTATATTGTGTAATCATACTACACTTGTTGCATTCTATTTGGATGAAGATTCAGTGCCTTTTACCAGTGCGAGACAGTGTGGCTGAGTCCGAGTGGGAGATCTCTAGCATTCTGAGTGAGTATGCTATCTTCATCAAGCTATTATATGTTCTATCTGTATTTTGTCTTTTATTGCATTTGAGAGACATGTCAGACAATTTTAGCTTATGTATTAAGTTTTGGCACCATGTTGCCATGACTTTCAGACTTGTATCAGATTGTAGCGCTATTGTATTCACAGACTAGATCTTTTGGGGGATTTTGTATTGATCTTGACTTATATATTTCCGCATTTATGTCATGAGACAGATTATATAATATTTTGTTATCTTTCTACTGTATTTATGTTATATCACGTGAAATGATTTGAGAGTGGTTCGCCTATTAGTGGGAGTTGTGTAGGTTCCACCACGACCTTTGAAAGTGGGCCGTGACAGGTTGGCATGATAAAAGCCAAAAGAAACACCAATAGAACTGAATATGATGCTTACTTGCAATGAGTTTGATAAGAGTTTGAATGAATCATCTTCAAATGAATTACTCGAAGACAAATTGTCAAAAGTCTGATGAGTTTCTCGAAGACAGGGGGAGCTATCAAAGATTAGTATGGAAGTTGCTGTATTTGACCATACCAGGCTAGAAATTGCATATGCAGTCCAAATCTTGAGTCAGTTCATGCAAACACCAAAGAAATCTCACTATGAAGCACCCTCAAATGTGGTTAGATATGTCAAAAACAACCAGGACTTGTTGTAATGATGAGTAGCACAGGGCCAAAATAAGTAACAACCTTATGTGACTCATACTGGGAATCATGCCCAATGTCAAGAAAGTATGCGACGGGATATTGCATCAAACTAGGGTCCTCATTTATTTCTTGAAAGGCTAAGAAGGAAAATACCATATCCTGAAGTTCTGCAGAGGCAAAGTTGAATAATCTGATGAAAGAATTTACATTGGAAATAGAACTACCAGTAACATTATGCTGTGATAATAAGAGAGCCTTACAGATTGCAGCTAATGCCATATACCATGAAATGACTAATCATATAGAAATAAACTGTCACTTTGTGAGGGGAAAAATACAAAAAAGGTTGATCAAAACTGCACATGTAGCAAGCTAAGAGAAACCAGCAAATGTATTGACCAAAGCATTAGGACACCAGTAGCATGCTTATTGGATTGACAAGTTGGGAATGAAGGACATATTTTCTCATTCACAACTTGAGGGGGAGTGTTGAGTTATAGAGTATATCTGCATAGCAGACTTGTACTGAGATGTATTTATGTGTGTACACTGTTAGTCTGTTAGTCAAGTAGTTAGTTATGTTATTAGAGTTGTTAATGATGATTAGCTAAGTAGTTAATTATAGAATGTAAACATAGCTATAAATAGCTCTTGTACAACTCATTTACAATTTCAATTGAGTGAATACAAATATTTGCAACCTCAATATTTCTCTCTCTAAACTCTTCTTCTTCCTCACCGATGACCACTATTGATGATTATCATTCTTCCTTCATTGTACAATTTAACAGGAAAAGAGACAATGAGTTTGGAATGATACTTATGAAGCTTATTTTCCCTACTATCACTAGAGAAGTAATTTTCCTAATTTTAGAAACTTATTTCCTACCGAAAATGTTTTTCAAAAAAATTTGACCAACCAAATAAGAGAAAATTACACCCATAATAAAGGGTAAAAAATGAGTCGAATCATATTTAATGTTTATGAAAAAATAGAATGAGTAAGGCTAAGCGCCACACTACACGTACATAAGAAAACCCCCCGTTACCATTACTGTGAAAAGTATTTTCCTTCATACCAAACACAACTCTTAGTTAGTGCTTTCATTAACTAGTTTCTAACTAATATGATCTAGGCAACCTTCGACTTGCACACTATATACTAGGGGTGGCCAACGTGACGGACCGGGGCGGGTTTGGGTGGGATCGGGGTGGGGCAGGACTGGCAGACCGATACTATTGGGCTTGACCGATGTCCCGTCCTGGTACCGGTCCCGTCGGGAAAAGGTACCAGGTCTCGTAGGGCGGGATGGGATCGGGTCGGGGTCGTTTTTTTTGCACTTATTTAAAAAAATAACATATATTAAATATATGAAGAACTCAATAATTGAACAAGATAGTGTAATAAAAATATCCCAAAACTGTTTTTGTGTCTCTTATATTATTTCATTGAAATATGTTTTTTTGGTAATACATATACAATTGTCAAAATTACAACTTTGTGGTGGTGTTCAAAACTTGCAAATGACATAGTAAAATTGAAATTAAATAAATTACAAATTTGAAAACACTTTTTCTAGTTTCTTCACAATGTCGTGTGATTCTTCGGTTGGAATTGGTATTTGTTGGTCTAATTGATCCATGTCACTACTCATACCTTTAGATAAGATGTCGTTGTAGTTTTCGTCTTCTTCTTCGTTGATCTCCGGTTATCCACACTTTCTCCGCTCCGCTCATAATCAATATCTGAATAGTACTGCAATCTTCAAGCTGTCTCCAACTAATAAGTGTATGTGCTATCCTATTTGAAATCTGCCTGCAAAAAAAAAGCGCTTTCAGAAGCCGTTGATGACGCTTGAATGTTCAAAACATCTCGGGCCATCATTGAAAGTGTCAGAAATGTCTTCTCATTCCCCCTCCAGTATTTCAACAAGTCTTTATTTCCTTCTTCATTGACAACTGCTATGTACGGTAAAGTACCTTGCAAAACAAAAATATCAAACTCGTTAATTTGGTTAGTAGTGCTACCACCACACATTCTATTTATGAGGCTTTCAATACTAGCCGCAGAAACATCATGTCATTTTAGAGGTTGTGTTAAAGAAGAAGAAGATGGTATGGAAGTCGGTTGGTTGCTAGCACTTTCTTGTTGGTAATACCTATATACTTTTTTGTATTCGTCTTCTATGCTAGACAACACTTTTTCTTTCGTTGTTCAATTTCAATAGTGGTGGGGCATTTAAATTTTTGGGAGTTGGAGGTGGTAGTACTTCTATACAGTTATAAATATTTTCAATAAGTGATTTACAACCGTCTATTTTAATAGTCGGATTTAATACAACACCAATAATATAAATAGGGGGAATATGAATAAAATATTTCTTTATTTTGATATTTTTTTAATAGCTGCCTTATAAGCTGGTTTTTCCATATATTCTCTAAGCAGTAAAAATATTATAGCTATATAAAACAACATAGTTCAAATAGTAGGATAATATATACTGAATCTTTTGTTGGTTGAAAAAATTTCTCTAGAAATACAATTTTTGTAATTTTTTTCCCAATCATTATCTACAATCATATCAGTTGAATTTTGATTATGGGCGTTAACAAATAAAATTGTAGGTTTTCTATAACCATAAGCAACAAGTAGTTGTTCATATATAGAATTTCACCTAGTGGGTACTTCTTCGGGAATTTTTCTATAAGGTAGTTGGCAATTGTGACAAAAAAAATTAGAATATTTTTTTCGTTGTATTTATTATTTTTAAAAATAAAGTGTATTGAAAATTGTATTTTTTTCAAGAATATCTTGAAAAAGTAATAGGTCATCCTTTACAACTAAGTTATAAATATGACACGCACATTTTATATGAAAAATATTTGGAAAAGATGGAGTTAAAGAATCTTTTAAAACTGTAATAGAAACATTATTAGAAGATGCATTATCTAATGTAATACTCATAATTTTATCAGTTACTCCGTAATAATCGCAAACTAAATAAATCTTTTCTGAAATAAAATCACCAGTGTGCCTACTATCTATATATCTATACGCTAAAATATGTCTTTGCATAGACCATTTATAATCTATCCAATGACAAGTCACCGTTAAATAATCATGACCGTTAATACTACGGTCTATATCAGAAGTAAGAGCGACTTTGCCATTAAAAAGATATAATGAATAACGTAAATACTGTTGATATTCATGTGCAAATTTAAATACATTTCTCTTAACAGTTGATCTAGGAAAACTTTTATAAGCAGGATTATATATATCTCTAATATAATGAATAAATCAGGAGATGAAGGAAATGAAAAAGGCAAACCATGCACAACAGCTAATTTTGATAATGCTTTCCTATCTCTATGTTTATCGTATTTAGGGCCTACAATTCCTCCTGTTGTAGAGTTAATTTGACCATGTACTTGGTCTGGGACAGTATATGAACCTTGTCCCGATGAAGATGTGTTAGGTGTATTTTGTATAAACTTTTTGAATCATTTTTAGTTAGTATTTTACTCATTTCATTTGTGTTTAGTATAGTATTGTGATTGTTTTCCTTTCTTTTGAGTCACAGCGGTCATAAATGGAGAAACGACAAAAAGAAGATGAAATGAACTTATTTGAGATGGAATTGCACACTAAAATGGCCAAGAAATGAAGCCTAAGAAGTCCCGGGAAGTTTAGAAGAAATCAGACGAAGTCCGGACGAGAAAAGGACAAGGTTTCGGAAAATATTTATTGCAGTACTTTTGACACCGCGGTGCCAAAAGATCTGCGAGTTCAGGTTGGCTATAGGACTTCCGGCACCGCGGTGCCATTCTGCAAGACCACGGTGCCGACGCGGAATTTTGCAGATCAGAGCTGAAATTGGACAGGGGTATAAGGGTCCAAAGCAATATAGTTTATAAGTATAAAACCCTATACCCTAGGTCATATTATTCATTCTACTTTGAGACATCTTGTACATATTCCACAATTCTACTTTGGAGGCTAGAAAAGGAGACAAGACAACACAACACAGGCGGATTTGGAGCTACAATTGGAGATTTTGTTCTACGTAATTTTCTTTCTTTCGTTTTTAATTCAATTTATGTATGGATATTGTGTTAGTTCTTAGCGTGGCTATGTCTAGGAGCTAAACACTCTATTAGGGCTTTACCTATGAATCGCTTGAAACTGTTATTCATGAATTTATACAGTAGTTTGATTTCTTCTTCGCTTGATTAAGATTTAGTCAATATTTGGTATGAATGTTTGATAATTAATTGATCACTAGTTATCATAACCTATATGATTTCGAATCAAAAATCGGGAGGAGAGATTTGGATATACTGTAATTGACTAGACATAGGTTAAAATCGCGGACGAAAGTACCCCGATACTTATGTAGAATTAGAGGTTACTGTTCTTAATCCTCCTATGTGGTAAATCTTATCATAGATATATAGAAGGGTTCTGCACTGGGGTTGAGTGATTATATGTCCTAACCAGAATATAAGACAGTCTAGTTAACTGTTATCTTAACGAAGAAGAAGAATCATTTTAGTTGCATTAAGGATTGAATAAAGTGGATAGTCGAGGATTTTGGAAGCCCTAATTCATTCATAACTGATTACAACTTTATTGGTTTAAATCTTGCGATTATTCTAGTAGTTAAATAAATACCCAATCAAATATCGATTGCCAAATTGATAACATAAAATAGATAAGCGGTACTTAGAAACCAGTCTCTGTGGACGATATTCGGTCTTACAGAATATATTACTTGTGAACGATGCGTACGCTTGCGTGAGCAGTCGAAAAATCGCTAACAAGTTTTTGGCGCCGTTGCCAGGGACTGGCGTACTTTCAATATCGATTTATCTATTTTTATTTCTAATTTGGTTGCTCCATGAACAAGTTTCTAACTTGTTCTGCGAGCATCTTGTTATCAGTTTTTGTTATTTTTCTTATTTTTAGGTAAAGCTAGAGTCACTTGAATAAGGACCACTACTACTATCAGGGGCAGCAGATTCATCAGCAACAACCTAATCCACAGGTTCTCCAGGAAGATCGAAATGAGTTGCAGGCAGCCATACATGAGCTCACCAAGTGTCAGACTCAGTTTATGGCTGAGACAAGGGTGTCCATCAAAAATTTGGAGATACAAATAGGGCAACTGATGGATATGGTGATCAATGTACCGCAAGAAAATCTGCCTAGCGACACCATTGTGGGAAGTGGTAAGCAAAGTGAGGAGCCTGAACCATACCAAGTTGTTGAAGAATTGAGAAAGGTGGTTGGTGTAGAGAAAGAAGGGGTTACTGAAATCCATTTTTTCACCTTTTTGGATTCCTTGGAGTTCCTTTTTGTTGTACCCATTGCAGAAGAAACACCTCCAGATGTCTTTGCTGAGCCCCACCCAGAAAGTCCATACCCTCAAGGGCACCCCAAAAATTGAGAGATGCAGGGAGTTTCATTGATCCCTACAGTATAGAGAGCCTAGAAGACAAGTCTGCCTTGTGTAATTTTGGGACAATCTTAAATCTGAGGCCCTTGCTTGGAAAAATTGTTGTATTTGAAGTGAGACCTGCAACAATAACTGTGCGGATTGCAAGCAGTTCGCAGAAGGATCCACTGGGCACTAGTAAGGATTAATTGCGTCCGGCTAAAAGACGTTAAAGACAACGCTTGTTGGGAGGCAACCCAATGTTTTAATTATGTTATTTCAATTTCTGTTCTAGTTTGTTTTATTTTGTCTTGAACAGTCTCACGGTATTGAGTTTTTGGATGACAGGTGGACTGAAAGCTAACTTTGAGGAAAAAGATGGCAAAAATGCTGAAATTATGAAAACTGTGCGATTTCAGAATTTCCTCCCATACCTCCGTTATGACCGCTGTGTTGTGTCAGTAAGTTGTCCATTGTTTTTAGTCTTCATACATTAGGGACAATGTGTCGTTTAAGTTTTGGGGGATCTTAATTTGTTTTGTGTGTTTGTTTTTGAGTTTTATTTATTTATTTATTATATTTTTGTGTCCTTCCATGTGTTTTTGAGTCATAATGTTTTTTTTATGGATCAAGCATGTTGTAGTTGCTAAAGACATTTAGTGGATAAAGTGGGATAATGTAATGAAATTAGAAGCGACAATATGTGTGCTTAAGTTAGATATGTCAAAAATTCATGACATCTAATTATTTGGGGCATTTGTGCTTAGACTATGTGTGTCGATTATGGAAAGAAAAGTTGAAAATGTCTAGAAAATCTGTTTGTTTGTTATTTGATGCGAAATAGTTAAGATGTACATGTTTAGGGAGATGATTCAGACATTTCTTTGATAGCCCTTCTGACCATTCATTACCTACCCTGACATAAATTATATCCTTAGTCAGCCCCATTGAGCCTAAAATAATATATTTGTTTGACACCCTATGATTCCATGTTTGTGTCATAAGTGATAATTGAAGATTCTTGGAATAAAAAGTGTTGAAAAAGAGATAAAAAGAGAATGAAAATTTGATGCACCCCAATGAAAAATATGCAAAAGTCTAAGTTTGGGGGTGCTTGTTATTTATAATGTGTCTCATTCTCCCAAAAGAAAGAAGGGAGAAAGTGGGTATGAAACTAAAAATAAAACCAAAAGAAGGAAATGAATTGAATGAAAAATGCTTATGGTACGTAATTGAGCCTAAATGCTTACTTTTATCTACCCCAGCCTAAGCCTACATTACAATCCTTAAAAGTCCTGATGATCTTTAATGTGTATGTCTATGATTAGTGGATAATAGCAAGTAAACAAGTCTATAGCATTTTGGAAAAGATGGAATGAAATTGACATGCATAGGTTATGTGTTTGTATTTCCATTGACCATGATCTAAGTGAATTTGCGAAATATCTAACTTGAATTTCTAGATTGCTAATTATTCATGCTATATATGTTCTAACATATTATCCTAACTTTCATCCATGATACTGAGGCAGCATGACTATAGCTACTTGATCTATTTCATTAAGTTTTGTTTTTTATTTTTGTTTTTGTTTTGATCTTTACTCGAGGGCGAGTAAAGGTTTTTATTTTCGTTTTCATTTTTTTGTTTTGTGCTTTACTCGAGGGCGAGTAAAGTTTAAGTTTGGGGGTATTTGTTAGGTGTATTTTGTATACACTTTTTGAGTCATTTTTAGTTAGTATTTTACTCATTTTATTTGTGTTTAGTATAGTATTGTGGTTGTTTTTCTTTCTTTTGAGTCACAGCGGTCATAAATGGAGAAACGTCAAAAAGAAGATGAAATGAGCTTATTTGAGATGGAATTGCACATTAAAAGGGCCAAGAAATGAAGTCTAAGAAGTCCCGGGAAGTATAGAAGAAATCAGACGAAGTCCGGACGAGAAAAGGACAAGGTTTCGAAAAATATTTCTTTGCAAGACTTTGAACGCGGTGCCATTATGCAGCACCGCGGTGCCAAAAGATCCGCGAGTTCAGTTTGGCTACAGGACTTCCGGCACCGCGGTGCCATTCTGCAGGACCGCAGTGCCGACGCGGAATTTTACAGATCCGAGCCGAAATTGAACAGGAGTATAAGGGTCCAAAGCAATATAGTTTATAAGTATAAAACCCTATACCCTAGGTCATATTATTCATTCTACTTTGAGGCATCTTGTACATATTCCACAATTCTACTTTGGAGGCTAGAAAAGGAGACAAGACAACACAACAGAGGCGTTTTTGGAGCTACAATTGGAGATTTTGTTCTACGTAATTTTTTTCTTTCATTTTAATTCAGTTTATGTATGAATATTGTGTTAGTTCTTAGCGTGACTATGGCTAGGAGCTAAACACTCTATTAGGAATTTCCCTATAAATCGCTTGAAACTGTTATTCATGAATTTATACAGTAGTTTAATTTCTTCTTCGCTTGATTAAGATTTAGTCAATATTTGGTATGAATGTTTGATAATTAATTGATCACTAGTTATCATAACCTATATGATTTCGAATCAAAAACCGAGAGGAGAGATTTGGATATACTGTAATTGACTAGACATAGGTTAAAATCGCGGACGAAAGTACTCCGCTACTTGTGTAGCATTATAGATTACTGTTTTTAATCCTCTTATGTGGTAAATCCTATCGTAGAAATATAGAAGGGTTCATCACTGGAGTTGAGTGATTATATGTCCTAACCGGAATATAAGACAGTCTAGTTAACCTCTATCTTAACGAAGAAGAAGAATCATTTTAGTTGCATTAAGGATTGAATAAAGTGGATAGTCGAGGATTTTGGAAGCCTTAATTCATTCATAACTGATTACAACTTTATTGGTTTAAATCTTGCGATTATTTTAGTCGTTAAATAAATACGCCAATCAAATATCGATTGCCAAATAGATAACATAAAATAGATGAACGATACTTAGAAACCAGTCTCTGTGGATGATATTCGGTCTTACAGAGTATATTACTTGCGAACGATGTGTACACTTGCGTGAGCAGTCGAAAAATCGCTAACAAGAGGGCGCTTGCGCACCCTTTTTTTGAGAATAGTATTGGGCATACCTAACTGAGTGTTTTTATTTTATGTGTCTCATTAAACTCCCCGTCCCACCATGACCTTGTCCAGTTTTAAAACTAAAACATTGTTTACAAATATTACATATAGCTACTTGATTTGCTACGTCTCTAATAATAAATTGCCATACATATGATTTTAATGGTCGTTTTGTTGGACCTCGTCTCATATTAGGGGGAATAGGAGACGTTCCAATTGGAGGTTCACTAGTGGATGTTTCATCTACATTAGTGGGTGTATCATCATCTAGAGCATTTTCTAAATTAAAGTCTTGTTCATTTTGAGAAAATATCTGGTCGTCTGAATCATATGGTATTTCAGGAAAATGTTAAGTATCAATAAAATCACCATGTCTAGGAGTAGGACTAGGAGTACTAGAGGAAGTACCCCTTCCCTTGTTACCCCTACTAGAAGAAGCCTTACTCTTACCCAACATACTTCTAAATCCTTTCATTTTAATTATGCTAATAAATAGTTAAAGACTTAAAGATAATGAAATTAAGTGCGCTAAATAAAATAAAGACAAAATAATAATTTAATGAAAGAACGAATATATGTACCAAACGCCGACGTAACGTCAACGTGTAATTGAGAGGTTGAAAATTAAAACTTTTCTCAATGGATGATCCTCAAGTTAGTTGCCAACTTCACTTTCAAATGAATAAATAAAATTGAATATTTAGTAGACAATGTAGACTTGTAGAGAGATTGATTGAGAGATTGTAGGAAGATTTGTGAGAAAGATGAAGAGAAAATGAAGTATTTATAGTTGAAAAATTGAGTTAAAGTGTAAATATAATAACTTAGGGGTTAAAAATAAATATAAAGGGGGTAGGGGGTTGGGGGAGGCCAAAAATGGTCATTGCACAACGACCAAAATGTAAAATGGTCGTTGGTGCAACGACTATTTTTGCAAATGAGGGGTTTCGGGCGGGACCGGGACGAGTCGGGTCTTGACGGGACAGGGCCTGGTGGGATGAGACCATGTCCCGTCCCGATTCGAGTCCCGATATCGTTTTTTTTTAATTTCGGGGTCGAGGCGGGACGGGACCGGGTCATGCCGGCCCATTGGCCAGGCCTACAGTATATACCTAGCAACTAGCAAGGGTACTTGTCCCATCATACAACCCAAAGAACAAAAGTGAAACAAAAAAGTAAGAATTAGGGCGAACGAACTGGACCACATTTATAAAACAACCTAACTGCTTCGTAACAAATGAGAATTTTAATTGCACCAATTAATGTATGTATTAAGGTACAAATCATCATTAAAGCATAATAGGATATGCTTGCATGCTTAGATTCTTTTGTGCTTTTTGGTTTACCTTATTTCTGTCTCCATTGCATTCCCAAGAATGAAATCTAACAATAAGCTATACTCCTATAATATACTACAGTGCTATAACAGGGAATGTTGAAAAGGCGTGCGGTCATTCTAATAATGCTTTTGAACTGATTTATATGCTCAATTTTAGTAGTTAATTCTTGTGCAAATAAATATTGTTTGTTTAATAGGAAGCATTTATTCTTCCTTGTTAGTGAACATCTTTGTGTTATTATAATTGTTGACAGTTTGTCCGACTTCTATGGGCTATCCTCATGTCAGTCTCAAATATTTTTGAGACTCTGTTCTAATTCGTAAAAGTGATCCCTTAAATATATGATTTTAATAATTAGAAATTATTTTAAATTATAAATAACAACCCAATACAACTTCAGATTAATCAACCCTTATTTTGATTTAACTAAGACCTGCGAATTATGGACATTTATAGTCAATTCTAACTAATACTACGTAATAAAAAATTAAAAAAAAGCCTCCTATATTTTTTCGTTTTTCGGGGGCCCTGTACAGTAGCACGGCTCGCACTAGCTCAAAAACGGCCCTGCTCCTCCGTATAAGGAGAGAATAATTTACATTTTGGTTATTCTTTTTTACTTTGTTCCACTAGACACTATTATTGTTTCTTGAGAGCTGCAATCTGAAGAGACTTATATTAGTAATGGCGGGGAAGGATATATATTCGCAAAAATCTTTACTTTATATAACGAAAATTTTATTTGTTATTGTAATTAGTTACTTGTCTCATTTTTCGGTAACTAATATATATTATTAGCGATAATATTCATAGAATATTTTCTTTATATGATGTAATTATGATAAATGTATATTTATGGTATATTAGGATCCTTATCGAATTATAATTCCTGCATTGTACACAATATACATATTTGTAATAATGAGAAGACTCCCCAAGGAAAATTATTACAATCTTACGTGATATTAAAAGCCAAAACCCTAGGGTTTCTGTAGTAACCACCGCCTCCCCCGGCAGTCCTCCGGAATTCACTTTCCATCCACTTTTTCTCCTTTCTTTCTACCTTCTCCACTAAAATACCATGACTAATTCCAAAACTCCCAATCCACAAATCACAACCGAGGCTTCATCCTCCATAGTAGCAACTTCAGACGTCCTAAAAACATCTTTCTCTCCATCCATCCATTCAGCACTTGCTGTCACAAACATCAAGAACTGTCTCCCTATCGTTCTTGATCAAGAAAAATGGTCAGTACACACCATGAGTTGAACTTTTCTGTATTCATGCATGTATTTACAACATACTTGACAACATAGATGACTCATTTCATCGCCCTCATGAAGTTGACGACGCTCTTTGGTTTCGGCTTGACGTCGCTGTCAAACAGTGGATCGATGAAAGTATTTCGCATGATTTGCTTCTCACTATAATGAAATCTAACGCCTCCGCCCGCGACTTGTGGATTCGTTTGGAGGAAATATTTTAAGACAACAAGCACACTCGCGCTGTGTACTTGGAGGAACATTTTAATTCAACACGTCTTGAATTTTTTTCCAACATGACTGAGTATTGCAAACAGTTAAAACTTGTGGAGGATCAACTCTCTAATGTCGGCTCGCCTGTCTCTGAAACTAAGATGGTCTTACAGTTGATTGCAGGACTTCCGAAGGGTGAGTACGACACTTTGGCCACCATGATCCAACAGGCGGATCCGTTACCAAGTTTCAACAAAGCTCGTTCACAATTATTGCTAGAAGAAATCCGCCGTGCTTAGCCGTCGAGATGCAACCTCCAAATCAAAATTCAGTCGGCCAAACCCCACCGAAAAATTCCCAACCGCGGTGACAGGGGTGGCAGAGGCCGCGGTGGCAGAGGAGGTCATGGGCGTGGGAAGGTCTACGGTCAGCAGCACCAGCCACAACCCAACCATCAGCAATACTGGAATGGGCCAGCAGTCCAAAATCAGTTCCAAAACTGGCCACTGGACCGACCAAGACGCAGGCCCAATACCCCTACAATCAGCAAGGGTTGTTGGGCCCTGCTCCACGTCCTCGGCCCAGCTTCTTCCCACAGCAGCAAGCCCATATCGCCCAGGCCCACTACATGCAGCCTTCAACGGGGCAGGCCCCAATCGACTTGGGCCAAGTGTTTAGCAATATGAACCTGCAACAACCAGATGAAAATTAGTACATGGACTCGGGCGCCACATCTCACCTCACCCGCTCTGCAGGTAATATTTCCACAATATTTAAATTAAAGCATTCTCAATACATTACAGTCGGAAATGGGCATCGCATTCCAATACAAGGCTACGTCACTTCCCACATCAAACCACCACATCCCCCATTTTCCATTCACCATGTCCCGTATGCACCAAATATAATTAAAAACCTCATTTCTGTCCGTAAGTTTACTCGTGATAATTATGTATCTATTGACTTTGACTCGTTTGGTTTAACTGTGCCTTATCTTCATACGGGGAACCGTCTTATTAGATGCAATAGCATGGGGGATCTCTATCCATTCCCTTCCACCTCCACTGCCGGATCTCGCTCTCTCATCTCTCTAGCTGCTATCTCTCCGTCTGTCTGGCATAATCGGCTTGGTCAGCCTGGCACCCCAGTTTTTAATTTTCTTAGAGGCAATAACTTCATTAAATGTAATAATGAGAAATTTGTCCAACAGTGTGTTTCATGTTCTTTAGGCAAACATATTCGTCTTCCGTTTAAATCATCTACTAGTGTTACTTTTGCACCGTTTGATATTATACATGCCGATTTGTGGATATCCCATATTTCCAGTTCCCTCGGTCATAAATATTATCTTGTGTTGATTGATGAGTTTTCTCACTATATTTGGATTTATCCTCTCAAATTTAAATCAGAAGCGTTCGCTAAATTCCTTGAGTTTAGAACTTTGATCCAAACACAGTTTGAAAAAGGTTAAAATCTTTTCAGTGTGATAATGGTCGTGAATTCAATAACTCTACATTTCACCAATTTTGTACAAATAATGGCATGTTTTTCGTTTCTCCTGCCCCCACACTTCCTCACAAAACGGTAAGGCTTAACGAATCATTCACACCATTAATAATATGATTCATATTTTATTGATTCATGTATCTCTCCCTCAGTCTTTCTGGGTATATGCCGCCAAAATTTCTGAATATATCCTAAATATTCTACCCACTAGTACCCTTCACAACATGACTCCGACCGAAATTCTATTTCGTAGGATTCCCTCCTACGACCATTTACAAATATTCAGTTGCATGTGCTATCTCAATCTTGCCTCCACCGCCCCTCATAAACTAGCACCTAGAACCACACCGTGTGTCTTCCTAGGATTTCCACCTAATCATCGAGTTATTTGTGCTATGACTTGTCCACTCGTCAAATCCACATATCTCGTCACGTAACGTCCGACGAGACCATATTCCCGTTTTCGAACCTCCAAAAATTCTGGAAATAGGACTACTCCTTTCTTGATGAGTCCGTTGTCTCCCCCGTCATCCTCGATCAAATCGGTCCACCACCGCGAATCTCGCCTCGGTCCACAACCGATCGATGACGGTCGGCCGTGAACTATCGCCGGCGGTGTCATCTCTCCCATCGTCCTCGACTGCCCACAACTCCAGCAACCGATCTCCTATCATCTCTTTAACGGTTCGCCTCCAGCAAACCACCTGGTTACAACCCACAACACCGCACCGCAGGAAATACCCCATCCCACCATCGATACTTCCAAACACACCGATATCCAACGGGCCATCATCGACCAGCTGCCACAACCGACACCACCACCCATCCACTACCCGACACTACCCATACCACCACCATCATCCCAATCTGATACACCACCACCGTCCACCAACCCAGATCGACCACACCCCGTACCTCTACAAACCCCAAGACACTGTTTAAACACCCCACCACAAATGACCAGCCCGCAACACCCATTACCACCACTAGCAAACCATAAGTCGCCCAAACCACACATTGCCTCCACTTTCCAGATGAAAACCCATGCCAATCACGGGATTTCAAACCCAAAACCTAGTTTAACATGTCAGTCTAAATAACTTCCCCAATTTCCAAAAACCCCAAACTAGCCAAAATGGACCCTAAATGGAATGTAACAATGTGTGAAGAATTTAATGCTTTAATGAAATAACACACGTAGGATTTGGTACCTAGATCGGAGGGGGTGAATGTGATCCGTTGTATGTGGCTATTTTGCAACAAATTCAGAGACAGTGGAGACATTCAGTCCGATTGTCAAAACAGCTACCATTCGCACAGTTATGAGTATAGCCATGGGCAAGCACTGGCCGATACATCAACTTGATGTAAAAAATGTATTTTTACATGGGAACTTTAAAGAAACAGTGTACATGCACCAACCACCTGAATTTGTCTATCCAACAACCCCTCACTATGTTTGCAGGCTCCGTAAGTAACTATACGGCCTGAAGCAGGCCCCACGTGCTTGGTATGATCGATTTGTCAGGTACATTATGCAGATTGATTTTGTATGCAACAGATGTGATAATTTTCTATTCATTTTTCATCGTGGTAATAACACTGCTTACTTACTGCTCTATGTGGATGACATTAATCTCACTGCCTCATCTGATGTGTTGAAAAATGAGATTATTGCTCTACTTAAAACCGAATTTGATATGACTGACTTGGGCAACTTGAGTTACATAGCTTCTTGGGTATACAGTTGTAAAGTCCCAAAAAAAAAAAAAAAAAAAACAGAATAATATCAAAAAAAAAAAAAAAAGAAGAAGAAAAAAACTGCAGTTTTTTCCCTTAAACTAACCCTCCCTCAACCCCTTCTTTCACTCCTTCCACTCCCTCAACTCCCCCCACTCTCATAAAACACACATACACTTTTATATAAAACACAACAAAAATGGAATACAAAAATCTGAAACAAAAAAACAAAGAGAAAAGAACCAAAATTTTTAGAGAACAAGATTAAAAGAGAACAATTAAGGAGTGCCAAATAAAGGTTTGGTTGAAGGATAAGTTGAAGTTGCGTCATTTGCGATTACGAAGCAACAAAGGTGAGTTTTCTCACTCAAAATTCTTAGTGAAATCCTGTAGTTTAAGTTCTATACATGTTAGAATGTAATTCGTGTGTTAAAAGAAAAATTATGAACTTAGATTTCTTAAACAACTAGTTCGGGACATGAACGTTACAAACTGTTTTTCGGAGTTATACTGGTTTTAATTATATAATATTTTGTATGGATGTAGATATTTCCGTTACGAATAAATTGAACTAAAGAAGAGGTAAAACGGACTTACGGTTTAAGAGTTATCATAGTTTAAACTTTCTGCCGCATATTTGGACGAAATCTGAGGGCAAGTAGAATTACGAACTGTTTTTTCCGAGTTTCACTTGTTGGAATTAGACGAAATTTGGTATGGTTGTAAATCACTTTGTTACGAACAGATTGAACTAAAGAAGAGGTAAAATGGACTTACGGTTTAAAAGTTATCGTATTTTAAAATTTCTGCGCCGGATCGGTTGAAAGTCCGTAAAGCAGTGGGTAAAATGGTAAAACTGTAGCAATTGGTACAGAATATGAAATGTTGATTCAAATGAAAGTCCTAGATTTTCTTTTCTCGTTTTTTTTAGAATTTACGGGGCTTGATCCGACTTACGGATAAGAAGTTATGACTGTTTTAAGATTGTGTATCGTTCTGATAATAAATTCGGCGAAACAGTTCTTAATGTAATTGTTAAAACTGAAAAACTGAATGTTTCGATGGGGAATTTAAATTTTTGTGCTGAATAAAAGTTCTAGGTTATTCTGTTCTCGACAGTTTGAGACTTTACGTACATAAATCCGACTTATGGTTTGAGAGTTGTAACCCGTACAAGTGGGAAGGGCGGAATATTGAAAGAAGGAAATATTAATTGAGCCTTTTGAACATATAACATATACAAACACAAATAAATAAATGCATTTGTAAATGCATCGGATCGGGTTGCACGTCGCAACAAATATGTAAATGCATTTGTAAATACATCGGATCGGGTTGCACACCGCAAAAAATATGTAAATGCATTTGTAAATGCATCGGATCGGGTTGTACGCCACAACAAATATGTAAATGCATTTGTAAATGCATCGGATCGGGTTGTACGCCGCAACAAATATGTAAATGCATTTGTAAATGCATCGGATCGGGTTGCACGCCGCAACAAATATGTAAATGCATTTGTAAATGCATCGGATCGGGTTGTACGCCGCAACAAATATGTAAATGCATTTGTAAATGCATCGGATCGGGTTGCACGCCGCAACAAATATGTAAATGCATTTGTAAATGCATCGGATCGGGTTGTACGCCACAACAAATATGTAAATGCATTTGTAAATGATCGGATCGGCCGCACGTCGCAACAAATATGTAAATGCATTTGTAAATGCATCAGATCGGGTTGTACGCCACAATAAATATATAAGTGCATTTGTAAATGCATCGGATCGAGTTGCACGCCGCAACAAATGTATAAATACAAAGGAATACCTTAATATGTAACATGAGATAAAACATGTATGTTGGTTAAAAGTGATACGTCCTGAAACGAATTGAAAGAGAATATTATTGTGTGAATACTTGATTATGATACATTGAAAATGTTGAAGTTTGTTTCATAACATGGTTATTGTGTCCTAATATGTTTGTACTTAAAATATTGTGAGATTACTTTGAATTGTAGGGTGAGGTTCTCACTCAGCCCCGGATGGTAGGGTTGACTCTTTTATTTAACATATTTCAGGAAAGCGTGATAGAGGAAAAACTCTGCAACAGGGCTAGCGATCGTCCCACAACCTCTTTGACCCACCAATCCATTATTTCGGATTTGGTGAAAGTTATTCTCATAAAATATGTTTAAAGAACTAGGTTCCATTATCTCGGGGAATGCCCCACACAAGATTAGCCTTTGTAAGCTTTGAATTGCTTATTATTATATATATATTATTTCCGCACTTAAATACTTGTTTAATCTAGGAAGAAAAGAAGTTAGCGGTTCGCCTGGAAAATAAATAATTGTCCAGGTGCCATCACGCCTTAAGGAAAGACTTAAGAAAAGTCGGGGCCTGGCAACAGTGACCAGATCTGCAGACCATATGTTCTTGAGTGAGCACAAGTATACAGAGGAGATAGTATACAGGGCCAAGATGGCAAATTGCAAGATCATGCACACGACTGTTGATTTAAAATCAAAGCTCAGTGCTATGGATAGTGTTCCAGTCTCAGATCCTACTTTATATAGGAGCCTTGCAGGTGCACTTCAGTATCTCAGCTTCACCAGGACAGATATTGCTTATGTTGTTCAACAGGTGTGTTTGTTTATGCATGCCCCAAGAGAGTCTCATTTCACTGCACTTAAGCGTATCATCTGATACATTAAGGGCACATTTGATTATGGATTACATTTATACCTCTCTATACCAAACAGGTTGCTATCTTATACGGATGCCGATTGGGAAGGGTGTCCGGACACGCGACGCTCCACCTCCGGCTATTGTGTTTTTTAGGGGATAATCTGGTTTCATGGTCTGCCAAGCGATAGGCCACCCTATCTTGTTCCAGTGACGAGGCTGAGTACAGAGGCATTGCAAATGTTGTAGCTGAGATGTGTTGGCTCCGAAATTTACTTTTGGAGCTCCAGTGTCCTTTGCGTCGGACATTTATTGTGTATTGTGATAATATATCTGCCATTTATCTTTCTCACAACTCGGTTCAGCATCAGCGAACAAAACACACTGAGATGGACATTCATTTCGTTCGTGAGAAAGTTGTTCTAGGACATGTGTGAGTCTTACACGTGCCCTCATCATATCAGTATGCAGATATATTTACCAAGGGTCTTCCCCGACAGCTATTCCTTGACTTCAGATCAAGTCTCAGCGTTTGGCCTTCTCCCGCTCCGACCGAGGGGGGATATTAGCGAGAATATTCATAGAATATTTTCTGTATATTGTGTAAATATGATAAATGTATATTTATCATATATTAGGATCCTTACCGAATTAGAATTCCTGCATTGTACACAATATAAATATTTGTAATAATGAGAAGACTCCCCAAAAAAAATTATTACAATCTTACCTATATACTTACAGTTATCTATAAATACCTTTTAATTGACCTATCTGATAATGTAAACTATGTATAGAAGCTACACTTATTAATGCAAATGATACATAAGAGTGTACATTATATATATATATATATATCATAAAAAGAAGAAGCTATAGCTGAGCACCTACAATTTGGTGTTACCAAAAGAGCCGTTGATCATGCTTACACTTTTAAATTTCAAGGTGATAGCAAGTGGCATATATTATCTGAATAAATATCATCTTATATAAATCTATCGCTTTGTCACAGTACATAGAAAGAACTCATCCACGCGTGCATAAAAAAACTGAGGAGCATAATTAGATAATTCATGGTCCCTCAAGGAAGACCTGATAAGATTAGAATGATACATAAAATTAGCATGACCCAATGTGTAAGAATGACATACACAAATTAAGAATTAGAGAAGTATCCATTTAACATATATAACAAAATTTCCTCTTAATTATAATTCATGCTTTGGCCTGTGCTTTTATTGTAGCATGTATGTACGTGTTTGTATATTATATATAATAAAGATTCAACATATCGTAAAACGGATGATACAATAGTAACAAACTTAATATATTTCATAATGTTGTTATACTATCTTTATTTCCAATACTTACTTAACCCTATCCAATGCGAATTTGAATTAATTGAATAGTAATAAAATCCAAATACGGATTAGAAAACACATTTCCTAGAGAGGGGGAGAGAATCACTACTTTATCACCATCTATAAAGGTTCAGGTTTGGCAGACAAAACATTTTATCAAAGAAGGAAAAATTAGGAACTTTTGAGGTTCCTGTTGATGTCCTCTTTCAAGTGACCCTAATGGGTTGCAGAGATACTATCCTCTTATCTTGGGTGCCTCAGCTGCTGGTCATATATATATTACTGAGTAATATGCAGGTAGGAATTAAGGATGGGTGACAGAAGAGAGTGAGCACACATGGTTCTTGCATGGATAATTCCCCATGCTTAAAAGCTCTGCGTGCTCACTCTCTATCCGTCACACACCAACCCCACTCTCTACACTGCTGCTCTTATCTTTTCTGCATATGTTTTAAGTGATTTTATATGGTAAAATGTCGTATCAGTTAAATCTGCTGTATATCTCTGCCCCTGACTATGAGTATCAGTTAATCACAAACATATGAATTCTATGTCATTCTTGATATGCTGTGAGGCTGTGCCCCAAAGCTGCTGCATTTGATAATCTATATTTTAATGTTTTCAGTTCCCACGACGATATATGGATAGTGGGGGTACTAGCTATTTATTTTTTTCATTTATTTGGATTTTGGAGAGAAGAAATTTCCTCCAACGAAAGTACGCTTTGTGTTAAAACTCCTCCAACAAAACAATTGCCTTGTGCTGATTGTTGGAGTCCTTTAATTTCTCTCAAGTTCAGTCTTGTTTTCAACGTTGAAATTTCATTTTAAGTCAAGAAAGCAATGGCAATTAAAGTTAGAGAGACAAAGGCCTTAGAATTAATTCAGGATCTCGTCAACTTAGACACAGTTTCTTCTTCGTTTCACCCTTTGCTACAAATCCATTTTTACTTGTCCTGTGAGCTAAAAATAGCTTTCCAATTTTACTTATTCAGTTTGAAAAAATCAAGAGATAATTTATTTTATTCTTATAATTAATTTTTGGGTTGAAAGCTTCAAGAAATTATTAATGGTTGCATAACTTTTAAAATATATTTGATTAATGTCAATCATTAGATGACTTAGTAATAATTAGAGGTGATATAGTAAAAATTTTATTCAATTTTACAGATCTCACGCACGCAGACAGCTTGTTAAAGATATCAAGTAACTAATGTCTTAGCTAAGTATTTAGGAGAAGACTTGAATGATTTCCCTACCCCTGGGATTTAGGAACACACGTGGATGGTTCAACTAACGGCTTGGATTGGGAGCACATCCACATGGATGATTAAACTAACTAACGAAAGTGAAACTAATCAACTTAAAATAATTATACAACTGATCTTAAAAGGTATTGTTTTCTATATACTTCTGTAAAAATAGTTGTATGTATTTATTTGAGTTGGATACGTGACTTGCATAATTTTTAATTTCAAAACCGTATGTTCAATTTGGGGTTCAATGGCAAAAATCAAAATTAACTTTGTTAATGGTGTTTAAGTTTTAATATATAATATATGTATAAAAAGTAACTTTTAACCTATATATAATATAATTTTCTACTTTTATATATATATATATATATAATTTTTTAATGAAAGATATTCAACTGATCGCTCTACACTCTATGTGGCTACGCTACTGACCTCTTTAACCACATTTCAGATACAGGTGTTGACGTAGAGGGCCAGAGTTGAGTTCTGACAGTCTTCTAGTGAGCGCCACAGTTGTTCATATGACCTTCATTCTATTTTACATTTTGTTTAATTAAATATATGTATTGGGGAGATAATGCTTTACGAATATGGATATGTTATATCTATTGTGTTATGTTACACTCCCTCAGTTTCATCTTTAGGTGGAACTGTTTACTTTCACCAGAAATAAAGGTTTTTTGTATTGACATGTTATATCTGTTGGAAATTTATTAAACGTGAAATAAAGTTAATTTTATTAATTTATGACTCGAATAAATTGGGTCCCGCACGTAAGAAACGTCGTTTTCACACACGTGCACATGTTATACCAATGATCGTAATTTCCTTAATGAAAGAGATATTGGTACGTATACAAAATGTTTGAGACATAAGATGATAGACGGTTATTGGTCAAGTAACAATGATTTCACGTTGGTAAATGAAGGAAGAAGAGTACAATGTGTAAAAGATGAAACGAATTAGAAATCATCGCGGCGCCGAAAAGGGTCGCGGCGCTCGTGACAATAAATTCACTGGGGAGTTACAACAACTTAGGCTCCGCGGCGCCTTCCCGAAGGGCCGCGGCGCTGAGGCTCCAGTGAGTTACGGGACATTGCGCGCGGCCAATCGTTTCAGAGCGGTTGAGGCAATTAAAACTGATTCTTGGGCTGACTTTGGAATAATAATTAAAATAAATTGTTTCCATACCGTTTCAACAACAACATGACTGGACAAGAGCAATTCAACGCTGAAAATCCCAATGTTGTTCAAGGCAATACCACTGCCTTCGATGCACTGCTCAAGACAATACCACTGCCTTCCACTCCACTGATTTTGGCACAACTAGTGTCAACCCCACTGCTGCTCAAGATGTTCCAAATGCCTTTCAAACTGCTCAAGGGAGCGCTACTGCTCCAACTCCCTCTAGGTTTCACCATGAACGTCCCGAAAAGTTCATGGGTGCACACTTCAAATGATGACAGCAAAATATGATGTTATTCCTGACGGTTATGGGAATGTCACGTTTTCTAACCGAAGACCCTCCATGTTACACCCCGTAGTTCAGGTCATGCGTATGAGAGCGTACGAAAGAGAGTAAGACTTAAAAATTTTCGAAAGATAAGTTGATGGATTGTTTCGGACGAGTTTAGTCAACTTTGAGGCGGGTTATGACCCGGTACATTGAGAGTTCCTAAGTGTTTCAAAGGCCTAGGGCGTAGTTCGTTGAGTCTAGATTCCAACGCAACCAACCGTTCGTTAATGGGACGTCGGAGTAGGAAGTTATGGGAGTTACAAGTTCAGTGCGCAGTCAGGCAGAAAGACATTTCGGTCAGGGCCACAGGGCCGCGGCGCCGGGAAGCAGGGCCGCGGTGCTGGTTATTCTGAAGGAGCGCTGAAGTTTCAGCGCGTGGCCGCGATCACAGGGCAGCGGGCGGAAAAAGCGAAATCTGATTTTCGTCTTTTAAAAAGGCCATGGGAGGGTGACAAGTGTCCCCCCCCATATGAATTATTGCATGTCTTATATTGACCAAGTCTTGAAGACTTGGTCATCTTTCAATCCCTCTCTCTCTCTAAGCTTAAGCTCCCACTTCTCTCTAAAATTCCAAGAGGAATTCAAGCCTAAGGAAAAATCTGAAAAGTTAAGGACAAGAAGGAAGCTTGTGGCTAGCTTGTAGGAATCATTGTGGTGGTGTTCTTGGAAAGGAGGCTAGCAAAGTTGTTGGAATAGTTTTGGCTAAAGCTCCAAAGGTAACATTTCTTCTCTTGTAGCTAGTATTAATGTTGCATATGAAGAAGAAGGGATTTGTAGTAGTAAATAATGCACTTAGAGTCATTGCATGTAAGAAATGTGGTTTGGATATGAAAGAATTGGTTAAGAAGATATTATGAGCATGTTGTAACCTAAAAACTACCTTAGAATTGTTAAGTGAATTGTTGTACCTTATGGGGCAAAATTTTACACACCCAAGTTTAGGTGTGTAATCCCCTTTGAAATGTTTGGATTGTTGAGCCTTAAATGTGGCGTTTGGATGTTGAATTCGGCCTTGAGAAAGGTGGCAAAGTATGTAGAAGCAAAGGAAATGCTGCCCAATTTTCCATAGAATTTAGTGACTTTGAACTTAGATTATTTCTACATTGAAATTAGAGGTTAATAAACGTATCATGGTTATTATAGGTTGTCATATTACTTGCGGTAGTTTGGGCTTAGCAAGTGGATTGACCGAAGAGGTATGTGCAAACTTTCTTATCTCTTGAGCATGAGTAGTTATAACTATATAGTACGGTAGACGTACGTGTTTTAAATGAAGTAAATCCTTTTGTTATACTTGACTTGTTTTAAGAAAATGTCTAAGTGGTTGGGTTAAGAAGTTAACCCGTTTGTTCTTGAGGAGTGGTTTATCCTAAATAAGGTAGACAAGGATTTCTTGACATAAAGAAGTATAGAGTACTTGGTGTGAAAGTATTGAGTATTGAATTATTCTAAAAAGATAAGAGGCTTGAAGTATTTTTGAAAAATTGTGTAAATTTGTTTGAAGTATAAGTCTCTTGGTTAGTAAAAGAACGAAACGGTTTATAAGGAGTTATAACGGCTTTATGGGAAGTTAGTTATAACGGCCTTATAAAAGGATAAGAATGTCTTAATTTCTAAAGCATAAAGTTAGTATAACGGCTTTATGGGAAGTTGGTTATAATAACTTTATGGAAGGTTAAGAAGGTTGTCTAATTCGATTAATGAGCATAAGTTGCCTAGATTGTGAAAAATTGAAGTTACTTGGTTTCAAGCTTTGAAATGAGTTTTCTAAAGGTGTAGTAGCTTACTTTGAAAAATAGACACGCCTTGATAGTACTTTGGCTTGTTTAATTGAGAATTATTCTATTTGTGCCTTGATAGTACTTTGGCTTGTTTAAGTGAGAATTATTCTATGTGTGTCTTGATAAGTACGTTGGCTTGCTTAAATAAAGATTGTCTTGGTTTATGTGAAAAGAAGGCATGGTAATTGTCTTGGTTTATGTGAAAGGAAGGCATGGTAATTGTTTTGGTTTATGTGAGGACATGGTATTGCAATTCGAATTAAAAACTTGTAGTTATGAGTCTATTTGGGCGTACCGTCAGTGATGGAGGATTCCACGGGTATGCGGTCATGATGAGGGTTCGTTTCCCTGTTGACAGTATTATTCCATGGATTAGCTCTCCATGAGGTCTACTGATGCAGGGTGGATCTAGTAGTTAGCCCTCGTACTTGCCCCGGTCAGAGAGGTGATGCAGGGTGGATCTGGTAGTTGGATTTCGTACTTGCCCCGGTCAGTGTTAAGGAGAAGTTGTGTGACGCAGGGTGGATCTGGTGGTTAGCCTGCGTACTTGCCCCGGTCAGAGAGGTGATGCAGGGTGGATCTGGTAGTTGGATTTCGTGCGCCGGTCGATATTAGGCGGTTGTGTGACGCAGGTGGATCTGGTGGTTAGCTCGCGTGCTTGCCCGATCGTGACGTGGCAGGTGTATCTGGTAGAGGCTATCGTACTTGCCCCGGTCAGCTTCGTGATTCAGGTAATTAGCATTGTTGGTACGGGTGGATCTGGTAGTTGGCTTTCGTACTTGCCCCGGTCAGTTGAGGATGCAGGGTGGATCTGGTAGCTATGCGCCGTCTTTGCCTCGTACGGTTCTTATGACACAGGTGGGATCTAGTGTTCATGTGTTCTCCTTAGTGTTGTTATATCATAGACTGCCGGCAGTGAGGAAGGAATTCCACAGGCATGATTGATATTATGGGCATGAGACCTATGGTTATATTTGAGTGATGACTTAGAGGGCGTGAGTCCCTGACTTGACATGGCTGCGTATATGTTGTGTGCTGTAGGTTGGCTATCATACATGTCTCCTGCTTTATATATACTATTATGATTCCATTACGCATTTTGATTTCACATACTTGGTACTGTTGTCTCGACCTCGCCCGAGGTGCGTTAAATGCCGCAGTCGAGATCGTAACTGGCGATCCGCACTCTTAGATCACTGCTCATTTCTTGGAAAGCTCCATCTCTCGGAGGCTTTGCCTTTTGGTATGATTCCACGAGGTTATAGACTTTTGTACATTCGGGGTATGGCGGGCCTGTCCCGCCATTGTTATTCCTGAGTGCGTAGTCACGTTTGTGGTTTGGGTGTAGAATAAGTTGTACTGATTAAGTATGTTTTTTTATGGAAAGCGGCCTTATCGGTGGCGGCGATGTTACCTTTTATAAGTTATGTGTTATGTATGTTCATTGCTATTCTTTGATGTATACACGGGGGCCGGTAGGTACGATCGCGCCCGGGGTGGTCGTGACAAAAGTGGTATCAAAGCGATTAGTCCTCGGAAAGTGTCTACTGACCGTGTCTAGTAAGTCTTGATTATCGGTGTGTTGTGCACCACATCTATAATCGTGAGGTCGCAGGACATTTAGGATTGGTTTCCATTCTTCTCTCTTTGAGATCGTGCGATGAGTTGTCATAGTAAGTTGAGTCTTCTCGACCTATCCTTGTAACGATTATGCCTCGCGGAAGGCGGCAGAGCCGAAGGGCAAAGCGGCAGAGGCGCTAGTGGCACGCAGAGTTACCAGACTCGAGCGCACTATGCACGAGGTAGTAGGCGGGTCGGCGAGTTCATTCTGCCGCAGATTAGAGGCGAGGCGGCGGTAGCTCCGAAGGTTCGTGCGAGCCCCGATTCAGCGGCGAGGCGAGTATAGGATTACGGAGAGCGGTCGGGTTGTTGACTAGCATCGTGGCGAGCGGCACGCCGGCGTGGCTAACCCTGGGCCGATTTAAGGATTCAGACTTTACGAGTTGTAATCCACGAGTTCTATGGTTCGAGGTCCGAGGAGGATCCTCGGGAGTTTATTCGACAGTGCGGCGGACTACGCAGTTCTTAGGGCCTCGAGAGGCGAGTCCGTTGTGTTAGTTTCTTACCGTTCTGCGATATTGCGTTGGCTGGTTTGAGTCAGGAATTGTCTAGAGGAGGGTGCTCTTCCGGCGATTTGGGAGAGTTCACGGCCTTCTGGATCACTTCTTGCCTCACGAGTTGAGAGAGCCGCGTGGATAGATTCTTGACCTTGAGGCGAGAATGGGAGGACCATCGAAATCTGACACCGAGTTTGACTCATTGGCCAGGTATGCGCACACTATTGTAGCTGACATGGTAGACAGAGTTCATCGCTATGTGATGGGGCTAGACCGTCATATGCTTACTGCATGCTTGGGAGTGGCTCTTCAGCCAGGTATGGATATTGCGGAGATGCGCGCATATGCGAGGATAGAGGGCGAGAGAAAAGGAGGTCGGCTTGACTCGAGCGGCCAGAGGCGAGGCAGCGAGATCTCGGGGCGATTTTGGCGGACCGCCTCGGCGAGCTAGTTATGCGCCTCAGCCAGTGCGGAGTACTCCACGCGATCTTGGGGCGTTCGGGATTCGGGAGCGGGGCGAGCTCGAGGTTGAGTTTCGGGAGAGTATGGGTGTTAGTCTGAGGAAGCCACCTCTACCTCGGTGTAGCCGATGTGGTAAGACCCATTATGGGGAGTGTCGTGCTAGTTTGGGTAATTGCTATACATGCGGCCAGCAGGGCCATTATGCGAGGAACTGTCCGACCAGAGATAACACGGATGTAGAGATTCAGCCTTCGGGATCAGTGGCTGGTTCATCGCCTTCTTTTGTTATGCGCCGTGCAGGGCAGGATCATAATTAGAACGACAAGGGGAATGTGAAGCAATAGTCACAGGTATATCTTTGACCCTTTAGAGATTAGTATGCATGATAGGATGGTTGTATGATTTAGTGTTATGAACAGAGGATATTGAGACTATGTATATGTGTTTGAAAAAAATTGGTAAATACGAACGGACAATTCTGTTAGGCCGTGAACGGGGGTAAGTAGTAATGGTTCATATTTTGGGTTCGTTTTCTGTTTGACTTACGGTGAATGGGGATGCGTGTGCGATATCTTAGGGTCATAGGTGGCATGATGAAGTTCCATTAGTATATAGTACGAGGATGTACCGAGGAATAGTAGATTGGCTCCAAAAGAACATTCGGGGACGAATGTTTCTAAGGGGGGGAGAATGTTACACCCCGTAGTTC
This sequence comes from Przewalskia tangutica, assembly GCA_029844215.1. Taxonomy (NCBI): domain Eukaryota; kingdom Viridiplantae; phylum Streptophyta; class Magnoliopsida; order Solanales; family Solanaceae; genus Przewalskia; species Przewalskia tangutica. The sequence goes on from CM056732.1 coordinate 74,477,789, forward strand.
AGTTCATGCGTATGAGAGCGTACGAAAGGGAGTAAGACTTAAAATTTTTCGAAAGATAAGTTGATGGATTGTTTCGGACGTGTTTAGTCAACTTTGAGGCGGGTTATGACCCGGTACATTGAGAGTTCCTAAGTGTTTCAAAGGCCTAAGGCGTAGTTCGTTGAGTCTAGATTCCAACGCAACCAACCGTTCGTTGATGGGACGTCGGAGTATGAAGTTATGGGAGTTACAAGTTCAGTGCAGTAGCGAGAAAGACGTTTGATCGAGGGCCACGGCGCAGGCAGGAAGCGGGCGCGCCGTTGTCGAGGAGCGAAGTTTCAGCGCCAAGCGCCGAGCGAATCAGCGGAAAACCGAGAAATCTAATTTTCTTCTTTTAAAAAGGCCATGGGAGGGTGACAAGTGTCCCCCCCCCTCCCCATCTGAATTCTTGCATGTCTTATATTGACCAAGTCTTGAAGACTTGGTCATCTTTCAATCCCTCTCTCTCTCTAAGCTTAAGCTCCCACTTCTCTCTAAAATTCCAAGAGGAATTCAAGCCTAAGGAAAAATCTGAAAAGTTAAGGACAAGAAGGAAGCTTGTGGCTAGCTTGTAGGAATCATTGTGGTGGTGTTCTTGGAAAGGAGGCTAGCAAAGTTGTTGGAATAGTTTTGGCTAAAGCTCCAAAGGTAACATTTCTTCTCTTGTAGCTAGTATTAATGTTGCATATGAAGAAGAAGGGATTTGTAGTAGTAAATAATGCACTTAGAGTCATTGCATGTAAGAAATGTGGGTTGGATATGAAAGAATTGGTTAAGAAGATATTATGAGCATGTTGTAACCTAAAAACTACCTTAGAATTGTTAAGTGAATTGTTGTACCTTATGGGGCAGAATTTTACACACCCAAGTTTAGGTGTGTAATCCCCTTTGAAATGTTTGGATTGTTGAGCCTTAAATGTGGCGTTTGGATGTTGAATTCGGCCTTGAGAAATGTGGCAAAGTATGTAGAAGCAAAGGAAATGCTGCCCAATTTTCCATAGAATTTAGTGACTTTGAACTTAGATTATTTCTACATTGAAATTAGAGGTTAATAAACGTATCATGGTTATTATAGGTTGCCATATTACTTGCGGTAGTTTGGGCTTAGCAAGTGGATTGACCGAAGAGGTATGTGGAAACTTTCTTATCTCTTGAACATGAGTAGTTATAACTATATAGTACGGTAGACATACGTGTTCTAAATGAAGTAAATCCTTTTGTTATACTTAACTTGTTTTAAGAAACTGTCTAAGTGGTTGGGTTAATAAGTTAACCCGTTTGTTCTTGAGGAGTGGTTTATCCTAAATAAGGTAGACAAGGATTTCTTGACATAAAGAAGTATAGAGTACTTGGTGTGAAAGTATTGAGTATTGAATTATTCTAAAAAGATAAGAGGCTTGAAGTATTTTTGAAAAATTGTGTAAATTTGTTTGAAGTATAAGTCTCTTGGTTAGTAAAAGAACGAAACGGTTTATAAGGAGTTATAACGGCTTTATGGGAAGTTAGTTATAACGGCCTTATAAAAGGATAAGAATGTCTTAATTTCTAAAGCATAAAGTTAGTATAACGGCTTTATGGAAAGTTGGTTATAATAACTTTATGGAAGGTTAAGAAGGTTGTCTAATTCGATTAATGAGCATAAGTTGCCTTGATTGTGAAAAATTGAAGTTACTTGGTTTCAAGCTTTGAAATGAGTTTTCTAAAGGTGTAGTAGCTTACTTTGAAAAATAGATACGCCTTGATAGTACTTTGGCTTGTTTAATTGAGAATTATTCTATTTGTGCCTTGATAGTACTTTGGCTTGTTTAAGTGAGAATTATTCTATGTGTGTCTTGATAAGTATGTTGGCTTGCTTAAATAAAGATTGTCTTGGTTTATGTGAAAAGAAGGCATGGTAATTGTCTTGGTTTATGTGAAAGGAAGGCATGGTAATTGTTTTGGTTTATGTAAGGACATGGTATTGCAATTCGAATTAAAAGCATGTAGTTATGAGTCTATTTGGGCATACCGTCAGTGATGGAGGATTCCACGGGTATGCGGCCATGATGAGGGTTCATTTCCCTGTTGACAGTATTATTCCATGGATTAGCTCTCCATGAGGTCTACTGATGCAGGGTGGATCTAGTAGTTAGCTCTCGTACTTGCCCCGGTCAGAGACGTGATGCAGGGTAGATCTGGTAGTTGGCTTTCGTACTTGCCCCGGTCAATGTTAGGGAGAAGTTGTGTGATGCAGGGTGGATCTGGTGGTTAGCCTGCGTACTTGCCCCGGTCAGAGAGGTGACGCAGGGTGGATCTGGTAGAGGCTATCGTACTTGCCCCGGTCAGCTTCGTGATTCAGGTAATTAGCATTGTTGGTACGGGTGGATCTGGTAGTTGACTTTCGTACTTGCCCCGGTCAGTTGAGGATGCAGGGTGGATCTAGTAGTTATGCCTTCGTACTTGCCTCGTACGGTTTTCAGGTAATTAGTATTGTTGGTGCACGTGGATCCGTAGTCGGCTTTCGTCTTGCCCGGTCGATTGAGGACGCAGGTGGATCTCGTAGCTATGCCTTCGCATTTGCCTCGTCACGGTTCTTATGACACAGTGGGATCTAGTGTTCATGTACTCCTTAGTGTTGTTATATCATAGGCGCCGGCAGAGGAAGGAATTCCACGGCATGATTGATATTATGGGCATGAGACCTATGGTTATATTTGAGTGATGACTTAGAGGCGTGAGTCCACGACTTGATACGGCTGCGTATATGTTGTGTCTTTGTAGGTTGGATATCATACATGTCTCTGCTTTATATATACTATTATGATTCCATTCTGAGATTTTCGTTCACATACTTGGTACTGTTATCGACCTCCCGGGCCGCGTTCATCTTGCCGCAGTCGAGATCGTAGCTGGCGATCCGCTCTTAGGATCACCGTTCATTTCTTGAAAGCTCCATCTCTCCGAGGCTTTGTCTTTTGGTATGATTCCACGAGGTTATAGACTTTTGTACATTCGGGGTATGGCGGGGCCGTCCCGCCACGCTTGTTATTCAGTGCAGTAGTCACGTTTGTGGTTTGGGCTGTAAGAATAAGTTGTACTTCTGATTAAGTATGTTTTTTTTTATGGAAGGCAGCCTTATCGGCTGGCCAGCGATGTTTACCTTTTTATAAGTTATGTGTTATGTATGTTCCGCTGCTATTCTCTGATGTATACCTGACAGGGTGCCCCGATAGGGTACCAGTCGCGGCCCCGGGGTCGGGTCGTGACACTCCACTAGTTGGGGAAGACATAGACCCTCAGCCAAATGAAACGGCGGGAGCGGGGCAAGGTATCCATGTCATTAACGGCATGAAGATGGTTCGCGATGCATGGAATCATAGTGATTTCATGTGCAGGAACTATATTCTGAACAGTTATCAGATCCTTTGTACACGGTATATTGCACCGTTGGGACTGCCAAGGATTTGTGGGACAAATTACAGAAAAAGTATAACACCCAAGATGCGAGTGCCAAAAAGTTCGTCATTGGGAAATTTCTGAAATTTCAAATGGTGGACAACAAAAGTGTGTCATCCCAAGTCCAGGAATTTCAAATGATTCTACATCACCTAGACTTGGAAGGATTGAAGCCCAACGAGCAATTCTTGGTTGGGGCATTGATCAAGAAGATGCCTCCCTCGTGGACTGAGTATATGAATTACTTGAAATTCAAGACGAAGGAGATGACCTTAGATGAGCTTATTATCAAACTCCAAATTCAAGAGGATAATAAGAAGGCCATGCCAAAGGGGAAACAACCCGCTGAGGCTAAGGCTAACCTGACGGAAGTCAAAGGGAACCCAAGCAAGAAGCGAAAGTTCCAAAAGGTTGGTAAGTCCCAAGCAACTGAAAAGTTCAAGGAAAATTGCCATCACTGTAGTAAAGTTGGTCACATGGCCAAGGACTGTCGCAAGCTCAAAAACGAGAATCAAGAAAAGTCCAAAGGAAAGGCTAAGGCTAACATCATCGAGCACATGCTCCTAGATGATATGATTGAGGAGTTCTCAACGGTGGTACTTGAAGCTAACCTCGTTGAGAATCTGGTGCAATGGTGGTTGGACACGGGTGCTACCCGTCACATTTGTTCCAATAAAGACACCTTCTCCACATATACACCAGTCACAGATAAGAAGTTGTTTATGGGCAACAATTCTTGGTCAGATGTGTTGGGGGTAGGAAAGGTGATCCTAAAGATGACGTCCGGAAAGGAGCTGACTCTGAAGGAAGTGATGTGTTACACCCCGTAAGTCCAGGACATGTTTAAGAGAATGTACGTAAGGAACACAAGACTTGAAATTGGTACGAAGGGAAGAATTGTTTTTCCGACGGAAAATCTTCCGAACGTCGGAAAGGAAAAATGTTCGTTGAGGAGAATTGGATTCTCAAAATGCATTAATTGAGGATTATGGAATGTATTATCATTATGGAAATTTATTTTTACGGATTTGGTCACGTGGGGCCCACCCGAGGAATTTTACGTTTTGTGGGGCCCACGAGGGTTACGAAATTTTATGGACGAATGGGAGGGCGACACGTGGCACCCCCACAATGGTCTTGGACGAAAATTGCAAGGGTAAAATGGTCATTGATTATTGAAGATGAATAAGTCTTCAAGCTTGAGATTGTTGACTTGTCAACTTGTCCACTTGGCTAGTTATCCAAGTGCTCTTCATCCTAGCCACCCATATGTTGTTATATTGACCATCCACTGTGTTATATATACACACTAGTAGCAAGACAAGGTCTTCCACACTTAGAAAAAAATTAGAGAAACATTTTTCTAGCAAGGAAGCTCTCGGGTTTGCCTTAAGTCCCACACAAAAAAATTGTAGTTTTGGTCCATTATTCACAAGACTTTAACCCAAGGTCCCTAAGGGTATTGTAAGGATATCTCAATAGAAATATTTAGGAAAAACGACGTTTTCACGTTAGTCGCAAGGTGAAAACCTAAGTCGTTTTCATAAGTTTGGATTGGAAATGGAAGAGAAGTTGGTTGTGAGCTTCTAAAGGCTTTAAATAGAGGATTGGAACATAAAGGAAAGGAGCTAAGAATTTTTAAGGAGCGACTTTGAATCTTGGAATTTATAAGGGCTTATAAAGGTAACAATTTTTGTCGTTTTAGTAATTAAGATTACTTATTGTTGTAGCTACGGATATTAGCAAGCATGAAGTATATAGTATGAAGTTTGATAAGTGTATTGGCTATTGGAACCCTAATCCAAAAACTAGCATGTTTAGCCTTTGAGATTACAATTCGATTTGATTATTAGTTTAAGTCGTCACATGTTATATAAAGAAGAAATTGTAGTTGTTGAAGTTGTTTATGACTATATAACATGTTAGACCTAAGGACTTGGATTGAAAAAGAATTGGAAAGAACTTTGTGTTGTTGAATAAGTTAGCCGAGAATGGCTTTGATTATGGACTTAGTTGGTATTAATTGTGGGGCAGAATTTTACACGTATTGTAAGGCGTGTAATCCCCTTTGTTGGTTGATGTATTGAGCCTTAAATGTGGCATGTTGGTTATTGATTATCGGGCCTTGAAAAAGGTGGAAAAGTATGTAGAAACAAAGGAAGTGGTGCCCGATTTTTCGTAGAATAAGAGACCGTATACTTAGTATTATTCTACGTTAGAAACTAGAAGTTGATAGTCGTGTTGTGGCCTTTATAGGCTGACAATTCTACGAGCGGCGTATTCGACTTAGCTTGAGGATTAAGCCAATAAGGTATGTGAACTATCCCCTGTTCTTCTAGCATGATTCCTTATGGTAAAGTAAGTAAGTCCTACTCCTTAAATGATCTACTCCTTGATTGTACTTGGATTGCCTAATATAAAAGTTGTTCTATATACTTCATTGATTGTACTTTGGATGTTTAAATTGGAAGTTGTTATATTCCATTACCTTGATGAAGTTTGGATTTTCAAAAGTGAAAGTATTTTACTTAAAGTACATAGAGTCTTGAAAAGGAAGTGGTTTCCAAATCTTTTGGCTAGTGCCTTAGTTCCAAAACCTAAAGGTTGTTATAATGACTTTAGGGGAGTCAAATGAGTGATTTACTTAATTGATTTAAAAAGAGGAGAAATGACATGATTTAAGGTTAAGGGACTTGAAGTACTTTGAAGGTTAAGAAACTTGATTTCTAAAGATTAAGAGACTTGAAGCTTTTTTAAAAGTTAAGAAACTTGATTTGAAAGTATGTGATACTTGGTTTTAAAAGTATAAGTCTCTTGGATATAAAAAGAATAAATTTGTCTAAAACCATAAAGGGTTATAACGGCTTTATGGAAAGTTGATTATAACGGCTTTATGGAAGGTTAAGAGAGTTGTCTATTTTGGTTGATAGACATGAGTTGCCTAGATTGTAAAAATTAAAGTTACTTGGTTTCAAGCCTTGAAATGAATTTCCAAAAGGGTAGTAACTTATTTTGAAAAATAGACATGCCTTGATACTACGGGTGTTAGTATCTTGGGGTTTTACATAAAAATGAGTCTTTTGAAAAGAATGTACGTACGTAGTACTTTGGCTTGTTTAAATGAGAATTTTTCCATTTGTGCCTTGATAGTACTTTGACTTGTTTAAATGAGAATTATTCTATGTGTGCCTTGATAAGTACTTTGGCTTGCTTAAATAAGGATTTCTCTTGGTTTATGTAAAAAGAAGGCATGGTAATTGTCTTGGTTTATGTGAAAAGAAGGCATGGTAATTGTCTTGGTTTGTGTAAAGGCATGGTATTGTCTTGGCTTATGACAAAAAGAAAGGCATGGTAATTGTCTTGATTTGTGTAAAGGCATGGTTTTGCCTTGGTTTGCTTGCATATGGGTTGCTCATATAGACATTCGTGCAAGTGTCATATTTCCACATCTCCGCGTCCCTCCATAAAGGGCCGTCAACTTGTTTTAAGGATACCATGGGTTAGCTTCCCATGGGGGTGAGTGGTACACACTCACGGCGGGTCGGTATTTGACTCGGGCGGGTTAAATTCCCGGGATATATATAAGCCATGGATTAGCTATCCGTGATGCGAGTATCGTGTATCGATGAGTCATTGCGGGTCCTCATGACTTAAGCAGGTGAAATAGTCCCTTGCGGGTGAAATAGTCCTATGATAGGTTGCATTATAACACAGAGGGTGGTTGACCCTGACACTGGCACGGTCTTCATGTTTTGAAACGGTATTGATTTCATTAATGAAAGGGTGCAGTGTGTTTATGACTTAAGTGGAACAGTTGGTCTCATTGTTAAATGTATAACTTAAAAGATAAAAAGAATTGCATTACTCTCATGATTGCAAGGTTCAGTGTGCTTACTGATGTTGTATTATATCATGGACTGCCGACAGTGAGGAAGGATTCCACGGGCATGATTGATATTATGGGCGTGAGACCCATAGTTATATTTGAGTAATGACTTTGAGGGCATGCGCCCCTGACTTGATATGACTGCTTATGTATTGTGTACTGTAGTTTGACTATCATACATGTCTCCTGTTTTGTATAGAGTGTTATGATTTCATTACAGTATTTTCAGTTTCACATACTTGGTACATTCTTCGTACTGACCTCCTTCGGGGGGCTGCGTTCATGCCGCAGGTTTAGGTACGCAGTTTGGTGATCTGCAGGTGTAGGATCCTGCTCCGAGTTTTTGGATAGCTCCATCTGTTCAGGAGTTTATCATTTTGGTATAGTTCCTTCAGTACAGGCTTTTGTACAGTTATGGGTACGGCGGGGCCTTGTCCCATCATAGTTCAGTATAACTCTTAGAGGTCTGTATTCATATGTGAGATTGGACTCGTGTACAGTGTAGTGTCTTTTGATTATGTATATTATATGGCAGCCTTGTCGGCTTTGCCCTTGTACGTACGTTGGTTTAAAAAAAATGAGGTGTTATTTAAGTTCCGTGATTTACTTGTGTCAGTCAGGTAGAAGGGTGTCCAGGTAGGGCACCAGTCACGGGCCCGGGGTTCAGGGCGTGACATGATGCACGTCCCGAAAATTCGTAGAAATCTAATTTCTGGACCTTTGTTGGTAAATGATGGGTTTAGGCTAGTGTTAGAGGCCAACAAATTTGTAATCACTAAAAACGGAACTTTTGTTGGAAGGGGCTTCGTTTGTGAAGGCCTCTTTAAGTTTAATGATGCACCTGTAATGCCTTCTACTTTAACTATCAATAAAATTGAGCCTTATACTTATTTTCTTGAGTCTTCTAATTTATGGCATCATAGATTAGGACATGTTAACTATCAATCTATCAAAATATTTGTAAAGTTGGAATTATTACCGTTTATCGACATAAATTCTCAACGTAAGTGTGAGGTGTGCGTAGAGGCAAAACTTTCCAAGAGTCCCTTTAGATCCGTCGAAAAGGATACCGCTCCTCTAGAACTCATACACACTGATATATATGATTTGAAGTTCGCTCAAACTAGAGGGGGGAACAAGTACTTTGTGACTTTGATAGATTATGGCACAAGGTATTGTTACCTTTACTTACTAAAAAGTAAAGATGAAGCCTTTGAAGCGTTCAAGCGCTACAAAGCAGAAGTTGAGAACCAACTAAGCGGAAGAATTAAAACAATCTGTAGCGATAGAAGGGGAGAATATGTAGCGCTTTTTGACGAATTTTATACCCAATCGGGTATAGTTCATCAAACGGCGGCTCCTTACTCACCTCAATCAAACGGTGTTACTGAACGTTAAAGGAAATGATGAATGCCTTACTCATCAATTTAAGCCTTCCCCAACACATGTGGGGATAAGCTGTCCTTACCGCGAATAAGATTCTTAATAGAATCCCACACAAGGGTAAGGACAAGACTCCATACGAGCTATGGAAAGGAAAGAAATCTACCTACAAATACTTGAAGGTATGGGGTTGTTTGGCCAAGGTAGAAGTACCTAATCCAAAGCAGATAAAAATTGGACCTAAGACCGTGGATTGCATATTCATCGGATATGCCAATAACAGTAGTGCTTATCGCTTCTAGTGCATAAGTCAGATGTACCAGACATACATGTAGGTACAATTATGTAATCAAGAAACACATGTTTCTTTGAAGACTCGTTTCCTAGAAAGGAAAGAGACATAACCTCTCGTAAACGAAGTTATGAACAAACTTTTGAGGATCCAGGAGTTGTCAACTGCCTGGATCTAAACGTTTCAGATCTAGTGAATTCTGAAGTGGTTGATTATCCGGAATCCAGTATTCAAAATTCTCAGGACTTGGAAGATTCAGAGATGGAACCAAGACGAAGCAAAAGGGGCCGAAAGAACAAGTCCTTCGGTCCAGACTTTGAAGCTTATCTGGTTCAAGACGAACCACGGACAATCGTCGAAGCGTTGTCAACTCCAGAAGCACCACTCTGGAAAGAAGCTCTAGTAAGTGAGATAGAGTCCATCATGCACAACCACACCTGGGAGTTGTGTCACGACCCGACCCGACGGGCCGTGACCCGACGCCCTAACTGGACGCCATTACACTAACCTGTCACGAAATCAACTGACACTTAAGGATAATAGAAAATTTCGGCAGCACAACGATGCATCTATAACATATACCCAAAATAGGCGAACCGACAAGGCTGCCTTACACAATTAACCAACAATCACAACAAGCTAGCCGACTAGGCTGTCGTCAAATAGCATCACTTATATAAGGAAACAGTCAAATAGGCAAGCCGGCAAGGCTGCCACTATATACGGGAACATCCCAAAACAAGTGCAACAGTACAGTTGACCAAAATGCATAACAATCTTCACAAAACCAAAACACACCTACCGCCCACAACTGTCTACAGACCTCTAAGAGTATGACAACGACATAAGACGGGACAGGACCCCGTCGTGCCCATAAATATGTACAATCAAAATAGGAGAGGTTCTGTACCAAAATAATTGGCTCCGGAACAATGGAGCTCTTCAACAGCTGACAGATGTCCTAAACTGGAGGGTCACCTAACCGAGCACATGTACCTGCGGGCATGAACGCAGCCCCCCGAAGAAAGGGGGTCAGTACGGAATATGTACTGAATATGTAAGGCAATACTGAATCATAAAACAAGGAAAAGCGTAACAGTAAGCAAGTCTAGAAAGCAACATGGGAGTAACCTGGGACAAAATTTGAACCATGTCATATGGTCTCTTACACAAATTCTAGCATACACAATATAACTATAGAATATCCTACTTGTAGCCGCTTCCGGCTAATAACTCAATAGTCCCTTCGGACAGCCGCTTCCGGCTAATAACATAATAGTCCCTTCGGACGGCCGCTTCCGCCTAATAATATAATAGTCCCTTCGGACTGCCGCTTCCGGCAAATAATATAATAGTCCCTTCGGACAGCCGCTTCGACTAATAATATAATAGTCCTTCCCGGTTGCGCCTGCCTAATAATATAATAGTCCTTCGTCATCGCTTCGCTAATAATATAATAGTCCGCCTTCTGACCGCCGCTAATAATATAATTGTCCTTCTGACCGCCGCCCGGCTAATAATATAATAGTCCCTTCGGACTGCCGGTGCTGGCTAATAATATAATAGTCCCTTCTAGGGATGGCAACGGTAGATCTCGACCGATCCTACTAGATCCGAATCCGCATCCGCTTTACATACATGTATCCATATCCGCATCCGCATCCATGTGGTCTATAAAATCATATCCAAATCCATATCCATCGGATCCACCAGATCTACGGATCGGATCTGGATCCAAATCAAAGTGACTGATTATTAAGTTATACCTTCTAATCAGTCCAAATTTTCTAGAAAAATAGTCAATTTAATTTAACGGAATCATGAAAAATGCATCTGTAAATTAGGACTAAATGACATTGTTGACAATTGTTATGCCTATTGGCTATTGCTGTAGTGAGAAACAATCCTCTCAATACATAAGCTACTACATAAGTACCACATAAATGATTAATATAATGATTAAAGAATAACACGCAAAATGTGTCTCAATTAAAAAAATAATGGCCTTCGGCCCTTTGAATATAAAATAAAATTAAGATTACAAAGGATTCAGTGCCATGATGTATAAATAATAAATGTATAATTAATTTAATAAAAAACGGATTCACGGATCGGATCTGGACCGGATACGTATCTCAAAGACAAGATCCAGATCCAGATTCGATCCATCATAAACGGATCCGGGTCCGATCCGGATCCGTCGGGTCCAAACTTTAAATATCCATATCCTATAAAACGGATCTGGATCCACCGGATCCGGATCGGGTTCAGAATCCATTGCCATCTCTAGTCCCTTCGGACTGCCGCTTCCGGCTAATAATATAATAGTCCCTTCGGACGGGTTTTGAAAATCAAACTTTAGGTTTCCTATAGTATAAAACTCATTTCCTCGAAATCATTAGTTAATTCATATACACAACTCAACTTGGCACCTTATGGGTGTTCCCTTTGGAATAGAATAAGAGTACAATATCAATAAGCCATCACAAGAAACATTTAGACCTAACTCGTCTAAGAATGGAATCATATGGAGTACATATAGAATGAATAACAGCGAGAATCATGCCAAAGGAAGAAAGGTTTGTCTTACATACCTCTTAGTCGCACAATCAATGCAATACTAGGATACGTCTCGTCTAATATTCCAACCTATAATAAGGGGTAATACGCTTGTTAATTTAATGATTTCTAACGTAGTTACATTGAATGACGACTTCCTATTTCTACGAAAATTCGCAAAGACTTCCCTGTTACATGCGTATCCACAATTAACCAACAAGTCAATTAAACCAACAATCCACTATTATTCCAAGATATAATCAAGTTAGGCTCCATATACTATATTTACACAACCATACAACCTCCTTTCCCTTTATACTTATGAAAGACCACAACTTCAACAATTAAGGCGATTAACACACCTATATACCCTGTTGTTATCTTACATTTTTAAGCACCAAACAACTCTTAAAACAAATGTCACAACAATGTCTAAAAATTTCCTTAAATTTTCGGCCAACCCATATTTTTGTTCCAAAATTCTTCTCTTAATTCTTAAGATCCAATATCATATTCCAATACTCCCATATAACTAATTACCACTTAAATATTAAGATTTCTCTTCAATTTCCAACATGCAATTGGTGACAATATTAACAACAACAATACTAAATTCCAATGTACACAAATGGGTTCTAGAATTGGTTACAACATCCAAACTTCACATGCATTATCTTTAATCCCTAGTTTTTACTAACACCCATTTCAATTCCTTAATTATACAACATGCACTTCAATCATTCAATTGAAAGAAAGAATTTACCTTAGTTTTTGAGCCAAAACAGTCCAGGTTTCGGTGCTACGGTTCTATCGATTTTTAGCTTCAATTTTGACACTTTTTCAACTCCAAATTAACATGCATCCAATCTATAATGTTAACCCATCATCCTTACACGTTTTCTCTTCCAAAAATTAGTCTAAAACTTGAAATTCCGTGGGCTAAAATTCTGCCCCAGCAGCAGCGTTTTTTTCTACTGTTTTTGTCATCTGAACTTGTAACGTCCATAACTCTCTACTCCGATGTCCTATCGATGAGAGGTTTATTGTGTTGGAAACTAGACGCGACGAACTTCATCATAGGCTTTTGAATTACCTAAAAACACCTAATATACAAGGAGATATACCCCTTCAAAGTTGACTAAAAATCTACCCAGCAGTTTCCGATTTTCTGCCCCAGTTCTCTCGGTTTTTGCCCACTGTTTGGGTGTTGTTTTTGGTTCCAAGTTTTGGTGAACAATGTAGTAAGGAGGGGGAAATAAACTATAATTTTTGCTATGAAGAAGGTGCAAAAATCGGCTAGGGAGAGAGAGAGAGGTGAGGGATTTTGAGATTTTTTTTAAGTGGTGAAGATGAGTTTTTGTTAGGTTATAAATAAGATTTTTCAGATTTTTATTAATACACTTTGGTCCCCCTAAATATTACACTTTGGTCCTCTAATTGTCTATTTACATTAATTCAATCCCCCAAGTAATAACTCTTAATCACACTTCTATTAATCATAAATCTCGTTGCCTTAAATTCTCGTTGTCGTCTTATATACATCACCAATCCATAACGGGATATATAACTATCATTAAAGAAATTTCCGGCGTCACATTCGTCATTACCAAAATTATTCCGTATTAGCATGTAAGAATATACTTAATTTCCAAAATTCGAATCTTATTTCTTAATGACGTTCTTAATTATTGTCTTAAACTTACGAGGTGTAACATCCTTCCCCCTTAGAAACATTCGTCCTCGAATGTTCATAATAAATCTTATGCTCGAAAATTTTCGACAGAGTCTCCTTTATAACTATGCCCATCCACCTATATTCAGCAAACCAACAGATGCCTCACAGGGCCACAATATAACACACATGTAATTCATCAATTACTATATACTCGCTTAGCTATAACAAAATTTCTTACCGGTGTAGCAACCTCTTTGAGCTTGTTCAGTTTTCCCATTTCTTACTTGTCGTACCTTTCATAATTTCAACATATTCTAGTATACATACATAATCTCACATATTGCTCCTGTTTCCAATCCTTGGCGTTACTATATCCAAACTTGGTAATTATACTTAGATTCAATTTCCTTCACCTTTATCATTCTTGTCATAATCCTTTCTTCTACTCGTCATTAAACGAAAGGACAAAAACATTCCTGCCTTGATACTCGATCACACAGTTCCATTCATAGTCATTACTGCTTTCCTATTCTTTAGCCTTTTTTTGACTGTTCCATAGTTCCCGTCCTCAATTACCCCAACAAAATTGTTATCCAAAGGTTATCTAAAATTATAACATGTTGCATATCATCATATACCAACTATACAACAATTTCACCAACCTGGATACGAAGTCCATACATTTCTGTCTGGGCCACTGTTGCCCTTTTTGGAGGCATAACTGCAACCACAATAATATGTTAGGGAGAGACTACCCCAACAACACAGCTCTATCGCACGATCTCAGAGTGAGAAGAAGGGAAACCAATCTTAAATGTATTGTAGCCTCCTGTTTATAGATGTGGTGCACAACACACCGATAAACAAGACTCTACTAGATACGGTATGTAGACATTCCGATGACTAACTGCTCTGATACCACTCGGTCACGACCCGACGCCCTAACTGGACGCCATTACACTAACCTGTCACGAAATCAACTGACACTTAAGGATAATAGAAAATTTTGATAGCACAACGATGCATCTATAACATATACCCAAAATAGGCGAGCCGACAAGGCCGCCTTGCACAATTAACCAACAATCACAACAAGCTAGCCGACTAGGCTGCCGCCAAACATCATCACTTATATAAGAAAACAATCAAATAGGCAAGCCGGCAAGGCTGCCACTATATACGGGAACATCCCAAAACAAGTGCAACAGTACAGTTGACCAAAATGCATAACAATCTTCACAAAACCAAAAACTCACCTACCGCCCACAACTGTCTACAGACCTCTAAGAGTATGACAACGGCATAAGACGGGATAGGAACCCATCGTGTCCATAAATATGTACAATCAAAATAGGAGAGGTTTTGTACCAAAATAATTGGCTCCGGAACAATGGAGCTCTTCAACAGCTGACAGATGTCCTAAACTGGAGGGTCACCTATCCGAGCACATGTACCTGCGGGCATGAACGCAGCCCCCCGAAGAAAGGAGGTCAGTACAGAATATGTACTGAATAAGTAAGACAATACTGAATCATAAAACAAGGAAAAGCGTAACAGTAAGCAAGTCTAGAAAGCAACCTGGGAGTAACCTGGGACAGCACTTTGAACCATGTCATATGGTCCCTTACACAAATTCTAGCATACACAATATAACTATAGAATATCCTACTTGTAGCCGCTTCCGGCTAATAACTCAATAGTCCCTTCGGACGCCGCCGCTAATAACATAATAGTCCTTCTGACGGCCGCCTGCCTAATAATATAATAGTCCCTTTGGACTGCCGCTTCCGGCTAATAATATAATAGTCCTTTGATCGCCGCTCGCTAATAATATAATAGTCCCTTCGGACTGCCGCTTCCGGCTAATAATATAATAGTCCCTTCGGACTGCCGCTTCCGGCTAATAATATAATAGTCCCTTCGGACTTCCGCTTCCGGCTAATAATATAATAGTCCCTTCGGACTGCCGCTTCCGGCTAATAATATAATAGTCCATTCGGATGGGTTTTGAAAATCAAACTTTAGGTTTCCTTTAGTATAAAACTCATTTCCTCGAAATCATTAGTAAAATCATATACACAACTCAACTTGGCACCTTATGGGTGTTCCCTTTGGAATAGAATAAGAGTACAATATCAATAAGCCATCACAAGAAACATTTAGACCTAACTCGTCTAAGAATGGAATCATATGGAGTACATATAGATGGAATAACAGCGAGAATCATGCCAAAGGAAGAAAGGTTTGCCTTACATACCTCTTAGTAGCACAATTAATGCAATACTAGGATACGTCTCGTCTAATATTCCAACCTATAATAAGGGGTAATACGCCTGTTAATTTTATGATTTCTAACGTAGTTACATTGAATGCCGACTTCCTATTTCTACGAAAATTTGGGCAGCACTTCTCCTGTTTATGTGTGTATCCACAATTAACCAACAAGTCAATTAAATCAACAATCCACTATTATTCCAAGATATAATCAAGTTAGGCTTCATATACTACATTTACACAACCATACAACCTCCTTTCCCTTTATACTTATGAAAGACCACAATTTCAACAATTAAGGCGATTAACACACCTATATATCCTGTTGTTATCTTACATTTTTAAGCACCAAACAACTCTTAAAACAAATGTCACAACAATGTCTAAAAATTTCCTTAAATTTTTGGCCAACCCATATTTTTGTTCCAAAATTCTTCTCTTAATTCTTAAGATCCAATATCATATTCCAATACTCCCATATAACTAATTACCACTTAAATATTAAGATCTCTCTTCAATTTCCAACATGCAATTGGTGACAATATTAACAACAACAATACTAAATTCCAATGTACACAAATGGGTTCTAGAATTGGTTACAACATCCAAACTTCACATGCATTATCTTTAATCCCTAGTTTTTACTAACACCCATTTCAATTCCTTAATTATACAACATGCACTTCAATCATTCAATTGAAAGAAAGAATTTTACCTTAGTTTTTGAGCCAAAACAGTCCAGGTTTCGGTGCTACGGTTCTATCGATTTTTAGCTTCAATTTTGACACTTTTTCAACTTCAAATTAACATGCATCCAATCTATAATGTTAACCCATCATTCTTACACGTTTTATCTTCCAAAAATTCGTCCAAAACTTGAAATTTCGTGGGCTAAATTCTGCCCCAGCAGCAGCGTTTTTTTCCACTGTTTTTGTCATCTGAATTTGTAACGTCCATAACTCTCTACTCCGATGTCCTATCGACGAGAGGTTTATTGCGTTGGAAACGAGACTCGACGAACTTCATATTAGGCTTTTGAATTACCTAAAAACACCTAATATACAAGGAGATATACCCCTTAAAAGTTGACTAAAAATCTGTCCAGCAGTTTCCGATTTTCTGCCCCTGTTCTCTCGGATTTTGCCCACTGTTTGGGTGTTGTTTTTGGTTCCAAGTTTTGGTGAACAATGTAGTATAAGGAGGGGGAAATAAACTTTAATTTTTGCTATGGAGAAGGAGCAAAAATCGGCTAGGGAGAGAGAGAGAGGTGAGGGAGTTTGAGTTTTTTTTTTAAGTGGGGAAGATGAGTTTTTGTTAGGTTATAAGTAAGATTTTTCAGATTTTTATTAATACACTTTGGTCCCCCTAAATATTACACTTTGGTCCTCTAATTGTCTATTTACATTAATTCAATCCCCAAGTAATAACTCTTAATCACACTTTTATTAATCATTAATCTCGTTGCCTTAAATTCTCGTTGTCGTCTTATATACATCACCAATCCATAACGGGATATATAACTATCATTAAAGAAATTTCCGACGTCACATTCGTCATTACCAAAATTATTCTGTATTAGCATGTAAGAATATACTTAATTTCCAAAATTCGAATCTTATTTTTTAATGACGTTCTTAATTATTGTTTTAAACTTACGAGGTGTAACAAGTTGGCTGAGCTTCCTCTGGGACACAAACATTTGAGTTGTAAGTGGATCCTCAAATGGAAGTTAAAGACAGATGGATCTATCCACAAGTACAAGGCTAGGTTGGTAGTCAAGGACTATCGCCAAAAGGAGGGCCTTGATTAATTTGACACCTATTCACCTGTATCTAGAATGACATCCATACGTATGTTCATAGCTATCGCCACCTTGCGGGATCTTGAAATACATCAAATGGATGTCAAGACAACTTTCCTAAATGGTGAATTAGAAGAAGAAATATATATGGACCAACCCGAGGGGTATATGGTTCTAGGACAAGAGACAAAAGTTTGTCGGCTTGTAAAATCGTTGTACGTGCTGAAACAGACTCCTAAACAATGGCACGATAAATTTGATAGTACCCTACTATCAAAAGGGTTCGCCATTAATGGATGTGACAAATGTGTTTACATGAAAGGAAATGTCGATTCTTTCATCATGATATGCCTATATGTAGATGACTTATTGATCACAGGAAGCAGTCCTAGTATAATCCTAGAGACTAAGAACATGCTAAACCAATGTTTTGACATGAAAGATATGGGTATCACAGATGTCATCTTAGGGATCAAGATATCTAAGACATCTGACGGACGGGTCTTGTCTCAAAACTCACTACATCGAGGATGTACTGAAGAAATTTGGGATGTACGACAGTTCGCCGGTAATGACACCACTGGATATAAGCCAAACGATTGACAAACATCTTGGTGTGCCCGTACGTCAGGAGCGATATGCGCAGGTGATTGGTAGTCTAATATTTATCACAAACTGCACTCGACTTGATATCGCTTATGCAGTCAATAAATTAGCTAGGTTCACCCGTAATCCGAGTGAGGATCACTGAAAAACGTTGAATCGAGTACTACAGTTCCTGAAGTTCACGATAAAATTCAGGTTACACTATTCGAGATATCCAGATGTACTAGAAGGGTACAGTGATGCAAACTAGATATCTGATATCAAGGACATTAAGTCCACCAGAGGATATGTTTTTACAATCGGTGGTGGAGTTGTATCTTGGAAATCCTCTAGGCAAACCCTTATTGCCCGATCCACGATGGAGTCAGAATTTATCGAATTAGACAAAACGGGAGAAGAAGCTGAGTGGGTTTATGGTTTCTTAGAGGATGTCCCTTGTTGGGATAAAACCGTGTCTTCTGTAATGTTCCACTGCAACAGTCAGTCGGCTCTAGGAAGGGCATGAAGTGCTATGTACAATGGCAAGTCTCGTCATATTCGATGGAGACATGAGTCTGTTAGGCAGTTGATCACCACGGGTGTTATTTCCATTGATTATATAAAATCTAAGGAAAACATCGCAGATCCCTTGACGAAGGGCATACCCAGAGATCAGATGTTATGCCTGTCTAGGGGAATGGACTTAAAATCCAATCAATAAGAACTAATACAGTGGACACCCAACCTTATAGACTGGAGATCCCAGGATGTAGGTTTAATGGGAAAACTAAATCGTAAAGGTTCAGTTGAGCGCTTCGGAGGAAGCAAGTGCACTTCGGATAATGATTTCTTCTTAGAAACATAATCCAAATCCATTCCCGTGATAGACATAAAGTGCTACCTGTAGAGGGGGTAAAGGCTAAGATTCCAAACCTTTAATGATCCTCAATGATTGAGGTTAGGTTGGGGAAACTTTTAATGGTTTCTAACGCTTGTGTAGCGGGGTATTGTAGTATACCTTGTAGGAGACCATCTATTTAAGTGTGAGGATAGGCCGCCTCAAATGAACACACTTAAGAATCCAAGAGTGTCCACGGCCCACGACGGACAAACCTTAAAGAATGATAGAGTACAGAAAGGTGTTGTGTTGGTACCATTGTCTTGACTTATACTAAACATTGATGGTTCAAGACATCACGTTCACCGCGCAGTAAGTAAGTCCGATGGTATTTTACTATGGAAGGTTCAAAGCTACGACTACCTATCCAGATGCAACATCGATCGACCAGATGATTGCTAGAAAGACACCATGTTCATGCGCCAAAATCTATTCCAAGAGGGGATTATTGGAAATTTATTAAACGTGAAATAAAGTTTATCCTATTAATTTATGACTTGAACAAATTGGGGCCCCGCACGTAGAAAACGTCATTTTCACACACGTGCACATGTTGTACCAAGGATCGTAATTTCTTTAATGGAAGAGATATTGGTACGTACACAAAATGTTTGAGACATAAGATGATAGACGGTTATTGACCAAGTAACAATGGATTCATGTTGGTAAATGAAGGAAGAAGAGTAAAATGTGTAAAAGATTAAACGAATCAAAAATCGTCGCAGAGTCGAGAATGGCCGCGACGCGATCAAGTCAGGGCCGCGGCACCTCCTCCTAGAGCCGCGACGCTAGTGACGGTAAATTCACTGGGGAGTTACGGCAACTTAGGCACCGCGATGCCTTCCCGAAGGGCCACGACACTGAGGCTCCTGTGAGTTACGACTCTCCTGAAGGGCCGCGGCGTTTCGACTGTTTGGAGATGAATTAAAACTGATTCTTGGGCTGACTTTGGAGTAATAACTCTCCATTATTTGGCTCATGAATTCAGCGATAACTAGGCTAAATGTAACCCCAAAATCAATGGTCATTACTTGACATTGATGGCCATTATTTGGTTAATTGGGAAGACATGTTCATCACTCTATAAATTGATGTCATTGGCACAATTAAAAGACACACATTTTCAGATTATAATCTTCCTCTCTTGCAATCTCCAAACACTCAAAGATCTTTCTTCCTTAGCGAACACTTGCGTCTCATTTGCTCACTTGTTTGATTGTTGTTTTATCTTGGGAGATAAGTTGTCATCAATCCGTTAAAGGAATATACGGGGCAATATTATTTTAACGATAGATTGAAAAATCAATCGACTCAGCAAACCATCATTTTGTTTATTTCCATATTTGTAACTACTTTGTTGTTGTTGATATCATTCCCATTTCCTTGTTACTATACAATTTTACTCACAATAAGTTTCACATCGGACATGGAATGGGAACATGAACTCCTTATATGGACTTGGACAATCCTCACCCTACAAGCTAGCTTTTGGGGTTGAGTTAGGCCCAAGATCAATTCTTTACATGATATCAGAGCCACACACATTCCAATTCTTTGTTCACCGATGTTGTACCCCTAAATTATATTATCTACGCTCCAATTAGCAAGGTCTGGGCGTGCGGGGGAGTGTTAAGAGTCTCACATCAGATATATGGAATGAGAACATGGACTCCTTATATGGACTTGGACAATCCTCAACCTACAAGCTAGCTTTTGGGGTTGAGTTAGACCCAAGATCAAATTTTTACATGACAGTCAGTGAAAAAATTGTGCTATAAAACATAATTTTTTCACCTCATTCCCATCTAACCGGCTAATTGGGAAAATGCATGGTGAAAAACATGTTCCATTGAAACGCTAGGAAAATTCATATTTTTTCCATATGAAAACACTACTATTTAAGTTTTTTCCACCGACATTCAGTGGGAAATAGCCGCTGAATATTTTTCAGTGAAAAATCAGTGGAAAACTAGAGATTTTTAGCAGTGTTTTTACTAAATCTATTCCAAAGAAATGATATTTTTATATTTGAAAATAATTAAATTTTATAATTCTTTAATTAAATTTTTTAATTTTCTAATCTTACCAAATAAGAAGTATGTTACACGGGGAACCCCCTTCGTTGAAAAATTATACTATATTGATAGAATTAAAATTATTTTTATGTATATCTAATAGATGTTGAATTTTCTTCATATTTTGAATTTCTTTAATTAGTGAAAATTCAGACTTCACTCATGGACATGCGATGTGTGCGCTAATGCAATGAGTTCTTTCCTTTTATTGTTATCTTTTATTTTCTTTATGGCAGATTATACCAGCCAATATGTCTGATGTCATTTAAAATGCAAGCTTGGAAGCTATTGATTTGATCAAGGTGGTTCTTTGCGATTTTTCCCATAATTGCCAATTTTCTCATGAAACAGACATACTAAACAATTTCTGTGCGCTCTCATACCACAGCAACTCGGTTCATGGGACCCTTTGAGGAGGCCAACTGCTGATCAATGCTTGAAGGACAAATTTTTCCATGTAAAATATATATATTATTTATCATTTGCTTACTCCAATGAAAATTTGTTAGGGGCAATGCATGGTTGGCATCTTTCCATAATGGTTTGAATAAATTACTGCTTGCTACAGAAATAAATAGGTTGGTAAGTGGATACCTGAGCCACTAGAGGATCCACTGCAACTGATGTTATATTAAGTGATGGTGGTAAGAACTCATAAAATAAAATGTTTTTACCATTAGCGTTATCTTCTACGAGTCTATAAATGTAATGATCCACTAGGCAGTTTTTGAGCTTTTTGACTCTTTTCCCTCTAGTTCCTTTTCGTAGATTTAAAATGGCATTTTGGAGTTGCGGGAATGGGTAGCGTAGTTTTCGAGGCAATCGAGTGAGTATCGGATAATAATTAGTAAAACTTAAAGTTTCTAAGTTAAGAAAATGAGAAGGTTTGACGAAAGTCAAAATCGAGGGTTAACGAGATTGAATGAGAGTTTCGTCGATTTCGTGAGGTCCGAAATGTGATTTATGACTTAGTAGATCAGTTAGTTTGGGTCCCTAGGGGTTCAGGTGTGATTTGGGTCATTGGTTGTGAAACTAGTTAAGTTGATGATTTTGAGTTGACCACGATTAATATCGGGTCAAGACGATTCCTGATTAGTGTTTTGAAAGTTCCACCATATTTGTATGATGATTTAGGACTTGTCCGAAAATTTGGTTTCGATTTCAATGAGTTTCGGATGAGAAAGGATTGTATGTCGTTTTTATTTGGTTGCGATGCCGTTTTGAGTATAAACGGTACTATATAAAGCAACAACAACAATAACATACCTAGTGTAATTCCACATAGTGGGGTTTGCGGAAGATAGAGTGTTCACGGATCTTACCACTACTGTTACACCCCGTAATACCAGGGCTACTAATTGAGAACGTGATTAAGGATTTAAGATTTGAATTTGGAAGGAAAGAATTATTACATTTTCTTAAGGAAAATTTCGGAAAAATGTGAAGACGACAATTTATTAACTTGGAGTTTAATACTTCTAATTGGATTTGTGGGATTAGTATTGGATTACGAAGAATTGGAATTGATAATATGGGTCCGCCGAAAATTTCACAATTTGGGGGGGCGGGGTTTCGAAAATTATAATATTTTGGACCAATAGGAGGGTGACACGTGTCACCCCTCCACTTGTCTTGCTAAGATGACAACACTTATAGATATTTTGAGAGGGGACAAGTGGACAAGGGTCCCACTCCACTTGTCCATACACTTGTATATATCTAAGTCTTGAAAGACTTGGATCATTATCACTTTCATCCAAATAAGCTCTCATCTCTCTCCCTTTAGCTCAAGATTTTCGAAACTCCCTAGCCAAAGAACAACAAGATTTGATTAGTTTCTTTATCCAAGATTAAGTTCCTAAACCAAGTGATAAGCCAAGATTAATACTCTACCATGGAAACTTGTCTTGGCCGAGAGTTGTAGGATGAAACCCTAGCTTGTTAGTCGACTTTTTGGAAGTAAAACGTGAAGGGAAGTTGGTTATAAGGTTGTAGTGGATACATGGAAGTGATTGAAACTTGAAGAAGTGGAGCAAAACGAAAACTGCGGGCCAATACCTTGCGGACTGCCTTGGACGTTTTTGGGCTATTTTAAAGGTAAAAATTCTTCTCCCTCTTGAAGTAATTGGATATTACATATTGTTATAATGTATAGATGAGCTTGTGCTAAAAAGAATGAAGGATAAAAAGTGTTTGGACCAATTTTGGTGGTTGGGCCGAGAATAGGCAATTTTCGGGTCGTCGAAGTTTGTTGGTTATTGTTGTTGTTATCTTCACATATTGCATGTTAAAATGGAGTAATATTATTGTATATAAGTTGATATAACTTATATAGAAGTTTTGGAACTTGAATTGGAATAAAAAGGATTAAGGAAAGAGTTATCGGATTGTAGTTGTTGGCCGTGGAATCTATAAAATTGTTGGACGTTGTTATGCAGTTTTTATGGATTGTTTTGCGGCGCGGAATTCTAAAAATTCAGCCACCAACATGCATGATTAATGTGGTAATTTCTAATGAAAGTCCTAAGAGATTAAGGGTATAAAAGGGTGTTAAAAGGATTCACATTTTACTCTTATCGTTGATAGAATTGTGGACTGTTTTTGTGGGTTGTTTTGGTAGATTAAGGGACTGAATTTTACACATCAAGTAGGAGTGTGATCCCCTTTGGTTGCTATTTTGATTGTGCCTTAAATGGGGCTTGATTGTTGTTGAATTTGGGCCTTGGAAAAGGTGGAAAAGTACGTATAAACGGGGGAAGTTCTGCCCAAATTTTCGTAGAATAAGAGGACCTTTGCTCGGTATTAATCTACCTTAGAAAGCATGAAGTTGATAGAAGTGCTATTGTCATTTTAGGCTGAAGTACTACGTGTGGCATATTCTACTTAGCGTGTGGATTAAGCCGAAGAGGTATATGAACTATCCTTTCTTCTTCTAGCATGATTCCTTGTTATAAAGTGAGTGGATCCTACTCCTTGATGATGTAATTCATTGATAGTACTTTGGATTTCTTAAAATAGGAGTTGTTCTATATACTTCCTTGATAGTACTTGGATTTTATAAAATAGAAGTTGTTTTATATACTTCCTTGATAGTACTTGGATTTTATAAAATAGAAGTTGTTCTATATACTTCCTTGATAGTACTTGAATTTTACAAAATGGAAGTTGTTATAATCCATTCTCTTGATAGTACTTGGATTTTATAAAATGAAAGTTGTTATAATCCATTCTCTTGATAGTACTTGGATTTTATAAAATGGAAGTTGTTATATCCATTCTCTTGATAGTACCTTGGGGTTTTATAAAATGGAAGTTGTTATATCCATTCTCTTGATAGTATTTTGGGTTGTCTAAATGAAAGTTATTTTATTTTAGTTCATTGAGAGTCAAAACGTGAAGGGAAGTTGGTTATAAGGTTGTAGTGGATACATGAAAGTGATTGGAACTTGAAGAAGTGGAGCAAAACAAAAACTGCGGGCCAATACCCTGCGGACTGCCTTGGTCGTTTTTGGGCTATTTTAAAGGTAAAAATTCTTCTCCATCTTGAAGTAATTGGATATTACATATTGTTATAATGTATATATGAGCCTGTGCTAAAAAGAATGAAGGATAAAAATCAATTTTGGTGGTTGGGCCGAGAATAGGCATTTTTTGGGTCGTTGGAGTTTGTTGGTTATTGTTGTTGTTATCTTCACCTATTGCATGTTAAAATGGAGTAATATTGTTGTATATAAGTTGATATAACTTATATAGAAATTTTGGAACTTGAATTGGAATAAAAAGGATTAAGGAAAGAGTTATCGGATTGTAGTTGTTGGCCGTGGAATCTATAAAACTGTTGGACGTTGTTATGCAATTTTTATGGACTGTTTTATGGCGCTGGAATTATGAAAATTCAGCCACCAACATGCATGATTAATGTGGTAATTGCTAATGAAAGTCCTAAGACATTAAGGGTATAAAAGGGTGTTAAAAGGCTTCACATTTTACCCTTATCGTTGATAGAATTATGGACCGTTTTGGTAGATTAAGGGGCTGAATTTTACACATCAAGTAGGAGTGTGATCCCCTTTGGTTGCTGTTTTGAGTGTGCCTTAAATGGGGCTTGATTGTTGTTGAATTTGGGCCTTGGAAAAGGTGGAAAAGTACGTATAAACGGGGGAAGTGCTGCCCAAATTTTCATAGAATAAGAGGACATTTGCTTGGTATTAATCTACCTTAGAAAGCATGAAGTTGATAGAAGTGCTATTGTCATTTTAGGCTGAAGTACTACGTGTGGCATATTTTACTTAGAAAGCATGAAGTTGATAGAAGTTCTATTGTCAGTGTACTGATATTTGATTATTATACTTGTCTCATGTTATCTGTTTGGCCTGTTATAATCTCATTTACAGTACTTATTGTTTCACATACTTGGTACATTTTCCGTACTGACCCCCTTTCTCCTGGGGGCTGCGTTCTTGCCGCAGGTTTAGGTACGCAGTTTGGTGATCTGCAAGTGTAGGATCTTTGCTCAGAGTTTTGGGATAGCTCTATTATTCCGGGGCTTATTATTTTGGTACTAATCTTCTGCATGTGTTTTGACAAGCATGGGTACTACGGAGCCTCAGATCATTACAGTATATTGTCCAAACTCCTAGAGGTCTGTATTCATATGTGGTATTAGACTCTTGTACAATGTAGTTTCTCTTTGGCTTATATATATAGCGGCGGCCTTGTCGGCTTTGCCTTTGCTTGTTTTAAAAAAAAATGATGAGTATATTTATCTTTCGCGGGTTACTTGGGATGTACGAATAGAAGGGTTCCCAAGTAGGGTACCAGTCACTGGCTCGGGGTTCAGGGCGTGACAGAGTGGTATCAGAGCAGTTAGTCCTTGGAATGTCTACAGACCATGTCTAGTAGAGTCTTGGTTATCGGTGTGTTGTGCACCACACCAATAAACAAGAGGCTACAGGATATTTAGGATTTGGTTTCTATTCTTCTCACTCTGAGATCGTGCAATAGAGCTGTGTAATTATGATAATCCCTCTCTGACGTATTATTGTGTTACAGTTATGCCTCCGAGGAAGGCAACAGTTGCCTAGGAGGGCAAATCAGTAGCAGGAGCTACTAGTCATACTCAGAGAGTTACTAGGGCTCATGCCCAGTATATACCGTATATTGTACCGCAATCGGCAAGTTCTTCTGCACCGGTTTTTGAGGCCCCATCACCTGAGCCTCCAGCCTCTCGCCGTGGAAGACTATAGGCCACGAGGGACTCACATCGACTAGGCTAGTGGTGATGCAGACTTGTCAGCAGGAGTTTATTCGCCTGCATGCATACGTGTACAGTGGGTAGAGAGCCAACGCGAAACCAAAGAAGAGGCTAGACCGGTTGGTTATCCCGGTGAGTTTCTCGATAGCAAATTTCAAGCAGAGGTGAGATATTCATCCCACCACACGTAACATAACCCCACAGCCATGGGTGAGATCGATCCCACAAGGTATTTAGGAGCGGCCGAGCTCCAGATTACAGTGTTTTCGAGTAACAGGATCTCGCCGAGGCCACCTTTGCCTCAAGAGCCACCGTAAGCATCATTTGGAGAGATGCCTTTTTGATATAGATGTTTGTTTTTATTGCGGCCGTCCGGGCCATGTGGTGAGAGAATGTCCGTATAGAGGTGGCACATATAGTATGGCTCAGCCTACAGGGTCAGTGGCTAGTTTCTTTTCCTCTATAGTCACACCAATCGGGCGGTATTCACGCCACACCGTGGTAGAGGTCGTGGTGGAGTTTATAGTTCTGGCGGTCCTTCGAATCGCATAGATGTTGTAGCTACCAGGTAGGATTGTAACACCCCATTTTAACCGGAGTCGAAACGGGAGTGCCACGTATGGTTGATTCCTAAATGTATTTTAAGGAGTCGCCACCTAATTATTATAGTGAATTAGGACACTTTTTAAATAGCATAAAATGCTATAAATGATCTCCATTTAAAGGTCTCATAAAAGCTATGTGAGATTATAGGTAAGTGGTTCTTTATTATCCTAAAGGGAAGTGGGTCAGCATCCTATGTAATCCGCTAACTCATGCTATCCGTTCAAACCTAGGTTAATTATATTGGCTTTCTATTCTACCTATTCTAAGCATTTTTACATAATTTGCAATTAAAATAAAATGCAATATAAAAACAGTAAAACTAAAATTTAAATGAGACACGAGATAAAACTTCGGGACATCTTCACTTTTTTAGGCCTTCTCGCACAAGATGATCTCCTGCACTGCATAAATACTTAGTAAAAGTATTAGTAATAGAATGAATAATTTTAAAGCAATGACAGGAATTAATAAGTAAAGCAAAATAAATAACCGCTTTTTGCAGTAGTGAGGCCTTAGAAATCGACGGATTCCTTCATCGACCAATATTATTAAAAGCAATAAAATAAATAAAACCTTCATATCCGCGTCAAAACAATAATAGTTTTAAACACGAGGGCTCGATATGAAAAATATATAAAGTGGGACACCTAAACAAGTGCGCACATGAAGCGCTCGCTTCACAACATGTTGGTTATCCTGTAAGTGGAAGAAATCATCCTTGCCTGTAAAGCTTTATTTATTTTATTTTCCGCTTTGCAAATCATGAGGCCTCAAAATCGACGGATAACTTTTTCATTGGCCATACAAGTGTAGCATCTTGTTCAAATCAAGAAAATACCAAAAGTAGTATCTTGTTCAAATCAAAGAAATACCAATAGTGTAGTATTTGTTCTAAATCAAGAAACCAAAGAAAATGTCCAAATTAATAGCAATATAGCCAAAACAATAGCAAAATAGCCTAAAACCAAAGGACAAAATACCCCGATCAAAGAGCGATAAATGGCCAACAACTGCCTAACAGATAACCAAACAGAGACGAACAGGGCCCAAATGATGTAACAAGGCCAATATCACGAGATTTCAAAGCTTCATTTGAGTTTTACTCCTACAGACACTAAAACAAGAAATCAAACCACCCATAACCAATAGTATAAAATAACAAAATACTAAAATCACCCGTAAATAGCCAAAGCAGAGCAAAGCCTTAAAACCACCGCAAAATGGCTAAAATCATGACAAAAGATAACCAAAACAAAGGCCAACAGGCCCGAAAATGACAGATAAAGACTAACATCGCCGGAATTTCAAATCAGTCCGCTAACAATGATAACAAGACGCAATCACCCAACAACAAGGCAAATCGGACAAATAATGATCAAACAACAATAATAACAAAGAAACGGGTTAAGCAACTATAACATCATCTGAGTTTAAATCCGGCAAGGTTCAAAGTTACCAACGGAGAGAGGGCAAGAATGGCCGCTTCCACGCGAGGTCGCCGAGCGACGCCACCGCAGCGGGCGAGAGCAGCGCGTGCGACGGAGCGAGGAGAAGGAGAGGCGTGGATCGCCGGGAGGCTAGGTAATAAGGTTAGCGACGGTCGCTGGAGGTGTTCACGGCCGACGGAACAGCAGTGGCGCGGTCGACGGCGAGGAACAGCGGGCGGAGAAGGTGGCGGCTAGGGTCAGGTAAGAGAGAGGGTGAAGAAGATGAAAGTGAGGGAGAGGGCTTCGGATGGGAGGGTGTTCACCGGAGTTCGAGCCCCGCTGAGGAGGCGGCGGCGACGACGGGGGTGACGGAAGGAAGGGTCAAGTCTTGATGAGAGGACGGCTAGGTGCGGGGTTTGTTTTTTTTTAAAGGGAGGGTTCACGAGATAGAACTCCGGGCGAAGGCGGCGACGGAGCGAAAGCGAGGAGACAATGGGTGATGAAATGAAACGGGTCGATGTTCTTTTCTAGGTGGTCCCCTTTAACGGGTAAATGTAGAATTAGGGTGGATGATTTTAATAAAGTGAGAGAGATAGGTAGGTAAGGAAAATGTGGGGTTGATATTGATGCTGAGTGTAGAAACGGTGAAAGTACGGGTGGAGTGTGGTAAAGGTGAAAGAGGTACGGGGTGAAATAATAAAAAATGTTGATCGATTAATTCGATTGGGCTTTGACCGACTGGTTTGACAAAATGCGAGGCGAGTTAATTATTTAAAACAAAATTATTTAAAAGGATACAAGATTATAAAATGCAAATGCCGACGAATGATACTAAAATTCAATATTTAAGAAATGTTTAATGCCTGATTAAAAGTAAAAACGCGGTGCCGATTAATTATTTAAAGAGATGCAAAATATTATAAAAATAAAAATATAATATTAACAAAGACATAATGCTTAATTTAAAATAAAAAGATGCAAAGTCATTTTTGTGAAGAAATAAACATAGAATATTATGTAAAAATATTCAAAATAACGATTAAAATGCGGTGCTAAAATACTTAAAATTGCAACAAATATACAAAAATGGGTCAAAATTGATCAGAAATGATGTCCTCTTTGTACGGAGACGATGGAAGAGTCTTCGACAAAGACGTTGACTCAGAGCCAATTTTGTCCTGCTTATAAACCGTAACTCAAAAGTCGATGCACTAATCGCCGTCCAGGTCGAATTATGATGACCCTGAGTCGTTGTGATGCTAAAGATAAAAAGCAAAACTGACGCAGATTTAAAAAAGTCCCAGTGTCGAATTATGATGGCACTGGATTGTTGTGATGCTAAAGTAAAAGTAAAGCTGATGCAGATGAAATGTCCCAAAGGTCGAATTATGACGACATCGGGTTGTTGCGATGCTAAAGTAAAAGTAAAGTCGACGCAGACAAAAATGTCCCTGTCGAATTATGACGACATCGTTGCCGTGGATGCAGCGGTCAAAAGACAAGGTTATCAGATGCTGATGGCGCCATCGCATAGACGCCGACGCAGATGTTCGCCGCAGATTTAAACATATACGGCCGCTGACAGACTTCACGCAGATGACGCCATCGCAGACGCACGCCGACGCCGCCGTTCGGACGTATTGCCGCCGGGCGCCGCTGCAGACGCACGCCGATGACGCCGCCGCCGGACGATTGCCGGGCGCCGCTGCAGACGCACGCCGACGCCGCACGCCGACGACGCCGCCGGACGATTGCCGCCGGGCCGCTGCGCAGACGCACGCCGCGACGCCGCCGCTCGACGATTGCCGCCGGGCGCCGCAGACGCACGCCGGCGACGCCGCGTTCGGACGTATTGTTGCCGGGCGCCGCTGGCAGACGCACGCCGAACGCCGCGTTCGGACGTATTGCCGTTGGCGCCGCTGGCAGACGCACGCCGAACGCCGTTGTCCGGACGCCGACGCCGATAACGCCGCCGCTCGGACGCGTTGCCGACGCCGCCGACGCACGCCGATGGCGCTGCCGCAGACGCACGCCGGCGACGCCGCCGACGTGCGCCGGCAGACGCACGACGCCGCGTTCGGACGTATTGCCGCCGGGCGCCGCTGCGCAGACGCACGCCGACGACGCCGCCGCTCGGACGTATTGCCGCTGGCGCCGCGCAGACGCACGCCGGCGACGCCGCCGTTCGACGATTGCCGGGCGCCGCTGCGCAGACGCACGTCACGACGCCGCTCGGACGATTGCCGGGCGCCGCTGGCAGACGCACGCCGCGACGCCGCGCTCGACGATTGCCGCCGCGCCGCTGCGCAGACGCACGCCGCTGACGCCGCTGTTCGGACGTATTGCCGCCGGGCGCCGCTGGCAGACGCACGCCGGCGACGCCGCGTTCGGACGATTGTTGCCGGGCGTTGCCGCAGACGCACGTCAACGCCGCTCGGACGATTGCCGGGCGCTGCCGCTGTGACGCAACGCCGAATGTCGCTGTCCGGACGTGTTGACGCCGATAACGCCGCCGCTCGACTCGCTGACGCCGACGCCGCTGCTCAGACGTAACGCCGATGGCGCTGCCGCAGACGCACGCCGGCGACGCCGCTGCTCGACGACGCCGCCGGCGCCGCTGCAGACGCACGCACGACGCCGCCGCTCGGACGTATTGCCGGGCGCCGCTGCAGACGCACGTCGACGCCGCCGTCGGACGTATTGCCGATGGCGCCGCTGCGGACGCAAATACGAACGGCCGCTGACAGGTTTAAATGAAATGGCGCCGCTGCATGACGCGACGCAGATGCTCGCCGTTGCACGGACGAAACACGAACGGGTGCAGATAGACTTAAATGAAATGCATCGTTTACGAGCGCACCGCTTGTGGACTGGCCGAGATAACGCCATCGCATAGACATCAGGCGCTTGTAACCGCACGGGCCTATTGTTGTGTTCCCGCTTTGCCGATATGAAGATCCCGCACTCAAAGAAAACTTGTGAGTTTTTAGGAAATGAGTGGTTGATTAGCGCCGACTCGTAGCTTCGCTCTTGACGCCAGATTCTCGTTTCATACCAAGACCTAGTTGGCTGCTTTTTCGCTCATTGCCATTTTCTTGCACCGAATTCCTTAAAATGTCCCGCTTCGTAACAAGATGTTGAATCGTAAGGTTGCATCTTGACGCTATCAAGGCGATCGTAAGCATTTTTATTTTTATTTTTATAATGAATGAAAAGCTAATGCGAATATGGACAAAATCGAGTCCAAAGCAAAATAAGGAAGAAATATTTCTAACGGTGTGACCGGCCGATGTGGTCGCTTCACGATCCCGCCGAGGGAATCAGTCAAGACGCGTCAAGACGTAGTTCGTGATAATCCTTTTTATGATTTTAAAATGATGTGGGATCGCCGACGTGGCGTACCACGATCCCGCCGAGGGAATCAGGTCAAGACGTAGTTCGTGATTTTTTTTTTATGATTTTAAAATGATGCGACCGGCCGATGTGACCGCCACGATTCCGCCGAGGAATCAGTCAAGACATAGTTCGTGATTTTTTTATGATTTTAAAATGACGCGACCGGCCGATGTGGCCGCCTACGTATCCCGCCGAGGGAATCAGGTCAAGACGTAGTTCGTGATGCAAAAAATAAGACTTCTTATGTAATATGCATTTTGTTTTTTTGTTTTTTATTATTATTGTTTCCTGAAAAGATGGAAGACAACATTACGTTCTGACTCCAGTTGATACCAACAATTAGCATTGTGCATAAGGATGTTCTTTTATTGTTTTCAGTCTAACCGAGATTGACTCTGGTGTAATTCACACAGCTTCAGATAGTACCTCAAACATACTTGAGTGTCGACACACTTGCTTGCATCCAAGGTTTCGAACTACACGTAGCCTCACGTTTCAAATGCCCTCACTGAAAGAAAGTCCCATTTTACACATGTATTTCAGTATTTTGAATTTTGGGACGTTGAGAGAATTGCGCTCACACTCAAAAAGATGTTCAATGCATGCAATTGTGATACCATAGGCTTGGCCGTCATGTAAGTATCCACTAATGTGAGAACCCTCAGTATAAGATCATGTAGGGTTTACCACGGGCTTGTAATGTAGGTTTGGGGCAAGGGATGGATATCATTTGGGTAAAAAGTGACTAATCCTTCCTCGAGAGTTGGACTACGTCCGTGCATGATATTTGTGCGTTTTGATGCTGACTTGCTTTCTTTTTGTCCCAGTTTTCTGTACTGACTTCTTTTGAATCTTTCATTTGGAGCCCCCTTTTTTCGGGGTTTGTGTGTTCCTTTTTTTTTTTTTTTTTTTTTATAACATCGAGGCTTTTGATTTCTTTTTTTTTCGTGTGAAGTCGTCTCTGCTTTTGTTTTGTTTTCCTTTTGGAACTTTGACAACTTTTGTCTTTGCAAACTTCAGCGCAGGATTTTGTCAGCCACTTGCACATTTCTAAAGCGCTCGAGGAGGTCGGGCCAAGAGAGGGATAGTGCGTACGCACTCAGAAAGGGTATAGGTTTAATATGCGGTTGTCAAAAAATAGGTTTTAGGCTCAAAGGGGTGTACTAGGGATAATGTTATTCGTAGGTGAAAAGGCTCAAACGGGTCAAAGAAAGCCTACGTTCATTTCCTACACCGAGTGTTACTCAGGATTTCGCCTCAACAAACATTCAGGCCAAGTTCTAGATCACAATGCAATGCAATTGAACTTATTCAAACGCTCACCACACAATGCATATGAAACGATGAGGTTGGTTTCGTCCTTATCTTGGAAACACGCAAGACAATGTCATTTACGGATGAATAAGAGGTACCAAAAGAAATCTATGGTTTACCACGAAGTCAACCATATTGATTATTACACGTTCTTTCCTATGCACACTCCCAACTGTGTTGGTATCAACCAAGTCAAACAATGATGCTAAAAAAAATGTTTTTGTATTTTTGGATAACATTTTTTTTGTATTTATGAACAAGATATTTTTGTATTTTTTGAATAAATGTTTTTTTTTTTGTATTTTTCGAATAATTGTTTTTTTATTTTTATTTTTATATTTTGAATAAATGGTACCGAACGCGAATAGGGCTGCCTACGTATCTCATCTTTGACGAGAATCAGGTGTGCGTAGTTCGTTCAAATATGTTTAAAAACGCATGCTTGAAAAGAATTTATCAATGAAAGGATGGTAATGTAAAGCTATGCAAAAGAAAATGATTGTCCACTGTGGACGAATGCAGAGTAAAATGAATGCTCGAGAACATGATGAATGAGATGCATGAGTGAGAAATGTGTTTTTTTTTTTTTTTTTTTTTTTGTTTTTTTTTTTTTTTGTTTTTTTTTGTGGTGTCGAACCCAAAATGAGTTGCTTACGTATCACACCGTGCGGTGAGAATCAGACACGCGTAGTTCGGAAGATTATGTTGTAAAATACATCATAAAGAAATATGTAATCAATACTAGACATATCAATTAGACTTGCAAATATGTATAAAATGCAAAATATAAGACCCAGTGCGATGCTTTGTTGAATCCGGTATAAGCTGACTTCTTTCCGTCAACATAACTCCAGCTCATTCTTGTGATGATTTTTTTTCTTTGTTGTTTTTTTTTCTTTTTTTTTTGTTGTTGTTGTTGTTGTTGTCCGCCCTCGACTATTTGCGAGGACGGACTTCCTGCAAAAAATATGACAAATGGGTGAGAGTAGGCAAGCCACAAAATAGTAAATTGTAAAGGCGTGGCAATATAGTCAAAGACTCCCCTGCTTGGTTCAACCGAACTGGTGGTTGATGCTTCACAAAGTCCAAATCGCGTTGTTCAAGAGCGATTTACGCAGTAGAAGTCCTGATTGCTATATAACAACAAAAGTGCAAAAATGCAAATGCTCGTGGCCAGAGTTGTAAGCACATATCATGATATGTACATGGGTTAAAAGGGTAATTATTGCATTAAATAATATGTACAAAATTGCTAGCAACAAAATAGTAAACAAAAGCATGCAAATCAAGTGTGCGCCTAATATGCATGAGATCTCTCTTATGCCAGAGGTAGGCCTAAACGCCAGATATGCGAGATTATGATAAATAGGTCCAAGCCGTTAAACTGCAATGTTTTGCTGGAAATGGCGACCAAATGACGGTGCACTTTTCCCAATTTTGGTGTATTATAACCGTGCTTGATCCGCCTATCATCATCACGCTACACATAGTATGCTAATGGGTCGTTGGGTTGTGAAACCCGTAGACAAGTTTTGGTGGATTTCTAATTGTGGCGTTAATACCAAGGATTAACCCACCTAAGGTTTATGCATGCATGACTAAAAAAATAAAAGAAGGTGGTATAGCTCTATCTTAAGCTTTCTAAGATTTGGCTTACTAGACGCAAGGTTCCCGAGCGGACAACTCGAGTGAGAAGGCTACGTGGCTGATCAGACGAACCGATCTAACTCCACGCAAGCGCCAACTCTCCTAAATTTTGGGTGTTCTTGAAAGAAATTTGCGGGTGCGCGAAGCACACCAACGCGTATAGTGTGTGACAATGTGAATTTTCCAGAGTGGAGGAAATATGAGCGGAATGCCGCTAAGGAAAGCAATAAAAGCAAATAGCAATTAAAACAGCTAAGCATACAAGATTAAAACAAACAATTTTAAGGCATTTAAAATAAATAAAAGCAAATAAAGCCAAACAAATAATAAACCTAGGTTTGCTATGGTCAAGAACCTGATTATCCCCAGCAGAGTCGCCATCTGTAACACCCCATTTTAACCGGAGTCGAAACGGGAGTGCCACGTATGGTTGATTCCTAAATGTATTTTAAGGAGTCGCCACCTAATTATTATAGTGAATTAGGACACTTTTTAAATAGCATAAAATGCTATAAATGATCTCCATTTAAAGGTCTGCGAAAAGCTATGTGAGATTCTAGGTAAGGGTTCTTTATTATCCTAAAGGGAAGGGGTCAGGCATCCTATAGAATCCGCTAACTTGCGGTTATCCGTTCAAACCTAGGTTAATTATATTGGCTTTCTATTCTACCTATTCTAAGCATTTTTACATAATTTGCAATTAAAATAAAATGCAATATAAAAACAGTAAAACTAAAATTTAAATGAGACACGAGATAAAACTTCGGGACATCTTCAGCCCTTTTTAGGCCTTCTGCACAAGATGATCTCCGGGTACCTGCATAAATACTTAGTAAAAGTATTAGTAATAGAATGAATAATTTTAAAGCAATGACAGGAATTAATAAGTAAAGCAAAATAAATAAATCCGTCTTTTGCACAGAGGAGGCCTTAGAAATCAGACGGGGATTCCTTCATCGGCCAATATTATTAAAAGCAATAAAATAAATAAAACCTTCATATCCGCGTCAAAACAATAATAGTTTTAAACACGGAGGGCTCAGATATGAAAAATATATAAAGTGGGACAGCCTAAACAAGTGCGGCTGCGAGCGTTCGCCTTGCCAGCGCATGTTGGTTATCCGGTGTAAGTGGAAGAAATCATCCTTGCCCAGAAAGCTTCATTTATTTTATTTTCCGTCTTTGCAACTGTGGAGGCCTCAAAAATCGACGGATAACTTTTTCATTGGCCATACAAGTGTAGCATCTTGTTCAAATCAGTAAAATACCAAAAGTAGTATCTTGTTCAAATCAGCAAAATACCAATAGTGTAGTATTTGTTCTAAATCAGTAAACCAGCAAAAATGTCCGAAATTAATAGCAATATAGCCAAAACAATAGCAAAATAGCCTAAAACCAGTGACAAAATACCCCGATCAGTAGCGATAAATGGCCAACAATCTGTCTAACAGATAACCAAACAGAGACGAACAGGGGCCCAAAATGACAACGATGGGCCAATATCACGGAGATTTCAAAGCTTCACGGAGTTTTACTCCCACAGACACCAAAACAAGAAATCAAACCAGTCCATAACCAATAGTATAAAATAACAAAATACTAAAATCAGTCCAGAAATAGCCAAAGCAGTAGCAAAAGCCTTAAAACCAGTCTGCAAAATGGCTAAAATCAGTGACAAAAGATAACCAAAAGTACAATGGGGCGAAAATGACAGATGACCAACATCGCGGAATTTCAAATCAGTCGCTAACAACAGATAACGATGCAATCACCCAACAACGCGGGCAAATCGGACAAATAATGATCAAACAACAATAATAACAGCAAAATGAAGAAGCAAACTATAACATCATCGGAGTTTGAATCCGACAAGGTTCAAAATTACCAACGGAGAGAGGGCAGCAGCGGCGTCGCTTCCACGGCGAGGTCGCCGGAGCGACGCCACCGCAGTGGTGAGAGCAGTGTGTGGGTGACGGGAGTGAGGGAGAAGGAGAGGGCAGGGACTGCTGGGGAGGCTAGGGTAATAAGGTTAGGTGATGGCTGCTGTGGAGGGTGTTCGCCGGTTGGCCGACGGAACGATGGCGGTGGTGGTGGTCGGCGAGAGGAACAGCGAAGGAGAAGGTGGCGGCTAGGGTTGTGGTAAGAGAGAGGGTGAAGAAGATGAAAGTGAGGGAGAGGGCTTCGGATGGGAGGGTGTTCGCCGGAGTTTGGAGCTCCGGCGAAGGGAGGCGGCGGCGGCGACGGATGGGGGTGACGGGAAGGGGAAGGGCTGAAGTGCTGATGAGAGAGGGACGGCTAGGGTGCGGGGGTTTGTTTTTTTTTTAAAGGGAGGGGTTCGCCGGAGATAGAACTCCGGCGAAGGGAGGCGGCGACGGGAGTGAGGTGAGGGAGACAATGGGGGGTGATGAAATGAAAATGGGCTGCTGATGTTCTTTTCTAGGGCTGCCCCCCCTTTAATGGGGTAAATGTAGAATTAGGGTGGGATGATTTTAATAGGTGAGAGAGATAGGGTAGGTAAGGAAAATGTGGGGTTGATATTGATGTTGGAGTGTAGAAATGGTGAAAGTATGGGGTGGAGTGTGGTAAAGGTGAAAGAGGTATGGGGTGAAATAATAAAAAAAATGTTGGATTGGATTAATTCGGATTGGGCTTCGGACTGGACTGGTTTGACAAAATGCAAGGCGGGTTAATTATTTAAAACAAAATTATTTAAAAGGATACAAGATTATAAAAATGCAAATGCCGACGCAATGATACTAAAATTCAATATTTAAGAAATGTTTAATGCCTGATTAAAAGTAAAAACGCGGTGCCGATTAATTATTTAAAGAGATGCAAAATATTATAAAAATAAAAATATAATATTAACAAAGACATAATGCTTAATTTAAAAAAAAGATGCAAAGTCATTTTTGTGAAGAAATAAACATAGAATATTATGTAAAAATATTCAAAATAACGATTAAAATGCGGTGTGCTAAAATACTTAAAATTGCACGAAATATACAAAAAATGGGTCAAAATTGACTGTCAACAAGGATCAAGAGGCATCATCGATTGTGGTTACAGGTATATTTTGATCCTTTCGAGTTGTCACGCTCTTTTTCGACTGCGACATTTACTAACTCCTGCTTGGAAATGTTAGAAAATATAATATAAAAATGCTAAAAGGTGCTAAAAGAGTGCTAAATGCTAAAAAGTGCTAAAAAGTGCTAAAAGGGGTTGCTAAAATGCTAAAGGGTTCGCGGAGTCGCCACATAATTAGTTTGGGTGAATTAGGACACCTAAATGTCAACTAGGTTAAAGTCAACATTAACTCCATTTTAATGGTCTGCAAAACTAGTGAGATTCTGGGCAAGAGTTCTTTATTAATCTAGAGGGAAGGGATTAGGCACCCTCTAAAATCCGCTAACTTGCGATTGTCCTGTCAAACCTAGATTGATTATTATTCTAAAGAAATGCATGTTTTCAAAGCATTTAAATGAAAAGGCATAAAAAATTGTAAGATTTGTTTATAAAAGATAAGTTAATTTCATATGAAAGTATGCACTCTTATGGAAATGTTTCGTTAAATGAAGTATATAAGATATTAAACAAAAATCAGTTGTGATGTATTTATAAAATACGACTATTATCTATTTTGCCAATGCTAGTTGAAGTATGATTCTAAAAATGATGAATGTAAATAGTGGGCTTTATAAGAACAGTAATATCCTAGCTACGGGAATCGTTGTGCCAATGAAGATTATTAAATGGTTCAATATAGCTAAGTATGACAAGCCTAAGATAATTAACTTAAGGGAAATAAATTCTAGCATCGAATTGCTTTCTAATCTATAGATTCAAGGCTTAGATATTCTAAGTGTAATGTTAGTAGTGTAATGCTAAGCAATTAATTTACAACGCATAAATGAGGCGGGATAGGAAAACAATAACGATGACTCGAAAAATGGCAGTGGTGCCGTTCCGCCTGTGGTTTGGAATTTCTGATGCGGATAGAGAGATGCACATAGATACGGGTCCTCATTCGGCGAAAGTCGCGATGAGTCTCGCAATGAGACTCTTCATTTTTGCTACGATGCATTTCATGTAAACAAAAGAAAGATAAGGATTAGTATCTGCCTAAATAATACTCGATGCAGATAATGCACACGTATGTCTAGGGGTGCACAAAGGGTTAAAACCGGACCGGACCGGACCGAGGACCGAACAGTAGGATTGTCCGGACCGAACTTCTCGATCCGGTCCAGGTTCGGTCCGGTCATTTTCGGTCCGGTCCGGTTTTTCGGACCGAATGGACCGAATTTGCCCCCAGCCCCCCAAATTTCCCAAACCCCAACCCCAATCCGCCAAACGGGACGTATTGACATATCAAATATAGGTTGTAAATTGATCAAACTTTATACGGTCATAACTTTGCGCTCGGACGTTCGTTTTACCTAAAAAAAATTTGATTTCACGTATTTTTTCGATACGGGGGAGGCCAAACTGCTGAAGTAGTTTGATTCCGCCGATTTCTCCAAAAACGTCCATCTTGCCCCTCAATTTCACTTTTCCCCCAAATCGTTACGTTTTTTCCATATTTAAATCTAAATATCTCGCGATGTACAATAGATTTCAACATAAAAATTTCGTGGCACCGCGTCCGAGAATGTCAATTTTAGTATTGAAAATTCAATTTTAAAAAACAAATCGGGTCCCGGAACCCGACCCGACCCGGAATTATATAATATTATATATTTGAAATTAGGAATTATATATATTAGGAATTTAGAAAATTATAAATTATATATATTATATATATTAGGAATTATATATATTATATATATTATAAAAAATAATAATAAAAAACCGAATTCTCAAATCACGAGGATCAAGACCGATCAATTTTTGTGCAAATTTCTACGTATGTCCATGATTTATTTGTTATTTAGTTATATTATTCTAAAAGGGTGACAATTTGTGCATAAACATCGTTTACCAGTGCAATGGATCGTGAATGCAGCATGAGGCAAGCAAACAAAAGATTCAGCAGGCCCAAATGATAAAGCTCAGATTCTAAAACAGATAACTGGTGCAAAAGCAAATTTCAAATTTACAAGAAGACAGATCAACCTACTACAGTATACAATATATCTAGATTCAAGATTTAAGCTTCGGCAAATGCTCATAGTCAAATGGTCACTCTTGGCAAACGGAGGTGGAAACAAGGCTTCATTTTGGCAAACAATTTTTAGCATAAATCAATCCAACATAGATAGAAATTTCCCTGGATTAATTGGCCTGACAAAGGCATCTATTGCAACTCGCTAAACATTCACAAAGATGGGACAGATGAGTTTTTTAATTCTAGATGCCATACATTCAAATAATTTACGAAGTCAGTTATATGCTTGCTTGATACCCTTTAAGGTCAGATTATATCCTCAACATGCTCACTACATGAGACAGGGTCATAAGCTTAACTGGTAAACATGCAAACAGGAGACATAGTTTAACATGACACCGCTTGAATTCAACATAGTACATAATATTAATGCCGACATCATTTAGGCAGTACAATAGATAGGGTAGGATATATAATATATAATATATCAAAAGACGAGATTTAAAACCCGTGAGACTACAAGCACACATGGAATCTTATTCATGCTATATACTAAACAATAATAACTCTCCAACAGGTAATGTAAATCACAAAGCACACACCATGATTTTGTTTCTGCTTGACAGAGGATTTCAGACACATAAATAAGATAATCCAACCTTAGACTAATCTCTTATATCATAGTCTTTGCTAGACAAATGCTAAAATGACGTTCTGATCACCTAATACCAAATGTGAACTCCAACACAACATTATGAGTATTAACAGTCAGATAAGTTAACAATCAAGTAAACAGTATCGACATCACATAACAACACTAATATGCTAACATTTAGACACGGTGCGAGATGCTTGATCCTATACTAACAGATTCGAACACCCAAATAATCCTCATTAAACTCGCTTCGCATTAGTTTAACACACCTACATGACAGTCTACATTATGCCAAATATATTTAACAAGATGCAGTCGTCGTACAGATAAAATTGCAAATCAACAGAAAATCAAGAAGGAAATAAGTTTATCTTCTCCAGGCAGCGAATCGAGGCAGCGTATCAAGTCGTCGATCCACTCGGAGTGTGTTACTATGAGATTAAAAGGGGAATGAAACTTTACTTGGTTCTTGACTGATATTGCGAAGAAAAAAGGTATTTGTTTGAACCTCTGCTCTTACTGCTTCCCTACCGTTTTTAGGATTTTTATTGCTCTTTTACTACTCCCCCCCCCCCCCCCCCGATGCCTTTTCATGTATAATTGGTTGGTTTATATAGTCCTAATTGGGTTCCAATTTAGGTAAATGTTTATGATGCGATTTCAGGCTGATTCTCGTGTGATTTTATGGGCTGATTCTGGTATCGTTTTAGTGTGATTTGGTTCGATTTTTTTTTTGGGTAGGTTCTTCATGATTCTAGTACTGATGGGGTGCGAATTTATATGGGGACGAGTTGGCTGGAGGCGTGGACAGGGAAACCCCGGATTCTTCGGCGAGAATCTCGGGTTGGGGTGCTGACGGTGATAGGGTGCGAGGGCAAGAGGCGAAATGGGTGTGTCGGCTGGTTAAGGAAGATGAAGGTTTAGGGATTTATTATTTTAGGCCTCTGTTTTGGACGATGAGGGAAATAATGCTTAGGGCATTTGGGTCAT
Source organism: Przewalskia tangutica (assembly GCA_029844215.1). Lineage (NCBI taxonomy): Eukaryota > Viridiplantae > Streptophyta > Magnoliopsida > Solanales > Solanaceae > Przewalskia > Przewalskia tangutica. The sequence goes on from CM056732.1 coordinate 74,519,066, forward strand.
GTTAGGAGTAGTTGGGCAAAATTAAGGGTGTCATTAATAGTTTTAGGTGTATTAATTAGTACTGGGATTTATTAAATGGGGCTTTAACTATTATTAATTTAATATGACTTTAGGTGCTTTATTAGTTTTAGCTTGGACTTTTATTATTACAATAATAAATGCGGGCGTGCTATTTAATTAGTGCTTAATATTTTATAATGCGATGCCATTATTAAAATCTTATTTATTATGCATGCTTTGTTAAACTAAAATTAAATTAATAGGGGGTTTCAATTACTTATGAAATTGCTTTGGATATTAATAGATGTGGATATAATTTTAAGGAATGCTTGACGCGATGCCATTATTAAATTATTTACGTATTTATTATTATTAAAATTATTAGGGCTTAAACTATGAATAATATTTATACAAATGCGGACGCGAGACTCAAAAAATGCTTAATTTATGCATGTATTAATTTTTTTAAATCGCTTATTTATGCATGTATTAATTTTTTTTATTGTTGCATTTTATTATTATAAAATTGTTAAACTTATTTTAAAAAAATAGTGCACTTTTATAGTTAATGACTGGACTGGAGGGTCAAAATTGGGTGTCAACACGAGTCATACATGTATTGATAGATTCAGATTCCACCCTAGCGTATATATTCCCCTTGTTGCTAGTAGGAGGTGAATTGATATGACCATCAGAGGTAGAAATATCCTTGTTTAAGTAATGTGTAGAGTGAAGGATGTTGACAAGAATGATAAAGTGAATGAAACTATAGTTGTGTAGGGTTCACAAGGTGTAATTACCCTATAACCGTGTAAAGACCGATAGTAGGGGATGTACAGTAGGAATACTTCGGCCAAAGGTGACGAACCTCTAATGAGTGGAAGGATAGTGTGAGAAACACTTTGAGATAGGAGAGAGATTCATTTTAGACCATGACTGAGAGTTAATTGTGATAATACACACACCTTAGATTCAGTGACATTGTCCATAGGTGTTCGTGATTGAGATACTACTAGTTTTAGAGTTTACACCAGTGAGTAAACAAAGCCAGGTAGACAATAGGATCATTCACCAACCAGTAGTTGGACTAATGTGAGGACGAAGAAGAGAAGTTGACATGAGGGAACACATCAGTTAGTTGAGTGGGAGTCTTATTGAAGGATTCAATTAGTGATAGCTTATGGCTTAGAATACGGCAGGGTCATCCCTAGTACGGGAAGAGAAAGGAACGTAAGAAGATCCCATTTTGGAAAGGACTGCAACCTTCGAGTATTGTGAGAATGGACCTCAGATGGGAGGTCCATTGGTGTATATACACGTAATATATTGTGGCCGTGTGTGGCATCGTTGGTTTTGTGGATTATTGGTGGATAGGTATAGTAAGGAGACGACGCCGGAATCTGTATAGTTTGAGACCCACTATGAACATTCAGGACGAATGTTTCTAAGGGAGGAATGTTGTTACACCCCGTAATACCAGGGCTACTAATTGAGAACGTGATTAAGGATTTAAGATTTGAATTTTGGAAGGAAAGAATTATTACATTTTCTTAAGGAAAATTTCGGAAAAATGTGAAGACGACAATTTATTAACTTGGAGTTTAATACTTCTAATTGGATTTATGGGATTAGTATTGGATTACGAAGAATTGGAATTGATAATATGGGGTCCGTCGAAAATTTCACAATTTGGGTGGGGGGGGTCGAAAATTATAATATTTTGGACCAATAGGAGGGTGACATGTGTCACCCCTCCACTTGTCTTGCTAAGATGACAACACTTATAGATATTTTGAGAGGGGACAAGTGGACATGGGTCCAACTCCACTTGTCCATACACTTGTATATATCCAAGTCTTGGAAGACTTGGATCATTATCACTTTCATCCAAATAAGCTCTCATCTCTCTCCCTTTAGCTCAAGATTTTTGAGACTCCCTAGCCAAAGAACAAAAAGATTTGATTAGTTTCATTCTCCAAGATTAAGCTCCTAAACCAAGTGCTAAGCCAATATTAATACTCCACCTTGGAAACTTGACTTGACCGAGAGTTGTAGGATGAAACCCTAGCTTGTTAGTCGACTTTTTGGAAGTAAAACGTGAAGGGAAGTTGGTTATAAGGTTGTATTGGATACATGAAAGTGATTGAAACTTGAAGAAGTGGAGCAAAACAAAAACTGCGGGCCAATACCCTGCGGACTGCCTTGGACGTTTTTGGGCTATTTTAAAGGTAAAAATTCTTCTCCATCTTGAAGTAATTGGATATTACATATTGTTATAATGTATATATGAGCCTGTGCTAAAAAGAATGAAGGATAAAAATCAATTTTGGTGGTTGGGCCGAGAATAGGCATTTTTTGGGTCGTTGGAGTTTGTTGGTTATTGTTGTTGTTATCTTCACCTATTGCATGTTAAAATGGAGTAATATTGTTGTATATAAGTTGATATAACTTATATAGAAGTTTTGAAACTTGAATTGGAATAAAAAGGATTAAGGAAAGAGTTATCGGATTGTAGTTGTTGGCCGTTGAATCTATAAAATTGTTGGACGTTGTTATGCAGTTTTTATGGACTGTTTTGTGGCGCTGGAATTCTGAAAATTCAGCCACCAACATGCATGATTAATGTGGTAATTTCTAATGAAAGTCCTAAGACATTAAGGGTATAAAAGGGTGTTAAAAGGCTTCACATTTTACCCTTATCGTTGATAGAATTGTGGAATGTTTTTGTGGGATGTTTTGGTAGATTAAGGGGCTGAATTTTACAAGTAGGCGTGTGATCCCTTTTGGTTGCTGTTTTGATTGTGCCTTAAATGGGGCTTTATTGTTGTTAAATTTGGGCCTTGGTAAAGGTAGAAAAGTACGTATAAACGGGGGAAGTGCTGCCCAAATTTTCGTAGAATAAAAGGACATTTACTTCGTATTAATCTACCTTAGAAAGAATGAAGTTGATAGAAGTGCTATTGTCATTTTAGGCTGAAGTACTACGTGTGGCATATTTTACTTAGCGTGTGGATTAAGCCGAAGAGGTATGTGAACTATCATTTCTTCTTCTTGCATGATTCCTTGTTATAAAGTGAGTGGATCCTACTCCTTGATGATGTAATTCATTGATAGTACTTTGGATTTCGTAAAATAGGAGTTGTTCTATATACTTCCTTGATAGTACTTGGATTTTATAAAATAGAAGTTGTTCTATATACTTCCTTGACAGTACTTGAATTTTATAAAATAGAAGTTGTTCTATATACTTTCTTGATAGTACTTGGATTTTACAAAATGGAAGTTGTTATAATCCATTCTCTTGATAGTACTTGGATTTTATAAAATGGAAGTTGTTATAATCCATTCTCTTGATAGTACTTGAATTTTATAAAATGGAAGTTGTTATATCCATTCTCTTGATAGTACCTTGGGGTTTTATAAAATGGAAGTTGTTATATCCATTCTCTTGATAGTACTTTGGGTTGTCTAAATGAAAGTTATTTTATTTTAGTTCATTGAGAGTCAAAAGGATTTATTACAAAGGAAAGGAATGTACGGTGGATGTACATAGTACTTTTGGGTTCTATTCCCTAATATTACTTGGTGTGTACGGTGGATGTACATAGTACTTTTGGGTTCAATTCCCTAATATTACTTGGTGTGTACGGTGGATGTACACAGTACTTTTGGGTTCAATTCCCTAATATTACTTGGTGTGTACAGTGGATGTACATAGTATTTTGGGTTCAATTCCCTAATATTACAAGATGTGATAATGCCTTGAGTTCTTCTAAAATAATAGTTCATTCTATTTGTGCTAATGAGAGTCAAAGATTATTTAATTTGCATATGTTTGCTCATGATAGCCATTCATGCAAGTGTCATACTCCCACATCACCGCGTCCCTCGTTAAAGGGCCGACAACATTATATTATTCATTGCGGGTTCAATTCCCAAGACATTATATATTTCATGGAGTAGCTCCCATGATGTGAGATGGTACACACTCACTGCGGGTCTGAAGGACTCATGCGGGTTCAAATCCCAGGACATAATCCATGGACTAGCTCTCCATGATGCGGGTATCGTGTATAGATACTCATTGCGGGTCCATAAGACCTATGCGGGTTCAATTCCCACGCGGGTTCAATTCCCATGAATCGGATTGCATAATGATTTTATGGGCAGGTGTCCCTGATTTTGACATGGCTTTCATATCTTAAAAGGGTACAGTTGATTTCATATTTTGAATGGTATGATTTCATAATTTGAAAGAACACAGTTGGTCTCACTTTTAAAAGACATAACTTAAAAGGTAAAGTTGACTCTCATTACTTTATTTGGAAAGGCACAGTGTTCTGGTATTTGATTATTATACTTGTCTCTTGTTATATGTTTGGCCTGTTATTGTTACACCCCGTAATTGCAGGACATGTATATAAGAACATACGTAAGAAATCAGGACGCTAAAATTTGAGACTTGTAGAATTTATCGGAATTATGGAAATGTCGGGAAGCGAAATATTACGACGAATGGGAGGGTGACACGTGTCACTCTCCCTTCGACGGTCTTGGACGAAATAGACCAAGGATAGAATGGTCAAATGACCAAGACAAAGATGATCAAGTCTTGCAAGCCCAAGCTTGACATAATTGACTAAGTCAATGAGCCACTTGACTTGAGATATTTAAATCTCCTTCATCCAAACCCAACAAGTGTTATGATCTTGACCCTCCATTTATTTATATATTCATCCATGTAGCAAGACTTGTCTAAACACTTAGAATTTTTTTAGAGAAACTTGAGCTAGGCATAAGAAGCTCTCGGCTTTGCTTTTAAAGAAGAAGATTTTTTTTTTGTTTGTGGTTCAATAATCCCAATACTTTAAACCAAGGTTTCTAGAGGTATTGTAAGGTTATCTCAATAGAAAGATCCCGAAAAAACCACGTTTTTACGTTAGTCGCAAGGTGAAAACCTAAGGTGTTCTTCAACTTTGAAGTTGGAAATTGAAGAGAAGTTATTTGTGAACTTCTAAGGGTTGCTTGGAGTGGATTGGAATGTCAAGAAGAGGAGCTAGAGTTGCTAAGGATCGACTTTAGGTTTTGGATAAGATTTGGGCTTAAAGAGGTAATAATCTTCGTTTTACTATTGTAATTGAAGATTCCATGTTATGATAAGTTAGAAATTATTATGTGATATATATTGTGAAGATTTATAAGTGTTATGTATATTGGAACCACTAATCCGAAACTAGCAAGTTTAGTCTTTGAGATTGTAATTCAATTTGGTTATTAGTTTTAGTCGTCGCATGTTGTATAAGAAGGGATTATAATTGATTGCGACTATATAACATGTTAGAATAACAACTTGGATTGAAAATGAATTGAAAGAGAATCAATGTTGTTGTAGCCGAGAATGGCCATTGAATTATTGGACTGTTTTATACAATTGTGGGGCAGAATTTTATACGTCCTGTAAGGCGTGTAATCCCCTTTGATTAGTTGATTGGTTGAGCCTTAAATGTGGCATGTTGGTTATTGATTTACGGGCCTTGAAAAAGGTGGAAAAGTACATAGAAACAAAGGAAGTGCTGCCCAAAATTTCAGTAGAATAAGAGACCTAGCACTTAGTATTATTCCACGTTAATAAGCTAGGGGTTGATAGACATGTTATGGCTATTATAGGTTGAAGTACTACGTGTAGCGTATTCTACTTGGAGGGTGGGATAGCTAACAAGGTTGAAGTACTTTGGAGCATTTTGCTACTTGTTGATAGTCGTCGCGAGGTATGTGAACCTCTTCCTTCTTTTGGCATGTTCTATGTATGAAATATACATGTGGTGTTATTTCATGATTCCTTCTACTCTTAGAAGTTAAGAGGTACGTATGTTGATTTACACTATGTAAAAGGTATGTCTAAGAAATCCTAAGTTCTTACCAAGTCTTATGGGGGATGTTGGTAAGAGTCGTTAGGAAGTATGTGGAGTCGAGGTGACTTTGCTAATTTACTGCACTAATGAAAATAAGTATCGAACAAGACATTGCAGCGTTAATAAAAAAAATGTATCGACAATCAATTATACTAAAATGAGTAGAATTCTCCATCTGCATAGAAACTAAGATAAGACAAAATTGTATTACATTTTCTAGATCATGGCTGCTTTAATAAGATCGTTATAAACGAGTATAACATATTCATAACTCATAAAAGTATACGTTACTTAATTTAAAGAGTTTATGTTATGAAAGACATAATTTAAAAAGTATGGTTTCCATGATTTATTTCAAAAGTTAAGAGGCTTGATTTCAAAAGAGAATGTAACATTAGTTTTACAAATATATAGTACGATGGCCGTATGAGTTTTAAAGGAATTCGACTTCAGTTTGATATCATTGCCTTAATCTAAGAATGTCTAAGTTTGGTTGAGTTAGAGAATTAACTCACTTGTCTTTAAAAGATTAAACTGCCTTAATTGTCTAAAACATAAAGAGTTATAACGGCTTTATGGGAAGTTAGTTATAATGGCTTTATGGAAAGTTAAAAGAAGGGTCTACTCTAGTAAGATAAACAAAAGGTAAATTACTTGAAATGAAGAAGGGCAATTAGATTTAAAGACATCAATTGCTTAAATATTTTAAAGTGAAAGTCACTTGGTTTAGAAGCCTAAAAATGTATTTCTAAAAGTATAGTGACTTGTTTTGAAATGTAGACAAGCCTTGATACTACGGGTGTTAGTATCTTGGGGGTTTTATACGAGAAAGAGTCATCTTTGAAAGGATAAAGGTACGTAGTACTTGGTTAAATTCCCGGATTTTTGATGACTTGATAGTGCCATAAGTTTAATAAAATGAGAGTGCATGTTAATTAAGTCTAATAAGAAGTTAGGGGATTTCTTAACTTGCTTATGATATTTATGATAGGCCGGTAGTGCTTATGTTGTGATATTTATGATAAGCCAGTGGTGCTTATGTTGTTATGTATGATAGCCGGTTGTGCTAGTGTTATGTTATTCTTGCGGGGTAAACTCCCGGATTACTACTTATTCCATGGATTTGCTACCCATGATGCGAGTACGGCGTTTGTACTCATTGCGGGTCCACCGAGCCTATGTGGGTGAAATAGTCCTATGCTGGTGAAATAGTCCCATGCGAGGCGAAGGACCTCATTACGGGTCCACAGGACCTATGCGGGTAAAATAGTCCCAATAGTAGGATTGCCAAATGATACTATGAGAGGGTGACCCTAATTTGATCATAAGCTTCCTATTTTTATGCAGTATACCTTTATGGGCAGACTTATGTGACTTTAGCGCGTCCCAGATTGGGTCGGGCAGTATTTCTTTATGGACAGACTTATGTGACTTTACCGCATCCCTGAATGGGCCGGGAAGTATACCTTCGTGGGAAGACTTTTTATGACTTCACCGTGTCCCGTAAATGGGCAGGGTTACGTTATCACGTATGGATAATTAGAGTGAACTCCAAAATGAGACGTCCCTCCATAAAGGGCCGGATTATGTTATGCAAGAGACGTAAGTTATGTGTTTATGAACTTGATGATTTTTCCTAAGTATGTATGTAAGAATTTGATATAACTCTTATTGAAAAAGGGGAAAAGATAATAATGTGCGATTAAGTTCATGAGTGGTAATGACACGGTAGGATCTGGTATTTACTTTTTATACTTGCCCTTGTCATTCTTTTGTACAGTTATGATTTGTTACTGTACCTTATTTCCGTTCCATATTCGGTACCTGTTGTAATCGACTTCTTCGGGCCGCTCATGCCCGCAGGTATTAGGTACACAGGTTGGTGATCGTTGCTCTTAGGATATCTGTTCAGTTTTTGGGAAAATGCTCCATTTACTCAGGAGGCTTATCTTTTGGTACGGTTTCCCTGAGGTTGTAAATTCATGTATATTCAGGGGTATGGCGGGCCCTGTCCCGTCACAGTTGTTATGTTAAAACTCTTAGAGGTTTGTAGTCATATCTTGTGGATCAGTTTGTAAAAGAAAGGAGGCAACTGCTTTCGGTTATGTATTTATATATCCAGGGAGGTAGCCTTATCGGCTAACCTGTTGATTATTCCTTATTGATTTTTTTTATTTATTAAGAGTTTTATGTATGGTCCGCTGATTTTTTTCTGATGTATACCTGTAAGGGTTCCCAGGTAGGGCACCAGTCGTGGGCCCGGGGTCGGGTCATGACAAAAGTGGTATCAGAGCAGTTAGTCCTCGGAAAGTCTCTACAGATCGTGTCTAGTAGAGTCTTGGTTATCGGTATATTTTGCACCACATCTATAACCAGGAGGCTGCAGGACATTTATGATTGGTTTCCATTCTTCTCACTCTGAGATCGTGCGATAGAGCTGTGTTGTTAGGGTCGTCTCTCCCTAACGAGTTATGTTGATTGCAACTATGAGAAAGGCAGCAGTGATCCAGGAAGGATGATGTGCCTTGTGTATCCAGGTTGGTAATAATTGTTGTATAGTTGGTATAATGGCATACAACTGTACATAGTTATGTATGAGGGTCAGACGCATGTTTTCTAGAATGATTTTAGATTATCAAGAATTGGTAAGGACTAATTAGATACTGGGAAGGTATGTAATAGTTTAATGAATTCTCATCAACGTTTTACGTGCTAATTTGAGATATTTAGGGATGATGAGCTGTCTGATAAGGTAATGAACCCTAAAGAAATCATGATAAGAGACTTAATGGAAGACTATGTTAATAGATTAAGCTATGTAGTATGCTCAAGTGTTATGTACGGATAATATTGGGTTGTTGTGATTAAGACAATATGCTTATGAGGTAACGTAAGTTTGGGAGACATGGAATATTGGAGACCTTAGAATATTGATAACCGTAGAGACCTTAGACGTACAAGGCCTTCTCGGGTAGTAAGATTTATTTCGGACCAAGAATGAGAATTAAATGCGACAATGGATCGGGTTGTCGGCTGATTGCGGGTCAACCCGTAGCCTGGAATGGAGTGTGGTCAGTTGGAGATGTTCCCGCTATGTGATAGGGTCACAAGGGTGCAAGGCCCAAGCCTAGTTAATCGTTGTACGAGTTCGTGGACGCGTTCCAGCGGAACCGGGTCGTGAGAGCCGAAAATGACCCAAATTTGTTGGATGTGGTAACTCCAAGGATTTGAAAAATAGAAGCGATGATTGAGATTTGTACGTATGCTTGAATAAGTTTGAAAGTATGAGAAGAATACGATAAGTAAGAAAAGGAGAGAACAAGGGTTAATTTTTTTTTGAAGTGCTTATAGTTATGACTAAAGAAAAGTACGAAAAGATAATCCTTTTAGGCCATGAACGGGAGTAAATAGTGATGGTGCACACTTTGGATTTATTTTCTCGTTTGGCTTATGATGGATAAATATGCATGTGTGATGTATTGGTGCCATATGTGGCATAATTAGGTTTCATTAAGTGTAGTTTTATGAGACTATGCCGAGAAATGTTAGATTGAGCTCCGAAAGAACATTCGAGGACGAATATTTCTAAGGGGGGAAGAATGTTACACCCCGTAATTCCAGGACATGTATATAAGAACATACGTAAGAAATCAGGACGCTAAAATTTGAGACTTGTAGAATTTACCGGAATTATGAAAATGTTGGGAAGCGAAATATTATGACGAATGGGAGGGTGACACGTGTCAACCCCCCTTGGATGGTCTTGGACGAAATAGACCAAGGATAGAATGGTCAAATGACCAAGACAAAGATGATCAAGTCTTGCAAGCCCAAACTTGACATAATTGACTAAGTCAATGAGCCACTTGACTTGAGATATTTAAATCTCCTTCATCCAAACCCAACAAGTGTTATGATTTTGACCCTCCATTTATTTATATATTTATCCATGTAGCAAGACTTGTCTAAACACTTAGAATTTTTTTAGAGAAACTTGAGCTAGGCATAAGAAGCTCTCGGCTTTGCTCTTAAAGAAGAAGAAAAAAATTTCGTTTGTGGTTCAATAATCCCAATACTTTAAACCAAGGTTCCTAGAGGTATTGTAAGGTTATCTCAATAGAAAGATCCCGGAAAAACCACGTTTTTACGTTAGTCGCAAGGTGAAAACCTAAGGTGTTCTTCAACTTTGAAGTTAGAAATTGAAGAGAAGTTATTTGTGAACTTCTAAGGGTTGCTTGGAGTGGATTGAAACATCAAGAAGAGGAGCTAGAGTTGCTAAGGATCGACTTTAGGTTTTGGATAAGATTTGGGCTTAAAGAGGTAATAATCTTCGTTTTACTATTGTAATTGAAGATTCCATGTTATGACAAGTTAGAAATGATCATGTGATATATATTGTGAAGATTTATAAGTGTTATCGATATTGGAACCACTAATCGAAACTAGCAAGTTTAGTCTTTGAGATTGTAAATCAATTTGGTTATTAGTTTTAGTCGTCGCATGTTGTATAAGAAGGGATTATAATTGTTATAATTGATTGCGACTATATAACATGTTAGAATAACAACTTGGATTGAAAAGGAATTGAAAGAGAATTAATGTTGTTGTAACCTAGAATGGCTATTGAATTATTGAACTGTTTTATACAATTGTGGGGCAAAATTTTACACGTCCTGTAAGGCGTGTAATACCCTTTGATTAGTTGATTGGTTGAGCCTTAAATGTGGCATGTTGGTTATTGATTTACGGGCCTTGAAAAAGGTGGAAAAGTACGTAGAAACAAAGGAAGTGCTGCCCAAATTTCTGTAGAATAAGAGACCTAGCACTTAGTATTATTCCACGTTAATAAGCTAGGGGTTGATAGATATGTTATGGCTATTATAGGTTGAAGTACTACGTGTAGCGTATTATACTTGGAGGGTGGGATAGCTAACAAGGTTGAAGTACTTTGGAGCATTTTGCTACTTGTCGATAGTCGTCGCGAGGTATGTGAACCTTTTCCTTCTTTTGGTATGTTCTAGGTATGAAATATACATGTGGTGTTATTTCATGATTCCTTCTACTCTTAGAAGTTAAGTGGTACGTATGTTGATTTACACTATGTAAAGGTATGTCTAAGAAATCCTAAGTTCTTACCAAGTCTTATGGGGGATGTTGGTAAGAGTCGTTAGGAAGTATGTGGAGGCGAGGTGACTTTTCTAATTTACTGCACTAATGAAAATAAGTATCGAACAAGCCATTGCAACGTTAATAAAAAAAAATGTATCGACAATCAATTATACTAAAATGAGTAGAATTCTCCATCTGCATAGAAACTAAGAGAATACAAAATTGTATTACATTTTCTAGATCATGGCTGCTTTAATAAGATCGTTATAAATGAGTATAGCCTATTCATAACTCATAAAAGTATACGTTACTTAATTTAAAGAGTTTATGTTATGAAGTTTTAAGACTATATGAATCTTGAATTCTTAAAAGGTTAAGAAACTTTATTTTTCAAGTTATGGGACTTGATTCTTAAAGGAAGGAAAGACTTAATTTAAAAAGTATGATTTCCATGATTTATTTAAAAAGTTAAGAGGCTTGATTTCAAAAGAGAATGTAACATGAGTTTTACAAATATATAGTACGATGGACGTACGAGTTTTAAAGGAATTCGACTTCAGTTTGATATCATTGCCTTAATATAAGAATGTCTAAGTTTGGTTGAGTTAGAGAATTAACTCACTTGTCTTTAAAAGATTAAATTGCCTTAATTGTCTAAACCATAAAGAGTTATAACGGCTTTATGGGAAGTTAGTTATAACGACTTTATGGAAAGTTAAAAGAAGGGTCTACTCTAGTAAGATAAACAAAAGGTAAATGACTTGAAATGAATAAGGGCAATTAGATTTAAAGGCATCAATTGCTTAAATATTTTAAACTGAAAGTCAATTGGTTTAGAAGCCTAAAAATGTATTTCTAAAAGTATAGTGACTTGTTTTGAAATGTAGACAAGCCTTGATACTACGGGTGTTTGTATCTTGGAGGTTTTATACGAGAAAGAGTCATCTTAGAAAGGATAAAGGTACGTAGTACTTTGAGTTAAATTTCCGGATTATTGATGACATGATAGTGCCTTAAGTTTAATAAAATGAGAGTGCATATTAATTAAGTCTAATAAGAAGTTAGGAGATTTCTTAACTTGCTTATGATATTTATGATAGGTCGGTAGTGCTTATGTTGTGATATTTATGATAAGCCAGTGGTGCTTATGTTGTTATGTATGATAGCCGGTTGTGCTAGTGTTATGTTATTTTTGCGGGGTAAACCCCCGGGTTACTACTTATTCCATGGATTTGCTACCCATGATGCGAGTGCGGCGTTTGTACTCATTGCGGGTCCACCGGGCCTATGCGGGTGAAACAGTCCTATGCGGGTGAAATAGTCCATGCGAGGAGGATGACCTCATTGCGGGTCCACAGGACCTATGCGGGTGAAATAGTTCAGGAGTAGGATTTCCAAATGATACTATGGGCGGGTGGCCCTAATTTGATCATAAGCTTCCTATTTTTATGCAGTATACCTTTATGGGCAGACTTATGTGACTTTACCGCGCCCCAGATTTGGCCGGGCAGTATACCTTTATGGACAAACTTATGTGACTTTACCGCGTCCCAGAATAGGCCGTGCAGTATACCTTCGTGGGAAGACTTTTTATGACTTCACCGTGTACTGTAAATGGGCAGGGTTACGTTATCACGTATGGATAATTAGAGTTAACTCCAAAATGAGACGTCCCTCCATAAAGGGCCGGATTATGTTATGCAAGAGATGTAAGTTATGTGTTTATGAACTTGATGATTTTTCCTAAGTATGTATGTAATAATTTGATATAACTCTTATTGAAAAAGGGGAAAAGATAATAATGTGCGATTAAGTTCATGAGTGGTAATGACACGGTAGGATCTGGTATTTACTTTTTATACTTGCCCCTGTCATTCTTTTGTACAGTTATGATTTGTTATCGCACCTTATTTCCGCTCCATATTCTGCACTGTTAGATCGACTTCTTCGGGCCGCTCATGCCCGCAGGTATTAGGTACACAGGTTGGTTATCCTTGCTCTTAGGATCTCTGTTCACTTTTTGGGAAAATGCTACATTTACTCCGGAGGCTTATCTTTTGGTACGGTTTCCCTGAGGTTGTAAATTCATGTATATTCAGGGGTATGGCGGGCCCTGTCCCGTCATAGTTGTTATGTTAAAACTCTTAGAGGTCTATAGTCATATCTTGTGGGTCAGTTTGTAAAAGAAATGAGACAACTGCTTTCAGTTATGTATTTATATATCCAGGGAGGTAGCCTTATCGGCTAACCTGTTGGTTATTCCTTATTGATTTTTTTATTTATTAAGAGTTTTATGTATGTTTCGCTGATTTTTCTCTGATGTATACCTGTAAGGGTGCCTGTAGGTCACGATCGCGGGCCTGGTCGTGATGATTATAATCTCATTTATCAGATTTATTATTTCACATACTTGGTACATTTTTCGTACTAACCCCCTTTCTCCGGGCGGCTGCGTTCATGCCGCAGGTTTAGGTATGCAGTTTAGTGATCTGCAAGTGTAGGATCCTTGCTCAGAGTTTTAGGATAGCTCCATTGTTCCGGGGCTTTTCATTTTGGTACTAATCTTTCATGCATGTGCTTTGTACAAGATGGGTACGGGGCCTTGTCCGTCATAGTATATTGTCCAAACTCTTAGAGGTCTGTATTCATATGTGGATTAGACTCGTACATTATAGTTTCTCTTGGCTTATATATATATATATATATATATATATATATATATATATATATATATATATATATATATAGTGGAGGCCTTGTCAGCTTTGCCTTTACTTATTTTTTTAAAAAAATGATGAGTATATTTATCTTCCGCGGGTTACTTGGAATGTACGAATAGAAGGGTGGCCAGGTAGGGTACCAGTCGCGGGCCCGGGGTTCGGGCGTGACAACTACCTTGGGAGGTAGGGAAGTTTTTTCTGAAAGACCCTTGAGTAAATGAGATCGAAATTGTGTTTCGATTGAACCTTTAGATTCGTATCGTGATTTCAGAGCTATAGCAACAAGAATCATCGAATTTCAAGATCGTATGAGTTTGTTATGGCCATTTTACTTTAAAATAATTTTGGTTTTTTGGTGTTAATAAATTGGCCTTTGTGATCACGAAACGTGGCGGGCTGCGATTAAGTAAATTCGCCTGAATGATGCTTAAAACACAGATAAATTATTATTAGTATTTTGAGAATATTTTGAGTTCCAAAGCTCGATTTGAGGTAATTTTTACAACGTTCTTCTCTTTTTCAATTACTTCAAAGTAATTTTGGTTTTCTGATGTTAATAAATTGGCCTTTGTGATGACAGCACATGGCGGGTCGTGATGAATTAAATTCGCCAATGATGCTTAAAATACAAGTCAAATATTTTTAGTATTTTGAGCATATTTTGAGTTCCAAAGCTCGGTTTGAGGTGATGTTTATGGCGTTCTTCTCATTTTCAAAAGGGAGTAAGTATATCAACTTTATTTTGATGTTTTCTCATGATTATTTTCATGTTATCATTTATATCCGTATTTGATTTGTCAAAATTGGGGGTTTGAGCCCTAAAGTTGAGAAATGGTAAGTTGTTGATTTGGAATTTGATTTATGGATGGAATTGGATGATTTTGAGATTTAGGACCTACGGACTTTGTATTAATAGATTATGTGATAAAATTATAGTTTTGACTTTCCAGGCTCATGATTGGCTTTTAGGGTGACTTTTTTCTGAAATATAAGTATAGCAATATGGGTGTCTACAAATTCATTTTTTCATGTAGTTTATGTATTTGATAGTTTCAGAGCATTTAGAGGAACTCCAGAAAAGAAAAGTAAAATTTTGAGGTTCGTGGAACATTTGTTCGTCATTCGAGGTATATGTACTTATTTGAGTGATTTTATATATTTTGTGAATATGATTTGTTGGCATGTACATTCATACATATATTTGCTTTTGTCTATCCGTTTTGATGAAATTCAGATATTTGGATCGGGTTACACACCGCAACAGATATTTGAGTCGGATTGCACGCCACAACAAGTATTTGGATCGGGTTGCATGTTATAATATATATATATTTAGATCAGGTTACCCGTCACAACATGTATATGGATGAGGTTTCATGTTGCAACAAATATATGCACTGGGTTGCATGCCACAATGAGTATATGGACATCGCGAGTCCCCTATTGGTCACAAACTCCCAAAAATTACTGAAGAGTGTCATGTATATATGAGTATTGGAAATAATTGGGTATTGTATTGCATCTTTCTTTCTTGATTGATTTGTGCTTATTTGACTATTTGACCTTACTTGACATATGATATTTCTCTATTTGGTAAATTTGACTAATTGGTGTAAAATGGACTATTAAGGTTAAACAAGATGATTTTCTTATAATTTTTTTTACTACGTCTTCATTGTCGATCTATGAGATACACTAGGTACTCATGGTTTCTTACTCATACTATACTTTTTGCACTCTTTTGTGGCTTAGATTCGATTCCGAGTACGAGCACACCTCTTGGAGTCCTATGAGTATGAGTTTTATTGATCCGGAGTTGTGGTGAGCTGCCTAGCTATTTCACAACCCACATCTATCCCTTTTATTTATTCTGTCTTTTGCATTTACACAGTATATTTAGTATTCAGTCAGTTTATCTAGTATTCAGACTTATATGTATTTCATAGTAGCTCATGTACTTGTGACACCAATCTTGGATAGTATTTTCAGTTATTCGATACTTTCCTCTTGATCATAGGTGTCATAATGGTTTGCATTTTTGGGTCATAAAAAATCGGTATCAAAGTATTAGGTTTACCGGTCTTATGAGCACAAGAGTAATATCTTATAGATTCTTGAGGATCGATATGATGAGCTTCGTACCTATCTTCGAGAGGCTATAAGACATTTAGAAAACTTTCATTCTTTAATTCCTTATCGTGCGTATGTGAATTGGTTTAAGGTCTAAACTTTTTCGTTTCAATCTGTAACTGACGATGAGGACACGTTCTGGGGTTCATACACTAGTGACTTGATATAACATGATACTAAGGATGCGTGACCAATTTCAGAATGTAACTATGACTTAAAGACTCATTTGAGTGGAGTTGTGATTCAGGCTCTTTAGTTCGGTAATATCTCTACAAAATGGGAGTAATCGCGTGAAGGATTGTAAGATTGTCATGTCATCAATGGTTAGTTTCTCGAAAGTCAAGAAAGTGCATTTAAAGTATAGCAAGAATGGTTTACTCAAGGTGTGATTAGAGTGGGAATGATTCAATGTCACCCAAATTTGTTACGATGATCTTATGACACGAGAGTACAATGGAAAGTCAATAATCCAGTAAGAGAAGAGTAGCTATGTTGTTATCTGAAGACCAGTGTAAACTTAGGGGATCAATTGATTTAACGAGAGAATATTGACCATGTTAAGATTGTGAAAAGAAGTTGAGGATGGATGAAGACATGAAAGTTGATCCTTAGTGAAGAGGTAAGAGGTGGTAGGACTTGTTATGGGGTTCGTATGAAGAGTTTCATTCTATCCTATAGATTTGAGGTGTACTAAAGAGAATTTGAATAGTTCATGTTTGATAACATGACGATCACAATGGTAAAGTATTCATTTGATGGGAGCATGAGGTGTTCTAGGTCTAATATTTTATGGAAGTATGATAGGTTAGGTTAAGTTTTGGCAGGATGCCATTGTCTTGGTAGATTAAGAACAAGTGGTTTGGCGGGTCTTTAAGGAAATTCCTTTTGGCTTTAGGTAAGTGGGGGAATTTACCTGTGGCGATTGAATCTTATGGCAGTAGGTGGTTGTAATATTCCTTCAACAAAGAGCATACTCGTAGGTTCACTTGATATTTTGAGGTTAATGATAAAAGGGTCATTTTAGGCAAATAACTTATTGATCATGTGAAATATACTACAGTTGTCTGACATGTAAGGGTAACGACCGTTACTAGCATGGTATCTTCTAAAGGTTATGGTGTCAGAAAAGGGATGAACCTACTAGGTTGTCATGGAACGAGGCTACTCTTTTTATGAAATGAATGTAAAAGGAATATGAATTGGTCAGTAAAGTTTACTATGTCGTAGGTTACCGAGAGTGTAATAGTCGACTATTGAGGATGACTTTAGTGATGGATAATCCTAAAGGATTATGTGTTAAAGAGTTATCAGTTGTGACACCTAATGTTGGAGAATGGATGTGGGCATTTTATATGTTGCCTAGGACTCGACAAGTTTCTATAATTACTAGTGATATGACTCTGGGGAGTTGACGAAATAAAAGGAATAATCACATGATTTGCTGGGGGCGCTTTGGTTTGGCAAAATAAGTCAAAAGGTGGTTGATTGTGGGAAAACATCGCTTAAGGGCCCTCTAGTGAGGTGTCAGTAAACAATGATATTTAAAGTGGTAGATGTTAACTAATTCAAGTTGTGAAATGCATTTATAAATTGAAATAAGGGTCAATAATACCAGTTGAAACCAATAAAATGGAATTCACTATAGTACATTTAAGTATCGATGTTGGGTTGGTAAACTCGTAAATCAAGATGGAAGAATAATTCTTCAGTTAAAGGATTTTTGAAAAGGTACTTATTTGAAGCAATATTGTGAGAATGTAGTAGGAATATGCGTAAATTAATTGAGGATCGCTTTACAGATTATGGGCCAGTTCAGTGGTGGTTTAAGATATTACATCAACAATAATAATGACATTGTTGGAGTAACCGGGGTTAGTCGGTACTTTCTAGTGGGAAGATTCGCGAATGAGTGTTCATGTGATGCACTTTATTTAAAGGAACATTCATGTTTGATGTTTGAGTGAGTCAAGGAAAACTTTCAGACGCTCAAGATTATGGCTTACTACTACCTCTATGATTGACTTAGCTATTCTACTAGGTTTGTGATATTGTGATACACCCCTCGAGTGAGTTTGCGTGATTTTTGGTTGACAACTATAAAAGTTATTATGAATGGAATATGAAAATAAAAAAATCAGGATAAAGACAGTTTTGATCTCAATTAGGAAATTTAAGGTTCATCTTTGGAAAAAGGATTTGAATCCGAAGAAAATAGATTATTTGAGTCGGGTATGAATTATGATGGTGTTATCTTGAATCACCTAGTTGGGGTGTAAATTGTTGAGTATGATTGAAGAAGGAAGTCTACGGAATTTAATAACAAGTGCCACGGGGCTTTGCATTTGGTGATTGGTGAGGTGTCAATTTTAGATGACTAGCATGAAAAGATTGAGTAGGAGGTGGCTTGCGTTGTATAAAGGTGGGTAATCTCTTAAGACCACAACGCTGATCGTTTACCAATATTTACCAATTCAACAATAAATTATTCCCCCTTTTCCCTATAAATTTAGACTAATAGTTGAGCGTTACTTGAAAAGTATAATTCTCCATTGCATTCTCTATGGAACTCGACCCTAACCTCGTTGGGTGCTAATTTGAACAATGACCACTTTATACCTATATGTTATTTGGGTGAATCATGAAGTAAAAAGATAGGAAGTTTGAAAGAGGGCACCAAGGTATGATCTATCGTCTACAACCTTCTATGGGCTCATGTGAGCATCTAAGATATGTTTACGGCAGGAACTCATGGGATAATAATATGAAACTATGAGTTAAAATTATAGTAATTGTATAAAATGATTAAGAGTTGTTTTTGTGTGGTATGGAGATCGGGTGGGGTTAGGTAGCTTGTGTAAATCTTGGTTGTTGTTAAAAGAAGGCCGGTGTGAAGTACACTATTAAATTATAGCCTCGGGAGCTCGTCTCTCTTTGATTTCTTGATGATAGTGTTGGTATAGTTGTAGGATGTTGTTGGGCTGCAGTTATGTTGATGTTATCCCCATATTAATAGGTTAGACGTCTATCAAAATAATTCATTCGTTGTAGTCATTCAAAGATGGATTCGAGGTATGTAAGGCTATCATTTCTTTCGCTACTAGGACATGACTCCAATTTTTTGTTTCTCTATATGAGCTACGAAGTCTAAAGTTATGAAAAGCATATCAATTCCATGTTATAAGTTGAATAAAATGTACGTCATGTATTTCGATATTTATACTCCATTCAATTGTTCTACTCCCAGAGTCGAGTTTCCAAAATATCATTAAAAGGGGTCATAGATCACACTTAAGATAAGTGATGTCAAAAGTTTCTAAAGTACAGTTAGAGGGTTATAGATCATGCTTAAGATGAATCGTATGGCTAGATTTTAGGTGATTGCTGGTGGGTTATAGATCATAAAGTAAGATGAATCATGTTGACATAGATGATCGTAGAATCGTGTGTGAACCATAAGTGTATGAATGCAATGACAATTCAAGGCAAGAAATAATGATGTAATGAGATGCAACAAGTATAGAGATGAAATATCACATGTTTTCAAGAATTCAATAATCACGAGTGTAATCCAAGTACAATTAGGATATCATATCGAAATCATGTATGATGAATAAACATATCAATAGCAAATATGGTGACAAGCCCACAAAATGGCGATAAGCTCATATAATGGTGACAAGCCCATATATTGGCAACAAGGCCAATCAATCAGTAGTTAGAACCAACATAAGGTTGGTTTCCCAAATTACTCATCATCACAATTCAACACTGGTACCTATTGAAATGTTTATCACAATCATTTGAATGGGACAACTAAACTGTTATACCCCGTATTTCCAGAGTATGTACGTGATGGCATACGTACAAAAGTTTGAGCCTTAAATTAGGCAAGGGGCGAAAATTTTGTTAACAACCCCCGAAAAGAATTGTTTTTTGACGAAACGTCTTCCAAAGCTTGCGAAGGGAAAATTACGGCTACGACATTTATTATTTTTGCGGATTTTTCCGATAGATGAAATATTTTGGACCAACGAGAGGGCGACACTTGTCACCCTCAAGTGGACGGATGTGGTGGCCGATTGGGTGCACGTTCTTGCCATGTTTTGAGGCCTAAACCTTGGGTCAATGTTTGGAGTGATTTGACCAGTAGATGGATAGGGTGCACATGTACAAATCCTCACCCTCCACTTGCCCACCACTTGTCTTGATCTTGTCCATTGGTTTCCCTATAAATACCCCCCCTTAGTTGAAGACTTCTTCATCCACTCCACACTTTTCTAAGTCTTGAAATCCCTCTCCCCCTTTGTAAGGCTTTCGTCCAAGCCTCCTCCCTTTGTGAGGCCCTCGCCGAGAGTACCCCCTCTCGAGTGTTGTTCTCGTGAAACACCCCCTTGGTAGAAAAGTGTTCTCCAAGTATTGTTACTATTCCAAAATACTTGGCCCAAACACCTTGTAGTATTCCAAGGTTACCCCTATACTAAAAGCCCATAAATACTATTATACTTCCCTTCAGTCACAAAAACGAAACCCTAAGGAAAATCTTCATAGCCGGTTGAAGTATTAAGAAGAAGTTGCGTAGAACTTCTAAGGGTTGTTCGAGCGGGTTGGAACACCTGAGTCGAGCTAAACGTTGCTCAGATCGACATTTAAACTTGGATAATTTTGGGCTTATCGAGGTAAATACTCTTGACCTTCTATTGTAATTGGAAATTACATACTGTAGTAGTATAGAAATGAATATAAGATTCATAGAAGGATATTACAGAAGAGAATTGAACTGTAATAGAAGGATATTAAAGAAGAAGATAGACCGTATTTACAAAGAGACTTGTGTAGTTTAACTGCAGGGAAGTGCTGCCCGATTTTCCGTAGAATAGAGAACCCTCTCGCTTAGAATATTCTACGAGTAGTCTAGACGTTGATAGACGTATATGGCCTTTATAGGTTGAAAGTACTGCGAGTAGCGTGTTCTACTTGGAAGGTGGACAAGGCTAGCCGGGTTATAGCGGTGGAGCGTTTTGCTAATAGTCGATAATCGTCGCGAGGTATGTGATTCTTCCTATCCTCTTGAGCATGATATTTTAAAGAATATATATAGTACGGTAGACGTACGTGTGTTAACTGAACGTGGTTTTACCGCGATGTCTTTTGACTTGAGTCTAATAATAAGAATCTTGAAGTATTTCAAAATAATTAAGAAACCTTTTTGAAAGAAGAGTAATACTTGGTTTTAAAAGCTTAAGAGTTATACTAGCTTTATGGGAAGTTAGGTATAACGACTTAAGAGAGATAAAAAGAATGGTTTATTGATTTTAGAAGTTAAGAGACTTGATCTTAAAAGATAAGAGACTTGACTTAATTAAATTAATATGAATTTTGTTAAAAAGTGTGAAACCTCATTCGTGAGTAATGAGTACTTGGTTTTTAAAAGGAATAATGTTTTACTGATTTCGGAAATCAGAATAAGTATCGAACAAACCACTGCAGCGCTAATAAAGGGAAATGTATTGACTAATTAAGTATTATTAAAACCAGTAGAAACCTCCATCTGCATAGAAGCTAAGATGAGACAAAATGATATTACATTTCCTAGATCATGGCTGCTTTAATAAGATTGTTATAAACAAGAATAACCTACTCACACATAAGGCATATGTTTCTCAAATGGTTTTAAAGGAGAATTATATTATAAGTGATTAAGACTATGAACTACGAAACCTTTCAAAAGAAACTTGAGCATTTGAAATTAGGCAACCGAACGTTTGGAAAAGAATGTTGTTACTTGATTTTACAAAGGGAAGTGTTTTGGTTTACTTAAAAGATAGTCACTCTATTTTCATACTACGTATTGTGTGACTTTTGTGAAAGAAACGGATCTTTCAAAGAATTAATGTCGTAGTACTTTGGGGATAAAACCCGAACTTGTTGGCATAAAATAGAAAGTACCTTGTGTGATTAACTTGACTATGTTTGGTTTGTGATAGCCTTGTAATACTTTCTTGATTGGTTTGATAAGTAAACATGTTAGGATGCTACGTCATAGTGTCTTGTGATGTTTGTGTAAGAGGTTATTCTTATTATGCTTATGTTGTTTAACGATAAGCCGTTGTGCTAGTATTATATCACCACCTCGACATGATACCGGGGTTAAGTCGCCTCCGACGCGGGGTATACCTCGTGCACCGTGTGACTATGATTCGAGATACCTCATGCGGTCCGTGGCCTATGCGCGAGCTGGAGAGTTCCGTGTTAGTGTTCGCCTATATGGTCATGCAACATGTGGCCACGCGGATCGCGAGTCCGGGACGACGCCGGAGTAGCTACCCTCGACGCGGGAATACCTACGCGCCTATGTGAGTGGCCTATGCGGAGTCGCGGAAGTTCCGTGATTAGACGCGCACATTTGATATCGCGCGAGTGGCCGCTTCGATCATGTGGCGGTCAGACAGCACTCGTGATACGCTTTATGACCTTGTTGGCACCGTGGTTTTAGTAGTCGGCTATGCCTTCGCATTTACCCCGTGACGGTTTTATTATGACACGTGGGACCCGTGTTCATGTGTATTCCTTGGTGCTTTTATATCATAGATCGGCGGTGAGGAAGGTATTCCACGCATGATTGATGTGGGCGTGAGACCCATAGTTATATTTGAGTGGTGACTTTGAGGCGTGAGTCCCCGACTTGACATGACCGCTATTTATTGTGAATCGTAGTTTGGTTATCATACATGTCTCCCGCTTTATATAGACTACCATGATTTCATTTACGATTTTCGGGCCACATACTGTACTTGCATCGACCTCCTTCGGGCCGCGTCATGCCGCAGTGAGGTACACCAATCGCCGATCCTCGCCTTAGGATCACAGCTCAACATTTTGGGAAGCTCCGCTTCTCCGAGGCTTATCGGTGATATAGTCCCCTCGTAGTAGGTACTTACATTCAGGTATGGCGGCCCCGTCCGCCATTGTTGTTATATCATTCTTAGAGGTCCTGTAATCTTGTAGGCGAGTTTGTAAAAGGGATGTAACTCGTCGTTCAAGTTATATATAAGCCGAAGACAATTTTTCTCGATAAATCAAGCTTCTCATTCATATTATTTTATGTCTTGTTTTATATTCCACGATTACTGATGTATGTCTACTGGGTGCCCTGGTAAGCACCACTGCCCGGTTCGGTCGTGACAAAAGTGGTATCAAAGCGCTAATCCTCGGAAAGTGTCTACTGCATCGTATCTAGTAGAGTCTTGATTATCGGTGTGTTGTGCACCACACCAATAATCAGGAGGCTATAGGATATTTAGGATTGGTTTCCATTCTTCTCACTCTGAGATCGTGCTTAGAGCTGTGTTATAAGTCGGACCCCTCTAACGTAATTCTTTCCCTTACCGCCATGACTCGCGAAGGCAACCCGGGCCTGTAGGCAAGGCGGCGGAGCTGCGAGTAGAGCACAGAGGGTTACGAGGGCGCAGGCCCAATCATCACCTGGGGTGGTGCTTCATTCGGGGAGTTCGGCGACGCCGCCAGTCCCAGCAGAGTCTAGCACAGCGGCAACAGTTCCTACTACGGCCATGATATTCGAACCTTCAGTTCCACGACCAGTAGCAGAAAGTATGGATTGCAAGAGACGACCCTGTTACTAGCTATGGATTTAGCAACCAGAGAGTATATTATGTATCGATTTATCACGGGTCTTGATGACTATTTAAGAGAGGGTTGTGCAAGAGTAGCTCTTCAGTCAGGCTTGAGCATGGCCTGTGTACGGGCTTATGCGCAGCAGGCCGAGAAACGTAAGGATCAACGGGTTAACCAAAATCAGCAGAAGAGGGCCAGATCGGCAGGGTCCTTTGGTAACTTTCGAGGAAAATCGCCTCAGCAGCAGGCTGGATATGCACCTCCGCCAGTGCGGAGTGGTCCTCCACAGGGTTCAGGACGTCCGAGGTATGCCGGAGATGGTCAGAGCTCCAGGGCTTCTGATTCACAGATACACGTAGGTTCCACACCGGATTGATTTTTCCTCGATAATAACGGGCGCGTCATCCCGGGGAATGTCGTCTTTTTGTTGGTACTTGTTTTACCTGCGGCCGTAGGGCCATGTGTCGAAAGGACGTCCTAGTCGGAAGGATGCAAGTAGGAGGACTCAACCTACCAGATCAGTTGCAGATTCAGTAGTTCGGAGAGGAAGGGGTGTTAGCCAGAGGAGGCCACCCCCACCTCGGTGTGGCCGTTGTGGTAAGTGTCATTGTGGGGAGTGTCGTACTTCTTCGACAGCTTGTTATGCTTGCGGCCAGCAGGGCCATTTTGTGAGAAATTGTCCGACCAGAGGTGGCGCGGATGTAGAGACTCAACCTTCAGGATCAACGACTAGTTCATCACCTTTCCTAGCTATGCGCCCAGTCACGGGCAGGATTGATTAGAACGACAAAGGGGAAGTGAAGCAGTAGATACAGGCATATCTTTAACCCTCTAGAGATTAGTATGAGTGATAAGATGAGTATATCTTAAGTGTTATGTTCAGATAGCATTGTGTTAATTGTGATTAGAAATCATGGTTAGTTAAAAGGGTAAGATTGGGGAAAAGGAAAGTGGAGACCTTAGAGGTAAGGCCATCTCGAGTAAAAGATTTTTTTTTATATTGACCTTTATCGGAGTGCATAGTACACGTGTGATATGTTTGTGTGATAATTCCCTGAGTAGTGTGAAATGAAAGAGGGTAGTTGAGCTAAGAATGACCACTAGGTTTTCGTAACTTGATTAGTGAGATTGTTCCGGATCGGGGAACAAGTGGTTGGCGCGATAGCGGGTCGGGTTGAGGACCGATCGCGGGTCAACCCGCGGCCTATGATGTGGTGGGGTCAGTTCGAGGTGGTCCCGCCAGGTGGTGGGGTCACGAGGGTGTTAGGCCCAAGTTTAGTTAACCAGCATACGAGTTCGTGGATGCGTTCGACCAGTAGTCGGGCCGATGAGGACAACCCATCTTGTCTTTTAGTCAAGACCGTTTACTCGGCAGAGGGTTATGCGAGATGATTATATCAGGAAGGTTGTAAGGCTGCACAAGGTGCCTACTTTCACCTTATGACAGGCAGTGGAGCCCAGTTTACGGCTGTTTCTTTTCTGGAGGTTTTACCAGGCAGGGTTAGGAACTCAGGTAAGTCTCAGTATCGCATTCGCCCTTGGGCCAGTGTTTGGATTTCAGGGGTAGCTGTGAGGATTGTTGCCTCCTGTTGAGGAAGTGTTTTATAGCTACCATTTCAGTATTCAGATATCGCTTTGTGACGCCTTGTAGGGGCGGAAGTGTAAGTTTCCGGTCGATTGGTTCGATGTTGGCAAGGTTCAGATAGTTGGTTCATACTTGTTTCAGCAGGATGTAGATAGGGTGAAGCTTATCCAGAAGAGGTTATTGGCAGCACAGAGTCAACAGAAATGTAGTAAGTTATGGGAAAGAGTTCTAGTATACAAGAAGGGTACGACGAGTTAGAGTATAGAAATGATCATTTCGTTTGTAAGGAAAAGGTGCGAAGAGAGTATCTTTTAGACCTTGGGTGGGGGCTTTTGTAGTGATGGAGGTGATTCCTCGTGAACTTGGATTAAGTATTTGCGCGTGTGTTATTTTATGGCCAGGTGTGGCATGATTGTTTTCGTAAGTATAGTAGTGAAGACTATACGGGCGCATGTGTGTTTTGAGACTTAGAAGGAACATTCGGGACGAATGTTTCTAAGGAGGGGAGAATGGTATACCCCGTATTTCCAGACTATGTACGTGAGGGCATACGTACAAAAGTTTGAGCCTTAAATTAGGCAAGGGGGCGAAAATTTTGTTCACAACCCCCGAAAAGAATTGTTTTTCGACGAAACGTCTTCCAAAGCTTGCGAAGGGAAAATTACGGCTACGACATTTATTATTTTTGCGGATTTTTCCGAGAGATGAAATATTTTGGACCAACGAGAGGGCGACACTTGTCACCCTCAAGTGGACGGATGTGGTGGCCGATTGGGTGCACGTTCTTGCCATGTTTTGAGGCCTAAACCATGGGTCAATGTTTGGAGTGATTTGAGGAGTAGATGGCTAGGGTGCACATGTACAAATCCTCACCCTCCACTTGCCCACCACTTGTCTTGATCTTGTCCATTGGTTTCCCTATAAATACCCCCCTTAGTTGAAGACTTCTTCATCCACTCCACACTTTTCTAAGTCTTGAAATCCCTCTCCCCCTTTGTAAGGCTTTCGTCCAAGCCTCCCCCTCCCCCTTTGTGAGGCCCTTGGCCGAGAGTACCCCCCCCCCTCTTGAGTGTTGTTCTCGTGAAACACCCCTCCCCCCTTGGTAGAAAAGTGTTCTCCAAGTATTGTTACTATTCCAAAATACCTTGGCCCAAATACCTTGTAGTATTCCAAGGTTACCCCTATACTAAAAGCCCATAAATACTATTATACTTCCCTTCAGTCACAAAAACGAAACCCTAAGGAAAATCTTCATAGCCGGTTGAAGTATTAAGAAGAAGTTGCGTAGAACTTCTAAGGGTTGTTCGGAGCGGGTTGGAACACCCAGAGTTGGAGCTAAACGTTGCTCAGGATCGACATTTAAACTTGGATAATTTTGGGCTTATCGAGGTAAATACTCTTGACCTTCTATTGTAATTGGAAATTACATACTGTAGTAGTATAGAAATGAATATAAGATTCATAGAAGGATATTACAGAAGAGAATTGAACTGTAATAGAAGGATATTAAAGAAGAAGATAGGACTGTATTTACAGTAGACTTGTGTAGTTTAACGGGTAGGGAAGTGCTGCCCGATTTTCCGTAGAATAGAGAACCCTCTGCTTAGAATATTCTACAGAGTAGTCTAGACGTTGATAGACGTATATGGCCTTTATAGGTTGAAAGTACTGCGAGTAGCGTGTTCTACTTGGAAGGTGGACAAGGCTAGCCGGGTTATAGCGGTGGAGCGTTTTGCTAATAGTCGATAATCGTCGCGAGGTATGTGATTCTTCCTATCCTCTTGAGCATGATATTTTAAAGAATATATATAGTACGGTAGACGTACGTGTGTTAACTGAACGTGGTTTTACCGCGATGTCTTTTGACTTGAGTCTAATAATAAGAATCTTGAAGTATTTCAAAATAATTAAGAAACCTTTTTGAAAGAAGAGTAATACTTGGTTTTAAAAGCTTAAGAGTTATACTAGCTTTATGGGAAGTTAGGTATAACGACTTAAGAGAGATAAAAAGAATGGTTTATTGATTTTAGAAGTTAAGAGACTTGATCTTAAAAGATAAGAGACTTGACTTAATTAAATTAATATGAATTTTGTTAAAAAGTGTGAAACCTCATTCGTGAGTAATGAGTATTTGGATTTTAAAAGGACTAATGTTTTACTGATTTCGGAAATCAGAATAAGTATCGAACAAACCACTGCATCGCTAATAAAGGGAAATGTATTGACTAATTAAGTATTATTAAAACCAGTAGAAACCTCCATCTGCATGGAAGCTAAGATGAGACAAAATGATATTACATTTCCTAGATCATGGCTGCTTTAATAAGATTGTTATAAACAAGAATAACCTACTCACACATAAGGCATATGTTTCTCAAATGGTTTTAAAGGAGAATTATATTATAAGTGATTAAGACTATGAACTACGAAACCTTTCGAAAATGAGAAACTTGAGCATTTGAAATTAGGCAAACTGGAACGTTTGGAAAAGAATGTTGTTACTTGATTTTACAAAGGGAAGTGTTTTGGTTTACTTAAAAAGATAGTCACTCTATTTTCATACTACGGGTATTGTGTGACTTTTGTGAAAGAAACGGATCTTTCAAAGAATTAATGTACGTAGTACTTTGGGGATAAAAACCCGAACTTGTTGGCATAAAATAGAAAGTACCTTGTGTGATTAACTTGACTATGTTTGGTTTGTGATAGCCTTGTAATACTTTATTGATTGGTTTGATAAGTAAACATGTTAGGATGCTACGTGTGTTAGTGTCTTGTGATGTTTGTGTAAGAGGTTATTCTTATTATGCTTATGTTGTTTAACGATAAGCCGTTGTGCTAGTATTATATCACTCACCTCTTGACATGATACCGGGGGTTAAGCTGCCCTCCGATGTGGGGTATACCTCAGGCAGTCTGTGTGACTATGATTCGAGATACCTCATGCGGGTCCAGGTGGCCTATGCGGAGCTACGAGAGTCCAGGTTAGTGTGCGGCCTATATGGTCATGCGGTCTATGTGGCCATGCGGACTGCGAGTCCAGGACGATGCCGGGGAGTAGCTACCCTCGATGCGGGGAATACCTCATGCGGGCCTATGTGAGTGGCCTATGCGGAGTGCGGAAGTTCCGAGATTAGACGCGCGCATTTGATCTCTGCGAAAGTGGCGGCCGATCATTTGGCGGTCTAGACAGACCTCGTGATACAGTTTATGACCTTGTTGGTACTGTGAGTTTTAGTAGTCGGCTATGCCTTCGTACTTACCCCGTACGGTTTTATTATGACACAGGTGGGACCTGGTGTTCATGTGTATTCCTTAGTGCTTTTATATCATAGGCTCGCGGTGAGGAAGGTATTCCACGGGCATGATTGATGTTGTGGGCGTGAGACCCATAGTTATATTTGAGTGGTGACTTTGAGGGCGTGAGTCCCTGACTTGACATGACTGCTTATTTATTGTGAACTGTAGTTTGGTTATCATACATGTCTCCTGCTTTATATAGACTACCATGATTTCATTTACTGATTTTCGATTTCACATACTTGGTACTGTTATCGACCTCCTTCGGGGCCGCGTCACGCCGTAGTGGTAGGTACACCGCCGTCGATCCTCGCTCTTATGATCACAGTTCAACGTTTTGGGAAGCTCCGTTTCTCCGGAGGCTTATCAGTGGTATAGTCCCCTGTAGTTGTAGGTACTTACATTCAGGGGTATGGCGGGGCCCTGTCCCGCCATTGTTGTTATATCATTCTTAGAGGTCTGTAGTACTGTTGTGGGCAGAGTTTGTAAAAGGGATGTAACTGTTCGGGTTCAAGTTATATATAAGCTGAAAGGCAATTTTTCTCAGATAAAGTGTTTCTCATTCATATTATTTTATGTCTTGTTTTATATTCCGCTGATTACTCTGATGTATGTCTACTTGGGTGCCCGGGTAAGGCACCAGTCACGGGCCCGGGTTCGGGTCGTGACACAAACACACACAATACCCCTCAATATCTATAGCTAATTATGTATTTCTATTATAGTCTAGTGAAAGTAAACTATAGCCTACCTCAAAGTCAAGCAGGTGCCATGAACTATCTGAATTGCATCATCCCTTTTCGTATTATCTCCGAATGTGCAACGTCTAACAATTATAAATTTTATATTAACACATTGTTCTAATGATATCAAACATGTCTTGTAAGAAATTCAGGGTGAAAGCAAATCTAAAACCTCATCCCAAACCCAAAGGGTCAAAATGGTAATATTATTACACTACTACATTTTGACCTAATGCGACGCCCCAGGTAGGTCTAATGCGACGGGCATTGTAGTGTCGTCGCATTAGATGTGGATAATGCGATGGGTACACATTATAATTCGTGGTCGTTGCATTAGATAGGCTAATGCAACAACTCATATGGGCTAATGCAACGTCCCAACATGGTCGTCGCATTAGCCTATCTAATGCAACGGCTCTCGAAGGCTAATGCGACGGCCCATTTGTTTTAATATCCCTAAATTAGATGACGGGAAATTCATTACCCGCGCATTTCAGCCCTTCTCCTCTTCAATTCCTAATCCCTAGTGGTTGCATCCCCTTCCCCTAGATCGTCGTCGCATTACCCTACCTCGCCGTCGCTGTCGTCGTCACCTTACCCTTCCACTACTCGCTGTCGCGTTCAGCAGCAGCAGTACCATCGTTGAACTGCTCTTCCCTCTTCTCCAAGGTTAGATTATGTTTTAGCGTCGTTTTACCTTCCCCTTTCATGTGTTACCAGTATTAATTCAAGGTTAGATTAATGTATGTGTATAGATTTGCTCAGTTTTATCGTCGTTACGTCGTCGAACTGCTCAAATCGAATTTCTCAGATTTTATTCATTATTATTCCAACATTTTGTTTATTTATAAAATGTATTTCCAAATTAAATTACAGAGAATGTTTGTAATTTACCGTCGTTGCGTCATCGTTTTACATTTTTTTTACTGTATGTTTTTCCAGATTTTGTTTATTAGTCTTCTAAATATTACATTGAGGAAATGGACTGTGGAACTAAGGAGTAGTGGATGGCTGCCAAATGGAGTGATGAATATGAACGAGGAGTAGACGAGTATATTAAAAAGGCTTCTGCTACAAAGTCTCAAGGAAACCAAATTTGTTGTCCATATGGTAGTTGTCACTATTATTGAAAGCATGATAATGTTGTGAGAGATCACGTAATATGTAATGGTTTTGTGCCAAGAACAGATAAGTTATCTGAATTAGGGATCGAAATTGAAAGAGAAAGAACTAATCTGGATCATGATGAACAATCAAATATGGATGATTGCAATGATGACATAGTAGGGTTGTTGAACGATGCTCGTGATGTTTTACAGAGGGGCTGAATGATGAGGCAAAAAAGTTTTTCAAGTTAATTGAAGAAGGTCGGGAGGAACTATATCCCGGATGCAAGAAACATTCAAAGTTTTCCTTTATGATTCGACTATTTATTTTGAAGTGTGATCACAGACTTACCAATGTTGCATTTGCTGATATATTAGAGCTTGTAAGGGAGGTGTTACCCGATGTAAAATTGCCTAAGTCTTTTAATGAAGCGAAGAGTGTTTTAAAAGTACTAGGGTTGGATTATACTAGTATATATGCATGCCCCAATGATTGCATGTTGTATTGGGAAGAACATGCAAAGCTACAAGCTGCCATGTTTGTGAGACTGTTAGGCGTATTTTGTATACGCCTTTTGAGTCATTTTTAGTTAGTATTTTACTCGTTTTTGTTGTGTTTAGTATAGTATTAGGTTTGTTTTTCTTTTTTTTGAGTCACAGCGGTTCCAAAAGGCAAAATGGCGAAAAGGAGCGAGAATTGGGAAGAAAAGGTGCTCCCGAGGCAAAAAAGACGAAAGTTGGCAAATCAGGACGAAGGATTTTCAGCACCGCGAAGCCAATATGCAGAATCGTGGTGCCATATTTACTGCGAAGCCACATGACTTTCAGCACCGCGGTGCCATTATGCAGAACCGCGATGCCATATTTGCTGAGAATGTGCAGGAGTTTGACCGCGCGTCTATATGCAGAATCACGCGCGCGGAAAATCTCGCCCAAGAAGAATTAGGTAAGGGCAGATTGGTCCATAGGGCACGAAATTTGGAACATATTTAAGCCCTAGGGATTGATGCTATGGGGGGTTGGTCATTCTACAACATAGCACAACACAAGACAACAAGGGAGGCTACAATTGGAGACTTAGTTCGCAGTAATTTCTTTTCTTTCATTTTTAATTCAGTTTATGTATGGATTTTGTGTTAGTTCTTAGCGTGACTATGGCTAGGAGCTAATCACTTTATTAGAGATTTCCTTATGAATCTCTTGAAACTTCTATTCATGAATTAATGCAGTAGTTTGATTTCTTCTTCACTTGATTAAAATTTAGTCAATAATTGGTATGAATATTTGATAATTAATTGATTACTAATTATCATAATATATATGATTTCGAATCAAGATCCGAGAGGAGAGATTTGGATATGCTGTAATTGACTAGACATAGGTTAAAATTGCGGACGACAGTACCCCGATACTTGTATAGCATTATAGGTTATTGTTCTTAATCCTCCTATGTGGTAAATCATATCATATAAATATAGAAGGGTAATGCACTGGGATTGAGTGATTATATGTCCTAACCGGAATATAAGACAATTTAGTTAACCGCTATCTTAACGTAGAAGAAGAAGTTATTCTAGTTGCATTAAGGATTGAATTGAGTGGATA
Source organism: Przewalskia tangutica (assembly GCA_029844215.1). Taxonomy (NCBI): domain Eukaryota; kingdom Viridiplantae; phylum Streptophyta; class Magnoliopsida; order Solanales; family Solanaceae; genus Przewalskia; species Przewalskia tangutica. Next base: position 74,550,908 of record CM056732.1, read on the forward strand.
GTCTAGGATTTTGTAAGCCCTAATTCATTCATAACTGATTATAACTTAGATAGCTTAGTAATTCTTGCAATTATTCTAGCAGTTAAACAAAAACCCAACTCAAATATCGATTGTCAAATAGATAACATAAAATAGATGAACGGTAATTAGAAACCAGTCTCTGAGGACGATATTCGATCTTATCAGACTATATTACTTGTCAACGATGCGTACGCTTGCGTGAGCATTCAAAATATCGCTAACAGAGACACCAAGATGGAAGTCGAATGATAAAGAGAATGACACACAACCTGAAAATGGAAAGATCCATAGGATTCCTAATAAGATCCTTAGGTACTTTCCAATAAAGAAAAGATTGCAAAGGTTATTTATGTGCGAAGAGACGGCGAATTACATGACATGGCATGCTGATGGACATGAAAAAGATCAGATTTTACAACATCCAGTGGATGGCCAAGCTTGGAAAGAGTTTGATTCTGTATACTCAAAGTTTGCAGAAGATCCGCGCAATGTGAGGTTGGGGGGTTAGCCACATATGGATTTAGCCCATTCAACTCGATGAGCATTGTTCATAGTACATGGCCTGTTATATTGATTAATTATAACTTGCCTCCATGGATGATTATGAAGCCAGTTTGATATTGACTTGACTTATCCCTGGTCCTTCTTTCCCGGGTAATGATATTGACATCTATTTGCAGCCACTAATCAAGGATTTGAAGGATTTGTGGGTGTCTGGGTTGGAAACTTACGATTCTTCAAGTAATTAAAGGTTTGACATACGTGTAACTTTGATGACTGCTATTAGTGATTTTCCAGCTTATGCAATGTTGTCCGGGTGGAGCACAAAAGGATATTTGGCATGCCCTTCATGTTATTATGAAACAAATTATGAGAGGTTTTCTTATAGTAATAAGAATTGCTACAGGGCCACTCGTAGATTTCTTGATCCAACTCACCCTTGGTGTAAAAGTAAAAGGAATTTTGATGGAAAAATTGAGGAAAGAAGTGAACCTATTCCTTTGAAAGGAATTGATATTGAGAATATGTTGTGTGATTTTCCAAATGAATTTGAAAAGAAGCGAAAGAAAAAGAGGAGTAATGATAATGATGATCCAAATCCATGGAGAAAGATATTCATACTTTTTCAGTTGCCATACTGAAAGCATTGTTCTAATCGCCATAATGTCGACCCAATGCATATCGAGAAAATTGTGTTTTATAATGTCATTGGAACATTATTAGACATACCGGGGAAGACTAGAGATCATGTAAGTGCTCGTCGAGATTTGATAGAACTTAAAATTATGCCAAAGCTTCAACCAATAGAATTAGAAGATGGTAGCGAAGAAATTTCATGCTCTCGCTTCTGGATGTCACTTGAAGAAAAGCGCAAGTTCTGTCAAGTCATAAAAAATGCTAAGTTACCACAAGGTTATGCTTCTAATATTGCTCGATGTGTGCATGTTGAAGAAAGGAAATCATAGGCTACATAAGTCATGATGCTCATTTTATGATGAATTACTTGCTCCCTATTGCTGTGAAAACAACATTACCCAAAGATGTTGCTACTCCATTGATAAGAATTTGTGCTTTTTTTCAGAGGCATATGGAATAAAGATATTGATCCTCGACATCTTGACAAACTTAAGTCAGAGATAGTTGAAATACTTTGCCTGTTTGAACAGATTTTTCCACCCGCATTTTTCGACGTAATGGTGCATTTACCTGTACATCTAGTGGACCAAATTAAGTTGGGTGAACCAGTTAGTTCAAGGTGTATATATGGGATTGAGAGGTATCTTCGAGAGTTAAAGTTGGATGTTCGAAACAAGAGCCGTCCAGAAGGCTCAATGGCAGAAGGATACCAAGCTAAAGAATGTATTACCTTCATTGCTAGACATCTGAAACGATCAAACTCATCCACAACTAATGTTAATAAGGATAGTGTCGCAAAATCATTTTTACCTAAGATTAGGAGTCCTATCAAAGGAAAGGGAAGGACATCAAAGAAAAAGCATTGTGGACACATGATTGATCAAACTACATGGACACAAGCACATCACTATGTCTTATTCAATTGCAATTGTGAGGAAGTTGAGAGATACATAAAGTAAGATGACAAACCATGATGATAATTTTTTACCTTATTTTTTATATGTATTATTCAATTGTATTGTGTTATTAAGATATTTGTTTTTCTATTTTTTATCACAGTGAACACAAAACGCGTGTAAGCATCAAACGGAAAAGAAAATGGGATAGTGCACAAAATCACAATAAAGATTTCATTGATTGGTTTAGGAGGAAAATTGAAGTGAAACTTCAAGAAAGTCAAGACATTATGTTACACCCCGTAATACCAGGACTACTAATTGAGAACGTGATTAAGGATTTAAGATTTGAATTTTGGAAGGAAAGAATAATTACATTTTCTTAAGGAAAATTTCGGAAAAAAATGTGACGACGGAAAAATTATTAACTTGGAGTATAATACTTCTAATTGGATTTATGGACTTAGTATTGGATTATAAGGTGTTGGAATTGATAATATGGGGTCCGCCGAGAATTTCACAATTTCGCGGGGACCTTCGAAAAATTATAATATTTTGGACCAATCGGAGGGGGATACGTGGCACCCCTCCACTTGTCTTGCTAAGATGACAACAAATTAGATATTTTGAGAGGGGACAAGTGGACATGTGTCCCACTCCACTTGGCTATACATATCCAAGTCTTGCAAGACTTGGATCACTTTACACTTAGACCAAAAAATAAGCTCTCATCTTCTCCCCTTTAGCTCCATAATTTCGAGAGCCCCTTGGCTAAGAACAACCATTGTTGATCAATTTATTTCTCCAAGATTAAGCCCTTAAACCAAGTGCTAAGCCTAGATTAATATTCTACACGTTTTTACTTGTCTTGGCCGAAAGTTGATGCCAAAACCCTAGGGGTTCCGTCGACTTTTTGGAAGTGAGATTCAAAGAGAAGTTGCTCCTAAGGTTATAGGGAGTACATATATGTGATTGGAACTTGAAGAAGTGGAGCGAAATGAAAACTGCGCACCAATAAAGACCGGACTGTTTTGGGGCGTTTTTGGGCAAAAAATGAGGTAAAAGATCTTCTTCTTTTAAATTAATTGGATATTACTTATTGTTATTATGTATGGATGAACTTGTGTTAGAAAATAATGAAGAATAAAAAGCGTTTGAGCAATTTTTGGGGCTAAAACCGATTTGGGACAGATTTGGTGCAAATGGAATTCGTTGGTTATTGTCGTTGTTATCTTCACCTATTGCATGCTATAATGGATTAATATTGTTGTTAATAAGTTGTTATAACTTATGTAGAAGTTTTGGAACTCGAATTGGAATAAAATGGATTAAGGAACGAGTTATCGGGTTGTAGTTGTTGTGGCCGAGAAACTGCCCAAAATTGTTAGACGTTGTTGTGTCGTTTAGTGGACTGTTTTGAGGTATTAAATTCTGGAAATTTAGTTGTTGTTATGCATGTTTAAGTGTAGTAGTTGCTAATGAAAGTCCTAAGGGAATAAGGGTGTGGAAAGGCGTTAAAAGGCCTCACATTTTACCCTCGTTATGGTTGGATTGCGGACTGTTTTTATGGGCTGATTTGTGGACTATTTTGTATAACTGTGGGGCAGAATTTTACACGTCCAGTTAGGCGTGTAATCCCCTTTGGCTAACTGTTGGTTGTGCCTTAAATGTGGCTTGTTGGTTGATGAATACGGGCCTTGGAAAAGGTGGAAAAGTACGTAGAAACAAAGGAAGTGCTGCCCAATTTTTCCGTAGAATTAGAGGGCCATTATTTGGTATAAGTCCTACACTTGATAGCTTGTAGTTGATAGAAGTGCTATTGTCATTTTAGGTTGAAGTACTACGTGTAGCACATTCTACTTGGCTTGTGGAATAGCCAATAAGGTTGAAGTGCATTGGAGCGTATTGCTACTTGTCGTTTGGGTTAGTCGCCAACGAGGTCTAGGTACACAGTTGTGGATCCGCGAGCTTAGGATCCTTGTTCAGCATTTTGAGATGGCTCCAAGTTCCGGAGTTTGTCATTATGACTAGGTATATTCAGGGGTACGGTGGGGCCTTGTCCCGTAATAGTTGTTGTCACCTTCTTAGAGGTCTGTATTCATATGTGGGTTGGACTGGTGTAAGTTGTATTTACATTGTTGTACAGCGTAGACCCTTTCGGATGATTTATATTTATACGGAAGCCTTTCCGGCTTTGCCTTTGTTTTAAAAAAAAAATGAGTGTTATTTATCTTCCGCGGTTTGTTTATATTGTATGGGTAGAAGGGTGCCCAGGTAGGGGCACCAGTCACAGGCCCGGGATTTGGGGTGTGACAGTGTGGTATCAGAGCAGTTAGTCCTCGACATGTCTACATACCGTGTATAGTAGAGTCTTGTTTATCGATGTGTTGTGCACCACGTCTATAAACAGGAGGCTATAGTACATTTAGGATTGGTTTCCCTTCTTCTCACTCTGAGATCGTGCGATAGAGCTGTGTTGTTATGGTAGTCTCTCCCTAACGTGTTATTTTGATTGCAGATATGAGAAATGCAACAGTGACCCAGAAAGGATTATATGGACTTCGTATCCAAGTTGGTAAAACTATTGCACAGTTGGTATAATGATGATATGTATCTGTACGAGCGTATTTATTTGGGGTCATATGTGCGTTGCCTAGAATGATTATGAGTTATCATGAGTTGGTTAAGCCTTAATAATTACTTGGAAGGTGTGAAACAGTTTATTGATTCCACACCTAGACTTTATATATGTACTTATTTGGAATAGTCAAGAGGTAATGAACTGACTAAGATTGTGATAGACTCTTGAAAGATCAGGTTTAATTGACTTATGGACATACCATGTTATTAGATTAAGTTGTGTTGTATGCTTAAGTGAGATGCATTAATAATATTTTTATGGAGTAAATATGGTTGTTGTGATTAATACATCATGATATTAAGATTATGAGAAACTATCTTACCCGTATGAGGGGAGAGATAATGTAAGATTGGGACATGGAATAATCGAGAATCATGGAATACTAGCTAACTATTGAGACCTTAGATGAACATTCGAGGACGAATGTTTCTAAGGGGGGAAGGATGTTACACCCCGTAATACCAGGGCTACTAATTGAGAACGTGATTAAGGATTTAAGATTTGAATTTTGGAAGGAAAGAATAATTACATTTTCTTAAGGAAAATTTCGGGAAAAAATGTGACGGCGGAAAAATTATTAACTTGGAGTATAATACTTCTAATTGGATTTATGGACTTAGTATTGGATTATAAGGTGTTGGAATTGATAATATGGGGTCCGCCGAGAATTTCACAATTTCGCGGGGACCTTCGAAAAATTATAATATTTTGGACCAATCGGAGGGCGACACGTGGCACCCCTCCACTTGTCTTGCTAAGATGACAACAAATTAGATATTTTGAGAGGGGACAAGTGGATATGGGTCCCACTCCACTTGGCTATACATATCCAAGTCTTGCAAGACTTGGATCACTTTACACTTAGACCAAAAAATAAGCTCTCATCTTCTCCCCTTTAGCTCCATAATTTTGAGAGCCCCTTGGCTAAGAACAACCATTGTTGATCAATTTATTTCTCCAAGATTAAGCCCTTAAACCAAGTGCTAAGCCTAGATTAATATTCTACACGTTTTTACTTGTCTTGGCCGAAAGTTGATGCCAAAACCCTAGGGGTTCCGTCGACTTTTTGGAAGTGAGATTCAAAGAGAAGTTGCTCCTAAGGTTGTAGGGGGTACATATATGTGATTGGAACTTGAAGAAGTGGAGCGAAACGAAAACTGCGCACCAATAAAGACCGGACTGTTTTGGGGCGTTTTTGGGCAAAAAATGAGGTAAAAGTCCTTCTTCTTTTAAAGTAATTGGATATTACTTATTGTTATTATGTATGGATGAACTTGTGTTAGAAAATAATGAAGAATAAAAAGCGTTTGAGCAATTTTTGGGGCTAAAACCGATTTGGGACAGATTTGGTGCAAATGGAATTCGTTGGTTATTGTCGTTGTTATCTTCACCTATTGCATGCTATAATGGATTAATATTGTTATTAATAAGTTTTTATAACTTATGTAGAAGTTTTGGAACTCGAATTGGAATAAAATGGATTAAGGAACGAGTTATCGGGTTGTAGTTGTTGTGGCCGAGAAACTGCCCAAAATTGTTAGACGTTGTTGTGTCGTTTAGTGGACTGTTTTGAGGTATTAAATTCTGGAAATTTAGTTGTTGTTATGCATGTTTAAGTGTAGTAGTTGCTAATGAAAGTCCTAAGGGAATAAGGGTGTGGAAAGGCGTTAAAAGGCCTTACATTTTACCCTCGTTATGGTTGGATTGCGGACTGTTTTTATGGGCTGATTTGTGGACTATTTTGTATAACTGTGGGGCAGAATTTTACACGTCCAGTTAGGCGTGTAATCCCCTTTGGCTAACTGTTGGTTGTTCCTTAAATGTGGCTTGTTGGTTGATGAATACGGGCCTTGGAAAAGGTGGAAAAGTACGTAGAAACAAAGGAAGTGCTGCCCAATTTTTCCGTAGAATTAGAGGGCCATTATTTGGTATAAGTCCTACACTTGATAGCTTGTAGTTGATAGAAGTGCTATTGTCATTTTAGGTTGAAGTACTACGTGTAGCACATTCTACTTGGCTTGTGGAATAGCCAATAAGGTTGAAGTGCATTGGAGCGTATTGCTACTTGTCGTTTGGGTTAGTCGCCAACGAGGTCTAGGTACACAGTTGTGGATCCGCGAGCTTAGGATCCTTGTTCAGCATTTTGAGATGGCTCCAAGTTCCGGAGTTTGTCATTATGGCTAGGTATATTCAGGGGTACGGTGGGGCCTTGTCCCGTCATAGTTGTTGTCACCTTCTTAGAGGTCTGTATTCATATGTGGGTTGGACTGGTGTAAGTTGTATTTACATTGTTGTACAGCGTAGACCCTTTCGGGTGATTTATATTTATACGGAAGCCTTTCCGGCTTTGCCTTTGTTTTAAAAAAAAATGAGTGTTATTTATCTTCCGCGGTTTGTTTATATTGTATGGGTAGAAGGGTGCCCAGGTAGGGGCACCAGTCACAGGCCCGGGATTTGGGGTGTGACACATTATTCCGAATCATATCTTATGGTTATCGAAATGACCTTCTTATATTGTTAAAAAGTACACAGGGTACTCTACTAACGGATATGAGTTTCATACCATGAAGCGTGACACGAAGTGTGTAACTCAAAACAATGGATTCACTCTCACAGCCGTAACACATAGCTTTGCGAGTTCTAAAGATCAAAATCCTATACTGGGAGATGTCAATTATTATAGTTCAATACAAGACATCATTGAGATATCTTATCATGGGCATTTTAGTGTTGTCTTGTTCAAATGTTTGTGGTTTCACTCAGAAAAAGATGATGATGAGTTTATCACGGTTAACATGAATAAGACAATTTATGTAGAAGAACCATTTATCTTGGCATCTCAGGCACATCAAGTTTTTTGTTGAAAATTTAAACAAAAAGGGTTGGCAGTATGCTGTTGAAATCCCTCCTAGGGAAATTTCTTATGTTATTAAAATATCTAATTATTACTCGTGTTTTAACTTATTTTTACTTTCTAGTTAATTTTGTATCACATTTTGACTTATGTACTTATTTTTATATTTGTTGATATGTGCAGGTGAAAGCTAATAAGTCCAAATTTTCTGCTCCGCAAAGTCAGATTCCAGAGTATGAGCGACAACAGATTGAGAATTTGAAAATGAATACAGAATTTATGAATGCTCAAGGTGCTGGATATTTGGCTAATCAAATACTACGTAAAAAGAATCTTGGTTTGGATCGTCCAAGTAGCGATGGACATCGCAATGACCAGTTGGATGAAAGAGATGATGAGGCCACATGTGTATATGATGAAAGTGGTAACGAGGAGGAAACCACTAGCAATATGGGTGCAAAAATGAAGGTAAACGTTTGAACTTTTGAACCTGCAGCATCGATGTTGATGCGGTGCTCGAGGCGCCAAGAGCGCCAGCTAATCGTTGTTGCCGCCGACCACCGCCGCCATCGCTACAACTGATGTTGCTGCTGCTGCCTCGACCAGCTGTTGTTGCCTCGACCCTCTTATTGGTTGCATGATATTTTGGTGCCCAGATTTTCTAAAAAAGAGGTTACTTAGATTATTGGGTGCATGATATTTTGGTGCCCAGGTTTTTATAAAAAGAGAGTTCATTTTAATAATTGGTACACGACATGATGGTAACTTGGTTTTATTCCTTTGAGGGTCAAAAGAGTATTTAAAGGCATAGTTGACTCTTATTTTAAAAAAGGTACAGTTGAATCATTTTTATAAAGTAAAGTGATACAAATGTACGATGGTACAAATACAGTCTGATACAAAGAGTACAAAGTGGTACAAATGATACAGTCTGATATAAAGGGTACAGCAGTACAACGATACAGTGATACAGTGGTACAGTGGTACAGTGATACATCAATACAATGGTACAGTGGTATAGGGGTACAATGATACAAGGTACAATTGACTCTTATTTTTGGCACGATAGGATCTAGTAATTGATTTTTCATACTTGTCCCTGTCATTCTTTTGTACAGTTATGATCTTATTTACTGTACTTCATGTTTACATACTTGGTACATGTTAGATCGACTTCTCTCTGGGCTGCGTTCATGCCCGCATGTATTAGGTACTCAGTTGGGTGATCCGCGAGCTTAGGATCTTTGTTCAACGTTTTTGGGATAGCTCCAATGTTTCGGAGCTTGTCATTTTGGCACAGGTCTTCCATTACGGCTAGGTATATTCAGGGGTACGGCGGGGCCTTGTCCCGTCATAGTTACTGTCCAAACTCTTAGAGGTTTGTATTCATATGTGGGCTGGACTTGTGTGAGTTGTATTTATATTGTTGTACAGTTGTAGTCCCATTCGGGTGTTATATATTATGGCAGCCTTGTCGGCTTTGCCTTTGCAAAAAAAAAATGACGATGAGTGTTATTTAGCTTCCGCGAGTTACTTGTGTTGTATGGGTAGAAGGGTGCCCAGGTAGGGCACCAGTCGCGGACCCATGGTTCGGGTCATGACAGAGTGGTATCAGAACAGTTAGTCCTCGGAATATCTACAGACCGTGTGTAGTAGAGTCTTGGTTATCGGTGTGTTGTGCACCACACCCATAAACAGGAGACTATATGTTACACCCCGGAATTTCAGGATATGTTTATAAGAACGTACGTAAGACTCAACAATGTTAAGGTTTGAGACGAGTAAAAATTTATCGGAATTATGGAATTGTCGGAAAACGAAATATCATGATTTAACGGGAGGGCGACACGTGTCACCCCCCTTTATGGACATGGACGAAATGTGCAAGGGTGGAATGGTCATTTGACCATAATTTATGATGAAGTCTTGCAAAGCTTAGAGCTTGACAACCTTGACCAAGTCAATGACCCCACATAAGCTTGATATTTAATGAATCTCATCCAAACATCACAAGTGTTCTAATCCTAACCCTCCAATTGGTTATATATGCATCCATTGTGCAAGACAAGGCTATTTTTACACTTAGAAAATTTCATGAAGCTTGTGCTTCATACTATGCTCTCGGGTTTGAGGGTTAGGGAGAGACAAAAAAATTCAATTGTTGTCCAATAATCTCCCTACTTTAAACCAAGGTACCTAAGGGTATTGTAAGTGTTTCTCAATAGAAAGATCCCGGAAAAATGATGTTTTCGTATTAGTCGCAAGGCAAAAACCTAAGGGGTTATTCAACTTTGAAGTTGGAACTTGAAGAAGAGTTATTCTTAAGCTTCTAAGGGTTGCTTGGAGTGGATTGGAACGTCGAAAGGAGGAGCTAAAGTTGCTAAGGATCGACTTGTGATCTTGGATCAAAAATTGGGCTAAATGAGGTATAATCTTCGTTTTACTTTTGTAATTGAAGATTTCATGTTATGATAAGTTATAAGTGGTCATGTGATATGTGTTATGAAGTTTGATAAGTGTTATGGAATTGGAAGCTCAAAATCCGAAAATGACATATTTAGCCATTTGAAATTGAAATCCAATTTGATCGATAAATTGAATTGTCGCATGTTACCTACTTGGAGAATGTAGTAGCTATAGTCAATTGCGGCTTGTTATCATATTATGCTACCATTTTGGATTGAAATGGAAATTGAATAAGAATTGGTATTGTTATATACATTGTGGCCGAAATTGGACTAGTAGTTGTATTAGTTTGTTATCGTCATGGGGCGGAATTTTACACGTCTAGTAGGCGTGTAATCCCCTATTGATTAATTGCTTGGATTGTGCCTTAAATGTGGCGTGTTTGGTTATTGTATTCGGCCTTGAAAAGGTGGCAAAGTGAGTAGAAACAAAGGAAGTGTTGTCCGATTTTCCGTAGAATTTAGTGACTTGCACTTGGAATATTCTACGTTTGAAACTAGAAATTAATAGACGTACTATGGTCATTATAGGTTGACATACTACGTACGACGAAATGGACTTAGCAAGTGGATTAAACCGAAGAGGTATGTGGAACTTTCTTATCTCTTGAGCATGATTAAGTTATAAATGTATAGTACGGTAGACGTACAAGATTTTGACAATCTAGTCTATTTGATATCCTTGGCTTATTTTAAAGAATGTCCAAGTTGTTTGAGTTAGGGAATTAACTCACTTGTTTAAATATTAAGGATATCTTGGTTTTCAAAAGTTAAGAGACTTTAAGTATGTTGAAAGTATTTTAATACTTGTTTTGTGGGAAAATTTAAGTCTCTTGGTTATAAGGAAAGAATGTAAATTGCTAATGTATAAGGCTAGTATAATAGCTTTATGGAAAGTTTAAAGAGTGGTTTACTCTAAGTAACTTAAGTATGTTAAGGGACTTGAAGAGTTTTAAAGAATGTGATACTTGTTTCGTCTTAAACGTATAAGTCCCTTGGAAAGGAAATTGTACTTGACTAAGGTATAAAGTGAATATAACGACTTTATGGGGAGTTGGTTATATTGGCTTTATGGAAAGATAAATGGCTTGATTTAATGGAAGGCAATTCGATTTTAAGGCATCAATTGCCTAAAGCTTTATAAGAAAAGGAGTCACTTGATTAAGAAACTTAACTTTATTTCTAAGGGTGTTGTGACTTGCCTTGAAATGTAATTTGAACTTGATACTAGGATTTATAGTATCTTGGAAGTTTTCTACCAAAAAGAGTCATTGGTTTTAAAGAATAGAAGTACGTAGTACTTTGGGTTAAATTCCCGGATTTCTACAAAGAACATGTTAGTGCCTTAGGTAAACTAAAATGAGAGTGTATATAAACAAGAATAATAAGAAGTTAGGGGATTTCTTAACTTGCTTATGTATTGTAGGATAAGCCGGTAGTGCTTATGTTATGTAGCCGGATTGTGCTAGTGATATATTATTCGTTGCGGGGTCATTCCCCGGGGTTGTGGCATTGCATATCTCCGTGGATTTGCTACCCACGATGCGAGGAATACCTCATGCGAGTCCGTAGGGCTCATGCGGGTGAAATAGTCCCATGCGGGCGGGTCCAGCCTATGCGAGGAATACCTCATGCGAGTCCGTAAGGGCTTATGCGGGTGAAATAGTCCCATGCGAGGAATACCTCACGCGGGTCCACGTGATCTATGCGGGTGAAATAGTCCCAGGAATAGGATTGCTTATTGATCTCGCGCGGTGGTCCCGCTGATCGTGAGCTTTCTACGTTATATTGTAAGTATACTCCTATTTACTCTCATTGTTAGTAAGGCACATGTTAATCGTTAATTGAGTTATCATACATGTCTCCGCTTATTTTAGACTTATGATTTCATTACGCATTTTCGCCACATATTTGGTACATGTTGTCTCGACCTCCTTCGGGCCGCGTCACGCCGCAGTAGAGTACATTCTTGATCCTCGCTCTTAGGATCACTGTTCAGCTGTTGAGAAGCTCCTTTATTCCGGAGGCTTATCCCTGGTATTGTCGGTTATTGTACATTCAGGGGTATGGCGGGGCCCTGTCCCGCCAGAGTTTTTATTCTTAGAGGTCTGTAGTCACATTGTGGATTGGGTTGAAAAAAAAATGTACTGTTTTATTGATATGGTTTTCAGAAGGTGGCCTTATCGGCTAGCCTGTTGTTATTTTATGTTTAAGTACGTTTTCAGATGTGTATGTTCCGCTGCTATTCTCTGAGGTATACCGAAAGGGGTGCCCAGGTAGGGCACCAGTCGCGGGCCCGGGGTCGGGTCGTGACACTATAGTACATTTAGAATTGGCTTCTATTCTTCTTACTCCAAGATCGTGCGATAGAGCTGTGTGGTTAGGGTAGTCCCTCCCTAACATATTATTGTGATTGCAGCTATGAGAAAGCGACAGCGGCCCAGAAGGAGAATATTTGGACTTTGTATGCAGGTTGGTAAAATTGTTGTATAGTTGGTGTGATAATGATATACATCTCTACGGACATATTTATTTGGGGCCATGTGTGTGTTGTCTGAAGCAATTGTGGGTTATAATGTGATGGTTAAGTTTTATAAATTGCTTGGAAGGTGTGAAACAGTTTAATGAATCCACATCAAGGTTATATATGTGCTAATTTGGAATAATTAGGAGGTGATGAGCTGTCGGAAGGGTGATGAACCCTTATGAGATCATGTTTAATTGACTTAAGGACATACCATGTTGTTAGATTAAGTTGTGGTAAATTCTTAAGTGTTGTGTACAGATAATATTTGTATGGAGTAAATAGGGTTGTTGTGATTAAGACAACATGATTTGAGATATTGAGAAGCCATCTTGCCCGTATACGGGGAGAAATAATGTAAGCTTGGGACATGAAATATTTGAGGATCTTAGAGTATTGGATAATCGATGAGACCTTAGATAGACAAGGCCTTCAAGAGTAAAGTATTTTATGTGTGATTGTGGTTAAAATACATAGTATATGTGAAGTATATTAGAGATGATGATTCCTTGGTTGGAGTATAAATCACTTGTGATTGATGTTGATGATTGTTGAGCCGATTAGAAGTGGTATTATCGATTTTAAGGAACTGTAATAGGACCTTAGGAATGTGACTTTGATTACAAAGGAAGTACAATGTGCTAAAGACTATGACGAAGTCTGTATAGCTTGAGACCCTTGATGAACATTCGAGGACGAATGTTTCTAAGGGGGGAAGGATGTTACACCCCGTAATACTAGGGCTACTAATTGAGAACGTGATTAAGGATTTAATATTTGAATTTTGGAAGGAAAGAATAATTACTTTTTCTTAAGGAAATTCCAAAAAAATTGGTATATGGAATTATTATAGTATATTGAAGTTTTGGATTTTTTAAGTCTCGGATTTGGTCATGGGGGTCCCACAGGAAATTTTACGATTTTGTGGGGCCCACAAGATTTTTAGATATTTTGGCCAAGTATAGAATGTTTTTGTGAAGAAATAATTTTGGATCAATAGGAGGGTGACACGTATCACCCCTCCACTTGTCTTGAAAGACTTCATCACTTTAGATATTTTGGAGACAAGTGGGTCCCACTCCACTTATCCATACACTTGGATAGATATTTATATATATGGATTAACTTGCAAGACTTCCCACACTTAGTCATTTTCAAGAAATAATATCTCTTTCTTCCTCTCAATGTTACTCTCGGCCATAGGGGTCTTTGAAGACCAAGATTTATAATCTTCCAAGCTTAGTTCACTAATACAAGATCAAGAACCCTAACCAAGTGTTAAGCCAAGATAATACACCAATAATCTCTTTTGGCCGAGAATGAGGGTGAAACCCTAGGCTTGTTCGTCGACTTTTTGGAGGTGAAACGTGAAGGTAAGATGAGTGTAAGGTTGTATAGGATACATGTATGTGATTGGAACTTGAAGAAGTGGAGCGAAACGAAAACTGCGAGCCAATCTTCCTCGGACTGTTTTGGGCGATTTTTGGGCTAAAAATAAGGTAATGGTTCTTCTTCTTAAAGTAATTGGATATTACTTATTTTTGATATGTATAGATGAGCTTGTGCTAAGAATAATGAAGGATAAAAAATATTTGGGCCATTTTTAATGGTGTTGGCCGAATTGGGCATTTTGGGCGTCATTGGATTTGCTGGTTATTGTTGTGGTTAGTTACACTTGTCGCATGTTATAATGGAGTAATATTGTTGTTAATAAGTTGATATAACTTATACAGAAGTTTTGGAACTTGAATTGGGATAAAAAAGATTAAGGAAAGAGTTATCGAATTGTAGTTGTTGGCCGTTGAATCTATAAAACTGTTGGACGTTATTATGCAGTTTTTATGGAATGTTTTGTGGTGTTAGGCTGCTGTAAAATCAGCCACCTATTTGCATGATTAATGTGGTAATTGTTAATGGAGGTCATAAGAGGTTAAGGGTGTAGAAAGGTATTAAAAGGCTTCACTTTGTACCCTTGTTGTTGTTGGATATTAGACTAATTTTTATGGACTATTTTGGTAGATTAAGGGGCTGAATTTTACACGTCAAGTAGGCGTGTAATCTCCTTTGGTTAACTGTTGGTTGTGCCTTAAATGAGGCTTGATTGTTGTTGAATTTGGGCCTTGGAAAAGGTGGAAAAGTACGTATAAACGGGGGAAGTGCTGCCTAAATTTCCATAGAATAAGAGGATCATTACTTGGTATAAGTCTTATACTAGTGTGTATGAAGTTGATAGAAGTATTATTGTTTTTATAGGTTGAAGTGCTACTTGTGGCATATTCTATTTGGCATGTGGAATAGTCGATAAGGTTGAAGTACCTATTCGGGGCGTATTCTACTTGTCGTGTTGGTTAGTCGTCAATGAGGTATGTGAACCTCTTCCTTATCTCCTTTGGCCTGTTCTTCGTGTGAACCATAATTGTGGTATTGTTTCAAAAGTTATTCTACTCTTAGAAGTTAAGGAGTATTCTTGTTATTGATTCTATGCTAAAGACATGTCTAAATTATTCCTAAGTCCTTACCAAGTCTTATGGGAGATGTTGGTAAGAGCTTTTAGTAAACGTTGGAGTCGAATTGATCTTGCTAGTTACAGTACTAATGAGAAAATGGTATCGAACAAGCCATTGCAACATTAATAAAAAAGAAATCGACAATCTATTATATTGAAATGAGTAGAATTTTCCATCTGCATAGAAGCTAAGATATAACCAGTTCGTTTTACACTTTCTAGGTTCACATCTGATTAGATAAGATCATGATTAATATATAGCCTAATGGCTTATAAAATAGATTAATTTGGCAATTCGGATCCGTTATCACCATGCAAATATTTCCATAATATTAGACAGAGGAGCGAGACGAATTAGATTATCGAGTTGGTACAAACGACGAGTGGACCCTATACTTGACTTGATATTTATAACTGAGCGGATCCTAATCCTTAGTGATATTCTATTGATAGTACTTGGGGTTTCTAAAATGAAAGATTATTATATATATCCTATTGATAGTACTTTGAGTTTCTAAAAGAAATGTTTTTATATGTGATTGGTACATGATATGTGGTGCCACACATTTCTAAAAGGAAAGTTTTTTATATGTGATTGGTACATGATATGTGGTGTCACACATTTTCTAAAAGGAGGTTACTTAGATTATTGGGTGCATGATATTTTGGTGCCCAGATTTTCTAAAAAGATAGTTGATTAGATTATTGGGTGCATGATATTTTGGTGCCCAGATTTTCTAAAAAGATAGTTGATTAGATTATTGGGTGCATGATATTTTGGTGCCCAGATTTTCTAAAAAAAATAGTTGATTAGATTATTGGGTGCATGATATTTTGGTGCCCAGATTTTCTAAAAAGATAGTTGATTAGATTATTGGGTGCATGATATTTTGGTGCCCAGATTTTCTAAAAAAAATAGTTGATTAGATTATTGGGTGCATGATATTTTGGTGCCCAGATTTTTAAAAAAAATAGTTGATTAGATTATTGGTTGCATGATATTTTGGTGCCCAGATTTTCTAAAAATATGTTACTTAGATTATTGGGTGCATGATATTTTGGTGCCCAGGTTTTTATAAAAAGAGAGTTCATTTTAATGATTGGTACACGACATGATGGTAATTTGATTTTATTCCTTTGAGGGTCAAAAGAGTATTTAAAGGCACAGTTGACTCTTATTTTAAAAAGGGTACAGTTGAATGTTCCGTTTTTAGTGATTACAAACTTATTAAGGAGGCCTTCACATGCGAAACCCCTTCCTACAAATGTTCCGTTTTTAGTGATTACAAACTTATTAGCCTTTAGCACTAGTCTAAAACCAGCATTCACTAATAAATTTCCCGAAATTAAATTTTGTTGAATTTCTGGGACATGCATCACATCTTTGAGAATCAGCTCCTTTCCGGACGTCATCTTAAGGATTCCCTTTCCTACCCCCAGCACCTCTGAAGAGGAGTTGTTGCCCATGAACAACTTCTTATCTGTGACTGGTGTATACGTGGAGAAAGCGTCTTTATTGGAACAAATATGACGGGTAGCACCCGTGTCCAACCACCATTGCGCCGAATTCTCAACAAGGTTTGCTTCTAGCACCACTGTTGAGAATTCTTCAATCATATCATCTAGGAGCGTGTCTTCGACGATGTTTACCTTATACATGCCTTTATCATGTTTTTGCTTGCGGCAGTCTTTGGCCATATGACCAACTTTACCATAATAGTGGCATGTTCCCTTGAACTTTTCAGTTGTTTGAGATTAGCCATCCTTCTGGAACTTCCGCTTTTTGCTTGGATTCCCTTTTACTTTCGTCAGATTTGCCTTAGCCTCAGCGGGTTGTTTCCCCTTTGACATGGCCTTCTTATTCTCCTCTTGAATCTGAAGTTTGACAATAAGTTCGTCTAAAGTCATCTCGTTCGTTTTTGTCACGCCCCGAACCGACGGGCCGCGACTGGTGCCCTACCTGGGCACCCTTGTACCCATACATCACATATAACAAGCGGAAGCTTAATAAAAACTCATAATCTCATAATAAAGAGATCTTTTCCCCTGAACTGTCATATAATAAAATAGGCAAGCCATACATCACATCGCATGGGTCTTTATACCCGCATGAGTATCTATACTCGCATCACAAATCTTGTCCGTGGAATCATATACATATAATATTCATGGGACTCGAACCCGCATTGGTCATTATACCTGAATGAGTATCTATACTCGCATCACGGATCTTGTCCGTGGAATTATATACATATAATATTCATGGGACTCGAACCCGCATGGGTCTTTATACCCGCATGAGTATCTATACTCGCATCACGGATCTTGTTCGTGGAATCATATACATATAATATTCATGGGACTCGAACACGCATGGGTCTTTATACCCGCATGAGTATTTATACTCGCATCACGGATCTTGTCTGTGGAATCATATACATATAATATTCATGAGACTCGAACCCGCATGAGTCTTTATACCCGCATGAGTATCTATACTCGCATCACGGATCTTGTCTGTGGAATCATATACATATAAACATTACCGGCCCATTATGGGACTCTGTGAAATAGAATAATAACACTTGCACGAATAGTTATCATGACCAACCCTATGCCCTTTAAATCATCTTCGACTCTCAATAATATCATTTAAAATGAACTTCCATTTTAGAAAAGCCAAGACACTATCATATCATGTATAAATCATTAAGATGAACTTTCATTTTAGAAAAGCCAAGGTACCAACATATTATGTACCAATCATAGATAATGAACTTTCATTTTTGAAAAGCCAAGGTACCAACATATTATGTACCAATCATAGATAATGAACTTCCATTTGTAATATCAAAGGCACTTATCATATCATGTAATGTTAGGGACTAGAACCCAAAAGTACTATGTACGTCCACCGTACATTCATTTTATAAAAAGAGTCATATCATGTATCACTAGGGACTCAATGGAATCATGTACGTCCATCGTACGCCCATTTTATATAAATGTTATGCCAAAGAAGAAATGATAGTTTCACATACCTTATAGGCTATACCAACTTGATAACTAGAATACATCTCAATGTACTTCAACCTATAACAACAATAACACGTATATCAACTCATGCTTACTAGTGTAAGACATATACCAAGTAATGGCTCTCTTTTCTTATAAACATTTGGGCAGCAATTCCCTATTTATACATACGTTTCCACCTTACAATAAGGTCAATAGCATCAATAACCAAGCACCAATTAAGGGCATAACCAAAAAATAAACCAAGGTGATTCACACGCCTATTTCTCACGAAAACATCCCCTTAATCCTTACTAAAACAGTTCATACTCCAACAACAATGAGGGTAAGATATGAAGTCTTTCTACACCTTTCTACACCCTCGTTCCTTTAGGGCATACGTTAGAAATTACCACATCTAAACATGCATAAACCGTTACTAAATTTCCAGCATATACACGCATAAAACAGTCCCTAAAAATAGCAAAACAACGTCCCACAGTTTCATGCAGTTTTTTGCCAACAACCAAACCAAAGCTTTTTTTCACAACTCTTTATAATCCAATTCGTTACAACACTTTTATGTAAACAGTTTATACTTTCAATAACAATATTTCCTTCATCTAATAACTTGTAACAAGTGGTGATAACAACAACAATAACCAACGAGTCCAAGTAAGGAAAATAGTCAAGAATCGTCAACATGCTAACAACAACCACATGCATTTTCTTACTTCCAATCCTTCTAAATACATGTTCATCCATTAACTATAACATAATTTATCTACAATAACTTATTAAGAGGAAGAACTCTTACCCAACTTAACCAAAACAGTCCACAAGTTCTCGGCTCACAATTTTCTCTTTGCTCCACTTCTTCAAGTTACAACAACACACATGAATCCTCTACAAGCTTGTAATCATCTTACTTCCTTGTTTTCCTTCCAAAAAGTTCATCCCAAGCTTAGGGTTTCTTGGACAAAATCTGTCCAAAACTGTGACCACCATTAAGAGTATTAACCTTGGCTTAGAACTTAGGTAGAGGGCTTAATCTTGGAAAATAAGTTGTCTTTGATCTTCACTTTTGCTATAGCTTGGTTCGAAATTTAGAGGTCAAGGGAAGAGAGAAGAGAAAGTTGGAGGAGAAGATATTATTTTGTGTGCTAAGTCTTGCTATACATATCTCTATATAGTTGTCAACTTGCAAGACAAGTGGGGAGGGACACATGTCACCCTCTCATTGGTCATAATTATCTCTTCACAAAAATATCTTTACACTTAGCCAATCTTGCAATACATATATATATATATATATATATATATATATATATATATATATATATATATATATATATATATATATATATATATATATATATATATATATATATATATATATTTGTTACACAAGTGGGAGGAACTCGTGTCACCCTCTAATTCACCCATAATTCTCTTCACAAAAATAATTTCATACTTAGCCCAAATTCTTAAAATTTCGATGGGCCCACAAAATTGTGAAATTTTTGGTGGACCCCATATTATCAATGTCAAGACTTCATAATACAATACTAAGTCCATAAATCCATTGGAAAGAATTTAACTACTAGTTAATAATTCTCGTCGTCACATTAGTCTCAAAAAAATTCCATATAAGAGAATGTAAAAATCATTTCCTTCCAACATTCAAATCTTACTTCCATAATCATGTTCTCACTTAGTAGCCATGGAATTACGGGGTGTAACATTCTTCCCCCCTTAGAAACATTCATCCCTGAATGTTCATAATAGGTCTCACGCTATACAAATCTCGTCATAGTCTCCTTTGACTATACATTTCAACCTATACTCGTTAGTGTCGGCGCCGCGACCCTGAATTACTGCCGCTCCTCTGAGGTTTCAGCATCGTGATCCTGCACGTCGGAACCGCGGTGCCGTAACTCCTGCAGCTTCTCTGAATATTCAGCACTACGGTCCTGCACGTCGGCACCGCGGTGCTGTGCCTGAAATCCACATCTCGCATTTTTCATCACTTAATCTCTTCTTCCTCTACAAGTTCTAACTATACTCAGCAACCCAAAGATGTCACACAGGGCCACAATATCACACATAGTCTCATTCATCAATCAAAATAGTCCTATAGGGATTGGAATTACCTGTAGGCATCGGGAACAAGTGAGGATACTTCTCCTTCATCTCACTACTCGTAATTATAAACAACTTCAATTCTTTTGACACTTGTTCACTCCTTTCTTTCTTGTCGTACTCTTCATAATTCCAAAATATTCTGGTATACATAAGTAATCTCAAACATTGCCCTGTTTCCAATCCTTGGCGTTACTACATCCAAACTTGGTCATTATACTTAGATTCAAATTCCTTCACTTGCCTCATGGCTAAGACTTTCTGTCAATGGCATTTTTAAGAAAAGATTTCCTTGCTCTCGTTAAGCTGTAAACCCATTACTTTCCCTATCTCGTAGAACTTTTGGTCAGTTCAAAAATGTTCATAGACATCTTTGTTTGCCTGACAATTTCTATTTTATAATGTCATATCCCTTGACATATATCATTAATGCCTACTTTATGCTTATATACATAGGCGCCATTGGCCTCTTTTCAATTGTTTATGTGCTAATCTCGAGCTTTACTCATTGTTACATCCGTTTACACACTTTCTGAAATGTGTGACTGCATATGTTGTGGAACTGATGTTTCATATGTTTAGACCCAATTCACTGTGTTACATCATCCAATGGATTGTCAAGCTTTCTTGTCTTATCATTATTAGGTCTCTCATCGACCGAGTACATATTCGTCTTACCTTTACATTTCCATTTCATGTTGCCTTGGGGGTTTCTTATCTCAAGTATTTCTCATACTATCTTCCTGAACATCAGAGGTTCGTCACCTTTGGCCGAAGGGTTCTTACTGTCCCTGCGCTACCATTGGTCCTTACACTATTATGGAGTAATCATACCTTTGTGAAACTTGTATCACTATAATTTCATTCACCTTTATCATTTTTGTCATAATCCTTCATTCTACTCATTATTAAACAAAATATTTCTACCTTGATACTCGATCATACAGTTCCATTCATACTTATTAACTGGTTTCATATTCTCACAACACTTCTTCGATCATTCCATAGTGTCATCCTCAATTATCCCCAACACACTATTTTTATCCCAAGGTTAGGTAAAATTGTAACATGTTGCTCAACGTAGCCAACGCCGAGGACCTTACCAGTCCAATATCTATAGCATACCTTAGCTTACTAACCTTGATACCTGTAATTCTTAATAATACGCAATATCGCCCTTTACGCGAGGAAGAGGGCTTATCTCCCTTTCAAAAATTTCCTTTCTAGCATTGTTCTCTGTTCCTCACTTACCACTGCTCCTTCTCTCACTATATTACTGGTTGCATGATCCCTGACGTATCATTTAGAGTATCACCCCTTTGTCCTTTATATTGAATATCCTATTCGCATTTCTCCTTACTTTTATCACGTTGTGGAATACCTTTGTATTCATATCTCCTTATATTAGCCATTGAATTTTTTTATCTCTGTTGACATAATTTTTTCCTTCCTTCATTCCACATCTGATGGTCCTTAGCACATTGTACTTCATTTGTAACCACAACCACATTCGTAGGGTCCTGTTGCGGTTTCCTCTATAATTTCAATCAACAAGCGTCACCTTAAAACGTGTAGATTTTCATAACCTACCAAATTTTCCAATGGTGTCTTCTGTTTTTCATTTGTATCACTTATACTCATCTTACCCCTGCGTATCAACTTGGGATAATTCGAAACATTGTGGCCATAGTTGCCACACCCAACCAACCTTTTGTACCTTTTACGGCACATTCCAGCAACTTGGTGAACATTTAGAACCCAATACACTTGCCATATTGTGCATTTAATTGCAAACAGAGGTAAAATACTCAATTCATAAAGGCCTAGTGATTTCTTAGATCATATACATATATTCATTTCATATAGACATAGGGCACACCAAGGAATAATCACAACCAATATACTTCATATCTTCATAACATTAAGCAATACAACAATCTTATCATTTCATATACCATACACCTCCACCAAGCTCAAATGTCAAATATCATATCCACGAATGTCTTGGATATCTAAGGTCTCAACGGTTACTTAATGTTCTAAGATTCTCAAATATTTTGCTTCCCAAGCTTACATTATCTCTTCCCGTATACGGGTAAGATAGCTTCTCATAATCTCAAAATCATGTTGTCTTACCCATAACAACCCTATTTACTCCATACCAACATTATTCGTACATATCACTTAAGCGTACAACATAGCTTAATCTAACAACATGGTATGCCATTAAGTTAATTTAACATGATCTTTTAAGAGTCTATCACAATCTCAGACAGCTCATTACCTCCTGAATATCCCAAATTAGCACATACATAAAGCCTTGATGTGGATTCATTACACGGTTTCATACCTTCCAAGCAATTGTTAAAGCTTAACCAACTCATGATAACCCACAATCACCTCAGGCAACACACACATGGCCCTAATAAATATGTTCGTATAGATGCACGTCATCATCATACCGACTATTCAACAATTTTACCAACCTGTATACAAAGTCAATATATTCCCCTTCTGGGCCGCTGTCATTTCCTTTGGAGGCATAGCTGCAACCACAATAATTCGTTAGGATGGACTATTCTAACAACATAGCTCAATCGCACGATCTTAGAGTAAGAAGAATAGAAACCAATACTAAATGTATTGTAGCCTCTTGTTTATAGGTATGGTGCACAACACACCGATAACCAAGACTCCACTAGACACAGTATGTAGACATTCCGAGGACTAACAGCTCTGATACCATTTTTGTCACACCCCGAACCGATGGGCCGCGACTGGTGCCCTACCTGAGCACCCTTTTACTCATACATCACATATAACCAGCGGAAGCTTAATAAAAACTCATAATCTCAAAAAGGGATCTTGTACCCTGAACTGTCATATAATAAAATACGCAAGCCGACAAGGCTGCCATTATATACACAAACCCGAAATGAACTACAACTGTACATGTCCAACTCACACATGACTACAGGCCTCTAAGAGTATAACAGTAACTATGACGGGACAAGGCCCCGTCGTACCCCTGAATGTACATAAGCCTATAACGGCAAAACTGTACCAAAATGATAAGCCCCGGAATAATGGAGCTATCCCAAAAGCTAAGCAATGATCCTAAGCACGCGGATCACCAAGCTGAGTACCTACACCTGCGGGCATGAATGCAGCCCCCCGGAGAGGGGGTTAGTACAATAATGTACTAAGTATGAAAACATAAAGTACAATAAGTAAGATCATAACAGGCCAAAAGATGACAGGGACAAGTATGAAAATCAAATACCAGATCCAACCGTGCCATATAAAATAAGAGCCAACTGTACCTTTTTTAAACTGAGAGTCATGTCAAAATCAGGGACACCTGCCCATAGAATCATTATGCATATCCTATTCATGGGACTCGAACCCGCATGGGTCTTTATACCCGCATGAGTATCTATACTCGCATCACAAATCTTGTCCGTGGAATCATATACATATAATATTCATGGGACTCGAACCCGCATTGGTCATTATACCTGAATGAGTATCTATACTCGCATCACGGATCTTGTCCGTGGAATTATATACATATAATATTCATGGGACTCGAACCCGCATGGGTCTTTATACCTGCATGAGTATCTATACTCGCATCACGGATCTTGTCCGTGGAATCATATACATATAATATTCATGGGACTCAAACCCGCTGGGTCTTTATACCCGCATGAGTATCTATATTCGCATCACGGATCTTGTCCGTGGAATCATATACATATAATATTCATGGGACTCGAACCCGCATGAGTCTTTATACCCGCATGAGTATCTATACTCGCATCACAGATCTTGTCCGTGGAGTCATATACATATAAACACTGCCGACCCATTATAGGACTCGGTGAAATGGAATAATAACACTTGCACTTATAGCTATCATGAGCAACCCTATGCACTTTAAATCATCTTCGACTCTCAATAATATCATTTAAAATGAACTTTCATTTTAGAAAAGTCAAGGCACTATCATATCATGCATAAATCATTAAGATGAACTTTTATTTTAGAAAAGTCAAGGTACCAACATATTATGTACCAATCATAGATAATGAACTTTCATTTTTGAAAAGCCAAGGTACCAACATATTATGTACCAATCATAGATAATGAACTTCCATTTGTAACATCAAAGGCACTTATCATATCATGTAATGTTAGGGACAAGAACCCAAAAGTACTATGTACGTCCACCGTACATTCATTTTATAAAACGAGTCATATCATGTATCACTAGGGACTCAATGGAATCATGTACGTCCATCGTACGCCCATTTCATATAAATGTTATGCCAAAGAAGAAAGGATAGTTTCACATACCTTATAGGCTATACCAACTTGATAACTAGAATACATCTCAATGTACTTCAACTTATAACAACAATAACACGTATATCAACTCATGCTTAATAGTGTAAGACATATACCAAGTAATGACTCTCTTTTCTTATAAGAATTTGGGCAACACTTCCCCTAATTATACATACTTTTCCACCTTACAAATAAGGCCAATAGCATCAATAACCAAGCACCAATTAAGGGCATAACCAAAACAACAACCAAGGTGATTCACACACCTATTTCTCTCGTAAAACAACCCCTTAATCCTTACTAAAACAGTCCACGAAAATAGTTCCTATTCCAACAACAATGAGGGTAAGATTTGAAGTCTTTCTACACCCCCGTTCCTTTAGGACATACATTAGCAATTACCACATCTAAACATGCATAAACAGTGACTAAATTTCCATCATATACATGCATAAAACAGTCCCTAAAAACAGCACAACAATGTCCCACAGTTTCATGCAGTTTTCGGCCAACAACCAAACCAAAGCCCTTTTTTCACAACTCTTTATAATCCAATTTGTTACAACACTTTTATTTAAACATTTTATACTTTCAATAACAATATTTCATTCATCTAATAACATGTAACAAGTGGTGATAACAACAACAATAACCAACGAGTCCAAGTAAGAAAAATAGTCAAGAATCGGCCAACGTGCTAACAACAACCACATGCATTTTCTTACTTCTAATCCTTCTAAATACATGTTCATCCATTAACTATAACATAATTTATCTACCAATAACTCATTAAGAGGAAGAACTCTTACCTCAACTTAGCCAAAATAGTCCACAAGTTCTCGGCTCACAGTTTTCTCTTTGCTCCACTTCTTCAAGTTACAACAACACACATGAATCCTCTACAAGCTTGTAACCATCTTAATTCCTTGTTTTCCTTCCAAAAAGTTCATCCCAAGCTTAGGGTTTCTTGGACAAAATCTGTCCAAAACCGTGACCACCATTAGGAGTATGAACCTTGGCTTAGAACTTAGGTAGAGGGCTTAATCTTGGAAAATAAGTTGTCTTTGATCGTCACTTTTGATATAGCTTGGTTCGAATTTAGAGGTCAAGGGAAGAGAGAAGAGAAAGTTGGAGGAGAAGATATTATTTTGTGTGCTAAGTCTTTCTATACATATCTCTATATAGTTGTCAACTTGCAAGACAAGTGGGGAGGGACACATGTCTCCCTCTCATTGGTCATAATTATCTCTTCACAAAAATACTTCTACACTTAGCCAATCTTGCAATACATATATATATATATAATTAGAGATTTGTTACACAAGTGGGGGAGGGAAACGTGTCACCCTCTAATTCGCCCATAATTCTCTTCACAAAAGTAATTCCATACTTAGCCCAAAATTCTTAAAATTTTGATGGGCCCACAAAATTGTGAAATTTTCGGTGGACCCCACCCCATATTATCAATGCAAAGACTTCATAATACAATACTAAGTCCATAAATCCATTAGAAAGAATTTAACTACTAGTTAATAATTCTCGTCGTCACATTAGTCTCAAAAAAATTCCATATAAGAGAATGTAAAAATCATTTCCTTCCAACATTCAAATCTTATTTCCATAATCATGTTCTCACTTAGTAGCCATGGAATTATGGAGTGTAACAGTTTTGAGTTTCAAGTAATTCATAAACTCATTCCACGAGGGAGGCAGCTTCTCGATTAATGCCCCAACCAAGAATTGCTCGTTGGGCTTCAATCCTTCCAAGTCTAGATGATGTAGAATCATTTGAAATTTCTGGACTTGGGATGACACATTTTTGTTTTCCACCATTTGAAATTTCAGAAATTTCCCAATGATGAACTTCTTGCTACCGGCATCTTGGGTGTCGTACTTCTTTTGTAGTTTGTCCCACAACTGCTTGGCAGTTTCAACTGTACAATATACCGTGTAGTGAGGATCAGACAAACTTTTTAGAATGTAGTTCATGCACATGAAATCATTGTGTTTCCATGCTTCGCGAACCACCCTCATTGTCACGACCCGACCCGACGGGCCGCGACTAAACGTCCTAATTTGACGCCATTACTGACCTGTCACTCTTAATCCTTCTAATACAAAGATCTATAAACAATTCGGCAGCACAACGCTGCTTTTACAACATCTCCCTAAAGTGGGCGAGCCGACAAGGCTGCCAAATCAACAACAACACAACAATCATAATAGGCTAGATGACTAGGCTGCCACCAACCAACATTATGTACACAAAGGAATAATCAAAATAAGCAAGCCGACAAGGCTGACACTAGCTAACAACAAATATAACCGGGAACGCCCCAACACAGAGTACACCAACATCAAAAACCAAAACAAGGTACAAACGTTCAACCCACAATCGCTTCATGCACTTAAGAGTACGATACTGACATATGACGGGACAGAGCCCCGTCGTGCCCAAAATATACATAAGTCTGGAATGTAAGGATCTGTACCAAAATAGTTGGCTCCGAAACAATGGAGCTCTTTAGCAGCTGGTAGATGTCCTAAACTGGAGGGTCACCTAACCGATCACCTGTACCTGCGGGCATGAATGCAGCCCCCAGGAAAAGGGGGTAAGTACGATAGATGTACCAAGTATGTGAAACCGAAAAATACTGTAATTGAAATCATAACAGTTCAACGCATAACAGGGGGCAAGTATGAAATCAACATAACAGTATAACTGTGCCTTATCAAATGATAGTAATGAAAATCAGTTCTTACCTTTCCAAAATATGCAAGTCTTGCCAAAATCATGAACTCCTATCCTCAGGATATAATAGCACGAGACTCGAACCCGTCTAGGTACATATATATCATGGGACTGGAACCCAAGTAAGTATGTATATATCATGGGACTCGAACCCAAGTAAGTATATATATCGTGGGACTCGAACCCACGTAAGTGTATATGGAATAATATAATGTCATGAGACTCGAACCCGCATCATAGAGAGCTAATCCATGGAATAATAATAATCCGGGAGTTGAACCCGATTGGGACTCGAACCCAAGTAATATAATAATAATAGCCGGGACTCGAACCCGGAACATACAATATAGTGTCGGCCCTCTATGTGAGAGACTCGGTGAATGTGTAATAAGACTTGGCACGAATAGATATCATGAGCAACTATTTGCAATTAGAAATCATCTTTGACTATCGATAATATCATCATAATAAGCTCTTTACTGAAAATCATAGGCATTTGTCATAAAAAATTTCCTTTAAAACTAACTTTGTAGAAAAGCATGTACGTCCGCCGTACTTTTATTAAAATCATGTCAAATGAAAGTTTGTTTCACAAAATCATGCCAAAAGAAAGAAGGATAGTCTCACATACCTCTTATTCGCTCAACCAATGTAAAACTAGGATGCGCCTCGTCTAGTATGTCAGCCTATAATAATAATAATAAGACCATTAATTCTAGGAATCCTAACGTAAGTTATTTGAATAACGACTTCCTTAATTCTATAAAAATTTGGGCAATATTTCCTCTGTTTATGTGCGTATCCACAATTAACCAACAGTCCAAATTAAACCAACAATCACAACCATTTCAATATGTAATCTAATTAGGCTCCATATACCGCATATACGCCGTCATATAACCCCTTTCTCGTTACTTATGAAAGACAATAATTTAAATCATCAAGGTGATTATCACACCTATTTACCATATTCATTCAATACTTAAAATGTTACGACAATGTCTAAAAAGATTTCATAATTCCTTTCTTGGTTTCTTAAATCCATTTCGTCTCGCGTCACCTTATATAACTAATTACATCACCAAGTACCAATGCTTCTTTCAATTGTTAACACACAATTAGTGACGATGTCAATAATAGCAACAACGATTATATGGCACCAAAACAGCCCGTAAAGGGTCGCACAATGTCCGAAAGTTTTTCATGAGTTTTAGGCCATTTAACATGCAACCATTTACTCTTTCCTTAATAAATAATCCAACTTATTTTCCAACAACCCCATATAATGAATACATCTTAAATCTTCACAAGTTATTCCATTTTTAACACACAATTAGTAATGGAATTTACAACACAACATACAAATCCAACGTGTGCCCAAAATAGTCCAATTTCGGTTCAACATCCAAATTCCACATGCATTGTCTAAATTCAAGATTTCTTCCTAACACAAGTCCATTACTTCAACTACAACAATATGCAACTTTGATTATAGCATAGAAAGAAGAATTTTCATACCTTAATTAAATCCCCAAAACAGTCCCGATTTTTAGTCACTGCTTCGTCAGATGAACTTGTAACGTCCATAACTCTCTACTCCGGTGTCCTATCGATGAGGGGTTTGTTTCTTTGGAAACTAGACTCGACGAACTTCATTTTAGGCTTTTGAAACACCCAAAAACTCCTAATATACGAGGAGATATATCCCTCCAAAGTTGACTAAAATTCTGCCCCAAAATCCCGATTTTTGTCCCAACTTCCATCAAATTCTTGTCCAATTTTTCACTTCTCCAACTCCAATCCAACATGCAAGCATTCTACAATGTTAGACCAACATCCTTACATGTTTTTTCTTCCCAATAGTTGCATCAAAATTCGAATTTTTCGCTCCTAAAATATGCTGGGCATTCCCGTCGAGACCCCACTGTTTTTGGGTCCAAAAATGTTCTAATTCTTGGCTTAATGATGTAGGTTTGTTAATCTAACAAGGTGAAGTAAAAAACTTGAATTTTTCTCTTGCAAATGGAGAGATTTTCGATCTAGGCTTGTGGAAAATGGAAAGGAAGATTAAGTTTTGTGTTTAAGAAAAGAGAAAATGAACTTGTTAGGCATTTAAGTGCTAATTTTCAGATTTCTAAAAGTGCACTTAGGCCCCCCTTCTTTTTACACTTTAACCCTCCAAGTGCTTATTAAACTAATTTAATCCCCAAAGTAGTAAACCTTAATCTATTTCTTTAAATCTTGATTTCCGTTTCTTTTAATTTCCGAAAATTCCATAAGGTCTCGTATTCTCCAAGTCGTAATTCCCACAATATGTAATAATCCTCAAAAGAGCAATATAAATAACTTATCATTTTAAATACGCATTGACGTGTTCGCAGCTTGTATAATTATATCCATTATCCATTATCCGAATATTAACCTTAATGACGTTCTTAATCCTAGTCTTAACTTACGAGGTGTAACATTTTTTCCCCCCTTAGAAACATTCGTCCTCGAATGTTCATTACAAGTCTTATGCGAGAAAAATTTCGGCAGAATCTCCTTTATAACTATGTCTATCCACCTGTATCCAGCAAACCAACAGATGCCTCACAGGGCCACAATATAACACACATGCAATTCACCAATTCAAAATAGTCAAGGAACCAAATTACTTGTGAATATTCAACTGAATCTTATGTAATACCTTGAACAAAGTTAAAAAGTCTCTATGTGGTGCTATATTCCTCTATTTTTGAATTTGCCACAATATTCCGGCTGGTACTACCTTGTACATCGGTTCAATTTATAATGGTATGTAACCTTTCCCCCAAATCTGTATTGCATACTTAACATGTCGACAATTCATGTGTATACCATTGCCTTCATAACATAGCTGCATATAGATTTGACAACTCCTCATGCGAAACAAGTGATCTATCAATCCTTGTTGTAAGACATTATATCAGCAGCATCTTGATACTATATTAATTCCAATATTTTGCAACACTTTATCCCCTGGAATTTTAAATTTCTGCATCGTCCATAGGAAGAAATATATCTTGTATGACACTCTTTTAACCCACAATTACTTATATACACCAGAAGGATATGATCTTTATCTTAACAAATCTCATACACTTGGCATAGTAAATTTACTAGAACTTATCCTTATCCACCAAGGATTATCTACATGGTATATAACAAGTATGTAGTGACACGGGAGACAATGTCATCTGGTAGATACTACCCTAGCCTTGACAAACCTCATCAATCCTCATGTAGCGGTTCCTTGACATCCTCCACCCTTTCATCAATAAGAAACTGTGATAGTAGTACATAGTGTAATGTTTTCAATTTGGTGTGACTATCGATTCAAGCCACTCTTTGTTTCCCACCATATTTCTTGTTCAATATTATCCTTTACCTCAACAACCATTTTCAGACCTGAGAACCGCTTTCCCGTTGCACATATTGAGGGTAATGCTTCAGAGTACATGCTCCCTAGAAAGTTAACCCATAGAGCGTTGGTGGTCCTAGATTTTCATCATAGCTTTTACACAATGCCTTTAATATAATATCCAAAATGATGTCTGAATCCCAATCCACTATCATCCTTAGGCAAGTACATTTTAACCATGTAAACCAATGCTTAGCCTTAACATCATCCTTACTATACACCAGAAGAAAATTACAACTATTTGTATGTATATCTTTGATCACATATTTTGCAAGTCTTATAGCAGGCAGTATGCGTATAGGCACACTTGTGACACACTAGTAATCAACACTGCTTTACCTCATGGTGACAACAATTTTTCTTCTCAAGCCTGTAACTTGTCTTTAATCTTCTTAATTAATTCAGCATAGTATATCTTCTTCTTTCTAACATGAAATACTGGATATCCTAAATACATGAATGGAAATGTTCTCCTTGGGAAACTAGTAATACCTTTTTCTTGCTGAATCAAGTTACTAGGAGTCTTAGCATACATATAAACAGAACTCTCCTTTTATTGATCAAATGGTCATAAACTTCTTCATACTCCTTCGAAGTCTGCCTTAACTCTTTGTAAAATCATTATATTTGCTTCTGTTGGAAATTTTTCAAAACTCCTCTTTAAATCTAACAATATCCTCCCTAAAACTTAGTTTCTTGAAAATATCTCCAAAAGTTTCCTTACTCCATAATAATAGGGCAGTCTTGACATTCTTCAGTTTCGGTATAAAAGAAACGAAATCATCTCAATCAACAACAGTGTGGCAATTTTGATTTAGTGCTTAAAAGAATGCTTCATATTCTGTCCAAAACTTGAGGAATCTAAATGGTCTACTCACATGCATATATTGATCACCCTAAGTTAACAACTAAGGGGCATGGTCTAAACTTGTTCTTATTACATGTTCCACTTCCACTTGTCCATACCAAGCTAAAATAAATGTTTGCCATCATTCTATCGAACCTCTTAAAAATGCAGTCACTATCAGCTCTTTCATTTCATCATTTAACAGGACTCCCTTTAAATCCAATTTCAAACAATTCACATGAGTTAGTACAAAATGCAAAAATCCTCATACTCTGTAGGATATATATATATGAAGATCGCATATTGTCTCCTTTTCATTTACAATAACATTGAAATCCTCACTAACTAGCCAAGGATCGCTCATATCGTCAACAATACAGTATCAAATATCCCAGAGAACAACCTTTCTAATGCATCACTCTTTGCATATACCATAGTATATCTACCTAATTCATGTAACTTCTTCACCAGTGAGTCCTTAAGTTTGTCATGTTAATCATCCCTCATATTATCTCTGATTAAGTTTCTCTGTTGATCAATATATCTAGGATAAACATATCCGCTTCCACTGCCCTGCTCTGCTCCATATTGGACATCATTGTCCCATCTTCCTTTAATATCACTGCTTTACTATTATTAGAGTTGTTACCATTGGTACACACCTCCTGACTTTTGTCAACATTTCGCTCCTCATTAACTTTTGCTGCTACAAAAACTCCTTCAACCTGTTCTTTAGTAGTAAGAGTTACTTTTGATCCTTCTATCAATTGTGGGTCCTTAATGAGTTGTTTTACTTCTACCACCTTACCATCGTCGTCTTCATTATTCTATTTATTTCCATATTCTTCCCCAGTATCTCTTTGTTCCTCCTTATTTGCATTATTACTGCTTGCCTCCTCAAGTGGCATTTGTTTTATCCTCTCGTTGGACTTACTAACTCAGTGGTGTCTTTGGTTGCGTCAACATTTGTCATTTTGGCTACATCACACTGAGTTTCTATTATCACTTCGTTGAATTCACCTATATCTTTGTACCTCTCTTATCTATTTTCCATCATTCTATTATGGTCTGTAGAAAATTCAACCTTCACCTATTTAAAGTATCTGAACTTATACTAAGTCTTTATGCCTACTTCTCATCCAATTAACCCAAGAGAATGTTCATATAGGCCTCGTTTCATGAAAGACACCTTAGAAGCATGTAGGTTATCATCTCATTATTAATTAGTAGGTGTTGTTATCTACCCTGCTTGCCACTCATTTCACCATAATCCACTACCTACTGCTTAAAATCCTTATCTCAGTCTTAGCGAAATGACACTTCACTCTTCTATTCCATTTTATTGCCCAGTTGAAATCACTCATTATTGCCTATGGTCCTTGTATCTGGCCATGTAACCTTCCAATATCTATCCACGGTTCCTTTTTAAGAGCCACATCATTAAACGCATTCACCAAGGTCGTATAAAAACTTTTCTTTGTACCCATATGTATTACCCCGCAGTACATCAATTATTCTGTACAACTTAATATCTACTTCATAGAGATGAGACTTCCACAATAACCATATTCCTCCATTTGAATACTCGGTAAGATTAGTACTTAGAAGATCACCCACTACGCAAATTAAGCGAGATATTATGAGCTTCTTCCCTTTTTAACCTTTGGTTCCAAGAGACCAAATAGCCTCATCTTAGCATTCTGCGTGAACTAATGCATTGAACTGTGCATGAATGCATACCTTGGTTACCAATCCTTCAAATAACTTCTTAACTGAAAGTATGAACTCCATAGGTTACAATATTTAAAGTGTTTGACACAACTATACACCAATAGGATGTTCATCATTCCCAAGTTCTAAGTCATTTGCGAAAGAAACTCAATTAATCCCTGTGTCCAATAATTCCCAGCATTCGGTCCAAAGTAAGTAAAATGCTTTCATTATTTTATATCAATCTTATTATTCCGAAAATAATAGTCTCTTCTTATTCTTACATGAGAACAATGTTCTTTGCAGTTTCCTACCTTTACATAGTCCATCAATATGGTATACCATAAAATTGTCACAGATTCTAACAATTAGAGCTCAACATTTAATTAAAGGTATGAAGGAGAAAAGAGTAGGTAAGCTTCATTTTCTATCTTTGGAAGGAAAAGTTCAATCTCTGTAACTATAGAGCAGATAACGTAGCATAACGGAATACCAATTCGTAAGATAGAGACTACTGCAATTCATTTCACAAGTCGACACCTCATTCATGGTCTGAAAGGGATCTCTTCACTACTCGTAATTGTAAGCAACTCCACTTCTTTTAACACTTATTCACTTATTTCTTACTTGTCGTACTTTTCATAATTCAACATATTCTAGTATACATACGTAACCTCGGACATTGCTCCTGGTCCCAATCCTTGACGATACCATCCCTTATTCGGTATATAGAAGATTCTGAAGAGTTACCTTACCTGACATGGACCTAGTACCTACAAACCTGGTCATCATACTTCTCTTCAAACTCTTTCACTTCCCTTATGGCTTGACGGACCAAGTCAAGTCCGAATAACTCTGATTTTCCCCTTCCGAGCCACTGTCGATGTCTTTTGGAACATAGCTGCAACCACAGTAATTATTAGGAAAAAGGGGAGAGATTATCCTAATGACATAGCTCTATTGCACGATCTACGAGATGAAAGAGTAGAAACCAATCCTAAATGACCGGCAGCCTCCTGCGTATAGGTATGGTGCACAACATACCCATACACAAGACTCTACTAGACATGGTCTGTAGATATTCTGAGGACTAACTGCTCTGATACCACTTCTGTCATGACCCGACCCGACGGGCCGCGACTAAACGTCCTAATTGGACGTCATTACTGACCTGTCACTCTTAATCCTTCTAATACAGAGATCTATAGAAATTTCGGCAGCACAACGCTGCTTTTACAACATCTCCCTAAAATGGGCGAGCCGACAAGGCTGCCAAATCAACAACAACACAACAATCATAATAGGCTAGCCGACTAGGCTGCCACCAACCAACATTATGTACACAAAGGAATAATCAAAATAAGCAAGCCGGCAAGGCTGCCACTAGCTAACAACAAATATAACCGGGAACGCCCCAACACAGAGTACACCAACATCAAAAACCAAAACAAGGTACAAACGTCCAACCCACAACTGTCTACAGACCTCTAAGAGTACGATACTGACATATGACGGGACAGAGCCCCGTCGTGCCCAAAATATACATAAGTCTGGAATGTAAGGATCTGTACCAAAATAGCCGCTCCGAACAAGGGAGCTCTTTGCGGTAGTAGATGTCCTAAACCGGAGGGTCACCTAACCGATCACCAGACTGCGGGCATTTAACGCACTTCCCGGAAAAAGGGTCGATGATAGATGTACCAAGTATGTGGATCAAAATACTGTAATTGAAATCATAACAGTTCAACGTATAACAGGGGGCAAGTATGAAATCAACGTAACAGTATAACTGTGCCTTATCAAATGAGAGTAATGAAAATCAGTTCTTACCTTTCCAAAATATGCAAGTCTTGCCAAAATCATGAACTCCTATCCTCAGGATATAATAGCACGAGACTCGAACCCGTCTAGGTACATATATATCATGGGACTCAAACCCAAGTAAGTATGTATATATCATGGGACTCGAACCCAAGTAAGTATATATATATCGTGGGACTCGAACCCACATAAGTGTATATGGAATAATATAATGTCATGGGACTCGAATCCACATCATGGAGAGCTAATCCATGGAATAATAATAATCTAGGAGTTGAACCCGCTTGGGACTCGAACCCAAGTAATATAATAATAATAGCCGGGACTCGAACCCGGAACATACAATATAGTGTCGGCCCTCTATGTGAGAGACTCAGTGAATGTGTAATAAGACTTGGCACGAGTAGATATCATGAGCAACTATATGCAATTAGAAATCATCTTTGACTATCGATAATATCATCATAATAAGCTCTTTACTGAAAATCATAGGCATTTGTCATAAAAAAATTCCTTTAAAACTAACTTTGTAGAAAATCATGTACGTCCGCCGTACCTTTATTAAAATCATGTCAAATGAAAGTTTATTTCACAAAATCATGCCAAAAGAAAGAAGGATAGTCTCACATACCTCTTAGTCGCTCAACCAATGTAAAACTAGGATGCGCCTCGTCTAGTACGTCAGCCTATAATAATAATAATAAGACCATTAATTCTAGGACTCCTAACGTAAGTTATTTGAATAACGACTTTCTTAATTCTATAAAAATTTGGGCAACATTTCCTCTGTTTATGTGCGTATCCACAATTAACCAACAGTCCAAATTAAACCAACAATCACAACCATTTCAATATGTAATCTAATTAGGCTCCATATACCGCATATACGCTGTCATATAACCCCTTTCTCGTTACTTATGAAAGACAATAATTTAAATCATCAAGGTGATTATCGCACCTATTTACCATATTCATTCAATACTTAAAATGTTACGACAATGTCTAAAAAGATTTCATAATTCCTTTCTTGGTTTCTTAAATCCATTTCGTCTCGCGTCACCTTATATAACTAATTACATCACCAAGTATCAATGCTTCTTTCAATTGTTAACACACAATTAGTGACGATGTCAATAATAGCAACAATGATTATATGGCACCAAAACAGCCCGTAAAGGGTCGCACAATGTCCGAAAGTTTTTCATGAGTTTTAGGTCATTTAACATGCAACCATTTACTCTTTCCTTAATAAATAATCCAACTTATTTTCCAACAACCCCATATAATGAATACATCTTAAATCTTCACAAGTTATTCCATTTTTAACACGCAATTAGTAATGGAATTTACAACACAACATACAAATCCAACGCGTGCCCAAAATAGTCCAATTTCGGTTCAACATCTAAATTCCACATGCATTGTCTAAATTCAAGTTTCTTCCTAACACAAGTCCATTACTTCAACTACAACAATATGCAACTTTGATTATAGCATAGAAAGAAGAATTTTCATACCTTAATTAAATCCCCAAAACAGTCCCGATTTTTAGTCACTGCTTCGTCAGCTGAACTTTTAACGTTCATAACTCTCTACTCGGGTATCTTATCGATGAGGGGTTTGTTTCTTTGAAAACTAGACTCGACGAACTTCATTTTAGGCTTTTGAAACACCCAAAAACTCCTAATATACGAGGAGATATATCCCTCCAAAGTTGACTCAAATTCTGCCCAAAAATCCCGATTTTTGTCCCAACTTCCATCAAATTCTTGTCCAATTTTTCACTTCTCCAACTCCAATCCAACATGCAAGCATTCTACAATGTTGGACCAACATCCTTACATGTTTTTTCTTCCCAATAGTTGCATCAAAATTCGAATTTTTCGCTCCTAAAATCTGTTGGGCATTCCCGTCGAGACCCCACTGTTTTTGGGTCCAAAAATGTTCTAATTCTTGGCTTAATGATGTAGGTTAGTTAATCTAACAAGGTGGAGTAAAAAAACTTGAATTTTTCTCTTGCAAATGGAGAGATTTTCGATCTAGGCTTGTGGAAAATGGAAAGGAAGATTAAGTTTTGTGTTTAAGAAATGAGAAAATGAACTTGTTAGGCATTTAAGTGCTAATTTTTCAGATTTCTAGAAGTGCACTTAGGCCCCCCTTCTTTTTACTCTTTAACCCTTCAAGTGCTTATTAAACTAATTTAATCCCCAAAGTAGTAAACCTTAATCTATTTCTTTAAATCTTGATTTCCGTTTCTTTTAATTCCCGGGAATTCCATAAGGTCTTGTATTCTCCAAGTCGTAATTCCCACAATATGTAATGATCCTCAAAAGAGCAATATAAATAACTTATCATTTTAAATATTCATTGGCGTGTTCGCAGCTTGTATAATTATATTTTATATCCATTATCCGAATATTAACCTTAATGACGTTCTTAATCCTAGTCTTAACTTACGAGGTGTAACACTCATGTCGTCATCAACATGATTACCTCGGCCCCCTCCTGCCAAATCATTTGGTTGAGAGTGGTGGGATTGAAGGCAGCGGGATTGCCTTGAGCATTGACGTTGTTCAAAGCGTTGAATTGGTCTTCAGCAGACATGTTGTTGTTGTTGAAATGGCGGATATTATCTTAAGCTTGTGGGTGGTAATGTGTAAAACAGGAAAATAACAACAACAACTATTTGTTAGAAATCTGGAAATAAACAAACAAGTGGACTTGATGAGTCGGCCAAATTCTTGATCTATCCTTAAGATAATATTGCCCCGTATATCCTTTCAACAGTTGTAATGGCAACTTATCTCCCAAAATAAAACAGGAATCAAACAAATGAGCAAAGGGAACTCAAGTGTTCGCTTGGGAAGAAAGATCTTTGAGTGTTTTGTGATTTCAAGAGAGGAAGATAATTTCAGATAATTGTTAAGTAAAAATGTAAAGTGTTTAAAGTGTTTAAAGTGTGTTTCCAAATGAGCCCAAGGCATCATTTTATAGTGTTGGAGAAGAAAACCCTCTAACTAGCCAATTTATGGCTGTGAATGACCAAGTAATGACCATTAGTATGGAGTTACAATTCAGCCAAGTAATGGCTGAATTCAAGAGCAAAATAATGAGGAGTTAATCCTCCAAAGTCAACTCAGATGTCAGTTTTTATTATTCTCCAACGGACTGAAACTGTCGCGTGCGCTGCGCTGCAGTTGGCGCGTGGTGCCGAACTTCGAGAGTTTCAGCGCCACCGCGCGCGATCTGCGAGAGGCGCAGCACGAGAAGATGGTGCCGCGGCGCCGAGATGTTTCTTCGGCGTTGCGGTCCTTTTTCCGACTCGTTTCGACATTCTCACTTTGTACATTTCTTCCTTCATTTACCAACGTGAAACCAACGTCATTTGGCCAATAACCGTCTATTACTTTATGTCTCAAACAATTCGTATACGTACCAATATCTATTCCATTAAGGAAATTATGATCCTTGGCATTGTGTGTACACGTGTGTGGAAACAACGTTTCCGACGTGTGGGGCCCCTAATTGTTCGATTCGTAATTAAATAGGATTAAATTTATTTCACGTTTAATAAATATTTCCAACAGTAATTTGAAGACTTGAAAGTTGAAACTTGCCAACATCACTAAAAATAATTGAAATATAATTTTAATTTTTTGTTGAGAGAGAGAAAATAATTGGAATAGAAGCAGAAATACGATAACAACAGATGAATTGAAGACTATTGGAAATTTGCCTTTGGTAGAGGTTGGGTCTGCCCATCTTCAATGACTTAAACATCATGGTTCCACATGTTGGAGAACCTGGTTCTTTACACGTGTGTAATCTACAAAGTAAGTAGATGACCGTAGGGCCAAAAATCGTCAAATTCCATTGAGAAATGGAAGAGATATTGGTCCACGAAGTAAGGTGTTTGAGACATGGAAGAATGGTGTGTGACAAATCTACCACATTGGTAGGAAAAGGAAGAATTGTTCATGTTATAAGACTCTAAACTGAATAAGGGATTGGGACCCCAAGGGGTAACCCATGTGTTTGAAGGAAGGAGGACCTAGGTGTGCTTGGGTTCGAGACTAGGCCCACGCGCGCGCCACCACCACCCGCCCGGTCTGGACTGTTATCTTTTTGGACCCTAGAACTTTGATTAATTATAGTTCGGTCCCTGGAGTTTTTGGAAGGACAACACAGCGGTGTTGCACGTCCAGTGAGCTCCCAGGCAACGGTAAGAAGTCAGAATTGATGGCCATATACTATTTCCATACATCCACTGTAATATCCAACAGTCTTAAGATAATATTGTACTAGTGCTAGAAAGAGGAGGGCCAACAATTCTGGTCCGAGTTTGGGTCTCTCTTTGACGATAGTTACAAATCTATTTTCGTCAAAGGTGAGATCTCAATGATTGATCTTTAACTTGAAAGATGATGTTGATAGTCTTGTTGGCAAGGCTAAGGGTCAAGGAAGAGTTGTTGTCACCGCTCCCGAGAGTGGTGTAAATAAGTGTCTACAAAGGTTAAGGATGTCAATTGGAACTTGAGGAGAAGGCTGGAGATGATGGTTCATCTTGTAGCAGGAAGCCTCCATCTTATGGTAAGAAGGATTTGGACACGTGAAGAACGTGGGCCAAATCTCAAAGGTATGAGCTAATTATTTATTCTTTGTCAAAAATGAGATTAAAAGATGTCTGATTAATGAACTGAATAAGGCTACAAATATGAAAGTATATCTTTATATTCCCTACGTCTTAAAATCAGAATGTTTAATCTCACTTACCTTTCCATTTAAATATTGGACTGTTATAAACAACGACCTAAAAGATATGGACTTAGATTGTAATAAATTAAGTTTATGGACAATCCTAAGCAAGGGAAGAGGACTAGAGGACTATAGACGAGGACTAGAGGACTAAAGACGAGGACTAGAGGGCTAGTGACAATCTTGTCACCACTTACGACAGAAGATCTATCTTTTGACAAGATAGTACTTGTCACGACCCGAACCCCGGGACCGTGACTGGTGCCCTACCTGGGCACCCTTTTACCTAACTGACACAAGTAAACCGCGGAACTAAATAACACCTCTTTTTTTTTTAAAACCAATGAACATGCAAAGGCAAAGTCGACAAGGCTTCCATATAATATACATAATCAAAAGGCACTACACTGTACATGAGTCCAATCCCACATATGAATACAGACCTCTAAGATTTTTACTGAACTATGAGCTATCCAAAAACTATGAGCAAGGGTCCTACACTTGCAGATCACCAAACTGCGTACCTAAACCTGCGGCATGAACGCAGCCCCCCGGAGAAAGGGGGTCAGTACGAAGAATGTACCAAGTATGTGAAACTGAAAATACTGTAATGAAATCATAACAGTCTATATAAAACAGGAGACATGTATGATACCCAAACTACAGTACACAATATATAAGCAGTCATATCAAGTCAGGGACGCATGCCCTCAAAGTCACTACTCAAATATAACCATGGGTCTCACGCCCATAATATCAATCATGCCCGTGGAAATCCTTCCTCACTTCCGGCAGTCCATGATATAATATAACACCAATATGTATACATGAACACCATGTCCCACCTGTGTCATAAAAACTGTACGGGCCAAGTAGGAAAGCGAACCACCAGATCCAGCATGCATCATAAAACTAACCGGGGCAATTACGAAAGCCAACTACCAGATCCAGCCTGCGTCAACAACTGACTGTGGCAAGTACAAAAGCAAACTACCAGATCCAGCCTGCCGCCACAAGATATGACCGGGGCAAGTGTGAAAGCTATCTACGTAGTCTCTGCGTACCAAATCGTGCCATAGAACTCGGGCAAGTACGAAATCCAACTACGGTCGACTGCGTCAAGAATCGCGGGAGTAAGTACGGAATCTAACTACCAGACCATCATGTGTCACTAAACCTCATGGAGAGATAGTCCATGGAATAACAATATCATCCGGGAATTTAACCCGCATCATGGTCGCATGCCCCGGAATCCTCCATCGTATAAGCATGTCCATGGATCCATCACAATGAAAGTATACTCGTGGAATCCCCCATCACTGTCGGTACGTCCAAGTAAATTCACAACAAGAAAGTAGGCCCTCCAACTGAGAGTCACGGCAGCGTAAAAATATAATATTTACACTCAAAGGCTATCACAAGAAAGCATAGGCAAGTTCATAAAATCTTTAGACTTTCATTATCATACAAAAATGAATTTCATTTTATAAACTAAAGGCACTTTCATTTCACATAAAAATCCGGGAATTTAACCCAAAGTACTACGTACTTCCATTCTTTTCAAAAGACTCATTTTATATAAAACCCCAAGATACTAACACCCGTAGTATCAAGGCATGTCTATTTTTCAAATTAAGTTACTACACCTTTAGGAATTCATTTCAAGACTTTGAAACCAAGTAACTTCTAATTTCACAACCTAGGAAACTCATGCCTATCAATCAAAATAGACAACTCTCTTAACCTTCCATAAAGCCGTTATAACTCTTTATGGTTTTAGACAAATTCATTATTTTTATAACCAAGAGACTTATACTTTTAAAACCAAGTATCATATACTTTCAAAATACTTCAAGTCTCTTAACTTTAGAAATCAAGTTTCTTAACTTTAGAAATCAAGCTGCTTCTACTTTTAAATCCCGAGTAACTCACACCTTTAAAACAAGTTACTTCTCTTTAAACCATGTCATTTCTCCTCTTTTAAATCAATTAAGTAAATCACTCATTTGACTCCCCTAAAGTCGTTATAACAACCTTTAGGTTTTGGAACTAAGGCACTATCCAAAAGATTTGGAAACCACTTCCTTTTCAAGACTCTATGTACTTCAAGTAAAACACTTTCACTTTTGAAAATCCAAATTTCGTCAAGGTAATGGATTATATAACTTCCAATTTAAACATCCAAAGTACAATCAAGGAAGTATATAGAACAACTTCTATATTAGGCAATCCAAGTACAATCAAGGAAGTATATAGAACAACTTCTATATTAGGCAATCCAAGTACAATCAAGGAGTGGATCATTTAAGGAGTAGGATTTACTTTATTTATCATAAGAAATCATGATAGAAGAAGAGGAGATGGTTCACATACCTTTTCGGCTTAATCCACAAGCTAAGTCGAATACGCCGCACGTAGAATTGTCAACCTATAATGACCACAACACGACTATCAACTTCTAGTTTCTAACGTAGAATGATACTAAGTATACGGTCTCTTATTCTACGGAAAATTGGGCAGCACCTCCTTTGTTTCTACGTACTTTTCCACCTTTTTCAAGGCCCGAAATCAATAACCAACATGCCGCATTTAAGGCTCAACACATCAACTAATCAAAGGGGATTACACGCCTTACAATACGTGTAAAATTCTGCCCCACAATTCATATAAAACAATCCAACACCTATAAGGGCATTCGGCCACCAATATAACAATAAGTCCTTCCCAATTCTTTTTCAATCCAAGTTGTTAAGTCTAACATGTTATATAGTCGTAAACAAATTTAGCAACTATAATTCCTTCTTTATATAACATGCGACGACTAAACTAATAATCAAATTGAATTGTAATCTCAAAGGCTAATCATGATAGTTTCGGATTAGTGGTTCCAATATCCATAATACTTATCGAACTTCAATATATACATCTCATGCTTGTTTATATTCATAACTACAACAATAAGTAATCTTTAATCGCTAAAACGACAAGATTGTTACCTTGCTAAGCCCTTATAAAATTCCAAGATTCAAAGTCGCTCCTTAGCAATCTTAGCTCCTTTCCTTCACGCTCCAATCCGCTATTTGAAGCCCTTAGAAGTTCACAAACAACTTTCCTTCCATTTTCAACTTCAAAGTTGAAGAACACCTTAGGTTTTCGCCTTGCGACTAACGTGAAAACGTCGTTTTCCGGGATCTTTCTATTGAGATATCCTTACAGTACCCCTAGGAACCTTGGGTTAAAGTATTGTGAATAATAACCCACAAACTAATTTTTTGTGTGGAGAGAGGCTCAAACCCGAGAGCTATCAAGACTTAGCACAAAGTTCTCTAATTTTTTCTAAGTGTTGGGAGCTTGTCTTGCTACTAGTGTAGTATATATAACACAATGGAGGGCTTAGATCAAAACACTTGTGTGGCTTGGATGAAGGAGATTAAATATCAAGTGCAAACTTGGCTTAGTTGACTTGGTCAATTTTATCAAGCTTGTCAAGGCTTGATCATCCACATTGGTCATTGACCAAAATACCCTTGGTCCAAATCGTTCAAGACCATGCAAAGGGGGGTGACACGTGTCGCCCTCCCATTCGTCCATAAAATTTCGTAACCCTCGTGGGCCCCACAAAACGTAAAATTTCTCGGGTGGGCCCTACGTGACCAAATCCGTAAAATAAATTTCCACAATGTTAATAAATTTCATACTCCTCAAATAATGCATTTTGAGAATCTAATTCTCATCAACGAACATTTTTCCTTTCCGAAGTTCGGAAGATTTTCCTTCGGAAAAACAATTCTTTCTTTCGTACGAATTTTCAAGTCTTGTGTTCTCGCGTCTATTCTCTTATACATGTCCTTGAATTACGGGGTGTAACATTCTTCCCCCTTTAGAAACATTCATCCCCGAATGTTCTTAGTCGGTTTTCAAGCTTTACAAACTCCGACATAGTCTCCTTACTATGCCTATCAATCAATACTCCACAAGACCAATGATGCCACACATGGACACCATATAACATACGTATACATATCAATGGACCTTCCATCTGCGGTCCCTTCTCACAAAACTCGAAGGTTAAAGTCTTCAAAACGGGATCCTTAGAGGTTCCTTTCTTTTTCTCGTACTAGGGATGGCCCTGTCGTATTCTAAGTCATAGGACTAACACTATCTGAATCCTTCAGTCGGACTCCCACTCAGCTAACTGATGGTTTCCCCCGTGCTACTTCCATTCTCCATCTCACTTAGTCACAATGCTAGTTGGGACATGATCCTATAATCTGCCTAGCTTAGTTTACCAACCGGTGTAAACTCTAATACTAGTAGCATCTCAATCAGGAGCACCTAAGGACAGTGTTACTGAACCTAAGGTGTGTGTATCATCACAATTAACCTCCACTCATGGCCTAAAAGGGATTTTCTCTACGCACCTTCATTACTCATAACTATAATCACTATAGTTCTTTTAACCCTTGTTCCTTCCTTTTCTTACTTGTCATACTTTCTCGTACTTCCAAACTTATTTTAGTACATGTACAAAATTTCAAATATTGTTTTTGTTCTCCAATCCTTGGAGTTACTATCCAACTTGTCCATTATGCTGCTTATATTTCCGTTAAGGCCCTTCTCAGCCCTCACGATCTGGTTCCGGTGGAACGCGTCCACGAACTCGTACAACGATTAACTATACTTAGGTCTTTCATCCTCGTGATCCTATCACATAGCGGGACCATATCCAACTGACATCACCCCATTTCATACTATCGGCTGACCCGAAATGGGTCCAGAACCCGACCCATCGTCACACTTAACTTCTCATTCTTAGTCTGAAATAAATTTCTCTCATATCTCAAGGTACTTCTCACCCTATCCTCCTATTCACTAGAGGTTCATCACCTAGGCCAAAGTATTTCTACTGTACATCTTCCACTATCGGTCTTTACACTGTTATGGGGTAATTACAACTTGTGAACCCTACACAACTATAGTCTCAGTTCACTTTATCATTCTTGTCAACATTCTTCACTTTTCACTTTACTAATCAAAGTATCCCTACCTCTGGTGGTGCTATCAATTTACAACTACTAGCAACAAAGGGAAAACATATACGCTA
Source organism: Przewalskia tangutica (assembly GCA_029844215.1). Lineage (NCBI taxonomy): Eukaryota > Viridiplantae > Streptophyta > Magnoliopsida > Solanales > Solanaceae > Przewalskia > Przewalskia tangutica. The sequence continues at coordinate 74,595,890 of CM056732.1, forward strand.
GGGCGGAATCTGAATCTATCAGTGCATGTATGATTCAAAAGAATCGAAATATATATGTAACCCCATGCGATGTTGCCTCTTGATCTTGCCCAGTAGTCACGTCATCTATGCGGTTCGAAGGACCGCCAGAACTATAAACTCCACCCTGACATCTACCATGGTTGGCTGACATCTGAACACCCTGCCGTGGGGGGTGCACAGCTGTGGAGGAAAGGGAACCAACCATCGGCCTCATAGGCTGAGCCACCACACCAGTGCTCCTTCTAAAAGGACATTCTCACTGCTTATGGCCCGGACGGTCACAATAATAACAAACACCTGTGCCAAAACGGCATTTCCATAAATGACGCTTACTATATCGGAAACACTGAGGAATAAGTGGCCTCGACTGAGAAAATCCTCTGCTCCTCTAAAAACCTCGAACCCTGGAGCTCGGACCGGCTCCTAAATACCTTATGGGGTCCAATCTCCCACCTGTGAGCTGCGGGGGAATGTCCTGGGTAGGCTGGAACGAATATCTCACTCGCTGCTGAGGCTGCTCGTCCAAAAACTCACCGGGATAACCAACCGGTCTAGCCCTCTTACGCTGATTTCCGCGTTGGCCCTCTACCCTCTGTACACCTGTTTGTACTGGCCGAATAACTTTCTGCTGATGAAACTGTAGCACCGCTATCTTGGTCAATAACATAACTGCTTCCCTTATGACCCTATAGTCTTCCCCTAACTGAGAAACTGGAGGCTATGGTGCTGGGGCCTCAAAACCTGGCGCAGAAGAACTCGTCGACTGCGGCACAATATCCAGTATACCCTGGGCATGATCCATAACAACTCTGCGAGTCCGGTAGCTCTGCTCTTTGTTTTGCCTTCAGGCATTGCCCTCCCGAGGCATAGCTGTAACACAAAAATACGTCAGAGAGGGATTATCTTAATAACACAGCTCTATGGCACGATCTCAGAGTGAGAAGAATAGAAACCAAATCCTAAATGTCCTGTAGCCTCCTATTTATGGGTGTGGCGCGCAACACATCGATAATCAAGACTCTACTAGACACGGTCTGTAGACATTCCGAGGATCGCTCGATATCACTCTGTCGACCGAACAGGGCGTGGTGGTGCCCTACCTGGGCACCCTTCTACCTAACTGACACAAGTAAACCGCGGAACTAAATAACACCTCGTTTTTTTAAACTAACGAACATGCAAGGGCAAAGCTGACAAGGCTGCCATATAATATACATAATTAAAAGGCACTACATTGTACATCAGTCCAATCCCACATATGAATACAGACCTCTAAGAGTTTTACTGAACTATGACGGGACAAGGCCCCGCCGTACCCATAATTGTACAAAAGCCTGTAATGAATGATCTATACCAAAATGATAAACTCCTGAACAGATGGAGCTATCTAAAAATTCTGAGCAAGGGTCCTACACTTGCAGATCACCAAAGCTATTACCTAAACTCGAGACATGAACGCATTTCCGGAGAAAGGGGTCGATGCGAAGAATGTACCAAGTATGTAAAGCTGAAAATAATGTAATGAAATAATAACAGTCTATATAAAACAGAAGACATGTATGATACCCAAACTACAGTACACAATATATAAGCAGTCATATCAAGTCAGGGACGCATGCCCTCAAAGTCACTACTCAAATATAACCATGGGTCTCACGCCCATAATATCAATCATCCCTGTGGAACTCCTTCCTCACTGCCGACAGTCCATGATATAATATAACACCAATATGTATACATAAACACCAGGTCCCACCTGTGTCATAAAATCAGACGCGGGCGAGTAGGAAGTGAACCACAGATCGGCTGCATCATAAAAGCGGCGGGCAATTACGAAGCCAACTACTGGATCAAGCTGCGTCAACAATCGATCGGCAAGTATGAAAGCCAACTACAGTTGCTTTGCCGTCACGAGATATGATCGGGGCAAGTGCGAAAGCTATCTACCAGAGTCGACCGTACCAAAATGTGCCATAGAACTGACGGGGGCAAGTACGAAAGCCAACTACGGATCGATCATGCGTCGATGGCCAAGAATCTGGAAGCTAACTACCGGAACCGTCTGCGTCGCTAAACCTCATGGAGAGCTAGTCCATGGAATAACAATATCATTCGAATTTAACCGCATCGGTCGCGTGCCGGAATCCTCCATCGTATAAGCATGTCCATGGATCCATCACAATGGAAGCATGCGTGGAATCTCCCATCAGCTTTGACGCGTCAAATAAATTCACAACAAGACAATGACCTCCAGGAGAGTCACGGCAGCGTAAAAATATAATACTTACACTCAAAGGCTATCACAAGCAAGCATATGCAAGTTCATAAAATCTTTAGACTTTAATTATCATACAAAAATGAATTTCATTTTATAAACTCAAGGCACTTTCGTTTCACATAACAATTCGGGAATTTAACCCAAAGTACTACGTACTTCCATTCTTTTCAAAAGACTCATTTTTATATAAAACCTCAAGATACTAACACTCGTAGTATCAAGGCATGTCTATTTTTCAAATTAAGTTACTACACCTTTAGGAATTCATTTCAAGACTTTGAAACCAAGTAACTTCTAATTTCACAACCTAGGCAACTCATGTCTATCAATCAAAATAGACAACTCTCTTAACCTTCCATAAAGTCGTTATAACTAACTTCCCATAAAGCCGTTATAACTCTTTATGGTTTTAGACAAATTCATTCTTTTTATAACCAAGAGACTTATACTTTTAAAACCAAGTATCATATACTTTCAAAATACTTCAAGTCTCTTAACTTTAGAAATCAAGTTTCTTAACTTTAGAAATAAAGTTGCCTATACTTTTAAATTCCGAGTAACTCACACCTTTAAAACAAGTTACTTCTCTTCAAACCATGTCATTTCTCCTCTTTTAAATCAATTAAGTAAATCACTCCTTTGACTCCCCTAACGTCGTTATAACAACCTTTAGGTTTTGGAACTAAGGCACTATCCAAAAGATTTGGAAACCACTTCCTTTTCAAGACTCTATGTACTTCAAGTAAAACACTATCACTTTTGAAAATCCAAATTTCGTCAAGGTAATGGATTATATAACTTCCAATTTAAACATCCAAAGTACAATCAAGGAAGTATATAGAACAACTTCTATATTAGGCAATCCAAGTACAATCAAGGAAGTATATAGAACAAGTTCTATATTAGGCAATCCAAGTACAATCAAGGAGTTGATCATTTAAGGAGTAGGATTTACTTTCTTTATCATAAGGAATCATGCTAGAAGAAGAGGAGATGGTTCACATACCTTTTCGGCTTAATCCACAAGCTACGTCGAATACGCCGCACGTAGAATTGTCAACCTATAATGACCACAACACGATCAACTTCTAGTTTCTAACGTAGAATGATACTAAGTATACGGTCTCTTATTCTACGAAAAATTGGGCAGCACCTCCTTTGTTTCTACATACATTTCCACCTTTTTCAAGGCCCGAAATCAATAACCAACATGGCGCATTTAAGGCTCAACACATCAACCAATCAAAGGGGATTACACGCCTTACAATACGTGTAAAATTATGCCCCACAATTCATATAAAATAATCCAACACTTATAAGGGCATTCGGCCACCAATATAACAAATCCTAAGTCCTTCCCAATTCTTTTTCAATCCAATTTGTTAAGTCTAACATGTTATATAGTCGTAAACAACTTTAGCAACAATAATTCCTTCTTTATATAACATGCGACGACTAAACTAATAATCAAATTGAATTGTAATCTCAAAGGCTAATCATGCTAGTTTCGGATTAGTGGTTCCAATATCCATAATAGTTATCGAACTTCAATATATACATATCATGCTTGTTTATATCCATAACTACAACAATAAGTAATCTTTAATCGCTAAAACGACAAGATTGTTACCTTGATAAGCCCTTATAAAATTCCAAGATTCAAAGTCGCTCCTTAGCAATCTTAGCTCCTTTACTTCACGCTTCAATCCGCTATTTGAAGCCCTTAGAAGTTCACAAACAACTTCCCTTCCATTTCCAACTTCAAAGTTGAAGAACACCTTAGGTTTTCGCCTTGCGACTAACATGAAAACGTCGTTTTTCCGGGATTTTTCTATTGAGATATCCTTACAATATCCCTAGGAACCTTGGGTTAAAGTATTATGAATAAGGAACCACAAACTAAAAAAAAGATTGTGTGGAGAGAGGCTCAAACCCTAGATCTATCAAGACTTAGCACAAAGTTCTCTAATTTTTTCTAAGTCTTGGGAGCTTGTCTTGCTACTAGTGTAGTATATATAACACAATGGAGGACTTAGATCAAAACACTTGTGTGGCTTGGATGAAGGAGATTAAATATCAAGTGCCAACTTGGCTTAGTTGACTTGGTCAATTTTATCAAGTTTGTCAAGACTTGATCATCCACATTGGTCATTGACCAAAATACCCTTGGTCCAAATCGTCCAAGACCATGCAAAGGGGGGGTGACACGTTTCGCCCTCCCATTCGTCCATAAAATTTCGTAACCCTCGTGGGCCCCACAAAACGTAAAATTTCTCGGGTGGGCCCTACGTGACCAAATCCGTAAAATAAATTTTCACAATGTTAATAAATTCCATACTCCTCAAATAATGCATTTTGAGAATCTAATTCTCATCAACGAACATTTTTCCTTTCCGAAGTTCGGAAGATTTTCCTTCGAAAAAACAATTCATTCTTTCGTACCAATTTTCAAGTCTTGTGTTCTCACGTCTATTCTCTTATATATGTCCTTGAATTACGGGGTGTAACAGTATTGGACACTCAGTTATACAAAGCCTACGGGTAACTGGAGTGGGCCAGAATCTCCAGATCTTGAACAATCTGAAGGCCAAGAGATAGGCAGAAAAGAAATTGGACACTCAATCTTCCAAGGCAACTGGAGTAGGCCAGATAGTCTAGATCACATATGATCCGGTTACGCCCTAACCACGGGCAAGAGGTTGTTCATGTGAAGCAGTGCTACCTTCAAAATAAAAGAAGTTGAATAGGTTGTCCTCAAAAGGACTTAAGGAATGGATCACTCTTAAACGAGGTGATGCATGTCCTACACTTGGTTTCAAGGACACTGTTGGATAATATGGCCTGAGTTTTTCGCCTCATGTACCACAGGTCGATAATAATCAAGAGTGGTACAGTAAAATTGTAGCCAAGTGGATGATATATTTTGTAATCTGTGCATCTATGTCATCATAGATTAAGACACGTTAAAAAGAAAGGCATTCAAAAGTTAACGAAGTTAAGATTGTTGTCGTTTGTCGACATAAACCCTCAAATTAATGTGAGGTAGGCGAAGAGGTAAAATAAGCTTTTCGTTCCCTCGAAGGAATAGCGAAAGAAGCATCGCTCCTCTATAACTTAGTAACACCTACATGGGTGATTTGAAGTTTGTACAAATAGAGGAGGAGACAAGTACGGTGTGATCTCTATTGATAATAGTACAACATACTGTATCCATTGTTGTAGAATAACTATGAAACGAGTCGAAAACCGTCGCGGAACCGTGAAGGACCGCGGTGCAACCCATCGGAACCGTGAAGGACCGCGGTGCAACCCGTCAGAACTGCGGTGCCTTGACCAAGAGCCACGGTGCCTGCGACGGGATTGGATCCTGGTAATTGACGCTTATAGTTCCAGTAGTTACTGGAACTTAAGCACCGCGGTGCCTCCCCGAAGGACCGCGACTCTAAATGTCGCCCGTGTTCTAGTAGCCTACTGGAGTTCAGGCACCGCGGTGCCTCTCAGGCAGGACCGCGGTACTTCGGGAGCATAAGCTAAAAATCTACGGATTGAGAAATTAGTAGTAATAGAGGGGGAGAATGTGAAGCATCGTTGATGCAATGATGATCTTTACTCACCTCAGACTAAACGGTGTCAGCCAAGCGCAGATCTGTACGCCCAAGATATGTGGGGAAAGACGATCCTTACCGCTAATGTGATTCTTAATAGAACTCCGCATAAGGATACGTGACATGGATGTTGAGGAAATCTTCTTAACCGGAGAATTGGGTTTAAGGACTGTTGGGCTTCTTCCTGAAATTCCTTTATGGTCCCGGAAATGTCTACATTTTGGTCTTGGAAGTTTCATATAGAACAGAAATAATCAATCTGACTACAGAAACATTGACTCTGATGTTAGAAAGCCAACAGGTGGAAAACCATAAGTCCGGAAGTGGAAGAAGAAAGTAATACGGAACAGCCAGAGGGGTTTGAAGTTCCAAGAAAGAGAAGAAAGTCTGTCGGCTTGTCAAATCTCTGTGCGGGCTGAAACGGGCCTAAAGTTTTGGTACAAAACATTTCTCCTAAAATATATATTTTAACATGAAAGGATACGGGTATTGCAGATGACATCTTAGGTTTGGAATCCCTAAGACATCTAACGGACTGGTCAGATTCCAAACTACTCTATGAGGAGTTTGACAGTCTCGTTGAAGTCACCAATGGATTTGAATCACAAAATTGATTGGAATCATGGTGCACCCATATGCCAGGAGAGATATGCTCAGGTCACACTACAATTGACCTGGTATTGGTTCATAATAGAAGATCAGTTGAACTAAGGTTCACTCATAATTCTGGAAATGATCAACAGAAGGCGTTAAGTCGGATGTGACGACATCTGAATTATTCGCTTATCTATGACTTATAATATTCTGGATGTCCAGTGGTTCTGGGAGAACAAAATGATGCAAACTGGACATCAGACCGGAAGAACACCAATGTGCATGGTGTGTCTTAGGAAATCCTCTAAGCAAACCTTGCATCGGACGATTCATGATGGAATCGTAGTTCATCGCTTCGCACAAAGGATGATGAGAAGTTGAGTAACTTCACAACTACTTAGAGGATGTCCCTTCTTGGGAGTAATTCATGCCTGCTCTAGTTTAACACTGTGAGAGCACGAATGACGGGGTCTGGACATATATGTCACAGACATAAGACTGAATGGTAGTTGATCTTCACGGGTAACACTTCCTTGGTTACTAATCAAAGGAGAATATAGTAGACCTTCAAAGATCAAAGGTTCTGCCTGTCTAGGGGAATTGGCTTAAAACCCAATCAATACGAACTGATATAGTGAACATCCAACCTTACAGACTGGAGATCCCAGGAATAAGGTTAAATGGGAAAACTAAATTGTAAAGGTTCAGTTGAGCGCTTCGATGAAAGCAAGAGCACTTTGGATAATGGATATTAAGAAACAAAATCCAAAGTCATTCTCGTGATAGACATTAAGTGCTACCTGCAATGGGGGTAAAGGTTAAGCTTTCAAAACCTTTAATGATCCTCAACAGTTGAGGTTAGGTTTGGGAAACTTTTAATAGTTCATAACGCTTGTGAAGCTAGGTATTACAGGATACCTTATAGGAGACCACCTATTTAAGTGCGACGACAGGCCGCCTTAAATGAACGCACTTAAGAATCCAAGGGTGTCCAGGGCCCACGACGGACAAAACACAAAGAAGGATTGAGTAGGAAAGGTGTTGTGTTGATACCATTGTCTTGGCATATACTAAACACTGACGGTTCAAGACATCACGTTCACCGTGCAGTAAATATGTCTGATGGTATTCTACTATGGAAGGTTCAAAGCTACGGTTATCTCTCCAGATGCAACATTGATCCGCCAAAAAGATTGCTGAAAGAAGGCACCATGTGTGTATACCAAAATCTCTTCCAAGAGGGGATTATTGGAAATTTGTCGTTGATGGAGGTTGGGTCCGTCCATCTTCAATGACTTAAACATAATGGTTCCACATGTTGGAGAACCTGATTCTTTACACGTGTGTAATCTACTAAGTGAGTAGATGACCGTATGGCTAAGAATCGTCAAATTTCATTGAGAAATGGAAGAGATATTGGTCCACGAAGTAAGGTGTTTGAGACATGGAAAAGTGGTGTGAGACAAATCTACCAATGTTAGGCGTATTTTATATACACCTTTTGAGTCATTTTTAGTTAGTCTTTGGCCTATTTTTGTACAAATATGTGTCATGTTAGGATAGATTTTCTTTCTTTTGAGTCAGAGTGGTTTAAAATGGCACATTGGCGAAAAGAAGGAAAAAGAGGGCAAAAACAGAGGTTCCAGAGCACAAAGAGACGAAAAGCTGACACCCTGGGCAAAGTACAGGACGACGCCGTGGCTCCAGTCCATCAGGAGCAACAGGGCCACGACGCCCAGATCGCTGGACAATTGCAGGAGTTTCGACACCACAGCGCCGGACTCAGGGCCGTGGCGGGTTTTTAGCCAAATCCGAATGGGAATGGGCCAAGACCAAGAGGGAAAAGTTGGGAACATTTTTGGAGGATATAAAAAGGCCTTAGGGCAAATTTTTGAAGGGTTCCACAATCCCTAACTCTACACAACACATAGTTCTTGAAAGCTTCAAGATTGGAGGCTTGTTCTTGAGTAATTCTTTTTCTTACTTTATTTATTTTTCAGTTTATGTTGGATAATCTTTTAGTTCTTAGCATGTCTATGACTAAGAGCTAAACTTTAATTAGGGCTTTCCATTCGAATCACTTGAACCTCGTTTTATGATTTAATGCATGGTTTTGGTCTCTTCTTTATATAGTTGAGATTTATTCAATAATTGTTTTGATTGCTTGATAATTAATTGATCACTAATTATCATCACATATATGATTTCTAATCGAGATCTGAAAGGGGAGATTGTGAATATGCTATAGTTGAATAAACATAGGTTAAAATCGTGGACGAAAGTACCCCGATACTTGTGTAGTTTAATAGGTTATTGTTCTTAATCCTCATTTGTGGTAAATCTTATCATCGAAAGATAGAAGGGTTCTGCATCGGGGTTGAGTGTTTATATATCCTAATCAGAATATAAAACGGCTTAGTTAACCTGCTATCTCAATATAGAAGAAGAACCTTTATCATTGCATTAAAGATTAAAGCGAGCGGATAGTTGAGGAGATTGGAAGTCTTATTTCCACCATATCTAATTTAAGTAAAGTAATTTAGTTAACTTTTATAATTATTTAGTAGTCATAGATATAAACAACCATCAAAATATCGATCACCAAATAGATACCATAGGATAGAAATTGGTAATTGAACACTAATCCCTGAGGATGATATTCGGTCTTACCCAGACTATATTACTTGTCACGATACGTGCACTTGCGTTAAGCGTGTGGATAAATCGCTAACAAGTTTTTGGCGCCGTTGCCGGGGATTGGCGTAGTTCCCCGGCAGAATAATAATGAGATGAATGAAGAGATGGGTGATCACCAACCCAACCAAGGAATACCCCCAGGGTTGCAGAATGATGAAAAGGAAAGAGTTCAGTCGAGCGAGAAAAAGTGCAGGAGACTATGTGCTACCAAGAGTGAATGGAGCACAAACATGCATAAGGCTCCCAGCAATAGGAGCGAACAATTTTGAAATAAAGCTTGCGATCCTGAGCATGGTGCAGCATATAGTTCAATTTGGAGGGTTACCATCTGAAGACCCACATACGCACATTGCAAATATCTTGGAACTGTGTGCAACATTCAAATATAATGGTGTTACTGATGACGTCATCTGGTTGAGGCCCTTTCCCTTCTCACTCAGGGATAGAGCAAAGGTTTGGTTCAATTCCCTGCCTACAGATTCTATATTTACATGGCAGGATCTGGAACAGAAGTTCCTGACAAAGTTCTTTCCATCTTCCAAAGCAGCCAAGCTGAGAGGAGAGCTGAACAATTTCTACCAGACTGATGGGGAGTCACTCTATGAAGCTTGGGAGAGATTTAAAGATCTGCAGAGAAAGTGTCTGCATCATAGCATTGAACTGTGGAATTTGGTCCATATTTTCTATAATGGGCTAAGTGGGACAACAAGAACCATCATTGATGCAGCTGCAGGTGGAACCTTCATGAAGAAGACAGCACATGAGGCCCATGATTTGCTAGAAGATATGGCCACTAATAACCATATGCCAGATGATAGAGGGGTAAGTGGAAGGAGAGTGATAGGAGTTCATGAGATCGATGCCCTTACAGCGTTAAATGCACAGGTTTCTCTCTTGACCAAGCAACTTCAGCAGAACACAGTGTCGGTGAAAGCAGTTCAGATGCTAATGAATTGTGAGATTTGTGGGGGTCCTCATACTTTTGATAGGTTCCCATCAGCAGACCCCAACAACATCCCTATTGGGCAAGCAGAATGTCAGGCAGTGGGAAATTACCAGAGGCCCTAGAACAACCCTTATTCAAACACTTACAATCCGGGGTGGAGGAATCACCCAAACTTCTCATGGAGGGGGACCAGGGGCAGCAGAATCAATACAGAGGCCAATACCAGAATCAGCAATCATTTAATCAGGCCTCATCTTCACAACAGTTCAGTGCACCTTCCCCACAAGAAAAGTCAGATGAATTGCGAGCAACCTTGTTGACACTTACAAATTCACAGACCCAATTCATGGCAGAGACAAGGTCATCCATAAGGAACTTGGAAACCCAAGTTGGACAGCTGTCATAAATGGAAAATAACAGGCCACAGGGCACTTTTCCCAGTAATACAGAGATAAATCTCAGAGAGCAGTGTCAGGCAGTACATTTGAGAAGTGGGAAGTAGTTAGAACCAGTTGCTCCTGAACCTGCAGTGGGGACTAAAAAAAAAGCTGAGATTGAGAAGGAGAGGGTTACTGATGACCGCCCTATTTTAGAGGAGGCTCCACGGTTCGATGAGAGTACACAGAGAAGATCCCCTATCCTCAGAGGCTTCAGAGAAAGACCCAAGATAAGCAGTTCTCAAAGTTCCTAGAGGTTTTCAGGAAATTGCATATCAATATCCCCTTCATTGAAGCGTTGGAACAATCGCCTACCTACTTCAAATTTATGAAGGACATCCTTGGAAAGAAGAGGAAACTAGTGGAATATGAGACCATAACACTAACTGAGGAGTGTAGTGTCATTTTGCAGAAGAAGCTACCTCCAAAGTTGAAAGATCCGGGGAGTTTCACTCTACCTTGCACAATAGGGAATATGACTTGCAACAGGGCATTATGTGATCTAGGGGCTAGCATAAACTTGTTACCCCTATCTATATTCAAGAAGCTGGGATTGGGAGTGATCAAGCCAACTACAGTGAATTTACAACTAGCGGACAGATCAGTGGTGCATCCTTTAGGCATCATTGAAGATGTGCTCATCAAAGTGGGGAAGTTCTTCTTCCCATCAGACTTTCTCATCCTCGACATGGAGGAAGACGATGAAATTCCCATTATTTTGGGACAGCCATTCCTCGCCACTGGGAGAGCATTGATTGATGTGGAAAAGGGCGAGCTAAAACTGAGAGTTGAGGACGAGGAGATGATATTTAAAGTATTTAAACCCTCCATTGAATCCTCAGTCATAAGAAAATGTCTCGCAGTCATCACAGTTGACACATCATATGAGCCAACACAAGCCAAAACCAAGGAGAGCAGTCCGCCAGCACAGGTAAGTATTTCTAAACATCCTCTTGAGAAAAAAAAGAAAAATACAAATAGAAGGCTAAAAACAAAGATGATCATGAAATGGATAGGATGTGGGTTAAATTACCCTAGGCTTCTTGATAAGGAACATGCGTCCGGCTACAAGACGTTAAAGACAGCGCTACTTGGGAGGCAACCCAAGGTTTTAAATTTATGCATTTTTAGCTTAGTTAGAACAGTCTCACGTCTGGTATTGTTTTGGATGTTGTGATGCTAGGTACAAGGACAAAAACGTGGAGCACAAAACGAGAAGGGAGAAAAAAGTGCAGCACCACGGAGCCCAGACTCAAGGCCATGGCACCGGAAAATCAGAGAGTCGCGGAAATTTGGGCGCCACGGCGCCAATCTCAAGGCCATGGCGCTGAAAGTTCAGAGAGTCTCGGAAGTTTGGGCGCCATGGCGCCGAATCTCGGGGCCATGGTGCCGAGAGTTCAGACAGTTGCGGAAGTTTGGGCGCCACGGCGCCGGTCTCAGAGTCGTGGCGCCGCGACGGAAATTTTGAAAAATAAAAGCCCTAAGTCGAATTGCATTCTCCCACACAAAATCCAAAACACCTAAACTCTCCAAAACCCACGAAATTAACTTCTCCCACTCAAATCTTCCATAAACCACACCCAATCTCAACCAAATTCCTTCAATTCCTTGCACCCATAACCATTATAAACAACAATCCTCATTCCATTGCTTCATTCCATCACTAGGAACAAGAAAAGTTGTGAAGAACACTTTCCAAGGTAACATTCATAATTTTTCTTGAAATTTCAAAGCAATTAAGAGAGGTAATTCATAAGCTTGGGGGTGTGAAATTTATTGTTGGGTATTGTGTTGTGTGTGGGAGATTGTTGTTGGCCAGTCGTTGTGGGTGGTTGTACGTAGTGCTGTGGAGTGTTGTACGTAGTGATTGGGCTGTAGTTGGGGGTTGAATTGTATTGTGTATTGCTGTGTTTGTGCTACTGTGTTGATTGTGTGATTGAGAGTTGTTGGGCAACCTCACAAAAACAAAAGAAACACTGCCCAAATTTCTCAAGAATGTCTGCAAGAAAAAGAAGAGCTTCCGCATCCACCTCCGTTCCACAATATGAAACCACTAGGTTCGCTAGTAAAAAGGCAGAAGACAGATATAACAAGCTTAGTACTAGAACCTTGATACCTGAGAGAGGAATGGAGTACCAAAGGGAGTCATTTGAGGATGGCGATGTCTATGAGCCGATTCAGGCGACGATAGAGGCAAATGGGTGGAATAGATTCGTCAATCCGGAGAGAATAGTATCGCAGAACACTATCATGGTGAAAGAATTCTATGCCAACTATCCAGAACAGACAGATGGTAGATGTTTTGTTAGAGGGCAGTATGTTCAAAATCCTGTTCGACGGCTGAGGTGGTGAATGAAATATTGAGGACATCAGGTGCTGAAGAACGAGGCTATAACCGAAACCATTTCATAGGTTGGTCTAGAGATGCCAGCCACATCAATTGGGATACCGTCGCAGCTACATTATGCTACCCAGGGGCTGAATATGAGATTGCACGAAATGGAGCAAGGGGACTGAGCAGATGTCAGTTCAACAAAACAGCCAAGGGTTGGTTGTACTTCGTCAGTGCCCGCCTGATTCCATCGACGCACTTCACCAGAGTGCCGGCAGATAGAATAAAAATGGTGTATGGAATCATGACGGGGAAGACGATTGACGTCGGAAAAGAGATAGTGCAGAGCATTAGAGAAATCAGCAGGTTGACCACTACAGGTGGGTTGGGACATGGATCTCTTATTTGCACTTTATGTGCTAGACATAGAGTCCCAAACTTAGTTACTGATACATATGAGAAGGGCCAATCTCATGTGACATATGGGGTAGTGCACGCTTTCTCAGATCCAGTCCCCCCAGCAGAAGCTAGGAGGAGAGGAGCTCCAGCACCAGCAGCAGCAGCAGCAGAGGCTGCCATGGATGAGGACGAGCCTGAGACAGAGGCTCAGTATGAAGCAGGCAGCAGCCACCAGCAACCCTTGGAATTGGAACCTCCAGTGCCTATGATGGAGCAATTGCTCATGAACCAGTGGATGATGATGCAAAGCCTGGACACAGTGATACAAGGTCAACAGGATATAAGGCAGGATCAATAACAGTTGTACCAAAGAGTTGACGACTTGAGCTCCAGGTTCAATCAGTGGACCATGCATTATCCACCGCCACCGCCACCATTTTAAACCACAAGTCTGTAAGTTGTCCCGTCTTTCCTTTATTTTTTAGTCTTGCACACATTAGGGACAATGTGTGATTTAAGTTTGGGGGGAGGGTTCTTAGTTTATTTTTGTTCTTAGTTTATTTTTGATAGTTTATTTTTTAGTCTATTTTTGTGTGTTTGAGTCTTGTTATTGTTTATTTTTATGTCTTATATGAGTCTAATTTTTTTTTATGATCATGCATGCTGTAGTTACTTGAAACGCCTAATGAAGTAAAGTGGATAATGTAATGGAATTAGAAGCATAAAATCTGAACGCTTAAGTTAGATATGCCAAGAATTCTTGAAATCAAATTATTTGGGGTATCTTGCTTGATTTATGAATTTGTTAATGATCAAGTCTATGTATCTTCTTACTTGTTATTTAAGGCAAAATAGTTAGGATATACATGTTAGGGATATGACTCAGGCATTTCTTTGTTAGACATTTCTTACCATTCATTGTCTATCCCTGACATTAAAATTGTATCCCTAGTCAGCCCCTTTGAGCCAAAATTAAGATCTTTCTTTGACACCCTATAAATCCATAATTGTGCCATAAGTGGAAAATTAAGATGTTTGGAATGAAAAGTGTTGAAAAAAAGACAAAAAGAGAAGTGAAAAAAAATTGATGCACCCCAATGAAAAAAATGCAAAAGCTTAAGTTTGGGGTGCCTATTATTCACAATGCACCTCATTCTCTCTAAACAAAAAGAGGGGAAAGATAGGTACGAGATTAAAGAGGAAATCAAAAGAAAATGGAAGATTTGAAAGAAAAAGAGCTTATGGTACGTCAGTTGAGCCTAAATGCCTATTTTTTTACCTACCCTTGCCTAAGCCTACATTACAACCCTGAAAAGTCCTGAAGATCTCTAGTATGTGTACCCATGATTAGTGGAGAATAGCAAGTAAACAGGCCATAGAATTTTGATATTGACATGCATAGGTTAAGTGTTCTTACGTCCATTGAGAATGATTGAATTGAATTTGCGAAATATCTGACTTAAGAGTTTTAGAATGTTAAAATCCATGCTATATGTTCCTGCATATTATCCTACTAACCTTCATACTTTTCTAGTGGCAATTGTGCAACAGATTGATCAGTGTCTTTGAGTCCTTTTATTTTCTTTTCTTTCGTGTCTTTGTCTCTATTTCTGATCTTTACTCGAGGGCGAGCAAAGGTTAAGTTTGGGAGTGTTTGTTAGGCGTATTTTATATACACCTTTTGAGTCATTTTTAGTTATTCTTTGGCCCATTTTTGTACAAATATGTGTCATGTTAGGATAGATTTTCTTTCTTTTGAGTCACAGTGGTTTAAAACGGCAAATTGGCGAAAAGAAGCAAAAAGAGGGCAAAAACAGAGGTTCCAGAGCACAAAGAGACGAAAAGCTGGCACCCCGGGCAAAGTACAGGGCGGCGTGGCGCCATCCATCAGAGGCGATAGGGCCACGGCGCCCAGATCGCTGGACAGTGCAGAGTTTAGCGCCACGGCGCGATCCACAGGGCCGTGGCGCCGACGCGGGTTTTCAGCCAAATCCGAATGGGAATGGGCCAATACCAAGAGGGAAAAGTTGGGAGCATTTTTGGAGGATATAAAAAGGCCTTAGGGCAGATTTTTGAAGGGTTCCACAATCCCTAACTCTACACAACACATAGTTCTTGAAAGTTTCAAGATTGGAGGCTTGTTCTTGAGTAATTCTTTTTCTTACTTTATTTATTTTTCAGTTTATGTTGGATAATCTTTTAGTTCTTAGCATGTCTATGACTAAGAGCTAAACTTTAATTAGGGCTTTCCATTCGAATCACTTGAACCTCGTTTTATGATTTAATGCATGGTTTTGGTTTCTTCTTTATATAGTTGAGATTTATTCAATAATTTCTTTGATTGCTTGGTAATTAATGGATCACTAATTATCATCACATATATGATTTCTATTCGAGATCCGAAAGGGGAGATTGTGAATATGCTATAGTTGAATAAACATAGGTTAAAATTGTGGACGAAAGTACCCCGATACTTGTGTAGTTTAATAGGTTATTGTTCTTAATCCTCATTTGTGGTAAATCTTATCATCGAAAGATAGAAGGGTTCTGCATCGGGGTTGAGTGTTTATATATCCTAACCGGAATATAAAACGGCTTA
The DNA here is from genome assembly GCA_029844215.1 of Przewalskia tangutica. Lineage (NCBI taxonomy): Eukaryota > Viridiplantae > Streptophyta > Magnoliopsida > Solanales > Solanaceae > Przewalskia > Przewalskia tangutica. The sequence continues at coordinate 74,611,798 of CM056732.1, forward strand.
GTTAACCTGCTATCTCAATATAGAAGAAGAACATTTATCATTGCATTAAAGATTAAAGCGAGCGGATAGTTGAGGAGATTGGAAGCCCTATTTCCACCATATCTAATTTAAGTAAAGTAATTTAGTTAACTTTTATAATTATTTAGTAGTCATAGATATAAACAACCATCAAAATATCGATCACCAAATAGATACCATAGGATAGAAATTGGTAATTGAACACTAATCCCTGAGGATGATATTCGGTCTTACCCAGACTATATTACTTGTCACGATACGTGCACTTTAGTTAAGCGTGTGGATAAATCGCTAACAACCACATCGGTAGGAAAAGGAAGAATTGTTCATGTTATAAGACTTTAAACTGAATAAGGGATTGGGACCCCAAGGGGTAATCCATGTGTTTGAAGGAGGGAGGACCTAGGTGTGCTTGGATTCGAGACTAGGCCCGCGCGTGCCACCGCCCGCGCGCGCCACCACCCTCCCGGTCCGGGTCGGGGCTGTTGGGCTGTTATCTTTTTGGACCCCAGAACTTTGATTAATTACAGTTCAGTCGCTGAAGTTTCTGGAATGCAAGCACCGCAGTGCCTCATGATTTGAACCGCAGTGTTGCACGTCCAATGAGCTTCCAAGAAACGGTAATAAGTCAGAATTGATGGTCATTACTTGCTAAAACGTTTGGCACTTATGCCACAACATTTATGACCTTTATGGTGGCCATTAACAGCCCTCTTAACACCCATTAACACATCTCCTCAACCTTAAACACTATATAATGATCCCTTAGTTCAGATTTGAGGAGAGTAGACAATATACACAATGAACACAAGAGAAATACTCTCTACACTTGGATGATTTCAGACTTGATGAAATCTCTTCCTTTCTAGCAATCTTACACACTCAAAAATACTTCTATCCTAGCGAACACTTGAGCTCCTTTTGCTCATTTGTTTGATTGTTGTTTTATCTTGGGAGATAAGTTGTCATTACACCGTTGAAGTGATATAAGGGGCAATATTATCTTAAGGATAGATTGATAATTCAATCGACTCAGCAAGCCAATTATCTTGTTATATTTCAAGATTTCTAACCATATTGGTGTTGTTGTTCTCAAGGGGATTGCTGTAGTTTCAACAAGGATCTCAAGATTTCAAGGAAGATCAAAGACCGAAGATCAAGATCATCAACACTTATTCATGTTGTGACAACTGATGTTAGGCTTCAAGCCTATTATATTGAAATTATAATTGATTATCCTTTCTAAGCACTAGTGATAGTTGTATAATATTCTCATACATCCACTGTAATATTCAACAAAGACTTGACGTTTGAAATTTTATGTTGGTACTTGCCTCACCAAAAATATTTTTTTTCTTTTTTAATAGCAATTTTATTTTAGAGAGACGGAGCCGAGAGAGAGTGATAGAGATGGTAGGTTGAAGACGTGTGAAAGTGTAGAATCGTTAATATGAACCACAACCATGTTAAGGTAAAAATTATCTCTCTAGAATGAATATCTACCTTCTTTCTAGAAATTCTCTTTAATTATCAAGCTTATTGGGAAGAGAATCGTCCACCGCTAGTTAAAAACTAAAATTCAGGAACTTTGGAAACCGTCGGAAATTTTCCCCTCGGCCACGACTATTTTATTGTGAAATTTTCTAATTAAGAAAATATGACAAATGTTCTCAAGAATGGGAGCCGAATTTTATTATCGGTGAAGCTTATTTATGACGGTGAGGGCTTCATCTGTAAATATTGCTGGCAGTTGAGTCACACTCAAGAAAGATGTCCTCACCCAGTAACAATTACTAAAGAAAATGTGGAGGAACAAACCCCTACATCTACTACGTCGGATAAAGCCGGAAGAGCAACTAGTAGTACTAGTGATTAAGAAATGTGTCCTTCATCTAACCCGCGGCCCAACCCAGCAATTCCCGTGTTCAGCTGGCCCGAGCTCATCTTCAGCCAAGACTGGGCCCAATAATGGCCAGGCCACGAGCTCAGCCCACTCCAACCAAATAATCCCACTGCCCCAACAGCCCAATTCGGGTCCGGCCCCAACCCGGTCCATCCAAACCCGTAGTATGCATGGGAGTTTTTGGCCTAAACATCATTTTAATTTGACATCCTCTGTCTAACCATCCTCGATCCCCCGTAACCCAAAAGCTGCTCTATCATACCCTTGAAAAGTCGTCAGTTAGATGAAATTGATGCTCTTATTAAAAATAAGACGTAGGAGTCGGTGCCCCGTCCTTCTAATGTAAACATAATTCATTTCATGTGGGTTTTTTTATTATAAAAACAAATCTGATAGTTCTTTTGAGAGGCACAAAGCATGTTTTGTTAGTGATGACAGGTCTCAGCGGGTTGGTGTGAATTGTGATGAAACATTTAGCCCAGTTGTTAAATCGGCGATTATCCGGACGATTCTCAGTTTGGCTCTATCAAAATCATGGTCAATTCACTAGTTGGATGTAAAAATGCATTTCTCCATGGTCACCTCCGGAAAACAGTTTACATGCACCAGCCTATGAGTTTCCGAGACCCTATCCATCTAGATTACGTTTGCTTGTTGAAAAAGTCTTTATATAGTCTCAAACAAGCCTCTCAAGCATGGTATAATAGGTTTGCTGATTTTGTTTCCACGCTAGGCTTCTCGCATAGTAAATTCGATCATTCATTGTTCATTTATCAGAAAGAAAATGACATGGCATACGTTCTTCTCTATGTTTATGATATCATACTCACAGCATCATCTAACTCTTTTCGTCAATCTAATATGTTTCTCCTTGCATCGGAATTTGCTATGAAGGATTTGGGTCCTTTGAACTATTTTTTGGGCATTGTTGTGACTCAACATACAGGTGGTCTATTTCTTTGTCAAAGAAAATATGCTGAGGAAATCATTGACAGAGCTGGCATTTCATCATGTAAGCCGCCAACTACGCCGATTGATACAAAGGCTAAGTTGAGTAACGCCTCGGGGTCTCCATACGGCGATCCGACACATTACCGCAGTTTAGCAGGGGCATTACAATATCTCACCTTCACGAGACTTGATATATCATATGTTGTTCAACATGTATGTTTACATATGCATGACCCGAAGGAGGAACATATGAATGCTCTCAAATGGATTTTGCGATATATTCAGGGTACGCTAGATTTTGGCTTGCATCTTTATAAGTCAACCGTCTCTGGTCTCACTTCTTATACCTATGTTGATTGGGGGATGCCCGGATACCAGACACGCCACCTCTGGTTATTGTGTTTTATCTGAGATAATTTGATCTCGTGGTCTTTGAAGCGCCAACCCATGTTATCTCGGTCTAGTGTTGAAGCAGAATATAGAAGGGTTGCAAATGTTGTCTCTGAATCGTATTGACTCCATAATCTTCTATTGGAGCTCCATTGTCCGATCAAAAAGGTCAATGTGGTTTATTGTGTTAATGTGAGTGTGATATACATGTTAGGAAATCCCGTACAATATCAACGCATTAAACATATTCAGATGAATATTTTATTCATTCATGAAAGGTTGCACGTGGCCAAGTTTGTATTCTACATATCCCGTCCCGTTATCATATTGCCAATATATTCACTGAAGGACTTCCGCGTACACTCTTTGATGATTTAGGATAATCTCAGTGTACTAAGGCCTCTCGCGAAGACTACGGAGGAATGATAGATTATGGAAATAATCCTTGACTATTGCCGGCAATAATCTTTGTGTATATTATAGATTAGAATGTAACTATTCTGATTTAAATTACCATAATTGTAGCCTCAAATTAGTCTGATAACATGTATATATTACTATCTGCAAGGAATGAAAAATGTATGAAAAATATTTTCGCCCACTTTGCATTTTGGAAGCTGACAAGAATGGAGTATCATCTACTTAGCTAATCTCTCCGACTATATGTAATAGTCTAGCTAATTTAGAGAATCTCAATGTACTCACTATCAATGACAGTAGTAGTAGTAGTAGTAATGTACCTAGTATGTCGTCTGTAACAGTTTAGTAATTAATAAAATATCCGTTTAACCAAAAAATAAATGTAGAATCGTTTAGGGGTATTTATAGTTAAGAATTAGAGTCAAATGTAATATTATAGAAAATCTTGTAGGGTACGGGGTGTTTTGAAGGGTTGAGGGCCATTTTAACCATTTTCACCCGCAGGTCAATTGCAATTTGGTCTTGGCTAATGGCTAGATTTGGCCCGATTTTAAAATATTTGGCTAAGCTAACTAGATCAGTGCATGAATGTTCCATAACTCGGACACCTATATGTAGCGGTCACCGGGCCTATTTCAACTCCCGACCAAGCCCCCTCCCTTGTAAATTGGGCCAGTCTGGTCCGAGTTTATTAGGTTGAAACTGAAAGGACTCGACCTCATTTGACATGCTTAACTTTATGTTTTTAAAGCTTTTTTTATTTCTTAAATAAACACTGTATCGAAATAATAATATTTACTCTATAAATAAATAAAAATCCGAAAAAGTTCTAAAGTTTTTCACCCGATAAAAAATTAATTCCTCCATAAAACATACTCAATAATATTTACTCGATAAGTAATTTTTTGTGAAAACTACACTTATACCCCTTAAAACAAAATAATTACACGCTAGAACCTCTCTTACTTTTCATACCCCCAAAACTATTTACCCCTACCCTTGTAGTTTTTGCAAGTAATTGTCTCTTTTTCTTTTCTTTTTTAATTTCTACTTCTTTTATTATTTTCTCTCTTTTTTTCTTTATTGTTTTTTCATCTTTTTTTTATTCAAATCATAGTATTCTTTATTTTCTTTTTTCACCCTAATTTAATTCCATATTTAATTCTAGCTCCTTTCATTTCCTTTTTTTCTTTTTCTTTTTAATTTTTTATTTCTTCTTTTCTATTTAATTATCTTTTTTTTCTTCTTTTCTTTTTTATTTCTCTACTTCGTATCTTCTTCTCTTTCTTTATTCTTTTCTTTTTTCTCTCTTTTTGTTCATTTATTTTTTTGATACTATATTTTATTTTCTTTTTCACGTTAATTTGATTCTATATTTAATTCTAATTTCTTTCTTTTTCATTTTTTTAATTTTTATTTTTATTTTATTACTTGTTCTTTTTTCAATAGCAGTTTAAGTATATTGTTTCAGTATACTCTGATATCCACATGGTATCACACAAGATCGACGGTTCATTTCTTAAAAAAATAGTCCTCTATGATACGAATCTGGTATATATTATATACTGACAAAGTATCATAGATGACTGATTTATTCCTTCATGAAAAACACAATTCAATTCTTTCTAATACCAACATTGTATATATCATATACTGACAAGATATAATAGAATGTTAATTCATTCCTTAAAAAAATACTACTCGATCCTCTATGATACCTACATGGTATATCATATACTCAGATGGTATCATGAAGGATTGTTGAAGTCCTTGAATACAACGGTCCTCAATCCTCCATGATACCATCACAGTATAAAAATATACTGAGATGGTATCATGGAGAACTTCTTAAGTCCTTCACATGTGTCAGCAGTCTTGCATGATACCATCATGGTATATACCATATACTGAGATGATATCATGAAGGACTGCATATACTATGATGGTATCATGAATGATTGCTTTAGTCATTCAAAGAGAGTCCACCATGATACCATATCATGGTATAATAAATATATCGCAGATGGTATCATGGAGGACAACTTCATTCCTTCAATGACATTTCTCAATCCTCCATGATATCATTTGCGTAGATTTATATGTCATGATGGTATCATGAAGGACTCTCTTTCAATTGAAGGTTGATGATACCATGAAGGTATCATGAAAGTCTCTCTTTGAATAGAGGGTTGACTATATACTAACACGTAGTAAATTAAGATATTTTTTCTTTAGTATAGGGGCGTAAGTGTTTGATTTTGAAATACAGTGGATGTACCTGCAATTGATTCATTTTACAGAATGTCAATTTAATCTACCATATTATTTATATTGTAGATTTTCAATATTTAGAATAATCTCAACAGAGACAAAAACACTAGGTGATTGTTTTCTATCTATTGGTGGACAGAGTTACGTGGTACTTATTGTTGGTGGGAGATGACAGGTGGCAGGTATCCCGTAGATTTAGTCGAGATACATGTAAGCTCGTCTGACACCACGATTATCAAAAAAATAAAGTTCCTCAATCAAGGATAAAATATTTAATTTGATGGGTTAAGCCAACTTATATGTGAATCATAACATCTCATCTTGTAGATGATGGTAAGACTCAACATGTGGGGGTGGATTGTGGTGAGACATTTAGTTTGGTGGTTAAGTCGGGCTACCATTCGCACTGTGCTCAGCTTGGCTCTTTCGAAAGCATGGCCCATCCATCAGTTAGATGTGAAAATGCTTTCTTAAATGGTGATCTCAAAGAGACAGTCTATATGCATCAGCCCTTGGGGTTTAGGGATCCCAAATATCCTCATTATGTTTGTTTGTTAAAGAAGTTCTTGTATAGGCTTAAGCAGTCTTCACGGGCTTGGCATAAGAGGTTTGCAGACAATGTTTCGACTATTGAGTTCTCTCACAATATGTCTGATAATTCATTGTTCATATATCACTGTGGTTCTTCATTGGCTTATATACTCTTATATGTGGATGATATTATCTTGACTGCCTCTTCGGATGCATTATGTCAGTCTATCATGACAATGCTCAGCTCTAAGTTTGATATGAAAGACTTAGGGCCCTTGAGTTACTTTTTGGGGATTGTTGTTACTCGTCATGCAGGTGGGTTATTCTTATCCCTGAGAAAGTATGCAGTTGAGATCATTGAGAGGACTGGTAAAAGCAGAATGAAAGACAGCCATATATTGACAAGCATGAGCTTTTTCATGAACCCGTGACCTCAAGGTTATGAGCCTTGCGAGCTACCAAACTGCTCTACCCCACGCCGAAGATAAGAACTGAAAACTAATAGATAAACTCTTCTTCCCAGCTCCCAAAAAACAACGTTCGACTTGCAAACGAACATTCTCATGTGCTTCCAGACACGCTGAGTTCCACATATTCTTGTCTTGTATAGTCAAAGAAAAGAGGATCGATTCCGTAAAAGATGAGATCAGGGATCCTGTAAGTCCACTTCCACTTCAGTTGATATTACGCTCAAGTTGGGTGCTACGGCTGGCCCTACTATGAGGATTTGATCCGCTATCGCAGTCTGTCTTGGGCTCTTTAGTATCTTACTTTTATGAGACCAGATATTACGTATGTCGTACAATAGGTTTGTTTGTTTATGCATGATCTCAGGGTTGAGCATATGAATGCACTCAAACACATTATTAGGTACATCTAGGGGACACTTGACTATGGATTACATTTATATCCTTCGTCGACCTCTACACTTGTCTCATATACAGATGCTAATTGGGGAGGATGTCTAGATATCATACGGTCTACGTTTGGCTATTGTATGTTTCTTGGTATTAACTTGGTCTCTTGGTCTGCAAAGCGTCAGTCCATTTATCACGTTCCAGTGCAGAGGTCGAGTATCGAGGGGTAGCCAATATGGTCTCTGAATCATGTTGGTTAGGTAATCTTCTTTTAGAACTTTATTGTCCTATTGAGAAAGCGACCTTGGTTTATTGTGATAATGTTAGTGTCATCTACCTTTCTGGGAATCCGGTTCAGTACTAGCGCACTAAACATATCGAGATGGACATTCACTTTATTTGTGAAAAGGTAGCTCATGGACAAGTACGCGTCTGTCATTTTTCTTTTAGGTATCAATTTGTAGACATCTTTACAAAGGGTCTTCCCTCGGTCCTTTTTGAAGATTTTAGAGACAGTCTCAGCGTACGAAGCCCGCTCGCTAAGACTGCGGGGAGTGTTAAAGATACATCCTATATACGCAATATACATGTGTATATCGGATGAATAGTGTTCTCTGGTTTGCTGTAGCATGCACACGGTTGGGCAGATTTTGTATATAATGTGTATTAGTCTTGTACCTTAATTAACTTTGTACATTTACCATAATTGTATAGTTAGTCTCCAAAGAGAATAAGGTTTTAGGAGTAGAATAGGAATAGGATTCTCCTATTATGAAAATATGTAAATTGTATGTATTATGCAGGTTGGCGATGGGTGGGTAGGCAGTCCGACCCGACCGATCCGGTCCGTCTGCGCCACTGTTTAAATAAAAAAAAATTTAGCGGGTCCGGGGCTCGAACCGGGACGGGACATGGTATGGTCACTTGGGCCGACTGTCGGTCCGTCCGATCCTTGATCCATGATTACCAAAAATAGCCGTTGCAATAACGACCATTTTACATTTTGGTCGTTATTGCAACGGCCATTTTTGGCTTCCCCCAACCCCCCTACCCCCTTTATATTTATTTTTAACCCCTAAGTTATTATATTTACACTTTAACCCAATTTTTCAACTATAAATACCTCATTTTCTCTTCTTATTTCTCACAAATCTTCCTACAATCTCTAATCTCTCAAATCTCAATCAATCTATTTCTATACAACATTGTCTACTACATATTCACTCTATTTATTAATTTGAGAATTGGGAGTGAAGTTGGCAACTAACTTGAGGATTAATCTATCGAGCAAAGTTTCAATTTTCAACCTCTCTCGATTACACATCGACTCTACGTCGGCGTTTGGTACATTCGTTCTCTCATTAAATTATTATTTTGTTTTTATTTCATTTAGCACATTTAATTTCATTATCTTTAACTTTTTAAGTCTTTAACTATTTATTAACATAATTAAAATGAAAAGAAAAAAAAATGTTTTGGGCAAGGCCTTGGGTATGAAGGGCAAGGGTACTTCTTCTAGTATTCCTAGACAAGATGATTTTATAGATCCTGAACTGTTTTCTGAAATACCATATGATCTTGACACAGATGTTTATCCTCAAAATGAAGAACATTTTAATTTAGATGACACTCTAGATGATGATACACCTACTAATGTAGATGATGATACACCCACTAGTGAAATGTCTCCTATCCCCCCTAGTATGAGACGAGGTCCGACAAAACGACCATTAACATCAGCTGTATGGAAATATTTTCACAGGGACGTACCGAATCAAGTAGCTATATGTAAAACTTGTAAATCTGTTTATTCTTTTAAAACTGGACAAGGTAATGGTGGGACGGGGGGTTTAGCAATACATCTATTGCAAAAACACAAAGCCTTGCATGCCCAATACCTTATTGAAAAAAATGGTGAGCAAGCTTCTTCTCAATCGGGACAAGATTCACATACTGTTCCGGACAAAGTACAGGGTCAAATTAACCCTACGACGGGGGGAGTTGTAGGCCCTAAATACAATAAACATAAAGATAGGGAAGCACTAGCAAAATTAGTTGTTGTGGAGGGTTTGTCTTTTTCATTTCCTGAATCGCCTGGTTTTATTCATTATATTAGAGATATGTATAATTCTGCTTATAAAGGTTTTCCTAGATCAACGGTTAAGAGAGACGTGTTTAAATTTGCACACGAATATCAACAATATTTGCGTTATTCATTATATCATTTAAATTGCAAAGTCGCTCTAACTTCTGATATAGGTCGTAGTACTAACGACCATGATTATTTAACGGTAACCTGTCATTGGATAGATTATAAATGGTCTATGCAAAAACGTATTTTAGCATATAGATATATAGATAGTAGGCACACTGATGAGTTTATTTCACAAAATATTTATTTAGTCTGTGATTATTACGGAATAACTGATAAAGTTATGAGTATTACATTAGATAATGCAGCTTCTAACAATTCTGCTATTTATGTTTTAAAAGAAGTTTTAACTCCGTCTTTTCCAAAACATTTTCATATCAAATGTGCGTGTCATATTTATAACTTAGTTGTAAAGGATGGTCTTTCACCTTTTCAAGATATTCTTGAAAAAATACAATTTGCTATAAACTTTATTTTTAAAAATAATAGAATTCAACAGAGAAAAGAATATTAAAAAACTTGTCACGATTGTGGACTATCTTACAGAAAAATTCCCGAAGAAGTACCAACTAGGTGGAATTTTTTATATGACCAACTAGTTGTTGCTTATGACTATAGAAAATTTATCACTTTATTTTTAACGCCCATAATCAAAATCCAAATGATATGATTATGGATAATGATTGGGACAAAATTAAAGAACTTATTGTATTTCTAGAGAATTTTCAACGAGCAACAAAAGAATTTTCTACTTTATATTATCCTACTATTTCAACTATGTTGTTTTATATAGCTATAATATTTTTACTTCTTAAAGAATATATGGAAAACCTGCTTATAAGACAGCTATTAAAAAAATGTTTATGAAATTAAAGAAATATTTTATTCCTATTCCTCTTATTTATATTATTGGTGCTCTATTAAACCCGACTATTAAAGTAGACGGTTGTAAAAGTCTTATTGAAAATATTTATAACTGTATGGACGTACTACCACCTCCAACTCCCAAAAATTTAAATGTTGAGCCACCTATTGAACAAACGCTAGAAGAAGTGTTGGATAGCGTAGAAGATGAATGCAAAAATATATCGGCATTACCAGCAAGAAAGTGCTAGTAACCAACCGACTTTCGTACCATCTTCTTCTGCTTCAACACAGCCTCAAAAAAGACATGATGTTTCTGCGGACAGTATTGAAAGCCTCAGAAATAGAATGTGCGGTGGTAGCACTGCTAACCAAATTAGCGAGTTCGATGTTTTTGTTTTGCAGGGCACTTTACCTTACCAAGCAGTTGTCAATGAAGACGGAAAGGAAGACTTGCTGAAATATTGGATGCAGAATGAGAAGACATTTCCGACACTTTCAATGATGGCCCGAGATATTTTGAACATTCAAGCGTCATCAATCGCTTCTGAAAGCGCTTTTTCTGCAGGCAGATTTCAAATAGGAGAGCACAGACACTCATTAGCCGGAGACATCTTGGAGATGACGGTACTATTCAGAGATTGGATACGAGCGGAGCGAAAAAGGTCTGATCGCAGATTAACGAAGAAGAAGACGAAAACTACAACGGCATCTTATCTGAAGGCATGAGTAGCGACGTGGAACAATTTGACCAAGATATACCAATTCCAATCGAAGAACCACACGAAATTATAAAGAAACTAGAAAAAGTATTTTCAAATTGGTAATATATTTCATTGCAATTTTAGTATTTTTTAAATTTTTTCTATGTCTTTTGCAAAAAATTTCAACAACAGTACACTACAATGTTGTAATTCTGAATCTTGTATATTTCAATGAAATAATTAATAATATAAGATGCACAAAAACAGTCTTGGGATGTTTTTTTTACACTCTTCTTGTCTTTGTTTAATTATTTAGTTTATAAATATATATGAGTATAATACTATAATAGTATAATATGAGTATATGACTATCACTATATGACTATATGTTACTTTGTTAGTAATTTAGTATTTTTAATTTAGTGGAAAAAAATTTAACAAAAAAAAAAACCGCCGTCGTCGGTCGATCGTCGACCGTGCGCGGGCCGATCTTGGGGACGACGGGACACAGATCGTCGCTAGTACCGGTCCCTTTGGCCCGCCCAGCCCGACCGCCTCCTCTCGTCAGGCCCGTCCAGCCCGCTATCCCGATCGATGGGCGGCGACCACCCAGCGGCCTAGTATTGTCTTTCAATTAATGAACATAATTAAGAGATTATTTCTTTCAGGTATGATACTACTATTTGTTTTGGGCTAATCCCTTACTGTTTTTTCCAAAAGTTCTCGTTCTATTAAGAGTACCATTAGACTTATATGTTGTTTCTATTTCTCATCAACTTCTAATGTGAGACTTTGTTCACACACTCAATGATTTTCTCCTCAAACTAAGTAGCATACAACCCTTGAGACTCATGAGCTTATCTAGAGATTCACTATGTACCGCCAAATCATTTCAGAATATTTTATGGCCGTTAGGAGCCTGTAATCTTTACCTACTATGTTTATCTTCGCAGTAAATACGCTATCACTCCGATGGGATTGCTTTTAGCTCTTCATGAGGTGTAACATGAGAGCTACTCACCGTCATTTCCATACTCGTCCCTTTAAGCCATCGATTCAGGCTTCATGCAGGCGAGTTGCAGCCTGAAATCCGAACTGTGGACGGATTTTTTGGAGTTAGCTCACCCTAGCAGCGGAATTGAATCAGAAAGCAAGACAGAATAGGATATCATTTGTAGAGTTAAACCAGCCTAAAAGTGACTCTTAACATGGATTGATATTGTCTCCCCTTGTGTCAAACACACAAGGTTTTCTCAAAAGCCTTGTGCAATTAAGAGTATCATTACACTTATATGTAGCTACTATTCAATTTCAAATGTAGAACTTTGTTCACAACACACTATAATTCAGTAGCTATTTTCTTCTGTCCATTGCATCTGCAACTATAGAAATGGAGGTAAATTTTGTGGGGGGAAAACGTGTGCCAATTGTTGTATGTCAAGAAGAGAAATTAAAAAATGTTTACCTTTTTAACTTGCCTTTTTATGAAAGTGAGCAGACTGATTGGATCAGGATCATTAAGTTTTTGGTATGAACTACTTGAGACTGAATTTGTCTCAGCTTTCAGTTTTCGTACTCCAATTTAAAGATTACTTAGTTCATTCTTGATATCTGATGATTGGATCTATTTAAAAGGTTATACTAATATTATAACTGATCTGTTAGCAAGTGGCTATCATTTTAGTCTTCTAAGTTTTGTAATATCTATTACTGGTGAATTTTATAGCAGGAGAAAGCATTCCAGTTAATGAGCTTGATGACAATGTGGTGGAAATTTATATAGAGGATATGCGGGCTAAATGTAATTAAAGAAATATTTATCCCATTTAAGAATCTATGCAAAAGAAAAAGGGTAAGCTTTCTCTTCCATTAGTTTGTTAGATGTATCTTAAGGGAGAAAGATTATCATATGTGCTTATGTTTGAACATTCTGTAGGTTGAAACTGTGGTGTTGGAAGGAGATAATCCTGCAACACTGCTTCTAAAATATGTAACTCAGGCTGGGATTAATAGTCTAGTCTTGGACTCTTCCTCTCCCAGTTACTTTGGCAGGTATGGCATTGGATCAGAATTGCTTGGATTTGCATTTGTTAGAGATATATAATGTCTTATATCGGTTGTATAATGGTGTTCAATAGGATAATGGATTATCGCATTAAGATTTCTATCGCTTTGCTTGTCCTTATGCTTTGTCTTGAGCCGAGAGTCTTTCGGAAACAACCGCTCTACCTACCAAGGTAGAGGTAAGGTCTGCGTACACTCTACCCTCCTCAAACACACGTTATGGGATTTCACTGGGTATGTTATTGTTGTTGTTGCATTAAGGTTTCGATCATTCTCACAGCCAGAGATCATGTGTTAGAATTTCACTATGGAAACTATTACAAACTGCAAGTGAGTGGCATGATGGAAACCAACATAAATAAATAAAAGTGTCACTTATCTAACAATTGGTGGATATGGAGAACCATCCCAGCTTGTATTTGCCATTTGGTGGATGATATGGAAAGAAAGAAATCAAAGATGTTTCGGGAGCAAGGAAAAGAACATACTGACAGTAAAGTACAATAGCATTTCACTGTTGGCGTGTTGGTGTAAAATGGAAAATGTATATGATGTTGATAGGCTCATAGATCTTCTCAGCTCTCTCACTGACTAGTAGTGGAACTGGGTTTTGAGGTCCTCTCCTTCTGATGATTAGATTGCAATTGCATCAAGAGTTACCAAAACTGTAGTTGATCATGATTAATATAATTGTTTGGCGTAATCTCCATATTGGGAATTATGTTAATCTGACGACTTTGATCTTTGGTCAGCAACTTGACCTTACATGATAATATGATGATTCTTGATTTTCAATTGCTACTTGTGCTAAACATTGTAATCAATTTTAACCAGGAGCAGAAGGATGATCTGCTATCCTCAAGCATGCTCCTGAGTCTTTTGATGTTTATGTGGTGTCGTCCAATGGACTTGTTAAAAGTTCCTTGTCATCTCTTTCTGCCTTTCCTAGGATAGTAATTTCTAACAACCAACAAGTACTTCTATTCTGAAACAGAGACTGAACTTCACACTATCAATCAACAAGAATCCAGTGTGTCTTGGCCCTCGATGGAGTTTCATAGCAGAGCATCATCACTTGCAGACTTTACTCGTCTTAATTCTCCAGCATTTTTACATGGGAACACTTCTAATCATATCAGTCCTCAGCAAAGATGTACTCAAAATCTAGAAGAATCGGCAGCAGGTCTGGAGGCAGTCTAAGAGTAGCCACTCTTCCACTTACTCAGAATAGGTGAGTCGGATCTTTTCTCTAATTCCTTTAAGCAAGTTTTTTTCTTATTCCAATATTATATAGTATTATAGTATAATATACTTGTAACCGTGGCACGTATTAGTGTGTTGAGGTAGTTTTTTATGTCATTGAGCAGTCAGACGTTCAGGTTGAAATGGGAAGATTGCGCTTAGAGTTGCAAAATACCATAACATTGTACAACCAAACATGTGAACATCTGATCCATGCCCAAAACAAGGTAAAATCTTGATGTATTTTATTTTACCTCGAAACGGGATACTTCTTGAGTGCTCCTCCGTCATACTGGAAAATAAACAAAAGCTTTTATGATGTACGAAATTGAAGATAAGTCTTTTGATTAGGGGGGTGGCAATCAAGACTTTTAAGAGAAGTTGTGGAGCGCCCTTCACTTCAACTAGCTAGTATACGAAACCTGGGGAGATGTTCGATTTACCAGCTCAATCTCCTAAGGGCGGGGACGGGGGCTGATTTTCCTGCGTCGGAGTTCTCTTAGAGCCATCCGTAGGATGGCTGATCTTGAGTTTCACGCCCTTCCATGAGTAATCAAGTTCTTGTTTATCCTAATTTGAGTTCCATTTGAAGTGACGGTATAACATTCCGAGGTGTACAGTAACTCAGACACTAGGGCAAGATACCTACCTGACCATTTTCTTGTCCAGTGTTGCTATCAACATATCAGAACATAACCCTCTGACTGTCTTCCAGGTCCAATTACTTTCTTCTGAATGCCTTGAAGAAACAAGAAAAGTGAATGCAGCCAAGGAAAAAGAAGAAAGCCTAAGGAGAACAGCTGCTGAAGTGAAGAAAAAGCATGTAGAAACTGAGAAGGAGGTCGAGATAGCAAGAAAGTTGCTCACCAAAGAAGCTTGTGAGAGACAGATAGCAGAGTTAAAGGCTCTCCAACAGTCCTTAGAAAAACAAAAAGTTGTCAATGCACTACTATCATGTGACGGCAGATATAGGAGGTTGACTAGAGAAGAGATTGAGGTGGCTACTGATTTCTTTTCTGAGCCTAAGATGATTGGTGAAGGAGCCTACGGGAAAGTTTACAAAGGCAACCTTGATCACACCGCTGTTGCCATCAAAGTTCTTCATTCTGACACATCACAAAAGAAAGTGGAGTTTCTAAGAGAGGTTCGCCTCAATCTTCATTCATTTCTTTCTCATTCAACATCTATGCATTCTTCAACATGACTGCTTTCGATTCAACGCACATTTGCACACACTTTTCTAGCATTATTATCCTCACAAATGGTACTTCTGACTAATGATTAATTTCGTTTCAATCATTTGTAGGTTGAGGTTCTTAGCCAGTTTCATCACCCACACATTGTTTTACTGCTCGGAGCCTCTCCAGAAAATGGATGCCTTGTTTATGAGTATATGGAAAATGGAAGCCTGGAAGGTCACATTTTCCAAGGAAAAAACAGACCTCTTCCCTGGTTTGACCGATTCCGGATACTTTTTGAAGTGGCATGCGCTCTTGCATTCTTGAACAACTCAAAGCCCGAGCCTATCGTTCATCGAGATCTAAAGCCAGGAAACATATTGTTGGACAAAAATTACGCGAGTAAAATTGGAGATGTGGGTTTAGCAAAAATTATGTCAGATATTGTTCCAGAAAGTATTACCGAGTATAGGAACTCCTTTCTTGCTGGCACCCTTGCTTACATGTATCCAGAGTATCTAAGAACTGGAACTCTGAGACCTAAATCTGATCTGTATGCTTTTGGAATAATAACACTTCAACTATTGGCTGCTTGTCATCCTAATGGCCTTATCATGAAATTTGAAAAAGCTATAGACACTAATTCGCTCGCTGATGTACTTGATAAGTCAGTTGTAGTCTTGTAGACTTGCCATTGATTGAAGCAGAGGAGCTATCTAAGATGGCTCTACAATGCTGTAAGTTTAGATGCAGAGATAGACCGGATCTTGAGATTGAAGTTCTTCCACTTCTGAAAAAGTTTTCGAATTTGCAGAGATGCATGTCAGGTTAGAGGGAAACCTTAGGCCACCTAGCCAGTACTTCTGTCCAATCCTTCAGGTGAGAATACAAATTCCATGAGATGATCTGATCATTTGTACAGTGCTCTTTTCTGCAACCCTGAATCTCATTCCTCTGCCTGCTCTATTATTCTCCAACATCTTTCCAGGAAGTAATGGAAACCCGCATATAGCAGCTGATGGCTTTACGTATGAGCATAGACCAATAAAGGCATGGGTTGACAGACATAATATATCACCTGTGACAAAACAGAGACTGCAGCACAAGATGCTTACCCCAAACCACACGTTACGCTTTGCCATACAAGATTGGAGGTCACGTTAAAACGGGAGCCTGAATGCAAAACAGGGAAATTTGTGCATAATATCACTAGCCAAACTAAGATCTGGAGAAGCAATAAATGGAAAGGTTTGAAGGAAAACAACCCGAATATAATTTAGATTTTGCTGGAAGGGTGTTTTGGAAACAAAAGCTTGGTGTCACTCTTGTTCATTGACATTACTCAAACTGTATTGTAGTCTTGGAAGAATTATATTGCTTGTGATAGTAGAGAACCCAGAAAAATGTAAACATTGTGTTTCATAATTGTGGGGATGAAGAAACAAATAACATTATTATTGTTCAATTTATGAGTCTGCTAATGGAGTCTGAACTGTATGCTTTTGAGTGTAATGTCATTAAATGCAATGACTTTGAACAGGTGATACATCATCATCTGGAAGCAAGGCCAAACCGAGTATAACTTCCATTTCTTCAATGACAGTGATGAACTCATCAAAGAAACTTTTGAAGACAAGACGTGTACTAATACTTTTAAGGACAACCTGTAATGAAAAGTTTGTAGTGATTCACAAATTATTCATTAATACCACTAGGGCAGCTACATATAGGATAGCCATTCTTGAAGAATAGATAATCTCGTGGAATTTGGAATGGATAACAGAAAATAGCTCAAGACTTGTCGCATACCGCCCTGCAGATGGTGTAATTTAAATAGGAGTGTTGAAGTGTATGAGACTTGATCCCAATACCTCTGCTTGCTTTAATATCATGTTGAAGTGTGTAACCATCTCATCTAAAGTTTAAGTTGTTAGAGAGATCACACTTTTCTTTACTTAATTAAATTATCAACAAGGAGTAAATCTTACGAGGATAAGTACGTGTATTCATGAAAATTGTATTAACCACAGATGTTCAAATCATGTAAACAGCACATGACTTTTTTGGGATTGATAAGCCATAACCACTATATTGAACTTTAATGCTAATCAGCTAATAGCTGCAGTGCTTCAAAGAGTATTGACTGTACTTGTTGAATATCTCTATAACATATATTCACAATCCCTGTATATTAACTATATAAGGATTAAAAACTGGAGAGCAAGCAGTCCAGATCCTGTCAAGCATCAACTTGAGTAAATTCTAGTGCATTAGTATCTGGGTCTCGAGTGAAAATGGCTGGTCTTCCAGAGCGACTAAGGGTGTACGGAATGCCTGAAAAGGAAAACAAAGAGCGGAATATATATCCAGAGTTTTTTTTACCATTCTCAAGTCAGAAGGTGAAACAGGAGAGAATAAGGTAAATGAATTACCAGCTTTATCAAGAATAGCTTTCAGCTTAGACACATCGCGAATTGCTATGCAAGTATGACGATCTCTGCCCCCATGTTCAGGCCGACCAGTTAAGGGATCCGGATTTGGAAGCTCCATTAGATGTATCATCTCGGAGCCCACCCACAACCAAGCACCTCTGTATGGAAGCTTGTCATGTGGTCTTGCCTCATTTATTTCTAGTCCTGATCATTCATGAACTTTCAGAACTACAAAATTATGTATTTCCACTGTAATTTAGTCATACATTTAGAAAGTGGAGTGTGATTACCAAGTATATTCTGGTAAAAGTCCAACGACCTCTCAAGATTTTCACATAGTATTCCAACATGGTGCATGCTAACAACTCCAAAACCTGCATTAAATCAAAACAATAATTTAAATTAGATATAATTCGACCATTCTGTTAGAAGACCAGTTTGGCCTAACAATCTTCTCATTCTATATTATGTGATCAAATAATTTATGTGAAAGTCGGAAATTCTGGTGTAAACCTATCGAGCCATATGAAACTAAGACCTTCAAAGATGGTATAAATTTACCAATAAGATGTGTATTCACCATTTCACTTCATGTACCCTTAAGCTGAATAACTTTAACAGATTATGGTCATTGTACATTGCCTAGACTCCCTCAAAATCTTGAACAAGAATATCACAAGCTCCTAATTATGAATATTAAGCTAGTTTTGCACTATTATCATTTTGTCTGTGCCTAATCAAATTTAGAATTATAAAAGTAGGAACAGATTCACTAAGTCCTTTACACAGTAACAAAACTAGTACTAAATTGCATGCATGACCAAAGGACCACAAAGGATTTCATGGATTCCTCAACTAAAGCTATTTCTTAAAGGAAGATATAGTAGAATATAGAGAAAATCACTGAAAACTTTAACTGTGGGCTGTTTAATACGGAAAAGAAGGATCACCGTTATCATCAACAGTGTCGGTGCCTACAGAATCTTTTGCAAGAATATCCGTTTCCGCCGACATTTTGGCTCTCATCAGCAAACAACGCCTGTGGCTCCTTCGTGTTGAAGATGGTTGAAATTTTTTGTTTGGTGTTGCACTGGTAGATACAGCTAGGACACACCCAGGGTTCAGCTGAATAAAGGGGGTTTTCAGGACATATCAAGTAAACCAACAAACACAAAGAAACAATGAACAAACACATCAATAGTGGTACAGGTGAACCTGTTTTTAATATCATTCTTGAGCCATCCATTAGTAGGAAAAAAAACAAGTGTGGTTGGTGTTTAGCATAATTACAAGCATCATATAATGCTATTTCAAACAAAAAACTGAAAGAAAAAAGAATAACAGTAAACACAATGGAATGGAATTCAATGCTTTTCCTATCTCCAATTACATAGAAGGCAGTAAAATGCCTTGGAGGTCGGAAGCAGTAAGCTTTACCACATATAAAGCACAAAATAAGTAAGCTTTAAGATTGTCTAATCTAAATTTCGTAACAAACTAAACGCCAACTTTGTTTTCTTTTCTGTTTCTCTTTCTTTGATCAAACAGTTAACTCTGATTTCCTACTCTTTAGTTACAATTGTGAATGACAAAAAGAGACTCCACCTGATAAAGAATGGTGAGAAACCAGCTAATTTGGATTTTTTCTAATAACTGAGAAATCCCTGAGGGTTAATGGCGCAAGGTTGGAAACTCGGTGGATGATAGCCCGCCCTCTACTCTTCTCCACTTAATTTTCTCTAAAGCAGGGTTCGAATCTGTGATGTGTGCTAACTCACACATCACAAGTTGTGCTCTTACCAGTTACCACTTGATCAAAGCCCTGGGGGCCGGGGGCCCATCTAATATGGAAATTGTCTCAGATATTAGACCAAACCTTAGAATCAATGATTTAGGTTATCTACCAAAGCCAGGCCTATTTAACTGGTCAAGACTATAGTAAAGGTATATTTTGACACAAACCTTTGCACTAAGCTTATTAATTTGCTATTAAGTAATAAAGAGGCCTTGGGTGTTGCAGTGTCTTCCAACAAAATAATTCTTAAAAGAAAGAGCTCAAAGTTTTAACTTTGTAATACCCAAAAACTATCTACTCCAAAATAGAGCTTAACCTTGTTAAGTCCCTTACTAGCTGATTTTTGTACTAAGCATTACTATTCTTTAGTGTAGGTTCGGTGATTCGACACATATCATATGCGGAAGATGGGCTCCTCTTTCCCTTTTACTTATGGCATGATGCTCATGAACATCTTATCTCTGATTGGATTTCCTTTTCTAACTAGTTGAAGATGGAATATACATATTATTTACCTTGTTTTGAAGCAGAGTGAAAGGTGGGTTCAACAGAGAAGCCATCGAAGACTGATTCTTTCAACTTTAGGGATTATTTAGTCGTTAGTTTTACATTTCTGGGTTTTGTTTGGCTAATGGAAAACGACCCATTATGAGATGGCTCCATTTGAGTGGCTCATAATTTTCAGTCAAAGTGCACCACTTGTTTCCTCAGTGGGTTGAACTTGAATCTATCAAAAAAAAAAAAAAAAAATTAATGAAGCATGGCATTCTTCTTTCAGTCGTACTTGAAGTGCTTGGCCGACGCAATAAGCGCAAACCACGTCGGCCGATTAAATCACAGCACATGGCCCAGGTGTGTATTTCACGGCGGCGAGGCCAGGCGTTCTGCAGGGTTTCCCTTGAATCTATAAAATGTGAAAACTTGTTCCCTGCTTTTCTATTTTTAGGCAAATTAGGGTGTTTAAAAAAATATTTATGTAGTTTTTAAAAAAGGGACAAGGACATAAATGATCATCCGGGTGAAAGTATTGGCATCATATGGCCCAAAAAAGCTTAATAGACAGTTTTAGTCTTTTTAAAATAATTTCACTTTGTAGCTATTTTTAAGCTAATTTCAGCATATCATTCTTGTATAAAATATGTACTCAGTGAATAAAAAGGTCAGCCCGGAACAATAAGCTCCCGCTATGCGCGTGGTCCGAAAAAGGGTCGAACCACAAGAAGTTGTTTTCACACTGTATATGTATAGAAAATGTATCATACGTATAAAAATTGTATCATTACTGTATAGAATATGTATCATCACAGTATCTGTATAGAAAATATATCATACGTATAAAAATTGTATCAATATTGTATAGAATATGTATCCTCATAGTATGTGTATAGAAAATATATCATACGTATAAAAATTATATCATTATTGTATAGAATATGTATCCTCACAGTATGTGTATAGAAAATATATCATTTTTGTATAATCAATGTCTAATTTAGAATGAATACACACTAATGTTACACATATTATACACTATTTACGCACATGCAGGGATTTCGGAGAAAAATATGAGACCGCCAGAAAAGTTTATCCACCCATATATTTGTACAAACAATCATAGATTTGATGATTTCATACATTTACATAAACTCCGACGAAAGCACGTTCTCCGACGAAGTAGCAAAAACTCAGGCAACACTGGTCGGAGGAGTTCTGAAAATCGTGTCCTCCGGCGATAAACGTGTGCACTGACATTTACATGAAACTTGAAAGTATGTATGTCCTAGAGACAATCATTATTAGGGACAATGTACTTGAACACATTCGTATTATTAATAAGATTAATATATTATGGCATTTGCGATTATTGAATTATTATTTGATTGTTTGTAATTATTCATTAATGAGAATTCCTTGAGCTTACGTTGTCATTGATAGAGTGAGATATTAATGATAGAGCGTAACTCTTAAAGTAGCCTAGACTAATGATCATCGAGAATGGATATCGATGATATATTATAAGTCAACATGTGGTCTGCATCACATTCTTGGAGAATATAGTATGTCTCACTTGCTACTAGTAATGGTTACTAGTGATGAACACATAGATACTTTTAGGAAGTATTGATATACCTTGCTGATAAACTATTTGTTATACATGTCTAGAGTGTTATCGGAGTGTGGGAAATGAAGGTTTTTTGACTTGAGGTCAATACACACCTTATTTACGGAGTAATGTACTTTGACCATGTCCTAAGATTAAATTCCTTATAGGATAAGATATTGCTTGTGTTGGGTACATTCCGATGTAAACTAAGGTGGTAGTTGAGCCAAGTATAGGATTCATTCCTCGATTGGATATTCGAGAGAACACTCAGCTTCTCAGTGATATTAGGTTGACAAGTCATTGCCAATGCAAGAGACATATTTAGAATATGCTCTGTCGACTAATATAGATGAGATAAAGTGATCATGTCATTTGGATAGACACATGGAAAATGCTAAGCTTGATCGAGTGTGTCGCGAATAAAAGGAATTTATCATGTCACATAAAGGTTATGTTTGTTGGACTCGTGTAACGTACTTCACATATTGAGTTCGTCATACAGCGCAGTCTAGGAGTTTCGTATGGACCTTAATTTGATTAGTGTCGATATGTGAAGGCCTAAAGGGTCACACAATGTCGATTATCTTTTCGGTCTAAGGATGTATTGAGAGAATATTAAATATTCGATTTATAATCGAGATATTTAAATTGATAATAAATTATGGGATAATTTCTATTTGATGGAAATTATTTAATTAAGTCAAAATTAGATTTTGGATTTAATTAAACGTATTGAATATATATTAAGGGATGGGACGTGAAGGGTCGCGGCGCCTACCGGCAGTAGGCCCAGTCCGACTGACCCACTGCACCTCAGGATTTGGATCAGGCTTGGGGCCCAACCCTAATCTGAAGTCTGACCTAATTCCCCTACATAAGCAGCACTAGACCCCATAATTTATATACGATATTCTATATTTCTGAACTTAGATTTTAGAAAGGAAAATTCTCTCGAACCTGTGCCAAGATTTTTTCTAGCTTTCTTGATAGAGGAATAAACTATAGCAAGGCTCGCAGCCGAAAGGATAGTCTGCATCTTCTAGTAAAGACTCCAGATAAACAAAGTTTGTAAGTTATTTTGTTTATGTCTTTACAGGTTTCAATTGTAACATAACTATACCAGACGGAATTGTTGGGGTAAGTAAGTTGAACAAAATTTTAAACTTCTACTGTGCCTTACTTATGTGTTTTGAACCCACCAAAATCCTTCACTGGTATCAAAGTCCAGGTTGATTCAATGATTATGTAATAATTGATTAGAATAATAATATGGGTTGAACGTAAAATTGGTTTTAAACTGAATTAAAACAAGGCTACTTGAAATCCTACATACCTTGACTGAACGTTGACCTTTTGTAATCACCCTAAATTATCAACTATGTTAAATCAAGGAAGTCATTCCGTTCTAACTCGAACTAAGACTTGTGCAGAAATTGATCAATTGCGAACATGGTACACGATGAAGAAGGGGTTGGAATGGATGATGGTCGACATATACGTTATTGATATTGGTGGGTGATAATAAAGGACATGTGATCTGATCCTTAAATTGGATTTAAGGTTTAGACGATTTATGAAAATCAACACGGATACGTTTTGATAGAACATCAGCGTCGCGGCCCTATTGTAGGGCGACGCGGTGCTTGCTAGGGTTTCGAGGCGGCGTCGTGGCTCCATGATGGAGCACTGCAGCATCGGTCATGTTAACAGGCAGGGGCCGCGACTTCAGTCCGAAATCGTGATTAAAAACGTCATTTTAAAATTCTGGACTCACTGGACCGTAGGCGCCGTGACTATGGTAGAGCATCGCGGCCCTAATTTACAAAACAGAAGCCAGAAGGTTTTTGCAATGCCAGCGTCGCGACGTTAATTCAGTGCAGAAGCCAAGAGGCTACTGCCTCACTGGCGTTGCGACCTTAAAGTTGGGTGTCACGGCGCCACCTGTCCAAAAAGAGAAATTCTCAGTTTTCAGCATGCTAATCCATGATTATTATTATACAGTATATAGTATACTGTTTATGTGCTAAATGATTATCAATTAAGTACTAGAATAGCATTCGCAAATAATTATTTGGGTAGACGGCACCCAATGTATGTTTAACTGTTTAATATTATACTTGGAATGGTGGTACCTAATATATGTTTTGCATGATGTTTTATTTGATAAATCATGTTAGAGTTGATCTTGGTTAATACACTAAATTAAAATGTTCCCTAAAATTTTAATACAAGTCTTATATAAGTGAATGTGTCATCTGTTATAATTGATTGTAGTGCAAAATCATTTTCGGTGAGATGAATATTTATGCCCCAGCATTTCTCTAAGTCTATGAGGACTCATACTCTTTCATAGATACATGTTAAATGTAAATGTGAGTGATAAACCTTTATGAGTATTTACACCACATTGTTTGCTCTATAAGGCAAAACTCATTTAGATACATAATTGCAGTCGCATAACAGGGTTGACTTGCTGAAGTGTCTTGCACTTGTGATGTCGGACAAGTAGTGGCCTTGGTCGTTTGTTTAGAACATTCGATCAACCAAGAGTTGCAAATTATTTTGTAATTGGTTAAGAGACCTACCGGTTGTGTTGTTGAATTTATCAGCCTCAGCAAACGCGGAGATAACATGAACCTGGATCTTGGCCCATTATGACCATATTTGATATAAATATGTATTCTTCCTTGGGGTCGAAGAGTATGTTAAAATAATGGGAGCTAATTAAACTAAAGACCATGTTAATTAGTTAACGAATGTGTTCAATAGAAATTATATTAGAGTTTAATTTCAAGTCTATCTATTTCTTCAGTACAATGTCGAATCTGTCACTCAAAATATGGTTGAAACGAATAAGTTGACTAGAGCAAACTTCCCTGACTAGTTAAAAAATATGCGTCCGGTGTTGGGTTTGGAAATGATTGAGTATGTACTAGATAAAGTATTCTCAACAGTCCCTGCCGAAGATTCTGGAGAGTATGTCATGTTTGACAAGGCAGCCTATCAAAAACATCTTGACGACGCTACCTAGACATAATGTGCAATGTTGTCCTCTATGACTGTAGAGTTACAGAGGCAGCATAAAAACATGGGCCCCAACGAGATGCTCGAATATTTGAAGTGTCTCTATGACTCACAGTCTCAGACAATAGAGTATGAACTGCAGAAAGACCTCTTCAAATGTAAGATGAACGAAGGGGGTCAAGTGTCACAACATGTTCTGAAGATGATTGGGTTAATAGAGAGGTTGGCTTCGATTGGAACGAAGTTGCCCGTGAATGTTTCTGTCAACCTAATCCTGAATTCCCTTCTTTGTTCGTTTGAGAACTTTATTGTAAACTTCAACATGAATAGAACCAAGGCGAGTCTTCCAGAGCTTTACAATATGTTGAAGACCTTCGAATCGTCCACCTCCAAAGGTAAAGTTATGCCCATGGTGGGCTCCTCTAGTAAGTTCAAACTCAAGGGTAAGAATGTGCAGAAGAAGAAGGGTAAGGCAATTGTTGCACCCACAGTCATGAAACCTAGATGAGGGGTTCAAAAGAAGGAAAGGTAGTTGCGGATGTGTGCCTCAACTTCAAAAGGAAGGGGTACTAGAAAAAGGACTACACTTCTCCAGGAGAAGGCAAAGCACTAGGTGTTCCTGGCCCTGCTGGACAATGTATGTTTGTCATTAAAATAAATATGTCTATAAGTAACTCTCACTGCTGGGTATTAGATACCGCTTGTGGCTCACACATTTGTAATAATGTGCAGGGGCTGACTGACATCAGAAAGGTTGTACCATGGGAGGTGGATCTGCGCGTTGGAAATGGAGCACGAGTCGATGTTGAATGCGTGAGAACTTATAGATTAGATTTACCTTCAAGCTTTTGTTTAGAACTTAATAATTGTTATTTTATTCCCTCGTTAACGAGGAATATTATTTTTATCCCAATGTTAGACATGGAGGAATTTTCCTCATTTATTGACAATGGCAGTTATGTACTGTCTTTTAATGGTTTTGTTTTTAGAAATACTCCACTTGTGGATGGTTTGTATGTTCTAAACTGTAGCTGTAAAAATTTCAATGTACAAAATAAATGAGCTAAAATAAGTAATCCAAGAAACCCACCTACTTATGGCACTGTAGACTTGGTCACATCAATGAATCAAGGATAGCAAGATTAAGGAAGTTAGACTACCTAGAACTATTTGACTTAGAGTCCTATGGTAATTGTGAATCTTTCTTGAGAGGAAAGATGACCAACAAGCCACTTTTTGGGAAAGGTGTGCGAGCCAAAGAGGTGCTTGAGTTAGTACATACCAATGTATGTAGACCATTTTCAACTCAAGCTAAGGGAGGCTTCCCTTACTTCATCACTTTTACAGACGATTTCACAAGGTTTGGGTATGTGTATCTTATGAAACACAAGTCCAAAGCCTTTGAGAAATTCAAGGAGTACAAGTCAAAAGTAGAGAAGTAACTTGAAACAACTATCAAGACCCTTCGATCAGATCGAGGAGGTGAATACTTAAGTAAAGAATTTTTAGATTACTTGAAGCTTCGTGGAGTCCAATCACAATGGATACCTCCCGGAAAGTCACAAATGAATGGTGTTACTGAAAGGATAAATCGAACCATATTAGATATGGTTAGATCCATGATGAGTTTCTCAGCTTTACCAACATACCTTTGGGGATATGCATTTCAAAGCTCAATCTATATTCTGAATAGGGTTCCTTCAAAGTCAGTAGAGAAAACTCCATATGAGATATGAAATGGCAAGAAGCTAGCACTTAAACACGTGCGACCCTGGGGTGCCCTGCATATGTAAATAATATGCTTACTGACAAGTTGGAATCCAAAAATGGGAAGTATTATTTTGTGGGGTATCCAAAGTAAAACTAGGGGATACTACTTCTATCTTCCTGGAGACATAAGGTCATTGTTTCTAGAATGCAACTTTTCTTGAAGAAGACTATGTCTAAAAGGAACAAAGCTGCAATAAGGTAGAACTTGAAGAAATTCAAGAACCACAAGATAACACAGAAGTTGAACTCTTTTCAAATGAGCTAGACAAGGATTCAGTGGGAGTATTTGATGAAGATTGGGAACTTAGAGTACGCCCTTCAGCCAGTGGGAGTGTTGTGAGAGATAGTGCAGAAATGCAAGACTCTCATACACAACCAATGAAAGATGATACAATAGTTGTACATCATTCCATTCAGGAAAGGCATGAAAATGATATTCCTGAAAGCTCTCAGTGTGGTGGATTGTCCAGCACATAAAGACCTTCTCACAATCATAATACAGTAAACACTGAAACGTAAAATATTCAACTCCGTAGGACCACTAAGACTCATCGTCCGCCTGAACGACTTAATCTCTTTGTTAAAACACACAATGAGATAGATATTCCTGATGACAATGAACCTACAACCTACAGCGAAGCTTCGTTAGACATTGATTCGCAAAGATGGCAAGAAGCCATAAAATCTGAGATGGACTCGATGTACGTCAATCAAGTCTGGACCTTAGTTGATTTACCAACAGGGGTTAGACCCATAGGATGCAAATGGGTCTTAAAGAAGAAGATTGGTTCATATGGCAAGGTACAGACTTATAAGACAAGATTGGTGGCTAAAGGTTATAATTAACGGTCTGGGCCAATTATGATGAAATCTTTTCACCTGTTATGAAAATTAAGTCCATTTGGATTTTGCTTGTGATAGATGCATACTATAATTATGACATTTGGCAAAGCAGTATGCAATCTACAGAAGTCCATTTATGGACTTAGGCAAGCCTCAAGGAGTTGGAATATTTGCTTTGACAAAGTAGTCAAATCGTTTGACTTTGTTAGAAGCAAAGAAGATCCACGCGTTTATAGTAAACGCAAGAAAGGTGTTGACACCCAATTTTGACCCTCCTGTCCAGTCATTAGCTATAAAATTACACTAATTTTGCGAAATAATTTTTATGATTTTTTATAATAAAATGCAACAATAATACATTAATACATGCGTAAACAAGTAATTTAATAATAACACACGCGTTTTAATAACATTCATAAAAGAATTAAGAAGTCCTATCTGCATGTAGCTTTTAAATAACTCAATCTTTATTTAATAAGTTTTAATAACGGCATCGCATTATAAACATTAAGCACTAATTAAATAGCACACCACATTTATTATTGTAATAGTTTTAAAACTCAGACTAATAAAGCACCTAAATAATCTAATTACAATTTAAATAATTTAATTTACCATTAATTAATTTTGCCTAAAACTAACTCCTAGAACTAATACCCAATATAATACCTAATCAGCCCACCTTTTAAATTGCCCAGCCCAAACCCGTGAAGTCCAAAACTAATAAAATCCCCTTAAAAATACTTGGCCCAAACGCCCATCTACCCAAAGCCCATTCGTCCAACACAAAACCAGAAAACCTAGACTAAAATCCTTTCATCATCCCTCTCCCTTAAACTAAACCTAGAAACCCATTACCCCAACCCCTTTATTTTTCAGCAGCCCTAAAACACAACAAGAGGATCCCTACTCTAAAAACCCTCAAGCCGACCCCCATCAAGGCCGCCGACAATCATATCACCCAAAATCTCCGCCGGATTCATCTCCCCCACTCTTTACCATAACTATCTCAGTACTACCGCAAATGGTAACTAGAATCTTCCACATTATCACCCAAACCGCGCCCTCATAATCAAAGAAATCTTACCCAAATCGTGCTAAAAAATAGCGGCGAATTGTCCGAAATTAGTACTAAAATCCCAAGTAAATCAGGGTCGAGAATTGCAACATATCAGTCCAAAATCTTACAAAATTCAAAGCCAAATTGAGGCTATATAAGCTAACCAATTTACACACACAAGGGGACCCTTTCCTTCAGCAGTCAATTAGCAAGACCTCTCTCTCACAACGAGAAATCAATCGAAAAATAGCAGCCAAGATCTTCTTCTCACGGTCAAGAAACCCTAAAAAGCATCAGCAAACACCAACAGAGAATAACCAAAAGAATTCTAAAACTTTCATTTCTTTTTCTGGCAAAATCAGTTGTTTCATAAGTAAATAAAAAAGCTTCCGGAGCATAAAAAACCAAATCCTTCTAAAAGCAAAGCTCTGCCTTCTTCATTCGCGTAACAAGACAGTCCGAGTGGATCGACGACTTGACACGCTGCCTCGGTTCGCTGCCCGGAGAAGGTAAACACAATTCTTGCTAATTCGTGATTTAAACTGTCTAATATGATGTATCCGTGCGATTAACAATTGTTGGATTCGTTTTAAGTTGCCGGACATGTTAGTTGGGTTCTTGAATCTGTCAGATCAGCTTTGAGCATGTTTAATTGGGTTAGATGTTTACTCGTGTTTATTAGCATGATCATTAAGTATGATTAGATATGGCGTATGAAACAGGATTATTTACTGATTACGTTAAGCGTTAACATGTTCAATCTTTGATTATAATTAATAAGCGTGTTAAGCTGCTGTTGGTGTTCTGTGAGTATCTTATATGACCCCTAACCGAATCTGCTGAAAGATGATGGTCATTCTTGCGTGTCTGAGTGGGAAATACCTCTGTTCCGTAACGATCGTCATCCTGCTTTGGTGTTCTGTTTGGTTCTATGTTAATCTAATAGTTATACATTTTCAACGTATTTAGATCTTAACAGTATGCTATTAAAGCATTGCGGGATCTATACTTATTAGTTAAAGGTGCTGTTTAGGATGGTTTATTTTCGTGCCTTAGGTATGTTTTGATCATTTTCAATGTTCTGTGCCAAATTCTATGAATCCATCATAACAATCCAGTGGGGCTGAATAGAATAACATAGGCAAATGATGTTACATACTCGCATATCTATCTAATAAAAATGCTTGTCTGTCTGCACTTCAACCCTGTGTGTGCATGAATGCCTATAATGGTTGAAAATTTGGTGTATTCGCTAGATATGGTTCAGAATATTTCCTGTTGTAAGTCTGATTCTAAGTCGGTCTGTCATAGTGGAATAGACCCAATCCTTTATGTCTAAGAATTAGAAATTTAGCCAAATCTGGTTTGTTCAAGTATGATGGTATCCAAAGCATATCTGGGCCAAAGCCTTTACCAGCATATGTACCAATCCAGTCTGTTCTCCATTCGTCATGCTGTCTAAAAAATAGTCATTTTGTCTATGTTGTATGAAGTATGCATGCCCCCCCTTTAATGCATTTTTAAGACTATTTTGTCCCTTGATAATACTGTGAGGAGGACGGACATAGAGTATGGTATTTGACAACACATCATCTAGCGTAAGACCATCTATGTCTTAGGTCAATTGGTTTCCTTGTTTGCATCACTTCTAAGATTATCTAAATGGTGAATAAACTCCTCCTACAAGGACACTTTCCTTGGTATTTTATTTCTCTATTGGCTTTGCCCAATAATTTAGTTGGGTTATTAAAGTACTGTTTGACCATCCTGTAAGCCTGTTTTCTCTCTTATAAGTTTTTACATGTCCATACGATGCATAACACCCTCACCATCTGCATCTGTATGTTTGAAATTCCCCATATTTGTTCAATATATGTTAAGTAATAAGTGGGAGGCCAGCGTGTTTGTGCAAATCATGAATTAGTTATAATATGTGTTGGGGTCCTACTTAACCAAAATCTGTTTGATTGTTGATGTGGGCCGAAATGAATTGGTTTATGTGTATTTAAATTTTACGTCAAATGCTTATTTATTATTTGATAAAGACTTGGACAGCCTCTAATCCTTATCTTTTATTTTCTTTTACATGAAATGCATCAGAGCGAAATGAAGAGTCTCATTACAAGCTACAACAAATGAAGACCCGCATCTTATGTGCTTCATTCCCTATCCACATCCGCGACTCCAAAGCCACAGGCGTAATGACATCGCCACTCCTTCGAGTCACTATTAATTCATATCCTCACCCTATTATTTGTTGTAAATTATTTGTCTAACATTACGCTACTAGTAGTACACTTAGAATAATTAAACTTTGGGTTGTCATTAGAAAATAGTTTGACGCTAGAAATTCACTCTCCCTAAATTAGTTATTTTTATGATTAGTTATGCATTGCCTAAGCCATACTAAAATGACATAAATACTCACGTAACTAAAGCGTCACTCGCTATTAAATACTTAGCATAATAAATTAATTTCTTCATAAACTCTACCTAACATTCATAATTAAAAAATTATTTTGTTAGCCTTTGCATAATAGATAGTTTACATCTTATTTCATAAAGTACACATTTCGTCATAATAAGATTTTGCAATACATGTATCTTATCTAATACGTTATGAATGCAAGTTTTTATCCAAAGCTAATTTTATATTCTAAATAAATCTTACAATTTTTATCCCTTTTATTTAAACACTTTTAAACATGCATTTTTATAGAATAATAATTCCCTAGGTTTGAACGGACAACCGCAAGTTAGCGGATCCTTTAGGGTGCCTAACCCATTCCCTTTAGGATAATAAGGAGCCCTTACCCAGAATCTCACATAAGTTTTGCAGACCATAAAAAATGGAGTTAATGTTGACTTTAACCTAGTTAACATTTAGGTGTCCTAATTCACCAAAACTAATTAGGTGGCGACTCTGTCGCGCCCCTTTTCGACCGCGACTTTATTCTAAAACTCCTGCTTAATAAAATAAGGTTAAAAAATAAATAATAAAATGCTAAAATGTTAAAAGTGCTTAAAAGGTGCTAGAATATTAAAGTGCTAAAAGGTGCTAAATGCTAAAGGGTTCGCGGAGTCGCCACCTAATTAATTGGGTGAATTAGGACACCTAAATGTTAACTAGTTTAAAGTAATATTAACTCCATTTTAAGGTCTGTGAAAGCTATGTGAGATTCTAGGTAAGGGTTCTTTATTATCCTAAAGGGAAGGGGTTAGGCACCCTAAAGGATCCGCTAACTTGCGGTTGTCCGTTCAAACCTAGAGTTAATTATTATGCTAAGAATGCGTGTTTTGAAAATATAAAGGATGCCTCAAAAATATTTTATAAAAGGAGGCATGTTGATTTATGATCAAAGACAAGCCTTTAAAATCAAATATATATGACGTAGTGCAAAAGGTGATTATTTTGTGATAAGAAGGCTATTCAACATAAATTATTTATGTTATGCTAATGAAAGAGCTTATAAGAAAATAAATTTATTTTATCATGAATGTTATAAGAAGCAATACGTTAGTTGCGAGTTAAATTGTTTAGTAAAGTTTAGACATGCATGACAAGCCCTTAAAATAAGTAGTTTAAAAGCATTTCTGATTTTTAAAACTACCCACTCAATTTATTTATTCCAAGACTGATTGTTCTATGTCTCCTATTAATTACAGAGTTAGCTAATCAAATTTCAACAAAATAAACAAAAAAATATATATAAGACGTAAGAGATTAAGAGGCCAAAAGGATGCTTTTAGGGGGGTGACAATGTCGTCTCGTCCCCCTTTTTGTCTGGGAATTCTGAGGCGGGATGCGGTGGACACAGGTGCGGGTACTCATTTGAAGTAGCTCGTGATGAGTCTCGCCATGAGACTCTTCATTTTTGCTCCAATGTATTTCATGTAAAAATAAAGAAAGATATGGATTAGTATATATTCAATTGTATCAAAGGCAGCAGTAAACAAATGATCGCATGATCCACTGATTTTAACGTGCCTTTGTTGGCGAGAGCGGAGAAAGCGATGGCAAACAATATGCGTGATAGAGGAAACAAATATCTTTGGCCACCATCAGTAAATTCGAATTAAACATGGAACCATTCTTTTGCAAAGCCCACATTTATATCTTCTGAATTCAATGGAAGGTAACATTTAGTCTTTCTGATAGGAAGCCCAATCGAACATGTATCAACCAATAGGCATCAAATTTACCACGCACCACGTTAATCCATTCAGGTTTTCTTTTACAGGGGACTTAACGTGATCACACAAGCAAATTACTGGTTTATGGCGCCAAAAACACCTGGGCGTAGCGATTACTTTATGATTTCCAAGACGCATGAAGGTTCGATTTATACATATTTAGAAGATACTAACAAAACCAAGTTCGCATATCATTTTTGTAATCAATTTGGATGAGGCGCTTTGTAAAACCGATACACATTAACTTTAACCAATGGTTTCCTAATTCAACTAATGTTAAGCTGACTATAAGCGGGGTGATCAACAATAGTCTCAAGAGTCAACGTGTTTCTTAGACTACCACAAAGGCCTTTAACCTCCTTATCTAATTAGATGGACCTCAAACCGTATCACGTGAACTAAATGGCAAAAATAGTTAAGACGCGCTAGAATTAGCATGCTGATCATTTAAAATTGCTCACGAAAAATCACAGGGGGACATAGTAAATTTCGACCTAGCATATTAGGTATATGTGGGCCTGATTATACACAACAGCCATCAAACAACAACCTTAAATCAGTATGGTAAGCACTTGAACCCCTAGATATGCATAGTGAACAACTAGCCATGACCTTAGTTTACTCAAATATTATTAATACGCAGTTTGAATAAACATACCAGTTAATATGCCCAGACTGAGTTTAACGGGATTAGCCAACATAGATTACAACAAATGCACAAGGGACATAGAATATGTGATTCAACGTATTTAGGCATCAATAATCCGGTGAACAGATTAACAAATACTGTAACGATGGCGGCGTCTTTATGCCTTGATGAACACAAATACGAATGAACGATACAAGTTTTAATCACAAAAGACACGCGATACGAAATGATCGAGAAGGATTCGATTTTACCTTCTCCGCGTGACCGAAGCGGCGTATCAAGTCGTCGGTCATTTCGGCGGGTTATTGCGATGCGATTGAAAGAGATGTGGTTTAGGGGGGGGGGGGCAATTCTAGGCTATTATTGCAGAAAAGTTTTGGCTTTGTATTTCGGATTCCTGATTTTACTGGTAAGAAAGCTCACTGTTGGATTCTCGATCGATTCCAGGAGTTAGTCGACGCTGCTTCTTCTCCTATCTTGCGTATGCGTGGTCGGCTTTCGTTAATTGAAAAGGAAAGGATGTCTGGATTGCTGGCCACCCTTGCTCTCCTTCTCTCGATGTTCTGCTGCCTTGCATGGTGAAAAAGCTTCTGTATTTATAGCCCTAAATCGTGTTCTGAATTTGGTAAGGCTTTGATCTTGATTTAGTACGATTCGTGCTTGATTCGATCGATTTTAGAGCGATTTATGGTGTATTTCGGTTATGGTAACTGGATATTAAAGGATTGATTCTTGTCTCATTCTTGTTATGGTATGTGATTTGAGGTTGATTTGTTGTGATTTCGGAATATTTGGGTTCGATTAGCCGGATTCTCAGGCGAGAATCCCGGCATGGGCGAGGTGCGGCGACGAGCTTTTAGGTTTAGGGTTTGTTGCGTTCTTTATTGAGGCTACGTTTTAGGTTTCTTTTCTTTTTTGGACGATGAGGAAGAAGGGTTGCTGGCGTGGGCTTGCGGGTTTGAGGCGGGTGAGTGGGCTGCGGGTTTAAAGTGTAGCCCTTTTAATTAGGTATTAGTTTTAGGTGTTTAATTAGTTAATTAGTGGTAAATTAATAAATTGTGATTAAATTATCTAGGTGCTTTATTAATCTAATTGTTGTAATAATAAATGCGGGCGTGCTATTTAATTAGTGCTTAATTTTTAAGATGCGATGTCGTTATCAAAACTTATTTATTATGCGTATTTTATTATTATTTAGGCTAAGATTAAATTATCTTTGGGCGCTACAATAATTACGAAATTGCTTTGCGTATTAATAAATGCGACTATGCTATTTAACACGACGTCATTGTCAAATTATTTATTTTATGTATTTATTATTAATTATTAAGAATTGTTTGACAGGGCTTAAAATTAATAAATCTGTGCGAGGACTCTAAGTGCTTAATACTCTACGTAAAATGCGGTGCTATTATTAAATTGCTTATTAATATTTTATCACTGCATTTTATTATTTAAAAATTATTAAAAAATTATTTTGCAAAATTAGTGTAATTTTATGGCTAATGACTGGACGAGAGGGTCAAAATTGGGTGTCAACAACTTGTCCCTCTTTGTATGGAGATGATGGAAGAATCTTCGGACAAAGACGTTGACTTATAGCCAATTTTGTCTCGATCCTCAGAATTGCAAAAATGTTGGGCAAAGGTGGCGGACTAAAAGCTGTCAATGTCGAGTTATGGCGACATTTGTCGCCGTGGTCAAACACGAGGTGAAATTAACGCGACTGAAATTTGTCGATGTTGAGTTATGATGACAGGGCTATGGTGTAAAAGTAAAAAAATAAAATAAGCGGCTTGAACACAGGGTGTCTGCTATGGCTTATGGTCTTTGGGTTTTATGGTGATGCGGAGTGAGTGGACCGACGCTGAGGCGCTACGCCATTTGTTGGGAAGGTTGGCCCAACAAATTGCCCGTTCATTGTAGAGAAAATCCACGTTGTGCTCCTGCTCCTGCATGCTAAGACTTAAGCAAACGGTTAGTGCATAACTGTTAAGGCAAAATGATGATGAATAACTTTAAAAGCAATGTAACTGTGAGTAGACAATGTTATCGTGCACAAATGTGACGCATGTTGTGTTGATGCGGCCACGCAAATCTTTGTGATTTTCGTCCTTGCACGCGGGCGTGTTGCGATTGTGAACGCGGATATATTGTCACTTGCTGTTGCGCACTCGTAGACTAAAGCTCAAGAAAGAGTTAGTGCATAACTGCTTAGACAGAATAATAAAGCATGAATGAGAAAAATGCAATTTTGAGAACAGAGAAATCGTCCCTGTGTAGATATACTGATGATGGCGTCGTTTTCAGACTTGGCGTCGTTTGGCGTCGTTTTCGGACTTGTCGTCGTTTTCGGACTTGTCGTCGTTTTCGGACTTGGCGTCGTTTTCGGACTTGGCGTCGTTTTCGGACTTGGCGTCGTTTTCGGACTTGGCGTCGTTTTCGGACTTGGCGTCGTTTTCCGACTTGGCGTCGTTTTAGGACTTGACGTCGTTTGACTGAATTCTTTCTTGGCGTCGTTTTGGACTTAGCGTCGTTTTTGGACTTATCGTCGTTTTTGGACTTGTTGTCTTTGATGGCGTCGTTACGGGCGTGTTGTTCTTTGCTCACGTAGACTAAAGCTCGAAAGAGTTAGTGCATAAACCGCTAAGCGAATAATAAAGCATGAATGAGAAAAAAAAGCAATTTTGAGAACAGAGAAAATCGTCCCTGCGTAGATGTGATATGCTGATGATGGCGTCGTTTTCGGACTTGGCGTCATTTTCGGACTTGGCGTCGTTTTTGGACTTGGCGTCGTTTTCGGACTTGTCGTCGTTTTCAGACTTGGCGTTGTTTTCGGACTTGGCGTCGTTTTGGACTTGTCGTCGTTTTCGGACTTGGCGTCGTTTTGGACTTGTCGTCGTTTTCGGACTTGGCGTCGTTTTCGGACTTGGCGTCGTTTTGGACTTATTCTTCTTGGCGTCGTTTTGGACTTATTCTTCTTTGGCGTCGTTTTCGTACTTGTTGCTGCTGGCGTAGTTTTCGGACTTGGCATCGTTTTTGACTTGTTGTGATGATGACGTCGTTGCCTGGACGTATTGCTGCTGCTCCTGTAGAATAAATGCTCCTGCAAGTTAAGCTTGAGAAAAAAGTTAGTGTATAACTGTTAAAACAGAAATATATGAGAAATGCACAGCGAGTAGGGATGTCGTCCACTGTATGATACGCGAATACTGCGAATGTCGAGATGTTGTTATGCGCTTTGTGAACCGTATGAATTGTCATAATGTCTTTGTTGTTGCGCGTTTGTGCTGCATGGATTGCAATTTGACTCTAGGCGGTGATGTGCTAGACTTTGTTGCGGGATTCGATTGTTGATGTCATGCTCGCCTGCTACGCTAACATGAAAAACTCTGCGCCAAAGAAAATTTGTGAGTTTGAGGGGGGGCGGTTGATTCGCATTGACTTTGTAGTTTTGACTCTTGATGCTCGGACGTCTTCCTTGTTTGGACTCATAACCCCTGCCTGGTTTCGTACCTTGTCCCAGTTTTGAATATGCAAAGGGCGTTTCGGTCTAAAGTGGGTCTCAATGGGGTTGCTTGTATATTATGTGTATTTTCATTATTTTCAAAATAAGGGAAGATTTCCTAATAGTGTGACCGAAGCCGATTTAGGCCGCCTACGTATCCCCATGAGGGAATCAGGTCACGACGTAGTTCATTACAAGCGAAATTGGGTAAAAGTTTCTAGAGTTGGGACCGAAGCCGAAACGGCCGCCTACGTATCCACCAAGGGAATCAGGTCAAATGTTGTTCCATTTTATTACATATAAAGGGCAAAATATATTAAACTGACTATTTCAGAACTCGGCGGGCCAAGGCAGGGGCACGAGTCCACTTGTCTTCTCGCTTTGAGTCTTCAACGGCTGGGTCTTCAGCAGGATCATCTCTTGCAGCGCACAACTAGACGAATGACTTATTCAATGGTTAAACAATCTCCGGCAAGGAGCACCTTCTTTTCTCTGAGGGTTGGTCGATGACTCAACTTTCGTCCCTTTTCGGGTTGGCGTAATAGTCCCTTCCAGACTGTCTTCTTCATTTTTAGCTATCATGTTCACATGACCATCTTCATAACCCGGAAGAAGGTTATTGTTTGCATTGAGAGGAGCATCTTTCAGCCGAATGACTCCTTCTTCGATGAACTCCTCTATTCTGTCCTTGAGTGTATAGCAATTTTCGATGTCGTGTCCCTCTGCACCGGAGTGGTATGCACAATGTTTAGTTTTATCGTGCCCTCGGGAGGTAGGCCTGGGGGTATTTCTGGGAATTGGATGGAGTATTCCTGCGGCTTTCAGCTTCTCATACACTTGGGCTATGGGTTCGGCTAAAGGTGTATAGGTTTTTGTTGGTTTTCTTTCGGCATCTATGCGGGGTTTGGGTCCGTTTGGTGTGCGGTTTCGTGATTGTGGTGAGTATTTTGGGTATGCTGGTTGGGTATGGTAAACAGGATATGGGGTGGCGCAGTGCTGATAATATGACTGTGGATTTTGAGTGTTTTGGTTATGGTAAGAAGGCGGTGGGCTTTGATACGCTGGAAGCTGTTCTGGCCTATGCTCCTGAATGACCATGATAGAGGGTGATGCATCTCTTCTCCTCTGGGAGGTACCTCCGATGGAATTTGTTGCCTTCGCTCGCTAGTTGCTTGTAGGCTGTCGGGTTTGTAATCTGCTGTCTTAATGCCTTCTTCCACGGTCGCCATTCTTACGACTTGCAAACTTCGCCAATTACATTGATCATCCTTTCATAATACGTCGCGTCTTTTAACGACTGCACGAACAAAGTGGTCATTTCGCTCTCTGCCATTGGAGGTTGGACCTTTGCTGCCTCTGACCGCCACCTCATGGCGTATTCCCTGAAAGTTTCTGGGGATTTCTTTTCAAGTTTCATAAGATAAAATCTATCCGACATGTCGATGTTGAATCAATCTATCCATGAAATCTTGTGCCATGACATTCCAACCGCCCCATTTTCGAGGTTTTGGCATGTGTACGATCCAAATGTCTCGCCAGAAGACTCACGATGAATAGATTCATGATGATTGCTTGATTTTTACCAACTCCAATCAATTTATCGCAATATGACCTTAGATGAGCTCGAGGATTCCCCTTTCCATCGAACATGTCAAATTTGGGCACCTTGTGCCCCACATGTAATTCAACGTCGGGATCGTCATAAGTTTTCATATTCTAAACTCCGCCTCCCTTGTTCATCCGAATGATTCTTAATGCTTCTTTCAAACTACTACAGTTTCTTTTGCCATATTTTCATCACTCTGCTCGAGTCCGCTCCACTTCCTTGTATTGATCTGTCTCGAGAGGATGCATGCATAATAAAGGTTGGCTTTGGTCGGATGTGCTAATCCCCATTGTTTGTTAGGACTAGTGATGCGTGTCCTCCGCCGTATTGGGTGACTTGGCAATTTGGGTGAGTGGGAGATATAAGTAGGTGGAGGTTGAGATATGTATGTAGTAAACGGATCATTTTGGAGGTCGGCTTGCAAATTGACCGCGAGTGACATTTTGGTGTGAAATGGTATGTTTGCGGCCTCTGCGGGAGCTTTGGGGAAGTGGAGGCTCAAGGGCACGTGACACGATCGCATTTGTCCCTTGCTCGGGAGTGGTGCATTCAAGCTAATAGATGTGTTTGTGATGTTTGGAGCCTTTCTATTTCTGCCAGATGATTTCCATTTCTTTGCAATAGTTTGGCGAGGTGTTGATCATTGGTGTTTCTCCTTTCTAACGCCTCTGCATCCTCGACAGGAACGGGGATGAGTCCTAAGTTGTTTCGTTCCGGTGCCTCTGGATTAGTCATTTATGATTGTGCTTACCACCAACGCGAATCAACCTTTTGGGGATAAGCTAGGCAAAATAACCCTTTAACAAACGGCAAACCAAGTTAGTATAATATGCAAAAAGTTGCAGGCAATATATACTAATAAGCAAATTGCAAATCAAGTGTGTGTTCTAACATGTTTGGGACCTCTTTATGCCATAGGTAGGCCTAAACGTCACTTATGCGAGATTATGACGGATTTGTCCAAGTCGTCCAACTGTAATGCTTTTGTAGGAAATGGCGACCAAATGACGGTGCACTTTTCAAATTTCAGAATGTCACGATTAGGATTGGATTTGTCTATCATAGTCACGATACACATAGTATCTTTGGTTGGTCGTTGGGTTGAAGAACGTCGACAAGTTTGGTGTTTTCCTAATTGTGGTGTCGATACCAGGGCGACTCCACCTAAGGTAAATCGTGCATGCCTTAAAATAAAGGGTGGTATAGCTCATCACGAGTTTCTAAGATTTGGCTTTACTAGACGCAAGGTTCCCGGCGAACAACTCGAGTGAGAAGGCTACGGTGATCGGATGAACCGATCTAACTCACAGCGCCAACTCTCCTAAAATTTGGATATTTTTGAAAGAAATTTGCGGGTGCGCGAAGCACACCAGCGCGTGAGTGTGTGATAGTGTGAATTTTCCAGAATGGAAGAAATATGAGCGGAATGCCAGTTTAAGGAAAGCAGTAAAGCATGTAGCAATTAAAATAAATAAAACAAAAATACAGCACACAAAATTAAATGCAAAAAGTAATGCTAAATAATAACCCTAGGTCTGTTGTGGTTAAGAACCTAAAATCCCCAGCGGAGTCGCCATTCTGTCGCGCCCCTTTTCGACCGCGACTTTATTCTAAAACTCCTGCTTAATAAAATAAGGTTAAAAATAAATAATAAAATGCTAAAATGTTAAAAGTGCTTAAAAGGTGCTAGAATATTAAAGTGCTAAAAGGTGTTAAATGCTAAAGGGTTCGCGGAGTCGCCACCTAATTAATTGGGTGAATTAGGACACCTAAATGTTAACTAGTTTAAAGTAACATTAACTCCATTTTAAGGTCTGCGAAAGCTATGTGAGATTCTAGGTAAGGGTTCTTTATTATCCTAAAGGGAAGGGGTTAGGCACCCTAAAGGATCCGCTAACTTGCGGTTGTCCGTTCAAACCTAGAGTTAATTATTATACTAAGAATGCGTGTTTTGAAAATATAAAGGATGCCTCAAAAATATTTTATAAAAGGAGGCATGTTGATTTATGATCAAAGACAAGCCTTTAAAATCAAATATATATGACGTAGTGCAAAAGGTGATTATTTTGTGATAAGAAGGCTATTCAACATAAATTATTTATGTTATGCTAATGAAAGAGCTTATAAGAAAATCAATTTATTTTATCATGAATTTTATAAGAAGCAATACGTTAGTTGCGAGTTAAATTGTTTAGTAAAGTTTAGACATGCATGACAAGCCCTTAAAATAAGTAGTTTAAAAGCATTTCTGATTTTTAAAACTACCCACTCAATTTATTTATTCCAAGACTGATTGTTCTATGTCTCCTATTAATTACAGAGTTAGCTAATCAAATTTCAACAAAATAAACAAACAAATATATATAAGACGTAAGAGATTAAGAGGCCAAAAGGATGCTTTTAGGGGGGTGACAATGTCGTCTCGTCCCCCTTTTTGTCTGGGAATTCTGAGGCGGGATGCGGTGGACACAGGTGCGGGTACTCATTTGAAGTAGCTCGTGATGAGTCTCGCCATGAGACTCTTCATTTTTGCTCCAATGCATTTCATGTAAAAATAAAGAAAGATATGGATTAGTATCTGTTCAATTGTATCAAAGGCAGCAGTAAACAAATGATCGCATGATCCACTGATTTTAACGTGCACTGTTGGCCCAGGGGAACGGAGAACAGTAAGGCAAACAATATGCAGCAATAGAGGAAACAAATATGCTGGCCCACTACTGTAAATTCGAATTAAACATGGAACCATTCTTTTGCAAAGCCCACATTTATATCTTCTGAATTCAATGGAAGGTAACATTTAGTCTTTCTGATAGGAAGCCCAATCGAACATGTATCAACCAATAGGCATCAAATTTACCACGCACCACGTTAATCCATTCAGGTTTTCTTTTACAGGGGACTTAACGTGATCACACAAGCAAATTACTGGTTTATGAAGCGCCAACAACACTGGCATGGCGATTACTTTATGATTTCCAAGACCGCAATGAAGGTTCGGGTTTATACATATTTAGAAGATACTAACAAAACCAAGTTCGCATATCATTTTTGTAATCAAGCCGGATGAAATGCGCTTTGTAAAACCGATACACATTAACTTTAACCAATGGTTTCCTAATTCAACTAATGTTAACTGCAGCTATAGAAAAGCAGGGGTGATCAACCATAGTCTCAAGGAGTCAGCATGTCTCTTAGACTACCACAAAAGGCCTTTAACCTCCTTATCTAATTAGACATACCTCAAACCAGTATCACGTGAACTAAATGGCAAAAATAGTTAAGACGCGCTAGAATTAGCATGCTGATCATTTAAAATTGCTCACGAAAAATCACAGGGGGACATAGTAAATTTCGACCTAGCATATTAGGTGTATGTGGGCCTGATTATACACAAACAGCCATCAAACAAAAACCTTAAATCAGTATGGTAAGCACTTGAACCCCTAGATATGCATAGTGAACAACTAGCCATGACCTTAGTTTACTCAAATATTATTAATACGCAGTTTGAATAAACATACCAGTTAATATGCCCAGACTGAGTTTAACGGGATTAGCCAACATAGAATACAACAAATGCACAAGGGACATAGAATATGTGATTCAACGTATTTAGGCATCAATAATCCGGTGAACAGATTAACAAATAATGTAACGATGGCCAGCATCGTCTTTATGCCTTGATGAACACAAATACGAATGAACCAATACAAGTTTTAATCACAAAAGACACAATGATCTGAAATGAATCGAGAAGGATTCGATTTTACCTTCTCCGCAATAACCGGCGTATCAAGTCGTCGGTCACTCGACGTTATTGCGATGCGATTGAAAGCGATGTGGTTTAGGAAGCAATTCTAGGCTATTATTGCAGAAAAGTTTTGGCTTTGTATTTGATTCCGATTTTCTTTGGTAAGAAACCTCACTGTTGGATTCTCGATCGATTCCAGGAGTTAGTCGACGCTGCTTCTTCTCCTGTCTTGCATGTCTGTCGGTCGGCTTTCGTTAATTGAAAAGGAAAGGATGTCTGGATTGCTGGCCACCCTTGCTCTCCTTCTCTCGATGTTCTGCTGCCTTGCATGGTGAAAAAGCTTCTGTATTTATAGCCCTAAATCGTGTTCTGAATTTGGTAAGGCTTTCAATGCTGATTTAGTACGATTCGTGCTTGATTCGGTACTGATTTTAGAACGATTTATGGTGTATTTCGGTTATGGTAACTTGATATTAAAGGATTGATTCTTGTCTCATTCTTGTTATGGTATGTGATTTGAGGTTGATTTGTTGCGATTTCGGAAGATTTGGGTTCGATTAGCCGGATTCTCAGGCGAGAATCCCGGCATGGGCGAGGTGCGGCGACGAGCTTTTAGGTTTAGGGTTTGTTGCGTTCTTTATTGAGGCTGCGTTTTAGGTTTCTTTTCTTTTTTGGACGATGAGGAAGAAGGGTTGCTGGCGTGGGCTTTGGACTGATAAGGGTAGAGGGGTGAGTGGGCTTGCGGGTTTGGGGCGACGTGGGCTGCGGGTTGGGTATTAGTGGGCTGCGTTTTAAAGTGTAGCCCTTTTAATTAGGTATTAGTTTTAGGTGTTTAATTAGTTAATTAGTGGTAAATTAATAAATTGTGATTAAATTATCTAGGTGCTTTATTAATCTAATTGTTGTAATAATAAATGCGGGCGTGCTATTTAATTAGTGCTTAATTTTTAAGATGCGATGCCGTTATCAAAACTTATTTATTATGCGTATTTTATTATTATTTAGGCTAAGATTAAATTATCTTTGGGCGCTACAATAA
Source organism: Przewalskia tangutica (assembly GCA_029844215.1). NCBI lineage: Eukaryota > Viridiplantae > Streptophyta > Magnoliopsida > Solanales > Solanaceae > Przewalskia > Przewalskia tangutica. The sequence goes on from CM056732.1 coordinate 74,655,121, forward strand.
TTACGAAATTGCTTTGCGTATTAATAAATGCGACTATGCTATTTAACACGACGTCATTGTCAAATTATTTATTTTATGTATTTATTATTAATTATTAAGAATTGTTTGACAGGGCTTAAAATTAATAAATGCGAGCGCGGTACTCTAAGTGCTTAATACTCTACGTAAAATGCGGTGCTATTATTAAATTGCTTATTAATATTTTATCACTGCATTTTATTATTTAAAAATTATTAAAAATTATTTTGCAAAATTAGTGTAATTTTATAGCTAATGACTGGGCGGGAGGGTCAAAATTGGGTGTCAACAACTTGTCCCTCTTTGTATGGAGATGATGAAAGAATCTTCGGACAAAGACGTTGACTCATAGCCAATTTTGTCTCGATCCTCAGAATTGCAAAAATATTGGGCAAAGTGTGCGGACTAAATCGTCGATGTCGAGTTATGGCGACACTGGCCGCCATGGTCAAACACTGAGTGGCTAACGCGGACTCAAAATTTGTCCCAGTGTTGAGTTATGATGACACTGGGCTATGGTGTAAAAAGTAAAAAAATAAAAATAACTGGCTTGAACACAGGGTGTACTGTATGGCTTATGGTCTTTGGGTTTTATGGTGATGCGGAGTGAGTGGACCAAGCTGAGGCTTACGCCGTTTGTTGGGAAGGTTGGCCCTCAACAAATTGCCGGTTATTTGTAAGAAAATCCACGTTGTGCTCCTCGCTCCGTACTAAGACTTAAGCAAGCGGTTAGTGCATAACTGTTAAGGCAAAATGATGATGCGTAACTTTAAAAGCAATGTAACTGTGAGTAGACAATGTTATCGTGCAAAAATGTGACGCATGTTGTGTTGATGCGACAGCGCAAATCTTTGTGATTTTCGATCGCCCTGCGGGCGTGTTGCGATTGTGAACGCGGATATGTTGTCCTTGCTGCAACTGCCCACTGTAGACTAAAGCTCCAGAAAGAGTTAGTGCATAACTGCTAAGACAGAATAATAAAGCATGAATGAGAAAAATGCAATTTTGAGAACAGAGAAATCGAACCTGCGTAGATATGCTGATGATAGCGTCGTTTTCGGACTTGTCGTCGTTTTCGGACTTGTCGTCGTTTTCGGACTTGTCGTCGTTTTCGGACTTGTCGTCGTTTTCGGACTTGGCGTCGTTTTCGGACTTGGCGTCGTTTTCAGACTTGGCGTCGTTTTCGGACTTGGCGTCGTTTTTGTACTTGGCGTCGTTTTCGGACTTGGCGTCGTTTTCGAACTTGGCGTCGTTTTCGGACTTGGCGTCGTTTTCGGACTTGTTGCTGCTGGCGTCGTTTTCGGACTTGACGTCGTTTTTGGACTTGTCGTCGTTTTTTGGACTTGTTGTGTTGATGACGTCGTTGCTTGGACGTGTTGCTGCTGCTCCTGTAGACTAAAGCTCAAAAAAGAGTTAGTACATAACTGCTAAGACAGAATAATAAAGCATGAATGAGAAAAAAAGCAATTTTGAGAACAGAGAAAATCGTCTCTGCGTAGATGTGATATGCTGATGATGGCGTCGTTTTCGGACTTGGCGTCGTTTTCGGACTTGGCGTCGTTTTCGGACTTGTCGTCATTTTCGGACTTGGCGTCGTTTTCGGACTTGGCGTCGTTTTCGGACTTGTCGTCGTTTTCGGACTTGGCGTCGTTTTCGGACTTGGCGTCGTTTTTGGACTTATTCTTCTTGGCGTCGTTTTGGACTTATTCTTCTTGGCGTCGTTTCGCACTTGTTCTTTTGGCGTAGTTTTCGGACTTGGCATCGTTTTTGACTTGTTGTGATGATGACGTCGTTGCCTGGACGTATTGCTGCTGCTCCTGTAGAATAAATGCTCCTGCAAGCTTGAGAAAAAGTTAGTGTATAAGCTGTTAAAAGCAAATATGAGAAATGCAATTCTGTGAGTAGGGATGTCGTCCCTGTATGATACGTGGGGTACTGCGAATGTCGAGATGTTGTTGTAATGCGTTTTGTGAACCGTATGAATTGTCATAATGTCTTTGTTGCGCGTTTGTGCACTGCATGGATTGCAATTTGACTCTAGGCCCGAGCTGATGTGCTAGACTTTGTTGCGGGATTCGATTGTTGATGTCTGTCTGCTTCTGCTGCTTCTGCTAACATGAAAAACCTGCGCTCAAAGAAAATTTGTGAGTTTGAGGGGGGGCGGTTGATTCGCATTGACTTTGTAGTTTTGACTCTTGATGCTCGGACGTCTGCCTTGTTTGGACTCATAACCCCTGCCTGGTTTCGTACCTTGTCCCAGTTTTGAATATGCAAAGGGCGTTTCGGCCTAAAGTGGGTCTCAATGGGGTTGCTTGTATATTATGTGTATTTTCATTATTTTCAAAATAAGGGAAGATTTCCTAATAGTGTGACCGAAGCCGATTTAGGCCGCCTACGTATCCCCATGAGGGAATCAGGTCACGACGTAGTTCATTACAAGCGAAATTGGGTAAAAGTTTCTAGAGTTGGGACCGAAGCCGAAACGGCCGCCTACGTATCCACCAAGGGAATCAGGTCAAACGTAGTTCCATTTTATTACATATAAATGGCAAAATATATTAAACTGACTATTTCGAACTTCGGCGGGCGGCGAGGGCACGAGTCCACTTGTCTTCTCGCTTTGAGTCTTCAACGGGTGGTCTTGGCAGATCATCTCTTGCGCACGCCAACTAGACGAATGACTTATTCAATGGTTAAACAATCTCCCAGCGAGCACCTCCTTTTCTCTCGAGGTTGGTCGATGACTCAACTTTCTTCCCTTTTCGTTAGCGTAATAGTCCGCTTCCGCATCTTCTTCATTTTTAGCTATCATGTTCACATGGCCATCTTCATAACCCGGAAGAAGGTTATTGTTTGCATTGAGAGGAGCATATTTCAGCCGAATGACTCCTTCTTCGATTAACTCCTCTATTCGTCGCCAGGTGTATTGCAATTTTCGATGTCGTGTCCTCTCGCAGGAGTGGTATGCACAATGTTTAGTTTTATCGTGCCCGGGAGGTAGGCACAGGGTATTTCGGAATTGGATGGAGTATTCTGCGGCTTTGCCTTCATACACTTGGGCTATGGGTTCGGCTAAAGGTGTATAGGTTTTGTTGGTTTTCTTTCGCATCTATCACGGGGTTTGGGTCCGCTTGGTGTGCGGTTTCGTGATTGTGGTGAGTATTTTGGGTATCTTTGGTTGGGTATGGTAAAGCGGGATATGGGGTGGCAGGTCGATAATATGATGTGGATTTTGAGTGTTTTGGTTATGGTAAGAAGCGGTGGGCTTTGATCTGGCTGGAAGTTGTTCTAGCCTATGCTCCTGAATGACCATGATAGAGGGTGATGCATCTCTTCTCCTCTGGGAGGTACCTCCGATGGAATTTGACTGCACTGCTCTGCTAGTTGCTTGTAGGGCTGTCAGGTTTGTAATCCTGCTGTCTTAATGCCTTCTTCCACGGTCGCCCATTCTTACGACTTCGCAAAACTTCGCCAATTACACGATCATCCTTTCATAAGACGTCGCGTCTTTTAACGATGCCACGAACAAAGTGGTCATTCGCTCTCTGCCATTGGAGGTTGGACCTTTCTTTGCCTCGACCGCCACCACGGCGTATTCCCGAAAGTTTCGTGGATTTCTTTTCAAGTTTCATAAGATAAAATCTATCCGGGACAGTGTCAGTGTTGAATCTGAATCTATCCATGAAATCTTGTGCCATGACATTCCAACCGTCCCATTTTCGAGGGTTTTGGCATGTGTACGGTCACCTCGCCGGTAAGACTCCTGATGAATAGCTTCATGATGATTGCTTGATTTTTACCAACTCCAATCAATTTATCGCAATATGACCTTAGATGAGCTCGAGGATTCCCCTTTCCATCGAACATGTCAAATTTGGGCACCTTGTACCCTACAGGTAATTCAACGTCGGGATGCATGCATAAGTTTTCATATTCTAAACCTGCCTCCCCCTTGTTCATCTGAATGATTCTTAATGCTTCTTTCAAACTACGGATTTCTTTTGCCATATTTTCATCAGCTCTGGCTCGAGTCTGCCGCTCCACTTCCTTGTATTGATCTGTCTCTTGAGAGGATGCATGCATAATAAAAGGTTGGCTTTCGGTCGGATGTGCTAATCCCCCATATTGTTTGTTAGGACTAATGATGCGTGTCCTCTGCTCGTATTGGGTGACTTGGCAATTTAGGCTGAGTGGGGAGATATAAGTAGGTGGAGGTTGAGATATGTATGTAGTAACGGATCATTTTGGAGGTAGGCTTGCAAATTGACCGGGTGAGTGACATTTTGGTGTGAGCTGGTATGTTGCGGCCTCTGCAGGGAGCTTTGGGGAAGTGGAGGCTCAAGGGCCTGTGACACGATCGCATTTTTCCCTTGCTCTGGGAGTGGTGCATTCAAGCTAATAGACAGGTTTGTGATGTTTCGGAGCCTTTCTATTTCGGCTTGCATGATTTCCATTTGCTGCAATAGTTTGGCGAGGTATTGATCATTGGTGTTTCTCCTTTCTAACGCCTCTGCATCCTCGACAGGAACGGGGATGAGTCCTAAGTTGTTTCGTTCCGGTGCCTCTGGATTAGTCATTTATGATTGTGCTTCTACCAGTCAACGCGAATCAACCTTTTGGGGATAAGCTAGGCAAAATAACCCTTTAACAAATGAAGCAAACCAAGTTAGTATAATATGCAAAAAGTTGCAGGCAATATATACTAATAAGCAAATTTCAAATCAAGTGTGTGTTCTAACATGTTTGGGACCTCTTTATGCCAGAGGTAGGCCTAAACGTCACTTATGCGAGATTATGACGGATTTGTCCAAGTCGTCCAACTGTAATGCTTTTGTTGGAAATGGCGACCAAATGACGGTCCACTTTTCCAATTTCACCATGTCACGATTAGGTTTGGATTTGTCTATCATTGTCACGCTACACATAGTATGCTGGTTGGTCGTTGGGTTGAAGAACCCGTCGACAAGTTTGGTGTTTTTCTAATTGTGGTGTCGATACCAAGGACCGACCCACCTAAGGTAAATTCATGCATGCCTTAAAATAAAGGGTGGTATAGCTCTATCCTGAGTTTCTAAGATTTGGCTTTACTAGGCCAAGAGTTCCGCGGACAACTCGAGTGAGAAGGCTACGCGGTGATCGACGAACGATCTAACTCACAGCGCATGACTCTCCTAAAATTTGGATATTTTTGAAAGAAATTTGCGGTCTTGCGAAGCACACCAGTAGCGTGAGTGTGTGATAGTGTGAATTTTCCAGAATGGAAGAAATATGAGCGGAATGCCAGTTTAAGGAAAGCAGTAAAGCATGTAGCAATTAAAATAAATAAAACAAAATACAAAGACACAAAATTAAATGCAAAAGTAATGCTAAATAATAACCCTAGGTGCATTGTGGTTAAGAACCTAAAATCCCCAAATGAGTCGCTATTCGTCGCGCTTTTCGACTGCGACTTTATTCTAAAACTCCTGCTTAATAAAATAAGGTTAAAAAATAAATAATAAAATGCTAAAATGTTAAAAGTGCTTAAAAGGTGCTAGAATATTAAAGTGCTAAAAGGTGCTAAATGCTAAAGGGTTCGCGGAGTCGCCACCTAATTAATTGGGTGAATTAGGACACCTAAATGTTAACTAGTTTAAAGTAACATTAACTCCATTTTAAGGTCTGCGAAAGCTATGTGAGATTCTAGGTAAGAACTCTTTATTATCCTAAAGGGAAGGGGTTAGACACCCTAAAGGATCCGCTAACTTGCGGTTGTCCGTTCAAACCTAGAGTTAATTATTATGCTAAGAATGCGTGTTTTGAAAATATAAAGGATGCCTCAAAAATATTTTATAAAAGGAGGCATGTTGATTTATGATCAAAGACAAGCCTTTAAAATCAAATATATATGACGTAGTGCAAAAGGTGATTATTTTGTGATAAGAAGGCTATTCAACATAAATTATTTATGTTATGCTAATGAAAGAGCTTATAAGAAAATCAATTTATTTTATCATGAATTTTATAAGAAGCAATACGTTAGTTGCGAGTTAAATTGTTTAGTAAAGTTTAGACATGCATAACAAGCCCTTAAAATAAGTAGTTTAAAAGCATTTCTGATTTTTAAAACTACCCACTCAATTTATTTATTCCAAGACTGATTGTTCTATGTCTCTTATTAATTACAGAGTTAGCTAATCAAATTTCAACAAAATAAACAAACAAATATATATAAGACGTAAGAGATTAAGAGGCCAAAAGGATGCTTTTAGGGGGGTGACAATGTCGTCTCGTCCCCCTTTTTGTCTGGGAATTACGGCGGGATGCGGTGGACACAGGTGCGGGTACTCATTTGAAGTAGCTCGTGATGAGTCTCGCCATGAGACTCTTCATTTTTGCTCCAATGCATTTCATGTAAAAATAAAGAAAGATATGGATTAGTATCTGTTCAATTGTATCAAAGGCAGCAGTAAACAAATGATCGCATGATCCACTGATTTTAACGTGCACTGTTGGCCCAGGGGAACGGAGAACTGTAAGGAAAACAATATGCAACAATAGAGGAAACAAATATCTTTGGCCTTCAGAAATTCGAATTAAACATGGAACCATTCTTTTGCAAAGCCCACATTTATATCTTCTGAATTCAATGGAAGGTAACATTTAGTCTTTCTGATAGGAAGCCCAATCGAACATGTATCAACCAATAGGCATCAAATTTACCACGCACCACGTTAATCCATTCAGGTTTTCTTTTACAGGGGACTTAACGTGATCACACAAGCAAATTACTGGTTTATGAAGCGCCAACAACACACTGGGCATGGCCAATTACTTTATGATTTCCAAGACCAGACAGCAAGGTTCAGTTTATACATATTTAGAAGATACTAACAAAACCAAGTTCGCATATCATTTTTGTAACTGAAGCTGGATGAGACTGCCTTTGTAAAACCGATACACATTAACTTTAACCAATGGTTTCCTAATTCAACTAATGTTAACTGCAGCTATAGAAAAGCAGGGGTGATCAACCATAGTCTCAAGGAGTCAGCATGTTTCTTAGACTACCACAAAAGGCCTTTAACCTCCTTATCTAATTAGACATACCTCAAACCAGTATCACGTGAACTAAATGGCAAAAAATAGTTAAGACGCGCTAGAATTAGCATGCTGATCATTTAAAATTGCTCACGAAAAATCACAGGGGGACATAGTAAATTTCGACCTAGCATATTAGGTATATGTGGGCCTGATTATACACAAACAGCCATCAAACAACAACCTTAAATCAGTATGGTAAGCACTTGAACCCCTAGATATGCATAGTGAACAACTAGCCATGACCTTAGTTTACTCAAATATTATTAATACGCAGTTTGAATAAACATACCAGTTAATATGCCCAGACTGAGTTTAACGGGATTAGCCAACATAGAATACAACAAATGCACAAGGGACATAGAATATGTGATTCAACGTATTTAGGCATCAATAATCCGGTGAACAGATTAACAAATAATGTAACGATGGCCAGCATCGTCTTTATGCCTTGATGAACACAAATACGAATGAACCAATACAAGTTTTAATCACAAAAGACAGCGTCTGAAATGAACTGAGAAGGATTCGATTTTACCTTCTCAGGGCAGCGAACCGAGGGAGCGTCTCAAGGCGTCGGTTCGCTCGACAGTTTATTGCGATGCGATGGAAAGCACTGTGGTTTAGAAGCAATTCTAGGGTATTATTGCAGAAAAGTTTTGGCTTTGTATTTCGGATTCCTGATTTTGCTGGTAAGAAACCTCACTGTTGGATTCTCGATCGATTCCAGGAGTTAGTCGACGCTGCTTCTCATCTTGCGTATGCATCGGTCGGCTTCGTTAATTGAAAAGGAAAGGATGTGCGGATTGCCGCCACCGCTTGCTCTCGCCTCGATGTTCTGCTGCCTTGCATGGTGAAAAAGCTTCTGTATTTATAGCCCCAAATCGTGTTCTGAATTTGGTAAGGCTTTCAATGCTGATTTAGTACGATTCGTGCTTGATTCGGTACTGATTTTAGAACGATTTATGGTGTATTTCGGTTATGGTAACTTGATATTAAAGGATTGATTCTTGTCTCATTCTTGTTATGGTATGTGATTTGAGGTTGATTTGTTGCGATTTCGGAAGATTTGGGTTCGATTAGCCGGATTCTCAGGCGAGAATCCCGGCGTAGGCGAGTCTTGGCGAGCTTTTAGGTTTAGGGTTTGTTGCGTTCTTTATTGAGGCTGCGTTTTAGGTTTCTTTTCTTTTTTGGACGATGAGGAAGAAGGGTTGCTGGCGTGGGCTTTGGACTGATAAGGGTAGAGGGGTGAGTGGGCTTGCGGGTTTGGGGCGACGTGGGCTGCGGGTTGGGTATTAGTGGGCTGCGTTTTAAAGTGTAGCCCTTTTAATTAGGTATTAGTTTTAGGTGTTTAATTAGTTAATTAGTGGTAAATTAATAAATTGTGATTAAATTATCTAGGTGCTTTATTAATCTAATTGTTGTAATAATAAATGCGGGCGTGCTATTTAATTAGTGCTTAATTTTTAAGATGCGATACCGTTATCAAAACTTATTTATTATGCGTATTTTATTATTATTTAGGCTAAGATTAAATTATCTTTGGGCGCTACAATAATTACGAAATTGCTTTGCGTATTAATAAATGCGACTATGTTATTTAACACGACGTCATTGTCAAATTATTTATTTTATGTATTTATTATTAATTATTAAGAATTGTTTGACAGGGCTTAAAATTAATAAATGCGAGCGCGGGACTCTAAGTGCTTAATACTCTACGTAAAATGCGGTGCTATTATTAAATTGCTTATTAATATTTTATCACTGCATTTTATTATTTAAAAATTATTAAAAAATTATTTTGCAAAATTAGTGTAATTTTATGGCTAATGACTGGACGAGAGGGTCAAAATTGGGTGTCAACAGACTCCACGAACCCTAGCACTACCTTTAACATTTTAACACCTTTTAGCATTTTTATTATTTATTTTCTAACATTTTTATTAAGCAGGAGTTTATTCATAAAGTCACGGTCGAAAAAGGGCGCGACAAAAGGGAGTATCGTCTTCATTGTTATATATGTAGATGACATATTAGTAATGGATAACGATAAAACTCCCATACAGTCAGTCAAAGAATGGTTATCTAGCACTTTCATGATGAAGGACTTGGGTGAAGCCTGCTACATTCTTGGAATTATGATCTATAGAGATAGACCTAATAGATTGTTGGAGTTGTCACAGTCCGTATACATAGACAGTTCTAAGACGATACTCTATGAAAAATTCCAAGAAGTGAGGTCTTCCTATGGGTCAAGGATCAAGCTATCAAAGAAGGATAGCCCTTCTTCTGTTGCAGAACTTTAACGCATGAAAAAGGTCTCATATGCTACAACTATAGGATCAATCATGTATGTCATGACTTGTACGAGGCTAGATGTGGCCTATGCACTTAGTATGTATTCTAGCAGAATCCTGAGGAAGAACACTCGAAAACAGTCAAGAACTTTAACGCATGAAGAAAGTCCCATATGCTACAACTATAGGATCAATCATGTATGTCATGACTTGTACGAGGCCATATGTGGCCTATGCACTTAGTATGTATTCTAGCAGAATCCTGAGGAAGAACACTCGAAAACAGTCAAGAGTATTCTTAAGTATCTTAGACGAACTAGATTCCAGACAGATCTTGATGACTTCAAGTCTCAGTCCGGTTATACCTTCATTTTTAATGGTGGAGCAGTGAGTTGGAAAAGTTCCAAGCAAACTACAACTGTTTATTCGACAACTAAGTACATTGTTGGATCGAAAGCTGGTAAGGAAGATGTCGCGATATCTGATTTGTTGAAGGAACTAGGGGTTGTTCTAAGTGTCACTTGTCCAATGACGATTTATTGTGATAACACTAGTGTGACTGCGCAAGCTAAGGAACCAAGATCAACAAACAGTAACAAACATGTACCAAGGAAATACCACATACTCAGGGAAATGGTGGAAACTATAAAAATAAGATTAGATTATGTTCCCACAGATGATAATCTAGCTGACCCGTTTACTAAACTATTAAGCTTAGTTAAACATAATGATCATTTTGAAAGGAATAAAAGGAATATGCTCTAGTTGTCGACTAATATAGATGAAATAAAGTGATCAAGCCATTTGGATAGACACATGAAAAATCATAAGCTTGAACCTCTATAATTTAGATACATTATTCTATATTTCTGAACTTAGAGTTTAGAAAGGAAAATCCTTTCGAACCTCTGCCAAGATTTTCTGGCTTTCTTGACAGAGGAATACACTCTAGCAAGGCTTGCATCCGAAAAGATAGTCGTGTGTGTACCTTCTAGTAAAGACTCCAGATAAACAAAGTTTGTAAGTTATTTTATTTATGTCTTTACATGTTTCAATTGTAACATCTACGAAACAAAATTGTTGGGGGGGGGGGGGGGGGTAATTAAGTTGAAAAAATTACAAAATTTCGGTGTGCCTTACTTATGTGTTTTGAACCCAATAAAATCTTTCAAAACTCTAGTTACATGAAAAGGGTACACGCAATTATCAATACCCTTGTCACTGGTGCATTGTCTACATAAAATATCACAATATCAGTGAAAAATACAATTAGAAATCAATTATTTCATGCATTAAAACTTTATATAAATAGAAATTGATAGGGGCATTAAGACTTATTGAAACCAGATGGGTTGATAATCTTTTTTTCTGTGATTACAACGAGCTTTCCCCCTTGTTATTTACCTATCAAAGATCTTCTAGATAGACTTCCAGGAACTACATCACAAGTGGATACGAATTTCTGTCTTAGGACACTGCAACGCAGGCCTCTATTATCAAGTTAGTATTTTGTTTTTCCATTTACTGTATATTTTCTTTATTAATTTTAATTCAATAGTTATTTTATAATTGTTGTATTTAATCGAAGACACTAGATTGGTACTAATAATCTAAGGCAGAAATTCTAATCAAGAGATTCTTCTTCTTGATTAATCAAAGATGGATCAATCTGGATCTTCGATAGTGGAAAATCATGTTGAGAAACCTGAGAAATTTAAGGGTTCTGATTTCAAACACTGGCAATAAAAGATGTTGTTATATTTGACAACTCTTCTGTGGCGAATGTTTTTACTGCTGAGGCTCCTATGGCACTGCCAGAAGGAGAAAGGGATGATGCTCCTACTGAGGGAAAGAGGGCTGAAAATCTGAAGGCTATTGAGACTTGGAAAGTCAATAGTTTCTTTGCAGGAACTATATTCTCAATGCCTTGGATGACTCTCTGTATGATATCTACTCCACGTTCAAAACGGCAAGAGAGATGTGGCATTCATTAGAGAAAAAATACAAGACTGAGGTTGCTTGTTCAAAGAAGTTCGTCATTGACAAGTTCTTGAACTTCAAGATGAGCGGTGTCAAGCCTGTTGTCAAGCAAGTGGAGGAACTCTAAGTCATTGTTCATAAGTTAGATGTGGAAGGTATGGGTCTTAACCCGAATTTCCTTGTTGGTTCTATTATTGAGAAATTACCTCCTTCTTGGAAGGATTTCAAAATTTATCTAAATCATCTAACCGAAGATATGAATTTTGAGCAATTGGTTCTCAAACTTCGAGTTGAAGAGGATAACCGGAAGAATGAAAATGCTGAGCTATTTCCTTGGAGCCTAATGCTAACATGGTTGGAGGAAGTCTATCTAAAGCCAAGTTTCAGAAAGGCAAAGGCAAGTTTGTTGCTGCCAAGCCATCTTTTGTTGCCGGGAGAAATGCATTCGCCCCACAAAAGTCCAAAGTGTTCAAGAAATCACAAATTGGAGTGTGTTGGGTGTGTAGTAAACCTGGGCATAGAGCAAAAGAGTGTCGCCTTCGCAAGAATAAAGGAGGTGATACTATATGTTCGGGAAATTTTAATCAACCCAACAGTGCTAAAACTAGAAATCAATTCATTGGTGTTGTTGCTGCTCAAGCAAATCTGGTTACCAATTCACTGACTGGTGGATGGATACGGGTGCTTTTATGCATGTTTATTCATTGAGAGACATGTTTACATCCTACCAGCCCATCAATGATGGAGAATCTTTATTTGTGGGGAATGGTGCTGCTGTGAAAGTTGAAGGGATAGGGAAGGTGATTCTGAAACTCACTTCCGGGAATGATCTTGTGCTCACTAATGTGTTGCATGTGTCTGAAATTTGTACAAAATTGATTTCTGGTCCTGTTCTTAGTAACAAGGGCTTTAAGATTGTGTTTGAATCAGACAAATTTATACTCATCAAATGTGGGATGTATGTTGGGAAGGGTTACCTTAGTGAAGGGCTCTTCAAACTTTATGTTGTACCTATGAAGGATGCTATGATTATTATTAATGAAAATGCAGGCACTAGCACTGCTTCTATGTACATGGTTGATTCCCCTTTCTTATGGCATTCACGATTAGGCCATGTTAATTATCGTTCTTTACAAAGAATAGTAAAGTTAGACATGTTGTCAAAATGTTCTATGAATAAAATGACTAAGTGTGGAGTTTGCATAGAATCAAAATATGCATGTCATCCTCATAAATTCGTAGTAAAATTGAATGAAGTGCTTGGTTTAATTCATAATGATTTGTGTGATTACCAAACAACTTCATCTCGTGGAGGAAAGAATTATTACATATCATTCATAGATGATTGAAGTAAATATTGTTATGTATACTTAATACATACCTAAGACGAGACTTTGAACATGTTTAAAACATACAAAGCTGAAGTGGAGAACCAACTTGAGAAAAGAATTAAAATTCTAAGGTCTGATAGATGTGGTGAATATCAATCTAATGATTTTAATGAATTTTGTTCTACTCATGGTATAGTTCATCAAACCACTGCACCATATACTCGAAAACAAAATGGAGTTGTCGAACACAAGAATAGAACATTGAAGAATATGATAAACTCAATGTTGGTTAGTTCGGGAGAACCTCTTAGTCTATAGGGAGAGGCATTACTTACTACAAATATGATATTGAATAGAATTCATCATAAGACAAGTGACCAATCTCCTTATGAGTTGTGGAAAGGTCGATTACCTACTTTTAAAAAGATGATAGTGTGAGGTTGTCTAGCGAAAGTTCAAGTTTCCTTACCAAAGAGAACTAATCTTGGATCAAAAATGGTGGATTGCATATATATTGGTCCTGCCAATAATAGTGCAGCATATAAGTTTTTGGTTTATCATTCCGATGTTGAAGGTATTCACAAAACACAATTATGGAATCTGCTGAAGCAGAATTCTTTGAGGACAATTTTCCTTACAAAGGCAAGGAAAAGGATAAAAGTGATCCTAATAATAAGAAGATGATGATGCCTCAAAATGAGTCAAACCAAAACACACAAAGTGATAAAAGTAAGACTTCATCTGTTCAAGAAGAAAATTTTGAACCAAGAAGAAGTAAATGTGGGAAAAATGCCAAAGATTTTGGACCGGACTTTATGACTTTTTCCGTTGAAGGAGAACCTCAAACATATAGGGCTGCTATGGAATCATCTGAAGTACCTTATTGGAAAGAGACTATCCAAAGTGAGGTAGAATCCATTGTGCAAAATAATACATGAAAATTGGTTGATCTTCCTCCGTGACAAAAACCAATAGGCCATAAATGGATTTTCAAACGGAAATTAAGGCTTGATGGTACTATAGAAAAATACAAAGCTCTTATAATGGCCAAAGGGTTTCGACAAAAAGAAGGTGTAGATTTCTTTGATACTTACTCACCAGTAACTATAATTACTTCCATTAGGACGATAATTACTATAGCGGCTATTCACAATATGGGAATACACAAAATGAATGTGAAAACCACATTCTTGAACGGTGAATTAGATGAAGAAATTTACATGAAACAACCCGAAGGGTTTGTTGTTAAAGGTCAAGAAAAGAAGGTTTGTAAATTAATTAAGTCTTTATACAGACTTAAACAAGCTCCAAAACAATGGCATGAAAAGTTTGATAATACACTATTGTCCTATGGATTTCAAATAAATGAATGTGACAAATGTGTCTATGTTAAAAAATATAAGCATGCATGTGTCATTATATGCTTATATGTTGATGATATGCTAATCATGAGAACAAGTAAGAATGTAATTAACCAAACCAAGAAGATGTTGCATGCCTCTTTTGATATGAAAAATATGGGAATAGCGGATGTCATTCTTGGTATTAGAATTCAAAAGAATTCTGATGGTTTACATACTAACTCAATCTCATTATATTGAGAAGGTCCTTAGAAAGTTTGGACACTATGACGATCGACCAGTTGTTACATCATTTGATCCCGCTAGTCACCTTAAGAAGAATCAAGGTGAAAGTGTGTCTCAATTGGAATATACACAAGTTCTTGGAAGCTTGATATACATAATGAATTGTACACGACCGGACTTAGCATATACAGTGAGTCTACTTAGTCGATACACACACAATTCAGGAAAGGATCATTAGTTTGCACTAATTAGGGTGCTCCGTTATCTAAAACATACAATGAAATATGGGGTGCATTATACAAAGTATCCTCCTGTTTTAGAAGGATATTGTGATGCTAATTGGATTTCCAACCATTCGGAGAGTAAGTCTACAAGTGGTTATGTATTTACATTTGGTGGAGCGGCGGTAACTTTAAAATCATCAAAGCAAACTGTGAATACACGATCGACTATGGAAGCAAAGTTTGTAGCCTTGGACAAAGCTGTCGAAGAGGCAGAATGAGTCAAAAACTTCCTAGAAGGTATTCCTTTGTGGACAAAGCCTGTTACAGCAATTTGCATACATTGTGATAGTATGGCTGCTCTTACGAGGGCAAAGAATCAAATATACAATGACAAATCAAGACACATAAAGAGACGTCATAATACTATACGAAGCTTGCTAAAGAATGGATTTATATCTATTGACTATATAAAATCAAAGGACAATATAGCGGATCCTTTGACAAAAGGCCTTAATAGAGAGCAAGTCGTATTTACATCGAGGGGAATGGGCTTAAAGCCAATATAATGAGTCATTACTTGGCGGAAATCTAACCTAGCAACATTGGAGATCCCATGGTCTAGGTTCAATAGGATAACTAGTTGGGGAAGAGCTACTCTAGGGGGAATGTTTTTATGCGGTGCTAACGATTTAATAACTATCTTTGTGACTCAAGGAGCATAGAACACACACATATGCTTATTCCTATGGTGAACCAATGTGTGTTAATCCGTTGATAATTTAGGGATGAATATTATTCTTAATAATACTAAAAGTCATTATGGTGGGATAGTACGAACTATTCTTGATAAGTATTAACTATATGAGATTAATGTGGGGTCGCATCTTTGAGAACCGATATGACTATGTTCTCTAAAATTCTCAAGAAGAATGAGTTGTTCACGACCGAAATGAACACAACAGTAAGAATTGAAATATGTTGGTATGATGTGTGTGATATTCATTGCTTCGATTTACTACAAAACGTGAATAGTTCAAGACAGACGTTCACTTTTCACAAAGTAGATCCGATAAGTATTCACTACGAACGGTTCAAGTCCAAAAGACACATTTTCCGATATATGTCATATCTAGTTTTCCTAAATAACGACAAGTTCCTCATCATCTTATTTTCTATCCAAATGTGGGGTATTGTTAGGTGTTTGAATAGAAAATATGGGGTATTGTTGGAACTTATACAAGAAAGAAGAATAAAGTGATCAAAATTTTGGCCAAGCGCCGCGGCGCCGTTCGTCCAGTGAACAAAGGAAAATCGCCACAACACCGAAAGTTCAGAAAGTTATGAAGAAATTTCTCGTGATTAGCGTCGCAGCGTTCACTTCCATTAGCGTCGCAGCGTTCACTCTTGAGAAAACAGAGTGGAGAGGAAAATGGAGAGAGAAAAACAAGTGGCTAAATCTTGATATTAATCTGGTTCAAGAGTTCAATTCCATTTTTTTAAGGAATTAGACTCAATTCACCAAAACAATATTATCACCTGGCTTTAAAAAAATAAGTATATTCAAAATAAATGGATTGACTTATTTTTAAAGCCACGTGATATTTTTTTTAATTAAAAAATAAGTTAATATTATGTCAGCAAAAAATGTATATTTTCACTATTTGTATAATTAAAAGTCTGAAGTTTGAACTACCCAGTTCGAACTTAAGGACATAGTGTCCTTGAAGTTTAAAATGAAAAAAGTGAACTTCGGAACACTAAAGTTGAAATCTTGATGTATGAATTGAAAATTTGATCTTAAGGACAAAATGTCCTGAAGTTTTGAACTGAGACATTAAATTTAATGTACTAAAATTTTAAATTGAAAAACTGAGTTCAGGACACAGTGTCTTAAAGTTTTTAACTGAAAAAATAAAACTTCAGAACAATGCATCCTGAAGTTGTCCGCTTTTAATGGTTATTGGAGGGGGTGACATCAGTGTATATACACTGTATAACAGTAGTATTCATACCATAGAACATATGCATTAACAGTGTAACAATGTATAATATTATGTGTATAACAATCTGTTATACATTATATAATGGTGATTGACAGGGATATATACATACATATACATACACATATATACACAATGTAATATATTCATGTGTTTGTTGCCAATCGATTCTATGAGAAGTTTTAGGGTGAAACCTATCAGGAAAATATTAGAGTGGATTTTCAATGGTTGTTTATGGAGAGAGGAGTGTTGGTCAAATTTGATAGTTGGGATGATCGTGAGGATTCAAGTTGGAAGTTGAGTTATGGACAAGTACGACTGCGAAAAGGATAGTAGGATTGACCTCCTGTATCAGTTTGTATGCTACGAGCTCCTTTACTTTCTTCTTTCTGGCGTGACTGCTTCATAAAAGTTGCCGAAAAGTGCCTCTCGACAAAAAGAGATTTTTGAAAAAAGCCACCGATCTATAAAGATCTCAATATCGTATTCGTCTAAAATTTCCAAAAAAAAAAGTGTTTTCATTATGGTCTTACAGAACAAAATGAATTAAATACGCTCGTATCGCGGGTCAACAGGTCGGGTTTTACTACAATTACTTGAATTTGGATAACATCTCGATTGGGAACAAGCAGCGGATGAACGAACTAGCGCGAAAGCCGTTGCGCAACAAGCAAGGAAGGAAATGCGTGGAAAGCAGAACAGCGTAGCAACTCGACTGTAAGGCTTTCTCCTTATGGAATAGTGAAATGAGAATAGGAGAAAGGGTTTAGCTGAAGCAACTCGACTGTAAGTGTTTTTGCTTTTAGCTCCTTTCCCCTAAATCCATTATTCAGATAACTCGAGTTTCGATAATTATAAAATGAACTTTCTAGTTCACTCAGAAAAGAATGATCGTTGTCAATCTCAAAAATATGATTTTCAATATCAAAATAGATGGAATAATTGTCTCCATTCCTATCACTAACTAAAAAGTGTCATCAGAGATGAAATTTCGAATGTCTTTAACGCCGAATAAATAATCAACATTACTGCAACTATGAATATTTTTCACTTTTCGATTTGGATTTAGACGATTGCTAAATTGGGAAAGCGTCGGTAGGTTCATTGTTCGAGTCACGCTGGAGGGGAAGTGTGGAAACACTATAGATCTTCCAAAATATGAAGGGAATTTTAAAAAAAGGTAGATGAGTTACGGATTTTTTTAAGATTAGATGTGCTTTCAGTGGTGATTATAGACGTCGAAGATGCTATAGACAACTAAATTTTATTGAATTAAAATTAATACCAAATTCAGATTATTTCAAGACTGTAAAGAATGGATTTTGGGTCTAACTTAACCCCAAAAACTAGCTTGTAGGGTGAGGATTGTCCAAATCCATATAAGGAGTCCATGTTCTCATTTCATATCCGATGTGAGACACTTAACAGTCCCCCGCACGCCTAGACCTTGTTAACTGAAGCGTGAATAATATAATTTGGGGGCACAACATCGATGAACAAAGAATTGAAATGAGTCTGGCTCTGATACCATATAAAGAATGGATCTTGGGCCTAACTCAACTCCAAAAGTTAGCTTGTAGGGTGAGGATTGTCCAAGTATATATAAAGAGTCCATGTTTTCATTTCATATCTGATGTGGGACTCTTAACAAAGACGTGTTGGGTTGGTTGGGCTACAAATGATGAGTTCATTTGGCTAAGCTCAAATTGACATCTTATTCTAGAGACTCGGTTTGATGTGATGTATCTAACTTAAACTCTAAGGGGTTGTTTGGTTGGGAACAGGTTATCTTATGATTAATTATTCCTGGATTAGTTATTTCACCATCTCACAGGGATAAGAATAACACTACAATCATGAAATAACTAATTTCGGGATTAGTTATACCACTATTTCATTCCAACCAAATGTGGGATAAACTCATTTCAAATTTAATCTAGAGAATTAATTAACTTTTATCCCTCGTACCAAACTAGCCCTAACATATTGCTAATTTAAGTCCTTGTATTGTTTGTTCTTACACAACAGTCCTTCCCTTCTTTTTTTGTTTCAACGGTTTGTAATAGTAATTCATATCCTCACCTATACTGTATAGCTCGCTTTGTAGAATTAGCCTATAATATATGTGAAATGAAGTTTACTATGATAAAAGCAAATTTCACCGAAAGCCATTAAGGGTGCGTTCGGTTCGCACAGGGTAAATGGAATAGAATTCAGTAAGAGAATGGAAAGGAAATAAATTACCCTGATTGTCCCTACATGTTTGGATATATTTCAGAAACGGAATGGAAACGGGGTCCGGGAGTTCGGGGTCCGAATAATGAATTGGGGAAAGGAAATGGAAATACCTAGGGGAGGGGGGGAATCAATGTAAGGGAATGGAAAAACAAAAGAGGGTAAAGGGAATGAAAAAATAGGTCAAACAAACAAATTCAAAGGAAATTAGGGGTTTTCATTTCATTACCCTGATTCTATTATCCCGAATCAAACGCACCCTAATAGTATTGATTCTTTAAATGTCCCAAAGTTGGTTTTTTTAATCCCACAACCATAATTCTATTAGAATTAAATAGGCACGTTTCTTAAAAATCATTTTACTTATCTTGGAGTTTAGCATAATAAACAGTAAAAAACTTTATTTCGCTTCTTTGTGTTTTACACTTTGCAAATTCTTTTAAAAGAAAAAGGAGAAACTTTAACATGCCAAATCTAATGTTTTGATAACATTTTGTATAAACTATCTATATTCATTGACTTTAAAACATGACCAAATATCTCTGGTATCTCCTCTCTGGCTTAGCTCCTGTTCTAATCTGTCGTAGCAAACCTATAATATAATGTATATAATAGCAACGTTTTTTCACAATTATTTACATGTCGTTTTTTATTTAATTATATCAAATTGAAGAGACAAGTGTTTCGTTAAGAAAAGACTTTGAATTTTCAGTTGCTTACCTGCCTCAGATATTTGATTAAAAAGAATTAAAAGGTAATGTAGTAATAGTAGTATAGTGTCCCACACTTAATTGTCAATTAGTATCATAAATACTTTGTCTTGAGTCGAGGAATTTCCGAAAACAGTCGCTCTATCTACCAAGATAGAGGTAAGATCTGTGTACAATTTACCCTCTTCAGATCCACGGTATGAGATTTCACGAAAAATAAAAAAGAAAAAGAAAAGAGTGAATAAGAATAATTTGTTCTAATTTCGGAATACAAATAAAGAAGATTGAGATATGATAGTGCATTAACTTTTCAACCAAGTGGATGGGAAGCGTTTCGCACTATCAACCCGTGATGTTGTTATTGTATCATAAATACTTTGTGGGTCAAAGCAAATCTCTTTCCTCTGGAAAAAGCAACAATCGGGCTATACTTCAAGTATGATCTGACAATACCCGCAAGGGTAGTCGAGAAGAAGAAATACGACCGCGATTCTACGAGTTCGATCCCCTGCATAAATCTTCTTGGTTGAGTCTGTCACACATGGCTTGCCAAGTGTGGTTAATCGGCTGACGTGGTTTGCAGGCTATTGCGTCAGCTCGGGGTTTACCCTGTGCGCACTCGAAACAATAGCGATCGCGGATCCCTTCGTCAACAAAAAAAAAAAGTATGATCTGACAATTAGTAAATTGTAATATTGTTTAACAAGATATGATAGTCAATTTAATTAATTACTTTTATCACGTGTTGAAATAAGCTGTGTGTAAAGGGAGTTATCTTCAAATATGTTGTCATCAATTAATCACGCTAATGTAGTCACAGAAGCATGAATTGACGCCATGAAAAAAAAGAAAAAAAATATTTTGACTTCACAACGACCAATTTCTTACCGAGTCATTAATTGCTGAACTGAAACCCTTTGAACTTTAAATCATAGAAGTATGTGAAAGAAATAATCTCTTCATTATTCTTATTAATGAAAGACATATATATATAAGTTATAAGGAAGAACTTCTTTTTATTTTACCTAAAAATTTCTATTTTATTTGAAGACTAACTTTACAATTATGGTAATATTACACTATTAATTAATGTACATAACCTCCATGATCATGTGCGCGTCTTCAGACGAGACTGTCTCTAAAATCTTCAAAAATGACTGAGGGAAGACCATTTGTAAAGATATCTGCAATTTGATATCTCGAAGGAACATGGAAGACGCGTACTTGTCCTTTTGCTACCTTTTCTCGAACAAAGTGAATATTCATCTCTATGTGTTTAGTACGCTGGTGCTGAACTGAATTTCCAGAAAGGTAGATGACACTTATATTATCACAATACACCAATGTAGCTTTTTCAATGGGACAATGAAGCTCTAAAAGAAGATTTCGTAACCAACATGATTCAGAGACCACATTAGCTACCCCTCGATACTCGATCTCTGCACTTGAACGTGAAAGCGTAGATTGACGCTTGGCAGACCATGAGACCAAGTTGTTACCCAAAAACATACAATATTCTGACGTAGACTGTCTAGTGTCAGGACAACCACCCCAATCATCATCTGTATAGGAGACCAATGTAGACGTCGGCGAAGGATACAAATGCAAACCGTACTCAAGTGTTCCCTGAATGTACCTAAGAATGTGTTTGAGTGCATTCATATGTTCAACTCTGGGATCATGCATAAACAAACACACCTGCTGTACGACATATGTAATGTCTGGTCGCATGAACGTCAGATACTAAAGGGCGTCTGCAAGACTACGATAGCTGGTCGAATCCTCATACGGAGAGCCAGCTGCAGCACCCAACTTGGGTTTAGTATCAACTTGAGTAGAAGTGGACTTACATGATGACATCTCAGCCCTCTCAATGATCTCTGCTGCATACTTTCTCTGTGATAAGAACAATCCACCTGCATGACGAGTTACAACAATCCCCAAAAAGTAACTCAAATGGCCCAAGTCTTTCATGGCAAACTCAGAACTGAGCATTGTCATAATAGACTTCATAAAAGTATCGTAAGAAGCGATCAAGATAATATCATCAACATTTAACCGAATATAAGCTATGGAAGATCCTCGACGATATACGAATAATGAATTATCAGACATGCTGTGAGAAAAACCCATAGTCGAAACAAATCAGCAAACCTCTTATACCAAGCTCGTGGAGACTGCTTAAGCTCATACAAGGACTTCTTCAATAGACAGACATGATTAGGATATCTAGTATCCCTAAATCCCAAAGGCTGATGCATATACACTGTCTCCTGAAGATCACCGTGTAGGAAAACATTCTTCACATCTAGCTGATGAATGGGCCATGATTTCGAAAGAGCCAAGCTGAGCACAGTACGAATGGTAGCCGGCTTGACCACTGGACTAAATGTCTCACCACAACCTACACCAACCTGCTGAGTCTTACCATCACCTACAAGTCTAGCATTATGCCTTGCAAATGAACCATCAGAATTTTCCTTATGAACAAAAATCCACATAGACCGAATAATATTAGCATCATATGAACGGGGTACCAACTCCCACGTCTTATTATCAATAAGAGCATTATATTCATCGGTCATGACAATTTTCCAATTAGGGTCATTTAAAGCATACACAAGATTACGGGGTAATAGAGATTTAAGAACATTTGAATTTAAATTAAAATGTTTTTTTGGTTTAAAAACACTCATTTGACTACGAGTGACTGGACCATGACTCTAGGCTGGATTGGGTGAATTTTAGGAATTTTCGGAAATATCTGGAAGTACCGTCGAAGGCGCCGCAGCTCTGGGGACTGGCGCCGCGACGCCGTAAGATCGCAGGCTCACAGAGTTTTGCGCCGCGCGCTATCTACGCAGGCCACGAGTGCGGATTTTGGGGAACCTGCGTATTTTCTAGCAAACCTGAAAAATGTCAGAGAACATAGGGGGAGATAACATCATCCGAAAAATCATAGGAACTAGACACGGATTTTTCTACTTTAGAGAAGAGAAATTGAAATTCATCAAAGAGAACATGACGACTAATGATGATTCGTTTAGAGGACAAATCAAAATATTTATAATCACAGTGATTTGATGAAAAACACAAAAATACACAAGGAGTAGAACGTGCCTGAAGTTTGTTAACACTTTTAGAGGGGATGAATATGTCAAGCCTTTAGAGGGGATGAATATTTAGGAGATCGGTAGCCATTTGTAGTGCATGATTCCAAAAGAATGGAGGAACGGAAGAATGAACCAATAAAGTGTGGATAATATTATTAATGATACGAATTTTTCGCTCAGCTTTCCCATTTTGTGAAGACGTATGAGGACAAGAAAAACAAAAATTTATCTCATTTTGAGCACAAAACTCTCTAAATTCTCCATTATCATATTCTTTGCCATTATCACATTGAATGTTTTTTATTTCCCGTTCGAATTGCATTCTTATGAAGGCTCTAAATTTTATGAAGATGGAAAAAACTTGAATTTCTTTCGCAATTGGAAACGTCCATAAATATTTAGTATAGTCATCTAAGAATAGAACATAATAACGATGACCCATAGAACTAAGAATCGGAGATGTTCATAAATCACTATAAATAATTTCAAATGACATAGAAGTATTCGAATTTGAAGCTACAAATGGTAATTTAATAATATTTCCCAAAGCACAGGATTGACAAATGAGTACTACGCGTACCCTTACAAGAAATAAACTTATGTCTATCTAAAAAAGATAAAATAGACGATCCCGGATGACCTAGACGAGCATGCCACAAGGAAGGAACAAGAGCTGAAAAGGTGGATGACATAGCTTGACGCGAGACACTTGGACTTGGTGTGATTGGATATAGGTCCCCCCACTGTTACACCTCATGAGATGACTCCCCGTCTTGAAATCTTTCACAGAAAATCCAAATGGATCAAAATTAATAGAAACACAGTTATCATTTGTGAATTTACGGACATATACTAAATTTTTAATTAATTTTGGGGCATGAAGGATATTTTTCAGGACAAGTAGTGGATGGGGAGGGGACAAGGTTTTATTCCATAACCTTTAATTGGAATAGAATTGTCATTACCAACAATTATACCACCATTAGTGCTCAAATTGGAATAAGACGAGAGAGTACCTTGATCGGATATCATGTGGGTAGTGACGCCGGTATCCATGTACCAATTAGGGTCCGATTGAGTCAAGCCTAGTGTGTGCATCGCTGCTTCAATGTCGGTCTGAGTATGTCCCACTGCGTGGTGAGCCTGATGGAGGCGAGTCTCAAGTATACTAGACTCACGAGACCGCCATACGCTGATCCGAACCCGTGAGTCCGGACCGGGAGAAGTTGGCGGCGAGTATCTGGCGGATCGAGGCGCCACGGCCAGAAGGTTGAGCCGCGCTGAGGTGATGGACCCACCGCCATCGCCTGTCGGGCCCTGTGGGCTCCACGATCGCCTTTGTTGCCGCTGGTTTTGCCGCCACTATTCTTGCCATTATTCTTCTTATTCTGGCCTTTCTTACCACCTCCGTTGTTGTGACTTTGGGTCACAGTGACTGGATTGGAAGGAGAAAAATTGGAAGCAGTCACCATACCGACATGACTACTCCCAATCGCTGCTTTATTAGCCAAGCCAACTTCTTCCAATTTAAGCATGGAACGAGCATGATAGAACTCTGGCAAGGTGCTACTCTGTCGAATAACTGAAGCAACACCATTATAGACCTCTGACAGGCCTGCAACCATCTGAAGAACCAAACGACTGTTAGAAACAGGAGAACCCACGTTGCGAAGTTGATCCGCCAAGTCCTTGAGGTGTTGACAATAAGAAGAGACGATGGGAAAATTTGCCATAATCACTTGCGAAAATTCCTGCTCAAGAATAACAATTCTAGAATGACTGTTATCTTGAAATATGTCACGCAAACGGTTCCACGCCGTCATAGCTGTAGAGTTGGGTTCCATAATCGTCTGTAAGAGATCCAAGGAGATAGTGGCATAAATCCACTGAAGAACCTTGGAATCAAGCATGTCCCATAATTCTGGGTCTGCTTCTTGAGTGGGCACATTAGATGTAGACGCCTTATCACCCTCCTTTGAAGGAGGAAGAGGGATGATGTGGTGAAGAACTTTATGTGCTTTAGCATGAATCTTGAATAATTCCGCTCATGTCTCATATTAGACGTTTTCAAGATCAAGAACAATAGGGATGACGCTCTTGATGTTAGAAACCGAGAAGGAAGGATGAAAAGTGTTCTTATCAGGCATCAGAAATAGCAAGATTCGGAGAAGGGAATTTGTGAGAAAGATTTTTGGAAGAGAAGAACCCACAAAACTCGAGAATTAGGGCAAAATTTCGGGGAAAAAAAGAGAAGAAATTTTGAGGAGCGGAAGCAGGGTAAAGAGTACCTAGACTTTTGATACCATGAAAGAAATAATCCCTTGATTATTCTTATTAATGAAAGACATATATATACAAGTTACAAGGAAGATCTTCTTCCTATTTTATTCTATGTGAAGACTAACTTTACAATTATGGTAATATTACACTACTAATTAAGGTACAAACTTAAGTCTAATATTTACCAAATACACAAGGAAAGGGGAAGGGCCCCACACGGTACATGAGCATGAGCCACACGGCTGGACCCACTGTTTAACAGTATGTTTGGGTATTAACTGACATATATTTGTCTATCATTTTAACTTTGCCTTAATAATAATTTATCTTGAGTATTACAAATATCTCAATTATAATAAATAAATAAAATAAATATTTAATAAAGAGAGATTATATCTTAAAATATAAATAAATGTAAAATAGTCAAAACTAGTAACAATGCTTTTTTTTTTTGCATGTGTATAAGATTGCTATATGATGACATCTAAATTCACTCCATAAAGTGATGTTTTAAGTGTTATTGAGACATGGTGTCCTTAAACGAGTAGGTATATATTACACATATACATTAGCCACTTCTTTTACACAAAAATGAGAAGTGTATGGTCGTCTCAATATAACTTTTTTAATTATGAATCGGGATAGAACGCACATAGGATAATATTTAGAGCAATCAAGCTAGTGAGGACTTGTCATCAATTAAGCTAAACCAACACTCCTTAATATTTATTTTTATTTAAAATAAAGATAAAAATTAATTAGAAAACGGGTAAAGTGGTCATGATATTAATAAGCATGAGCAATCAAAGGATATGGGAAAATAGAGAAATAGGGGTGTTTAGTGTAATTAGTTAAAGCCACAAAGGCAAATTGCCAATGCAAATAAAGTATAGTATTAAATTATTAAGTAAAAAATATTGATTCAATAATAATAATAATACGTAATAATAATCTATTATTCGTATTTAATATTATTATGTTTAAAATCTTATTAATTATTAGTAATAGTGTATTGTTCCTTGCCCAAGATTTTTAAACACGTGTTCTAAAATAAAATGTAGAAATTTACTTGGCTAGATATAAAATTAAATATGGATAATTTTGTTTTTTGAATATCCTAATGAAAAGTATTTTATATAAATTGAGATAAGGAGAAATTAATAGGGAAGTTCCTTTTAGGACAATAGGGTAAAATCGGACCGAATCGAAGATTGAATATTTAAAAAATTAGGATCGAAGATCGGATCGAATTTATCAGTCAGGTCCGGGTATATGAACTAGGGCTGCACAACAGGATAAAATCGGACCGAACCGATGATCGAATATTCAAAATATTATGATTGAAGACCGGATCAAATTTATTGATCTGATCCGGTCTTAACAGGATCGATCTGATCCTTTTTTTCGATCCGGATCAAATTTTGTGCAGCCCTATTTACTTTACTCTCGACTTATTTCCAAACGTGGCCAAATTGATGCTTTTATATTCCTTACATCACCAACCGCGTAAGATTCTCTAGTAACCTTGGTTATTTTTTCCATTCCGCAGTCCAAGTCACCGTCAAACCCCTTTGACCCCCACCCCCTACCCAGAACCTTCATTAACAACGCGTCGCTACACACGTTTCCTTTTACTGATGACCATCATGTCTGAAACATATATATCACACCTCCATTTCCATTCTCTCCAATTCATTCCTCTTCCTGTTCACAATTTTCAATTCAAACACTTTCACACCTCAATTCAATATAACAGTTCGGTGCATTAAGTTCATTTAATAAGCTCATTTAATGGAAATTTCTTGTTTTCCATTTCCCACTCAGGAAGATTATCCTTCCCCAAATTTCTTCAGTTTTTTTCAAGATTTTGACTTGCCTGCTACTGATACTACTACTGCTACTGCTACTGCTTTTGCTTCTCAACCACTTCCCAAAAAGCAAAGAACTGATGATTTTGATTTCGACCCAGTTGTTGAAAATATTTTGAGCAAATTCTTGGGATTTGACAATCAAGAAGAGAAGCCTTTTTCATTTACACAACCACTTGAAAATCAATCCGTTTTCGACTTTTCGAATCAACAAATGCAAACCACGAAGCCATTACAAGGTAATAACAACAAAAGGGGTCGTCAAGATTCTATCACAACTTCAGATGATTCTAATTCTCAACCTCAACAACATCAGCGAAGATTATGGGTGAAAGATAGGTCTAAAGCATGGTGGGAACAATGCAACAGTCTTGATTTCCCTGAAGATGAGTTCAAGAAAGCGTTTAAAATGAGCAGAGCAACATTTGACATGATCTGTGAAGAATTGGAATCTGTAGTGACAAAAAAAGACACAATGCTACGCCAAGCAATCCCAGTTCGCCAACGTGTTGCCGTATGCATTTGGAGATTGGCTACAGGTGAACCACTCCGCCAAGTTTCAAAGCGCTTTGGGCTCGGTATATCCACTTGTCACAAGCTTGTTCTTGAAGTTTGCACTGCTATTAAAAGTGTACTCATGCCGAAATTCGTGCAATGGCCTAATGACAACAAGATGAATGAAATTAAACAGGAATTTCAGATGTTGTCTGGGATGCCTAATGTTGGTGGATCGATATACACTACACATGTACCAATTATTGCTCCAAAGGTAAGTGTAGTTGCTTATTTCAACAAAAGACATACAGAGAGGAATCAGAAGACTTCGTATTCTGTTACCGTTCAAGGTGTCGTTGATCCAAACGGGGGTTTCACTGACGTTTGTATCGGTTGGCCTGGTTCAATGTCTGATGACAAAGTCTTGGAAAAATCGGCTCTTTATCAACGAGCAAACAGAGGGTTGTTAAAAGATGTTTGGGTTGTTGGAAACTCAGGATTTCCATTAATGGATTGGGTTTTACCTCCTTACACACGCCAAAATTTTACTTGGACTCAACACGCATTCAATGAGAAAGTCGGAGAGATTCAAAAGGTCGCAAAAGAGGCATTTATGCGAATGAAAGCTAGGTGGAGCTGCTTGCAGAAGAGAACAGAAGTGAAGCTTCAAGATTTGCCAGTGGTACTTGGGGCTTGTTGTGTATTGCATAATATTTGTGAGATGAGAGGTGAAGAATTAAGTCAAGAATTAAGGTTTGATTTGTTTGATGATGAAATGGTTCCAGAAAATATAGTCAGATCAATGAATGATGTCCAAGCTAGGGATCAGATTGCTCATAAGCTCTTACACCAAAACCACGCAGCCACCAATTTCCTGTAACAAATATGTTTTTACCTTTGACAAAATTTTGTTTCCTCTTTCAAGGATTGGCTCAAGTTTTTTTTTTCCTACAGGGGCAAGGGGGTGATTTTATTCCATGGCATTTGATGTCATGTTATAGAATAAGTACAATAATGTAACTCTTGTAGAAGATTTGATTTACTAAAGAATTGGTTACTATAAACATGTATAGTAAATATATCCCTACATTGTATAAATGTAATTATGGTAAGACTAAGAATCCTCTTGTATAAGGGATGAATGAAATGAATATTGTACACTATATATATTGATATTAATGAAAAAGACTTCTCAAGGGAGATTAATATCAGCTTACATGGTATCAAGAACCTAAACCAAAAACCCTAGAATTTTCTTGAGCAACCGCCGCCCCCTTCCCCTCGGGCATCTCAGCCGCGGCGCCTCCCCTCTCAAAATTCTTATTTTTTCTCTCCTCTAAATTATATCCACTATAATGACTACTCCTGAAACCCAAGAAGCCTCCTCCTCCACCGTTATCACTCCCGAAATATCAAAATCATCTTTTCATCCAACCCTAACCGTTACCAACATCAAGAACTATATTTTCATTCGTCTTGATCAAGAAAACGATCAGTATTCTCCTTGGGTTGAACTGTTTCACATTCATGCATGTCTCTATAACGTGCTTGATCACATCGATGATGCTATTTCACGCCCACCAAAGGTTGATGATTCTACGTGGCATCGTCTCGACGCCGCCGTCAAACAGTGGATATATGGTAGTATTTCTCAGGATCTACTTCTTACTATCATGAAATCTGGTGTCACATCCCGTGAATTGTGGAACCGTTTGGAGGAAATCTTTTAGGATAACAAGCACTCTCGTGTTGTGTATTTAGAGGAACGGTTTAACAATACACGTCTTAAAAGTTTTTCCAACGTGACTGAGTACTGCAAACAGTTAAAACTGATGGCGAATCAACTCTCTGACGTCGACATGCCTGTCTCGGATACTAAAATGGTGTTACAGTTGATTGCAGGTCTTCCTAAAGGCGAATATGATACGTTAGCCATCATGATTCAACAGGCAGATCCGTTACACAACTTTAACAAAGTTCGCTCGTAGTTGTTGCTCGAAGAGACTAGTCGTGCTAAGCAAGATGAGCACAATCAGAAGGTGTTAGCTTTCGAAATGCGCCCCCAATATACAACGCCGCCAGAAAACTCTCAATCGCATCAGGGACGCGGTGGCAAGGGTGGCAAGGGTCGCGGCGGCAGAGGAGGTCGTGGTCGTGGCAAGGGTCGCGGACAACAGAATCAGCAGGAACAACAACAACAAGGCCCGCAGAACCAGTACAGCGCCGCGGCGCCTCATCAATACCATTACAACGTCGCAGCGCCGCCCCATTTTCAGTTCCAGCAGCCCTTCAACCAGTATTCTCAACACGGGTTGTCGGGCCCTGCTTCAGCCCCTCGACAAACTCAATACCCGCAGCAAGCCCACTTCATACAAGGCCAGTTTCAGCAACCCTCTTCCAGCATGACACCCACTGAGTTGGGTCAGACTTTCAGCAGTCTCAATCTGCAACAACCTAACAACAACTGGTACATGGACACCGGAGCCACATCCACCTCACCCGGTCTGCATGTAATATTGTCAAACTGTTCAGTTTAAAGCATCCTCAATTTATTACAGTTGGCACGCCATCGCATTCCAATAAAGGGCTATGATACATCCTACACACAACCTCCTCATCCACCATTCTCCCTTAAAAATACCCTATATGCCCCACACATAATTAAGAACCTAATTTATGTCCGTAAATTTACTCGTAATAATTCTGTCTCTATTGACTTTGACCCTTTTGGTTTCACTGTGAAGGATCTTTATATGGGAACACCTCTTACGAGATGCAATAGTACGGTGATCTCTATCCATTCACTTCCACCTCCGCTGCCAGATCTTGCTCTCCCGTCTCTCTAACGGCTATTTCTTCATCAACATGGCATAATATGCTTGGTCATCCAGGAGCCCCAGTTTTTAATTTTTTTAGAGATAATAATTTCATTACTTGTAATAATGAGAAGTTTGCCCAAAACTGTGTTTCTTGTTCTTTAGAAAAACATACTCGTCTTCCATTTAAATCATCTACCAATGTTACCTTTGCACCTTTGATATTATACATGCCGATTTATGGACATCACTTATTGCTAGTTCTCTCGGTCATAATTATTATATTGTCTTACTAGATGATTTTTCCCACTATGTTTGGTTATATCCTCTCAAATTTAAATCGGAAGTGTTTGCCAAATTTCTTGAGTTTCGAATGTTCATTCAAACATAATTTTAAAAAGGTATTAAATCATTTCAGTGCGATAATGGTCGTGAATTCAATAACTCTATGTTTCACCGTTTTTTGTACTAATAATGACATGGTTTTTCGCTTCTCCTGTCCCCACACCTCCCCACAAAACGGTAAAGTTGTTAGGCGTATTTTGTATACGCTTTTTGAGTCATTTTTAGTTAGTATTTTTCCCATTTTCTTTTAAATAAGTGTTTTGTTATGGTTGTTTTTCTTTCTTTTGAGTCACATCGGTTTAAAAAGGCAAAATGGCGAAAATGAGTGAAAATGGGCATAAAAGGAGGGTCCTGAGGCAGCAAAAGGTTGAAAATTTGAGATTCGGACGAAGACAAAGCAGCATTTCGGCGCCCAACAGCAGGACCGCGGTGCCAGAAGATCAGACAACCCGCAGGACTTTCGGCACCACGGTGCCATTCTGCAGAACCGCGATGCTGATGCGGGAAATTCAGAATCCGAAGTAAATTTGGCCAAGGACAGAAGGGTCCAGAGGACACGGAATTTTCAACATACTTAAGCCCTAGAAATTATTCTATTGAAGGGGGTCGGACATTCTATCACATAACACAATTGAAGACAAATAGGAGGCTGCCATTGGAGACCTAGTTCTAAGTACTTTTTCTTTCTTTAGTTTTCAATTCAGTTTATGTTGGTATTTGTATTAGTTCTTAGTGTGACTATGGCTAGGAGTTAAACACTTTATTAGGTCTTTCCTATTGAATCGCTTGAACCTCTATTTCATGAATTAATACATTAGTTTGATTTATTCTTCACTTGATTAAGATTTATTCAATATTGGTATGAATGTTTGATAGTTAACTAGCCATTAATTATCATAATCTATATGATTTCGAATCAAGAACCGAGAGGAGATATTTGGATATGTTGTAATTGAATAGACATAGGTTAAAATCGCGGACGAAAGTACACCGATACTTGTGTAGCATTATAGGTTATTGTTCTTAATCATCTTATGTGGTATATCCTATCATAGAAATATAGAAGTGTTCTGCACTGGGGTTGAGCGATTATATATCCTAACCAGAATATAAGACAGTTTAGTTAACCGCTATCTTAACGTAGAAGAAGAAGTCATTCTAGTTGCATTAGGGATTGAAAAGAGTGGATAGTCGAGGATATTGGAAACCCTAATTCCTTTATAACTGATTAAACCTCAACAATTTAGTTTACTTCTTGCAATTATTCTAGTAGTTAGATAAAAACTTAAATCAATTATCATTTGCCAAATAGATAACCTAGAATAGATGTTCGGTAATTAGAAATCAGTCTCTTTGGACGATAAACTCGGTCTTACAAGACTATATTAATTGTAACGATACGTACACTTGCGTGAGCACGTGGAAATCGCCTAACAAGTTTTTGGCGTTGTTGCCGGGGACTGACGTAGTTTTAATATCGAACCATCTATTCTTAATTTCTAATTTGGTTTGTATATATTCGGTTATGTTATTTTAGTTCTAATTTGGTTGCTACAGGAACAAGTTTCTAACTTGTTCTGCGAGCATCTTTTTATCACTTTTTGTTGTTTTTCTTATTTTGTAGATAAAGTTGAAAAAATAATATAAAAAAAAGGACTACTACTACTATCAGGGGCAGTAGAATCAGCAACAACAGCTTAAACAACATGTTCCACAGGAAGATCAAAATGAGTTGCAGCCAGCCATACTCAAGCTCACCAAGTGCCAGACTCAGTTTATGGCTGAGACAAAGGTGTCTCTAAAAAATTTAGAGACACAAATAGGGCAGCTGATGGATATGGTGATCAATGTACCGCAAGAAAATCTGCCTAGCGACACAGTTGTGGGGGGTGATAAGCAGAGTGAGGAACCTGAACCACAATAAGCTGTTGAGAATAATGAGGAATTGAGAGAGATAGTTGGTGTAGAGAAAGAAGAGGTTACCAAGATCCAAATTTTCACCTTTTTGGATTCCTTGGAATTTCTTTTTTCTATACCCGTTGCAGAAAAGACACCACCAACTATCATTGCTGAGCCCCAATCAGAAAGTCCATACCCTCAAGGGCACCCCCAAAAGTTGAGAGATGTAGGGAGTTTCACTAATCCCTGCATTATAGAGAGCCTAGAAGACAAGTCTGCCTTGGGTAATTGGGAGATAATCTTAGATATGAGACCATTGTTAGAAAAAAGTGTTGTAGGTGAAGTGAGACCTACAACAATAACTGTGCGGATTACAAGTCGTTCGTAGAAGGATCCACTGGACACTAGTAAGGATTAACTGCGTCCGGCTAAAAGACGTTAAAGGCAGCGCTACTTGGGAGGCAACCCAATGTTTTAATTATGTTATTTAAATTTTTGTTTTAGTTTGTTTTATTTTGAATTGAACAGTATCACGGTCTGGTATATTGAGTGTTGTGGATGATAGATAAAAGCAGAGATTGAGAAAAATACTGCAAAAAATGGGAGAAATTTGGCACAGCGCCACGGTGCCATAATGCAGGGCCGCGACGCCCGTTGATAAAACACGACATCTCCAGATACTGCTTCAATGCAACATCTGCCGCCATCACCACCATTTTGAACCGCTGTTTTGATGTCTGTAAGTCGTCTCTTTTTAATTTTTGAGTCGTTACACATTTGGGACAATGTGTCAGTTTGGGGGGGGGGGGGGGTACTTATTTTATTTTTGTATTTCTGTTTTTGAGTCGTCGTTTTGATTGAGTTTTTGTGTCTTTTATTGTGTCTATATGAGTCAATTTTTTTTTATGATCATGCATGCTGTATTTGCTGGAAACACCTACTAAATTAAGTGAAATAATGTAATGGAATGAGAAGCAAAAATTTGTGTGCTTGAGTTAGATATGCCAAAAATTCATGAACATCTAATTATTTGAGATATTTGTGCTTAGCCTATGTGTGTCAATGGTGAAAATAATGTTTGAAACATGTCTATGAAGTCTGCTTGCTTGATATTTGAGGCAAAATAGTTAAGACGTACATATTTAGGGAGATGATTCAGGCATTTCTTTGTTATCCCTTCTTACCATTCAATACCTACCTTGCAATAAATTGTATCCCTACTCAGCCTATTTGAGCCTAAAATAAGTGATTTCTTTGACACCATGTGATTCTCTTATGTTCCATACGCAGTAATTGAAAAATTGGGATAAAAGAAGTGTGAAAAAGAAATACGAAAAGAGAGTGAAAAATTGATGCAAACCAATAAAAAAGATGTAAAAGCTTAAGTTTGGGGGCGCCTATGAGAATGTGTTTCATGCTCTCAAAAATAGAAAAGGGGAGTGATAGGTATGAATTGAAAATGATACCAAAAAGAAGGATAAAATGGTTGAATGAGGAAAACGCTTATGGTATGTAAATTGAGTCTAAATGCCAAATCTTACCTACCCCTGCCTAAACCTACATTACAACTCTGACAAGTCCTCAAGATCTCTAGTATCTATGTCTATGATTAGTGGAGAATAGCAAGTAAACATGCCCATATAACTAAATGAAATTGAAATGCATAGGTTAGGGGTTCATGCTTCCATTGATTGTGATTGAAATGAATTTGCGAAATATCTGACTTGAATTCTAGATTTCTATATTCATGCTATATATGTTCCAGCATATTATCCCAACTAACATTCATGCTTTTCTAAGTAACCTTGTGCAGTTGCTTGATTTGAGTCTTTGAGTCTTTTTGTTTTTTTTTGTTTCTTTGATTTTGTTTTGATCTTTGCTCGAGGGCGAACAAATGTTAAGTTTTGGGGTATTTATTAGACGTATTTTGTATATGCTTTTTGAGTCATTTTTAGTTAGTATTTTTCCCATTTTCTTTTAAATAAGTGTCTTGTTAGGGTTGTTTTTTGTTTTTTGAGTCACAGCAGTTCAAAAAGGCAAAATGGCGAAAATGAGCGAAAAGTGGGCATAAAAGAAGGGTCCTGAAGCAGAAAAAGGTTGAAAATTGGAGATTCGGACGAAGGCACAGCAGGACCGAGGTGCCCAGCAGCAGTACCGCGGTGCCAGAAGATCAGAGAACCCGCAGGACTTTTGGCACCACGGTGCCATTCTGCAGAACCGCGGTGCCGATGTGAAAAATTCAGAATCCGAAGTAAATTTGGCCAAGGGCAGAAGGGTCCAGAGAGCACAAATTTGCAACATACTTAAGCCCTAGGAATTATTCTATTGAAGGGGGTCAGACATTCTATCACAGAACACAATTGAAGACAAATTGGAGGCTACCATTGGAGACCTAGTTCTAAGTATTTTTTCTTTCTTTAGTTTTCAATTCAGTTTATGTTGGTATTTGTATTAGTTCTTAGCGTGACTATGGCTAGGAGCTAAACACTTTATTAGGGCTTTCCTATTGAATCGCTTGAACCACTATTTCATGAATTAATGCATTAGTTTAATTTATTCTTCACTTGATTAAGATTTATTCAATATTGGTATGAATGTTTGATAGTTAACTAGTCATTAATTATCATAATCTATATGATTTCGAATCAAGAACCAAGATGGATCAAGTAGTTATAACACTGCTTCTTCAAAATTATGGATGAAAGTTGGGATAATATGTTAGAATATAAATAGCATGAATATTAGCAATCTAGAATTTCAAGTTAGATATTTCGTAAATTCACTTCATGATCAATTGAAAATACAAACACCTAACTTATGCATGTCATTCTCATTCCATCTTTCTCAAACGCTATAGATCTGTTTACTTGTTTTTCTCCACTAATCATAGACATACTTATTTAAGATCATCAGGACTTTCACTGGTTGTAATATTGGCTTAGGCAGGGGTAGGTAAAAGTAGACATTTAGGCTCAATTACGTACCATAAGCATTTTCATTCAACTCATTTTTCTTCTTTTTGACTTTCTTTTCAACTTCATACCTATTTGTCCCCTCTTTTTTTCTTTTGAGGGAATGAGACACATTATAAATAACAAGCACCCCCAAACTTAGGCTTTTACATATTTTTCATTGGG
The DNA here is from genome assembly GCA_029844215.1 of Przewalskia tangutica. NCBI lineage: Eukaryota > Viridiplantae > Streptophyta > Magnoliopsida > Solanales > Solanaceae > Przewalskia > Przewalskia tangutica. The sequence goes on from CM056732.1 coordinate 74,690,538, forward strand.
GTGCATCAAATTTTCACTCTCTTCTTATTTCTTTTTCAACATTTTTCATCTCACTAACTTGAAATTATTACTTGTGACACAAACAGAGAATCATATGGTGTCAAACAAAGATCTTATTTTAGGCTCAAATGGGCTGACTAATGATACAATTTATGTCAGGATAGGTAATGAATGGTAAGAAGGGCTAACAAAGAAATGTCTGAATCATTTCTCTAAACATGTACATCTTAACTATTTCGCCTCAAATAACAAACCAACAGATTTTCTAGACATTTCTCAACCTTTTTTCCATAACTGACACACATAGACTAAGCACAAATATCTCAAATAATTAGATATCATGAATTTTTGGCATATCTAACTTAAGCATACAAATTTTTGCTTTCATTTCCATTACATTATCCACGCAATATCATTAGAAACTACAACATGCATGATCCATAAAAAAAAGACTCAAAACACGTAAAACAATATAAAGACAAATAAAAAAGACTCAAAAACTAAAAAAACAATAAGACACCCCCCCAAACTTAATCGACACATTGTCCCCAATGTGTGAAGACTAAAAATAATGAGGGACAACTTACTGACACAACACAACGGTCATAGAGGAGGTCTGAGAGGAAGGACAAATTATTATGCACAAAGCCGAAGGAGGCACCGCGGTTCTGCTCCAAGCACCGCAGTGCTAATTGCCGAAAAATCCAGTGTCTTCAGTTTTCTGCATTGTTAACCATTCGCCCTTCGGAGTGAGTTCTGCCCTTCATCTGTCATCCAAAAACACTATCATACTAGATCGTGAGACTGTTCAAGATAAAATAAAGCAAACTGAAACAACAATTAAAATAACATAATTAAAACATTGGGTTGCCTCCCAAGTAACGCTGTCTTTAACGTCTTTTGGCATGACGCATGTTACTTACTAAATCAAGGGGGTAGAGTGTCCCTTCCGCATATCTATTTTAGCATCATTTTATTTCTCCTCCTTCTCTTCTTTTTCACAGTTCTGATTTCAGAAGAGTTCAATACTTTTTCATCAATAGCTAGTTCAGAAATCTTACCATCAGGTTCTCCATGCTGCTTTGGTGGTACCCCACGAGCATCAGTACTTGTGAGACTTTTCTTAGGCACAACCTTATCCACTACCCCAATAGCAAAACATCTAGCATCGACTTGAGGTTCAGTGGGCTGCTTGAAAACTTTGAATATCATCTCCTCACCTTGCACCCTGAGTTTTAACTCCCCCTTTTCAACATCAATGAGGGCTCTCCCTGTGGCTAGGAATTGTCTTCCAAGGATCATGGGTATAGTTTCATCTTCATGCATGTCTAAAATAAGGAAATTAGCAGAAAGGATAAATTTGCCCACTTGTACCAACACATCTTCAATAATTCCTTGGGGATGCACAATCGAGCGATCAGCTAGCTGCAGGGTGATTGTGGTTGGCTTTGCTTCCCCCAAACCAAGCCTTTTGAGCACAGAGAAAGGCATTAGGTTGACACTTGCCCCCAAGTCACACAGGGCTTACTTGCAAGTCACATTCCCTATGGTGCAAGGTAAGGTGAAACTCTCTGGGTCTCTCAACTTAGGAGAAAGTTTCTTCTGCAATATAGAACTGCACTCCTCTGTCAGCACCACTATCTCATAATCTGACAGCTTCCTCTTCTTAAATAGGATGTCTTTCATGAATTTCACATAAGCTGACATCTGCTCCAAAGTTTCGATGAATGAAAGATTGATATGCAGTTTTTTGAATACCTCCAAAAATTTTGAAAACTGCTTATCCAAAGTCTTCTTCTCTAGTCTTTGAGGGTAAGGAATTTTGTCTGTATACTCTCTCATCACTGCGGGTGGAGCCTTCTCTAAAATAGGGCGGTCATCAGTAACCCCCTCCTTTTCTACCTCAACTGTCTTCCCCACATCCTTCTCATTTTCAACCACTGGTTGGGGTGCCTTCTGCTCTAACTGCTTCCCACTTCTCAAACTGATTGCTTGGCATTGATCCCTTGGATTCATCACTGTTACTAGGAAGGTTACATTGCTCTCTATTATTCAACGTGTTTTCCAGCTGTCCCACCTGTGTTTCCAAACTCCTGATGGATGACCTAGTCTCGGTCATGAACTAGGTGGTCTCCTTCATGAATTGAGTCTCGGAGTTGTTGGATTCTGTCTGGGATTTAGCCAAGGTCATCAGTGTTGCTCTTATTTCTCTTATTTCATTCGACTTCTCTTGTGGGTCTAGTAGGCTGAACTGCTGTGAGGATGATGTCTGAAATTGTGGTTGCTGCCCTTGTTCATTCTTCCATAAAAAATTTGGGTGATTTCTCTACCCCGGGTTATATGTGTTGGAGAATAGATTGTTGTAGGGCTTCTGAAAATTCCCCACTGCCTGAACCTGCTCCATGGACACATTATTTGGGTCCACTGTTGTACACCTATCAAAAGTATGGAGACCCCCACAAATTTTGCATCTCACTGGTGTCTGAACTGCTTTAACTGTCATGGCACTCTGCTGCATCTGTTTTGTCAATGTAGCTACCTGCGCAGTCAATGTAGTGATAGCATCTAGCTCATGAATCCCAGCCATCTTCCTACTGTTCATTGTTCTCTCATCGGTCCCCTAATGGTTGTTTGTGGCCATATCCTCTAGCAAATCATGTGCCTCATTGACACTTTCTCATGAACGTACCTCCAGCTGCAGCATCAATGATGGTACGAGTTGTACTACTCAGCCCATTGTAAAATATGTGGACTAGCATCCACTTCTCAATCCCATGATGTGCGCACTTCCTCTGCAAATCATTGAACCGTTCCCATGAATCATAGAGTGACTCTCCATCCATCTGATAGTAATTATTAAGCTCTCCTCTGAGCTTTGCTGCTTTGGATGGAGGGAAGAACTTGGCAAGGAACTTCTGGGCTAAGTCTTGCCATGTAGTGACGGAGTTCGCCTGTAATGAATTCAACCAGCACTTTGCTCTCTCCCTGAGTGAGAATGGGAAGAGCCTCAACCGAATAACATCATCAGTAACGCCATTGTATTTAAATGTTGCACACAGCTCCAGGAAGTTTGCTAGATGCAAGTGAGGATCTTCAGACGGCAATCCCCCAAACCGAACTGAGCTTTGAACCATGTGCAATATGGCGGGTTTGATCTCGAAATTTTTGGCTTCAACCGCTGGAAGCCGGATGCAAGTTTGTACTCCTGTAATGGTTGGCATCACATAGTCCCCCAAGCTCCTTTCTGCAGGGACTTGTCTTAAAACAGGCGGTAACTCATCATCCCCAACATTATTGTTTCGCTGATCTCCCATTGCTAAGGAATCAGCTGCTCTTTTCTCTTTCCTGTTATGTCTGCACAATCTCTCAATCTCAGGGTTCAGAGGATAGAAATGTCAGCTCCTCTCCTATTTCGCATAAACTAAGTTCCTTAGACTAATCAAAAACAGCAAACATATCACGACAAACAGCACTAAAGTAAAATAAAAGAAAAAAAACAAAAAATAAAAACCAAATTAGAAATAAGAATAGATAAACCGATATTAACAGTACGCCAGTCCCCGACAACGGCGCCAAAAACTTGTTGCGATTTTTCTAGATGCTTACGCGAGTGTACGTATCGTTCAAGTAATAAATATCTGTAAGACCGAGTTTATCGTCCACAGAGATTGGTTTATTAATTACCGGTTATCTATTTGGTTGACGTTATTTAGTTTTAGATTGATGACTAAGAATTATGACTAAGTGCAGAAAATAAACTAAAGATGATTATGCTTTGGGTTTATAACAGTTATGCAGGAAATAGGGTTCAATCTCCTCAACTATCTACTCTTTCACGTGTTAATGCAATGCTAATGATTCTTCTTCTTATTAAGATAACAGGTTAACTAATCTGTCATTATACTCCGGTTAGGACATACAAGAGCTCAACCTAGTGTAGAAATCTTCTATATTTCTATGATAAGTTTTACCGCACATGAGGATTAAGAACACTAACCTTAATTACTACAAAAGTATCGGGGTACTTTCGTCCATGATTTTAACCTATGTCTAGACAATTAGAGCATATTCAAATATCACCTTTCAAACTTTTGATTCGAAATCATATAAGTGATGACAATTAATAGCTAGTTAATTATCAAGCAATCATAACACTATTGAATATATCTTAATATGCTGAAGAAGAAATCAATAATCAATGCATTAACTATATGGAAGAGCTTCAAAAAGATTCGATGGAAACCCTACTAAAGTAATTAGCTCCTAAACATTGTCATATCAAGAACCAATACAAAATTCAATATAAACTGAAATAAAGTAAAGAAAAGAAAAAGAACTTGAACAAGAGTCTCCAATTGTAGCCTCCTTCTTGCCTCCCCAAAAGTATGAATTGTGATATGATATATGGTATAGAATATGAGCAGGGTTTAGGGATTTTATACTTGAGAAAAGTTGTCTTTCGGACCATAAAAATCCTCTCCAATTTGGCCAAGGACTTCTGAAAATACGCGTAGGCACCGCGTTTCCGCTGTCCGGTACCGCGGTGCTTATTCGACCGAAATCACTGTAGCTTCCTGGAAATATGGCATCGCGGTGCCTTCGACGGTGTTTCAATTTCGGACTTTCGGCATTTTTTACGCCTCGATGCTAATTTTCCTGACCGAGGTTCCATGGCACCTCAGTTCTACTTGGCCAGGCACCGCGATGCCTCTCTAATTTCTGTCCGGATTGTGCCAGATTTCTTCTGTTCTTTTTGGCACTTCTTAGGCTTCATTCCTTGGGTTGTGCATGTGCAGATTTCATCTCAATTAAGCTCATTTCATCCTCGATTAAGTATCTCTCCTTTATGATCGCTGAGATACATAAATGAAAGAAAAACACACATAACACTATACTAAACACAAAATAAAAGAGTGAAATACTAACTAAAAAGGACTCAAAAGTGTATACAAAATACACTTAACATCCGCGGCGCCAGAATTCCAGTGAACAGCTTAATTTTTTACCATCGACAGCGCTGCGGCGTCAACATTTCAGAGAACAATGTTCACCCACACTGTCTTCAGCGCCGCGGCGCCAAAACTTCAGAGAAGTATGATCCTCATCTAGCGTCGTGGCCCTAGATCTCGGTGCCTCGACGGCTTCACCTCCACCCTCTCCACATCCGACCCTACCATCCGTCTCGGACCCCACCACTCAGTTGCCTCAGCCACCAACTGTCCCTACTCACCAAATGGAGACTCGTGCCAAGCACGAAATCTTCAAAACCAAGGTCCAATTCAACCTGTCTGCCTAAACCATCTCCAATTCCCAAGAACCCCAAATTGGCCAAACAAGACCCTAATTGGAATGCGGCTATGTCTGAGGAATTCAATGTTTTGACTAAACAACACACGTGGGATCTAGTACCTATACATGAGGGGGTGAATGTGATTCATTGTATGTGGCTATTTCTTCACAAATTCAGAGACAATGAGGATCTTGAGAGGTATAAGACACGTCTTGTGGCTAATGGCACGAATCAGCATTGATTGTGGTGAGACATTCAGCCCGATTGTCAAATCAGCTATCATTCGCACAGTTGTGAGCATTTCTATGAGCAAACACTGACCGATACATCAACTTGATGTGAATAATGCATTTTTACATGAGGACCTGAGAGAAACAGTCTACATGCATCAGCCGCCGGGGTTCATCCATCCAGCAGTTCCTCACTATGTGTGTCATATCCGTAAGTCACTATATGGCCTGAAACAGGCCACCCGTGTGTGGTATGATCATTTTGCCAGGTATATTTTACAGATTGAGTTTCTATGCAGCAGGAGTTGATACTTCACTTTTCATTCTTCATTGAGGTAGTAGCATTACTTGCTTATTACTGTATGTGGATAATATTGTTCTAACTGCCTCCTCCGATGGGTTAAAAAATGAGATTATTGCTCTACTTAAGACTGAATTTGCAATGACTGATTTGGGCAAACTGAGTTACTTCTTGGGGATATCAGTGACCAGGTCTGCCAACCACATGTTCTTGTGTCAGCGTAAGTATGCAGATGAAATTGTCTACAGGGCTAAGATGGTGAATCGCAAGGTCATGCCTACTCCAGTTGATTCGAAATCTAAGCTCAGTGCTATGGATGGTGCTCCAGTCTCTGATCCTACTCTTTATAGGAGACTTGCAGGTGCACTTAAGTATCTTACATTTACAAGGCCAGACATTGCTTATGTTGTTCAGCAGGTATGCCTATTCATGCATGCATGCCCCCAAAGAGTTTCATTTTACTGCCCTTAAGCTTATCATCTGATACATTAATGGCACACTAGATTATGGTTTGCACCTATATCCCTCTGCACCAAATAGGTTGCTCTCTTATACAGATGCAGATTGGGTAGGTTGTCCGGACACGCGACGCTCCACCTCCAGCTTTTGTGTTTTCTTACGGGATAATCTGATTTCTTGGTCTGCCAAGCGATAGGCTACCCTATCTCGTTCCAGTGTCGAGGCTGAGTACAGAGGCGTTGCAAATGTGGTAGCTGAGATTTGTTGGCTCAAAAACTTACTGTTAGAGAGCTTTAGTGTCCTTTGCGCCAGACATCTATTGTGTACTACGATAACATTACTGTCATCTATCTTTCTCACAATCTGGTTCAGCATCAGCGAACCAAGCACATTGAGATAGACCTACACTTCGTTCGTGAGAAAGTTGCGCTAGGTCATGTCAGAGTGTTACATGTTACCTCATCCTATCAATATGTAGATATATTTACCAAAGGACTTCCCAGACCGTTATTTCTTGACTTCAGATTTAGTCTCATTGTCCGGCCTCCTCCCGCTCCGACTGAGGGGGTGTGTAAACATGTATAGTCAATATTATCCCTACTCATAATTAGAATATATTCCATATATTGTGTAAATGTAATTATGATAAGACTAAGATTCCTCTTGTAAGTAGAACTAAAATTTCTCTTGTATAAGGGATAAATATTGTACACTATATATATTGATATTAATGAGAAAAAATCTTCATGAGAGATTATTATCATCTTACCGTTACTAATGTATTTTGAGTGTATTTGCTAACAGAAGTGATGCAAAATTTTAGATATCAAATTGAAACTTCTATTGATGTTACATTGTACTACTCCGTCGGTTCCAATTTATATGACACATTTTTCTTTTTTAGTTAGAATGACATATTTTCTTATTTGATAACAATTTAACTTAAACTTTACATTAAACATACAAATATCTTTAGCTTATTTTATACCACAAGATTCAAATGTCTTTCTTTATTTTTTAAATTTCATATTCAGTCAAATTACATCATATATAAATTGAGACGGAGAAAATATATGTTTTGCTTCTTTTATTAATAATTCTGAACTATATAGAGAAACTTGAGAGTTTCATAGAAGTGATTCTCTTGAAATTGGAGAGTTTTGTGCGGTTCAGGGCTTTACTAATCTGTACATCATTATAGTTTGCGGACATTTAATTTTTTTTAATAGTTAATTAATAACTTCACTAATAATTCATGTAGATACTTACTTCACAGGAAGGCACTAGTCTTAACAAAAGCATTTTCCTTTGACCATAGACGTGTGAACTCGGGCTCATTTGGTACGTCGCACTACAATGTCTATTTTTATATTGAATTGTATTGTATTATAATGGACTGAACTGTATTAATATATAATAATGATATTAGAGTATTAATATATAATGAACTGTATTTTTATTTTCATTTTTAGTATAGTCCGGTCTCAAAAATGGCAGTTGGAGTGTACTATTTTTAGAAATAGTACAGTCCAATCCGGCTGAAAACTTCCACCAAACGTTATATTATTTTTTTGTCCAATACAGTCCAGCGTAATACAACGTACCAAAGTGCCTCTAAAGTTCATTTCCCATTTCCTCCGATCTTCAATTTGAGACATTAATTTCTCGTATGGGTACTCAATGTTTTGTTAAGAAGTCATTAAATGATTTTTTGTAACTAAAAAGCCACAATAAACATTGTCTATGTATCATAAAAGTTATATTATGTCCACTATATTGTGTTTCCATTGTCTTCTTCTATTGACTTTTTGTGATATTTGAGTAAAATTGAGTGATTTTTTTCATTAAAAAGAGGGTTATAAAATGATAACTTAAATAAAATCGAATGATTTTTAATAAAAAAAAATACAGTGACTTGGGCGAAGTAAAATGAAAATGTCCATTCATGAATTAATCTCATTTAAGTGTATAACAAAGTCCGTAGGAAAAAAGTGGCATAGTGTGAAACAAGAGGTATGTCTTGTTGGATTAAAATACTTTAATAGGGACCACTGTTGGGCTCTGAGATTGGCCGGTGGACACTGTTAACTGAAATAACAAAGGCCAGCATTTAGGTTGACTCACTTTCAGATTAATGTTAGTATATTCTTGTTATCCAAATATGACAGGCACAGGATGATAGCGGCAACCAACAGTTTGTTGACTGCATGCCTTGTTGAAAATACTTCTGCAATTATGAGGTATTTAATTCTCATGTAAACTACTAGAAGTAATTGGCCAACATGTCAATTTTTCCCTAGTCGCTCTTCGCAATCCGCCTCATTCTTATGATTTCATCTTCGATTTCATACTCCTTAAATCTGATTTCATCTTACTTGATTTTGATACAAAGTTGTTGAGTTTATTACGGAAATTTTACACCTTATTTGAAGATTTTTCGAAAATTGTGGAAAGATTGTTCGAGTTTATCAACTTGTCCATAGATTGACGAAGATTCTTCAACTTGTTTAAAGATTATTCAAGACTTGCATTATCTTCCTTCTAGCCATGAGAAAGAATACAAAGATTTCATTGAAAGAATGAAAGAGATTATGTTGATTGTTCAAGATTACAAGATTCAAGATATGAATTTGAAGTTTGCATTTCCGGGGGGGGCAGCCTCGGCGGTGGCAAGTTTGCTTCTGAATATTGTGGAGTTTTCGACAGCGGGTGACGCAGGTTGTTAGCGTGTCGCAGGGTGTTCTTGGTGTGCAGAGGTCACGATGGAGGTCTTGGGTCGAGGATTCACTCTTTGATTCTCCCAACCTTCCCAGCACCTTGGGCGTCGAATTCCGCTAGACACTCACGACTGGGAGTTTGCGGATCTTGATATGGATCCCGGGTCGAAAGTGGGTATGGAGGGTAGATCCGGGTGGCAGGAGGGTGGTGTTGATATTCAGAACTTGTGGTTTGAACCTTTGGGTCTCCGACCATTGGCTTCTGAGTACAAAGAGGCTTTTCCGGCCACTTTGGATGCAAGGTGACAACGGGCCTCGAGGTTGGTCACGGGTTGATTGCGGGTCGGTGGGTGGGCATGGGTCTTGGGAAGTCCACGGGTCACCAAGATTGGTTGTTGAGTTCGACAATGTTTCATTTCCATTGGCCTTGGAAACGCTAAGGTTTTGAAGGCGGGGTTTCTTATCCAAAAGAGGTCTAGGAATTTGTTGCATTCAATGGATGCGGAAGTCGAACAATCTTCCTTCAAACGACTTAGTAAATTGGGAATTTAATTGCTAAGAAAACCAAGGAAACATCTCATTCAACGGGACATCGAAAACTTGAAAGGGTGGCTACGAATTGAAGGTCTACTCTTCAAACAACTTTTGACCTTTGGATGGTCTACGGACCTTGATAGAGATCCCGGTCAAAGGTGGGTATGGTGGGGTCCGGGTTGCTAGAGGTCGTGATAGTGGTCTTGGGTTGTGGATGGAATCCACGGGTCACGGTATAGAGGTAATCTTATGAAGGATAATGGTGCGGCTTATAGTTGTTTCCGAATGACAACATGGAGGGCGAGAGATGGTACGGGTCATGTGGTTGATCCAGTCGATGGCGGGTCGGTCGGTGGTCATGGGTCGCTGTTCATGTCCACGAGGCATCGATCAAAGGTTGGTGAAGCCATTGGGACTTCTTTTCCCGAGGACATCGAGAATGCAATTGTTGCGGTTTCCAAACCCCCTTTCTCGAGGTAATGACGGTCGCATGGGTGAGCTTCGTTGATGGAGGATCAAGAGGATGGTTGCGGGTCGAAGGAGGGTCGGATGGGTAGTCATGGTCACGATTGGTCACGCAGTGGTCGTGGGTCGTGGCTGCAGCCTAAGAGTCATCGGTTAAAGATTGTAGAGCCCGATGTTGGTTCATTTCCCATGGTTCTTGGTAGTTCAAAACGTGTGGAAATCGAACAACCTACCCTACAAACGAGACTTGGTAATTTGGGGCATTTAATGGCTGAAAGAACCAAGGAAACATCTCATTCAATGGGCCTCAAAATTGATAAGGGTGAGAACCGAAGAGTCACCTATCCTAACGAATTCAATTGCGGAAAACATAGGGCAACTCGTCAAAAGAGACTTGGAAAGTTGATGGCTCACGAATTCGAAGGACTTCTTCAATCAAGTCTTGGAAGATCAACTTATGTGGAAATTGAAGGGTCACTCCTTTCCAAATCGCCTAAGAACTCTCATTTGATCTCGGCCAATGGAGCATTTATTGCCAAAAGGCTTGAGCCATTTATGGCAACTTTTTCCAATAGTGCACTACTCTTGAATTCCCCAACAAATGCATCTAATGCACGTACTAAACGTGCAAGGAGTTTTAATTCAACATAGGAAACTTAGGCAGGAATCTTTACAAGTCCTTGTCTAGAACCAAAAGGACTTAAATCTATTATGATCTCATCCCCTCTTGTAATGGCACCTTTGAGTGACCACTGCTCCCCTCCCCCATTTCTTGTTTGCATAACGTTGAGGATTGAGAACCCTCAATGACTGATTGTAGCCATCCTTATTTCCGTTATTAGTAATAATATTTGCATTTACCTGGAAAAAAAAAACATGTCAATTTTTTCTTCCTTGTTTCCTCTAGTTAAGCTAGAAAATGTTTTTTCTTAACATGGTGGCTTAATATTGTATTTAGGGGTGTTCACCGGTCCAGAACCGGACCGGAACCGGAATCTGGATATTTTCCGGACCGAGGACCGGACCAGAATTTTGGACCGGTTTTTTTTTGTTTTTGTTAAATGCAATTTATAAATTATAAATTTTTAACAATGTGTTCGTTTATCAATCTCATTAAATATGTTTGTTTTTTTTCTTATCCTTCAATATACTTTATTTCATTAATATGACTAACTTAAATAAAACCACCAAATGTACTTGGTTCGTATACGAACTACTGAACTACTCATTAATTAAAGTTACACATCACATTTATATTTTCTATTTTCTATTTGGAATTTGGAAATTCCTGAAGCATCGACATAAATTATAGGTAGGGAGAGAAGAAAGTAAAGTAGTTGTAAATTGATCAAACTTTATATGATCATAACTTTGCGCTCGGACTTCCGTTTCACCTATTTTTTTTTATTTCGCGTATTTTTTCTATACGGGGGTGGTCAAACCGTGGCCAAGCCAATTTTCTGAAAAACGTCTTTTTCCCCGCTCAATTTGAAGTTTCCCCCAAATTGTTACGTTTTTTCTATTTTCAAAGCTAAATATCTCGCGGTATACAATAGATTTCAACGTTCAAATTTCATGGTAATGTGTCCGGCAATGTCAATTTCAATATTGAAAATTCAATTTAAAAAAAAAAATCGGTCCATTCCGGTCCGGACCGGAAAATTCCGATTTTTACCCGGATCGGAAAACCGAAATCCACCATTTTGACGGACCGGGGACCGGACCGGAATCCACCGATCTGAACCGGTCCGGTCCATTCCGGTCTGGTTTTCCGGTCCGGTCCTGTTTTGTACACCCCTAATTGTATTGTTGACATGTATATGCAAATTATATTATTTTGATTCATTATTGACTTATATCATCCTTAGAAATGACATGTTATAGTCATCGAGAAGGCTGGTAGCTTGTGGAAAAGAAATTATTCTTTACACTTGAAACTAGGTAACAAGTAGAGGGAGATAATGTCTTTTGTTAAAATCGAGGGGACGAGAATTTAGAGAGATAAGAATAATGAGAGAATTATTTTTACTTCTCAATTCATCATAATGACCTTCTTATATAAATGTAAGATCCTTATTTTTCTAGTCTAATAGGATAAAGGGTAATTCTATTCTCATAGGACTATAAATCAAACATTACCATAATTATCAAATCCTATATTACCATAAATAAATCTAACATATTCGAATAACTCCTCAAGTTGGAGCATGAGGGTCTCGAATAAACATTCATGTTGCGATTTTCCCAAAGTCTTTATAAACACATCGGCGAATTGCTCACTAGTTGACACATGACTGGAAGGTATTATTCCGGATTGGAGCGCGTCCGAAACATAGTGAAAATCGACTTCAATGTGTTTAGTCTGTTCATGAAACATCAGATTTCGCATAATATATAATGTTGTTTGACTATCACAATACATTTCACCGGAGATTTATGTTCAACACCCAAACTATGTAAAATTCCCTTTAACCATTTCAACTCACATACTGTCATTGCCATTGACTGACATTTTGCCTCTGCTGACAAACGAAAGACAATGTGTTGCTTCTTGGTTTTTCATGATACATGTGAATTTTCGAGGGATATAAACCAACTGGTAAGTGATTTTTGAGTCAACGGACATCCGGCCCAGTCCGAATCCCAGCATCCGTACAACTGAAGATCACAATCTTTTCTCATCACAATGTTTTTTCCTGGGTTCTTCTTCAAGTATCGCACCACACGGAGAACCGCATTCCAGTATACTTTCTTTGGTTGTTGTATGAATTAGTATAGAACATGCACGCAATACGACAACTCAGATCTCGCGAAACTGAGGTATATTAGTCTACCGACCAAACGTCGGTATGGTTCCAGATCTCCTAACATAGCTCATTTGGCCAATGGCAAACCGTGATTCTGTTCCATAAGAGTATTGATTGGTTTAGCTTTGAGTAAACCAGACTCAGAGATTTTATCCAAGACATATTTCCGTTGACAGAGAAATAATTCGGTTGGTCCACGTGCAACTTCAACTCTTAGAGGGTCCAAATCCTTCATGTGAAAATAGGTGTGGAAATAGTCTTTGAATCGTTTAATGGAAGTATGGTCATTTCTGGAGATAATCAAGTCATCCACATAGACTAAGACGTTAAGTTACATACCTCTCTGGTGCATAGTAAATAAAGAATAATCTGAGTATGACTGTTTGAACCCATATTTCATCACAACACTTGACAATTTACAAATCAACACCTTGAAACTTACTTCAAACTATACAATAATTTTCAGAGTTGACATACTTGCTCAGGATTAGGAACACAAAATCTCAGTGGCAATTTCATATAAACTTCCTCGGTAAGCTCGGCGTGTAAGAAAGCATTATTCACATCATCTGATGCAACTCCCAAATTCGTGCAGTCGTAACAACCAGGAAGGTCCGAACAGTTACTACCTTAGTAACCAGAGCAAACATTTTATTGTAGTGAATTCCTTCCTCATGTTTATTTTTTAAGATGACCAAATTAGCTTTATAATGCTCGATTGTGCTGTCAGAGTTGTACCTGATTTGTACATTCATCTACATCCGAGTGTTTTCTTATCCGATGGCAAAGTTTCTGGTATTCATGTTTCATTATTCTCTAACGCTTGGATCTCTTATTGCATGTCTATTTTTCAATGTTCATTTTTATTGCCTCCGAAAAGGTTTTTGATTTGGTTCCTGTGGTAATTGATGCAAGAAACTTTTGGTGTTGCGAGAAAAAATTATCATATGATATATGGTTAGATAAAGGAATAAGGTGCACCTGAGGGTTGTTGAGGATCGGAAGGACGTGTTGATGGACTTTGTTTTGGGAATATTTTTGCGATGTAATCGCACAACCGAGTCGATTCATGCTTCTGATGTTTACCCCGACCCAATTGTTCTTTCGGGGACATTTCGTTAGTCTGATTACCTTCAGTTTGTACTTCCTCCATGCTTTCTCTATCTAGATTGGCATCTGTCCGATCTAATACACGATTATCTGTAGGTTCGATCGTATCTATATTATCGGTTATCTTTTTTAAAGTCGTGTTGATTTCTTTCTTCCTCTGTTTCGTCAGAGATCACTTATATATTGTCGCTCAAGCTACCCGATCCTACAACAAAGGAAAACTTAGTGTAGAAGTCAACATATCTTGAGACTAAATATTCATCGTTCTCTAAGTCATACAATCTCCAACCTTTCTTTCCATAGGGGTATCCCAAGAAGACGCACCTACGACTCCGACTCTCAAACTTGTCCCCTGTTCTTCCATTTGTGTGTGCATAACATAGTGACTCTATCACCCTTAAATGATCATACCGAGGAGCTTTCCTCTATAAAATTTCATAGGGGTTTTCCCATTCAACACAAAAGATGACGTTCTACTGATTGTAACACCCCATTTTTAACCGGAGTCGAAAACGGGATTCTAGCGAACCCTGCTTAGAAAAATGTTAGAAAATAAAATAAAGTGCTAAATATTAAAAGGGTGCTAAAATGTAAAAGGATGCTAAAAGTGCAAAAGAGTGCTTAAAATGCTAAGGGTTCGCGGAGTCGCCACCTAATTAATTTGGTGAATTAGGACACCTAAATGTCAACTTAGGTTAAAGTCAACACTAACTCCATTCTTTATGGTCTGCTAAACTTAGTGAGATTCTGGGTAAGGGTTCTTTATTAATCTAGAGGGAAGGGGTTAGGCACCCTCTAAGATCCGCTAACTTGCGGTTGTCCTGCCAAACCTAGGGTAATTATTATGTTTAAAAATGCAAAATAAAAGCTCCTCCTGCTTAATAAAATGCTAAAATGTTTAAAATGTTTAAAAGGTGCTTAAAGTATGAAAAGGGCAAAAGGTGTTATGAATAAATAAAAAGCCAAATGCTAAATGTTTAAAGGTGCTTAAAATACTAAAGGTTGCTAAAAGGTATTAAATGCTAGAAGGGTGCTAAAGGTGCTAAGAGGCGCTTAAAAGTGCTAAATGCTAAAGTGCTGAAAATAGTGCTAATATGCTAAAGTACAAAAGAATGCTAGGAGGTGCTAAAATGTTAAGAACAAAATGTGCTAAAGGTGCTAAATGCCAAAGGGTGATTAAAAGTGCTAAAAGGGGGGCTAGAAATGCTAAAGAATGCTAGGAGGGTGCTTTAAAGACTAATTACGTGTTCATGCAAGGGTTATTTACGGACTAGTTATGTATACTGTCAGCTAAATTAATCTTGCTTAACCTGCGTACAATATTATATAAGAGGTGCTTAAAGGCGATTCTTGAGAGTTTAGGAAGAAATCTGTTATGGATTTTAATAAGGAACAAAATGTTGATTTTATGATGCAAGTTAAATCATTTAGGTCATTTTTGCAGAATGCATAACAGTCCTAAAAGATAAATAAAGAAGAAGTGCGTTTCTAAGTTTAAATTACCCTCCCATCTCATATGTTCAAAGGCTAATTGCTAGAAGTTCTCCTATTAATTACAAAATTAAACAATAAAATTACAATAAACAAATAAAGGCATAAAATGAGACAAGAAAGTTAAGAGAGTGAAGGGATTGGAGCGGATGCCTCCGTCCTATTTGTTTTTCTAGGAGTTTCTGAAGCGGGAATGCGAACGCGGATGCGGATTGCCATTTGAAATAGCTCATGGTGAGTCTCGCTATGAGACTCTCCATTTTTGCTCCAATGTGTTTCATGTAAAAGAAGAAAAAGAAAAGGATTAGTATACACCCAAATTATATTAAAAGTGTAAAGAGTAAGCACATAATTTGCAACTAAGCACATCGATATTATTGAGGTAAAAAAGCAGCGGAGAGCAGATTCTAATTGTATTCAGGGTATACGTTATATGGGCTTTAATCCCAACAATAATAATAAGGATATAAGCAGCATAGGAAAGGGCATGACATAACTAGTTTTCAAGTGAAGACAAGTGAACAATGGGCGATGAGCAATGAAGCAAAGCGTAGTAGGAAAGAGGTGGCTTTGGCAATCCCATTCTCAAGCTATTTCCTCCAAGATGGCAGCAATGAAGCGGCAAAGCAAGCAAGTAGGATGGGCTTAACCAATAAATGATTATTTAGCAAACATGATTCATATCAAGCTCGCGAGGATTATGCTTTAACGTAATCGAGTAACAAGATTAGTACATAGCATAACAAGAAACAAACAAGATGGGTTTAAACAGAATTCATGGGCCCAAACAAATAATGTCGGGTTTCATTTAACTTGAATATTCTAATCAATCATAACAGTACACAACAGAAAGAAAACAGTCCAATACGGTCATTGGGCCAGACAGACAATGCAGAGGGGCAAAAGAGCAAACTGAAATGAATTTTCAGATTTTAAAGGGAAGGAATCAGGAGGCAGGCAGTGGCTCAGGGGCATAGCAAACAGTAAGGCAAAACAGGGGAAATAGACAGGTTTGACAATATTCCCTATTCTTTCTTAGACATGCATTTAATCTAGGTGTGTTAGGCTTGTACATCTCATGGAGAATATAGAATGCAGTCAATTTCAATAGATGCATTAGGCAAATAAGGATGCTGGACAGTGACAACATAGTCGGACTGAGACCCAGCCATATGCTTAACCGTTTATAAGAAATAATCAGGTTTACATAGGTAAATTCAGAGGCCAAGACAAAATAACACATACTCCTAGTAAGCAGTTTGGGCATGGGTTTCACCGACCGTAATTAAGGACACTTTTATTATTAAGTGAGACATCTTCAAATGATTTATTAGACCTTTCCATTCAAGTGCAGTTTCAACATTAGGCTATATTTATGCATGCTTATTATATGAAACATGGTTGTAAGTTAAACCTAGAATGTGATTATGGCTTGATATGGCATAGGATAGTTCAGTTAGTGCAACAAGGCAAAATAATATCCAAACAAACTGAATATACAGGGGATGATACCAAACAATTACCAATCATGTATCACTTAGCCGGTTCATGAGCAGAACAAGATACAAAATGACTAAGAAGGTAGTTGACTAATCACTAACGCAGCCCCCTTTCGACATATACTTAAACCACATATTTTGCTTACTATGTTAACTATAAACTTGTGTCGATGACTTTGATAATTGAATCTGTTTATATATACTAAGACATGCTAAACATTATACAACACTATTAACAACTAGTCCAAGTACATATGACAGAAACACATAAGTTCACTTAACAAATTGAAATTCTGAGAGAAAATTGGGTTTACCTTCTCCGGACAGCGACCCGGGGCAGCGTATCAAGTCGTCGGTCCGCTCGACGGGCTTTGGGTTTGCGATGCGAATGAAAAGGGGTAAAACTGCTTGCTGATTTTTTGGCTAGAACTGAGAGAAGGGTTCGACTGATCCTGAATCGATGCTATCCCCTGACTGAACTCTACTGTGGTGGTTCTTAACTATTGCTCAGGGTCTCCTATCGATGCCTTTGCATGTGCCTTATATAACCCTCGTTGGGTTCTAATGTTGGTAAGTAGACAAAGGCTGATTCTTGACGATATTTGGTGCTTGATTCGACGAGATTTCGTATTGATTGGCTAAGATTGTGAAGGGTATTTGGTTATGGTAAGAAATCGTTGGCTTCGTTTGCATGGGTAAGGAAGGCTGGCCAGGGTGCGTGGGTAAAGGAAAGTAGCCGGATTCTCAGGCGAGAAATCCGGGATGTGCTGGTGCCTTGCTGGTTTCTAGTTCTAGGTTTAGGGTTTCGTTGGGTTAAAGGGGACGATGGAAGAGGGCTGCTGGTAAGGAAGAGTAGGGAAATAAGGGCTTAGGGGAGATGGGCTGAGGGAAATAACGCTGGGCGTTGGGCTTGCGGGTAGAGGGGCGTCGGGTTGGGCCTGGACGACGGTAGAAGGGGGACTGGGCCTTAGGCTAATTAATACTAGGAGTTTAATTAGTTTTAGGCTAGTTAATTAATTAGCTAGTTAATTCTAGGTAAGTGTATTATTAATTAATTAACAAATGTGATTAAATTATTTAGGTGCCTTATCAATCTAAGTTTGAATTTAAATTATTAAAATAATAAATGCGGATGTGCTATTTAATTAGTGTTTAATGTTTATAATGTGATGTCGTTATTAAGACTTATTAAATAAAATTAGGACTTCTTAATTCTTTTATGAATGTTATTATTAAAACGCGTGTGTTAGATTATTATTTATGTATTTATTACTTATTATTAGGAATTATGACAAGGCTCTAAGTGTGTAATTTTCTACGTAAGAAGCGGTGTCATTAT
Source organism: Przewalskia tangutica (assembly GCA_029844215.1). Taxonomy (NCBI): domain Eukaryota; kingdom Viridiplantae; phylum Streptophyta; class Magnoliopsida; order Solanales; family Solanaceae; genus Przewalskia; species Przewalskia tangutica. Next base: position 74,708,780 of record CM056732.1, read on the forward strand.
TAAATTGTTTATTTATGTCTGTATTAATGTTTTATTGTTGTATTTTATTATTATAAAATTGCTTTAAAATTAGTGTAATTGTATAGTTAATGACTGGACGGGAGGGTCAAAATTGGGTGTCAACACTGATCATATACCCCACATAAAAACACATTCTCCCCAGAATTTGATTAGAAAATGACCCTAAAATTTCAATGCTCGTGCCAGATTAAGAATGTGACGATGTTTTCTTTCAACTCTTCCATTTTGTTGTGGTGTACTTGTGCAATATGTTTGAAAATAAATTTCAGATTCGAAGAAGTCTTCATACATGTGAACTTAGTTTTGTTATCACTTCTAACAATCTTCATTTTCTTACCAAACTGTCTATACACCAAGGCGAAGAAAATTTTCAAGGTTAGAGACATTTTTTTATCAACTAAGAGTAAGATCCACACATCTCGTGAACGATCATCTACAATAGTAAAAATATGAAGCACCACAAGATGAAGAGGTACTATATGGTCCCCATAAATCGTAATGAATCATTTCAAAAGTATCCGAAGTAAAATTATCACTTAAAGGAAAAACACTTCTCGTTTGCTTTGTCCGTTGGCATACATCACATTCTCTATCTGATCTATCACCACTAACCTTAAGCCTAATGTTGTAATAGACTTTGTTACTTGTGCTGAAAGATGACCCTGCCTTCATAGCCCGTATCAGCGGCATATTCATGAATAGTAAAGTTCACCTCGACGCTCACCCTTTTCAATCAACTTCCTCGTGGTGGAGTCCAGTATAGCACACATAATTTTATTAAATGTCACACCACAATCTAAGTAATCAACTAGTTGTGAAATATAAACTAAATTGCATGTCAAATAGGAAACATAAAGGACATTCTTCAACCATATCATGTCATTCATCCTGGTAATTCCTTCTTTTGTAGCCACCGAGCTATTTCCGTCCGGAAAACCAATTGTGGTAATATAAGAATAATTGGAGATTCTTTCTATTTTTCAATTCATCATAATGACTTTCTTATATAGAGGTAAAATCCTCCTTTTCGTAGTCTAATAGGATTAAGGCTAATCCTATTCTAATATGACTATAAATCTTATATTACCATAATTATCAAATTTTATATTACCATAAATAAACCTAAACTATTCTAATATCTTTCTCCATTTAAGTTCTTCCATCCTATTTTTTAATCCAGACAACTATATGAGAACTCGTTTTCATTTTTTCTTTGTATGTCCTCACTAATTTCTGATCAAGTTAGGATTAGAGGGCCAATTAATTGAATTCTAAATGCTAAATACATAAGCAACTCCTTAAATTTAGACTCTAATTTTTATTTTGACAGCTCAACTAAGACTGTTCTAATTCAATACGTGAAATTTATACAAAGTGTGTCCATTGAGCACAATTCCATCAGCTTTCTCACAGCGCGTGCAGTTAATTGCTTCTAAAATGTAAATTAAATCCAATAATATTTTGCCACGTCACCTGTATTCCACATCAGCATTATTCAATTAAAAGGCCATTCCAAAGAGACTTGTTCCTCTTCGTTCCAAAAATCCTTGCCCGCCGACTACTAATGCCGAACTGGAATTTCTAGTCAATTTTTAGTGGGTTTCACTCTATTAATTTTTTGAATACACATGGGATTATGGTTGTTCTTCAAGATTATCATAAGGGGATTTGACTATTTGGCTTCAGCAGAGTTCGTGAGAAGAATAACTATCTGCATAGTATTTTGTCTTAATGCTTCTTGACTTTACTGCAAAGTGGTCACTTTAGATATATATTTACTTTGTTCACTTAGAGGATTAATCAGCCATTTATATGAACACAAACTGAATGATACTAAATATTCTAGGTACCACAAACTGCTACAGAATGCGCATCAACTTGCAGAATCTCTTAAACTGGTAAGAGAACACTTGATATATAAATCTGACTAAGCACAATCCTAGCCACAAGAACCAGCAAAAACTTCTTCCTAGGGTTGATTGCGTCAATTAAGAGCTGGAGTTACTGAGATTTGAGCTTGAGTAAGATTGGTTATGGGTATGGCATAGATGGAAGAACGATGAAGAAGAAAAAGAACACACACACGCTTAATACAAGTGACACTCACACTTTCAGCCTGGTCAGCAAGTTGTATTTAACAGGCACAGATGAGATACAGTAGAAATGTCTAATAGGTATTGACAGGTGCCAAAATGGAAGATAAACTTAAGTTTAAGGGCCACTGTTTTTCACATGTGATGCTCATGTCATGATTTTACAACAACGTATGAGTCTTGTTTTTTTTTAACCTCAACACTACTATCAATAAATCGCGAAATATGCGGAATGACAGAGTTTGAGAATAGACCAACTGATATCATCTACAAGGTCTTATCTAAGAAGAGAGCAAATTGTTCCCACCAGAATTTAAATTCACGTTGCATACATCTAATTTTAAGTTCATATCCTTTGTCATTCCGCTGTTCCGGAGGACTTTGTCTTAGTCTTTTTGTTCTTTGTTGAAGGAGAGGTAATTAGGGTCAAAGTATATGTCACAATGTGTCTGATCACTCTCCCATAGTCAAAGCGATATACTTTTAAGAATTGCCCTCGAATTGATTGCATTTTTTCTCTCTTCCTCAAAAGTCAAATTAGTCGTTGTATTTGTGGAAAGATGGGCGCTGAGTACATAAAAGGACATAACACGAGAAATTTCTTGTACGGACTAGCTGGCATGTTCTTTTAAAATAAAATGAACTGAATTCTGAAATTGAGAAAATTGTCTTAGATTAACTTTTTTTAAATATCTCTGCGATTTTATATGATCAAAACTGAAAGTATGTATGTTCTAAAGAACATCACTATTAGGGATAAAATTACTTGAACACATTCATATTATTAATAAGATTAATATATTTATGACATTTGCAATTATTGAATTATTATTTGATTGTGTGTAATTATTCATTAATGTGCATACCTTGAGCTTACGTTGTCATTAATAGAGCGAGATATTTGTCACGACCCGACCCGACGGGCCGCGACCCGGTGCCCTACCTGGACACCCTTATACTCACCTGCCACATATAATCACACGGATACCAAAGATAATGTAAACATCGGCAACAAACCTGTCTCCCAAGGAATCACATCTAATTCATATAATAAAATAGGCAAGCCGACGAGACCGCTACTGTACATAGAGATGTCCAAAAGGCTCACAACCGTACACACATATACAAAACACATCTACCACCCACAACTGTTTACAGACCTCTAAGAATACGATAATGAAATATGACGGGACAGGACCCCGTCGTGCCCCTAAATATGCATAAGTCCAAAAAAAGATTCTGTACCAAAATGACTAAGCTCGAATCAATGGAGCTCTCCGAACAGCTGAACACGAATCCTAGACTTGAGGATCACCAAATCGAGCACTGCATACGCGGCATTTAACGCATTTCGAGGAAAGCGGGTCGATTTAAATAATGTACTAAGTATGTAAACATGGCATCAGAAAGAAGATCATCACTGGCCAAAAGATGTCAGGAGACAAGTATAATAATAAAAATACCAATACAACTGTGCCATATAAAAATGAGAGTCAGTTGTGCCTTATAAAAATGAGAGTCATATCAAAACCATGGATGCCTGTCCATAAAATCATCATGTCTATATACATATAACGTGTCCCGACCCTCTAGTGAGGGACTCGGTGGAATCATCATAGTCATGGATGCCTGTCCATATAACGTATCCCGATCCATTCTGGGACTCGGTGAGCTCATCATCATCATGGATGACTGTCAATGGAATTATCATATATATACATATAACATATCCCGGCCCATTCTGAACTCGGTAGAACAATGTAAGGCTGTGCACGAACATGGACCGACCCGGGATTCGGTGAAATGATATAATCACATCAAACACGAATAGAGTATCATGAGAAACCATATGCAATTTAAATCATCATTTGACTCTCCATGGAATAAATAAAAGGCACTATCATATCATGTATCATTTTAAATCATCATTTGAAAAATCAAAGGCACTATCAAATCACATATCATTAGGAATTAGGATTCAGTAGAATTATGTACGTCCGCCGTACACTCATTTTATATAAATCATTCCAAAAGAAGAAAGGATAGTTTCACATACCTTATTGTCGAACTAACCAACTCTATAACTAATGTTCGTCTTCATTAGCACTCCAACCTATAACAATAGTAATTCGTTCGTCAACTCTATGATTTCTAACGTAAGTTATATCGAATGACGACTCTCTTTTCTATAGAAATTTGAGCAGTACTTCCCCTATTTATATACATATCCACAACTCATAAACAATGTCAACAATACCAATAACCAACCACAATTTCAAGATATAACAAAATCAGCCCATATACTATATCTACATCATAGTTATGAATTCTTTCTATTCACCTTCATGTAATACAACAACCACAATCACCAAGGTGATTTATACACCTATTTCTCATGTTAATCCATCCTCTTAATCCATATCAAATCAGCCCCTAAAACAGTCCATGTACCAACAATAACGAGAATACAAAGTAACACATTTCTACACTTTAATTTTTTTAAGACATGTATTAGTAATTACCACAACATATATACATGTTCATGACTTATATTTCTAGCATTATAACTTAACCAGAAACAACCCCTAATACATCACAACAATGTCCAACAATTTGAATGTCACGGTCCACCCACAAAAATCCATAACTTTTCTCATAACTTCCTTAAAATTCAATTTCATATTTCAATACTTTCATATAACCAAATACAACTTTAAATGTCAAGATTTCCTTCAGTTTTAACATGCAATTAGTGACAATGATAACAATAACAACAATCAAATCCAAGGTATACCAAAACAGTCCCCAAAATTGGTAATATCAACTTCAATCGGCTCAACAACATCAACAACAATCACATGCAATATCTTATTTTCAATTCTTCTTTAACATGAGTTTACCTCTTAACGACAACATCATTTAATCTTCCAAATACTCCATAAAAATAATAATTCTTACCTTAATTTTTAGCCCAAAATAGTCCCTGAAAATCGGCATTCACTGCTCCATATTTGCTCCATTTCACCACTTCTTCAACTTACAATGACATGCAAGCATTCCTTATGAGTTTAACTCCATCTTACTTGCATGTTTTTCCTCCAACGTTGTTCATCTTCAACACTAAGGTTGCTGGGGAAGTTTCTCGGCCAGCAGTGCCGAGACCCACTATTTTGGGTGTTAATCTTGGCTTAGAAATTTAATAAAAGGATTAACCTTGGAAGAAGGAAATAAATGCTTCAATTTGGCTATGAGGAATGAAGTGTTTCGACTGGGAGAAGAGAGGGGAGGGAGATAGAAGGTTAGAGTTTTGAAATAAAGTTAATGAGTTAAGAGGAAATTTTGCATGTTGGCCAAATGGCATGGGCACAAGTTCTCTAATATTTTGTCCACTTATTCATCCTCTCCACTAAAATTAATCCCACAATTTATTAATCTCCCACATAATCAATCACATAAAAATATGAAAATTTCGAAATGTTCAACCAATATAATCAATTCCCATCGTCACACTCGTCGTATTCAAAAATTATTCTGGGATCACATCCTTTGTATACTAATTTCCGGATTAGCATATATAAGTACACTTTATTTCCAATACTCGGATCTTATTATCTTAATTACGCTCTCTAATTATCGACTTAAACTTACGAGGTGTAACATCCTTCCACCCTTAGAAATATTCGTCCTCGAATGTTCATAAGAGGTCTTATGCTATAAAAATTTCGACAGAGTCTCATTTATAACTATACCTATCCACCTATAATCATCAAATCCAAAGATGCCTCACAGGGCCACAATATACATCACATATGTTATTCCCCAATCAATAAAAAGTCAAGTAAGAGATCAAATTACCTGTAGGAATAGGGAACAAGTGAAGATACTTCTTCTTCATTTCGTTTTCTGCTTCCCAAGTCATTTCTTCCCTATTATTGTTTTGTCATAATACTTTGACGGAAGACACATCCTTAGTACGTAACCTCCTAACCTGACGATCAAGTATCGCTATGGGGCTTTGCTCATAAGACAACTCCTCAGTCACATGAACATCATCTACAGGGAATACTCTAGAAGGATTGCCAATACACTTTCGCAACATCGATATATGAAAAACTGGATGTACCACTTCCAAATCAAATGGTAAATCCAACTCATAGACAACCTTGCCTACTCTACGAATAATCTGGTAAAGTCCAATGTACCTCGGGCTAAGCTTCCCCTTCTTACCGAATCTCATCACACCCTTCATGGGTGACACCTTCAGGAATACCCAATCACCAATCTGAAACTCTAAGTGTCGACGTCGATTATCTGCATATGACTTCTGTCGACTCTGGGCTGCTAATAATCTCTCCTGGATAAGCTTCACCTTATCCACAGCTTGCTGAACCATGTCTGGGCCGATTAACTTAGTCTCGCCTATGTCAAACCAACCAATAGGTGACCTGCACTTCCTTCCATACAAAGCCTCATACGGTTCCATTTGGATACTAGAATGGTAGCTATTATTATAAGCAAACTCAATGAGTGGTAAATGATCATCCCAGCTACCTCTGAAGTCCATAATACAAGCCCGCAACATATCCTCTAGTGTATGAATAGTACGCTCAGCCTGCCCAACAGTCTGAGGATGAAATGTTGTGCTAAGACTCACATGCGTTCCCAATCCCTTCTGGAACGATCTCCAAAAGTTAGCTGTAAACTGAGCTCCTCTGTCCGATATAATAGATGTGGGAACTCCATGAAGTCTCACTATCTCCCTGATGTACAATCTCTCATAGTCTTCAGCTGAATAAGTAGTCCTGACTGGAAGAAAATTGGCTGATTTCGTCAGCCTATCCACAATAACCCATATAGAGTCACACTTCCGCTGAGTGCGAGGTAAGCCTGTAATGAAGTCCATATTAATCACTTCCCATTTCTAAGTTGAGATCTCTATCTCCTGTAGCAATCCACCAGACTTCTGATGCTCGACCTTAACCTGTTGACAATTCGGACACTGAGCAACAAACTCTGCTATGTCCCTTTTCATGCCATCTCACCAATACAAGCATCTAAGGTCATGATACATCTTCGTTGACCCTGGATGAACAGAATAACGGGCATTGTGTGCATCTCCCATAACCTGCCATCGTAGCCCTGCAACATCCGGTACACACAATCTACCTTCATATTGTAGCACTCTATCAGGTGCAACCTCAAATAGAGTCTTCTCCTCTTGAGGAGTTGTATCTCTATATTGTGCCAGAACAGGATCCTCATACTGATGTCTCTTTACCTCTTCTATGATAGAGGACTCAACAACTCCTCGAACGACAACGCCACTATCTCCAGAATCAACCAAACGGACTCCAAGACTAGGTAGCTGATATATCTCACGAACCATCTCTTTTTTATCTGGCTGCACATCCGTCAAGGTACCCATAGATCTACGACTAAGAGCATCTGCCACAATATTTGCTTTCCCTGAATGGTATAAAATATCAACATAATAATCCTTTAACAACTCTAGCCACACCAAGCCGCCAGTAAGTTCAATTTCTTCTCGCTAAAGATATATTGGAGACTCTTGTGATCCGTATAAATATCAACATGAACTCCATACAAATAATGTCTCCATATCTTCAAGGCATGAATCACCGCTGCTAACTCCAGATCATGAGTAGGATAATTCTTCTCGTGCTTCCTGAGCTGTCGGGAGGCATAACCTATAACTCTACCATGCTGCATCAACACACAACCTAGCCCAACACCGGAAGCATCACAATAAATAACACAACCATCTAGTCCCTCAGGAAGAGTCAGAATTGGAGCCGTAGTCAACTTGTCTTTCAACAACTGGAAGTGGTGCTCACAAACATCCGTCCACTGGAACTTAGCTGCCTTCTGAGTTAGCCTTGTTAAAGGCGCTAAAATCGAGACAAACTTTTCCACGCTGTAATATCCTGCAAGCCCCAAAAAACTGCCTACCTCAGTAGGCGTCGTAGGTCTGGGCCAAGTTTAACTGCCTCAATCTTATGTGTATCTACCTGAATACCATCAGCTCCGATAATATGCCCCAAGAATGCCACTGAAGTCAACCAAAATTCACACTTAGAGAATTTGACATACAACTTCTGGTGTTGGAGCACCCTAAGTACCGTCTTCAAGTGATCTGCATGCTCCTCTTATGATCGTGAATAAACCAGATTATCATCAATGAATACAATAACAAACATATCCAGGAATGGCTTGAACACTCGGTTCATCAAATCCATAAAAATTGCTGGAGCATTGGTCGGCCCAAAAGACATCACTCTAAGCTCATAATGTCCGTATCGGGTCCTGAATGTTATCTTAGGGATATACCTCCCTTACCCGCACCTGATGATAACCTGACCGCAAGTCTATCATTGAAAAACACTTAGCACCCTGCAACTGGTCAAATAAATCATCAATCATGGGGAGGGGATACCTGTTCTTAATTGTTACCTTATTCAGTTGCCTATAATCAATACACATCCGCAGCGATCCATCTTTCTTTCTCACAAGCAATACCGACGCTCCCCAAGGTGATGTACTAGGCCTAATGAAGCCTTTCAACAAGTCCCTCAGTTGCTCCTTCAATTCCTTTAACTCTGCATGTGGCATTCTATAGGGAGGAATAAATATGGGTTGGGTATCTGGCAATACATCTATAGTGAACTCTATCTCCCGTTCTGGAGGAAGACCTGGAAGATCATCTGGGAATACACCTGGGAACTCATTAACTACCGGAAATGACTGAAGTGCTGGTACCTCCACTTCCATATCATGCACTCGAACCAAATGGTAAATATAACCTTTCCTAACCATTTTCGTTGCCTTGAGGTATGAAATAAACTTACCCCTCGACGATGCTGTATTCCCCTTCCACTCTATAATTGGCTCGCTTGGAAACTGAAGTCGAACCAACTTCTCTCTATAATCGACATTAGCAAAACAAGAAGCCAACCAATCCATCCCCATAATAACATCAAAGTCAGTCATGTCTAACTCTATCAAATCTGCTAGGGTATGACGACTATAAATAACCACCGAACAATCTTTATATACACGCTTAGATATGACCAAATCTCCTACCTGTGTAGCCAGCTCAATTGGATCTATCGACTCAGACTCTATTCTGATTCTACTAGCAACAAGGGGATATATATATGATAAGGTGGAACCTGTATCTATTAATGCATATACATCTCGGGAAAAGATCGATAATATACCTGTAATCACATTTGGCGACGCCTCCTGGTCCTACTTACTAGTCAAGGCATATATGTAGTTCGAGTGACCGCCAGAACTGGAAACTCCACCACGACTTCTACCACGGCCTACTGGCATATGAACACCTTGCCCTGCGGGACACATAGCTATAGAAGATGATGAACCAACAACCGATCCGGTAGGCCGAGCCATACCACCTGTACCACTTACATAAGAACATTCTCTCATCATATGGCCTTGACGGCCGCAGGAAAAACAAGCACCAGTAGTAAGACGACATTCCCCAGGATGATACCTACCACACCGAGGAAAAGATGGCCTCGACTGACAAGAACCCATGTTCATCTGTGAACCTGAAGCCCGGGAGCTCTGACCCGCTCCTGAATACCATGCGCGGTCAAATCTCCTACCAGATGACTGTGATGGTGCACTCTGTGTTGGCTGGGAAGAATATCTGACATGCTGCTGAGGCTGCCTGTCTCGAGACTCACCCGAATACCCAGTCTACCTAGCCCTCTTATGCTGGCCTCTGTCGTGATGTCTATCTGGATGACGCCCTCTATGCCGGTCCTCTACCACCGTGCATATGTCTGTATCCGAGCAATATCCATACCGGGCTGAAGAGCCACTGCCATGCAGCCATCAATTAAATATCGATCTAGTCCCATCACATAACGGTGCACTCTATCCGCTATCTCAGCTACAATAGTGGGCGCATATCTAGCCAACAAGTCAAACTCAAGGCTATACTCTCGAATGCTCCTGTCATTCTGTCTCAACTGCAAGAATCTATAAACTATAGCTCGTCTCATCTCTGGAGGCAGAAAGTGGCCAAGGAAGGCCTATGTAAACTCAACGCATACAGCTGGAGGAGCACCCTCACCTCTAGATAACTCCCAAGACTCATACCAATTAATCGCTATATCCCGCATCCGATATGAAGCCAACTCAACAGACTCAGTCTCCGAAGCCTTGATCACCCTCAATATATCCTGCATCTGCCGAATAAACTCCTGCGGATCATCCTCGAGCTTTGACCCGAAAAACTCTGGAGGATTACAACTCAAGAAGTCACAAACCCTCAAACTATCAGATATGTTGTCAACTCCAAGTCCTCGTCATGCAGTGCCTCGCCACTAACTGGTCGCGGTGAACTACATCTCTCATGGCTTTGTCCTGCCTGGCGGGAGGCGGAGGCTCAGTCTTTGGAGCCTCGTGAGTGGTGCTGCCTCTGAAATGGAGCCTCTGGAGGTGGCGATCTAGCAGAGCTCGTCGATTGGGGTACAATCTCAGGCATAGACTGGGTACAGGACCTGGTAAATCTCCGGGTCTGACTAGTAGCTCCTGCTACTGATTTTCCCTTCTGGGCGACTGTCTCTTTCTTTGGAGGCATAGCTGGAAACATAATAATACGTCAGAGAGGGATTAATCTAATAACATAGCTCTATCGCACGATCTTAGAGTAAGAATAATAGAAACCAATCCTAAATATCCGGTAGCCTCCTGCGTATAAGTATGGTGCACAACATACTCATACACAAGACTCTACTAGACATGGTCTGTAGATATTCCGAGGATGACTGCTCTGATACCACTAAATGTCACGACCCGACCCGACAGACAGCGAACTGGTGCCCTACCTGGGCACCCTTATATCCACCTGTCACATATAATCACATGAATACCAAAGATAATGTAAACATCGGCAACAAACCTGTCTCCCAAGGAGTTACAACTAATTCATCTAACAAAATAGGCAAGCCGACGAGACTGCCACTGTACATAGAGATGTCCAAAAGGCTCACAACCGTACATACATATACAAAACACATCTACCACCCACAACTGTCTACAGACCTCTAAGAATACGATAATGAAATATGACGGGACAGGGTCCCGTCGTGCCCCTAAATATGTATAAGTCCGAAAAAAGGTTTTGTACCAAAATGACTAAGCTCCGAATCAATGGAGTTCTCCGAACAACTGAACAGGAATCCTAGACTAGATGATCACCAAACTGAGCACATGTACCTGCGAGCATGAACGTAGCACCCCGAGGAAAGGGGGTCAGTACGAAATAATGTACTGAGTATGTAAAACATGAAGTACTGTAAAGAAAATCATCACTGGGAAAAAGATGTCAGGAGACAAGTATAATAATCAAAATACCACTACAACTGTGCCATATAAAAATGAGAGTCAATTGTGCCTTATAAAAATGAGAGTCATATCAAAATCATGAATGCTTGTCCATAGAATCATCATGTCTATATACATATAACGTGTCCCGGCCCTCTAGTGAGGGACTCGATGGAATCATCATAGTCATGGATGTCTGTCCATATAACGTATCCCGGCCCATTCTGGGACTCGGTGAGCTCATCATCATCATGTCTGTCTGTCAATGGAATCATCATATATATACATATAACGTATCCCGACCCATTCAGGGACTCGGTAGAACAATGCAAGGCTGTGCACGAACATGGACCAGCCCGGGACTCGGTGAAATGATATAATCACATCAAGCACGAATAGAGTATCATGAGAAACCATATGCAATTTAAATCATCATTTGACTCTCCATGGAATAAATAAAAGGTACTATCATATCATGTATCATTTTAAATCATCATTTGAAAATTCAAAGGCACTATCAAATCACATATCATTAGGAATTAGGATTCAGTAGAATTATGTACGTCCGCCGTACACTCATTTTATATAAATCATTCCAAAAGAAGAAAGGATAGTTTCACATACCTTATTATCGAACTAACCAACTCTATAACTAATGTTCGTCTTCATTAGCACTCCAATCTATAACAATAGTAATTCGTTCGTCAACTCTATGATTTCTAATATCGAATGACGACTCTCTTTTCTATAGAAATTTGGGCAGAACTTTCCCTATTTATATACATATCCACAACTCATAAACAATGTCAACAATACCAATAACCAAGCACAATTCCAAGATATAACAAAATCAATCCAATTACTATATCTACACCATAGTTATGCATTATTTCTCTTTACCTTCATGTAATACAACAGCCACAATCACCAAGGTGATTTATACACCTATTTCTCATGTTAATCCATCCTCTTAACCCATATTAAATCAGCCCCTAAAATAGTCAATGTACCAACAATAACGAGAATACAAAGTAACACATTTCTACACTTTAATTTCTTTAAGACATGAATTAGTAATTACCACAACGTATATACATGTTCATAACTTATATTTTCAGCATTATAACTTAACCAAAAATAGCCCCTAATACATCACAACAATGTCCAACAATTTGAATGTCACGGTCCACCCATAAAAATCCATAACCTTTCTCATAACTTCCTTAAAATTCAATTTCATATTTCAATACTTTCATATAACCAAATACAACTTTAAATGTCAAGATTTCCTTCAATTTTAACATGCAATTAGTACAATGATAACAATAACAACAATCAAATACAAGGTATACCAAAACAGTCCCCAAAATCGGTAATATCAACTCTTATCGGCTCAACAACATCAACAACAATCACATTCAATCTCTTATTTCCAATTCTTCTTTAACATGAGTTTACCTCTTAACTACAACATCATTTAATCTTTCAAATACTCCATAAAAAGAATAATTCTTACCTTAGTTTTTAGCCCAAAACAGTCCTTAAAAATCGGCATTCACTGCTCCATATTTGCTCAATTTCACCACTTCTTCAACTTACAATGACATGCATGCATTCCTTACGAGTTTAACTCCATCTTACTTGCATGTTTTTCCTCCAACGTTGTCCATCTTCAACACTAAGGTTGCTGGGGCAGTTTCTCTGCCAACAGTGCCGAGACCCACTGTTTTGGGTGTTAATCTTGGCTTAGAAATTTAATAGAAGGAATAACCTTGGAAGAAGGAAATAAAAAACTTCAATTTGGCTATGGGGAAGGGGGTTTTCTGCTGGGAGAAGAGAAGGGATGTAGATGGAAGGTTAGAGTTTTGAAATAAAGTTAATGAGATGAGAGGAAATTCTGCATGTTGGCCAAATGGCATGGGCACAAGTTCCCTAATATTTTGTCCAATTATTCATCCTCTCCACTAAAATTAATCCCATAATTAATTAATCTCCCACATAATCAGTCACATAAAAATCTGAAAATTTCGAAATGTTCAACCAATATAATCAATTCCCATCGTCACACTCGTCGTATTCTAAAATTATTCCGGGATCACATTCTTTGTATACTAATTTCCGGATTAGCATATATAAGTACACTTTATTTCCAATACTCAGTTCTTATTATCTTAATTACGCTCTCTAATCATCGCCTTAAACTTACGAGGTGTAACAATATTGATGATAGAGCGTAACTCCCAAAATAGCCTCGACTAATGATCATCGAAAATGAGATATCGATGATATGATATAAGTCGACATGTGGTCTGCATCATATTCTTGGAGAATGTAGTATGTCTCACCTGCTACTTTAATGGTTACTAGTAATGGACACATGTATACTTTTGGGAAGTATTGATATATCGTGCTGATAAACTATTTGTTATACATGTCTAGAGTGTTATCAGCGTGTGAGAGATAAAAGTCCGTTGACTTGAGGTCAATATGCACCTGGTGTACAGAGTAATGTACTTTGACCATGTCGTAAGCTTAAATTCCTTATAGGATAAGATACAGCTTGTGTTGGTGCATTACGATGTAAACTAAGGTAATAGGATTCATTCCTCAAATTGATATTTGAGAGAACACTCAACTTCTTAGTGATATTAGGTCGACCAAGTCATTGACCAATGTAAGAGACATATTTAGAATATGATCTAGTTGTCGACTAATATAGATGAGATAAAGTGATCAATCCATTTGGATAGACACGTGACAAATTCTAATCTTGATCGAGTATTTCACGAATGAAAGGAATTTATCATCTCATATGTTTGTTGGATTCATGTAAACGTACTTCACATATTGAGATCGTCATACGGCGCAGTCTAGGAGTTTCGTATGGACCTTAATTGGATTAGTGTCGATATGTGAAGGCATATATGGGCACACTATGTCGATTGTCCTTTCGATCTAAGGGTGTGTTGAGAAAATATTAAATATTCGATTTAGAGCCGAGATATTTAAATTGATAATAACTATGAGATAATTTCTATTTGATGGAAATTATTTAATTAATTCAAAATTAGATTTTGGATTTAATTAAACGTGCTGAATATATATTGACGAAACGGGACGTAAAGAGTCGTCGCTAACTAGCCGTCGAGCTTCACCGACGGGCGCGATCCAAATGATCGACCCATCGCACTCGGTTTTTGGGTCAGGCTTGGGGCCCAACCCTAATCCGTTTTGTGACCTAAAATCAACTATACATACAACACTAAACCTTATTATCAATATACTAATTGAAAATTATTTCTAGACTCCGAGTTTAGAAAAGAAATTCTTTCAAACCTCTGCCAAGATTTTTTGGCTTTCTTGACAGAGGAATACACTGCAGCAAGGTGCTTGCAAATCGAAGGGACAACCACGTGTAATCCCTAAGTGAAGACTCCAGATTAAATAACATGTAAGTTTTATTGTGTAAAGTCTTTGTAGGTTTGATTGTCATATAATCATACCAGAATGTATTGTTGGGGTAAGTAAGCAAAAAATTTAAACTTTCGCTGTGTCTTACTTATATGTTTTGAACCCAAGAAAAACCCTACAAAAACAAGTCTCAGTCAAATTAAATTTCATCATGAGACCAAATATCAAATGTCAATTTGGATGGAAAATTGCTTGAAAAATTGGAAATTGCCTTCACAGGAAATTCCCATATAAATGGAACAGCTAGTCTTCTACTAATTAACTAGAACATTTTCAATTCATACAGTCTAGTCTAGACCCTTGAGGAGGATAGTTTTAGAATTCTTTTATTTATTTTAGTCGTATAGGTGCACTTATCAACTTTTGAAAGACCTTAATATGATTTTGGATATATGACGTCAATTCAGGAGAAAATAAGATCCTGAAAATTAAAAGTTAGAGTATCCCTTTGTTCCATTCAGTTCTTGAAATACTCATTTTTTCAGTTTTAATTATTTTTTTTGGGGGGGAAATCGCCAGTTTAGATTAATATGTGAATACTTTGAACCTCATTTGTGTTCGGATTAGATAGTGTCAACAAAAAAATGGGTTGATGTTACTCACAATTAGATTATCAATTAATTGCTAAAATATTACCAAGACACGCCCATCATATCAAAATTAGAACGTACGACGGAATACATGCATAATGAAATTAAGGGATGAACAATCAAACAAGTGTCAAAAGTTGAAAGAAGATGGTTGAAAACATGAGTCGTTGAGAAACGTTTATATTCGAGTTGAAGCTACTTTTTATGCCACTGTGTCAACACCTTCTATATGTCTGCCACATGGAAACGCCCACTAATATTTTTATCACGAGCCTCATTAATTTACTACAAATGAATGAACCATACAGTTAGAATTGTCAACAAATTCATAGGCAAATCTTGTGTTGGTAGGAAGAGATTAAGTGGGCTTCCCAGGAAATGAGGAGCAAGACAGCAAGATCTAATGTCTATGGAATGGTTCTTGCTGGTTGTGTATACATGATATGGAAGGAGAGGAATTTGAGGCACTTTCAAGGCAAGCAGTGGAGTGGACTGATATTGAGAGACTTAGTGCAGGATCTCTTTGGAAGATTAGGACAAAGTGGTGTAATGAATAGACTAGACTATCTGAATAGTTATCCTTAGTAGTTAGTTTATTTGTTTTTAGTAGATGGTAGAAGCAATGGTGCTCTGATAAGCTGAGGCTGATTGTCCAACTATCAGTTTACTTATTTTGATTGTACATATCTCTTTGGTTATGAAAGTTCCTTTAATTACCAAGCTAAAGAATTGTCAAAATGAACTTTATCTGTGAGATGAACCCAACCCAGTACATTACTTGGAATCACTGAACAACCTAATTTAGATCTAGAAAATTCATTGTAATGTGAATTTGAGATGGCTTGCTATTTTACAACCTTATTTTATAGTGATTACTGATTTTTAATAAAAATAACCTAGAGGAAAAGGGAGTAAATAATCTGATTAAACTCGAAACTCCATTGTTGGCACCTATAAGTTCTTTCAGTTTAAAACCATATCTCTAAATACCTCTTCACACACTTTCAATTTACTCAAAGCTTTCTTAAAGCCAACACCGTGACCTACGTACGTAATCGCCCTTGAAATCTCCCATATTCAAAGTAGCGATTTTAGTACTAATATTAGTTTTACCGTGCCACCCAATTTCACGCCCCCCCCTGTATCGTCGATTTATAAAGGACCGAAGAGGCGTGAACCGCGTTCTGACTTTTATTGATTACGAGAACAATCCACATAATTGTTACCAAGAGGACATCCAGTATCTCAACGTATTGACGAAATATACGGGTGAAGACAGGACTTATCCAACGAAACCACCTATTGCAGCGGATGTAGCAAGAGGACTTGTTGAAGTCCAGCCATGTCATAGATCTTGGTGTCCAAGTCCAGCCTATTGCCTTAAAGATCTATTTTGTTATGAAGAGTTTAAAGACGACAATGAAGTGATTGTAACTTATTGTTCACATGCCTTTCATACAAGGTCTCCTGCCATGGTTTAGCAAGAACACATGCCCAACTTGTCGAGCTGTCTATCCTTTAGATTATTCGCCATTTTTGGACCGTCAACGTCGTAAGCTTGTAAAACACAACATGTTGGAGGCTAAAGTTTGAAATATGTGCTGATCTTTATCTTTTTTAAGTTTTCTAGTGTGATTAGTACAATGTTCTTTATTCCTTTTTGGTAGTATCGGTAAACGTGTATGACATAAAATTCCTACCATAATTAGAATATATCTTATATATTATGTAAATATTAGTGATATGTAATTATTGTAAGATTATAATTCCTCTTGTAATTAAGATTAGGATTCCTCTTGTATAAGAGATGCATATTGTACACTATATATATTGATATTAATAAGAAAGACTCTCTAAGGGAGATTATATTTGTACACTATATATAGTGATATATTGTAACCCGAGGAACTTTCATGCGCGAGATAATATGTTGTTGGCTAATGTTAATATGAAAGGGAAGTATTATTTTTATGTGCTAGAAAGCATTCAAAATACTGGCTTTTTAGTTTATTTCAAATTCTCCTACACAGTATCGACAAGGTTTGTACAGCATAATGATATTGTTAAAGTCCCATATCAGAAATGGAATGAGAACATGGACTCGTTATATGGACTTACCCTACAAGTTAACTTTTGAGGTTGAGTTAGGCCCAAGACTCATTCTTTACATGCAGGGCCTTCCCTGGGGCGGTCAAGGCGGCGCCACCGCACAGGGCCCGCCGGCCAGCGGGGCCTCCAGCCTCCGCCCCATAATTTTTATTTTATTATTTGGTTTCAAATATTAAGATATGTATTAAACATGTCTCAAGTCTTATCAGTGAGAGCTGTAGCCTAGTGGTTGAAGGTTTCCTTCAAAAGTCATTATCTTGCGAGAGGTCGCGTGATCTATTCCAGTGAGCAACAAAGTTTTTTTTTTAAAGCACAAAAAATAAATTGGGCCAAAGTTCAGCCCCCGCCCAAAATAAATTTGGGCCCAAATTCCATGTCTCAATCGGCCACACTCACTATTTAAATAAAAAAAACAGCCCCCAAAGTTCAATCCAAGCCCAGCCCCCACCCCCCCCCCCCCTCCCCCCTCCCCCAAAACAAATTCGAGCCCAAGTTTCATGGCCCAATCGTCCACCCTCCATCTTTAAACAAAAAGACAACACCATTCCATCTTCAAACAAAAAAAAAACATTCATTGGGTTCACCACTAATACAATCCAAAAAAAAAAGTTCCCCATTAATTATTGTAGAATCTCAACTTCCAAGTAAAGATTTTTTGGTAAGTTATTGTTTTGAGAATTATTTTGCTCCAATTCACCATTAACATGGATTGATTGCATCAATGTTTATTCCATTTTGCTTAGGGTTTCAAAATTTTCAAATCTCAATATTAAGGGTTCTCAATATAGAAGTGATATATAATAATAAAAATAATACGTAATACCTCCATAAAGTTTTCCAAAGATTTATTCATTTTTAAATGGTTAAACTATGATTATTTGGTTTGGTGCAACTTTCACCATGATATTGCAACAGTGGCACAAAAAAGATCAAAAACAATGTTTCCACAAATTGAATTATTTCCATTTGTTATTATGCTATCTTTTGGTTTTATTAGACCAAGTATTCTAAGTTTGATATTTTGGTATGGTCTTCCAACTGAGCTCATCCAACGACAATATTAAATTATTTGATATTTTTTGTTTGTTTCTTTGTCGTTTGTGTGAAAAAATCTAATTTGAAAGCAACGACCTTTATGACTCAATAATACATTAAATTAATTGTGTTTAGCTTTAGTTTTTACATTACTTTTATTGGTAATGTATTGTATTGAAATTGAAAATATTGAATCGAATATAGTGTTTACTATATATTTATTTGATGTTTTGATCAATAATATTGATTAATTAGTTAATTTTAATTTTTCATGTGAATAAAAAATGACATCTTTTTTTCTCTCGCACCGGGCCCCCTTGTTTACATGGTATCAGAGTCAGACCCATTTCAATTCTTTGTTCGTTGATGCGGGGAGGGGGTTAAGAGTCTCACATCCAAATGAAATGAGAACATGAACTCCTTATATGGACTTGGACAATCATCACCCTACAAGCTAGCTTTTGGGGTTGAGTTAGGCCCAAGATTCATTCTTTACAGATATAAACATTCTTATTCTTGTTGTTTGCTTTTTCTAGTGAATTTGGAACAACCAACTTACGTGAAGATCACTCCCAGCATATGAGATGCAAGCGAATGTGAATGCAAAACTTCATCTGTTAAAACAAGTTCCTATCTTCATATGCAAGGGAATGTTCTACAGCATAAACAAGCTCATGAAGGAGAAGTTAAAAAAAAGAATTTCAATCAAACATGAGATAAAAATAATCCAACTTTTTATCTTATGATTGTTATTCCTTATTCTAGTAACGAAACGACCCTAAATGGAGTATTGTTTTTTAATTTTATTTTATAAAAGCTTTGTTAAATTTTAGTATGTCGATTGGATATAACTTTATTCGCACTTGATTGTATCAAATGATATTAACATAGTGTAACAGCCCGCTTGGTCGTTTTGAGCTTTTTACTCTTTTTTCCCCAAATACTCTTTTCGTAGCTTTATTATGGTATTTTATGACTTGCGGGGATGGTGACGCGATTTCCGAGGCAATTGATATTGGAAATCTTACGAAAAAATACTTGATCACAGACACTATAGGAAGTTCTTGAAAGCTTGAGGCGTGTCCAAGGACGCTGTCCTTAAGGATATTTCACCCGTTATATGTGTATCCCCTGTATTCAACAAGCTATTCTAGTATAAAATTAGAAGCCAAAATCTAACAAAGATTAAACCCATCAAACTATAATATAGTAGATTTTTTTTGTATTGATATATTATCATCTCAACAAAGTGAAGCCAAAAGAAAGTTATATAGGCCACCAAAAATAGGCAGAGGGCAACGTTCAGATATGATCTAAACGATGTTAAGATTCTGTTACAAATCTGATTCATTTAGATTCATTCAGACCATTAAGATGCTTCATAAGAAAAGAAAACAAATGAACTTAATGGACTGAATCTTAATGATTAAGATTCAGACCTTCAAAACAAGTGCACCTAATGTGTTGAATCTGAATTATTAAGATTCAAATGTCCATTAAGTGCAAACAGATGAGGCCTTAGTCGAAGGGTAGGTACATATCCCGAGGGGCTCGGGAGTAATTTGGTCTCTTGGTTGGAAACTAGTTAAGTTTAAAGATTATACTAGAAAACGGTCAACATCGGGTCAAGACGACCCCGATTTGATACTTTTTAACGCGCAAGCTGGTTCATAGCCTATTTTATGACTGAGATTCATATTTGATTTGTGTCCGGAAATTTTTAGATGAGTTTTCGATGTCAAAACCAATTTTGAAACTTAGCTGATTTTTCTGATTTTGCTTTTGCAGGGGTCTTTCTCCACGATCGCGATAGGAGGATTGTTGAGTAACTTCAGTGCATGTCGATACATACTAGAGGAGCAGGGGCGATACATACGATACAACACAAAGAAGGAAAAGAAAGCTTCAAGAACAGAAGAGAAAAGTAGATGATGAAGAAGAGAGGGAAATATCAATTAGTTTCATTATTCAGTGTATCTTTACTATTACATTATGCATGTATATATAGTATACAAATGTAGAGGCTCATTCTTTAACTTATTCTTCTAACTACTCTAACCAACTAACTACCTTTTAACTAATTTTATGACTTCTTTATTCTTTATGTTTTAGATGTATTAGCTTCCTTCAACAACCCCCCTCAAGCTGGGTGCTGAAAATATATTAAGCAACCCAAGTTTGGAGCATAGATAGCATTGTTGATTTTTACTTAGGCCGTTAGTAAGTATATCTACAAGTTGATTAGAGGTATTGATATAATCTGGTTTTATTATGCCTTTTTGAATCTTCTCTCTTATAAAGTGTAGATCAATTTCTATGTGTTTGGTTCTTTCATGAAAGATAGGGTTTGCAGCAATCTGAATTGCAGATTTACTGTTTGTGTATACAGTTACTGGGGTACTGATGCTGATGTTGATGCCAATCCTCAAGCAGACCAAGTATCCAGGTTAACTCTGCCACAGTACTTGCTAGACTTTTATATTCTGATTCAGCCGAGCTCCTTGATATTGTAGATTGTTTCTTGGATTTCCATGAGATCATTGACTCTTCTAATTTCACCAAGTAACCAGTGACTGACTTTCTGGTGTTAGAGCAAGCAGCCCAGTCAGCATCACAGTATGTTGTTATAGTTTCTTGAGGCTTGCTGGATAGAAGTATCCCTTGTCCAGGTTGCATCTTGGCATCTTACTATTCCGAGAGCAACCTTCATGTATGACTTTTTTTATTGTGTAGGACTTGGCTAAGTGTTTGTACACTATAAGCTATATCTGGTCTTGTACCAGTTAAGTAAAGCAGCTTCCCTATTGATATGTACCAATGTTATCCAGTAGTTCATCTTCTGTTTTAGTTTTTCCTTTGTCAGAGTCCTGTTGAAAATGATCATCATATTCTTTTGGAGTAAGTCTCATGTTGCAGTCAATTAGGGTATTACAAGGTTTAGCTGCTGCCAGTCCTAATTCAACAATTAGTTCTAGAGCATACTTCCTTTCATCAATATCACTTTGTCTGACCTTGCAAACTATATGCCCAGAAAGTACCTCAACTCTCCTAGATACTCCATTTTAAAAGCTTGTTGTAGGGCTTGATTTGTCTCATCTATCTGTTCCATATGTTCTCCTGTGATCAACATATCATCTATATATACCAATACCAGAACTATCCCTTTGTTTATTTTCCTTGTAAATAATGAGTGATCATATTATGACTGCTTAAACTCCATTCGAATTAGAGCCTCTGTGAGTTTGAAGTTCCACTGTCTTGGTGCTTGTTTGAGTCCATATAAGGATTTGATCAGTCTACATACTTGTTTTCCCCCATGATTGATAAATCCCTGTAGTAGGTCCATGTATATTTCATCACACAAATCTCGTTGTAAGAAATCATTATAGACATCTATTTGGTGGATGTGCTAGTGTCTGGATGCTGCCATAGACAGTATTGTCCTCACAGTAACCATTTTGACCACTGGAGAAAATGTCTCTTGGTAATCTATTCCTTCTTGTTGACTATATCCTTTTGCAATCAATCTTGCTTTGAGCCTTTCAATATCTCCAGTTTCTTTGTATTTGATCTTGTATACTCATTTGCAACCTATTGTATTCTTCCCTTTTGGTAGTTCTACTATTTCCCATGTATTGTTGTCTTGTAATGCTGTTATTTCTTCCTGTATAGCTTCCACCCACCTAGGATCCTTAGATGCCTCAGCAAAGTTCTTTGATTCTGTGACCTCTGACATGGTGGTGAGATATGCTCTATATTTTGTAGAGATTGGTTCATATGATATATAGTTGGCTATAAGGTAAGTTGTGTTATTTGTTTTATTGGTAATAAAGTCTTTAAGCCAAGTTGGTGGCTGTTTTGCTTTGTCAGATTTTCTGGTAGATATTGTAGTTTTAGCATTTGTTTGTATCTGAGGTACATTTGTATGAGATAGTTGATGTTGTGTGTGTATTATATTATTGTGGACTATTTCTGATATAATTACTTGTTGGAATTGTGATATATGAGTTGTTTCTGATTCTGTTGTTTCAAGATTACCTTCGGAACCATGTAACCTCTGACTTGAGTCTCTTTGACTGCAGTTCTGTATGTGCACATTATTCTTTGTAGCTGGATACATATCAGTTTCTCCATCCACTGTGTTCTGCACAAAGACTCATTTTCCTGGTGTTGTTGTCTTGAAAGGAAAGTCTCCTTCCCTGAAACTTACATCTCTGCTAACAAAAAAAATGTTGTTTTGCAGATTATATAATATGCAGCCTTTATGTATTTCAGAATATCCCATGAAGACACCAGTCTTTACCTTAGGTTGTAACTTATCTAAAATGGTTAAATTTTTAGCATAACATAGGCAACCTAATACTTTTAGATGACCAATAGAAGGTTTTTTCATAAATAATTTGTCATAGGGTGAACTACCTGTGACAGATGAAGGTAGTCTGTTTATCAAGTACACAACAACCTTAATGCACAATCCCCAGAATTTCAAAGGGATGTTGGCTTGGAATCTTAGTGCTCTAGTTACTTCTAGGATGTGCCTATGTTTTCTTTCAGCCACCCCATTCTGGTGAGGTGAATAGGCACATGACCTTTGATGTATAATGCCCAATTTTAAGAAGATATTATTACATACCTCATTGACAAACTCAGTACCATTATCTGTTCTAATAATCTTAACAGTCTTGTTAAATTGAGTTTGTACATAGGCTATAAACTGTTGAAGTACTACACTTACATATGATTTGAACTTAAGTAAGTATATCCAAGTCATCTTTGTAAAGGCATCTAAAATGGTTAAGAAGTATTTATTGCCATTGTGTGTTGATACTTTGTAAGGGCCTCAAACATCCATATGAACAAGATCAAAGCTAAAACAACTTTTATTAGTACTGGCAGGAAATGGAATTCTACATTGCTTGGCACATGGACAAACATTAAAAAAAAATTACAGTCCTGAATATAGTCTCAGTATTAGCTTTTATTATCTTTCTTAGAACAACACTAGAAGTGTGACCAAGTCTCTTATGCCAAAACTCTATTTCTGCAGGTTTGTCTCTACTGTTGGCACTTAATCCTAGCTTGTCTTGTTCATTTGGATGTCTGAATGCAGTATGATTTATTTGTGTATACAACCCATCCTGCACCCTACCAATCTCCTTCACCCTCCCATTGAACAGATCCTGAAATAGGCAAAAGTCAGGGTAGAATATGGCTGCACACTGTAATTCCTTTGTTACCTGTGACACATACATCAAGTTATATTTAAAGTGAGGCAAATAAAACACATTATTCAAAGTACTTCTGTCAGATATCTTAGTAGATCATACGTGAGTAACGTTTACCATCTCTCCATTAGGTAAATGAACTTATTTAGACTGAGAGTTGCACAAACTTGTAGCTTTTGTTAACATAACTATGTCAGATACCATATGGTTTGTGGCTCCAATATCTATAATCCATTTTTTAACAATCGTAGACACAAGTAGTGCTTTGTGTATATTTATACCTGCTGCATTTGTTGAGGACTGAGCAGTAGCTGGTTCTGTTGATGTCTTGGTCATGTTGTGATTCAGTAGCTGCACAATTTGCTCATATTGATCCTTAGAAAACATAGGTGCACCATGTACTGCCCAGTTGGTAGACTCAACATCTGGATGACCAGTTCCCACACCAAATGCCTTGTCATTTATGTCACTTGTCTTGCAATTATTCTCATTCCCACTGTTCCTCAGTAGCATAAACATTATTAGCTGCATATTCCTTTCTTTTGGACTTGAAATTAGGAGGATATCCTACCACCTTGTAACAAGACTCTTTTATATGTCCCTTCATCTTACACACTTCACAAAACAGATTGAAATTTCTCTTATACTTCTGAAAACTAGAACCTGCCTTGCAATACATGGCAGTGGGATCATAGTTATTGAGTCTACTTGGACCAACTCCTAACAAACCAGCTGACTTGGCAGTGACTGATTTCTGAATCTCATCACTAGTTATCATGGAATAGGCTTTATTCACATTTGGCAATGGTGACATTAACAAGATTTGGCTTCTTGCTTGCATATAGTTCTCATTTAATCCCATTAGGAACTGTTATAACTTCTGCCTCTGTAGATATTCGACAAAGTCCTTAGACTTGGGACAGCAGCAACTGAGAGGAGGAACTAGGGATTGGAATTCGACCCATAGTATTTTCAGTTTGGAAAAATATTCAGACACACTAGAGTTGTCTTGTGTTAAAGTAGCTATTTCCCTGTGCAAATCATAAGTTCTAGAGCCATCTACCTTATCAAAACTTTCCCTTAAGTCTTCCCAGATTTCATGAGCAGTATCAGCATATAAAACCCCACTGAGAAGTTATTCAGTGTATTTTATACACTCTTTTGAGTCATTTTTAGTTAGTATTTTACTATTTTTGCGTTTACAATAGTGTTATGTGTGTTTTTCTTTTATTTGTGTCACAACGGTCATAAAGGATAAGATACTACTTTTGAGGATGAAATTGCATAAGAAAAGCCAAAGAAATGAAGCCTAAGAAGTCCATGGCTCCAAGCAGCGCCATGGCGCCAAAATGCAGGGCCATGGCGCTGGAAGTTCAGAGAGCTGCAGGAATTTCGGCGCCATGGCGCCAACCAGCAGTGCCATGACGCTGACGCAGGAAATGGGACAGAAAATTCGACTTTTCAAAGGGCAAAAGGGTCCGAAACGTGATTTTGACATCTATAAGACCTAGGGATTATTCTTAAAGGAGAGAGGATACTTTGGAGGAAAGAATTGGAGGCTACAACACAATATTTGAGACAACTCTTGTTCAAGTTCTTTTCTTTCCTTTGTTTTAATTTCAGTTTATGTTGGATATTGATTTAGTTCTTAGCATAAATGTCTAGCTAATCTCTTTATTAGGGGTTTTCGTCGAATCGCTTGAAACTCTTTCATATAGTTAATACATAGTTATTGATTTCTTCTTCAACATATTAAGATCTATTCAATATTGTTTTGATTGCTTGATAATTAATTGGCCATTAATTGTCATCACTTCTATGATTTCGAATCAAAAGTCTAAAAGGTGAGATTTGAATATGCTGTAATTGTCTAGACATAGGTTAAAATCGTGGACTAAAGTACCCCGTTACTTGTGTAGTATTTAAGGTTATTGTTCTTAATCCTCCTGTGTGGTAAAATCTATAATAGAAATATAGAAGGTTTCTGCACAAGGTTGAGCTCTTGTATGTCCTAACCGGAATATGAAGACAGATTAGTTAACCTGCTATCTTAATAAGAAGGAAAAATTATTAGCATTGCATTAACACGTGAAAAGTGGATAGTTGAGGAGATTGGAAACCCTATTTCCTTGATAACTGTTTAAAACCCAAATTATTGTCAATCTTAGTTTAATTTCTGCACTTAGTTATAATTCTTAGTTTAAAATCTCAAACAAAAGAACGGTTACCAAATAGATACCATAGAATAGATAACTGATACTTGACAAACTAGTCTTTGTGGACGATAAACTCGGTCTTACAGATCTTTATTACTTGAACGATACGTACACTTGCGTAAGCATCTAGAAATATCGCAACAAGTTTTTGGCGCCGTTGCCGGGGACTGACGTATTGTTAATATCGAATTATCTATTTTTATTTCTAATTTAGTTTTTATTTTCTGTTTTTTTTTTATTTTTATTTTAGAAATTTTGCTTTGATCTGTTTTCTTGTTTTTGATCGATCTCAAGAACTTAGTTTATGCGAAATAGGAGAGGAGCAGACACTCTTATCTCTATGAACCCTAAGATTGAAAGATTGTGCAGACAAAACAGAAAGGATAAAAGACTGGCTGATTATTTAGCGATGGAAGATCAGCAAAACAACAATTTGGTGAATGATGAGTTACCGCCTGTCTTAAGACAAGTCCCTGCAGAAATGAGCTTAGGGGAGTATGTGTTTCCTACAATTACAGGGGTGCAGACTTGCATCAGGCTTCCAGATGTTGAAGCCAATAATTTCGAAATCAAACCAGCGATCTTGCACATGGTTCAAGGTTCAGTCCAGTTTGGGGGATTACCGTCTGAAGACCCCCATATGCATCTAGTGAATTTCCTGGAGCTGTGTGCAACCTTTAAATACAATGGTGTTACTGACGATGTCATCGGTTGAGACTCTTCTCATTCTCACTCAGGGATAGAGCAAAGAGATGGTTGAACTCATTACAAGCGAACTCCATCACAACATGGCAAGACTTAGCTCAGAAGTTTCTTGCCAAAATTTTCCCTCCAAGGAAGGCAGCAAAGCTCAGAGGAGAGCTAAATAATTTTTATCAGATGGGGGGAGAGTAACTATATGATGCATGGGAGCGGTTCAAAGGCTTGCAGAGGAAGTGCCGGCATCATGGGATTGAAAAGTGGATGTTAGTCCACATATTTTACAATGGGTTATGTGGTACTACTCGTACCATTATTGATGCTGCAGCAGGAGGAGCATTCATGAGAAAGAGTGTAAATGAGGCACATGATTTGCTAGAAAACATGGCCACAAACAACCACCAGGAGGCAGATGAGAGAGCAACGAATAACGGGAAAGTGGTTGGGGTACATGAGATAGATGTTATCACCGCGTTCACTGCTCATGTGGCTTCTTTGGCGAAACAGTTGCAGCAGAGCACCATGTCCGTTAAGGCTGTCCAGACACTAGTAAGTTGTGAGGTTTGTGTGGGTCCCCATATATTCGATAGATGTCCAACCACAAACCCCAACAATATATCTATGGAGCACGCTCAGTGTCAGACCATAGGAAATTTTCAGAGGCCCTACAATAAAGCATTCTCCAACACATATAATCAGGGGTGGAGAAATCACCCCAAATTTTCATGGAGGAATGACCAAGGACAGTAGCCTCAGTTTCAGGAACAATATCAACAACCTCAGGGACAAATCCAGCAGTAGCAACCCAGGCCACCAGCCCCACAAGAGAATTCAGATGAAATAAAATAAATACAAGCAACACTGGTGACTCTAGCCAAATACCAGACATAGTCTATGAAAGAGACCGCTCAATTCATGGAGGAAACCAGATCCTCACTCTCAACCTTGGAGTCCTCACTCTCAACCGTGGCATCCTCATTTTCATCTTTGTCCAACTCCAAGACTCAATTCATAGCAGAAACCAGGCCATCCATTAGTAACTTGGAGACTCAAATGGGGTAGTTGGCAGAGAAAGTGAATGAGAGACATCAGGGGAAGCTTCCCAGAAATAATTTGGTGAACCAAAGAGAACAGTTCCAGGTAATAAGCTTGCGAAGTGGTAAACAGTTAGAGCAGGTTGCACCCCAGCCAGTGGTTTAAAATGAGAGTGAGTTGGAGAAAGCAGTTGAGGCAGAGAAAGAGGGGGTTACTGATGACCACCCTATTTTAGAGAAGGCTCCACCGACAGTCATGAGGGTATATGTAGACAAAATTCCTTACCCTCAAAGACTGTAGAAGAAGTCTCTGGATAAGCAATTTTCAAATTTTTTAGAAGTGTTCAAAAAGCTGCATATCAATCTTCCGTTCAATGAAGCCTTGGAGCAGATGCCAGCATATATGAAGTTTATGAAGGAAAATCCTCTTTAAAAAGAGGAAGCTGGCAGACTATGAGAAAATAACGCTGACAGAAGAGTGCAGTGCTATCTTGCAGAAGAGACTTTCCTCTAAGTTGAAAGATCCAGGGAGTTTCACCTTACATTGCACCATAGGGAAGGTGACATTCAAGCAAGCCCTGTGTGATTTGAGGGAAAGTGTCAACCTAATTCCCCTCTCTGTATTTAAAAGTATTGGTTTGGGGGAAGCAAGGACAACAACAGTCCACTTGCAGCTAGCTGATCGCTCTATTGTGCACCCTAGAGGAATAATTGAAGATGTGTTGGTAAAAGTGGGCAAATTCATCTTGCATGCTGACTTCCTCATTCTTGATATGGAGGAAGATGAGAAGATACCAATGATCCTTGAGATACCATTCCTAGCCAAAAGAGGGCACTGATTGATGTTGAAAAAAGAGAGTTAAAACTCAGAGTTCAAGGTGAGGAGATGACTTTCAAAGTTTTCAAGCCACCCACTAAACCAAAAGTACATGATATATGTTTTGCTATTGGAGTCATTGAAGGAGCTGTCTCTGCGAAAAGCCTTACAAGTACTGATGCTCGTGGGGTACCATTAAAGAAAAGTGTGGAACCTGAGAGTAAGGCCAAGGAAATGGCGGATGTTAAAAAGAGAATGAACCCTCCTGAAATTAACTCTGTGAAAAAGAAGAGGATGAGGAGGAAGAGAATGGTACTGAGATAGATATGCGGAGGGGATACTCTACCCCCTTGATTGAGTATGAAAACTACGTCCGGCTAAAAGACGTTAAAGACAGCGCTACTTGGGAGGCAACCCAATGTTTTAATTATGTTATTTCAATTGTTTTTTGTTTTAGTTATTTTATTTTGTCTTGAACAGTCTCACGATATTGGTTTCTTGTCTTATGTTTTTGGATGTCAGGTGGTGCTGAAATTCGGAAAATTGAGCACAGCGTCATGATGCAAAAATGCAGGGTCACGGCGCCAGAAGTTCAGAGAGCCCAGATGATGTGCAATTTTAAGAATTTCATCCCAGACCTCCGTTATGACCGTTGTGCTGTGTAAGTAAGTTGTCTCTTTATTTTTAATCTTCACACATTGAGGACAATGTGTCA
The DNA here is from genome assembly GCA_029844215.1 of Przewalskia tangutica. NCBI lineage: Eukaryota > Viridiplantae > Streptophyta > Magnoliopsida > Solanales > Solanaceae > Przewalskia > Przewalskia tangutica. Next base: position 74,738,183 of record CM056732.1, read on the forward strand.
ATTAAGTTTGGGGGGGGGGGGGTCTTACTTTGTTTTATTATTTGTTTTGAGTCTTTTTGTTGTGTTTTTGTTTGTTTTATGCGTTTTTGTGAGTCTATTTTTTTTATGGATCATGTATGTTGTAGTTGCTAAAGATACTGAGTGGATTAATTGGAATAATGTAATGGAATTAAAAGCTAAAATATGTGTGCTTAAGTTAGATATGTCAAAAATTCATGACATCTAATTATTTGAGATATTTGTGCTTAGCCTATGCGTTGTCAATTATAGAAAGAAAGGTTGAAAATGTCTAGAAAATCTGTTTGTTTGTTATTTGAGGCGAAATAGTTAAGATGTACATGTTTAGGGAGATGATTCAAACATTCTTTGATAGCCCTTCTGACAATTCATTATCTACTATGACATAAATTGTATCACTAGTCAGCCCCTTTGATCCTAAAATAATATTTTTCTTTGACACCCTATGATTCCCTAGTTGTGCCATAAGTAAAACAATTGAAAACTCTTGGGATGAAAAGTGTTGAAAAAGAAATAAAAGAGAGTACAAATTTGATGCACCTCAATGAAAAATATGCAAAAATCTAAGTTTTGGGGTGCTTATTATGTATAATGTGTCTCATTCTCTCAAAATAAAAGAGAGGAGAAAATAGGTATGAGACTTAAAAGAAAGTAAAAAAGAAGGAAAAAAAATTGAATGAAAAATGTTTATGGTACGTAATTGAGCCTAAATGCCTACTTTTACCTATCTCTGCCTAAGCCTACATTACAACCCTTGAAAGTCCTGATGATCTTTAGTGTGTATATCTATGATTAGTGGAGAATAACAAGTAAACATGTCTATAGAATTTGGAAAAGATGGAATGAAATTAATATGCAAAGGTTAGGTGTTTGTATTTCCAGTAATGATGATCTAATTGAATTTGCGAAATATCTAACTTGAAATTCTATATTGCTAAATATTCATGCTATGCATGTTCTAACATATTATCCCAGTTTTCATCTATGATTTTGAGGAAGCATTGCTATAACTACTTGATCCAGTTCATTGAGTCTTTTATTTGATTTTGTTTTTGTTTTTGTTTGTTTAATGTTTTACTCGAGGGCGAGTAAAGTGTAAGTTTGAGGGTGTTTGTTGAGTGCATTTTATACACTCTTTTTAGTCCTTTTTAATTAGTATTTTACTCTTTTATTTTGCGTTTAGTATAGTTTTAGGTGTGTTTTTCTTTCGTTTGTGTCACATCGATCATAAAGGAGAAGATATTACTTTTGAGGATGAAATTTCACAAGAAAAGCCCAAGAAATGAAGCCTAAGAAGTCCAGAGCGCCAAGCAGCGCCAAAATGCAGGGCCATGGCGCTGGAAGTTCAGAGAGCTGCAGGAATTTCGGCGCCATGGCGCTGACGCGGGAACTGGGACAGAAAATTTGACTTTTCAAAGGGCAAAAGGGCCTGAAATGTGATTTTGACATCTATAAGACCTATGGATTATTCTTAAAGGAGAGAGGATACTTTGGAGGCAAGAATTTGAGGCTACAACACAAGATTGGAGACAACTCTTGTTCAAGTTCTTTTCTTTTCTTTGTTTTTATTTCAGTTTATGTTGGATATTGATTTAGTTCTTAGCATAAATGTCTAGGAGCTAATCTCTTTATTAGGGTTTTCCATCGAATCACTTGAAACTCTTTCATATAGTTAACACATAGTTATTGATTTCTTCTTCAGCATATTAAGATCTATTCAATATTTTTTTGATTGCTTGATAATTAATTGACCATTAATTGTCATCACTTATATGATTTCGAATCAAAAGTCTGAAAGGTGAGATTTGAATATGCTGTAATTGTCTAGACATATGTTAAAATCGTGGACTAAAGTACCTCGATACTTATGTAGTATTTAAGGTTATTGTTCTTAATCCTCCTGTGTGGTAAAATCTATCATAGAAATATAGAAGGTTATAAGGTTGAGCTCTTGTATGTCCTAACCGGAATATGAAGACATATTAGTTAACCTGCTATCTTAATAAGAAGGAAAAATCATTAGCATTGCATTAACATGTGAAAGAGTGGATAGTTGGGAAGATTGAAAGCCATATTTCCTTCATAACTGTTTAAAACCCAAAGTATTTTCAATCTTAGTTTAATTTTTGCACTTAGTTATAATTCTTAGTTTAAAATCTCAAACAAAAGAACGGTTACCAAATAGATACCATATAATAGATAACTGGTACTTGACAAACCAGTATCTGTGGACGATAAACTCGGTCTTACAGATCTTTATTACTTGAACGATACGTACACTTGCGTAAGCATCTAGAAATATCGCAACAAAAGTTCATTAGAGACATAATTCATCATCCATGCTTGCACTACTGCATTCACTCTATCCCATTGATCCCACAATTCTTCTTCATAGTTTTTCTTTTTGCACTTTCCATTTATAAAACCAATCTTGTTTCTGCCTAATAAAGAAATCTTCACTGATTTACTCCAAAGAGTATAGTTTTCATATCCAAAGAGTTGAAAAGAAATTAAAGAAACTCCACTTACATCAGACGACTGTAAGAACATTGGCCGATTATGGTCTAAAATAGTGATGATTGTAGAGATTCTTGCATTCTCTCTTGGTGGCAATTGTGTGTTATCAATGTTCACATTAGAAGGAGAAGATGTTTCATCACCCATTGTACAAGATTGTATAGTTTAACAAAGAGTTCACAGAGTTTAGAAAGAAATCAATAGAATGTATAAGGAAAATTTTGTATGTCTGCACTTTGCAGTTCAGGCTAATTTTTTGATAATGCCTTGTATATCAATATCAGACTAGTATCCAGACAAAAAGAGAGGAAGAAGAAGACAGAAAGAACATAAAGATCACAGAATAACCAGAATCAGAAAAACTTAAGAACATAAATACAGATTTCAGAAGTAAACTTCACCAGAAACTTGTTGGAGATTGTTAGAAAGATTGCGGAATTGCAAATTGTGATCTTGTATTTGATACCATGTTGAGTAACTTCAGTGCATGTCGATACATACTAGAGGAGCAGGGACGATACATACGAGACAACATAAAGAAGGAAAATAAAGCTTCAAGAACAGAAGAGAAAAGTAGATGATGAAGAAGAGAGGGAAGTATCAATTAGTTTCATTATTAGTGTATCTTTACTATTACATTATGCATGTATATATAGTATACATATGTAGAGGATCCTTCTTCAACTTCTTCTTCTAACTACTCTAACCAACTAACTACCTTTTAACTAATTTTCTAACTTCTTTATTCTTTATGTTTTAGATGTATTAGCTTCCTTCAACAAGGATTGCGATGCCCTAGGTAGTCTTCAAATTCTCCCGCGAATAGTCAAAATCTTAGGGGATGACATCTCTAAATACCTCTTCACACAATTTCAATTTACACAAGCGTTCTTAAAGCCACCAGTACGGCCTAATACATGTGTAATCGCCCATGAAATTTCCCACATTCGGTATATCGAGTTTGAAACTACTATTAGTTTTAACATGCGGCCCAATATCACATCTCCCCCTTTACCCTCATATCCTTGGTTTAAAAAAGACTTGAATGATGTGGCACATGGTGTGGGTAATATTGATTTTGTGAATGATCCACACAATTATTACCGCGGAGACTGTTGTAGAATATTCAAAATAATACAATAGAGTAACGTTATGCAAGAAAAACTTAATAAACAAAAGAGAGAATTCAATGGAAAACACGTGAACGAATATGCAAGACACTTCCAGGAAACTATATTTAGGATAGTGATTTTTTCCACACTGTGCAAGTGGTTATCAAAAAATTCCATCCCCAGGATACATACTCCCAAAATCAAAATTGCACTATTTGATTCTTTTACCATACAAATTCAACCCAAATGAATGAAGGATTTGTCGGAAGATGGAGTAGAATATTAATGGAGGAATATCATTGTTAAATAAGAGTCAATATGTTTTAATTTGTAACCAGGAATGTAAGATGATATCAATCTCTCTTGGGGAGTCTTTCATTAATATCAAAGTATATATAGAGTACAATGTTCATCCCTTATACAATAGGAATCCTAAGCCTATACAAAAGAGGAATCCTAGTCTTACCATAATTATATTTACACAATATATGAAAATATTCTAATTATGGGTAGGGAATATATTATTTCATATATTTACACGTTTACACACCCCCTTAGTCGGAGCGGAAGGAGGCCGGACGCTGAGACTGGATCTAAAGTCAAGAAACAACTGTCTGAGAAGTCATTTGGTAAATATGTCTGCATACTGATAGGATGATGGAACATGTAACACTCTGACATGGCCTAAAGCAACTTTCTCACGAACAAAGTGTAGGTCTATCTCAATGTGCTTGGTTCGCTGATGCTGAACCATATTATGAGACAAATAGATGACAGAGATGTTATCACAGTACACAATAGATGCCTGACGCAAAGGACACTGAAGTTCTAACAGTAAGTTCCTGAGCCAACAAATCTCAGCTACTACATTTGTAACGCCTCTGTACTCAGCCTCGGCATTGGATCTAGATAGGGTAGTCTGTCGCTTGGCAGACCAAGAAATCAGATTATTCCCTAAGAAAACACAAAAGCCTGAGGTGGAGTGTCGCGTTTCCGGACACCCTACCCAATCTGCATCCGTATATGAGAGCAACCTGTTTGGCGCAGAGGGGTATAGGTTCAAACCATAATCAAGAGTGCCCTTAATGTATCGAATGATACACTTAAGAGCAGTGAAGTGAGACTCCCTGGGGGCATGCATGAATAAGTGTCACGACCCGACCCCGGGCCCGCGACTGGTGCCCTACCTGGGCACCCTTACAGGTATACATCAGAGATAATCAGCGGAACATACATGAAACTTATAAAATAAAACAACAGAAATAAAACAATAGGTTAGCCGATAGGGCTACCTTCCTGGACATACATATACAACCGAAGCAGTTGCCTCCTTTCCTTTACAAACTGACCCACAATATGTGACTACAGACCTCTAAGAGTTTTAACATAACAATAGTGGCGGGACAGGGCCCCGCCATACCCCTGAATATACATGAATCTACAACCTCAGGGGAAACCGTACCAAGAGATAAGCCTCCGGAGTAAATGGAGCTTTTTCCCAAAAACTGAACCGAGATCCTAAGAGCAAGGATCACCAACATGTGTACCTAATACCTGCGGGCATGAACGCAGCCCCGAAGAAATCGATTCTAACAGTACCGAATATGGAACGGAAATAAGGTACAGTAAACAAATCATATCTGTATAAAAGCATGACAGAGGTAAGTATTAAAAGGGTAAATACCTGAACCTACCATGTCATTACCATCTCGTGAACTTAATCGTACCTTATAATCTTTTCCCATTTTTCAATAAACGTTATAGTCACTTTCTTACGTACATACTTTGGAAAATCATCAAGTTCATTACCATATAACTTACTTACCTTACCTAACATAATCTGGCCCTTTATGGAGGGACGCCTATACTGCCCGGCCCAATCTGGGACGCGATAAAGTCACATAAGTCTGCCCATAGAGGTATACTTCCCGGCCCATTCCTGGAATGCGATAATGTCATATGGCTCGCCCATAAAGGTATCTTGCCGGCCCATTCTCGGGGCGCGATAATGTCATATAGTCGCCCATAAGGTATCTTGCGGCCCATTCCTGGGACGCGATAATGTCATATAGTCGCCATAAAGGTATCTTGCCGGCCCATTCTCGACGCGATAATGTCATATAGTCTGCCCGTAAAGGTATCTTGCCGGCCCATTCTCGAGCGCGATAATTTCATAAAGTCTGCCCATAAATGTATACTGCCCGGCCCATTCCTGGGACGCGATAATGTCATATAGTCTGCCCATAAAGGTATCTTGCGGCCCATTCACGGGACGCGATAATGTCATATAGTGCGCCCATAAATGTATATCGCTTGCGGCCCATTCTCGGGGCGATAATGTCATATAGTCTGCCCATAAAGGTATACTGCCCGACCCATTCCTGGGATGCGATAATGTCATATAGTCTGCCCATAAAGGTATACTGCCCGACCCATTCCTGGGACGCGATAATGTCATATAGTCTGCCCATAAAGGTATACTGCCCGACCCATTCCTGGGACGCGATAATGTCATATAAAATCCGGGAATTTAACCCAACGTACTACGCACCTCTACTCCTTTAGAATGACTCTTTTTCAAATAAAACTTCCAAGATACTAATAACCGTAGTATCAAGTCATATCTACTTTTCAAGACAAGTCACAATACCTTTTAGAAATACATTTACAGGCTTCTAAATCAAGTGACTTCTTTCTTAAAAACCTTAAGCAATTGGTACCTTTAAAACAATTTGCCCTTCTTTATTTCAAGTCATTCTTTGTTTATATTACTAGAGAAAACCATTCTCTTAACCTTCCATAAAGTTATTATAACCAACTTCCCATAAAGCCGTTATACTAACTTTATGCCTTAGACTAATTCATTCTTTTTTTTTATAACCAAGAGACTTATACTTTCAAATCAAGTGACATAACTTTTAAAACACTTCAAGTCTCTTAACTTTAGAAATCAAGTTTCTTAACCTTTTAAGAATTCAAGGTTCAAGGTCTTAAAAACTTCATACGTAAACTCTTTTAAATTAACATATACTTTGGTGCGTTGTGAATAAGTTATACTTATTTATAACGATCTTATTCAAGTAGCCATGATCTAGAAAATGTAATACAATTTTATCTTATCTTAGTTTCTATGCAAATGGAGAATTCTACTCATTTTAATATAATCAATTGTCATTACATTTTCCTTTATTAACGCTGCAATGGCTTGTTAGATACTTATTCTCATTTGTGCCGTAAAATTAGCCAAGTCAACTTGGCTCCAAATACCTCCTAACGACTCTTACCAACATCCCCCATAAGACTTGGTAAGAACTTAGGATAACCTAGACATAACCTTTACATAGAGTAAATCACATACCTACCTCTTAACTTCTAAGAGTAGAAGGGAACATGAAATATTACCACATGCATATTCCATACATAGAATCATGCCAAAAGAAGGAAGAGGTTCACATACCTCGCGACGATTATCGACAAGTAGCAAAATGCTCCAAAGTACTTCAACCTTGATAGCTATTCCATCCTTCAAGTAGAATACGCTATACTTAGTACTTCAACCTATAATGGCCATAATACGTCCATTAACTTCTTACTTCAGACGTAGAATATTATAAGTGCAAAGTCACTAAATTCTATGGAAAATCGGACAACACTTCCTTTGTTTCTACATACTTTACCACCTTTTTCAAGGCCAAATTCAATAACCAAACACGGCACATTTAAGGCTCAACAATGTAGTTATCAATAGGGGATTACACGCCTACTAGACGTGTAAAATTCCGCCCCACAATTGATATCAAACTAGTACAACTACAAGTGTAAATTCGGCAACTTGAGACACAACCACACCAATTCTTATCCAATTCCCTTTTCAATCCAAATTGTTTAGTATAACATGATATCAAGTCGCAATCGATTATAACTACCACAATCTTCAAGTACGTAACATGCGACGATTCTAATTAACGACCAAATTGTAATCCAACTTCAAATGGCTTATATGTCATTTCGGATTTAGGCTACAACAATCCATATCACTTATAAATCCCCAACACATATACTTCATGCTAGTAAAAATGTAAGGCTAACAACAATATATAATCTTGTAACACTTTAAGAGAACAAGATTGTTACCTCAACGAGTCTTAATCCAACTTCAAATCCAAAGTCTCTCCTTAGCAACTTAGAGCCTCTTCTTGACACTTCAATCCGCCACTTGAGACCCTTAGAATATCACAAACAACTTCCCTTTAATCTTCCAATCAAAACCTAGGAAAGCAACTAGGTTTTCACCTTGCGACTAATACGAAAACAATCTTTTTCCGGGATCTTTCTATTGAGATACCCTTAAAATACCCTCATGAACCTTGGTTTAAAGTGTGGAGCTTATTGGACAACAAACAAATTTTTTTTCTTTCTTGGACAAGGTGAACCCGAGAGCATCCTTGGTTGTTCATCCAATTTCTTGAAATTTTTCTAAGTATAGAAAGCTTGTCTCACTACTAGTATCCTTATATAGCAACATGGAGGGCTAAGATTAATACATATGTGTGGTTTGGATGCATCTCTTTTAAATATCAAGCTAAGTGGTCCCATTGACCAAGTCAATATTATCAAGCTCTACTACTTGCAAGACTTGTCATCTTAAAAATGGTCAAATGACCCCTATACCCATGTTGATTTTCGTCCAAGCTCACTTAAGGGGGTGACACGTGTCGCCCTCCCATTTGTCACAATATTTCGTTTTCCGACAATTTCATAATTCCGATAAATTTTTACAAGTCTCTAATCTTATCATTTCTGAGTTCTTACGTACGTTCTTAAAACATGTCCTGAAATTACGGGGTGTAACAATAAGCATACCTGCTGAACAGCATAAGCAACATATGGCCTGGTAAATGTGAGATACTGAAGTGCACCTGCAAGGCTCTTATACAGAGTAGGATCGGAGACTAGAGCACTATCCATAACACTGAGCTTAGATTTCGAATCGACTGGAGTAGACATAACTTTGCAATTCGCCATCTTAGCCATGTACACTATCTCCTATGCATACTTATGTTGACACAAGAAATTGTGATTGGCAGACTTGGTCACTGATATCCCCAAGAAATAACTCAGCTTTCCCGAATTAGTCATTGCAAATTCGGACTTAAGCAAGACAATAATTTCATTTTTCAATCTATCTGAGGAGGCAGTCAGAACAATATCATCCACATATAGTAATAAGTAAGCAGTGCTACTACCTCGATGAAAAATGAAGAGTGATGTATCACTTTTGCTGCATACAAACCCAATATGCAAGATATACCTGGCAAAACGATCATACCACGCACGGGGGGCCTGTTTCAGGCCATATAGTGACTTACGGAGACGACACACATAGTGAGGAACTGCTGGATGGGTGAACCCATACGGCTGATGCATGTAGACTATTTATCTCAGGTCCACATGTAAGAATGCATTCTTCACATCAAGTTGATGGATCGGCCAGTGTTTGCCCATGGAAATGCTCAAAACTGTGCGAATGGTAGCCGGTTTGATAATCAGGTTGAAGGTCTCTCCACAATCAATGCCCTCCTGCTGATTTGTGCCATTAGCCACAAGACGGGCCTTATACCTCTCAAGATCCCCATTGTCTCTGAACTTGTGACGAAAAAGCCACATACAACGAATTACATTCACTCCCTCAGGTCTAGGTACTAGATCCCACGTGTGCTATTTAGTAAAATTATTGAATTCCTCATACATAGCTGCATTCCAATTAGAGTCTTGTTTGGCTAATTTTGGGTTCTTTGGAAGTGGAGAGATGGTTTGGGCAGACAAGTTGAAATGGACTTTGGATTTGAAGATTATATGCTTTGAATGAGTTTCCATTGGATGAGTAGGGACAGTGGGTGGCTGAGTGGGGTCTGAGAAGGGGGGTAAAGTCGGACAGAGAGAGGGTGGGGGAGAAGTCGTCGAAGGCGCCGCAGTGCCGGAAGCAGGGCAGACAGTCTTATCTGGACTTTTGGTGCCGCGGCTCCTCTGTGCAGGGCCGCGGTGCCAACTCACAGAAATTTTAGCACCCAGTCGCCTCGGTCGAGGCCCGTGGCGAGGGGCGGAAGAAACGAGTTGTTCGAGGAGGATGAGAGAGATGACATGCTCGTCAAGGAATGAGTAATCCGGTTTTTGGAATTTTGAAGATTCGAAAACGGGAATTGTTACACCCCGTAGTTCCAACACAAGAATAAGAGAACGTACGTAAGACGATAAGGGTTAAATCGTGAAACGATAGAAGATGCGCTTTTTCCTTAAAAGAAATCTCGGAACCCGTGAAGGAAAAGTGTTTAGTAATGAGAATTGAGTTCTCAAATTTGGGATTTGGACTTTTTGGAAAATATTAGAATTATGGATTTTTAAATCCGAAATTGGTCACGTGGGGCCCACGGGAAAAAAATACTGTTTTGTGGGGCCAACTATATTTTTTCGAGATTTTGGCCAATATAGATGTTTATGGGAGATGAAAATATTTTGGACGAATCGGAGGGTGACACGTGGCACACCCCACCCCCCACTTGTCTCGGTTGACTATTTGACTTTAGATATTTATTGAAGTAGGACAAGTGGACAAGGGTCCCACATCCACTTGTCCATACACTTGTTATGATCTCACCCTTTGAGATATTTATATATACATAAGAGGCTTGCAAGACTTGTCTCTACACTTAAACCATATTTCTTCATCTTTGTTTTTCTTCCTTTGAGCTCAAGAACAAGAACACCTAGTGTTGATTAGTTCATTTCATCCTAGATTAAGCTCCTAAACCAAGTGATATGCCTAGATTAATATCCCAACTTTGGAAAGCATTGTTGGCCGAGATTGGGGTGAGAAAAACCCTAGGTTCCGTCGACCTTTTGGAAGAGAAATATAAAGTGAAGATGTGTATAAGTTCATAGGGGTCACGTATATGCGATTGGAACTTGAAAAAGTGGAGCGAAACGAAAACTGCGGACCAAAGTATAGCGTTCTGCCCGGGACATTTTTAAGGCTAAAAATGAGGTAATAATTCTTCTTTTTCCGTAGTAATTGGATATTACTCATTGTTATATTATATGGATGAACTTTCATTAAGGAAGATATGGAAAATAAGGTGTGTATGCCCTACTTTGGGTGAGTGGTCCGAAACTAGTTTTTTCGGGCCATGTGATTCGTTGATTTTTATTGTCGTCATCTACACTTGTCGCATGTTATATAATGAAGGAAATATAGTTGATAAATTGATATAACTTATATAACATGTTGGAACTTGATTTGGAGTAAAAAGGAATTAAGGAAAATGGATTTGGATTTAAAGTGATGTTGGCCGAGAATGGCCCTAAAAATGTTGGTATATTATGGACTGTTTTGTTTAGATTATGGGGCAGAATTTTACACGTCCAGTTAGGCGTGTAATCTCCTTTGGCTAACTGTTGGTTGCGCCTTAAATGTGGCTTGTTGGTTATGGAAATACGGACCTTGGAAAAAGTGGAAAAGTACGTAGAAACAAAGGAAGTGCTGCCCAAATTTCTGTAGAATTAGAGGGCATTATTTGGTATAAGTCTTATACTAGAAAGTAAGATATTGAAAGAAGTACTATGGCCATTTTTAGGTTGAAGTACTACGTGTAGCATGGTCTACTTGGCTTAAGGAATAGCCGATGGAGTTGAAGTACTTGGAGCGTTTTGCTACGTGTCGAAATGGTTAGTCGTCGCGAGGTATGTGGACTTTCTCTTCTCTAAGACATGAGTATTTTTATGGTATACTTGCCTTGTTGTTAGGAGTATACATGATTTGTTATTTGAGTATACTTCCTTATTGTTGGGAGTATATACATGACTTGTTGTTTGAAGTATACTTGCCTTGTTGTTAGGAGTATACATGATTTGTTATTTGAGTATACTTCCTTGTTGTTGGGAGTATATACATGACTTGTTGTTTGAAGTATACTTGCCTTGTTATTTGGAGTATACGTGACTTGCCTTCTTGAAGTACTTGCCTTGTAATTAGGAAGTATTCACGTGATAGATTTAAGGCTAAAAACATGTCTAGAATATTCCTAAGTTCTTACCAAGTCTTATGGGGGATGTTGGTAAGAGTCGTTAGGAAGTAGTGGAGTCTAGTTGACTTTGCTAAGTTACTACATTAATGAATATTTATTTTGAAAGATTATGAGACTTTGATTTAAAGTTATGAGACTTGATTTTCAAAGTTAGGAGATTTGATTCCTTTAAAGATTATGAGACTTTGATTTAAAGTTATGAGACTTGATTTTCAAAGTTATGGGATTTAATTCCTTTAAAGATTATGAGACTTTGATTTAAAGTTATGAGACTAGACTTTCAAAGTTATGATATTTGATTTCCTTAAAGGTTATGGGGCTTGATTTTAAGAGCCTTGAATTACTTAAAACATAAGTGTTATAATAGTTTTATGGGAAGTTAGTTATAACTACTTGAGGAGGATAAAAGAACGGTTTACTTACTTGATTTTAAAGGTCGTGTAATGATTTTCTGAAGGTGTAGTAATTTGGTTTGATAAGTAAACGTGCCTTGATACTACGTGTATTAGTATCGTGTGGTTTTTATGTAAAAAGATTTTTTTAAGAGAATTGAAGTATGTAGTACTTTGGGGTTAAAACCCGGATTGTTGGCATAAAATGAAAATCTAAGAGTATGTTAAACTTGCCTATGCTAGTTGTGATAACCTTTGTTATACAAGTGTTGTATTTCTATGCTACCGCGTCTCTCGATGGAGGGTCGGTTATCTTGTTATTTACTTGAACATACTGACACGTTGGGTGGCCCACGGGTATGCTTCAATTGTTATTGTTATGCCATGGACTAGCTCTCCATGAGGTGACCTGAGCAGATCGTAGCTAGCCCCGTACTTGCCGATCGATTCTTGATGTAAATTTGGATCGTAGTTGCCTTTCGTACTTGCCCCGATCAGTTCTTTATCGTGTTATTTACTTGGACATACTGACACGTTGGGAGGCCCACGGGTATGCTTCCATTGTTATTGTTAATGCCATGGACTAGCTCTCCATGAGGTTGATAACGCAGGCAGGATCTGGTAGCTAGCCCGCGTACTTTCCCAGGTCAGTTGCTGATGCAGGCTGGATCTGGTAGTTGGCTTTCGTACTTGCCCCGGTCAGTTTTATAGCTTAGTTTGGTATGGTAGGCTCTGGTAGATGGCTTCCGTACTTGCCCCAGTCATATCTCGTGGCGGCAGGCTGGATCTGGTAGATGGCTTTCGTACTTGCCCCGGTCAGTTGATGATGCATGTTGGATCTGGTAGCTATGTCTTCGTACTTGCCCCGGTCAGTTTTATGATGCAGGCTGGATCTGGTGGTTGGCTTTCCTACTTGGCCCGTACGGTTTTTATGACACATGTGGGACCTGGTGTTCATGTATACATATTGGTGTTATATTATATCATGGACTGCCGGCAGTGAGGAAGGAATTCCACGGGCATGATTGATATTAGGGGCGTGAGACCCATGGTTATATTTGAGTAATGATTTTGAGGGCATGCGTCCCTGACTTGGCATGACTGCTTATATATTGTGAAATGGTCTTTTAAAAGATGAAGTTGATTTTCATTACTCTTATTGATTAATTTGGTTATCATACTTGTTCCTGCTTTGTATTTGGACTGTGTGATATTATATTCTTGAAAAGGCACAGTCGACTCTTGGAGTTGTTATAGTCTGATGATCTGATATGCGATTGGCTTTACGTTATGTGACACGGTAGGATCTGGTATTTGATTTTCTATACTTGCCCCTGTCATTCTTGTACACATCCATGATTTTATTACTGTACTTTATTTCAGTTCCATACTTCGTACATGTTGTACTGACCTCCTTCGGGGGGTTGCGTTCATGTCCGCAGGTCTAGGTACTCAGTTGTGGATCCGTGAGCTTAGGATCCTTGTTCAGCATTTTGGGATAGCTCCAATGTGCTGGAGCTTGTCATTATGGATAGGTATATTCAGAGGTACGACGGGGCCTTGTCCCGTCACAGTTGTTGTCAAAATCTTATAGGTCTGTATTCATATATGGACTGGACTGACTAGAGTTGTATTACATCGTTGTACAGTGTAGACCCAGTTGGGTTTGGTATATATATATACGGCAGCCTTATCGGCCTTGCCTTTGCTTTAAGAAAAAAAATGAGTGTTATTATCTTCCGCGTGTTACTCATGTTGTGTGTATAAAAGGGTGCCCAGCTAGGGTACCAGTCGCGGGCCCGGGGTTCGGGGCGTGATAGAGTGGTATCAGAGCAGTTAGTCCTCGGAATGTCTACAGGATCGTGTCTAGTAGAGTCTTGGGTATGGGTATGTGTGCACCATACTTATACACAGGAGGCTACATGATATTTAGGATTGGTTTCTATTCTTCTTACTCTAAGGTCGTGCGATAGAGCTATGTTGTTAGGATGGTCTTTCCACTGCGATTATTGTGATTGCGACTTTGAGAAAGCGACGATGGCCATGTGATTATATGGATTGCGTATCCAGGTTGGTAAAATTATCGTATAAAGGGTATGTTGATGAGGTATATTTGTACGAGCATATTTATTTGGAGCTATGTGTGTTTCCTAGAATGATTATGAATTACCATGAGTTGGTTAAGCCTTAGTAAATTCTTGGAAGGTGTGAAACAGTTATTGAATCCACACCTAGGCTTTATATATGTACTGATTTGGAATATCAGGAGATAATGAATTGAATAAGATGGTGATAGACTCTTGGTAGAGTAGGTTCAAGTGAATTAATGACATACCCGGTTGATAGGATAAGCTATGATTATAGGCTTAAGTGTCATATACGAATGATATTCATATGGAGTTAATAGAGTTGTTGTGAGTAAGACAATAAGAATTTGAGATATTAAGAAGCTACATTTCCTGTATTGTGGGGATTGATAATGTAGGCTCAGGATATAGAAAGATGGTGAACCTTAGAATATTGATAACCGTTGAATCCTTAGATACAAGGTCATCTTGAGTAAAAGATTTTACGGTTGATCTAGGTCGAAGTACATAGTATATGTGGAGTATATTAGTGTGATAATTCCATGAGTTGTGTGAAATGAAAGTGGGTAGTTAAGCTAAGAAGACCACTAGACTTTCATGACTTGAATAGTGAGATTTGTTCTGGACCAGGAAGGAGAATTTAGTGCGACAATGGGTCGGGTTGAGGACCAATCATGGGTCAACCCGCAAACCGGAATGGAGTGGGGTCAGTTTGAGGTGTTCCCGCTAGGTGATAGGGTCACGAGGGTGCAAGACCCAAGTCTGGTTAATCATTGTACTGGTTTGTGGATGCGTTCCACCAGAACTGGGTCGGGAAGGCCGATGATGGCCTTAAAGGATATTGAAGCTAGTTTAATGACCAAGTTTGAGGGTAGTAACTTTGAGGTTTTGAGAAATGAAGCAATGACTGAAATGTGGTACGTGTACTAGAAAGAGTTCGGTTGTACGAGGAGAGTACGACGAGTAAGAAAAGAAGTGAACATGTTTTAAAAGAAAGGAAGTGATTATATATGTGAAGTGAAGGTGCGAAGAGAGTATCCTTTTAGGCCATGCATGGGAGTTAATAGTGATGTTATACACTTTAGATGTGATTCCTCGTTGGCTTGGATTTATGTTTATGCGCGTGTGTTATATTGTGGCCATTTATGGCATAATTGGTTTTGTGATTATAGTAGTGAAGACTATACCGGTGCAAGTATTGTTGGAGGTTAGAAGGAACATTCGGGACGAATGTTTCTAAGGGGGGGAGAATGTTACACTCCGTAGTTCCAACACAAGAATAAGAGAACGTACGTAAGACGATAAGGGTTAAATCGTGAAACGATAGAAGATGCGCTTTTTCCTTAAAAGAAATCTCGGAACCCGTGAAGGAAAAGTATTTAGTAATGAGAATTGAGTTCTCAAATTTGGGATTTGGACTTTTTGGAATATATTAGAATTATGGATTTTTAAATCCGAAATCGGTCACGTGGGGCCCACGGAAAAAATTACGGTTTTGTGGGGCCCACAATATTTTTTCGAGATTTTGGCCAATATGGATGTTTATGGGAGATGAAAATATTTTGGACGAATCGGAGGGTGACACGTGACACACCTCACCCCCACTTGTCTCGGTTGATTATTTGACTTTAGATATTTATTGAAGTAGGACAAGTGGACAAGGGTCCCACATCCACTTGTCCATACACTTGTTATGATATCACCCTTTGAGATATTTATATATACATAAGAGGCTTGCAAGACTTGTCTCTACACTTAAACCATATTTCTTCATCTTTGTTTTTCTTCCTTTGAGCTCAAGAACAAGAACACCTAGTGTTGATTAGTTCATTTCATCCTAGATTAAGCTCCTAAACCAAGTGATATGCCTAGATTAATATCCCAACTTTGGAAAGCATTGTTGGCCGAGATTGGGGTGAGAAAAACCGTAGGTTCCGTCGACCTTTTGGAAGAGAAATATAAAGTGAAGATGTGTATAAGTTCATAGGGGTCACGTATATGCGATTGGAACTAGAAAAAGTGGAGCGAAACGAAAACTGCGGACCAAAGTATAGCGTTCTGCCCGGGACATTTTTAAGGCTAAATGAGGTAATAATTCTTCTTTTTCCGTAGTAATTGGATATTACTCATTGTTATATTATATGGATGAACTTTCATTAAGGAAGATATGGAAAATAAGGTGTGTATTCCCTACTTTGGGTGAGTGGTCTGAAACTAGTTTTTTCGGGCCATGTGATTCGTTGATTTTTATTGTCGTCATCTATACTTGTCGCATGTTATATAATGAAGGAAATATAGTTGATAAATTGATATAAATTATATAACATGTTGGAACTTGAGTTGGAGTAAAAAGGAATTAAGGAAAATGGATTTGGATTTAAAGTGATGTTGGCCGAGAATGGCCCTAAAAATGTTGGTATATTATGGACTGTTTTGTTTAGATTATGGGGCAGAATTTTACACGTCCAGTTAGGCGTGTAATCCCCTTTGGCTAACTGTTGGTTGCGCCTTAAATGTGGCTTGTTGGTTATGGAAATACTGACCTTGGAATAGGTGGAAAAGTACGTAGAAACAAAGGAAGTGCTGCCCAAATTTACGTAGAATTAGAGGGCATTATTTGGTATAAGTCTTATACTAGAAAGTAAGATATTGATAGAAGTACTATGGCCATTTTTAGATTGAAGTATTACCTGTAGCATGGTCTACTTGGCTTAAGGAATAGCCGATGAAGTTGAAGTACTTGGAGCGTTTTGCTACGTGTCGAAATGGTTAGTCGTCGCGAGGTATATGGACTTCCTCTTCTCTAAGACATGAGTATTTTTATGGTATACTTGCCTTGTTGTTAGGAGTATACATGATTTGTTATTTGAGTATACTTCCTTGTTGTTGGGAGTATATACAAGACTTGTTGTTTGAAGTATACTTGCCTTGTTGTTAGGAGTATACATGATTTGTTATTTGAGTATACTTTCTTGTTGTTGGGAGTATATACATGACTTGTTGTTTGAAGTATACTTGCCTTGTTATTTGGAGTATACATGACTTGCCTTCGTAAAGTACTTGCCTTGTAATTAGGAAGTATTCACGTGATAGATTTTAGGCTAAAAACATGTCTAGAATATTCCTAAGTTCTTACCAAGTCTTATGGGGGATGTTGGTAAGAGTCGTTAGGAAGTAGTGGAGTCTAGTTGACTTTGCTAAGTTACTACATTAATGAATATTTATTTTGAAAGATTATGAGACTTTGATTTAAAGTTATGAGACTTGATTTTCAAATTTAGGAGATTTGATTCCTTTAAAGATTATGAGACATTGATTTAAAGTTATGAGACTTGATTTTCAAAGTTATGGGATTTGATTCCTTTAAAGATTATGAGACTTTGATTTAAAGTTATGAGACTAGACTTTCAAAGTTATGAGATTTGATTTCCTTAAAGGTTATGTGACTTGATTTTAAGAGCCTTGAATTACTTAAAACATAAGTGTTATAATAGCTTTATGGGAAGTTAGTTATAACGACTTGAGGAGGATAAAAGAACGGTTTACTTACTTGATTTTAAAGGTCGTGTAATGATTTTCTGAAGGTGTAGTAATTTGGTTTGATAAGTACACGTGCCTTGATACTACGGGTATTAGTATCGTGTGGTTTTTTTTGTAAAAGGAGATTTTTTTTAAGAGAATTGAAGTATGTAGTACTTTGGGGTTAAAACCCGGATTGTTGGCATAAAATGAAAATCTAAGAGTATGTTAAACTTGCCTATGCTAGTTGTGATAACTTTTGTTACACAAGTGTTGTATTTCTATGCTACCGCGTCTCTCCATGGAGGGTCGGTTATCTTGTTATTTACTTGGACATAATGACACGTTGGGTGGCCCACGGGTATGCTTCCATTGTTATTGTTATGCCATGGACTAGATCTCCATGAGGTTGATGACGCCGATCGGGATCACAGCTAGCCCCGTCTTGTCCGGTCGATTCTTGTCAGCCGGATCCAGTAGTTAGCTTTCGTACTTGTCGATCGATTCTTTATCTTGTTATTTACTTGGACATAATGACACGTTGGGTGGCCCACGGGTATGCTTCCATTGTTATTGTTATGCCATGGACTAGATCTCCATGAGGTTGATGACGCAGTCAGGATCTGGTAGCTAGCCCCCGTACTTGCCCGATCGATTCTTTGTCTGGTGGATCTGATAGTTGGCTTTCGTACTTGTCACGCTCAGTTTTATAGCATAGTTTGGTACGGTAGGCTCTGGTAGATGGCTTCCGTGCTTGCCCCGATCATATCTCGTAGCGGCAGGCTGGATCTGGTAGCTTTCTTTCGTACTTGCCCCGATCGATTGATGATGCAGTGGATCCGTAGCTATGCCTTCCGTCTGCCCCAGTCAGTTTTATGATGCAGGCTGGATCTGGTGGTTAGCTTTCCTACTTGGCCCGTACGGTTTTTACGACATGGGTGGGACCTGGTGTTCATGTATACATATTGGTGTTATAATATATCATGGACTGCCGACAGTGAGGAAGGAATTCCACGGGCATGATTGATATTAGGGGCGTGAGACCCATGGTTATATTTGAGTAATGATTTTGAGGGCATGCGTCCCAGACTTGGCATGACTGCTTATATATTGTGAAATGGTCTTTTAAAAGATGAAGTTGATTTTCATTACTCTTATTGATTAATTTGGTTATCATACTTGTTCCTGCTTTGTATTTGGACTGTGTGATATTATATTCTTGAAAAGGCACAGTCGACTCTTGGAGTTGTTATAGTCTGATGATACTGAGTGCAGTTGGCTTTTAGGTTATGTGACACGGTAGGATCTGGTATTTGATTTTCTATACTTGCCCCTGTCATTCTTGTACACAACCATGATTTTATTAATGTACTTTATTTCAGTTTCATACTTAGTATTTGTTGTACTGACCTCTTTCGAGGGGATGCATTCATGTCCGCAGGTCTAGGTACTCAGTTGTGGATCCGTGAGCTTATGATCCTTGTTCAGCATTTTGGGATAGCTCCATTGTTCTGGAGCTTGTCATTATGGATAGGTATATTCAGAGGTACGACGGGGCCTTGTCCCGTCACAGTTGTTGTCAAACTCTTAGAGGTCTGTATTCATATGTAAATTTGGGTGACTAGAGTTGTATTACATCGTTATCTGATGAGACCAGTTAGGTTTGGTATATATATATACGGCAACCTTATCGGCCTTGCCTTTGCTTTAAGAAAAAAAATGAGTGTTATTATCTTCCGCGTGTTACTCATGTTGTGTGTATAAAAGGGTGCCCAGGTAGGGTACGATCGCGAGCGGGGTTCGGGCGTGACAGTGGTATCGAGCGATTAGTCCTCAGAATGTCTACAGACCGTGTCTAGTAGAGTCTTGGGTATGGGTATGTGTGCACCATACTTATACACAAGAGACTACAGGATATTTAGGATTAGTTTCTATTCTTCTTACTCTAAGGTCGTGCGATAGAGCTGTGTTGTTAGGATGGTCTTTCCCTAACAGTTATTGTGATTGCAGCTTTGAGAAAGGCGACAGTGGCCCAGAACAGATTATATGGATTGCGTATCCAGGTTGGTAAAATTATCGTATAAAGGGTATGTTGATGAGGTAAATCTGTACGAGCGTATTTATTTGGAGTTGTGTGTGTTGCCTAGAATGATTATGAATTACCATGAGTTGATTAAGCCTTAGTAAATTCTTGGAAGGTGTGAAACAGTTATTGAATCCGCACCTAGGCTTTATATATGTACTGATTTGGAATATCAGGAGATAATGAACTGAATAAGATGGTGATAGACTCTTGGTAGAGTAGGTTCAAGTAAATTAATGACATACCCGGTTGATAGAATAAGCTATGATTATAGGCTTAAGTGTCATATACGAATGATATTCATATGGAGTTAATAGAGTTGTTGTGAGTAAGACAATAAGACTTTGAGATATTAAGAAGCTACATTTTCCGTATTGTGGGGATTGATAATGTAGGCTCGGGACATAGAAAGATGGTGAACCTTAGAATATTGATAACCGTTTAAACCTTAGATACAAGGCCGTCTTGAGTAAAAGATTTTACGGTTGACCTAGGTCGAAGTACATAGTATACGTGGAGTATATTAGTGCGATAATTCCATGAGTTGTGTGAAATGAAAGTGGGTAGTTAAGCTAAGAATACCACTAGGCTTTCATGACTTGAATAGTGAGATTTGTTCTGGACCAGGAAAGGGAATTTAGTGCGACAATGGGTCGGGTTGAGGACCAATCGCGGGTCAACCCGCAATCCGGAATGGAGTGGGGTCAGTTTGAGGTGGTCCCACTAGGTGATAGGGTCACGAGGGTGCAAGGCCCATGTATGGTTAATCGTTGTACTGGTTTGTGGATGCGTTCCACCAGAACCGGGTCGGGAAGGCCGATGATGGCCTTAAAGGATATTGAAGCTAGTTTAATGACCAAATTTGAGGGTAGTAACTCCGAGGTTTTGAGAAATGAAGCAATGACTGAAATGTTGTACGTGTACTAGAAAGAGTTCGGTTGTACGAGGAGAGTACGGCGAGTAAGAAAAGAAGTGAACATGTGTTAAAAGAAAGGAAGTGATTATATATGTGAAGTGAAGGTGCGAAGAGAGTATCCTTTAAGGCCATGAATGGGAGTTAATAGTGATGTTATACACTTTAGATGTGATTCCTCGTTGGCTTGGATTTATGTTTATGCGCGTGTGTTATATTGTGGCCATTTATGGCATAATTGGTTTGGTGAGTATAGTAGTGAAGACTATACCGGTGCAAGTATTGTTGGAGGCTTAGAAGGAACATTCGGGACGAATGTTTCTAAGGGGGGGGAGAATGTTACACCCCGTAGTTCCAACACAAGAATAAGAGAACGTACGTAAGACGATAATGGTTAAATCGTGCAACGATAGAAGATGCGCTTTTTCTTTAAAAGAAATCTCGGAACCCGTGAAGGAAAAGTATTTAGTAATGAGAATTGAGTTCTCAAATTTGGGATTTGGAATTTTTGGAATATATTAGAATTATGGATTTTTAAATCCGAAATTGGTCACGTGGGGCCCACAGGAAAAATTTATGATTTTGTGGGGCCCACAATATTTTTTCGAGTTTTGGCCAATATGGATGTTTATGGGAGATGAAAATATTTTGGACGAATCGGAGGGTGACACGTGGCACACCCCACCCCCCCCATTTGTCTCGGTTGACTATTTGACTTTAGATATTTATTGAAGTAGGACAAGTGGACAAGGGTACCACATCCACTTGTCCATACACTTGTTATGATCTCACCCTTTGAGATATTTATATATACATAAGAGGCTTGCAAGACTTGTCTCTAAACTTAAACCATATTTCTTCATCTTTTTTTTTTCTTCCTTTGAGCTCAAGAACAAGAACACCTAGTGTTGATTAGTTCATTTCATCCTAGATTAAGCTCCTAAACCATGTGATAAGCCTAGATTAATATCCCAACTTTGGAAAGCATTTTTGGCCGAGATTAGGGTGAGAAAAACCCTAGGTTCCGTCGACTTTTTGGAAGTGAAATATAAAGTGAAGATGTGTATAAGTTCATAGGGGTCACGTATATGCGATTGGAACTTGAAAAAGTGGAGCGAAACGAAAACTGCGGACCAAAGTATAGCGTTCTGCCCGGGACATTTTTAAGGCTAAAAATGAGGTAATAATTCTTTTTTTTCCCGTAGTAATTGGATATTACTCATTGTTATAGTATATGGATGAACTTTCATTAAGGAAGATATGTAAAATAAGGTGTGTATGCCCTACTTTGGGTGAGTGGTCCGAAACTAGTTTTTTCGGGCCATGTGATTCGTTGATTTTTATTGTCGTCAGCTATACTTATCGCATGTTATATAATGAAGGAAATATAGTTGATAAATTTATATAACTTATATAACATGTTGGAACTTGAGTTGGAGTAAAAAGGAATTAAGGAAAATGGATTTGGATTTAAAGTGATGTTGGCCGAGAATGGCCCTAATAATGTTGGTATATTATGGACTGTTTTGTTTAGATTATGGGGCAGAATTTTACACGTCCAGTTAGGCGTGTAATCCCCTTTGGCTAACTGTTGGTTGCGCCTTAAATGTGGCTTGTTGGTTATGGAAATACGGACCTTGGAAAAGGCGGAAAAGTACGTAGAAACAAAGGAAGTGCTGCTTAAATTTCTGTAGAATTAGTGGGCATTATTTGGTATTTGTCTTATACTAGAAAGTAAGATATTTATGGTATACTTGCCTTGTTGTTAGGAGTATACATGATTTGTTATTTGAGTATACTTCCTTGTTGTTGGGAGTATATACATGACTTGTTGTTTGAAGTATACTTGCCTTGTTGTTAGGAGTATACATGATTTGTTATTTGAGTATACTTCCTTGTTGTTGGGAGTATATACATGACTTGTTGTTTGAAGTATACTTGCCTTGTTATTTGGAGTATACGTGACTTGCCTTCTTAAAGTACTTGCCTTGTAATTAGGAAGTATTCACGTGATAGATTTTAGGCTAAAAACATGTCTAGAATATTCCTAAGTTCTTACCAAGTCTTATGGGGGATGTTGGTAAGAGTCGTTAGGAAGTAGTGGAGTCTAGTTGACTTTGCTAAGTTCTACATTAATGAATATTTATTTTGAAAGATTATGAGACTTTGATTTAAAGTTATGAGAATTGATTTTCAAAGTTAGGAGATTTGATTCCTTTAAAGATTATGAGACTTTGATTTAAAGTTATGAGACTTGATTTTCAAAGTTATGGGATTTGATTCCTTTAAAGATTATGAGACTTTGATTTAAAGTTATGAGACTAGACTTTCAAAGTTATGAGATTTGATTTCCTTAAAGGTTATGAGACTTGATTTTAAGAGCCTTGAATTACTTAAAACATAAGTGTTATAATAGCTTTATGGGAAGTTAGTTATAACGACTTGAGGAGGATAAAAGAACGGTTTACTTACTTGATTTTAAAGGTCGTGTAATGATTTTCTGAAGGTGTAGTAATTTGGTTTGATAAGTAAACGTGCCTTGATACTACAGGTATTAGTATCATGTGGTTTTTATGTAAAAAGAGATTTTTTTAAGAGAATTGAAGTATGTAGTACTTTGGGGTTAAAACCCGGATTGTTGGCATAAAATGAAAATCTAAGAGTATGTTAAACTTGCCTATGCTAGTTGTGATAACTTTTGTTACACAAGTGTTGTATTTCTATGCTACCGCGTCTCTCCATGGAGGGTCGGTTATCTTGTTATTTACTTGGACATACTGACACGTTGGGTGGCCCACGAGTATGCTTCCATTGTTATTGTTATGTCATGGACTAGATCTCCATGAGGTTGATGACGCAGGCAGGATCTGGTAGCTAGCCCCGCACTTGCCCGTTCGATTCTTGATGCAGTGGATCCGTAGTTGGCTTTCGTACTTGTCCCGGTCAGTTCTTTATCGTGTTATTTACTTGGACATACTGACACGTTGGGTGGCCCACGGGTATGCTTCCATTGTTATTGTTATGCCATGGACTAGCTCTCCAGGTTGATAGCGACGCGAGGATCAGTAGCTAGCCCCGTATTTGCCGATCGATTCTTGTCTGGTGGATCTGATAGTTGGCTTTCGTACTTGTCACGCTCAGTTTTATAGCATAGTTTGGTACGGTAGGCTATGGTAGATGGCTTCCGTACTTGCCCCGATCATATCTCGTGGCGGCAGGCTGGATCTGGTAGCTGGTTTTCGTACTTGCCCCAGTCAGTTGATGATGCAGGCTGGATCTGGTAGCTATGCCTTCGTACTTGCCCCGGTCAGTTTTATGATGCAGGCTGGATCTGGTGGTTAGCTTTCCTACTTGGTCCGTACGGCTTTTACGACACAGGTGGGACCTGGTGTTCATGTATACATATTGGTGTTATATTATATCATGGACTGCCGGCAGTGAGGAAGGAATTCCACGGGCATTATTGATATTAGGGGCGTGAGACCTATGTTTATATTTTAGTAATGATTTTGAGGGCATGCGTCCCTGACTTGGCATGCCTGCTTATATATTGTGAAATGGTCTTTTAAAAGATGAAGTTGATTTTCATTACTCTTATTGATTAATTAGTTATCATACTTGTTCCTGCTTTGTATTTGGACTGTGTGATATTATATTCTTGAAAAGGCACAGTCGACTCTTGGAGTTGTTATAGTACAGTGATACAAGGTGCAGTTGGCTTTTAGGTTATGTGACACGGTAGGATCTGGTATTTGATTTTATATACTTGCCCTTGTCATTCTTGTACACAACCATGATTTTATTACTGTACTTTTGTCACGAACCGACCCCGGGGCCGCGACTGGTGCCCTACCGGGGCACCCCGTCAGGTATATATCAGAGTATAGCAGCGGAACATACATAACACATAAACCTGTATAAAGTAAACATCACTGGCAAGCCGACAAGGCTGCCTTCCATAAAAATATACTTAATCAAGAGTATAACAGTGCAACTATGTCTTTACAGCCCAAAACCTCAAACGTGACTACAGACCTCTAGGAATAACAACTGTGGCGGGACAGGGCCCCGCCATACCCCTGAATGTACATAAAACCTATAGCATCAGGGAAAAACCGTACCTATAAAACAAGCCTCCAGAGGAATGGAGCTTCTGACACCAAAACAGTGATCCTAAGAGTGAGGATCCACCACCGCTACCCACTGCGGCGTGAGCAACCCCAGGAAGGAAGAATTCGATTACCTGATATGTACTAAGTATGCGAAACTGGAAAATACTGAAAATACCTCATAAGTCTAAAATAACTGGAGACATGTGTGATAATCAATTTACAGAACACTGTGCCTTACTAATAATGAGAATATCAAGCATAAAATATACTGCATGAAAATAGGAAGCTCATGG
The DNA here is from genome assembly GCA_029844215.1 of Przewalskia tangutica. Taxonomy (NCBI): domain Eukaryota; kingdom Viridiplantae; phylum Streptophyta; class Magnoliopsida; order Solanales; family Solanaceae; genus Przewalskia; species Przewalskia tangutica. Next base: position 74,763,310 of record CM056732.1, read on the forward strand.
TCAAAGCAAGGTCATCCGTCCCGCAGTATCATTAAGCACTCCTACTCCTGGGACTATTTCACCCGCATGGGTCATGTGGACCCGCATGAGGTATTCCTCGCATAGGTTGTACTCACGCGTGGGACTATTTCACCGCGTGAGCCTACTGCACTGCATGAGGTATTCCTCGCATCGTGGGTAGCAAATCCACGGAATATGCAAATGCCACAACCCGGGGAATGACCCCGTAATAAATAATAATATATCATTAGCACAAACCGTCTATCATACATAATACAAGAAAGTTAAGAAACCCCTTAACTTCTTATTAATCTTGTTCACACACATTCTCATTTTAGTTTACTTAAGGCACTAACATGTCTTTATGAAATCTGGGAATTTAACCCAAAGTACTATGTACTTCTACTCTTTTAAAACCTTAGGCAATTAATGCCTTAAAAAAATCAATTTGCCTTTCACAACTTCAAATCATTTATCCGTACTCATTTTACTTAGAGTAAATCTTCCTTTGTTAACCTTTCATAAAGCTAATATAATCAACTTCCCATAAAGTCATTATATTAACGTTATACCTTAGTCAAATACATTTTCCTAAAACCCAAGGGACTTACACTTTTAAAAAGAAACAAGAATCATATACTTAAACACATCAAGTCCCTTAACTTTGAAAACTCAAGACACCCTTAATACTTTTAAAGAAATGAGTTAATCCCCTTTACTCACCAAACTTGGCCATCCTTTAAAACAAGTAAGGGATATCAAAACCTCGTACGTCTATCGTACTATATAGGTAAAACTATTCATGCTCAAGAGATAGGAAAGTTCCACATACCTCTTGGGTCAATCCACTTGCTAAGTCCAAAATACTGCACGTAGTATGTCAACCTATAATGACCATAATACGCTTATTAACCTCTAGCTTCAACGTAGAATAATCCAAGTGCAAAGTCACTAAATTCTATGGAAAATTGGGCAGCATTTCCTTTGTTTCTACACACTTTGCCACCTTTTTCAAGGCCGAATTCAACATCCGAACGCCACTTTTAAGGCCCAACAATCCAAATATTTCAAAGGGGATTACACACCTAATCTTGGATGTGTAAAATTCTGCCCCACAATGCATAACAACTAATTTAACAAGTTTAAGGTAGTATTTTGGCTACGACATGCTTACATAACCTTTTTATCCAACTCTTTCATATCCAAACCATATTTCTTACATGCAATTTATCTAAGGGCAATATTTACCACTACAAGTTCTTTCTTCTTCACATGCAACACCAAAAACTAGCAAAAAGGGCAAGAATTGTTACCTTAGAGCTTTAGCTAAATTAATCCAACAAATTTCACTAGCCTCCTCTCCACAAACACCACCACAATAACTCCCACAAGCTTGCCAACAAGTTTCCTTCTTGCCACACTTTTCAGATTTCTCTAAATCCTTGATTTCCTCTTGATTTTCTAGAGAGAAGGAAAAGCTTCTAATTTAGAGAGAGAGAAGAGCTTGAAGAATGACCAAGTCTTCAAGACTTGGTCAATAAATAGTGCATGCAAAAATCGAGTTGGGGACACTTGTCACCCTCCCATGGCCTTTTTTAAAACAAAACAGTTCAGATTTTTCCACTCAGTCTCGCAGAACCCGCCTCGGCGCCGCGGCCCTGCAGCCGGCGCCGCGGCGCTGAAACGTCTGCGAACTCTCAGAATTTTCCGGCGCCGCGGCCCTGTGGCTCCTGACCGAAATATTTTTCTGTCCGATTGCGCACTGAACTTGTAACTCCCATAACTTTCTACTCCGATGTCGTATCGACGAACGGTTGGTTGCGTTGGAAACTAGACTCAACGAACTACGCACTAGGATTTTGAAACACCTAGGAACTCTCAATGTAACTGGACATAAACCGTCCCAAAGTTGACTTAAACCCGTCCAAAACAATCCGTCAACCTATCCTTCTAAGATTTAAGTCTTAATCCCTTTCGTACGCTCTCATACGCATGGTCAGAACTACGGGGTGTAACATTCTCCCCCCCTTAGAAACATTCGTCCCGAATGTTCCTTCTAGGCTTACTCAAATCACAATATCGACGTAGGCCCTCTTAACTATTTCTCTTGCACATAAAAACGCTCCACATAGCCACAACATTACTTAAGCATAATTGTTAAATTAAAACTAACAATCAGGAAAGTGGGTTACCTGGAGGTGTAGGGAATAAGTGAGGATACTTCTTCATCATGTCCTCCTCTGCTTCCCACGTCATCTCTTCCCTGTTCTCGTTCCGCCATAAGACCTTGACGGAAGCCGCGTCCTTTGTCCGCAGTCGCCTAACCTGATAATCGAGTATCTCTATGGGACTCTCCTCGTACGATAACCCCTCTGTCACCTGGACATCACAAATCGGGTGCACTCTAGACGGATCTCCAACACATTTCCGCAACATAGACACATGAAAAACTGGATGTACTGCCTCCAGATCGGACGGCAGGTCCAACTCATAGGCAACCTTGCCTACCCTACGGACAATATGATAAGGCCCAATGTACCTCGGGCTAAGTTTCCCCTTCTTCCCAAATCTCATCACGCCCTTCATGGGTGATACCTTCAGGAAAACCCAATCATCTATCTCAAACTCCAAGTGTCGACGCCGATGATCCGCATACGCCTTCTGTCGACTCTAAGCTGACAATAATCGCTCCTGGATAAGCTTCACCTTATCCACTGCCTGCTGAATCAAATCTGGCCCGACCAACTGAACTTCTCCCACCTCAAACCATCCTATCGGTGACCTGCATTTCCTCCCGTATAAGGCCTCATAAGGCGTCATCTGGATACTAGAATGGTAGCTGTTGTTGTAAGAAAACTCCACAAGAGGTAAATGATCCTCCCAGCTACCCCTGAAATCAATAACACAAGCCCGTAGCATATCCTCAAGGGTCTGGATAGTACGCTCGACCTGTCGCTTGGCGAGGATGAAGCAGCGATCGAGACTCACCCGTGTCCCTAATCCCTTCTGGAAAGACCTCCAGAAGTTAGCCGAGAACTGGGCTCCCCAGTCTGAAATAATCGATATAGGCACTCTGTGCAGTCTCACAATCTCTCTGATATACAGTCTAGCATAATCCTCGGCCGAAAAAGTCGTCCTGACTGACAGAAAGTGGGCTGATTTTGTCAGCCTGTCGATAATAACCCAAATGGAATCATGCTTCCTCTGAGTGTGAGGTAATCCTGTAATAAAATCCATATTTACCACCTCCCACTTCCAAGTCGGAATATCAATAGCCTGCAATAGCCCATCGGGCTTCTGGTGCTCAACCTTGACCTGCTGACAATTCGGGCACTGCGCCACAAACTCCGCAACGTCCCTCTTCAGGCCATCCCACCAATAGATACACCTGAGGTCATGGTACATCTTAGTCGACCCCGGGTGAATAGAATAACGAGCACTGTGTGCCTCCCCTAGAATCTGCTGACGAAGTCCTGTCACATCGGGAACACACAGTCGGCCCTCAAATCTTAGCACCCCATCAGGCGCTACCTCAAATCGACTCTTCTCTTCCTGAAGAGTTGCATCGCGATACCGTACCATAATCGGATCCTCATACTGTCGCCTCTTCACCTCCTCGATGATGGAAGACTCGGCAACCTCTCGAACCCGAACTCCATTACTATCAGAATCAACCAAACGAACCCCAAGGCTCGCTAGCTGATGTAACTCTCGGACCATATCCCTTCTCTCTGGCTGTACATCAGACAGACTACCCATCGATCTGCGACTAAGGGCATCTGCAACTACATTGGCCTTCCCTGGGTGGTATAGGATATCGACATCGTAATCCTTAAGTAACTCCAACCACCGTCTCTGCCGCAAGTTCAGCTCCCTCTGGCTGAAGATATACTGGAGACTCTTGTGGTCTGTGTAAATATCCACATGAACTCCATACAAATAATGTCTCCAGATCTTCAAGGCATGAATCACTGTTGCTAACTCCAAGTCATGTGTGGGACAGTTCTTCTCATGCTTCCTGAGCTGTCGAGATGCGTAAGCTATAACTTTGCCGTGCTGCATCAGTACGCACCCAAGCCCGACACCCGATGCATCACAATAAACCACATATCCGTCTAAACCCTCTGGAAGAGTAAGGACTGGGGCGGTCGTCAATTTCTCCTTCAGTAACTGGAAACTCTCCTCACAAGCATCCGTCCACCGGAACATAGCTGCTTTCTGAGTCAGCCTAGTCAAAGGTGCTGAGATGGAAGCAAACTTCTCCACAAATCTCCGATAATAACCTGCAAGGCCCAAAAAGCTGCGCACCTCCGTCGGTGTAGTGGGTCTAGGCCAAGTCTTGACTGCCTCAATCTTTGCTGTATCAACCCGAATACCATCGGCCCCGATAACATGCCCTAAGAAAGCCACTGAAGCCAACCAAAACTCACATTTTGAGAACTTGGCATACAACTGTCGGTCCCGGATGACTCCCAATACCGCCCTCAAATGATCCACATGCTCCTGCTCTGTGCGTGAATAAACCAGGATATCATTAATGAATACTATAACGAACATATCCAAGAATGGCTTGAACACCCGGTTCATCAAATCCATGAATACTGCTGGGGCGTTGGTCAACCCGAAAGACATCACCCTGAACTCATAGTGCCCATACCGGGTCCTGAATGCAGTCTTTGGGATATCTGCCTCTCTAACTCGCACCTGATGATAACCAGATCGCAGGTCTATCTTGGAGAAACACCTTGCACCCTGCAACTGGTCAAACAAATCATCAATCCTGGGGAGGGGATATCTGTTCTTGATAGTTACCTTATTCACCGCTCAGAATCAACACACATACGCAGCGTCCCATCCTTCTTCTTTACAAATAACACTGGCGCTCCCCAGGGAGAAACACTTGGCCTGATAAAGCCTTTTTCCAGCAAATCTTTCAGCTGGTCTTTCAATTCCTTCAACTCAGCAGGTGCCATCCTGTATGGCGGAATAGATATCGGTCGAGTGTCTGGCGCCATATCAATGCAAAACTCAATCTCCCTCTCAGGAGGGATACCCGGAAGCTCGTCTGGGAATACGTCTGGAAACTCTCTAACGACCGGAACTGACTGAAGGTCCGGTATCTCAGCCTCAGTATCGAATACCCGAACCATATGGTAGATATACCCCTTCCGCACCATCTTCCTAGCCTTGAGGTAAGAAATAAACCTACCCCTCGGCGACGCAGTATTCCCCTTCCACTCGATAACCGGCTCACCAGGAAACTGGAACCGTACCAATCTCTCTCTACAGTCCACATTGGCATAGCAAGACGCTAGCCAATCCATACCCATAATCACATCAAAGTCCGTCATATCCAACTCTATCAAGTCGGCTAGAGTCTGACGACCGTAAATAGTCACTGGACAAGCCTTATACACCCGCTCGGCTACCACCGAACTACCTACTGGCGTAGCCACCTCAAAAGGTTTTATGGACTCGGGCGCTATCCCTATTCTACCAGCAATATGAGGAGATATATAGGACAAGGTAGAACCTGGATCTATCAAAGCATATACATCATAGCATGAAACCAATAATGTACTGCGGCGACATCCGTGACGCCTCGCGGTCTGCCGGGGCAGAGCATAAATGCGGTTCGAGGACCGTGGGCGGACCCCCACCACGACCTGCGCGGCCTGGCTGGCGTGAACACCGCCTCAGGCGCATAACCGTCGAGCGAAGATCCAAAGAATCGACCACGCGGCTAAACCATCACACTCCCGCCACCTCTGGTCGGACTATCTCTCTTCAAATGGCCCTGCTGGCCACAAGAAAAACAAGCTCCTGAAGGAACACGACACTCGCCTGGGTGAGACCTACCGCACCTAGCATACCGAGATGGGGGTGGTCTCTGCTTCCCTGAAACCCCGAAGTCCTGGAGCCCTGACCTGCTCCTGAATGACCCGGATGATCAGACCTCCTGCCAGAAAACTGAGAAGGAGCACTCTATGCTGGTTGAAATGTGGACCTAGTATGCTGCTGAGGCTGTCCGCCTCGAAAATTGCCCTGAGACCCTGCTGTCCTGGCCCTCTTGGGCTGACCTAAGTCTAGATGATCCTCCCTCTCCCTGTCCTCTATCCCCTGCGCATACGCCTGCATCCTGGCAATATCCATACCTGGCTGAAGAGCCACCCCCAAGCATGCAGTAATCATATGACGGTCTAGCCCCATCACATATCTATGAACCCTATATGCCATGTCAGCTACAATGGTGTGCGCATACCTAGCCAATGAGTCAAACTCCAGGCTGTACTCTCTGATAGTCCTTCCGTTCTGCCTCAAGGTCAAGAATCTATCAACACGGGCTCTCCTCATCTCAAGAGGCAAGAAGTGATCCAGGAAGACCTCTGTGAACTCCTCCCAAACACCTGGAAGAGCATCCTCACCTCTAGACAACTCCCATGACTCAAACCAGTTCAACGCAATATCGCGTAACCGGTAAGAGGCTAGTATGACAGACTCAGCCTCCGAGGCCCTAAGCACCTGCATCGTCAGAATCGCCGAACAAACTCCTGAGGATCCTCCTCGGACCTCGAACCATAGAACTCGGGTGGATGACAACCCAGGAAATCCCAAATCCAGAATGGCCGGCTCAGGGTTGGTCACCGCTCACTGTCGTGCGCCACGCCACTATCTTTGGTCAATAACCAGATCTGCTCCCCGTAATCTCTATACTCGGCCCGATTGTGGGATGGAGGCTCGTCTGCGGTCTCGTGGCGCTGTTGCAGCCTCGAACTCCGCTGAGGCTGGCGACGTCGTGGAACTCGCCGCCCGAAACATCATCTCCGGTAAAGACTGGTCCTGTGCCCTTGTGACCCTCCGCGTCCCACTAGCAGCTCCCTCAGCTGCCTTGCCCTTCTGGGCCGCGGTTGCCTTGCGTGGAGGCATAACTGGTACATAAAGGAAAATATCAGAGGGAGTTCAACCTATAACACGGCTCTATTGCACGATCTTAGAGTGAAAGAATTGAAACCAATCCTAAATATCCTGCAGCCTCCTGATTATAGATGTGGTGCACAACACACCGATAATCAAGACTCTACTAGACACGGTCTGTAGACACTTTCCGAAGACTAACTGCTCTGATACCACTTTTGTCAAGACCCGACCTGGCGCGGCGTGCCCTACCGGCACCGTCGGTATACATTAGAGAATAGCAGCGGAACATACATAACACATAAATCTGTATAAAGTAAACATCACTGGCAAGCCGACAAGGCTGCCTTCCATAAAAATATACTTAATCAAAAGTATAACAGTACAACTATGTCTTTACAGCCCAAAACCACAAACGTGACTACAGACCTCTAGGAATAACAACTGTGGCGGGACAGGGCCCCGCCATACCCCTGAATGTACATAAAACCTATTGCATCAGGGAAAAACCGTACCAACAAAACAAGCCTCCGGAGGAATGGAGCTTCTGACACCAGAACAGTGATCCTAAGAGTGAGGATCCACCACACCTTACCCACTGCGGCATGAACGCAGCCCCGAGGAAGGGTCGATACCTGATATGTACTAAGTATGAGAAACTGGAAAATACTGAAAATACCTCATAAGTCTAAAATAACTGGAGACATGTGTGATAATCAATTTACAGAACACCGTGCCTTACTAATAATGAGAATATCAAGCATAAAATATACTGCATGAAAATAAGAAGCTCATGGTCAAAGCAAGGTCATCCGCCCCGCATTATCATTAAGCACTCCTACTCCTGGGACTATTTCACCCGCATGGGTCATGTGGACCCGCATGAGGTATTCCTCGCGTAAATTCGTACTCGCGCATGAGACTATTTCACCCGCATGAGCCCTACGGACTCGCATGAGGTATTCCTCGTATCGTGGGTAGCAAATCCACGGAATATGCAAATGCCACAACCCGGGGAATGACCCCGTAATAAATAATAATATATCATTAGCACAAACCGGCTATCATACATAATACAAGCAAGTTAAGAAACCCCTTAACTTCTTATTAATCTTGTTCACACACATTCTCATTTTAGTTTACTTAAGGCACTAACATGTCTTTATGAAATCCGAGAATTTAACCCAAAGTACTATGTACTTCTACTCTTTTAAAACCTTAGGCAATTAATGCCTTAAAAAAATCAATTTGCCTTTCACAACTTCAAATCATTTATCCGTACTCATTTTACTTAGAGTAAATCTTCCTTTGTTAACCTTTCATAAAGCTAATATAATCAACTTCCCATAAAGTCATTATATTAACGTTATACCTTAGTCAAATACATTTTCCTAAAACCCAAGGGACTTACACTTTTAAAAAGAAACAAGAATCATATACTTAAACACATCAAGTCCCTTAACTTTGAAAACTCAAGACACCCTTAATACTTTTAAAGAAATGAGTTAATCCCCCTTACTCACCAAACTTGTCCATCCTTTAAAACAAGTAAGGGATATCAAAACCTCGTACGTCTATCGTACTATATAGGTAAAACTATTCATGCTCAAGAGATAGGAAAGTTCCACATACCTCTTTGGTCAATCTACTTGCTAAGTCCAAAATACCGCACGTAGTATGTCAACCTATAATGACCATAATACGCTTATTAACCTCTAGCTTCAACGTAGAATAATCCAAGTGCAAAGTCACTAAATTCTATGGAAAATTGGGCAGCATTTCCTTTGTTTCTACACACTTTGCCACCTTTTTCAAGGCCGAATTCAACATCCGAACGCCACTTTTAAGGCCCAACAATCCAAATATTTCAAAGGGGATTACACACCTAATCTTGGATGTGTAAAATTCTGCCCCACAATGCATAACAACTAATTTAACAAGTTTAAGGTAGTATTTTGGCTACGACATGCTTACATAACCTTCTTATCCAACTCTTTCATATCCAAACCATATTTCTTACATGCAATTTATCTAAGGGCAATATTTACCACTACAAGTTCTTTCTTCTTCACATGCAACACCAAAAACTAGCAAAAAGGGCAAGAATTGTTACCTTAGAGCTTTAGCCAAATTAATCCAACAAATTTCACTAGCCTCCTCTCCACAAACACAACCACAATAACTCCCACAAGCTTGCCAACAAGTTTCCTTCTTGCCACACTTTTCAGATTTCTCTAAATCCTTGATTTCCTCTTGATTTTCTAGAGAGAAGGAAGAGCTTCTAATTTAGAGAGAGAGAAGAGCTTGAAGAATGACCAAGTCTTGAAGACTTGGTCAATAAATAGTGCATGCAAAAATCAGATGGGGACACTTGTCACCCTCCCATGACCTTTTTTAAAACAAAACAGTTCAGATTTTTCCACTCAGTCTCGCAGAACCCGCCGGCGCTGATCGGCGTGCGGCGTGCGCGGCCACGCTGCGGCAAACTTCGCCAACTCTCGAACTTTTCGCGCGGCCTCGCTTCTCAGCGCGCGGCCGCTCAGCGAATACTCGGATCATCCGCTCACGGCCGATCAAATATTTTTACGTCCGATTGCGACCGAACTTGTAACTCCCATAACTTTCTACTTCGATGTCCTATCGACGAACGGTTGGTTGCGTTGGAAACTAGACTCAACGAACTACGCACTAGGATTTTGAAACACCTAGGAACTCTCAATGTAACTGGACATAAACCGTCCCAAAGTTGACTAAAAACCGTCCGAAACAATCCGTCAACCTATCCTTCTAAGATTTAAGTCTTAATCCCTTTCGTGCGCTCTCATAAGCATGGTCAGAACTACGGGGTGTAACAACTTTATTTCAGTTCCATATTTAGTATTTGTTGTACTGACCTCCTTTAGGGGACTGCTTTCATGTCCGCAAGTCTAGGTACTCAGTTGTGGATCCGTGAGCTTAGGATCCTTGTTCAGCATTTTGGATAGCTCCAATGTTCTGGAGCTTGTCATTATGGAAAGGTATATTCAGAGGTACGACGGGGCCTTGTCCCGTCACAGTTGTTGTCAAACTCTTATAGGTCTGTATTCATATGTGGGCTGGACTGACTAGAGTTGTATTACATCGTTGTACAGTGTAGACCCAGTTGGGTTTGGTATATATATATACGACAGCCTTATCGGCCTTGCCTTTGCTTTAAGAAAAAAAAAGTGTTATTATCTTCCGCGTGTTACTCATGTTGTGTGTATAGAAGGGTGCCCAGGTAGGGTACCAGTCGAGGGCCCGGGGTTCGGGGCGTGACAGAGTGGTATCAGAGCAGTTAGTCCTCGGAATGTCTACATACCGTGTCTAGTAGAGTCTTGGGTATGGGTATGTGTGCACCATACTTATACACAGGAGGCTACATTATATTTAGGATTGGTTTCTATTCTTCTTACTCTAAGGTCGTGCGATAGAGCTGTGTTGTTAGGATGGTCTTTCCCTAACAGTTATTGTGATTGCAGCTTTGAGAAAGGCGACAGTGGCCCAGAACAGATTATATGGATTGCATATCCAGGTTGGTAAAATTATCGTATAAAGGGTATGTTGATGAGGTATATATGTACGAGCGTATTTATTTGGAGCTATGTGTGTTGCCTAGAATGATTATGAATTACCATGAGTTGATTAAGCCTTAGTAAATTCTTGGAAGGTGTGAAACAGTTATTGAATCCGCACCTAGGCTTTATATATGTACTGATTTGGAATATCAGGAGATAATGAACTAAATAAGATGGTGATAGACTCTTGGTAGAGTAGGTTCAAGTGAATTAATGACATACCCGGTTGATAGAATAAGCTATGATTATAGGCTTAAGTGTCATATACGAATGATATTCATATGGAGTTAATAGAGTTGTTGTGAGTAAGACAATAAGACTTTGAGATATTAAGAAGCTACATTTCCCGTATTGTGGAGATTGATAATGTAGGCTCGGGACATAGAAAGATGGTGAACCTTAGAATATTGATAACCGTTTAAACCTTAGATACAAGGTCGTCTTGTGTAAAAGATTTTACGGTTGACCTAGGTCGAAGTACATAGTATACGTGGAGTATATTAGTGTGATAATTCCATGAGTTGTGTGAAATGAAAGTGGGTAGTTAAGCTAAGAATACCACTAGGCTTTCATGACTTGAATAGTGAGATTTGTTCTGGACCAGGAAAGAGAATTTAGTGCGACAATGGGTCGGGTTGAGGACCAATCGCGGGTCAACCCGCAACCCGGAATGGAGTGGGGTCAGTTTGAGGTGGTCCCACTAGGTGATAGGGTCACGAGGGTGCAAGACCCAAGTCTGGTTAATCGTTGTACTGGTTTGTGGATGCGTTCCACCAGAACCGGGTCGGGAAGGCCGATGATGGCCTTAAAGGATATTGAAGCTAGTTTAATGACCAAGTTTGAGGGTAGTAACTCCGAGGTTTTGAGAAATGAAGCAATGACTTAAATGTGGTATGTGTACTAGAAAGAGTTCGGTTGTACGAGGAGAGTACGACGAGTAAGAAAAGAAGTGAACATGTGTTAAAAGAAAAGAAGTGATTATATATGTGAAGTGAAGGTGCGAAGAGAGTATCCTTTTAGGCCATGAATGGGAGTTAATAGTGATGTTATACACTTTAGATGTGATTCCTCGTTGGCTTGGATTTATGTTTATGCGCGTGTGTTATATTGTGGCCATTTATGGCATAATTGGTTTGGTGAGTATAGTAGTGAAGACTATACCAGTGCAAGTATTGTTGGAGGCTTAGAAGGAACATTCGGGACGAATGTTTCTAAGGGGGGGAGAATGTTACACCCCGTAGTTCCAACACAAGAATAAGAGAACGTACGTAAGACGATAATGGTTAAATCGTGAAACGATAGAAGATGCGCTTTTTCCTTAAAAGAAATTTCGGAACCCGTGAAGGAAAAGTATTTAGTAATGAGAATTGAGTTCTCAAATTTGGGATTTGGACTTTTTGGAATATATTAGAATTATGGATTTTTAAATCCGAAATTGGTCACGTGGAGCCCACGGGAAAAATTTACGGTTTTGTGGGGCCCACAATATTTTTTCGAGATTTTGGCCAATATGGATGTTTATGGGAGATGAAAATATTTTAGACGAATCGGAGGGTGACACGTGGCACACCCCCACCCCCCACCCCCCACTTGTCTCGGTTGACTATTTGACTTTAGATATTTATTGAAGTAGGACAAGTGGACAAGGGTCCCACATCCACTTGTCCATACACTTGTTATGATCTCACCCTTTGAGATATTTATATATACATAAGAGGCTTGCAAGACTTGTCTCTACACTTAAACCATATTTCTTCATCTTTTTTTTCTTCCTTTGAGCTCAAGAACAAGAACACCTAGTGTTGATTAGTTCATTTCATCCTAGATTAAGCTCTTAAACCAAGTGATAAGCCTAGATTAATATCCGGCCTTTGGAAAGCATTGTTGGCCGAGATTGGGGTGAGAAAAACCCTAGGTTCCGTCGACTTTTTCGAAGCGAAATATAAAGTGAAGATGTGTATAAGTTCATAGGGGTCACGTATATGCGATTGGAACTTGAAAAAGTGGAGCGAAACGAAAACTGCGGACCAAAGTATAGCGTTCTGCCCGGGGCATTTTTAATGCTAAAAATGAGGTAATAATTGGATATTACTCATTGTTATAGTATATGGATGAACTTTCATTAAGGAAGATATGGAAAATAAGGTGTGTATGCCCTATTTTGGGTGAGTGGTCCGAAACTAGTTTTTTCGTGCCATGTGATTCGTTGATTTTATTGTCGTCATCTACACTTGTCGCATGTTATATAATGAAGGAAATATAGTTGATAAATTGATATAACTTATATAACATGTTGGAACTTGAGTTGGAGTAAAAAGGAATTAAGGAAAATGGATTTGGATTTAAAGTGATGTTGGCCGAGAATGGCCCTAAAAATGTTGGTATATTATGGACTGTTTTGTTTAGATTATGGGGCAGAATTTTACACGTCCAGTTAGACGTGTAATCCCCTTTGGCTAACTGTTGGTTGCGCCTTAAATGTGGCTTGTTGGTTATGGAAATACGGACCTTGGAAAAGGTGGAAAAGTACGTAGAAACAAAGGAAGTGCTGCCCAAATTTCCGTAGAATTAGAGGGCATTATTTGGTATAAGTCTTATACTAGAAAGTAAGATATTGATAGAAGTACTATGGCCATTTTCAGGTTGAAGTACTACGTGTAGCATGGTCTACTTGGCTTAAGGAATAGCCGATGAAGTTGAAGTACTTGGAGTGTTTTGCTACGTGTCGAAATGGTTAGTCGTCGCGAGGTATGTGGACTTCCTCTTCTCTAAGACATGAGTATTTTTATGGTATACTTGCCTTGTTGTTAGGAGTATACATGATTTGTTATTTGAGTATACTTCCTTGTTGTTGGGAGTATATACATGACTTGTTGTTTGAAGTATACTTGCCTTGTTGTTAGGAGTATACATGATTTGTTATTTGAGTATACTTCCTTGTTGTTGGGAGTATATACATGACTTGTTGTTTGAAGTATACTTGCCTTGTTATTTGGAGTATACGTGACTTGCCTTCTTAAAGTACTTGCCTTGTAATTAGGAAGTATTCACGTGATAGATTTTAGGCTAAAAACATGTCTAGAATATTCCTAAGTTCTTACCAAATCTTATGGGGGATGTTGGTTAGAGTCGTTAGGAAGTAGTGGAGTCTAGTTGACTTTGCTAAGTTACTACATTAATGAATATTTATTTTGAAAGATTATGAGACTTTGATTTAAAGTTATGAGACTTGATTTTCAAAGTTAGGAGATTTGATTCCTTTAAAGATTATGAGACTTTGATTTAAAGTTATGAGACTTGATTTTCAAAGTTATGGGATTTGATTCCTTTAAAGATTATGAAACTTTGATTTAAAGTTATGAGACTAGACTTTCAAAGTTATGAGATTTGATTTCCTTAAAGGTTATGGGACTTGATTTTATGAGCCTTGAATTACTTAAAACATAAGTGTTGTAATAGCTTTATGGGAAGTTAGTTATAACGACTTGAGGAGGATAAAAGAACGGTATACTTACTTGATTTTAAAGGTCGTGTAATGATTTTCTGAAGGTGTAGTAATTTGGTTTGATAATTAAACATGCCTTGATACTACGGGTATTAGTATCGTGTGGTTTTTATGTAAAAAGAGATTTTTTTTAAGAGAATTGAAGTATGTAGTACTTTGGGGTTAAAACCCGGATTGTTGGCATAAAATGAAAATCTAAGAGTATGTTAAACTTGCCTATGCTAGTTATGATAACTTTTGTTACACAAGTGTTGTATTTATACTCTGGCGTCTCCGTGGAGAATTCGGTTATCTTGTTATTTACTTGGACATACTGACACGTTGGGTGGCCCACGGGTATGCTTCCATTGTTATTGTTATGTCATGGACTAGATCTCCATGAGGTTGATGCGAGCAGGATCCGTAGCTAGCCCCGTACTTGCCGTCGATTCTTGTCGATGCAGGCTGGATCTGGTAGTTGACTTTCGTACTTGTCCCGGTCAGTTCTTTATCGTGTTATTTACTTGGACATACTGACACGTTGGGTGGCCCATGGGTATGCTTCCATTGTTATTGTTATGCCATGGACTAGCTCTCCATGAGGTTGATGACGCAGGCAGGATATGGTAGCTAGCCCCGTATTTGCCGATCGATTCTTGTCTGCCGGAATCGATAGTTGGCTTTCGTACTTGTCACGCTCAGTTTTAAAGCATAGTTTGGTACGGTAGGCTCTAGTAGATGGCTTCCGTACTTGCCCGATCATATCTCGTGGCGGCAGGCTGGATCTGGTAGCTGGCTTTCGTACTTGCCCCGGTCAGTTGATGATGCAGGCTGGATCTGGTAGCTATGCCTTCGTACTTGCCCTGGTCAGTTTTATGATGCAGGCTGGATCTGGTGGTTAGCTTTCCTACTTGGCCTGTACCATTTTTATGACACAGGTGGGACCTGTTGTTCATGTATACACATTGGTGTTATATTAAATCATGGACTGCCGGCAGTGAGGAAGGAATTCCATGGGCATGATTGATATTAGGGGCGTGAGACCCATAGTTATATTTGAGTAATGATTTTGAGGGCATGCGTCCCTGACTTGGCATGCCTGCTTATATATTGTGAAATGGTCTTTTAAAAGATGAAATTGATTTTCATTACTCTTATTGATTAATTTAGTTATCATACTTGTTCCTGCTTTGTATTTGGACTGTGTGATATTATATTCTTGAAAAGGCACAGTCGACTCTTGGAGTTGTTATAGTACAGTGATACAAGGTGCAGTTAGCTTTTAGGTTATGTGACACGGTAGGATCTGGTATTTGATTTTCTATACTTGCGCCTGTCATTCTTGTACACAGCCATGATTTTATTACTGTACTTTATTTCAGTTCCATACTTAGTATTTGTTGTACTGACCTCCTTCGGGGGGCTGCATTCATGTCCGCAGGTCTAGGTACTCAGTTGTGGATCCGTGAGCTTAGGATCCTTGTTCAGCATTTTGGATAGCTCCAATGTTCTGGAGATTGTCATTATGGATAGGTATATTCAGAGGTACGACGGGGCCTTGTCCCGTCACAGTTATTGTTAAACTCTTATAGGTCTGTATTCATATGTGGGCTGGACTAACTAGAGTTGTATTACATCGTTGTACAGTGTAGACCCAGTTGGGTTTGGTATATATATATACGGCAGCCTTATCGGCCTTGCCTTTGCTTTAAGAAAAAAAAAAGTGTTATTATCTTCCGCGTGTTACTCATGTTGTGTGTATAGAAGGGTGCCCAGGTAGGGTACCAGTCGAGGGCCCGGGGTTCGGGGCGTGACAGAGTGGTATCAGAGCAGTTAGTCCTCGGAATGTCTACAGAACGTGTCTAGTTGAGTCTTGGGTATGGGTATGTGTGCACCATACTTATACATAGGAGGCTACATGATATTTAGGATTGGTTTTTATTCTTCTTACTCTAAGGTCGTGCGATAGAGCTGTGTTGTTAGGATGGTCTTTCCCTAACAGTTATTGTGATTGCAGCTTTGAGAAATGCGACAGTGGCCCAAAACAGATTATATGGATTGCGTATCCAGGTTGGTAAAATTATCGTATAAAGGGTATGTTGATGAGGTATATATGTACGAGCGTATTTATTTGGAGCTATGTGTGTTGCCTAGAATGATTATGAATTACCATGAGTTGGTTAAACCTTAGTAAATTCTTGGAAGGTGTGAAACAGTTATTGAATCCACACCTAGGCTTTATATATGTACTGATTTGGAATATCAGGAGATAATGAACTGAATAAGATGGTGATAGACTCTTGGTAGAGTAGGTTCAAGTGAATTAATGACATACCCGGTTGATAGAATAAGCTATGATTATAGGCTTAAGTGTCATAAACGAATGATATTCATATGGAGTTAATAGAGTTGTTGTGAGTAAGACAATAAGACTTTGAGATATTAAGAAGCTACATTTCCCGTATTGTGGGGATTGATAATGTAGGCTCGGGACATAGAAATATGGTGAACCTTAGAATATTGATAACCGTTGAAACCTTAGATACAAGGCCGTCTTGAGTAAAAGATTTTACGGTTGATCTAGGTAGAAGTACATAGTATACGTGGAGTATATTAGTGTGATAATTCCATGAGTTGTGTGAAATGAAAGTGGGTAGTTAAGCTAAGAAGACCACTAGGCTTTCATGACTTGAATAGTGAGATTTGTTCTGGGCCAGGAAGGAGAATTTAGTGCAACAATGGGTCGGGTTGAGGACCAATCGCGGTTGAACCCGCAACTCGGAATGGAGTGGGGTCAGTTTGAGGTGGTCCCACTAGGTGATAGGGTCACGAGGGTGCAAGGCCCAAGTCTGGTTAATCGTTGTACTGGTTCGTGGATGCGTTCCACCAGAACCGGGTCGGGAAGGCCGATGATGGCCTTAAAGGATATTGAAGCTAGTTTAATGACCAAGTTTGAGGGTAGTAACTCCGAGGTTTTGAGAAATGAAGCAATGACTGAAATGTGGTACGTGTACTAGAAAGAGTTCGGTTGTACAAGGAGAGTACGACGAGTAAGAAAAGAAGTGAACATGTGTTAAAAGAAAGGAAGTGATTATATATGTGAAGTGAAGGTGCGAAGTATCCTTTTAGGCCATGAATGGGAGTTAATAGTGATGTTATACACTTTAGATGTGATTCCTCGTTGGCTTGGATTTATGTTTATGCGCGTGTGTTATATTGTGGCCATTTATGGCATAATTGGTTTGGTGAGTATAGTAGTGAAGACTATACCGGTGCAAGTATTGTTGGAGGCTTAGAAGGAACATTCAGGTCGAATGTTTCTAAGGGGGGGAGAATGTTACAACCCGTAGTTCCAACACAAGAATAAGAGAACGTACGTAAGACGATAAGAGTTAAATCGTGAAACGATAGAAGATGCGTTTTTTCCTTAAAAGAAATCTCGGAACCCGTGAAGGAAAAGTGTTTAGTAATGAGAATTGAGTTCTCAAATTTGGGATTTGGACTTTTTGGAATATATTAGAATTATGGATTTTTAAATCCGAAATTGGTCACGTGGGGCCCACGGGAAACATTTACGATTTTGTGGGGCCCACAATATATTTTCGAGATTTTGGCCAATATGAATGTTTATGGGAGATGAAAATATTTTGGATGAATCGGAGGGTGAAACGTGGCCCACCCCCCACCCCACCCCCCACACTTGTCTCGATTGACTATTTGACTTTAGATATTTGTTGAAGTAGGACAAGTGGACAAGGGTACCACATCCACTTGTCCCTACACTTGTTATGATCTCACCCTTTGAGATATTTATATATACATAAGAGGCTTGCAAGACTTGTCTCTACACTTAAACTATATTTCTTCATCTTTTTTTTTTCTTCCTTTGAGCTCAAGAACAAGAACACCAAGAACACCTAGTGTTGATTAGTTCATTTCATCCTAGATTAAGCTCCTAAACCAAGTGCTAAGCCTAGATTAATATCCCAACTTTGGAAAGCATTGTTGGCCGAGATTGGGGTGATAAAAACCCTAGGTTCCGTCGACTTTTTGGAAGAGAAATACAAAGTGAAGATGTGTATAAGTTCATAGGGGTCACGTATATGCGATTGGAACTTGAAAAAGTGGAGCGAAACGAAAACTGCGGACCAAAGTATAGCGTTCTGCACGGGGCATTTTTAAGGCGAAAAATGAGGTAATAATTGGATATTACTCATTGTTATAGTATATGGATGAACTTTCATTAAGGAAGATATGAAAAATAAGGTGTGTATGCCCTACTTTGGGTGAGCGGTCCGAAACTAGTTTTTTCTGGCCATGTGATTCGTTGATTTTTATTGTCGTCATCTACACTTGTCGCATGTTATATAATGAAGGAAATATAGTTGATAAATTGATATAACTTATATAACATGTTGGAACTTGAGTTGGAGTAAAAAGGAATTAAGGAAAATGGATTTGGATTTAAAGTGATGTTGGCCGAGAATGGCCCTAAAAATGTTGGTATATTATGGACTGTTTTGTTTAGATTATGGGGCAGAATTTTACACGTCCAGTTAGGCGTGCAATCCCCTTTGGCTAACTGTTGGTTGCGCCTTAAATGTGGCTTGTTGGTTATGGAAATACGGACCTTGGAAAAGGCGTAAAAGTACGTAGAAACAAAGGAAGTGCTGCCCAAATTTCCGTAGAATTAGAGGGCATTATTTGGTATAAGTCTTATACTAGAAAGTAAGATATTGATAGAAGCACTATGGCCATTTTTAGGTTGAAGTACTACGTGTAGCATGGTCTACTTGGCTTAAGGAATAGCCGATGAAGTTGAAGTACTTGGAGCGTTTTGCTACGTGTCGAAATGGTTAGTCGTCGCGAGGTATGTGGACTTCCTCTTCTCTAAGACATGAGTATTTTTATGGTATACTTGCCTTGTTGTTAGGAGTATACATGATTTGTTATTTGAGTATACTTCCTTGTTGTTGGGAGTATATGCATGACTTGTTGTTTGAAGTATACTTGCCTTGTTGTTAGGAGTATACATGATTTGTTATTTGAGTATACTTCCTTGTTGTTGGGAGTATATACATGACTTGTTGTTTGAAGTATACTTGCCTTGTTATTTGGAGTATACGTGACTTGCCTTCTTGAAGTACTTGCCTTGTAATTAGGAAGTATTCACGTGATAGATTTTAGGCTAAAAACATGTCTAGAATATTCCTGAGTTCTTACCAAGTCTTATGGGGGATGTTGGTAAGAGTCGTTAGGAAGTAGTGGAGTCTAGTTGACCTTGCTAAGTTACTATATTAATGAATATTTATTTTGAAAGATTATGAGACTTTGATTTAAAGTTATGAGACTTGATTTTCAAAGTTAGGAGATTTGATTCCTTTAAAGATTATGAGACTTTGATTTAAAGTTATGAGACTTGATTTTCAAAGTTATGGGATTTGATTCCTTTAAAGATTATGAGACTTTGATTTAAAGTTATGAGACTAGACTTTCAAAGTTATGAGATTTGATTTCCTTAAAGGTTATGAGACTTGATTTTAAGAGCCTTGAATTACTTAAAACATAAGTGTTATAATAGCTTTATGGGAAGTTAGTTATAACGACTTGAGGAGGATAAAAGAACGGTTTACTTACTTGATTTTAAAGGTCGTGTAATGATTTTCTGAAGGTGTAGTAATTTGGTTTGATAAGTAAACGTGCCTTGATACTACGGGTATTAGTATCATGTGGTTTTTATGTAAAAGGGATTTTTTTAAGAGAATTGAAGTATGTAGTACTTCGGGGTTAAAACCCGGATTGTTGGCATAAAATGAAAATCTAAGAGTATGTTAAACTTGCCTATGATAGTTGTGATAACCTTTGTTATACAAGTGTTGTATTTACTTGGACATACTGACACGTTGGGTGGCCCACGGGTATACTTCCATTGTTATTGTTATGTCATGGACTAGCTCTCCATGAGATTGATGACGCATGCAGGATCTGGTAGCTAGCCCCCGTACTTCCCCTGGTCAGTTGCTGATGCAGGCTGGATCTGGTAGTTGGTTTTCGTACTTGCCCCGGTCAGTTCTTTATCGTGTTATTTACTTGGACATACTGACACGTTGGGTGGCCCACGGGTATGCTTCCATTGTTATTGTTATGCCATGGACTAGCTCTCCATGAGGTTGATGACGCAGGCAGGATCTGGTAGCTAGCCCCCGTACTTGCCCCGGTCAGTTGCTGATGCAGGCTGGATCTGGTAGTTGGCTTTCGTACTTGCCCCGGTCAGTTTTATAGCATAGTTTGGTACGGTAGGCTCTGGTAGATGGCTTCCGTACTTGCCCCGGTCATATCTCGTGGCGGCAGGCTGGATCTGGTAGCTGGCTTTCGTACTTGCCCCGGTCAGTTGATGATGCAGGCTGGATCTGGTAGCTATGCCTTCGTACTTGCCCCGGTCAGTTTTATGATGCAGGCTGGATCTGGTGGTTAGCTTTCCTACTTGGCCCGTACGGTTTTTATGACACAAGTGGGACCTGGTGTTCATGTATACATATTGGTGTTATATTATATCATGGACTGCCGGCAGTGAGGAAGGAATTCCACGGGCATGATTGATATTAGGGGTGTGAGACCCATGGTTATATTTGAGTAATGATTTTGAGGGCATGCGTCCCTGACTGCTTATATATTGTGAAATGGTCTTTTAAAAGATAAAGTTGATTTTCATTACTCTTATTGATTAATTTGGTTATCATACTTGTTCCTGCTTTGTATTCGGACTGTGTGATATTATATTCTTGAAAAGGCACAGTCGACTCTTGGAGTTGTTATAGTACAGTGATACAAGGTGCAGTTGGCTTTTAGGTTATGTGACACGGTAGGATCTGGTATTTGATTTTTTATACTTGCCCCTGTTATTCTTGTACACAGCCATGATTTTATTATTGTACTTTATTTCAGTTCCATACTTAGTACTTGTTGCACTGACCTCCTTCCGGGGGCTGCGTTCATGTCCGCAGGTCTAGGTACTCAGTTGTGGATCCGTGAGCTTAGGATCCTTGTTCAACATTTTGGGATAACTCTAATGTTCTGGAGCTTGTCATTATGGATAGGTATATTCAGAGGTACGACAGGGCCTTGTCCCGTCACAGTTGTTTTCAAACTCTTAGAGGTCTGTATTCATATGTGGGCTGGACTGACTAGAGTTGTATTACATCGTTGTGCAATGTAGACCCAGTTGGGTTTGGTATATATATATATATATATATACGACAGCCTTATCGACCTTGACTTTGCTTTAAGAAAAAAAAAGGTGTTATTATCTTCCGCGTGTTACTCATGTTGTGTGTATAGAAGGGTGCCCAGGTAGGGTACCAGTCGCGGGCCCAGGGTTCAGGGCGTGACAAGAAAGTGGTCTCGTCGAATGTGACATGACGAGAGATGTGGATTTGACGAGTCGACAAGTCATAACATATATAGCCCCTATGGTTCGGCGGGAATCCTAGGAAGACACATGGAGTGGACCTAGGAGCGAGCTTGTGAGGGGCAGTAGAGCTAAGGTTGGGATAGCACAGACAACCAAAAATCCGTAGATGATCATAGGAGAGGACTCTATGGTAGAGGATTTCGACAGGGGTCATATTGTGAAGAATTCTAGTAGGGAGAATATTTAGAACGTATTCTGACATTTTAGCAGCATAGATTCAGAATGATGGAGGGAGGGAGACATGAATCAATAGGGTGCGAATCATGTTGTTAATGGTGCGCATAATTTTTTCAGCTTTACCGTTTTGTGGTGATGTGTGAGGGCAGGAGAAATGAAAAACCATGTCATTATTGGTATAAAAATGGTGAAATATAGAGTTATTGAATTCACGACCATTATCGCACTGAAATGATTTTATGTCTTTTTCAAATTATGTTTGAATGAACTTGCGAAACTTAAGAAATTTGGCAAACACTTCCGATTTAAATTTAAGAGGGTATAACCAAACATAGTGTGAAAAATCATCAAGCAACACAAGATAGTATTTATGACCGATAGAACTAGAGATAGGAGACGTCCATAAATCGGCATATATAATATCAAACGGAGCAAAGGTAACACTAGTAGATGATTTAAACGGAAGACGAATATGTTTGCCTAAAGAACAAGAAACACAATTTTGGGCAAGCTTCCCATTACAAGTAATGAAATTGTTGTCTCTAAGAAAATTAAAGACTGAGACTCCTGGATGACCAAGCCTATTGTGCCATGTTGAAGAATAAATAGCCGCTAGAGTGACAAGAGAGCAAGATCTGGCAGCAGGGGTGGAGGTGAATGGATAAATATCCCCCATGCTATTGCATCTCGTAAGAGGTGTCCCCGTATGAAGATCTTTCACAGTAAAACCAAAAGGGTCAAAGTCCACAGAGACAGAATTATTACGAGTAAATTGGCGGACATATATGAGGTTCTTAATCATGTGGGGGGCATATAGGGTGTTTTTGAGGGAGAAGGGTGGATAAGGAGGTTGTGTGTATGAGGTACCATAACCTTTAACTGGAATGCGTTGTCCACTACCAACTGTAACATAATGAGGATGCTTTAAACTAGACAGTTTAGGAATAGTACCTGCAGATTTGGTGACGTGAGATGTGGCTCCTGAGTCTATGTACCAAGTATTGTCAGGTTGTTGCATAGAGAGGGTGCTGAACTCCTGACCCAACTCAGTGGGTGTCATGCCGGATGAGGGTTGCGGGACCTGACCCTGCATGAAGTGGGCATGCTGTGAGGCTGGAGCGGGGCCCAACAAACCGGGGTAAGCATACGGATTGTAGGTCTTGCATCGAATGGACTTGCGCCACGACTGGAATGGGCGCCGCGGCCAGACGGAGGCGTGGCGCCAGACGAACCAGCTAGCGAGTCGCGCCCGATTGTTCTGCGATCCACATTCTTTGTTGTTGTTGTTTCTGTTGACCGCGACCCTTGCCATGACCACGACCTCCTCTACCACCGCGGCCTTTTCCACCTTTGTCGCAGCGGCCCTGCCGCTGTTGGGAGTTTTCCGGTGGCGTCTGATCTTGGGGTTGCGAGTCGACAGTTAACACCTGCTGGGCGTGCTCATCCTGCTTAGCACGACGGGTTTCTTCGAGCAACAATTGTGAGCGAGCTTTGTTAAAACTTGGTAGCGGATATGCATGTTGGATCATGGTGGCCAAAGTATCATATTCGCCCTTAGTAAGGCCTGCAATCATTTGGAGCACCATTTTAGCGTCAGTAACAGGTGTGCCGACGTTGGAGCGTTGATCCGCTAGAAGTTTAAGCTGCTTGCAGTACTCAGAAACATTAGAGAAGTTTTCAAGACGTTTTTTGTTGAATTGTTCTTCCAAATACACGGCACGAGTGTGCTTGTTGTCCTGAAAAATTTCTTCCAAACGATTCCACAAGTCAAGGGCTGTGGATTCAGATTTCATGATAGTAAAGAGCAGATCCTGAGAGATACTACCATATATCCACTGTTTGACGCCAGCGTCTAGACGACGCCAAGTAGAATCATCAACCTCCTGAGGGCGCGGAATTTTGTCATCAATATGATCAAGCACGTTATAGAGACATGCATGATTGCGAAACAGTTCAACCCAGGGAGAATACTGACTGTTTTCTTGATCAAGAAGGATAGGGATATGGTTCTTGATGTTGGAAACAGTTAGGGCGGGATGAAAAGAGGGTGATGACTTGGTGGTGGATTTGTGGAGGAAGATGCGTCAAGGACAGCGGAAGAATCCTGAGTATCCATTTAGAGAATAGAGGAATGGAGAAGAAAAACCAAGAATTTGGGTAGAGAGAGGGAGGGGCCGCGGCGAGATGCCCGGGGGGGCTGCTTGGTAGAAAAATTCTAGGGTTTTTCTTTCTAGGCTCTTGATACCATGTAAGATGATATTAATCTCCCTTTGGGAGTCTTTCATTAATATCAAGGTATATATATAGTACAATGTTCATCCATTATACAATAGGAATCCTAAGCCTATACAAAAGAGGAATCCTAGTCTTACCATAATTATATTTACACAATATATGGAAATATTCTAATTATGGGTAGGGAATATATTGTTTCTTATATTTACACGTTTACACGAAAGAATGTATTCTTTTCCAGAGTGAGATGTACCAACTGCATTTAAGACCTCTACCAAATCTATTTTATAGGAAAACTTACAACTGTTGTAGGCTTGTAGCGGTTCTAATTTGGAACCAATTCACATGAATGGACACAACTTTTAGAAAGGACACTACTAATCAGATTAGCCTCTTTCTTATTTTAAACATTATTTTTAAATAATACTCATATATATATTGGGCAAAATACATAGATTGTACCCTGAACTATGTCTGAAATATCGACTTCACACTTCAACTAATGGGGGCGCCTATTAGGAGTAAATTGCTAGAATAGTACTCTCTAAAAAGGTAATTCCCAGAATGCTACTCTTTCAATATTAATTCTCATTTTACTATCATCTTGCCACATGGATTGCCAAGTGAATAATAACATATTAGTTAGTATTTAATCACTATTCTATATGACATATATTGTAAGAATGTAAATTTATAAGTTTATATTGTACATTTATTCTATTAGAAAAGTTTATATATATATATATATATATATATATATATATACCGGCATATAAAGGACTGAATAGTATAAAGACAATTAAAGAATACGGCAGGTAAATAGAGAGAAACTAACTTAGCTAAGGTTCCTCATGAAGGAAGCCATAAGCATAAGGTTCTGCAGGAATTTAAGTAAATTAAAGTGCATGAATTTAATGGAATTTAATTGAGGTGGCTCGGCCAACCATATGCAGTATTTAAATAAATTAAAGACAGAAATTTAATTGCAGTAGGTGGTAGAACCAACCATGTTGCAAGATAATTATAATTTAAAAACGTGAATTTAAATGCAAGAATTTAAAGAACATGAATATTTAAAAGATATAGGAGGCAGTGCCTTCCATTATCGTTTTTATTCAAAACTTTAAAAGTACTTACAAGGAGTTTAAAGGGGTAATGGAGTATTTGGATAATTTCTGGAGTTTTTTGGATAATTTCGTTATGAATCAGTGAGTGAACTGAATCATGTCAATTTGATAATTTCTGGGTAAATTATCGGGTAAGGAACGAAATATTAGTTCATAGACTCCCCGAGGTCTTATGAACTTGGAATATTTAAGTAACCAATTCTACCTAGGGGAAGAACTTTGATGATCTTCAACTTCTAGAAAGAAGGAAGAGAATTCTAAACTAAGGGAAGAAAAAACTTAGAAAAAATAACTTAAGAAACTAAGGGAGAGGGGTTCTCTTTTTATAAGAGAATTACAAAGTGGGATTTCACTATTACAAGAATATTTTAATAAATTAAACTATTCATCCGAGTGCTGAATGAGGTCATGCATGACCTCGGTATTTTTGTCTTCATCTCGGATTCTGCTTTCACTATTTTGAGCACTGAGATTTGTCGTCAATTCGTCAATTATTCCTCCGGGATTTTCGGTGTTTTGGCATCATCTAGAATCCACTGTTGCCAAAAATAGGGATATTTTCATTTTCAATTTCGTGTTCTTCCTCATCATTCGAGGAGCTCTGTTTGGATGAGGATGGCGCAAATTTCTGTAATATTGCCTGTATCTCTTCCGGTGTTGTTGCTGCAGCTAGCATTGAGGCCATCTGGGATTTTTGTGAAAGGAACTGGGTGTGTTCCTTTGATTGAAATGGCGCCTGTGGTTTTGGAGGAGGTGCCTGTAAAGGAATTGGTTTGTTATTATCTAACCATTGTTGAATATTTTGGGGTGCGAGGGACCTTGGAATTTTAAAACTGTCCCACCATCGAATTTTGAATCTCCTTCTGATCACTGGTATTTTGTCATCTGAGTAGTCTACAAACCATGTGAATACCCATGGTAGATGGAATTTTGTGTGAAAGAGGTGTAATGGTATGAATCTTTTTTCTTCTTCCGATGGAGTATATTGGGATTTGAAGAGGCTAAAAGATTTAATTATTTCGGGTTTTGTATATCAAGTGTTGACCCGAATTGTTCCCACCATGAATTCCACCAAGTTGGAAATTGCGAAGCATCACATGAAGTATCAAAATGAAAAAGTCAAGTATGCGATAATTTTGAATTTTGAATTAAAAATGAATTAAACCAAGCTTGTTGGTAGTCCCAATAATTAAAAGGAATGTCAAAAAAGGGCTCATTTTTGTGAGAATTGGGAAAATTTATTAATTTTGACAAGTCAATCCCCAATGAATTAGAGCAATTACTCGGAGTATTTTGCAGATCGAATAAGAAGGATCTGGATTGTCATTGAAAAAATTTATTTTCGTTGTTGTTGATCCTGTTACGTCAAGGATAGCCTGATAAAAGTAAGGAGTTTTTAAATCGTCCCAAGATTTATAAAACCATTTTGGTCCAAAATAATTTTGTAGTGCCAAAAAATGTTCTTTATCAAAGTATCCTTTTTCGAGAGTTACAATTTTTTGAAAAAATGATTTTACGAAAAATTCAGGAGCATATTTTTTGGGTACTTGTGGCGTCACAAGTTGGTTTTTGGAAAATTGTTTTTGAGAAAGGTTTTTTGAAAAATCATCTTTCTCGATTCTGGTGTTTGAAAATTCATTTTGAGAAAGGGTTTTTGAAGATTCTCCTTTCTCGATTTTTGTATTAATTTTAGAGGTTTTTTCCTCTGGTTTTTCCGGGATCATTTCCTCTTTCGGAGTTTGCAGTTGTCTGAGTGCCTCCTGTAATTCTGGTGATTTTGAAAGGAGCTGAAAGAGATTTTCAGCGGTTAATTGTTTTGTGGTATTTGCTGGGGTCTTTTGCACAGATTCTGTGCTGCTGGAATTTTCTCGTTCTTCTATCATAACTGCATCATATCAGGACATTGGTTTTTCTGGGGATATTTCTTTTTCTATTTTCACTGTCTTGAAATTTGTATTTTGGGGTTTTTTGGGGGCCATGGAATTTTCTTCTTGTTGTGGTGATGTAGTAGTCGGGGTATTTATCGAAGGAAGGGTTTTGTTTTTTTTCTCTTTTGGAGCAAAGATCCACATACTGCCTGTATACAGTATTGTCCACATTCACGCATATCTTTCCTTGATATTTTGTGATTGTAGGCTATACACCTGTTATTCGGGCAATGATAGGACATTTTGAAATAATCACGGACCAGGATTCCTGGAAAAAATTCTTTAAATATTAATTTAGAGAAAACTATTTTTAATGCAAGGTTTTGAAAATATGCATGATTTGTAAATTCATCTTGAAGAGGGTATTTGATCATAATATCAATTGGTTTTTTAGAAAATTGTTTTTCAATTCTTGTAAATATAATTTTTCCTTTTGTATTAAACATGTTTTTATAAGATTGAGATCTTTTGTTTTTGGTGTTGACATGAACTGGAATTTTAGTTTTTTATTTTTGAAATTAAAGGATATTGATTTATTACTCACTTCATAAGGAGTGATTAAATTCATAAATTGTGTTCCTAGTATTATGGTATTGTGAATTTCTTTTATCAGGACAAATGATGTTGTTATTGAAGTTCCATCATTTATAATTGATGCCTTGGTTTTGTAATTAATTTCTAATTTAGAATTATTAGCAGTTGCTAATGAGTCCTGTGTCTCTTTCAGGAATATTTCTGGTATTATACCAGTTTTTATGCAGTTTAAGTCTGCTCCTGTGTCAAAGAGGGCAACAATTGTTATCTTGAATTTATCTAAAAACTTTAATGTTATTTTAATTAAATATTTCTTTGTTGTTATTTGTCTTAACACTGTTAGAAAATCTTCTGGGATTTCTTCTAGATTTTCTATTTGATTATTATTTTCGGGATTTTCTGAATCAGATGAGTCATCATCTTTTGGAACGGAGTTTTGTTCTACTCTATTCGAAAGTATGATTTTAATTAATTCCGAATCTTTTTGTTGTTTTTCTTTTAATTCTTTTACTTCTAATTTTACTTGAATTATTTGTTTTTGTAATTCTTGAATTGTTATTTCTTTAATTTTCTTACCTTTTTCCAGGATTTTTGTCAAATCGTATTTTCTGGAAATACAAGGTAATACATTATTTTTTATTTCAACCTTTTCAGGGGTAAAGGTTTTAAGGAGTTTATTCAGATATTCTTTTTGGTGCTGGGTATCTATGTGTTTAATCATATCTATCATACATTCTTGATTTTTAGTTAACACACATATTCGTTTTTCTTTGGTCTTTTCAGGTTTATCTGTCGAACTACTTGTGAGTAATTCGTCTACTTGGAGGGGTTTATTGTCTTCTGATGTAAGAGAGAAATAGTCAGGTTCTGACTGATCTGCTTCTGAATCAGAGGAATCAAGTAGTAGATTTGAGATTTTCTTAGTAGTATTTTTGTCGAGATTTAATTCTTGTAGCTTTTTATTCATTCTACAGTATTTTGATGTATGTCCTTTCTTATTACATTTGTAACAAGTTATATTTTTATATTTGGAATTGAAATTCGTTTTTGTATTTCTATTATTTTTATAACGATTATTTTTATAAGGATTCTTATAATAATCATTATTAGATTTATAATCTTTTGTGGATTTTCTGTGGGATTTATTAGTTTTGCTACAATCTCCTTCGCAGCTTTTGGAATTTTCTATGGTAGCTGGTTCGAATTGTTTACAAAATGTTCCTAATTCACATTTTGTTGTTTTTAATTCTTTTTAAGGTGTTTTTGTATTTTTAGATCCTGACAGATTTTTAATCCTTCTTGTTGAGTTATACAAACTAATTCTCCGTATGTAAACTCATCGTAAGGTATTATCTGTTTTCCACAATTTTCTTTTATTTTATTCCTAACCTTTTCTCCCAAGAGGCTTGGTAATCCGGCTAAGAATTTTTCTTTTCAGAATGGTTGACCACAGTCTTCTCTAATCATTATTCTAGTTAAGAAGGTATTTTTATACCATTGGAAATCACTTAATTTTTTACATTTTAAATTTGAAAGTAATTCAGCATTTTTATTTTTAAGATGTGTAGAATCACCTATGAAATTCAAAGATATTGTTAGTATCAATGTTGATACTGCATCTTGTATAGGTTCTCCTAGATCTGTTAATATTGGTATTCCCTCTTCATCAGTTTTTATGGCATTTAGAATATTTTCTTTTTGTTGGTTAGTGAGATAATGATCCCACCATCCTTTTAATTGCCCTGAGAATCCTGCGATTAGCAGTTCTGCAGAGGTTTTATCGAGGACTTCTTTTTGCGTTTGGTAGGCATTTGCTGCCATTGTCATTTGTTGGAGGAAACTGAGGATATTGTATTTAGTCATTCCATCAAGGTTTCAATCGTAAATTGAAGCGGCATTGTAACGGGATTGAGCTAGGGGTTTAATTATTCATAGATCTGGAGCAGGGATTATTTGTAACCCTGGACCTATTTGTATTCCTTGAACGGGTTGTTGTTTCCAATTCATATTGTTGATGAGGGGTTTTCCTAATTGTTCTAGTGTATCACTGCTATCGGATTTATGTGTTAACATTGTTACACTTCTATTTTCTATTGTTTTAAGGAAGGGATATTTTATGGAGTTTTGAGAGGAATATATCTCAAACCATTTGAAGAACGGAATATTAATTTTATTATCTTGGATAAATTCATAGAATTTTTCTTGTATTTGTTTTCTTGTATTAAGGAAATTTTTAAAGAACCAAATTCTTTTTTCTGAATTATGTTCTTTATAGAATTCTTTCTGTAGTAGTTTTTTATCTACTTGGAATTCTTTTTCTAGAACTTTAATTTCATTTGCTAATTCATTGTGGGTTATCGAAGAATAAGTTGGACTTGTAGGTTCCTGATCGTCCATCCTTTCTCTAACCACGGGATTTATATATACTGGTCTGGGTATTTGATTTGTGTAATCTACGTTTGTCAGATTTGGTAGATCTGATGTAGAATACCTAGGCTTTATTTTGACCGGTGTATTTGTTATTGAAGGTATTTGTGAGACTCTTCCTATGTCTAGGGTCTCTTCGGAACTGGTATCTTCATATCTATTACTCATAGATCTTCTTAAAAATGAGAGACTAACCCTACCATCTTGGTATTGAGTAATTTCTCTAAGATGGGTATTTGGTTGCTCAGATTCTAAGGGTTCAGGTTTTACTACGCCTTCCAGGATCCATTCTTCTGGTAGGGTAATATCTTTCCATCTAATGGGTCGCGGTACTACCGTGTTAGATTTGGAAAGGTCTGTTTGTAAAAGAAGGGTTTCACCTTTCTTACTATGGTATCTGACTTTTGTTGCAAAAGCAGAAGTCATAGCTTTATAGTGAATTCTAAAAATTAATGCTATAGGAATAGATCCTTCAAGCATTTGGTAATTGTGCGTCTTGATTTGTAAGATGGGGGATTTTTGGATATTTTTATCATTCAAAGAAACTGAAAAGTTTGGGTAACAATCAAAAGAGATTGGTCCTGTGCAGAGACTGGACTCAACCGAACTTAACAAGGAATCTTCGAAATTTGTGAATCTTGCATCTCTTAAGATAGCAAGAATTGAAGTGTTTAATCCTTCTTTAGTAAGGGGTTTTACTCCTACTTGGACTAAACCAATGTGGATGTATTTATAATTTCTTTCTCTATGCTTTTTCAAGGATATTTGAGAAAGTAATTGAATTGTTTCAAAAGGTTTTGTTAATTGAATATCTCTTTCTTCTGTTTTGATTTTGAAATCAGTTTTGAAAAATTGATATTTGGAATTTTTGTAAATTTGGTCTCTATTGACTTTTGGGATTTCCCAACTGTCAATTGATTTTTCGAAATCGTGTATAACGATTTCTTCAGAATTAATTATCTTCTTTGATTCAAAAGAAGAAGATGATTGATAATTATAAGAAGTAGTTCTGTCTAAAAACGGATCCATGTATGGTTTATGATTTTTAGAAGTAATCTCTATTTACCTTATGTATGATTAATTATCAATCTACTATTGAAAAACGTATATATCGATTTTTTCGGAATTTATTATCTTCTTTGAATCCATGGAAGAAGATGATTCCAAAAACAAAAGAAGTAATTCTATTGAGATAAAGGATCCATGTATGTGGAATTCCATGTGTGTGGAATCCTAGTTCAGAAGACCCTTACCTTCCTACAATCCAGGTGCGAACAGTTTATCAATGGGTTCTTGTCGGCCCTACACACGGGGACTTACTGTGACCCTGCGATCTGATCGTTCGTCTAAACAAGATTTAAAGAACATGAATATTTAAAAGATATAGGAGGCAGTGCCTTCCATTATCGTTATATATATATATATATATATATATGCTGCTTGCCCGACTCTGACCCTGTTTTCTTTTAAATTTCAGGGCCAGACCCTTCGTGAACCCTACGGGTCACGGGTCGGTCTTGACCCGCTCTACAAACAAAATGAAACGGGGGAATTTGGGCGGGTTAGGTCGTTGTCGCGCCTTTTTTCGGCCGCGACATTTTCTAAAAGCGAATCCCTGCTTAATAAAAAGTGTCAGAAAATAAAATAAAGTGCTAAATATTAAAAGGGTGCTAAAAATGTAAAAGGGTGCTAAAAGTGCAAAAGGGTGCTTAAAAGTGCAAAAATGCTAAAGGGTTCGCGGGAGTCGCCACCTAATTAGTTTGGGTGAATTAGGACACCTAAATGTTTAAAGTAAAACATTAACTCCATTTTAATGGTCTGCCAAACTTAATGAGATTCTGGGTAAGGGTTCTTTATTATCCTAAAGGGAAGGGGTTAGGCACCCTAAAGGATCCGCTAACTTGCGGTTGTCCGTTCATACCTAGGTTAATTATTTGGCTAAGAGATGTACGTTTTAGCAAAAGATTATTTAAGTAAAGGATGTGGCAAGTATCTGAAAGAATATATTTTGATGACTAAAAAGGATTTTTCTAATACTTCACGAAAATATGTAAAGCTAATTATACATTTATAAGACATGAAATTACTTTATTTGACAAAAAGCAAAATGATAAATCACTCCTATAAGTATATGCAAGGTTAAGACTATTATATATAAAGTTAATTATGAAATAACTTTTATTTGTGTATGCAAAACGTTTAGAGATACTAAGAAACGTGATAAATTAGTAAATTACTCCTATGATGCTTATGGAGAGTTTATGAGGAAAAAAATCTTTTTTATTTTCTTAAGAGTAGATAAGGAGTATATTAACTACATGACTAAGGCATAGCTAAGATTAATTGAATCATTTGGATTTAGATATATGACGAATCTATGATAAATAAGGGATGAATTTTCCTTAACACTACCCTTTCAATGTATTCAAAGACCATTAGAGTTAATTATCCTATTAATTACAAGGTTAATGAATATGGCAATAATAAATAAACAAATAAATAAATGCGTAAATAAACAAAGAGAGGAATGAGACTGGAGTAGTTGTAGCGTCTAGGGCGGATGGCGACAACATCTATTTTTGTAGTTGTTTGGAAGCCCTGCGGCGGAAATGCGGTTGGTGATATGGGGACCATTGCGAGTCTCGTACCGAGACTCTTAATTATTCTCCCGATGCATGCCATGTAAAAATAAGAAAGAAAAAGGATTAGTAAATATTCCAAACAATATAAGTGAACATGTGCATATTCTAGCTAATATTTAATTAAGTTAATCTCTAAAATGATAGAAGTTGACCAAGGGCCCAACGTTATTCAGCCCGAATTAGGCCTTGGTAACTGGCAGCAACAAACAACAATAGAATGTTGGCTTTCAGATTTTTAAAGAGGGCATACGCAATGGACTAATGACAACGCAAAGATAAGTACAAAATGGGGACTGGTCCAAGTTGCAGACAGGGGAAACGACACAGCAGACAGGGTGTATGCAGGTTCGGGGCTAGATATTCAGGTGAACAGATTACAAACAGGTTCGTTTCGACTGGGGATGCTCCTAGATACTGCAAATTCCGGCAGTTCTGACCCAACAAACAGTAAACAGTCCAATCAAATTGAGTCTAGCATGGTTTCTGTCTAAGACCATTGGTTTAGGGACTATCTAACATCGATTGGTTTTGCGTATAAGGCATGACAGAGAGAGGGAAGATACATTGACTATTTCTTTTATCCTATTGTCACAGGTCATGAGAACAAGCCAATGGGCCAAAGGAATAACAATCCAAATATTTCGTAAGTATCCAGAATCACATATCTTTGACAGATAATCAACTTAAGGGGAATTTTAGCAATTAATAATTTAGACATACATTCAGTCATTAGCAAACTGATCCTAGATTAACTAAGCACATACTTTCTCATAATCAAACATTAGGAAAGTGCCCATTGACCTTGACAAAGTTTTAAGTAATTCCGCAATCAGACCCCTGTCACGCCACAACTAACAGACATCCCAGGCTACAACTAAAGGCGAAGTCGTTAAGCATTATCCATTCAATTGGAAAAGACTAAACATGCTTGGTTGCACATAGAGTAATTCTGCATAAGCTACATATTTTACTAGGATGGATTCATACAAATGAAACCTAGGGTCATGATATATTCAGATGTACAGTAGCATGTTTCAATATTTGTATATATCTCATATTTAAATATTAGCTAGTCAAACAGGTCGGCAAGCCATAAACATCAATGAGAGTATTTTACTATCCTTTATCTTACCCAGTAAGCAAAATATTACAGTAACATCAAGCAGTTTTTAGACATGAAGATCCAATTTGAATACATACAGAAAATCAGCCCAGGAATTCTGTCACTGCCAACAGGATGCAGAATACATTCATATATCGTGTTTTGACTGACCAAGAGTTATAATCTAAAGGAAACCATATCAAAACAGGACCATTACTTAGCAACCATTTTTCAACATGAACAATTTTGCTTTTGCACGATGACATGTACTTAGCGATCCTAATAACTAAACCAAGCATACACATACATTCGCATCTCTTACGTTAGTTATTTAACATACCATATTTCAGACCTTCATTCGACGGATGCTTAGAAGGCAGAATACCCACATATTGAGACAACAAATACGAATATACACGATACAACAGCGATCAGGATAAAACAAGCTTCACATAATTGAATACGAAATCAGAATTTCACAAAGAGGACAAGATTTACCTTCTCCGGACAGCGACCCGGAGCAGCGTATCAAGTCGTCGGTCCACTCGACGGGCTTTGAGTTTGCGATGCGAATAGAAGGGCAAGGTTTGGCTGTTGGTTTCTTTGCTGGAACCTGAATAGACTCTACTGTACTCTCCCCGTCTCTGCTCTCTCGTATATGCCCTGTGTTCGACTAATGCTAACTCCAAATGATTCTTGCCTGTCTTCTCTCTATTTCCGAATGAATTTTCGAGTGTATGGAGATGGGTTTATATAGCCTCAATGTTGGTTCCCCATTAGGTAAACCCTAGGGCTGATTCGTAAGGGATTCGTGCTGATTTTGTGTGATTCGAACGAGTCCTGATTTGAAGGGATTTGGTTAGCTATGGTAAGAAATCGTTGGCTGCGCTTGCATGGGTAAGGAAGGTAAGTGATTTGGTTAAGGAAGGCGAGATTTTAGGGCGTATGGGCGAGGGAGGCGGCGATTGAGGGCTTAGGGTTTCGCCTAGGTTTGTTTTCGTTTTAGGGTGAGGGAGAGGACGACAGGAAAGGGAACTGGGCTGAGGGGTTTTTGGGCGGATATAGGAGAGGGGTGTTGGGCTAGCGGGTTGGGCTGCGGGTAGTGGGCTGCGAGTGTTGGGCCGCGGTTAGTTAGTTTTAATTAGGGGTTAATTAATTAGGTATTAATTATTTAATTAGTGATAAATTAATTAGGTAGAGTTTTAAGTGCTCGATTATTTAATTATTTTTTAGCCTATTAATTAGTGGTAAAAATTAATTGATTAAATTATTTAGGTGCTTTATTAATCTAATTGAGATAAAAATAAAGACGGACGCGCTACTTAATTAATGCTTAATACTTTAGACTGCGGCGCTATTATTTAAAATCTTATTATTGTGCATTATTGCGGTGTTAAATTAAAATTAAAATGAGTTTAGATTAAATTATTCAAATGCTAAATGCAAGTATGATATTTAAGAATTGTTTAAAGCTTTATAAATGCGACGCTATTAAAAGCGTGTATTAGATTAGAATTGATTTTAAATTACAAATGATTATGAAATTCTCTTGCGTATTAATAAATGCGGCTATGCTACCTGACACGACGTTATTGCTAAATTATTTATTTTATGTATTTATTAATTATTTAAGAATTACGACAGAGCTTGAAATCAATTAACGCGGACGTGGGACTCTAAGTGCTTGAAACTCTACGTAAGATGCGATGCCATTATTAAATAATCTATTTATGCATGTATTAATATTTTATTGTTGCATTTTATTATAAGAAATCATAAAAAAATATTTTTGCAAAATTAGTGTAATTTTATAGCTACTGTCTGGACGAGAGGGTCAAAATTGGGTGTCAACAGCTGTCCCTCTTTGTATGGGGATGATGGAAGAATCTTCGGACAAAGACGTTGACTCATAGCCAATTTTGTCTCGATCTTCAGATTGCAAAAAAAATGTTGGGCAGGTAGACAAGGCTGACGCAAAAAATCAAAATATGTCCCAGTGTCGAGTTATGACGACACTGGAATACCATGGTCAAAACACCAGGGCGGGCTAATGCGGACTTAAAGCTGTCCCAGTGTCGAGTTATGATGACACTGGGCTATGGTGCAAAAAGTAAAAAATAAAAATAACTGGCTTGAACCTGGGGTGTACCGCTATGGCTTATGGTGCTGGGTTCTATGGTGATGTGGAGCGAGTGGACCGACGCTTGAGGCCGCTTCTGCCATTCATTAGGAAGGTTGGCCCCCCAACAAATTGCCCCGGTTCGCTGTAAGAGAAAATCCACGTTGTGCTCCTGCTCCTGCATGCTAAGACTTGAACAAACGGTTAGTGCATAACTGTTAAGGCAAAAAATGATGACGTATAATTTTTTTTAAAAGTAATGCAACTGTGAGTAGAAAAGGTTATCCTGCAAAATGTGATGCCTGCTGTGTTAATGCGATGCTGCAAATGCTGTGATTTCGCCCTTGTACGGACGTGTTGCGATTGTGAATGCGGATACGTTGCCCTTGCTGCAATTGCCCCCTGTAGACTAAAGCTCAAGAAAGAGTTAGTGCATAACTGCTAAGACAGAATAATAAAGCATGCGTAAGAAATACAATTCCGGGAGTATAGAAATCGTCCCTGCGTGGATGTGATATGCTGATGATGGCATCGTTTTTGGGCTTGTTGTGCTGATAGCGTCGCTGCTTGGACGTGTTGCCGCCGCGTCGCGGCGTACTTGGCCGATAACGCCATTGCTGGACGTATTCTGCCGGGCGTCGCTGCATGGACTTGCCGATTACGCCGTTATGCGGACGCGTGTTGTTGTTGGCGCCGTTGCGTGGACTTGCCGATCACGCCGTTATCCGACGCGTTGCCGCCGCCGGGCGTCGTTGTATGGACTTGCCGATTACGCCGTTATGCGGACGTGTTCCGCCGGGCGCCGTTGCGTGGACTTGCCGATCACGTCATTGTGCGGACGTGTTCCGCCGGGCGCCGTTGCATGGACTTGCCGATTACGCCGTTATGCGGACGTGTTCTTCCGGGCGCCGTTGCGTGGACTTGCCGATCACGCCGTTGTTTGACGGCCGCCGCCGCGCCGTTGCGTGGACTTGCCGATTACGCCGTTATGCGGACGTGTTCCGCCGGGCGCCGTTGCGTGGACTTGCCGATTACGCCGTTATGCGGGCGTGTTCTTCGATGGCGTCGTTGCGTGGACTTGCCGATCACGCCGTTATGCGGACGTGTTGCTGCCGGGCGTCGCGTGGACTTGCCGATTACGCCGTTATGCGGACGTGTTGCCGGGCGTCGTTGCGTGGACTTCCGATCACGCCGTTATGCGACGACGTGTCCTTTGGCGTCATTGCGTGGACTTGCTGATTTCGTCGTTGTCTGGACGTGTTGCTGCTGCTCCTGTAGAATAAATGCTCATGCAAGCTAAGCTTGAGAAAAACGTTAGTGTATACCTGTTTAAACGAAATGATAAATATTTGAGAAAGGCAATTATATGGGTATAAATGTCATCCCTGATACGCCTGGTGAATATTGAGATGTTGTCCTTGCCCGGACATGCTAAACGCTGCAACTGACGAATTGCCACGATGCCCTTTTTTCACATTGCCACGGACTTTGGATTGTTGTCACCCTCTGCCTTTGCTGCTTTTTTGCTGCTTCTGCTAATACGGAGAAACCTTTCGCCGTATTTTCTGCTTCGGCCATTGCACTTTCTGCTTCTGTTAATATGAAAAGACCTGCGCTCAAAGAAAATTTGTGAGTTTGGGGGGGGGGGGGGTCGATTCGTATCTGACTTCGCCGCCTTGTCCCTTGATATCCGTGTGCCTGGCCTGTTTGGGCTTGCAACCCCTGTCTGGTTTCCTACCTTGTCCCAGTTTTGAAAAGGGTGTTTGGCCTAAGGTGGGTCTCAATGTAGTTGCTTGTATGTTATATCTATTTTTGTTATTTTCAGAACGAAGGGAAAGTTTTCCTAATGGTGTGACCAAAGCCGATTTAGGCCGCCTACGTATCCCCACGAGGGAATCAGGTCGAACGTAGTTCATTACAAGCGAATATTGGGTAAAATTAAAATTTCTAAATGTGGGACCGAAGCCGAGACGGCCGCCTACGTATCCACCAAGGGAATCAGGTCAAACGTAGTTCATTACAAGCAAAACAAAAGAAAACATTATTAAAGCTTAAATATGAGTTTATAAATTATTCTGCTAAAATAAATCGCTTTTCTTATCCAGGCTCTAGACGGACCAAGACAAGGGTGCAAATCCAATCAATACGCCTTCATGCTCTGCCTCGTGGATGGCTGGGTCTTCATGCTCTGCTATCTCCCTCTTTTGGCCTCTGCGTGGTGCATGCTCGGATAAATGACTGATTCGAGGGCGGAATGGGCATAGGCAGGGGAGTGTATTCCTCATCTAAGGTTATCAGGTGCACATTGACGTGGTCGTGGTCTGGCAAGGGGTTATCATGCACATTTGGGGCAGGATCCTTTAGCTGAATTACCCCTTCTCTGATCAGCGCCTCGATTTTGTCCCTGAGGGAGTGGCAACCTTCAGTGTCATGTCCTGGGCTATCGGAGTGATACGCGCAGCGCTTGTTCTCATCATACCATCTTGGGATAGGGTCAGGAATCCTTCCTGGAATCGGTTGGATTAGGCCTGCAGCTCGCAACCTTTCATATATTTGAGGTATGGGTTCAGCTAGTGGGGTGCGAACTTTGGGTGGTTTTCCTTCAAAATTCTTATTCGCTCACGCATTGGGTGCTCTATTCTTGGCGGGCTTGATGGGTGGATCTATGCGGCGTGATAAACGGGTGCTTGTGAAGTGTTATATATAGGCTGTGTGTGGTAGTTGTGGTAGTATGATGGGTTTTGGTATGTTATAAATGCTTCGGGTTTGCGTTCTTGTACAAACATGGAAGGGGAAACTGTCTCTTTCTTCCTCTGTGAAGTACTCCCGAGTGTCCCTGACTGAATCGCCTTATTAGTTGCCTGTAATGCTGCCAGATTTGTAATCCTGCCAGTTTTTATACCTTCTTCTACGAAGTCGCCCATTCTAACAACTTCCGCAAAACTCCGTCCGATGACGCTTATCATTCGCTCATAGTAGGTTGCGTCCTTCAAAGATTGTACGAATAATGTGGTCATCTCACTCTCCACCATGGGTGGTTGCACTTTCGCTGCCTCTGAACGCCACCTCATGGCGTACTCCCTGAATGTCTCAGTAGACCTCTTTTCTAGCTTCATTAGATAGAATCTATCCACAACGGTTTCTGTGTTGAACCGGAACCGCTCCACAAAGTCTTGGGCTAACGCATTCCAACTATGCCATTTTCGCGGATCCTGGCTAGTATACCAGTCTAGTGCTTCGCCGGTCAAACTTCGAATGAACAATTTCATGATGATTGCCGGGTTCTTTCCTACTCCGATTAGCTTGTCGCAATATGACCTCAAGTGTGCCCGGGGGTTCCCTTTTCCATCAAATAGTTCAAACTTCGGCACCTTGTACCCCATAGGCAGCTCCACGTCTGGATGCATGCAAAGGTCCTCGTAGTCTAGTCCTTCGTGACCTTTATCTGATCGCATGCCCCGAACTGCTTCCTTCAAACTATGAATTTCTTTGGCCACGTCCTCGTCCATTTTGGCTCGGACTTCCCTCTCCATTTCTTCGTAATGATCCCCTTCTTGGTGAAGCACGGGGACGGTAAAAGGCTGGGCTTCTGTTGCATAAGTTAGCTGTCTGGGTTGTTTGCTGGGGCTGGTAATGGGTGTGGTGCGTGGGTATTGGTTGGCCTGGCGATTAGGGCTGATTATGGTGAAGTAAGCAGGCGGGGGCTGAGGTATATGGGTAGTAGGAGGATCATTTTGAAGGTGGGGTTGAGGGTTGGCTGGGCGAGGGGCGGTTTGTTCGGTAACTGGTGGCCTTTGTGGAGAGTTCTGGGAGACATGTGGTGGTGGAGGTCGATCTGGGATGGTTTGTGAAGTAGGCCCTTTGATCCGCATGGGGTATTCAAACTAATGGATAGGTTGGTCGATTCGTAGCCTCTCCATCTCAACTGCATATCGAGAATTTGTTGCAGAAATGCGGCAATACATTCTTCCCGATCGTGACATTCCTTCCTTCAAGGTTCTGCTACCGACAGGAATAATTCCCAAACCATTTGGCTCAGACGCCCCTGAGCCAGTCATATCATCATTTCTTGCCTTGGACCTGGTAAAGTGTGGATGCTCCGACATTGTTGAGTCAAATACGAACCGACCTTTTGGGGAAGATGATAAATCTTTCTAAAAATGCAACAAACGGTGTTAGCATAAAGCACATAATTTGCAGGTATGTAACAGATATATTGCACATAGCACATTCAAACGTTTCCTAACATGCAAAGGGGGACCTCTTTGTGCCAGAGGTAGGCCTAAACGTCACATATGCGATAATGATGGATTGGTCCGAGCCGCCCAACTGTAATGCTTTCGTTGGAAATGGCGACCAAATGACGGTGCACTTTTTTCCAATTTCAGCATGACATGATTAGGTTTGGATTTGTCTATCATTGTCACGCTACACATAATATGCTGGTTGGTCGTTGGGTTGAGAAACCCGTCGACAAGATTGGTGTCTTCCTAATTGTGGTGTCAATGCCAAGGATTGACCCACCTAAGGTAAATGCATGCATGCCCTAAAATAAGGGTGGTATAGCTTTATCTTAAGTTTCTAAGATTTGGCTTTTCTAGACGCAAGGTTCCCGAGCGGACAACTCGAGCGAGAAGGCTACGCGGCCACCGGTTAGACCGGACACTCCACGTATGTTATCAACTCTCCTAAATTTGGGTTTTGAAGAAAGAATTTTGCTGATGCACCAAACGCACCTCGCATGTAGTGTGTGTTTGTGTGAATTTTCCAGAATGGAAGAAATATGAGCGGAATGCCAGTTTAAGAAAAGCGGTAAAGCAGGTAGCAAAATAAACAAAATACAGCACACAAAATAAAATGCAAAAATAAAGCACAATAAATTAACCTATGTTTGTTATGGTTAAGAACCTAATATCCCCAGCGGAGTCGCCATTTCTGTCGCGCCTTTTTTCGGCCGCGACATTTTCTAAAAGCGAATCCCTGCTTAATAAAAAGTGTTAGAAAATAAAATAAAGTGTTAAATATTAAAAGGGTACTAAAAATGTAAAAGGGTGCTAAAAGTGCAAAAGGGTGCTTAAAAGTACAAAAATGCTAAAGGGTTCGCGGGAGTCGCCACCTAATTAGTTTGGGTGAATTAGGACACCTAAATGTTTAAAGTAAAACATTAACTCCATTTTAATGGTCTGCCAAACTTAATGAGATTCTGGGTAAGGGTTCTTTATTATCCTAAAGGGAAGGGGTTAGGCACCCTAAAGGATCCGCTAACTTGCGGTTGTCCGTTCATACCTAGGTTAATTATTTGGCTAAGAGATGTACGTTTTAGCAAAAGATTATTTAAGTAAAGGATGTGGCAAGTATCTGAAAGAATATATTTTGATGACTAAAAAGGATTTTTCTAATACTTCACGAAAATATGTAAAGCTAATTATACATTTATAAGACATGAAATTACTTTATTTGACAAAAAGCAAAATGATAAATCACTCCTATAAGTATATGCAAGGTTAAGACTATTATATATAAAGTTAATTATGAAATAACTTTTATTTGTGTATGCAAAACGTTTAGAGATACTAAGAAACGTGATAAATTAGTAAATTACTCCTATGATGCTTATGGAGAGTTTATGAGGAAAAAAATCTTTTTTATTTTCTTAAGAGTAGATAAGGAGTATATTAACTACATGACTAAGGCATAGCTAAGATTAATTGAATCATTTGGATTTAGATATATGACGAATCTAGGATAAATAAGGGATGAATTTTCCTTAACACTACCCTTTCAATGTATTCAAAGACCATTAGAGTTAATTATCCTATTAATTACAAGGTTAATGAATATGGCAATAATAAATAAACAAATAAATAAATGCGTAAATAAACAAAGAGAGGAATGAGACTGGAGTAGTTGTAGCGTCTAGGGCGGATGGCGACAACATCTATTTTTGTAGTTGTTTGGAAGCCCTGCGGCGGAAATGCGGTTGGTGATATGGGGACCATTGCGAGTCTCGTACCGAGACTCTTAATTATTCTCCCGATGCATGCCATGTAAAAATAAGAAAGAAAAAGGATTAGTAAATATTCCAAACAATATAAGTGAACATGTGCATATTCTAGCTAATATTTAATTAAGTTAATCTCTAAAATTATAGAAGTTGACCAAGGGCCCAACGTTATTCAGCCCAAATTAGGCCTTGGTAACTGGCAGCAACAAACAACAATAGAATGTTGGCTTTCAGATTTTTAAAGAGGGCATACGCAATGGACTAATGACAACGCAAAGATAAGTACAAAATGGGGACTGGTCCGAGTTGCAGACAGGGGGAAACGACACAGCAGACAGGGTGTATGCAGGTTCGGGGCTAGATATTCAGGTGAACAGATTACAAACAGGTTCGTTTCGACTGGGGATGCTCCTAGATACTGCAAATTCCGGCAGTTCTGACCCAACAAACAGTAAACAGTCTAATCAAATTGAGTCTAGCATGGTTTCTGTCTAAGACCATTGGTTTAGGGACTATCTAACATCGATTGGTTTTGCGTATAAGGCATGACAGAGAGAGGGAAGATACATTGACTATTTCTTTTATCCTATTGTCACAGGTCATGAGAACAAGCCAATGGGCCAAAGGAATAACAATCCAAATATTTCATAAGTATCCAGAATCACATATCTTTGACAGATAATCAACTTAAGGGGAATTTTAGCAATTAATAATTTAGACATACATTCAGTCATTAGCAAACTGATCCTAGATTAACTAAGCACATACTTTCTCATAATCAAACATTAGGAAAGTGCCCATTGACCTTGACAAAGTTTTAAGTAATTCCGCAATCGCACTTCACACGCCACAACTAATGACATCCTGTGCTACAACTAAAGGCGAAGTCGTTAAGCATTATCCATTCAATTGGAAAAGACTAAACATGCTTGGTTGCACATAGAGTAATTCTGCATAAGCTACATATTTTACTAGGATGGATTCATACAAATGAGACCTAGGGTCATGATATATTCAGATGTACAGTAGCATGTTTCAATATTTGTATATATCTCATATTTAAATATTAGCTAGTCAAACAGGTCGGCAAGCCATAAACATCAATGAGAGTATTTTACTATCCATTATCTTACCCAGTAAGCAAAATATTACAGTAACATCAGGCAATTTTTAGACATGAAGATCCAATTTGAATACATACAGAAAATCAGCCCAGGAATTCTGTCACTGCCAACAGGATGCAGAATACATTCATATATTGTGTTTTGACTGACCAAGAGTTATAATCTAAAGGAAACCATATCAAAACAGGACCATTACTTAGCAACCATTTTTCAACATGAACAATTTTAGCACCTGGCACAGTGACATGTACTTCTAGCAGACAGCCTAATAACTAAACCAAGCATACACATACATTCGCATCTCTTACGTTAGTTATTTAACATACCATATTTCAGACCTTCATTCGACGGATGCTTAGAAGGCAGAATACCCACATATTGAGACAACAAATACGAATATACACGATACAACAGCGATCAGGATAAAACAAGCTTCACATAATTGAATACGAAATCAGAATTTCACAAAGAGGACAAGATTTACCTTTTCCGGACAGCGACCCGGAGCAGCGTATCAAGTCGCTTACCCACTGACGGCTTTGAGTTTGCGATGCGAATAGAAGGGCAAGGTTTGGCTGTTGGTTTCTTTGGAACTCGAATAGACTTCATCAGACTCTCCCGCCTCGCTTCTCTCAGATATGCCATGTGTTCGACTAATGCTAACTCCAAATGATTCTTGCCTGTCTTCTCTCTATTTCCGAATGAATTTTCGAGTGTATGGAGATGGGTTTATATAGCCTCAATGTTGGTTCCCCATTAGGTAAACCCTAGGGCTGATTCGTAAGGGATTCGTGCTGATTTTGTGTGATTCGAACGAGTCCTGATTTGAAGGGATTTGGTTAGCTATGGTAAGAAATCGTTGGCTGCGCTTGCATGGGTAAGGAAGGTAAGTGATTTGGTTAAGGAAGGCGAGATTTTAGGGCGTATGGGCGAGGGAGGCGGCGATTGAGGGCTTAGGGTTTCGCCAGGTTTGTTTTCGCTTTAGTATGAGGAGACGGCAGCGGAAGGAGGCTGGTGAGGGTTTTGGGCGGATATATGAGAGGGGTGTTGGGCTACGGGTTGTCAATGGGTAGTGAAATGAGTGTTGGGCCGCGGTTAGTTAGTTTTAATTAGGGGTTAATTAATTAGGTATTAATTATTTAATTAGTGATAAATTAATTAGGTAGAGTTTTAAGTGCTCGATTATTTAATTATTTTTTAGCCTATTAATTAGTGGTAAAAATTAATTGATTAAATTATTTAGGTGCTTTATTAATCTAATTGAGATAAAAATAAAGACGGACGCGCTACTTAATTAATGCTTAATACTTTAGACTGCGGCGCTATTATTTAAAATCTTATTATTGTGCATTATTGCGGTGTTAAATTAAAATTAAAATGAGTTTAGATTAAATTATTCAAATGCTAAATGCAAGTATGATATTTAAGAATTGTTTAAAGCTTTATAAATGTGACGCTATTAAAAGCGTGTATTAGATTAGAATTGATTTTAAATTACAAATGATTATGAAATTCTCTTGCGTATTAATAAATGCGGCT
This sequence comes from Przewalskia tangutica, assembly GCA_029844215.1. Classification (NCBI taxonomy): domain Eukaryota; kingdom Viridiplantae; phylum Streptophyta; class Magnoliopsida; order Solanales; family Solanaceae; genus Przewalskia; species Przewalskia tangutica. The sequence goes on from CM056732.1 coordinate 74,807,734, forward strand.
ATGCTACCTGACACGACGTTATTGCTAAATTATTTATTTTATGTATTTATTAATTATTTAAGAATTACGACAGAGCTTGAAATCAATTAACGCGGACGTGGGACTCTAAGTGCTTGAAACTCTACGTAAGATGCGATGCCATTATTAAATAATCTATTTATGCATGTATTAATATTTTATTGTTGCATTTTATTATAAGAAATCATAAAAAATTATTTTTGCAAAATTAGTGTAATTTTATAGCTACTGTCTGGACGAGAGGGTCAAAATTGGGTGTCAACAGTCGCAGGACCCGACGATTTTTTTGTTATTTCTAAAATTGAATTTTCAACACTGAAATTGACATTCACCTATATTACCACGAAATTTGGACGTTGAAATCTAGTGTATATCGGGAGATCCCTACTAAAGAACAGAGAAAATTAGAAATTGATTTGGGGGAAACGTCAAATCGATTGGGAAGACGGATGTTTTTCCAGAAATTGGCATCGCCGACGATTTGTCTTAGGACATTAAGGAAGCCTTTTGGAATTTCTTCTAGGCTTTTTGACTCTATGAGGTTTTCTGAATTGGATTTAGAGCTTTGTGATGTTGGTTTTGAAAGGATTATTTTTATTAATTTAGAATCTTGTTTATGTTTTTCTTTTAGTTCTTTTATCTCTATTTTTACTTCTTTTATTTCTTTTTGTAATTCTTGTTTTGTTATTACCTTTTTTTCATTGTCTAACACATACACACTTTTAATTATTTCAGATGAACTAGCCGTGACCAATTCAGCTATTTGAAGGAGAACACTAGGTTATATCCTGGTGTCTGAATCAGAATTATGTAATTTCATTTTACAGTATTTTGAGTTTTGTTTGTATTTGGAAATGTCTTTTTTAGGATTTATTTCATCCTGGAATTGTTGTAAGACATTATTGTTATTTGAATTATGTATTAAAGTTTCACATCTTTTCTCGGTAGATTGTGGTGTATCCGGTATAATGAATTCTGTGTTGGAACTACTGGATGTTCCAATTTTACTTAATTGGTCTTGTATGGCCTGAACGAATTCAGACTTACTTTGTTTGATATCTTTAATACTATCCTTGGATACTTGGAATGGTTTAAAAATCGGACTTTTCAAATTTGTTTCCATAGGTAATTCTGAGGAACCTATAGTAACTACAGGATGGTTTTTTATGTATTTTTCGATTCTGTCTAATTGTTTTCCTATGGTATTTAAATTAATGTTGGTAAAGTTATTTTGTGTAATTATGTTTTTGTATTTGTTTTTTCATCTTCTGAATGAGTTTTAAAAGGAAATGCGTCTATGGAGCTCCCATGGACGTCAAGTTTGATTCCCTGTAGAGGGGGGTGATTGGATTGGATTTTTCTAGAGTTGGCTATAGTCTCCCATTCTTGTGCCTTGTTCCTAGTTGTTATGGGATTTAGTGTCTTAGGAAAAGGGAATTCTATAGAATTTTGGGAAGAGTATATTGCAAACCAATTAAAGAAGGGAATATTAATTTCTTTCTTTTTTATGTATTCATAGAATTTTTCTTGAATTTGTTTTCGTGTATTTAAGAAGTTTTTAAAGAACCAAATCCTTTTTTCAAGGTTTTGTTCTTCATAGAATTCTTTATGAAGGAATTTTATATTAATCTGGAATCTCTCAAGAGTATTGTGAGAGTTGTCCATCTTTTGGAATCTTAATAGTTTCTTATGGGGATTCGTTTGTCTGACTCAAAATTGAGCAGTAGATGTATTGAGTGTATTTGTACACCAGTTTATTTGTCTTTGTTGGACAATTATGTTTATGTTAATATATTTTAAACTGATGTATAGTGCTATTATTTTAGAGAGGATTTTTTCTCTAATGATTTTCTTACTATAGCTATCTAGTGACTCGGAGGGTACTAATTTCGAGTAATAGCTTAGTAGACTAAGGGTTTGAGTTTTCCTTTTTGAGAATTTTCTCTTAATTTTTTAGTGTATCCACTTGGATGAGTTAGCCGAATTTATGCTTTGGAAAGAAGGATGGGTTTTCATATAAGGAAACCTATTTGAAGAATGGTATTTATGATTTTGTAGAAGTAATCTCTATTTACCTTATGTATGATTAATTATCAATCTACTATTCAAAAACGTATATATCGATTTCTTCGGAATTTATTATCTTCTTTGAATCCATGGAAGAAGATGATTCCAAAACATGTTAAGTAATTCTATTGAGATAAATGATCCATGTATGTGGAATTCCACTGTGGAATCCTAGTTCGTAAGACCTTACCTTCCTACAATCCAAAGCGAACAGTTTATCAACGGATCTTGTCACTCTACACACGGACTTCATCGTGACCTGCGATCTGATCGTTCGTCTAAATAGGATTTAACCAACTCAGAAGGCTCAGCCGTAGCCAAGTTTATCGGGGAAAACGAACAGGGACTCACCTGTTTTGGAGTTTACCACCTGATCTGAAACTCATCTATCTCTCTAGAGTTTACCCTTTATGGCTCTGATACCAAGTTAGGTCGAGAATCTAAATGGGATAATAAATAGGGAAGAAACCGGCATATAAAGGACTGAATAGTATAAAGAAAATTAAAGAATACGGCAGGTAAATAGAGAGAAACTAACTTAGCTAAGGTTCCTCATGAAGGAAGACATAGTCATAAGGATCTGCAGGAATTTAAGTAAATTAAAGTGCAGGAATTTAATGGAATTTAATTGAGGTGGCTCGGGCAACCATATGCAGTATTTAAATAATTTAAAGACAGAAATTTAATTGCAGTAGGTGGTAGAACCAACCATGTTGCAAGATAATTATAATTTAAAAACATGAATTTAAATGCAATAATTTAAAGAGCATGAATATTTAAAAGATATAGGAGGCAGTGCCTTCCATTATCGTTTTTATTCAAAACTTTAAATAGGGAAGAAACCGGCATATAAAGGACTGAATAGTATAAAGACAATTAAAGAATACGGCAGGTAAATAGAGAGAAACTAACTTAGCTAAGGTTCCTCATTAAGGAAGCCATAAGCATACGGTTCTGCAGGAATTTAAGTAAATTAAAGTGCAGGAATTTAATGGAATTTAATTGAGGTGACTCGGCCAACCATATGCAGTATTTAAATAAATTAAAGACAGGAATTTAATTGCAGTAGGTGGTAGAACCAACCATGTTGCAAGATAATTATAATTTAAAAACGTGAATTTAAATGCAAGAATTTAAAGAACATGAATATTTAAAAGATATAGGAGGCAGTGCCTTCCATTATCGTTTTTATTCGAAACTTTAAAAGTACTTACAAGGAGTTTAAAGGGGTAACGGAGTATTTGGATAATTTCTGGAGTTTTGGATAATTTCTGTTATGAATCAGTGAGTGAACTGAATCATGTCAATTGGATAATTTTATGGGTAAATTATCGGGTAAGGAACGGGATATTAGTTCATAGACTCTCCGAGGTCTTATGAACTTGGAATATTTAAGTAACCAATTCTACCTAGGGGAAGAACTTTGATGATCTTCAACTTCTAGAGAGAAGGAAGAGAATTCTAAACTAAGGGAAGAAAAAAACATAGAAAAAATAACTTAAGAAACTAAGGGAGAGAGATTCTCTTTTTATAAGAGAATTACAAAGTGAGATTTCACTATTACAAGAATATTTTAATAAATTAAACTATTCATCCGAGTGCTGAATGAGGTCATGCATGACCTCGGTATTTTTGTCTTCATCTCGGATTCTGCTTTCACTATTTTGAGCACTGAGATTTGTCGTCAATTATTCCTCCGGGATTTTCGGTGTTTTGGCAGCATCTAGAATCCACTGTTGCCAAAAATAGGGATATTTTCATTTTTAATTCTGTGTTCTTCCTCATCATTCGAGGAGCTCTGTTTAGATGAGGATGGCGCAAATTTCTGGAATATTGCCTGTATCTCTTCCGGTGTTGTTGCTGCAGCTAGCATTGAGGCTATCTGGGATTTTTGTGAAAGGAACTGGGTGTGTTCCTTTGATTGAAATGGCGTCTGTGGTTTTGGAGGAGGTGTCTGTAAAGGAATTGGTTTGTTATTATCTAACCATTGTTGAATATTTTGGGGTGCGAGGGACCTTGGAATTTTAAAATTGTCCCACCATCGAATTTTGAATCTCCTTCTGATGACTGGTATTTTGTCATCTGAGTAGTCTACAAACCATGTGAATACCCATGGTAGATGGAATTTTGTGTGAAAGACGTGTAGTGGTATGAATCTTTTTTCTTCTTCCGATGGAGTATATTGGGATTTGAAGAGACTAAAAGATTTAATTATTTCGGGTTTGGAAATTGTGAAGCATCACATGAAGTATCAAAATGAAAAAGCCAAGTATGCGATAATTTTGAATTTTGAATTAAAAAGGAATTAAACCAAGCTTGTTGGTAGTCCCAATAATTAAAAGGAATGTCAAAAAAGGGCTCATTTTTGTGAGAATTGGGAAAATTTATTAATTTAGACAAGTCATTCCCCCAATGAATTGGAGCAATTACTCAGAGTATTTTGCAGATCGAATAAGAGGGATTTGGATTGTCATTGAAAATATTTATTTTCGTTGTTGCTGATCCTGTTACGTCAAGGATAGCCTGATAAAAGTAAGGAGTTTTTAAATTGTCCCAAGATTTATAAAACCATTTTGGTCCAAAATAATTTAGTAGTTCCAAAAAAGGTTCTTTATCAAAGTATCCTTTTTGGAGAGTTACAATTTTTTGAAAAAAATGATTTTACGAAAAATTCAGGAGCATATTGTTTGGGTACTTGTGGCGTCACAAGTTGGTTTTTGGAAAATTGTTTTTGAGAAAGGTTTTTTGAAAAATCATCTTTCTCGATTTTGGTGTTTGAAAATTCATTTTGAGAAAGGGTTTTTGAAGATTCTCCTTTCTCGATTTTTGTATTAATTTTAGAGGTTTTTTCCTCTGGTTTTTCGGGGATCATTTCCTCTTTCGGAGTTCGCAGTTGTCTGAGTGCCTCCTGTAATTCTGGTGATTTTGAAAGGAGCTGAAAGAGATTTTCAGCGGTTAATTCTTTTGTGGTATTTGATGGGGTCTTTTGCACAGATTCTGTGCTGCTGGAATTTTGTCGTTCTTCTATCATAACTGCATCATATCAGGACATTGGTTTTTCTGGGGATATTTCTTTTTCTATTTTCACTGTCTTGGAATTTGTATTTTGGGGTTTTTTGGGGGCCGTGGAATTTTCTTTTAGTTGTGGTGATGTAGTAGCCGGGGTATTTATCGAAGGAAGGGTTTCTTCTTTTCTCTTTTGGAGCAAAGATCCACATACTGCCTGTATACAATATTGTCCACATTCACGCATATCTTTCCTTGATATTTTGTGATTGTAGGCTATACACCTGTTATTCGGGCAATGATAGGACATTTTGAAATAATCACGGACCAGGATTCCTGGAAAAAATTCTTTAAATATTAATTTAGAGAAAACTATTTTTAATGCAAGGTTTTGAAAATATGCATGATTTGTAAATTCATTTTGAAGAGGGTATTTGATCATAATATCAATTGGTTTTTTAGAAAAATTGTTTTTCAATTCTTGTAAATATAATTTTTCCATTTGTATTGAACATGTTTTTATAAGATTGAGATCTTTTGTTTTTGGTGTTGACATGAACTGAAATTTTAGTTTTTTATTTTTGAAATTAAAGGATATTGATTTATTACTCACTTCATAAGGAGTGCTTAAATTCATAAATGGTGTTCCTAGTATTATGGTATTGTGAATTTCTTTTACCAGGACAAATGATGTTGTTATTGAAGTTCCATCATTTATAATTGATGCCTTGGTTTTGTAATTAATTTCTAATTTAGAATTATTAGCAGTTGCTAATGAGTCATGTGTCTCTTTCAGGAATATTTATGGTATTGTACCAGTTTTTATGCAGTTTAAGTCTGCTCCTGTGTCAAAGAGGGCAACAGTTGTTATCTTGAATTTATCTGAAAATTTTAATGTTATTTTAATTAAATATTTCTTTGTTGTTATTTGTCTTAACACTGTTAGAAAATCTTCTGGGATTTCTTCTAGATTTTCTAATTGATTATTATTTTCAGGATTTTCTGAATCAGATGAGTCATCATCTTTTGGAACGGAGTTTTGTTTTACTCTATCCGAAAGTATGATTTTAATTAATTCTGAATCTTTTTGTTGTTTTTCTTTTAATTCTTTTACTTCTAATTTTACTTGAATTATTTGTTTTTGTAATTCTTGAATTGTTATTTCTTTAATTTTCTTACCTTTTTCCAGGATTTTTGTCAATCGTATTTTCTGGAAATACAAGGTAATACATTATTTTTTATTTCAACCTTTTCAGGGGTAAATGTTTTAAGGAGTTTATTCAGATATTATTTTTGGTGCTGGGTATCTATGTGTTTAATCATATCTATCATACATTCTTGATCTTTAGTTAACACACATATTCGTTTTCCTTTGGTCTTTTCAGGTTTATTTGTCGAACTACTTGTGAGTAATTCGTCTACTTGGAGGGGTTTATTGTCTTCTGATGTAAGAGAGAAATAGTCAGGTTCTGACTGATCTGCTTCTGAATCAGAGGAATCAAGTAGTAGATTTGAGATTTTCTTAGTAGTATTTTTGTCGAGATTTAATTCTTGTAGCTTTTTATTCATTCTACAGTATTTTGATGTATGTCCTTTCTTATTACATTTGTAACAAGTTATATTTTTATATTTGGAATTGAAATTCGTTTTTGTATTTCTATTATTTTTATAACGATTATTTTTATAAGGATTCTTATAATAATCATTATTAGATTTATAATCTTTTGTGGATTTTCTGTGGGATTTATTAGTTTTGCTACAATCTCCTTCGCAGCTTTTGGAATTTTCTATGGTAGCTGGTTCGAATTGTTTACAAAATGTTCCTAATTCACATTTTGTTGTTTTTAATTCTTTTTAAGGTGTTTTTGTATTTTTAGATCCTGACAGATTTTTAATCCTTCTTGTTGAGTTATACAAACTAATTCTCCGTATGTAAACTCATCGTAAGGTATTATCTGTTTTCCACAATTTTCTTTTATTTTATTCCTAACCTTTTCTCCCAAGAGGCTTGGTAATCTGGCTAAGAATTTTCTTTCCAGAATGGTTGACCACAGTCTTCTCTAATCATTATTCTAGTTAAGAAGGTATTTTTATACCATTGGAAATCACTTAATTTTTTACATTTTAAATTTGAAAGTAATTCAGCATTTTTATTTTTAAGATGTGTAGAATCACCTATGAAATTCAAAGATATTGTTAGTATCAATGTTGATACTGCATCTTGTATAGGTTCTCCTAGATCTGTTAATATTGGTATTCCCTCTTCATCAGTTTTTATGGAATTTAGAATATTTTCTTTTTGTTGGTCAGTGAGATAATGATCCCACCATCCTTTTAATTGCCCTGAGAATCCTGCGATTAGCAGTTCTGCAGAGGTTTTATCAAGGACTTCTTTTTGCGTTTGGTAGGCATTTGCTGCCATTGTCATTTGTTGGAGGAAACTGAGGATATTGTATTCAGTCATTCCATCAAGGTTCCAATCGTAAATTGAAGCGGCGTTGTAACGGGATTGAGCTAGGGGTTTAATTATTCATAGATCTGGAGCAGGGATTATTTGTAACCCTGGAGCTATTTTTATTCCTTGAACGGGTTGTTGTTCCCAATTCATATTGTTGATGAGGGGTTTTCCTAATTGTTCTAGTGTATCACTGCTATCAGATTTATGTGTTAACATTGTTACACTTCTATTTTCTATTGTTTTAAGGAAGGGATATTTTATGGAGTTTTGAGAGGAATATATCTCAAACCATTTGAAGAACGGAATATTAATTTTATTATCTTGGATAAATTCATAGAATTTTTCTTGTATTTGTTTTCTTGTATTAAGGAAATTTTTAAAGAACCAAATTCTTTTTTCTGAATTATGTTCTTTATAGAATTCTTTCTGTAGTAGTTTTTTATCTACTTGGAATTCTTTTTCTAGAACTTTAATTTCATTTGCTAATTCATTGTGGGTTATCGAAGAATAAGTTGTACTTGTAGGTTCCTGATCGTCCATCCTTTCTCTAACCACGGGATTTATATATACTGGTCTGGGTATTTGATTTGTGTAATCTACGTTTGTCAGATTTGGTAGATCTGTTGTAGAATACCTAGGCTTTATTTTGACCGGTGTATTTGTTATTGAAGGTATTTGTGAGACTCTTCCTAAGTCTATGGTCTCTTCGGAACTGGTATCTTCATATCTATTACTCATAGATCTTCTTAAAAATGAGAGACTAACCCTACCATCTTGGTATTGAGTAATTTCTCTAAGATGGGTATTTGGTTGCTCAGATTCTAACGGTTCAGGTTTTACTACGCCTTCCAGGATCCATTATTCTGGTAGGGTAATATATTTCCATCTAATGGGTCGCGGTACTACCGTGTTAGATTTGGAAAGGTCTGTTTGTAAAAGAAGGGTTTCACCTTTCTTACTATGGTATCTGACTTTTGTTGCAAAAGCAGAAGTCATAGCTTTATAGTGAATTCTAAAAATTAATGCTACAGGAATAGATCCTTCAAGCATTTGGTAATTGTGCGTCTTGATTTGTAAGACGAGGGATTTTTGGATATTTTTATCATTCAAAGAAACTAAAAAGTTTGGGTAACAATCAAAAGAGATTGGTCTTGTGCATAGACTGGACTCAACCGAACATAACAAGGAATCTTCGAAATTTGTGAATCTTGCATCTCTTAAGATAGCAAGGATTGAAGTGTTTAATCCTTCTTTAGTAAGGGGTTTTATCCCTACTTGGACTAAACCAATGTGGATGTATTTATAATTTCTTTCTCTATGTTTTTTCAAGGATATTTGAGAAAGTAATTGAATTGTTTCAAAAGATTTTGTTAATTGAATATCTCTTTCTTCTGTTTTGATTTTGAAATCAGTTTTGAAGAATTGATATTTGGAATTTTTGTAAATTTGGTCTCTATTGACTTTTGGGATTTCCCAACTGTCAATTGATTTTTCGAAATCGTGTATAACGATTTCTTCAGAATTGATTATCTTCTTTGATTCAAAAGAAGAAGAAGATTGAGAATTATAAGAAGTAGTTCTGTCTAAAAACGGATCCATGTATGGTTTATGATTTTTAGAAGTAATCTCTATTTACCTTATGTATGATTAATTATCAATCTACTATTGAAAAACGTATATATCGATTTCTTCGGAATTTATTATCTTCTTTGAATCCATGGAAGAAGATGATTCCAAAAACAAAAGAAGTAATTCTATTGAGATAAAGGATCCATGTATGTGGAATTCCATGTGTGTGGAATCCTAGTTCAGAAGACCCTTACCTTCCTACAATCCAGGTGCGAACAATTTATCAATTGGTTCTTGTCGGCCCTACACATGGGGACTTACTGTGACCCTGCGATCTGATCGTTCGTCTAAACAGGATTTAACCAACTCGGAAGGCTCAGCCGTAGCCAAGTTTATCGGGGAAAACGAACAGGGACTCACCTGTTTTGGAGTTTACCACCTGATCTGAAACTCATCTATCTCTCTAGAGTTTACCCTTTATGACTCTGATACCAAGTTAGGCCGAGGATCTAAAGGGGACAATAAATAGGGAAGTAACCGGCATATAAAGGACTGAATAGTATAAAGACAATTAAAGAATACGACAGGTAAATAGAGAGAAACTAACTTAGCTAAGGTTCCTCATGAAGGAAGCCATAAGCATAAGGTTCTCCAGAAATTTAAGTAAATTAAAGTGCAGGAATTTAATGGAATTTAATTGAGGTGTTTCGGCCAACCATATGCAGTATTTAAATAAATTAAAGACATGAATTTAATTGCAGTAGGTGGTAGAACCAACCATGTTGCAAGATAATTATAATTTAAAAACGTGAATTTAAATGCAAGAATTTAAAGAACATGAATATTTAAAAGATATAGGAGGCAATTCCTTCCATTATCGTTTTTATTCAAAACTTTAAAAGTACTTACAAGGAGTTTAAAGGGGTAACAGAGTATTTGGATAATTTCTGGAGTTTTTTGTATAATTTCGTTATGAATCAGTGAGTGAACTGAATCATGTCAATTTGATAATTTCTGGGTAAATTATCGGGTAAGGAACGGAATATTAGTTCATAGACTCCCCGAGGTCTTATGAACTTGGAATATTTGAGTAACCAATTCTACCTAGGGGAAGAACTTTGATGATCTTCAACTTCTAGAGAGAAGGAAGAGAATCCTAATCTAAGGGAAGAAAAAACTTAGAAAAAATAACTTGAGAAACTAAGGGAGAGGGGTTCTCTTTTTATAAGAGAATTACAAAGTGGGAATTCACTATTACAAGAATATTTTAATAATAAAACTATTCATCCGAGTGCTGAATGAGGTCATGCATGACCTCGGTATTTTTGTCTTCATCTCGAATTCTGCTTTCACTATTTTGAGCACTGAGATTTGTCGTCAATTCTTCAATTATTCCTCCGGAATTTTCGGTATTTTGGAAGCATCTAGAATCCACTGTTGCAAAAAATAGGGATATTTTCATTTTCAATTTCGGGTTCTTCCTCATCTTTTGAAGAGCTCTTTTTGGGTGAGGATGGTGCAAATTTCTGGAATATTGTCTGTATCTCTTCCGGTGTTTTTGTTGTAGCCAACATTGAGACCATCTGAGATTTTTGCGAAAGGAACTGTGTATGTTCCTTTGATTGAAATGGCGCCTGTGGTTTCAGACGAGGTGCCTGTAAGAGAATCGGTTTGGTATTATCTAACCATTGTTGAACATTTTGGGGTGCGAGGGACCTTGGAATTTTTTAAAACTGTCCCACCATCGAATTTTAGATCTCCTCCGGATGACTGGTATTTTTTCATCTGAGTAGTCTACAAACCTATGTGAATACCTATGGTAGATGGATTTTTTGTGTGGAAAATGTGCAATGGTGTAAATCTTTTTTCTTCTTCTGGGGGATTGGGACTTGAAGAGGCTAAAAGATTTAATTATTTTGGACATTTGAATATCAAGTGTAGATCCGAATTGTTCCCACCATGAATTCCACCAAGTAGGAAATTGTGAAGCATCACATGAAGTATCAAAATGAAAAAGCCAAGTATGTGATAATTTTGAATTTTGAAAAAAGGAATTAAACCAAGCTTGTTGGTAGTCCCAGTAATTAAAAGGAACATCACAAAAAAGGGCTCATTTTTGTGAGAATTTAGAAAATTTATTAGTTTTAACAAGTCATTCCCCCAATGAATTGGAGCAATTACTCGGAGTATTTTGCAGATCGAATAAGAGGGATCTTTATAAAAAAAATTACTTTTCTCGTTGCTGATCCTGGATTGTCAAGGATAGCTTGATAAAAGTATGGAGTTTTTAAGTTATCTTTATGATTCATAAAACCATTTTGTCTCAAAATTTTTATTTAAAAGTAACTCGTATTTTCTACAAGTTAGTAATTTAGAAATTGATTTGAGAAAGGGTTTTAAGAATTTTGTCTCTATTTTTAGAAAACATTCAGTTTAATCATCTTTTGGAAATTGACTTGAGAAAGCGTTTTGAAAATTCTTTCTCTGTTTTTAGAAAACATTCAGTTTAATCATCTCTTGGATGATCCTTCAATTACGGACCAGAAATTGTATCATCTTCTTTCTTTGGAGTATTTTGTTGTATTTGCTCTTTTCTGAATTCGTATCAACTTTAAATCTGTATCAACTTTTTTCTTCTTCTGGGGGATTTGTGAAGGAGTAAGAGGGGATTTTTAGGTATTTTCTCTGTTTTGTAGGAATTCACGGGTCAGGAAATCTGGAATGGAATTTGTTTCTCCTTTTATATATTCAATATCAAAATCAAAAATACTAAGAATTGCTTGTCATCTGGCGAAAATTTGTTTTGATGCAAGGTTTTGAACATCTTTTTGTAAAACCTCCTTAGCACTTTTGCAATCGACTCTAAGTAAAAAAAATTGATTTAGTAAATCACTTTGAAATTTGTGTATGCATAAGACGATGCTCAAAATTTCTTTTCTAATGGTAGAATAATCTTTCTAGGTATCATTCCAATGGGAAGAGGTGTACTGGACTATACATTCTTTTCCCTCTGAATTTTGTTTTAATATTCCTCCGTATCCTAAGTCTGAGGCATCTATTTCTACTACCTTAGGTAGTTGGGGATTTGCTATATGAAGACACGGAATTTCTAGTACCTTTTTATTGATTTTATGGATACAAATAGTATGGTTGTCAGTCCATGGAGTCGGATTTTCCCTTAGTCTATCATGGAGTGGTTTTGTCATCTTATTGATCTCCGGACAGAAATCTAAAACATAATTTAAGCTGCCTAAGAATCTTTGCAACTGAGTTTTGTCAAGGATTTTGTCAGGGAATTTGTTTGCGAACTCTAAGGACCTTTCTATGGGAGTGATTTCACCTTGGGATAGATAATGTCCTAGAAATCTTATTCTAGTCTGAAACATGTTCATTTTTTACTTAGAAACTACCAATCCATTTTTCTTAGTGACATAAAAAAATGTTTTGAGATGTTTGAAATGTTCTTCTATGGAATCTGAGAAGATTAAAACATCATCAATATAGACTATGCAGAATTTGGAATGATCATTGAAAATGTCATTCATTATTCGTTGGAATTCTGAAGGTGCATTTTTTAGACCAAAAGACATTACATTCCATTCGTATTGCCCAAAGGGTACCGTAAAGGCGGTTTTATAACGATCTTTCGCGGAAATCTGGATCTGCCAAAAACCTGATTTCATGTCAAATTTTGAGAATATTAATGCAGAATGTAATTTTTGTAGCAAGTCTCTTTTGTTTGGGATTGGGTATCTAATCCATTTGAGGGTTGTATTTAAGGGTTTATAATTTATCACTAATCTAGGAATTTCTCTTTCTATTTCGGAATTTTTGTTTACATAGAAAGCATCACAACTCCAAGGGGATCGAGATTTGGAAATTAGTTTTTTATTTTCAAGATCCTGTATTTCTTTTCTGCAATGTTGTTCAAGGTCGCTATTCATTTGAATGGGTCTTGCTTTTGTCGGAATTTGTCTTTCATCAAAATCCCTTTCATAAGGAAGATCTACTATGTGTTGTTTCCTGCTCCAAAAGGCATTTGGAATTTCGGAACATATCTCAGTTTCGAATGTTTTTTGGAGTTTGGAAATTTGTTTTTTAACATCGGGTATTTCTAATTGTGTATTTAATCTCTTAACGGAAACTTCCTTTTTCAGTTCTTGTAGGTGGTATATTTTTCCTTGTATTTTTGCGTTTATACCATCTTCATGTATCGAACATGTTCTTATTATGTTTAAATTTCTTGTTTTTGGTTTTGCTATGAAATGGAATTTTAATTTCTTTTTATTAAATTTAAAAGATACGGAATCGCTATCTATTTTGTAAGGAGTGATGAGATTTATGAATGGTGTTCCTAAGATGACTAACTGTATGTCATCTGTTAAAACAAACGGTGTTGCTATAGAAACTCCGTTATTTTCAATTGTCGCACTGGTCTTTGAATCAATTCTGATTTTGGTGTTATTAGCAGCCTTTACTCTTTCACTAGTTTTTTCTCTGAACTTTTCTGGTACTATGTCTATTTTTATTAGATTTAAATCTGCACCCGTATCAAAAAGTGCAATTGTTTGGATTTTAAAGTTATCCAAGAATTTAAGAGTAATTTTTATTAGGTATCTTTTTGACGTGATTTGTCTTAGGACATTAAGGGAGTCTTTTGGAATTTCTTCTAGGCTTTTTGACTCTATGGGGTTTTCTGAATTGGATTTAGAGCTTTGTGATGTTGGTTTTGAAAGGATTATTTTTATTAATTTAGAATCTTGTTTATGTTTTTCTTTTAGTTCTTTTATCTCTATTTTTACTTCTTTTATTTCTTTTTGTAATTCTTGTTTTGTTATTACCTTTTTATCATTGTCTAACACACACACACACTTTTAATTATTTCAGATGAACTAGCCGTGACCAATTCAGCTATTTAAAGGAGAACACTAGGTTCTATCCTGGTGTCTGAATCAGAATTATGTAATTTCATTTTACAGTATTTTGAGTTTTGTTTGTATTTGGAAATGTCTTTTTTAGGATTTATTTCATCCTGGATTGTTGTAAGACATTATTGTTATTTGAATTATGTATTAAAGTTTCACATCTTTTCTCGGTAGATTGTGGTGTATCCGGTATAATGAATTCTGTGTTGGAACTACTGGATGTTCCAATTTTACTTAATTGCTCTTGTATGGCCTGAACGAATTCAGACTTACTTTGTTTGATATCTTTAATACTATCCTTGGATACTTGGAATGGTTTAAAAATCGGACTTTTCAAATTTGTTTCCTTAGGTAATTCTGAGGAACCTATAGTAACTACAGGATGGTATTTTATGTATTTTTCAATTCTGTCTAATTGTTTTCCTATGGTATTTAAATTAATGTTGGTAAAGTTATTTTGTGTAATTATGTTTTTTGTATTTGTTTTTTCATCTTCTGAATGAGTTTTAAAAGGAAATGCGTCTATGGAGCTCCCATGGACGTCAAGTTTGATTCCCTGTAGAGGGGGGTGATTGGATTGGATATTTCTAGAGTTGGCTATAGTCTCCCATTCTTGTGCCTTGTTCCTAGTTGTTATGGGATTTAGTGTTTTAGGAAAAGGGAATTCTATAGAATTTTGGGAAGAGTATATTGCAAACCAATTAAAGAAGGGAATATTAATTTCTTTCTTTTTTATGTATTCATAGAATTTTTCTTGAATTTGTTTTCGCGTATTTAAGAAGTTTTTAAAGAACCAAATCCTTTTTTCAAGGTTTTTTTCTTCATAGAATTCTTTATGAAGGAATTTTATATTAATCTGGAATCTCTCAAGTGTATTGTGAGAGTTGTCCATCTTTTGGAATCTTAATAGTTTCTTATGGGGATTCGTTTGTCTGACTCAAAATTGAGCAGTAGATGTATTGAGTGTATTTGTACACCAGTTTATTTGTCTTTGTTGTACAATTATGTTTATGTTAATATATTTTAAACTGATGTATAGTGCTATTATTTTAGAGAGGATTCTCCTCTAATGATTTTCTTACTATAGTTATCTAGTGACTCGGAGGGTACTAATTTTGAGTAATAGCTTAGTAGACTAAGGGTTTGAGTTTTCCTTTTGGAGAATTTTCTCTTAATTTTTGAGTGTATCCACTTGGATGAGTTAGCCGAATTTATGCTTTGGAAAGAAGGATGGGTTTTCATATAAGGAAACCTATTTGAAGAATGGTATTTATGATTTTGTAGAAATAATCTCTATTTACCTTATGTATGATTAATTATCAATCTACTATTCAAAACGTATATATCGATTTCTTCGGAATTTATTATCTTCTTTGAATCCATGGAAGAAGATGATTCCAAAAACATAAGAAGTAATTCTATTGAGATAAATGATCCATGTATGTGGAATTCCATGTGTGTGGAATCCTAGTTCAGAAGACCCTTACCTTCCTACAATCCAGGTGCGAACAGTTTATCAATGGGATCTTGTCGGCCCTACACACGGGGACTTACTGTGACCCTGCGATCTGATCGTTCATCTAAACAAGATTTAACCAACTCGGAAGGCTCAGCCGTAGCCAAGTTTATCGGGGAAAACGAACAGGGACTCACCTGTTTTGGAGTTTACCACCTGATCTGAAACTCATCTATCTCTCTAGAGTTTACCCTTTATGGCTCTGATACCACGTTAGGCCGAGAATCTAAAGGGGATAATAAATAGGGAAGAAACCGGCATATAAAGGACTGAATAGTATAAAGAAAATTAAAGAATACGGCAGGTAAATAGAGAGAAACTAACTTAGCTAAGGTTCCTCATGAAGGAAGCCATAGTCATAAGGATCTGCAGGAATTTAAGTAAATTAAAGTGCAGGAATTTAATGGAATTTAATTGAGGTGGCTCGGCCAACCATATGCAGTATTTAAATAATTTAAAGACAGGAATTTAATTGCAGTAGGTGGTAGAACCAACCATGTTGCAAGATAATTATAATTTAAAAACGTGAATTTAAATGCAAGAATTTAAAGAGCATGAATATTTAAAAGATATAGGAGGCAGTGCCTTCCATTATCGTTTTTATTCAAAACTTTAAATAGGGAAGAAACCGGCATATAAAGGACTGAATAGTATAAAGACAATTAAAGAATACGGCAGGTAAATAGAGAGAAACTAACTTAGCTAAGGTTCCTCATGAAGGAAGCCATAAGCATAAGGTTCTGCAGGAATTTAAGTAAATTAAATTGCAGGAATTTAATGGAATTTAATTGAGGTGGCTCGGCCAACCATATGCAGTATTTAAATAAATTAAAGACAGGAATTTAATTGCAGTAGGTGGTAGAACCAACCATGTTGCAAGATAATTATAATTTAAAAACCTGAATTTAAATGCAAGAATTTAAAGAACATGAATATTTAAAAGATATAGGAGGCAGTGTCTTCCATTATCGTTTTTATTCAAAACTTTAAAAGTACTTACAAGGAGTTTAAAGGGGTAACGAAGTATTTGGATAATTTATGGAGTTTTTGGATAATTTCTGTTATGAATCAGTGAGTGAACTGAATCATGTCAATTGGATAATTTTATGGGTAAATTATCGGGTAAGGAACGGGATATTAGTTCATAGACTCCCCGAGGTCTTATGAACTTGGAATATTTAAGTAACCAATTCTACCTAGGGGAAGAACTTTGATGATCTTCAACTTCTAGAGAGAAGGAAGAGAATTCTAAACTAAGGGAAGAAAAAAACTTAGAAAAAATAACTTAAGAAACTAAGGGAGAGAGATTCTTTTTTTATAAGAGAATTACAAAGTGAGATTTCACTATTACAAGAATATTTTAATAAATTAAACTATTCATCCGAGTGCTGAATGAGGTCATGCATGACCTCGGTATTTTTGTCTTCATCTCGGATTCTGCTTTCACTATTTTGAGCACTGAGATTTGTCGTCAATTCGTCAATTATTCCTCCGGGATTTTCGGTGTTTTGGCAGCATCTAGAATCCACTGTTGCCAAAAATAGGGATATTTTCATTTTCAATTATGTGTTCTTCCTCATCATTCGAGGAGCTCTGTTTGGATGAGGATGGCGCAAATTTCTGGAATATTGCCTGTATCTCTTCCGGTGTTGTTGCTGCATCTAGCATTGAGGCCATCTGGGATTTTTGTGAAAGGAACTGGGTGTGTTCCTTTGATTGAAATGGCGCCTGTGGTTTTGGAGGAGGTGCCTGTAAAGGAATTGGTTTGTTATTATCTAACCATTGTTGAATATTTTGGGGTACGAGGGACCTTGAAATTTTAAAACTGTCCCACCATCGAATTTTGAATCTCCTTCTGATGACTGGTATTTTGTCATCTGAGTAGTCTACAAACCATGTGAATACCCATGGTAGATGGAATTTTGTGTGAAAGACGTGTAGTGGTATGAATCTTTTTTCTTCTTCCGATGGAGTATATTGGGATTTGAAGAGACTAAAAGATTTAATTATTTCGGGTTTGGAAATTGTGAAGCATCACATGAAGTATCAAAATGAAAAAGCCAAGTATGCGATAATTTTGAATTTTTAATTAAAAAGGAATTAAACCAAGCTTGTTGGTAGTCCCAATAATTAAAAGGAATGTCAAAAAAGGGCTCATTTTTGTGAGAATTGGGAAAATTTATTAATTTTGACAAGTCATTCCCCCAATGAATTGGAGCAATTACTCGGAGTATTTTGCAGATCGAATAAGAGGGATCTGGATTGTCATTGAAAAAATTTATTTTCGTTGTTGCTGATCCTGTTACGTCAAGGATAGCCTGATAAAAGTAAGGAGTTTTTAAATCGTCCCAAGATTTATAAAACCATTTTGGTCCAAAATAATTTTGTAGTGCCAAAAAGGTTCTTTATCAAAGTATCCTTTTTCGAGAGTTACAATTTTTTGAAAAAATGATTTTACGAAAAATTCAGGAGCATATTTTTTGGGTACTTGTGGCGTCACAAGTTGGTTTTTGGAAAATTGTTTTTGAGAAAGGTTTTTTGAAAAATCATCTTTCTCGATTTTGGTGTTTCAAAATTCATTTTGAGAAAGGGTTTTTGAAGATTCTCCTTTCTCGATTTTTGTATTAATTTTAGAGGTTTTTTCCTCTGGTTTTTCTGGGATCATTTCCTCTTTCGGAGTTCGCAGTTGTCTGAGTGCCTCATGTAATTCTGGTGATTTTGAAAGGAGCTGAAAGAGATTTTCAGCGGTTAATTCTTTTGTGGTATTTGATGGGGTCTTTTGCACAGATTCTGTGCTGCTGGAATTTTGTCGTTCTTCTATCATAACTGCATCATACCAGGACATTGGTTTTTCTGGGGATATTTCTTTTTCTATTTTCAATGTCTTGGAATTTGTATTTTGGGGTTTTTTGGGGGCCGTGGAATTTTCTTTTAGTTGTGGTGATGTAGTAGCCGGGGTATTTATCGAAGGAAGGGTTTCTTCTTTTCTCTTTTGGAGCAAAGATCCACATACTGCCTGTATACAATATTGTCCACATTCACGCATATCTTTCCTTGATATTTTGTGATTGTAGGCTATACACCTGTTATTCGGGCAATGATAGGACATTTTGAAATAATCACGGACCAGGATTCCTGGAAAAAATTCTTTAAATATTAATTTAGAGAAAACTATTTTTAATGCAAGGTTTTGAAAATATGCATGATTTGTAAATTCATTTTGAAGAGGGTATTTGATCATAGTATCAATTGGTTTTTTAGAAAAATTATTTTTCAATTCTTGTAAATATAATTTTTCCTTTTGTATTGAACATGTTTTTATAAGATTGAGATCTTTTGTTTTTGGTGTTGACATGAACTGAAATTTTAGTTTTTTATTTTTGAAATTAAAGGATATTGATTTATTACTCACTTCATAAGGAGTGATTAAATTCATAAATGGTGTTCCTAGTATTATGGTATTGTGAATTTCTTTTACCAGGAAAAATGATGTTGTTATTGAAGTTCCATCATTTATAATTGATGCCTTGGTTTTGTAATTAATTTCTAATTTAGAATTATTAGCAGTTGCTAATGAGTCATGTGTCTCTTTCAGGAATATTTATGGTATTGTACCAGTTTTTATGCAGTTTAAGTCTGCTCCTGTGTCAAAGAGGGCAACAGTTGTTATCTTGAATTTATCTGAAAATTTTAATGTTATTTTAATTAAATATTTCTTTGTTGTTATTTGTCTTAACACTGTTAGAAAATCTTCTGGGATTTCTTCTAGATTTTCTATTTGATTATTATTTTCGGGATTTTCTGAATCAGATGAGTCATCATCTTTTGGAACGGAGTTTTGTTTTACTCTATCCGAAAGTATGATTTTAATTAATTCCGAATCTTTTTGTTGTTTTTCTTTTAATTCTTTTACTTCTAATTTTACTTGAATTATTTGTTTTTGTAATTCTTGAATTGTTATTTCTTTAATTTTCTTACCTTTTTCCAGGATTTTTGTCAAATCGTATTTTCTGGAAATACAAGGTAATACATTATTTTTTATTTCAACCTTTTCAGGGGTAAAGGTTTTAAGGAGTTTATTCAGATATTCTTTTTGGTGCTGGGTATCTATGTGTTTAATCATATCTATCATAAATTCTTGATCTTTAGTTAACACACATATTCGTTTTCCTTTGGTCTTTTCAGGTTTATCTGTCGAACTACTTGTGAGTAATTCGTCTACTTGGAGGGTATTGTCTTCTGATGTAAGAGAGAAATAGTCAGGTTCTGACTGATCTGCTTCTGAATCAGAGGAATCAAGTAGTAGATTTGAGATTTTCTTAGTAGTATTTTTGTCGAGATTTAATTCTTGTAGCTTTTTATTCATTCTACAGTATTTTGATGTATGTCCTTTCTTATTACATTTGTAACAAGTTATATTTTTATATTTGGAATTGAAATTCGTTTTTGTATTTCTATTATTTTTATAACGATTATTTTTATAACGATTCTTATAATAATCATTATTAGATTTATAATCTTTTGTGGATTTTCTGTGGGATTTATTAGTTTTGCTACAATCTCCTTCGCAGCTTTTGGAATTTTCTATGGTACCTGGTTCAAATTATTTACAAAATGTTCCTAATTCACATTTTGTTGTTTTTAATTCTTTTTAAGGTGTTTTTGTATTTTTAGATCCTGACAGATTTTTAATCCTTCTTGTTGAGTTATACAAACTAATTCTCCGTATGTAAACTCATCGTAAGGTATTATTTGTTTTCCACAATTTTCTTTTATTTTATTCCTAACCTTTTCTCCCAAGAGGCTTGGTAATCCGGCTAAGAATTTTTCTTTCCAGAATGGTTGACCAGAGTCTTCTCTAATCATTATTCTAGTTAAGAAGGTATTTTTATACCATTGGAAATCACTTAATTTTTTACATTTTAAATTTCAAAGTAATTCAACATTTTTATTTTTAAGATGTGTAGAATCACCTATGAAATTCAAAGATATTGTTAGTATCAATGTTGATACTGCATCTTGTATAGGTTCTCCTAGATCTGTTAATATTGGTATTCCCTTTTCATCAGTTTTTATGGCATTTAGAATATTTTCTTTTTGTTGGTCAGTGAGATAATGATCCCACCATCCTTTTAATTGCCCTGAGAATCCTGCGATTAGCAGTTCTGCAGAGGTTTTATCGAGGACTTCTTTTTGCGTTTGGTAGGCATTTGCTGCCATTGTCATTTGTTGGAGGAAACTGAGGATATTGTATTCAGTCATTCCATCAAGGTTCCAATCGTAAATTGAAGCGGCGTTGTAACGGGATTGAGCTAGGGGTTTAATTATTCATAGATCTGGAGCAGGGATTATTTGTAACCCTGGAGCTATTTGTATTCCTTGAACGGATTGTTGTTCCCAATTCATATTGTTGATGAGGGGTTTTCCTAATTGTTCTAGTGTATCACTGCTATCGGATTTATGTGTTAACATTGTTACACTTCTATTTTCTATTGTTTTAAGGAAGGGATATTTTATGGAGTTTTGAGAGGAATATATCTCAAACCATTTGAAGAACGGAATATTAATTTTATTATCTTGGATAAATTCATAGAATTTTTCTTGTATTTGTTTTCTTGTATTAAGGAAATTTTTAAAGAACCAAATTCTTTTTCCGATTATGTTCTTTATAGAATTCTTTCCGTAGTAGTTTTTAT
This sequence comes from Przewalskia tangutica, assembly GCA_029844215.1. Taxonomy (NCBI): domain Eukaryota; kingdom Viridiplantae; phylum Streptophyta; class Magnoliopsida; order Solanales; family Solanaceae; genus Przewalskia; species Przewalskia tangutica. The sequence goes on from CM056732.1 coordinate 74,828,989, forward strand.
CTACTTGGAATTCTTTTCTAGAACTTTAATTTCATTTGCTAATTCATCGTGGGTTATCGAAGAATAAGTTGGACTTGTAGGTTCCGATCGTCCATCCTTTCTCTAACCACGATTTATATATCTTGGTCAGGTATTTGATTTGTGTAATCTACGCTTGTCGACGGTAGATCGATGTAGAATACTTAGGCTTTATTTTGACCTGTATTTGTTATCAAGGTATTTGTGAGACTCTTCCTAAGTCTAGTGGTCTCTTCGCTCGTATCTTCATATCTATTACTCATAGATCTTCTTAAAAATGAGAGACTAACCTACCATCTTGGTATTAAGTAATTTCTCTAAGATGGATATTTGGTTGCTCGATTAAGGGTTCGTGTTTTACTACGCCTTCGTGATCCATTCTTCCGGTAGGGTAATATCTTTCCATCTAATGGGTCGCAGTACCGTGTTAGATTTGAAAAGGTCCGCTTGTAAAGAAGGGGTTCGCTTTCTTACTATGGTATCGACTTTTGTTGCAAAGCGAAGTCATAGCTTTATAGTGAATTCTAAAAATTAATGCTACAGGAATAGATCCTTCAAGCATTTGGTAATTGTGCGTCTTGATTTGTAAGACGAGGGATTTTTGGATATTTTTATCATTCAAAGAAATCAAAAGTTTGGGTAACAATCAAAGAGATTTGTCTGTGCAGACCGACTCAACCGAACTTAACAAGGAATCTTCGAAATTTGTGAATCTTGCATCTCTTAAGATAGCAAGAATTGAAGTGTTTAATCCTTCTTTAGTAAGGGGTTTTATCCCTACTTGGACTAAACCAATGTGGATGTATTTATAATTTCTTTCTCTATGCTTTTTCAAGGATATTTGAGAAAGTAATTGAATTGTTTCAAAATGTTTTGTTAATTGAATATCTCTTTCTTCTGTTTTGATTTTGAAATCAGTTTTGAAGAATTGATATTTGGAATTTTTGTAAATTTGGTCTCTATTGACTTTTGGGATTTCCCAACTGTCAATTGATTTTTCGAAATCGTGTATAACGATTTCTTCAGAATTGATTATCTTCTTTGATTCAAAAGAAGAAGATGATTGAGAATTATAAGAAGTAGTTCTGTCTAAAAACGGATCCATGTATGGTTTATGATTTTTAGAAGTAATCTCTATTTACCTTATGTATGATTAATTATCAATCTACTATTGAAAAACGTATATATCGATTTCTTCGGAATTTATTATCTTCTTTGAATCCATGGAAGAAGATGATTCCAAAAACAAAAGAAGTAATTCTATTGAGATAAAGGATCCATGTTTGTGGAATTCCATGTGTGTGGAATCCTAGTTCAGAAGACCCTTACCTTCCTACAATCCAGGTGCGAACAGTTTATCAATGGGTTCTTGTCGGCCCTACACACGGGGACTTACTGTGACCCTGCGATCTGATCGTTCGTCTAAACAGGATTTAACCAACTCGGAAGGCTCAGCCGTAGCCAAGTTTATCGGGGAAAACGAACAGGGACTCACCTGTTTTGGAGTTTACCACCTGATCTGAAACTCAACTATCTCTCTAGAGTTTACCCTTTATGGCTTTGATACCAAGATAATTATAATTTAAAAACGTGAATTTAAATGCAAGAATTTAAAGAACATGAATATATATATATATATATATATATATTTATATATTTATATATATATATGTTGCTTGCCCGACTCTGACCCTATTTTCTTTTAAATTTCAGGGCCAGACCCTTCGTGGACCCTACGGGTCACGGGTCGGTCTTGACCCGCTCTACAAACAAAATGAAACGGGGGAATTTGGGCGGGTTTTTTTTTTTTATTTTATTTTTTATGACGCCGATATGATTTTATATATAAAAAGAAGTACAGGGGGCCCCCGTAGGGGAAAATACACTGCTCATCAGCAGGAGTGCAAAAAGAAGGACGATGCAATAATCAAATAAGCAATGATCATCACCGAGTTTATAACATACTCGATGATGATACTACAAATGCGGATACAAACAAAATGAAGATACAATGTAAGCCTAAAGCTATAAAATACCTCCGGGCATACAAAGTCTTCAATCTGAAGTGTCTCTTCTCTGTCATCCCCCAGATATTCTAGAAATCTGATCATGTACTAGGAATTCTGGGTCTGGATCTGGATCTGGATCTTGTAGTGATGGATGAGGTTGCCCGATGTGTAATCTTTAGAGCATCTCTCTGCATCGAACCAATGGAACTGGTGCCGTGAGCCATCAACGATCCGTCATTTTCCTAAGTATCCGATCTAACTCGCCAAGATCAATCCCATGTATTTTCCATTTCTGCCGCCTCATATCTGCTATCATCCGCTCAGGCGTGCGATGAGTGTAAGTGATGTGCTCGTAACTTCCTCTTCCTTTCGCGGCCTTCTAATGATATCCAAAGATGGGCTATAGTTGTTCGCGCGTGTCACCCTGCGACTCGACGCCACAATCGAATTCTCGCTTCCATGAAGGTTTTGATGAAATCGCACCGCCGATTAATTTCATCACCGCTCGCAATCTCGGATCTCGAATATCCTCGTTTCCTAATCGGAACGCCCCTCTGAACCGATCGGCCAGCGTGTAACTGTGGAATCTCATCACCAAGCCTTATGCCCATAAAATGATCGACCATCCGTAAGCATCCGATACCTCGTGAGTGCAATCTGCCATACCGTGTATCCATCATCAGATCCCTATCCTCATCAAATAAGTCACCATGTCAACAAAATTATCATCCTTGTCCATGGCTTCTCACGGATATCAACCTCTACCTCTACATCATCATCCTCAAGAAGGACAAACTCATTACCACAAATCCTCCTCACACTATCGTAAGAGGTGCGAGATAAGCTTGGTTCAAAGACACGCACTCTTGGCTAAAGAAGGTAGCACAAGATTAAGTGAGGGAAGAGGAGCGGAAGAAAAGATAGGCGTTTAGCTTTGGCTTTCCCAATATCCAGCTGGGATAATGGGTGAGTAAGAGGTGAGTGAGGAGGGTGTGGTATCCTGGAGGGTAGGTTCGGGGGGAGGTGTGGGGTCCGGAGGTGGGAGGGGGTCTGATGGAACAAGAGGGGTGATGTCAGGTAGAGATGGCGGTGGGGTGGTCTCCGGTGGGTTGGGTTCAAGAGGAGGGGGAGGGTGCGGGGTCTCAGGTGGGGTGGGCAATGTGGTAAGAAAGAGTTATAGTAGGGAGGGTGGGGATAGGTAAGGTGGAGGAGGTGCTAGCAACGGTGGGAAGTGATTGTGCCATGAATTGAAATAAAGGAAGGGAGTTTTGTTGATGGTTCGGCGTAGGTGTGGGGGTCGGGCGTGGAGGGGGGGTGAGTGGAATTTCTGAGTGCTGGGCTATATAGGTTTGTGTTTGTTTAGTTGGAGGTTTTTTTTGGTTAACTTTAGATTTTTGAGGCTGGTTTTGATTCCCAGTATTTTTGGTCTTTGGCTTTTGAACTTGTGGAGTATTTTTCTTTCGTTTTATCGCAACCGCTTGCGATCATTTGGATTTTTGGGGGCCTCTTTGGCTTGATTTGGATTTTTTGGGACTTCTTTGGCTTGATTTGGATTTTTGGGTGGATTGTTTGTTTTGTTTGGATTATCCGGGGGATTTGGATTTTGTAGGTTGTCTTTTGGAGGAGGAGGAGCAGGATGGGTGTTTTCTTTGTCCTTCAAAGGTCTCATCGAAGGATTGAGTTTCAACACCGTGCACATCATGTCCTTGAAGGGAGCAATTAGTGCAATACTTTGGGAGAAAGTCAAACTGAATCTTATAGAAATTCGTTTGAATACCTCCCTCTTTGGCGATTTGGATTTGGATTTGTTTGGGGTGTTCACGCAACAAATCTAACTCAACCTTCACCCTAGCACAACTAGGTGGTCTTATTTTTGTTGCAGATCAATACATATCGGCCTACCCACAATGTAGCAAATGATAGTAAAGTAGATTCTTCAAAATAGATGGGTGGCAGATTAGGAAATGAAACCCAGGCCCAAGCAATACTGGTTTCTTTGGTCGGATCAAAATGCACCTCATACTTCATAGAACGCATCGGATATGACACGTTCTTCCATTTAATATCAAATGATCCATTAATAGACATCAATGTATCATAATCATCCTTATTGGAGCATCTAATTAGGACATGTCTACTAAATAGATAACCAATATTCACATAAGCCTTTAATTTAATCTGCTTAGGGATTTCAGTCCTTAAAAATTCAATATCGGGCATGCCATGACTGAATTTCCCAATAACAGCCCATCCCAACTCTTGTCTAATCACCAACTCCTCAATTTCAGATTGTTCAAACATAAAAGTAGGTTCTCCATGTAAGAAAGCTACCTGTTTCGGTGCCAACGGAGGTTGATTGTTTTGAGTAGATGCACGGACTGCGTGAGAATATTGCTGTCCAATTCCAGGTGGTTGGGCAGCCAGCATTGCCGCCTGTGGGGCCTGCGCCGCCACTGTACCGCCGCTGCCTGGCGTTGTAGCTCGCCGGAAAATTCCATTTTTATCCAATGATAATGAATTGTTGCATTGAGGGAGCATTAGTGGAGGAAAATCTGCTGAAATGGACTGAGCAACCTCACCTGGAGGCTGCCCAGTCGCCACTGCCGCCATTGCCGCCGGCAAGTCGCCGGAAAAGATGGCAGATATCAAGACTGAACTGTTGAGATTCGGACCTTAATGAGAATTGTAGAGCTTGATGAGACGAACACAATGGTACCACACTCGACCCTCGACAATGCCTGAATCGACCGGAAATCGGCGATGAACAGTCGGAATATCGCCTTGGTCGTCCCGGCGATCTGGATTGAATTGACGGTTGAGAGTGGGTGCAAAATGACGGGCTGGAGGAGACGAAGCTACTGGTATTACTCACTATTGTCGACTGAACCTCAGGTCACCGGAAAACGTCTGGCGGCGGCTAGGGTTTCGGGATGTGATATTTGAGTGAATCGACGATTTAGTGACAATCGAAGGACGTGGTGGGTATAGGAATGACGGGGGAGAGAAGACGAAGCTTTTGGTACCAACCCCGATCGTCAACTCTGCCGGAGTTCGCCGGAAAGTCGAAAAGACGATCGGAAACCTGAAGGGTTTTTCGATCTGAATTTTCCGGCGTTTTAGGTTGAATCGACGGTCAAGGGTACTATGGAATTGACGGGCTTGAGAAGACGAAGCTATTGGTATAAGTTTCGTCTCCAATGGCTTTCGGAGGTGGCCGGAAATGGCTAATAACCGGCGATGTTACTGTTCATACGCGAGGTTACTGTTCATCCGTGGCAATTTTTTTTATGAATGAAAAAAGTTTTATTTGGGCGGGTTAGGTCGCAGGACCCGACGATTTTTTTGTTATTTCTAAAATTGAATTTTCAACACTGAAATTGACATTCACCTATATTACCACGAAATTTGGACGTTGAAATCTATTGTATATCGGGAGATCCCTACTAAAGAACAGAGAAAATTAGAAATTGATTTGGGGGAAACGTCAAATCGATTGGGAAGACGGATGTTTTTCCAGAAATTGGCGTCGCCGACAGTTTGACTGGCACCATCTCGAAAAAATACGCGAAATAAAAAAATTTGGGTAAAACAAATATCTCTTATAATTCTTTTAAAAAATATTGATTTCTTTGCTATCTTCGCTCGTAAATGTGAGATTATTAAATCGGGTAAATTCATGTTTCCAATATGATTCCCATAATTCACTAGGTTTATCTATCCAATGTTAATATTGCATGGCCGGTGTTTTTAGCACTTCATTAATAAATTTCTTACTCGTAATATCCTTCTCTAATACTATCCGTTCCATTTTTTACGGGATATAAAATTAAAAAATATGAAAATATATTAAATGAGATGAAAGTGTAGGAGATGAACCTCTTGAACATGAAGATAACGAAATGAAGTAAAAAATTAAAGAGTACCAGGTATTCGATATAAGTTCTCTTAATGAAGAAGACGGGGATATGAATGACAAGCAGTTGAATTCTCACTCGTAAATCCAATCTCGCTCTCTAAAAAATGGTTCCCAATAATATGGTATTAGCTTGTGAAGAGGTTAAAATATGGACATTACTTTCAAATGTGATATCGACAGTACTTTTGCGGGCCTAAGAAATTTGCCCAGACTGAGAATTTCACCACTATTGATAGATATCGACATGGTGATTTTATTGTAGCAGTTTCTTAACCAACAGTTGATACTGCTGGCGTAAAAGAGATCAAGAAACATCATATCATTTCTCACTATGTAACTAATGATGTCTTTGGATATAAAACTCAAGCTGTTGAGAATGCTAGAATCTCATTGTAACTGGAAATAATATTTAATCTGTTCTCAAGAAGCTGCTAGAGAAGATCACAGTAAGATGAGATGTAATGGTTAGTTGTGATCCTCATGCTTGTAGTAGTTCTTATATGTTGCAGACTGTTTCGCCAATTGAAAATGTGAGAAAGAAGGGAATGGTGTGTTACACCCCGTAATTCCATGACATTGATATGAGAACGTGACTAAGGAATTGAGATTTGAATGTTGGAAGGAAAGTACATTTACATTTTCTTATGGAAAATTTTGAAAATAAATGTGACGACGGAAAAATTATTTACTTGGAGTTTAATTCTTCTAATTGGATTTATGGAATTAGTAATGGATTATGAAGTATTGGAATTGATAATATGGGGCCCGCCGAAAATTTCACAATTTTGCTGGGCCCTTCGATTTTAAGATATTTTAGACAAATATTTAGATATTTTTAAAGAAGGAAATTGGGCCAATGGGGAGGTGACATGTGTCCTCATCCACTTGTCTTGCAAAGGGAAATATCTATATAGAGATAGAGATGGAAGACTTATCCACATTTCACAATATTTCATTCTCCAAAGTTCTCTCCTCTTGCCTTAAATTTCGAAATCCCAAGAACAATTTCAAGAACGAGAGTTGATTATTATCCAAGATTAAGAACACTAATTAAGTCTTAAGTCAAGTTAACTCTCCAAGATCCTCCAAATTCCATTTGGGCCGTGAGTTGTGGGTTGAAACCCTAGGCTTGATTATCAACTTTTTGGAGGTAAGACAAGAAGGGAAGTTGGTTATAAGCTTGTAGAGGATACATGTGTGTGGTTGGAACTTGAAGAAGTGGAGCAAAACAAAAACTGTGGGTCAAAGTTGAGCGGACTGTTTGGACGTTTTTTTTGGACTAATAAAAGGTAAAATTCTTCCTTCTCTTGAGGTAATTGGATATTATATATTGTTGTAGTTAATAGATAAACTTGTATTAAGAATAATGAATAATAAAAAGTGTTTGGACAATTTTGGTGAAGTTGGGTCAAGAGTGACAGTTTTTCGGGACTTCGAGTTTCGTTAGTTAGTGTTGTTATTATCTTCATCTATTGCATGTTATAATGAAGTAATATTGTTGTTGATAAGTTGTTATGACTTGTATAAAAGTATTGGAACTTGAATTGGATTATAAAGGATTATGGAAAGGGTTATCGTATTGGGGTTGTTGGTCGTATATACTATAAAACTGTTGGATATTGTTATGCAGTTTTTAGGGACTATTTTGAGGTATTAAAATGCTGGAAAATCAGCCACCAATATGCATGTTTAAAGGTAGTAATTGCTAATAAAAGTCCTAAGGGATTAAGGGTGTATAAAGGTGTTGAAAGACTTCACATTTTAACCTTGTTGTTGTGGAACACGGACTGTTTTTGTGGGCTGTTTTTATATGGATTAAGGGGCTGAATTTTACACGTAAGGTAGGCGTGTAATCCCCTTTGGTTGTTGTTTGGTTGTGCCCTTAATTGTGGCTTGGTTGTTGTTGAAATTGGTCTTCTTGAAAGGTGGAAAAGTACGTATAAATAGGGGAAGTGCTGCCCAAATTTTTATAGGATAAGAAAGCCCTTACTTGGTATATAAGCTACATTAGTAAGCACGTGTTGATATACGTGTTATTTTTGTTATAGGTTGAAGTACTTTGAGACGTATCCTAGATTGTAGAGTTGGTTAGCTCGTCAATAAGGTATGTGAACTATCCCTTCTTCATTTGGCATGATTTGAGTTTATAAAGTGAGTGGATTTTAATCCTTATTGATACTTGATTTGAGTTTATAAAGTGAGTGAATTTTAATCCTTATTGATACATGATTTGATTTTAGAAAGTGAGTGGATCCTAATCCATAACGATACTTGACTCGATCTTTATAGAATTCTATTGGAACCTAATCCTTAGTGATATATCCTATTGATAGTACTTTGACTTTCTAAAATGGAAGTTGTTTACCTAGATAGTACTTTGAGTTTCTAAAATGGAAGTTGTTTACCTATCCTATTGATAGTACTTTGAGTTTCTAAAATGAAAGTTCATTATATGTGTATGGTACAAGAGATGTTGGTACCTAGGTTTATCTAAAATGAAAGTTCATTATATGTGTATGGTACACGAGATGTTGGTACCTAGGTTTATCTTAAATGGAATATTTTATATGTGTTTGGTACATGATGTTTTGGTACCTTGGCATAGCTAAATGGAAGATTTTATATGTGTTTGGTACATGGTGTTTTGGTACCTTGGCATAGCTAAATGGAAGATTTTATATGTGTTTGATACATGATGTTTTGGTACCTTGGCATAGCTAAATGGAAGATTGTATATGTGTTTGGTACATGATGTTTTGGTACCTTGGCATAGCCAAATGGAAGATTTTATATGTGTTTGGTACATGATGTTTTGGTACCTTGGCATAGCTAAATGGAAGATTTTATGTGTTTGGTACATGATGTTTTGGTACATTGGCATAACTAAATGGAAGATTTTATATGTGTTTGGTACATGATGTTCTGGTACCTTGGCATAACTGAAATGAAAGTTTGTATATGTGATTGGTACATGAGATGTTGGTACCTTGGGTTTTCTAAAAGGAAAGTTTGTTTTAATGGTCGGTACATGAGATGTTGGTACCCTGGTTTTATTCCTTTGAGAGTCAAAAGATGAGTTAAATTACACAAGGTTGCTATGATGCGGGTATAGATACCTATAACTGTATATGATTATATGAAAAGGCATTCATGGTTTTAAAATGACTCATACTGTGGAAAGTGCAGTTGGCTCTATTTTATACGGCACGGTCGGATTCGTATTTGATTTTCATACTTGTCATCGCTAAATGCTGGCGATTATGATCTTATTTACTGTATTTTATGTTTACATACTTGGTACATTGTTGTACTGATCCCCTCTCCGGGGGGCTGCGTTCATGCCCGCATGTATAGGTACTCGGTTGGGTGATCCGCGAGCTTAAGATCTCCATTCAGCTTCTATTGAGACAACTCCACTATTCCGGAGTCTTGTCATTTTGGTACGGAGTTTGTATTACAGTCTTATGTATATTCAGAGGTACGGCGGGGCCTTGTCCCGTCATAGTTACTGTCAAACTCTTAGAGGTCTGTATTCATATGTGGGTTGAACTCGTGTACAGTGTAGTATATTTTTGGTATATATATATAATGGCGGCCTTGTCGGCTTTGTCGGCTTTGCCTTTGCTTGTTACAAAAAAATGAGTTTTTTTTAGCTTCCGCGGGTTACTTGTGATGTATGGGTAGAAGGGTGCCTAGGTAGGGCACCAGTCGCGGGCTCGGAGTTCGGGTCGTGACATGGTGTATTTGGTGGATTTTACTATCTCCATATAACTGTTACTTGGTTCGAAAGCTAATAATTATAGATACAAGGTTTTGCTTGCCTGGCTAGTCTCACCAAATGGCTTGAAGCTCATTCTCTTCTAATGGTGTAAGTATTCTGATTTATTGTCATCAAAAACATGGAGATCAATTTCTAGGTTCACCAGTTATACACAAGAAATGGTTGCGACAATATTCCACTACTGATGGACAATTACTTTCTACCTGTTTGAAACATTGGTCCTATATTTTGAGCTGGGCAATGACTAAATTCCTAGTTTTAATTCGTAAGATGCCAGAAATCTATGTGCTCATGTTTGGTACCAATGATATTTTCAGATGTTACATGCGGTTGTTTCAAATGACGTATCATTACTTCATTTACTGCACTACTTGTGGACTGTGATAAAGATGGGTGGTGTGCTTCTCTATTTTACATAGATAGCTAGAGTGGCGAAAATGAAGTTGTTTAAGGTGGATGAGTTCAATTCACAAGATGTTGCTACAGGAGATACACAGCTAGGTGCTTATTGGAAAGTTCACATTAGGGAAGGATCTACTATGGAAATATTACCAGCTCACTTCTTAGGTGATGTGATCACGCTAACTTTGTGGAATCTTTATGTGCAATCATTGGAGGCCCATAAGTCTGCACCGGAGTGCGACAAAAATATGTGTGCAATAATTTCACCTTATTTTACCAGAACAGGCTTATCATTGGCAAGGAATAACCTAGATCAATTTGGTAAATTCTTCTATCTTCCTTATATTAACATAAGAAGAACAAATAGTTGCATTGGTGTTACTATTTCAACAAGTGATCAATTCGGTGAAATGATAATTCATGTTGATTTATTCTTGTTTGAAGTGATGGATAAACATTATGGTATTAAATTTGTGTTCGTTCTTTTCATTGTCATGGTTTATCTCCTTCGAGGGGCTGATCATTTAGAAGAAGCTCCCGAGCTTGTCAATTTGTCAGTAGAGTTGTACAATATCAAACTACCAACGGTTAGGTGGACTAAAACATTTTCTGTTGGAAAAGGTTTTGGTAAGAGTGATCTGATGAAGCAGGGGATATTTAAGGATAAAATGGTTCCTGACACCCTTTCAAACAAGTACATTGAAGCAATTGAACAAAATGGTATATCATTGATGAAAGAAGCATTCTTAGACACAGTTAAAGTCCTTGTTGGGAGAGACGGACATGAACGTGTGTTGATGCCAACAGGGGCTATTCATATGGACAAGTTGCTAAAATGTTATCCCTTTCGTGTTGTCCGAATGATAGTGAAGCTTGTGATTATTGGGTCGAAAATGTTGTTGGCCTTGCCCTTGTTGCTTTCTTCCTTTAGTGTGTCCTTAAAGTTAAAATCTGGAAGTGCAACTCCAGCTTGCTTACTGGAAGGTGAAATTGCATGTGCTAAAGCTAGTTATGGAATATTTGCACCACTCCTAATTTACCATAACGCAGAACTTAGCTATAATTTAGAGCTAATTATCGAACAATGGCTTGAAGCATGCGATAAGGAAACTGGTTCCTTCTCAAGGAAAGTTGCATCATTCTTGCATAGCCTTTTGAGGTTTCTAAGTTACGCAACACTCGATACTTTTCAAGAAGGATTGTTGGAGCATCGCAGCAAAGTGTCACCGGCCTCGTCCATTTCGAACTTCATATTTTCAACCTCGAGGATAAGGTTCTCAAAGGGGGGTGATTTGTCACAGATGAAGAAGATGTTACCTTATGGATATTGGTACATTGTATTGTTGCCTGAAGAAGCTACTTGGGAAGATTATCAGTTTATGAAGTCACAATTCTCAGACATAGCTGAGTTTTGAAGGCATAAGCTTATTCTCAAGGAGGGTGGAGTGTCACAATATGATATTGTGACCAAGTTTTGAGTAATTCATTTTAGTCCTCCAAGTATTTAAGTAGTTAACTCTAGTTTTATAATTACAAGTCCTCCCTTAAGTTATGTTAATTACATTATAGTTCCCTGATTATCAAAGAAGTGTAATCCAGTGTAAGGTTATTTATAGCCTACATTGTTTCATTGATAGCAAGAATACATATCAAAACTCTCTTATATTTTTTTTCTTTCTTTTTCAATCTCATACTTCTCCACTAGTAATAAGAGCAATCCTCTTGTTACAAACCATAGGATCATTTTCAAGTTTTGAATTTTTTTTGATAGTTTTTTTCTTGTCTTGCAGAAGTTACTGTCACGATCCAAAATCATATTTGTGTCGTGAGTGTACCTAGCATGTACCCGTAGTTGAACTCCATCCATAATAGATAAATTAAATGATAAACAATGAGAAAAACAAAGGGCAATTAAAGTACTGTCAATTCTCAAATACTTAATACATAAACCATAGAAACATCCTCCAAAATTTGGTTGTCATGAGTACAGACCTACTAAAAATATTGCAAAGTTTGAAACTGATACATCATATTGTCTGAATTGTAAGACAAAAAATAAAAGATAAGGTAGAGGAGTTATAGTGCTGGAAAAGTGTATGTAGCTCACCCTGGTCTCCTGATAAGCTATCCAAAATGTCGCGCCTATGCTCCACTTGGGTCCGAATCAGTACATGTACACAAATGTGCAACCAGTGTAGAGGAAGTACGGGAATCACGTGTACCCAGCGACATCATCAATAAACCACATGGACCATCAGTATTATCAAATTATTCTAAATTTCTCAACTTTCCTAAGGATGAAGTCAAATTACGGCTACCGAATCCAACATAACCCGTTCATGGCGTCTAATCCTACGAAGGTTCTAACTTTTCATCAACTAAGACACATACATTTATAAGGATTCGACCTTTACACTATTTAATGCAATATATATTAATCAAGACTCAGTCTTTTAATCTTTTGGAACATGTATCTTCATAAAGGTTCTATCTTTCCATCCTTTACATTAAGGAAACACATAAAGATTCTATCTTTACACTCGTTGCACTACATAAGTCATAAAGATCCTATCCTTCTCACTTTCAAGCAAGTAAACCATAAAGTCTCATATTTCAGTCTTACATCAAGAATAAGTTGTAAAACATCACTATTTTTTCCACTAAGATCAAAATGATCATAAAGTCTACAGCTTTACATCACCGAGCACACATGGCATAAATTACACATCAAGAAGTATAAATGAGATGCAATGCAAATGATATGTGTGAAATACAATGGCCATACGAAACTGGTATACACACGCTCCTACAATAGGTGTCACGTGACCAATGGAGGACTCATGAGGTCTATATACCCATTCAAAATTTCTCATCGGATCTCAGCTCTGTGGCTGTAGTAGCATCATGAATCATCACTCTCTTACCATGTACCATATCCAATAACCGACTTACAAGCCCATTTTCAGTATCTCAACAGTTCAATGCCAATAATAATATGAATGAATGATATGGATATGTGTACACCATAAAAAAAACATAATTAATACAATTAACCTAAGTGGATTTGCACCATGCTCACGACCCAAAGGCTAAACACATAATCTTCGTCATGTACAATATACATAGCTTATTAAATTATCATTTAAGTACACTAGTACCCGCACAAGTGCTCGTCACCTCATGAGTACGGGACCCCCAAATCCCCATTACTTCTCTTAATTAATTAACTACCAATACATAATATTATATTGAAAATTAAGGTCTAAAAGTCTCAACTTGCCTTATTTTGAAATTTCAAATCTCAACGAACGATTCCAAACTCTGAAGATTAAGCCTCAAGGAAGCTCCATCACGTTTAAATTCACCAAACAAATTCAATCTAGATAAAATAGTAATCTGCAGAGTTAGACGAGTCCAACGATACTCATATTTCTATACTTTATTTTGGAATCCAAAATGGACCCAAAAAGCCAACCCCGGGCCCACAAGAGTAAAACTGGAATTATATTGTGAAATAGATTTACCCATAGTATAATTAGTAAGAATATAAAAAATCTTTGAAATTCTTCCATAAATCGACCTTCAATTTGATGAATTACTTGAAAAGTCATTTTCATGGCAAACCCCAAATTTCTAAGCTCAAATCATGAATTCTATGATGAAATTCTGTAATAATCGAAGGTAGAACAGTAAAAGGAATGTTAGAAACTTACCTCCGCAAAGAAACATGAAGATTACCTTGAAATCACCCAAAATTGAGCTTCCAAACTCCGAAAATCGAAATATGAACAATGAAATACGAAATGAGTTATATGTTGTCCAATCCCAAAATACCCTTCGTGAATGCGACGACCCATCGCGAACGCGAAGATCATTTGGTACACCAATAACAAGCAATACTAAAAATGTCTCCAAAACTTTGATTAAGCATTCGAAACTCATCTGAAACCTCCCGAACACAAATCAAACATGCATTTTGATCATAAAACACGTTTTGGACTTGCTCGCTCACTCGAAACACCCAAAAAAGGTCGTCTTTACTCGATGTTGAATGTGGTCAACTCGAATTCTTACTTTACTTGTTTCTCCACCAACGACCCAAAACTCATTCGGAAATCCATAAACACTGAAGATTTCAAACTTTACTATAAATTGCACTACGAAGCAGCTCGAATCGACGAAACACCCATAAGAGGCCGTTAAGACATGCTTATCCACAAAAATATCATAACTTCCTTAAAATGACAAAATCTCTACCGAGTATCCAAATTCACTCGTACCCCTCAGGACCCGAACCAATAACTCGACGAAGTCATAGATCACATTCTAGGCCTAATGGAATCGATAAAACTTTCAAAATGATGCATTTACCTAAAAGTCAACTTTTGGTCAAGCTTCTTTCTTTCTTTAAATTAAGAGCTTCCATATTTACTAAAATTGATCCGAAACTCATTTGATTGCTTCAGAAATCATGTCACCCATCGCCGCAAGTCATAAATACCGAGGTGGAGCTACGGGAAGGGTATTCTTGAGAATATAAGTCTAAAAGCTCAAAACGACCAAATCAGTTACATCATCTACCACTTAACCACACGTTCATCCTCAAACGGTAAATAAAAGCATCAAAAGCTGTCAAGTAATCGAAGATTCTCCATCGTACACCTCATGAAAGTCTTCAGATGCAAGAATCATGTCGGTAACCCTGCTTGTCCACCTTACAACTCAAAACTCCCAATCGAAATATGAACAATGAAATACGAAATGAGTTATATTCTGTCCAAGCCCAAAATACTATTCACAAATGCGAGAGCCACATCGCGAATGTGATGCCTTCCCAAAATAAGCCTTCGCAAATGCGGCCCATCCCGCGAACGCGAAGAGCAACTGGTATACTAGAAACCAACAATTCTAAAAATATTTCTCAACTTTGATTGAGCATCCGAAAATCATCTGCAACCTCCCGGACACAAATCAAACATGCATTTTGATCATAAAACATGTTTCGGATCTGCTCGCGCACTTAAAACACCCGAAATAGGTTGTCTTGACTCGATGTTGACCGTGCTCAACTCCAATTTTTACTTTAATAGTTTCTCCACCAATGACACGAAACTCATTCGGAAACCCATAAACACTGAAGATTTCAAACTTTACAATAAATCGCACTACGAAGCAGCTCAAATCGACAAAACACCCATAAGAGGTCGTTAAGACATGCTTATCCACAAAAAGCATCATAACTTCCTTAAAATGACAAAATCTCTACCGAGTATCCAAATTTCACTCGTACCCCTCGGGATCCGAACCAATAACTCGACGAAGTCATTTATCACATTCTAGACCTAATGGAATCGATGAAACTTTGAAAATGACGCATTTACCTAAATGTCAACTTTTGGTCAAACTTCTTTCTTTCTTTTTTAACTTAAGAGCTTCCATCTTTACTAAAATTGATATGAAACACATTCAATTGCTTCATAAATCATGTCACTCATCCCCGCAAGTCATAAATACTAAGATGAAGCTACAAGAAGGGTATTCTTGAGAATATAAGCCCAAAAGCTCAAAACGACTAAATCAGTTACATCATCTACCACTTAAACACACGTTCATCCTCAAACGATAAAGAAAAACATCAAAAGTTGTCAAGTAACCGAAGAATCACCATCGTACACCTCATGAAAGCCTTCACATGCAAGAATCATGTCGATAACCCCACTTGTCCACCTTACCACTCAAAACTCCCAATCGAAATATGAACAATGAAATACGAAATGAGTTATATTCTGTGCAGGCCCAAAATACCATTCACGAACGCAAGGGCCACATCGCGAACGCGATGCCTTCCCAAAATAAGTCTTCGCAACGCGGCCCTATTCCGCGAACGCGAAGAGCAACTGGTACACCACAAACCAACAATTCTAAAAATACTTCCGAACTTTGATTGAGCATTCAAAAATCATCTGGAACCTCCCGAACACAAACCAAACATGAATTTCGGTCGTAAAACATGTTGGAACTGCTCGCGCACTTGAAAACCTAAAATAGGTCATCTTGAGTCGATGTTGACCATGATCAACTCCAATTCTTATTTTACTAGTTTCTCCACCAACGACCTGAAACTCATTCGAAAACCTATAAACACTGAAAAATTCAAACTTTACAATAAACCGCACTACGAAGCAGCTGGAATCGACGAAACACCCATAAGAGTCCGTTAAGACCTGCTTATCCACAAAAAACATTATAACTTCCTTAAAATGATAAAATCTCTACCGAGTATCCAAATTTTACTCGTACCCTTCGGGACCCAAACCAATAACTCAACGAAGTCATAGATCACATTCTAGACCTAATGGAATCGATAAATCTTTGAAAATGACGTATTTACCTAAAAGCCAACTTTTGATCAAAGTTCTTTCTTTCTTTCATTAACTTAAGTGCTTCCATCTTTACTAAAATTGATCCGAAACTCATTCGATTACTTCAGAAATTGTCACACATTCCTGCAGGTCATAAATATCGAGATGAAGCTACGAGAAGGGTATTCTTGAGAATATAAGTCCAAAAGCACAAAACAAATAAATCAGTTACATCATCTATCACTTAAACACCTCATGAAAGCCTTCACATGCAAGAATCATGACGATAACCCCACTTGTCCACCTTACCACTCAAAACTCCCAATCAAAATATGAACAAAGAAATACGAAATGAGCTATATTCTGTCCAGGCCCAAAATACCATTCACGAATGTGAGGGCCACATCGCGAACGCGATGCCTTCCAAAATAAGCCTTCGCAAACGCGGACCTATCCCGCGAACGCGAATCGCAACTGGTACACCACAAACCAACAATTCTAAAAATACTTCCGAACTTTGATTGAGCATCCGGAAATCATCTGGAACCTCCAGGACACAAACCAAACATTCATTTCGATTGTAAAACATATTCCGGACCTACTCACGTACTTGAAACACCTGAAATAGGTCGTCTTGACTCGACGTTGACCATGGTCAACTCCAATTCTTACTTTACTAGTTTCTCCACCAATGACCCGAAACTCATTCAGGAACCCAAGAGTGCAACTTGACTATAAACCACGCTACGAATGTGCTCGTATAGACGAAACACCCATACGAGGTTGTTAAGACATGCTTATCCACAAAAATATCGTAACTTCCTCAAAATGACATAAATCTCTACCGAGTACCCAAATATCACCCGAACTCCTCGGGACCCGAACCAATGACTTGACTAAGTCATAGATCGCATTTTGAACCTAACGGAATCGACGAAACTTTGAAAATATTGCATTTACTGAAAAGTCAACTTTTGGTCAAACTTATTTCTTTCTTTAACTTAAGAGCTTCCATCTTTACTAAAATTGATCTGAAACTCACCCGATTTCCTTGGGAACTGTCACTCATCCCCGCAAGTCATAAATACAGCGATGAAGCTACGGGAAGGGTATTCTTGAGAAACTTAGTCCAAAAGCTCGAAACGACCAAACGGATCGTTACAGTTACTCAAACTTCAGAGTTTATTTACACATATTCCCTCCCATTTAAAGTTCAAAAATTAGCTACCAAGAATCACCCTATATAATTTCTAGCTCCGTAACAACTTAACTATTTCTAACAAACATCAAAATGACGTTGTATCCTTTCAACAAACTTCTAACTTTTACCCAAAGAAAAGGGCAAATTAAAGAAAGTGCAAAAACAAAACATAATAGGCTAAGAAATGGTAACATAAAATGGACCTCAAGAAAAAGGAGAGCAATGAAAACAGCAAACCTCACTAACATTACTTGAACAACGTCTCTACTTGTCTCGTCATTTACAAAAGACTGTCCTGGAATATATGACGCACAACATTACACTGCAGTGACATAAATGATTTGCTGGAAGTCAGTAGTTGTTCTTTGAACCAACTTTGCTGAATTTTTATTTTCAGAACAACTTTCATCATAACTTACTCCAATATTAGTAATATTAAGTGTGATAACGCAAATCATGTTTGGTAACACCTAAAAAGGTAGTTAAAATCTGCAATATGAGACTATTTAATTTGATTACCATGCTTGGATGATAACTTTCCAATGTTACATCCACAAAATGAAATAGGAACTAACGAGGATGATTTCGTGCTACGTTTTCTTCTTGAATTTCCTCTGCGCCTTCAAGTCCACCACGATCACATATATAGTGTCTTTGCTGCCCCTTTGGAGAGCAAGTCGTGTCAAGTACTCTACAACATCCTAAGCTGCAGGATCCACGCTTTCACCCCTTTCGTTAGTCAAATTACCACCGTTCGTTTGTGCTAGAGAAGAATGTGAGTTACAATGGATGTACGAGAATAATATACAACTATTACAAGTGCTTCGAAAGGATGAACAAAAGGAATTACAATAGTTAACAATCTTGTAACCGACAATAGTTGTGACTACAGTAAACTGATGAGTTCTTGAACTTCGTTCTCGAATGATTGTTGAGTCTGTCTTGAGTATTCATTCCAGTTGCAGCAAGCTCTTTGATCTTGATAGCCTGAAATCAACAGACACTAAATCTGGTACTATTGCAATTGTGCTGCTGAGTCGAGTGAAATTTACTTTGTCCTTAAGACATTATTGCCCCGTATATATCTTTTTACGGTAATGGACAACTGTCTCTCAAGATAAAACATCAACTAACAAATGAGCAAAGAAAACTCAAGTGTTTCTAAAAAATAACCTTGCGTGTTTGAAAGAATGCTTGGAGAGGAAGAGTTTCAGAAAATCTGAATACAAGTATGAGTGTAGTGTATCTCCAATACCTTTTTTTTCCTCTCATAAAATAATATAGTATACTAATAAAAAAAATACTTCTTCTATCCCAATTTATACGATACAATTTGATTAGGCATGAAGTTTAAAAAATAAAGAAAAACTTTTGAATTTTGTGATTTAAAACAAGCCAAAAATATTTTTATAATTATAGATCATCTCATTAAGTGTAAAAGATAAAATTTAAAATTAAATAGTTATTAAATATAAAAAAGTGTCATATAATTTAGGAAAGAGGTAGTAATTGAAAAGAATATAGAAAAACATAATTTAGGAAAGAGGTAGTAATTGAAAAGAATATAGAAAAACAGATTAGAAAGCAAAGTGTGTAATGTGTCACTTTTATGTACTAAACCAAACTTTAAGTTTATTAAATTCTATTCAAGTGGGTCCCACTTTATAGGACATCTGTCCAATCAGTTGGCTTTTTTCATTCGTTTGGGACCCACCTTTTTATTTTAATGTTTCTTTCGGTGAACTAATGGGATGATCTTTTAGGAGTCTTTGTGGCAAAAATAAAAATAATAATTTTCTGGTGGTCGGGCCCACACTAACTCTCTGTCCTTGTCACGTTGAGGGTTAGTTTTTATGTACAAAAACTTTTGGGAATGGGTGAAGACGGACAAACTGACGCATATCATTAAGGTCAGTTCCGTGCATTAAGCTTTTGTTATGCATTGAGTTGGGGATGGGTCGGATCATAAGAATTTATTATACGCAATATTATTTCATATTTTTGTAAAATATTATTTTCACGGCTTGAACTCATAATCTCCTGGTCACATGGCTGTAACTAAATTGACGCATATCATCTTTTAAAATAAAATTATTCTAATTTTATTGTTTAAAGAAAAAAAATTAAATTTGAAGTTTATGAACTCTTAATAGAATTTATAGTTAATTTTAATTATTAAATTTATAATTAAATATTTATATATATTATTTAATATATTTTTTGATAAATAATAAATCTAAGCAAAACCTACTAAATTGGTTTAAATTTGCACCTAATATTGTAGATATGTCCCTTACGTAAAAGTAATATAATGATTAATAAACTTGGAACGATTTATGGGGGTCATGGTTAATTTAATAAAGTCAATAAATAATATGTACCTTTTTCTTATTCATCTAAATTTTGATAGATATAATTATTCGATACTTATATTAGTAAGAAATAATAGAAAACATATAATAAATTAACCGAGGTATGCATACTTTTTTTAACACTATAACTACAATAACATATTCAATATAATTTCATAAATAGGGTTCGGAGAATTTTATATTGCTAGGTTGTTGCTTGTGGGCGCCAACAGTAGGTGAAGCCAAAGCGGGTTTGCGGGATGGGGTTGGGGCGGATCGGTCCCTACGGGACTAGTGGGATTTTCCATTTTTTCATCTCGGTTCCGGTCCAGTCGGAAAAGGGTAACATGCATAACGGGCTGTGGTGGGTCGGGATCGGGTCGGGGCGTGATTTTTTTTTTCCACTTAATTTTTAAAAATAACATATATATATATAAACAACTCAATAATTGAACAAGATAGTGTAATAAAAATATTTCAATGTTGTTTTTGTACCTCTTATATTATTTAATAGAAATATATTTTCTGGTAATACAGATACAATTTTCAAAATTGTCGTCGCTTCTACCACCTTCAGATAAGATGTCGTTGTAGTTTTCATCAACTTCTTCGTTGATCTCCGGTTGACCGCACCTTCTCCGCTCCAGTCGTATCAATCTTTGAATAATATTGTAATCTCCAAGTTATCTCCGGCTAATGAGTGTTTGTGCTCTGCTATTTGAAATCAGCCGACAAACAAAGCGCTTTCAGACGCCATTAATGACACTTGAATATTCAAAACATCTCGGACCATCATTGAAAGTTTCGGAAAGGTCTTCTCATTCCCCCATCCAGTATTTCAGCAAGTCTTCATTTCCTTCTTCATTAAGAACTGCTTCGTACGGTAAAGCACCCTACAAAATGAAAATATCAAACTCGCTAATTTGATTAGTAGTGTTATCACCACACATTATATTTCTGAGGTTTTGAATACTAGACGCAAAAACATGTCTTTTTTTAGGCTGTGTTGAAGAAGAAGATGGTATGGAAGTCGGTTGGTTTCTATCACTTTCTTGTTGGTAATACCTATATACTTTTTTTGCATTCTTCTTCTATGCTAGACAACACTTCTTCTTTAGTTTGTTCAATAGAGAAGAAAGTCTGTCGGCTTGTCAAATCTCTATACGGGCTGAAACATGCCCCAAAGCAATAACACGAGAAATTTGATAGTAAATTACTATCGAAGGGGTTCGCCATAAATGAGTGTGAAAAATGTGTTTACACGAAAGGTCGACTCGTTCGTCATGATATGCCTTTACGTAGACGACATGTTGATCACATGTAGTTGTCCTAGGATGATCCTAGAGGCAAAGAACATGTTGAAACAATATTTTGACATGAAAGATATGAGTATTGTAGATGTCATCTTAGGGATCAAGATCTCTAAGACATCTGAAGGACTGGTCTTATCTCAATCTCACTACATCGAGGATGTGTTGAAGAAGTTTGAGATGTTCGACAGTTCGTCGATAACAACACCAATTAAAAGATTGATAAAAATCATAGTGCTCATGTACGCCAGGAGCAGAATGCGCAGGTGATTAGTAGTTTGATGTACATCACAAACTACACTCGACCTGATATCGCTTATGCAGTCAACCAGTTGGCTAGGTTCACCCGTAATCCGAGTAATGATCACTGGAAAGCGTTAAATCAGGTACTATGATACCTAAAATACACGCAAACTACGGGTTGCACTATTCGAGATATCCAGTTGTACTAAAGGGGTATAGTGATACAAACTAGATATCTGATATAGAGAACACCAAGTCCACCAGTGGTATATAACTATATATTTACAACTGGTAGCGGGGCTGTGTCTTGGAAATCCTCTAAGCAAACTTGCATCGCCCGATCCACGCTGGAGTTAGAGTTTATCGCTTTAGACAAAGCAGGAGAAGAAGATGAGTGGCTTCATGACTTCTTAGAGGATATCCCATGTTGGGATAAATCGTACCCTCTGTAATGATCTACTGCGACAACCAATCGGCTCTAGGAAGGGCACGAAGTTCCATATACAACAGCAAATCTCGTCATATTAGATGGAGACATAAGACCGTTAGGCAGTTGATTACCTCGGGTGTTATTTCCATTGATTATATAAAATCTAAGAAAAACATAGCAGATCCCTTGACAAATGACATACCCAGAGATCAGATATTCTTCCTGTCTAGGGGAATGGGCCTAATACCCAATCAATAAAAACGGATACGGTGGATACCCAACCTTACTGAATGGAGATCCCAGGAATTAGGTTCAATGGGAAAACTAAATCGTAGAGGTTCAGTTGAGAGCTTCGGTGGAAGCAAGAGCACTTCGGATAATGATTTCTATAAAGAAACGTTAATCCAATGTCATTCCCGTGATAAACATTGAGTGCTATCTGCAGAGTGGGTAAAGGTTAAGTTTCCAAAAACTTTAATGGTCCTCAACGATTGAGGTTAGGTTTGGAGAAACTTTTAATGATTTTTAACACTCGCAAAGTGGGGTATAGCAGGATACCTTGTAGGAGATCACCTATTTAAGTGCGAGGCCTGGCCGCCTCAAATGAACATACTTAAGAATCCAAGACGTGTCCATGGCCACAACGGACAAAACCTTAAAAAAGAACAGAGTAAGGAAAGATGTTATGTTGGTACCATTGTCTTGGCTTACACTAAACACTGACGGTTGAAGACATCACATTCACCGTGCAGTAAGTAAGTCTGATGGTATTCTACTATGGAAGGTTCGAAGCCACGACTACCTATCCAGATGCAATATCAATCCGCCGAAAGATTGCTACAAATGTGTTACACCCCGAAATTCCAAGGCAATGAGATAAGAACGTACGTGAGAAATTGAGATTTGAATTTTGAAAAGAATGAAAAATTCCGGAAAAATCCTCCGAACCTCGTGATGGAAAAAGGTTTATAAAGTGAAGTTTGATTGTCAAATTTGATATTTGGGACTTAGAGAATATATTGGAATTATGGATTTTAATTTTCGGATTTGGTCATGTGGGCCCACCCGGGAAATTTTACGTTTTTGTGGGGCCCACAAGTTTTTCGATATTTTGGCCAATTATGGACTTTTTGGGAGATGAAAATATTTTGGACGAATCATAGGGTGACACGTGGCACACCCCCACCCCCTTGTCTTGGTCTTAGAAGACCTTGACTATTTGGCTATTTGACTTTAGATATTTTCATGAAAATGAAGACAAGTGGACAAGTGAGTCCCACCCACACTTGTCCACCATCTTACCCTCCACTTGTCATCATCCAAGCCTAGGTGATACATTATATATACATAGAGATGTCTTGCAAGACCTAGCCAGCAATTAGCCATTCTTCATCAAGCAAATATATCTCCCTCTCCATTGCTCTCGACCTTAGGGCTAAAAATGGAGGAACAAGACTTCAAATCTTCCAAGCTTAGTTCATTATACAAGATTAAGTTCCCTAACCAAGTGATTAGCAAGATTAAGCACCCTTAACCCCTAAATCTAGGATTGGGCCGAAAATGGTGATGAAACCCTAGGGGTTTCCGTCGACTTTTTGGAAGCGAAACGTGAAGAGAAGTTTCTCCCAAGGTTGTAGGGGATACATATATGTAAGTGGAACTTGAAGAAGTGGAGCAAAACGAAAACTACGAGCCATTGTTTAGAATTCTGCCCGGGACGTTTTTGGGCACAAAAATGAGGTAATAGTTCTTCTTAAATTAAGGTAATTGGATATTACTTATTGTTATAATTTATAGATGAATTCATGTTAAGGAAGAAATGGAAAATAAGATGTGTATGAGGTAGATATGTTGTTGGCTGATTTGAGGCAATTTTGTGCCCTTGGTTTCGTTTGTTATATGGTTGTTGTTATCCACACTTGTCGCATGTTATAATAAGGTAGTATGGTTGTTGATAAGTTGGTATGTCATATATGGAAGTGTTGAAACTCGAATTGGAATAAAATGGATTAAGGAAAGAGTTATCGGATTGTAGTTGTTTTAGTTTAAAAGCGCCTAAAACTGTTAGACGTTGTCGTATCATTTTATGGACTATTTTGGGCGTGTATAATTCTGGAAATTAAGCCCCTAATATGTATGTTTAAGTGTAGTAGTTGCTAATGAAAGTCTTAAGGAAATAGGGGTGTGGAAAGGTGTTGAAACGCCTCACATTTTACCCTCGTTATTGTTGGATTACTGCATCGCTTTTATGGGCTGATTTGTGGACTGTTTTGTATAACTGTGGGGCAGAATTTTACACGTCCAGTTAGGCGTGTAATCCCATTTGTCTAACTGTTGGTTGCGCCTTAAATGTGGCTTGTTGGTTGATGAATACGGGCCTTGGAAAATGTGGAAAAGTACGTAGAAACAAAGGAAGTGCTGCCCAATGTTCCGTAGAATTAGAGGGCCATTATTTGGTATAAGTCCTACACTTGATAGCTTGTAGTTGATAGAAGTGCTATTATCATTTTAGGTTGAAGTACTACGTGTAGCACATTCTACTTGGCTTGTGGAATAGCCAATAAGGTTGAAGTACATTGGAGCGTATTGCTACTTGTCATTTGGGTTAGTCGTCACGAGGTATGTGAACCTCTTCTTTCTTTTGGCATGATCCTACGTATGAAATAGCCATGTGATATTATTTCATGATTCTTTCTACTCTTAGAAGTTAAGAAGTATCCAAGTTGTTGATTCTAAGTTAAAGGTATGTCTAAGTTATCCTAAGTCCTTACCAAGTCTTATGGGAGATGTTGGTAAGAATGGTTAGGAAGTTATGAGGTTTGATTTAAAGCTATGTTCCTTGATTTATATAAAGTAAGTAAGTTGATTTTATATTTAAAAATGACTTGAATTTATAATTGAAAAGGGACTTGTTTTTATAAGTGAAAGTTATATGATTTTAAAGAGTATATGATACGAGGTTTTAAGACTATAAGCCTTGGTTTTAAAAGTGGAAATGACTTGATTTAAAAAGCATGGCATCTTAATTTATTTCAAAAGTTAAGAAGATTGATTTCAAAAGAGTATGTGACTTGAGTTTTAAAAAGAAAGGAGTTTTATGACTCTTTTTAAGTATGTATGTACGTAGTACTTTTGGGTTTAGTTTCCCCAATGTGATAAGAAATAAAAGTGTCTTAAGTTCTCTAAAATGAAAGGTTGTTATAATAACTTTATGGGAAGTTGTTATAATGACTTAAGAAGAAGTGAAAGGGTGGTTTAAAATGTTATGTAAGGAAAATCACACCGAGCCCCACAGGCGGGCCGAATTATGCTACATGATTCCACAGTACACCGAGCCCCACAGGCGGGCCGAATTATGCTACATGATTCATCAGTACATCGTGTCCCACAAATGGGTTGGGTTACGTTATCACGTTTGGGTAATCAAAGTAAGCTCCCAAATAAGAAGTCCCTCCATAAAGGGCTGGATTATGTTATGTAAGATATGTAAGTTATGTGGATAAACTTGATCGAATTCTTAAGTATGTATGTAAGAATATGATGTTAATTCTTATTGAAAGTAGGAAAAGAATGATTAATGTACGATTGATTTCATGATTTAAAATGGCACGGTAGGATCTGATATTTTAATTTTTATACTTCCCCCTGTCATTCTTTTGTACAGTTATGATCTTGTTTACTGTACTTTATTTTCGTTTCATACTTAGTACTTGTTGTACTGACCCCCTTAGGGGGGCTGAGTTCATGTCCGCAGGTCTAGGTACACAGTTGTGGATCCGCGAGCTTAGGATCCTTGTTCAACATTTTGAGATGGCTCCAAGTTACGGAGTTTGTCATTATGGCTAGGTATATTCAGGGGTACTGTTATACCCCGTAGTTCTGACCTTACGTGTGAGAGCGTACGAAAGCATGTAAGACTTAAAATTTTCGAAAGATACGTTGACGGATCATTCCGGACGGGTTTTAGTCAACTTTGAGGCGGGTTATGACCCGATGCATTGAGAGTTCCTAAGTGTTTCAAAGGCCTAGCGCGTAGTTCGTTGAGTCTAGTTTCCAACGCAACCAACCGTTCGTCGATAGGACATCGGAGGTAAAGTTGGGAGTTACAAGTTCGGTCTGACGGACGTAAATGTGTTTCGGACAAAACAGCGGCCGCGGCGCCGGATGCAGCCGCGGCCGGATATTATGAGGTCGCTGAGATAGCACCGCCGCGCCAGAAGGTGGCTGCGCGCCGAAAGTCCCGAGAGGCGGCAGAGTTTCAGCGCGCGCCGATCGCAGGCCGCGGCCGAGGCGGGTTCTCGCGGGTTGAGCGGGATTTCTGCACCGCTTTGTTTTAAAAGAGGTCTTGGGTGGTGACAAGTGTCCCCATCTGAATTCTCAGATGTCTTATATTGACCAAGTCTAGAAGACTTGGTCATCTTTCAAATCCTCTCTCTCTAAGCTAAAGCTCTCACTTCTCTCTAAAATTCCAAGAGGAATTCAAAGCCTAAGGAAAACTGGAAAGTTAAGGACAAGAAGGAAGCTTGTGGCTAGCTTAGGAGTTATCAGTAGTGGTGTTCTTGAAAGAGGCTAGCAAAATTGTTGGAATAATTTTGGCTAAAGCTCTAAAGGTAACATTTCTTCTCTTGTGGTTAGTTATTAATGTTGCATGTGAAGAAGGAACTCAGTAGTAAATAATGCTCTTAGAGTCATTGCATGTAAGAAATGTGGTTTGGATATGAAAGGATTGGTTAAGAAGATATTATGAGCATGTTGTAGCCTACAAACTACTTTAAAATTGTTAAGTGAATTGTTGTACCTTATGGGGCAGAATTTTACACACCCAAGTTTAGGTGTGTAATCCCCTTTGAAATGTTTGGATTGTTGAGCCTTTAATGTGGCGTTTGGATGTTAAATTCGGCCTTTTGAAAGGTGGCAAAGTATGTAGAAACAAAGGAAATGCTGCCCAATTTTCCATAGAAATTAGTAACTTTGAACTTGGATTATTCTACATTGAAATTAGAGGTTAATAAACGTATCATGGTTATTTTAGGTTGACATATTACTTGCGGTAGTTTGGGCTTAGCAAGTGGATTGACCGAAGAGGTATGTGAAGCCTTCCTATCTCTTGAGCATGAGTAGTTGTATCTATGTAGTACGGTAGACGTACAAGATTTGGTATTCTTACTTGTTTTAAGTATATAAAGACTTGTTTCGTTTTAAGAAGTATACATCCCTTGGTTATGGGAAAAGTAATATTTTTACTAAAGTATAGAGTCAATATAACAACTTTATGAGAAGTTGGTTTGTTAGCTTTATGAAAGGATGATAAGAAGAGATTTACTCTAAGTAAGATAAGTAAGGAAAAATGACTTGATTTACGAAAGACAAATTGATTTTAAGGCATCAATTGCCCAAAGGTTTTATATGAAAAAAAATCATTTTTAAAGAATATAAGTATGTGGTACTTTGGGTTAAATTCCCGGATTTTCTTTTATTAAATATGATTAGTGCCTTGAGTAAACTAAAATGAGAGGGTATATGAACAAGACTAATAAGAAGTATGAGCTTTCGTAACTTATATATATGATTATGATATGATGACCGTTTGAGCTAGGGTAAGAGTATAAATGGCGGCAAGCCCCAAGATCGTTATACCACCTCTCCGTGGTAAGAGTATGAACGGCGAGCCAGCCCCAAGATCGCCATACCACCTTCTTCAGGTAAGAGTATATCCGGCGGGTACATCCCCAAGATCGTTATACCACCTTCTTCGTGGTAAGAGTATATCCGGCGGTAAATCCCAAGATCGTTATACCACCGCTTCGAGTAAGAGTATATCCGGCGGTAAATCCCAAGATCGTTATACCAATTGCCCGTGGATTTGCTACCCACGATGCGAGAATACCTCACGCGAGTCCTATGGGCTTACGCGGTGAAATAGTCCCACGGGAAGGTATAGCCTATGCGAGAATACCTCACGCGGTCCACAGACCCACGCGGTGAAATAGTCCCGTGAGTAGGATTGCTTATTGATACTACGGGTGAGGTACCTGCTTTGATCACGAGCCTCCTATTTTTATGCGATTATATACATACTTGTTACTCTATGTTAGTAAGGCACAGATTGTCGTATTTTGATTGTCTTTCATGACTCACTTATTTTTAGACTTATGATATCATTATTACGATTTTCCGCTTTACATACTTGGTACATATCAGGTAATCGACTTTCCTCGGGCCGCTCATGTCGCAGTGGTAAGCAGGTGGTGGATCCTCGTTCTTAGGATCACTGTTCCGGTGTCAGAAGCTCCATTCCTCCGGAAGCTTGTTTTGTTGGTACGGTTTTTCCCTGATGTTATAGACATTGTGTATATTCAGGGGTATGGCGGGGCCCTGTCCCGCCACAGTTGTTATCCTTAGAGGTCTGTGGTCACGTATGTGTTTTGGGCTGTAAGAACAAGTTGTACCGCTATACTTTTGATTAAGTATGTTTTTATGGAAGAAAATTTTATCTACCGCCGCTGATATTTACTTTTTATAAGTTATGTGTTATGTATGTTCCGCTGCTATTCTCTGATGTTTACGACAGGTACCCCTGCAGGTACTACCGCGCCCCGGTCGGGTCGTGACAAAAGTGGTATCAGAGCAGTTAGTCCTCGGAAAGTGTCTACGCACCGTGTCTAGCAGTAGTCTTGATTATCGGTGTGTTGTGCACCACATCTATAATCGTGAGGTCGCAGGATATTTAGGATTGGTTTCATTCTTTCACTCTAAAATCGCATAATGAGTCGTGTGTTATAGGTTGAACCTTTTCTAATGTTTTCCTTTATGTATCGCTTATGCCCACGCAAGCGCAACCGCGCTGGCGGCAAGGCACCGAGGGTGCCGCTAGTGGGACGCAGAGGTCACGCAGGCACGTGCCCGCCTTTACCGTAGATGGTGTTTCGGCAATGAAGTTCCACGATGTCGCCAAATTTCAGACCGAGGCGGAAGCGCCATCGAGACCGCAGACGAGCCTCCATCCCACAATGGGCCGAGTATAGGATTACGGGAACAGATCCGCTTATCGACCAAGATAGTGGTGGCGTGGCGACAGGAGCAGCCAACCCAGAGCCGATACCACTTGATTCGATTTCCTAGGTTGTCATCCACCCGAGTTCTATGGTTCGAGATTCGGCGAGGATCCGCAGGAGTTTGTGCGCGGCATAAATGGACCACGCAGTGCTTAGGGCCCTGAGATCGAGTCGTTATACTTGCTTTACCGTTACGCGATATTGCGTTGAACTGGTTTGAGTCATGGGTGTTGTCGAGAGGTGAGGATGCTCTTCCAGCTGTTTGGGAGGAGTTCACAGAGGCTTTCCTGGATCACTTCTTGCCCCCTGAGATGAGAAGAGCCCGCGTAGATAGATTTTTGACCTTGAGGCAGGACGGGAGGACTATCAGAGAGTACAGCCTGGAGTTTGATTCCTTGGCCAGGTATGCACACACCATTGTAGCGGACATGGCGCATACGGTTCATCGATATGTGATGGGTTAGACCGTCATATGACATCGACGCTGGGGTGGCTCTTCAGCCGGGGATGGATATTGCCAGGATGCAGGCGTATGCGCAGGGGATTGAGGACAGAGAGAGGCAGGATCAGCTAGATTTAGGCCAGCCCAAGAGGGCCAGGACAGCAGGGTCTCAGAGCGGTTTTCGAGGCGGGCAGCCTCAGCAGCAGACTAGGTCCACATTTTAGCCAGCACAGAGTTCTCCTTCTCAGTTTTTTGGCAGGAGGTCTGATCAGCCGGGTTATTCAGGAGCAGGTCAGGGCTTCGGGGTTTCAGAGTAGCAGGGACCGTCACCAATCGAGACCACCCACATCTTGGTGCGTTCGATGCGGTAGGTCTCATCCGGGCGAGTGCCGTATGGGTTCGGGAGTTTGTTACTCTTGTGGCCAACAGGGCCATGTGAAGAGGGATTGTCCGTCCTTAGGAGGTGGGGGTGTTATGGTTCAGCCGACGGCCGGGCTTTGGATCTTCGCCTTGGTGGTCGCGCCGAGGCGGGGTGTTCACGGGCCAGCAGGCCGCGACAGAGGTCGTGGTAGGGGTCCCAGTTCTAGCGGTCCTCAGAACCGCATCTATGCTATGTCCAGCCGTCAGGACCAGGAGGCGTCACCAGATGTCGCCACAGGTACATTGTTGGTCTCTTGTTGTGATGTGTATGCTTTGATAGATCCAGGTTCTACCTTGTCCTATATATCTCCCCATATTGCTGATAGAATAGGGATAGAACCCGAGTCCATAAGACCTTTTGAGGTGGCTACGCCAGTAGGTGATTCGGTGGTAGCCGAGCGGATATATAGAGCTTGCCCAGTGACTGTAGACAGTCGTCAGACTCTAGCCGACTTGATAGAGTTGGATATGACGGACTTTGATGTGATTATGGGTATGGATTGTCTAGCGTCTTGCTATGCCAATGTAGACCGTAGAGAGATTAGTTCGGTTCCAGCTTTCTGCGAGCCGTTATCGAGTGGAAGGAATATCGTGATCGCCGGCGGTAAGTTTATTTCTTACCTCAAGGCTAGGAAGATGGTGCGGAAGGGTATATCTACCATATGGTTCGTATTCGACATCGAGGTCGAGATACCGACCTTCGATTCCGTCGTTAGAGAGTTTCCAGACGTATTCCCAGACGAGCTTCCGGGTATCCCTCCGGAGAGGGAGGTTGAGTTTTGCATTGATTTGGCGCCAGATACTCGACCGATATCTATTCCGCCATACAGGATGACACCTGCCGAGTTGAAGGAATTGAAGGACCAACTGAAGGACTTCGGAGAAGCGGATTTATCGTGCCAAGTGTTTCTCCTCGGGAGCGCCGGTGTTATTTGTAAAGAAGAAGGACGGACGCCGCGTATGTGTATCGACATGTGCAAATGAACAAGGTAACTATCAAGAATGTATATCCTCCCGTGATTGATGATTTGTTTGACCAGTTGCAGGGTGCAAGGTGTTTTTCCAAGATAGACCTACGGTCTGGTTATCATCAGGTGCGAGTTAGAGAGACAGATATCCCAAAGACTGCATTCAGGACCCGGTATGGGCACTATGAGTTCAGGGTGATGTCTTTCGGATTGACCAACGCCCCAACAGTATTCATGGATCTGATGAACAGAGTGTTCAAGCCATTCTTGGATATGTTCGTTATAGTTTTCATTGATGATATCTTGGTGTATTCGTGCACAGAGTAGAAGCATACATATCATTTGAGGACGGTATTGGGAGTCCTCCGGGACCGGAAGTTGTATGCCAAGTTCTCGAAGTGCTAGTTTTGGTTAGCTTCAGTGGCTTTCTTAGGGCATGTTATCGGGGCCGATGGTATTCGGGTTGATACAGCGAAGATTGGCGATAAGACTTGGCCTGCACTCCACTACACCGACGGAGGCGCAGCTTTGGGCCTTGCGGGTTATTATCGAGGTTTGTGGAGAAGTTTGCTTCCATATCAAGATTTTGACTAAGTCGACTCGTAGCAGCTATGTTCCGGTGGACGGATACTTGTGAGGAAAGTTTCCAGTTGCTAAAGGAGAAATTGACGACCGCCCCAGTTCTTACTCTTCCAGAGGGTTTAGATGGATATGTGGTTTATTGTGACGTGTCAGGTGTCGGGCTTGGGTGCGTGCTGATGCAGCACGTCAAGGTTATAACTTACGCATCTCGACAACTTAGGAAGCATGAGAAGAATTATCCCACACATGACTTGGAGTTGGCAGCAGTGATTCATGCCTTGAAGATCTGGAGACATTATTTATATGGAGTTCATGTGGATATTTACACAGACCACAAGAGTCTCCAGTATATCTTCAGCCAGAGGGAGCTGAACTTGCGACAGAGACGGTGGTTGGAGCTGCTTAAGGATTACGATGTTGATATTCTATACCACCCAGGGAAGGCCAATGTGGTTGCAGATGCCCTTAGTCGTAGATCGATGGGTAGTCTATCTGATGTTCAGCCAGAGAAAAGAGATATGGTCCGAGAGTTACATCAGCTAGCGAGCCTTGGAGTTCGTTTGGTTGATTCTGATAGTGATGGAGTTCGGGTTCGAGAGGTTGCAGAGTCTTCCATCGTCGAGGAGGTGAAGAGGCGACAGTATGAGGATCCGATTATGGTACGGTATCAAGATGCCGCTTTTCAAAAAGAGAAGAGCCTATTTGAGGTAGCGCCGGATGGGGTGCTAAGATTTGAGGGCCGGTTGTGTGTTCCCGATGTGACAGGACTTCGTCAGCAGATTCTGGGAGAGGCACACAGTGCTCGTTATTCTATTCATCCGGGGTCGACTAAGATGTATCATGACCTCAGATGCGTGTATTGGTGGGATGTCCTGAAGAGGGACGTTGCGGAGTTCGTAGCCGTTGTCTAATTTCCAGCAGTCGAGTTGAGCACGAAGCCGGTGAGGCATTGCAGGCTATTGATATTCCGACTTGGAAGTGGGAGGTGGTAAATATGAATTTTATTACAGGGTTACCTCCCACTCAGAGGAAGCATGATTCCATTTGGGTTATCGTCGACAGGCTGACGAAATTAGCCCATTTTCTTCCAGTCAGGACGACTTTTTCGGCCGAGGATTATGCTAGACTGTATATCAGGGAGATTGAGAGGCTGCACGGAGTTCCTATATCGATTATTTCGCATGCAGGAGCCCGGTTCATGGCTAACTTCCGAGGTCTTTCCGTAAGGGATTAGGGGCCAGTGAGTCTCGACGACATTTCACCCTCGCATCGACGGACAGCCGAGCGCACTATCCGCACACTCGAGGATATGTTGCGGGCTTGTGTTATTGATTTCGAGGTAGCCGAGGATCATTTACCTCTTGTGGAGTTTGCTTATAACAACAGCTACCATTCTAGTATTCAGATGGCGCCTTATGAGGCCTTATACGGAAGGAAGTGCAGGTCACCGATAGACTGGTTCAAGGTGGGAGAAATACGATTAGTCGGGCGCACTTGGTTCAGTGACGATGGATAAGGTGAAGCTTATCCAGGCGGTTGTTGGCGGCTTCAGTCGGCAGTCGTATCACAGATCATCGACGCCGACACTTGGAATTTGAGATAGATGATTGGGTTTTCCTAAAGGTGCGCCCGTGGCGGCGTGATGAGATTTGGAAAGAAGGGGAAACTTAGCCCAAGGTACATTGGGCCGTATCAGATTGTCCGTAGGGTAGGCAAGGTTGCCTATGAGTTAGATCTGTCGTCCGACTTGGAGGCGGTACATCCAGTTTTCCATGTGTCTATGTTGCGGAAATGTATTGGAGATCCATCTAGAGTGCACCCGATTCACGATGTCCAGGTGACAGAGGAGTTATTGTATGAGGAGAGTCCCATAGCGATACTCGATCGTCAGGTGAGGCGACTTCGGACGAAGGTTGTGGCTTCCGTCAAAGTCTTATGGCGGAATGAGAACAGGGAGGAGATGACGTGGGAAGCTGAGGATGACATGATAAAAAAGTATCCTCACTTATTTCCTATACCTCTAGGTAACCTACTTTCTTGCTTGTTAGTTTTATTTTTAAGCTTAAGTATGTTGTGGCTCGTGGAGCGTCTTTAATTGCAAAAAAGAATAGTTAAGAGGGTCTATTTCGATATTGTGATTTGAGTAAGCTTAGAAGGAACATTCGAGACGAATGTTTCTAAGGGGGAGAGAATGTTATACCCCGTAGTTCTGACCTTACATGTGAGAGCGTACGAAAGCATGTAAGACTTAAATTTTTTGAAAGATAGGTTGACGGATCGTTCCGGACGGGTTTTAGTCAACTTTGAGGCGGGTTATGACCCGATGCATTGAGAGTTCCTAAGTGTTTCAAAGGCCTAGCGCGTAGTTCGTTGAGTCTAGTTTCCAACGCAACCAATCGTTCGTCGATAGGACATCAGAGTAGAAAGTTATGGGAGTTACAAGTTCAGTGCGCAGACGGACATAAATGTGTTTCGGACAAAGCGGCGAGCCGCGGCACGGATATTCCGAGGGTCGCTGAAGTTGCGGCCGCGCGCCGAGCAGGGCTGCGGCCGAGGCGGGTTCTGCGGTTGAGTGGGGATTTACGCCGCTTTGTTTTAAAAGAGGTCATGGGTGGGTGACAAGTGTCCCCCCCCATCTGAATTCTTGCATGTCTTATATTGACCAAGTCTAGAAGACTTGGTCATCTTTCAAATTCCTCTCTCTCTCTAAGCTAAAGCTCTCACTTCTCTCTAAAATTCCAAGAGGAATTCAAAGCCTAAGGAAAATCTGGAAAGTTAAGGACAAGAAGGAAGCTTGTGGCTAGCTTGTAGGAGTTATTGTAGTGGTGTTCTTGGAAAAGAGGCTAGCAAAATTGTTGGAATAGTTTTGGCTAAAGCTCTAAAGGTAACATTTCTTCTCTTGTGGTTAGTTATTAATGTTGCATGTGAAGAAGAAGGAACTTGTAGTAGTAAATAATGCTCTTAGAGTCATTGCATGTAAGAAATGTGGTTTGGATATGAAAGGATTGGTTAAGAAGATATTATGAGCATGTTGTAGCCTACAAACTACTTTAAAATTGTTAAGTGAATTGTTGTACCTTATGGGGCAGAATTTTACACACCCAAGTTTAGGTGTGTAATCCCCTTTGAAATGTTTGGATTGTTGAGCCTTTAATGTGGCATTTGGATGTTAAATTCGGCCTTGTGAAAGCTGGCAAAGTATGTAGAAACGAAGGAAATGCTGCCCAATTTTCCATAGAAATTAGTAACTTTGAACTTGGATTATTCTACATTGAAATTAGAGGTTAATAAACGTATCATGGTTATTTTAGGTTGACATATTACTTGCGGTAGTTTGGGATTAGCAAGTGGATTGAACGAAGAGGTATGTGAAGCCTTCCTATCTCTTGAGCATGAGTAATTGTATCTATGTAGTACGGTAGACGTACAAGATTTGGTATTCTTACTTGTTTTAAGTATATAAAGACTTGTTTCGTTTTAAGAAGTATACATCCCTTGGTTATGGGAAAAGTAATATTTTTACTAAAGTATAGAGTCAATATAACAACTTTATGGGAAGTTGGTTTGTTAGCTTTATGAAAGGATGATAAGAAGAGATTTACTCTAAGTAAGATAAGTAAGGACAAATGACTTGATTTACGAAAGGCAAATTGATTTTAAGGCATCAATTTCCCAAAGGTTTTATATGAAAAAGAATCATTTTTAAAGAATATAAGTATGTGGTACTTTGGGTTAAATTCCCGGATTTTCTTTTATTAAATATGATTAGTGCCTTGAGTAAACTAAAATGAGAGGGTATATGAACAAGACTAATAAGAAGTATGAGCTTTCGTAACTTATATATATGATTATGATATGATGACCGTTTGAGCTAGGGTAAGAGTATAAATGAGGGGCAAGCCCCAAGATCGTTATACCACCTTCTCCAGGGTAAGAGTATGAATGAGGGGTCAGCCCTAAGATCGTCATACCACCTTCTTCAGGGTAAGATTATATCTGAGGGGTACATCCCCAAGATCGTTATACCACCTTCTTCAGGGTAAGAGTATATCTGAGGGGTAAAACCCAAGATCGTTATACCACCTGCTTCAGGGTAAGAGTATATCTGAGGGGTAAATCCCCAAGATCGTTATACCACCTGTTCCGTGGATTTTCTACCCACGATGCGAGGAATACCTCATGCGAGTCCTATGGGCTTATGCGGGTGAAATAGTCCCATGCGTGCAAGTATAGCCTATGCGAGTAATACCTCATGCGGGTCCACAGGACCCATGCGGGTGAAATAGTCCCAGGAGTAGGATTGCTTATTGATACTACGGGCGAGGTGTTATACCCCGTATTTCCAGAGTATGTATGTGAGGACGTACGTACATTTGTACAAACCCTAATTAGTTTAAGGATGGAATTGTGAACTTTCAACGGAAAAGATTCCGAACCTTGTGAAGGAAATTCTACGTTTTTAATATTTTAACCGATTACGGATTTTTCCGAGAGACGAAATATTTTGGACCAATAGGAGGGCGACATGTGTCACCCTTAGTTGGCATGGGTTGGACGAAAATGTTGGCCAAGTGGACAAGGTCAAGTGGTCAAAGTCTTGGAAGACATTTTCTTTTGGTGAGTGGGAGTAGGTATGTTGGACGTTTTTTTGTGCCTAGTGGAAGGCCACATGGCTCTTTGTTGTGGGGGACATATGTCCCAATGTTGTGGTGGACATATGTCCCAAGGTTATGGTGGACACTTGGTTGGAAGACCTCATTCTTCACATGGATCAAATCTTCACCCTCCATTTGTTTTAATCTAGACCATTGGTGGTTCTATAAATACCCCCCTCTTGTGCAAGACTTCTTCATCACTTGAACAATTTCCAAGTCTCAAAATCCCTCTCCCCCTTTGAGAAGATCTCGTCCAAACACCCCCCCCCCTTCCTAGTAGCTCTCGCCGAAACTCCCCCCCTCTTGATAGTTCTCGTCCCACACCCCTCTCCCTTAACCAAACTTTGTCCAAAAATTCCTAAACTCTTAAGTGTTCTTCTTTAGTGTATTAGGAAGATTATTAACCAAAGGTTAGAAAAGATTTCACACCCTAGCCCCTAAAGCCTCACCTTGGCCGAGAGTTGTGAGGACAAGAACCTTAGTGTTCTTCACTTGTTTAGGTTGGTTCTTGAAGAGGAGTTGGTTAGGAGCGTATAAGGGTTGTTTGGAGCGGGTTGGAGCGCACGGAGTAGGAGCTAAACGTTGCTCAGGATCGACATTAAATCTTGGATAATTTTGGGCTTACCGAGGTAAATATCTTGTCCTTCTATTGTAATTGGAAATTACATACTGTAGTAGTATAGAATTGAGTATAAGATATAGAAGGATATAAAAAAAGAGAATTGAACTGTAATTACATGGGTGTATTCTGATGGAGACTTGAAATAGTTGTGGTAGGGAAGTCTTTGCCCAATTTTCCGTAGAAGTAAGAACCTTCTGCTTAGAATATTCTACAGAGTAGTCTAGACGTTGATAGACGTATTTGACTATTATAGGTTGATACTCTGCGCGCGACATATTCGACTTGGCAGGTGGATTTCGCCGAGGAGGTATGTGATTCTTCCTATCCTCTTGAGCATGATATTTTTAAAGTATATATAGTACGGTAGACGTACGTGTGTTAACTGAACGTGGTTTTACTTCGACGTCTTTTGACTTGAGTTTTAAATAATAAGAATCTTGAAGTATTTCAAAAGAATTATGAATCGTTTTTGAAAGAAGAGTAATACTTGGTTTTTAAAGCTTAAGAGTTATACTAGCTTTATGGGAAGTTAGGTATAATGACTTAAGAAAGATAAAAAGAACGGTTTACATAATTGTTTATGGAAGCCTTATATTGATTTCGGAAAGGGGAAATAAGTATCGAACAAACCATCAGTAGCTAATAAAGGGAAATGTATCGACTAAGTAAGTATTATTAAAACCAGTAGAAACCTCCATCTGCATAGAAGCTAAGATAAGACAAAATTGTATTACATTTCCTAGATCATGGCTGCTTTAATAAGATCATTAATAAACAAGTTTGGATTTTCTTAAAAATTTCAAAGTAAGGACATGATTTATAAAAGACAAAGACTTGAAAAATTGAAGTGTTTTCATTTAAAAAGGAAGGCATGCTTTTGTCTTAAGTTGGTTCAAAAAGAAGGTAGGGAAACTGTTTTGGTTTACTTAAAAAGATAGTCACTCTATTTTTGATACTACGGGTATCGTGTGCCTTTTGTGAAAGAAATGGATCTTTTTAAAAGAGTTAATGTATGAAATACTTTGGGGATAAAAACCCGAACTTGTTGACATAAAATAGAAAGTACCTTGTGTGAATAACTTGACTATGTGGGTTTGTGATAGACTTGTAATACTTTCTTGTTGGTTAGATAAGTAAACATGTTATGATGCTACGTGTGTTAGTGTCTTGTGATGTTGTGTAAGGGGGTTATTCTTGTTGTTCTTACGTTGTTAAACGTTAAGCCAGATCGTTATTATATCACATACCCCCGACTTGTTATACCGGGCTTGCCACCTCGATGCGGTCTATACGGCTACGCGAGTGCGGAGTTCCGTGATTGATCATTCGGTGTATTATCCCGTCGCGAGGAATGCCTCACGCGATGCGTGACTACGCGGTCTATGTGACTATGCGGACTGCGGGAGTCAGAGGATACCGCGGGTTAGCTACCGTCGCGAGGAATACCTCACGCGTGCATGTGTGACCATGCGATCGCGGGAGTTCCAGGATTATGCTCGCATAATGATACTATGGGTGATTGGCCTTGCTTCGATCATTAGCGGCCTAGGAAAGACCAGTTATGTTAAATCTATTTTGCTTTTGGTTATGCTGTGGCACTATGTGCGGTTACATTGGTTGTTTCGTACATATTTGTAAAATTGGTTTTAAAATGATATGATTTCATTTACAGTATTTTTCGTTTCACATACTTGGTACCTGTTATCGACCTCCTTGGGCTGCGTTCATGCCGCAGTAGAGGTACACCGATTGTTGATCCTCACCATGTGGTCACGATTCAGCGTTGCAGGAAGCTCCGTGTCTCGGAGGCTTATCTTTCGTATAGTCCCTGTCGTTGTAGGTACTTACATTCGAGGGTATGGCGGGCCTGTCGCCATTGTTGTTATAACATTCTTAGAGGTCCGTAATCGTTGTTGGCGTGGTTTGTAAAGGGATGTAATCGCTCAAGTTTTTATATATATATCTTAAAGGCAACTTTTCTCGATAAACTGCTTCTCACTTCATATTGTTTCATGTCTTGTTTTATATTCCGCCGTTACTCGATGTATGTCTACTTGGGTGCGGGTAAGGCACCGATCCACGCCCTGATTCGGTCGTGACAAAAGTGGTATCGAGCGATTAATCCTCGGAAAGTGTCTGACCGTATCTAGTAAGTCTTGATTATCGGTGTGTTGTGCGCACCAATAATCGCGAGGCTATAGGATATTTAGGATTGGTTTCCATTCTTCTCACTCGAGATCGTGCCTTAGAGTCATGTTATAAGTTGGACCCTCTAACGTATTTCTTTCCCTTACCGATTATGCCTCGCATGAGCAACCCGCCCAGGCGAAGCGGAAGGCTGCGAGTAAACACGAGAGGTTCTGAGAGGCAGACCCAATCATCACGAGGTGGTGCTTCATTCGGGAGTTCTCGGCGTCGCAAATTCCGGCAGAGTCTAGCACAAGCGGCGATTCCTCTGCGGCCATGATATTTGAACCTTCGCCCACGACCCGATGGCGAAAGTATGGATTGCAAAGGGCGACCACATTACTAGTAGGGATTTAGCAACTGCAGAGTATATTATGTGCGATTTATCACGGGTCTTGATGATTATCTAAGAGAGGTTGTGCAAAGTAGCTCTTGATCGAGCATGAGCATGGCTGCGTCACGGGCTTATCGCGCGTGCCGAAACGTGAGGATCGACGGGTTAACCAAGATCGCTGAAGAGGGCGAAGCAGAGGTCCTTTGGTAACTTTCGAGGCGGACCTTCTCGGCAGATCAAGTTATGCGCCTCCGCCCGATATAAGTGGTCCTCCGCACTTCAGACGATCGGGGTATCACGGGAGTTGGTCGAGCTCGTGGCTTCGGATCACGGCACACGTAGGTTCGGCCAATGGATTGATTTTCCCTCGGTGTTCATAGTGTGGCGGCGTCGTCGGGAATGTCGTCTTTTTGTTGGTGCTTGTTTTACTGCGGCCGTCGAGCCATGTGGCGAAGAATGTTCAAGTAGGAGGATGCAGCGGGAGGACTCATCCTACCGTCGATTGTGGATTGATGGTTCGGAGAGGAAGGGTGTTAGCGAGAGGCCACCCGCTTTCGGTGTGGCGTTGTGGTAGGTGTCATTGTAGAGTGTCATACTTCTCGACAACTTGTTATGCTTGCGGCGGTAGGGCCATTTGCGAGAAATTGTCCGAGCAGTGGCGCGGATGTAGAGACTCACGCCGAGATCGGTGGCTAGTTCATCACCTTCCTAGCTATCGCCAACATGGCAGGATTGATTAGAACGACAAAGGGGAGTGAAGCAGTAGATACAGGTATATCCTTAACCCTCTAGAGATTAGTATGGGTGATAAGATGAGTATATCTTAAGTGTTATGTTCAGATAGCATTGTGTTAATTGTGATTAGAAATCATGGTTAGTTAAAAGGGTAAGTGTGAGCCTTAGAGTTTTATACGTGGAGACCTTAGAGACGAGGCCATCTTGAGTAAAAGATTTATTTTTATGTTTGACCCTTATCGGAGTGCATAGTATACGTGAGATATATTTGTGTGATAAGTCCCTGAGTAGTGTGAAATGAAAGAGGGTAGTTGAGCTAAGAAGACCACTAGGTTTTCGTGACTTGATGGTGAGATTGTTCCAGATCGGGAAACAAGAGCTTGGCGCGATGAATGGGTCGGGTTGAGGCCAGATTGCGGGTCAACCCGCTGCCCGGTTTGAAGTAAGGAAAATTTGTAGTGGTCCCTCTATGTGTTAGGGTCACGAGGGTGTTAGGCCCAAGTTTAGTTGACCATCGTACGAGTTCGTGGATGCGTTCGACCAGTAGTCGGGCCGATGAGGTCAGCCCATCTTGTCTTTCAGTCAGGAATGTTTACTCGGCGGAGGGTTATGCGAGATGTTATATATCAGGGAGGTTGTAAGGCTGCACGGGGTTCCTACTTTCACTTTATGACAGGCAGTGGAGCCCAGTTTACGACTATTTCTTTTATGGAGGTTTTACCAGGCAAGTTTAGGAACTCAGGTGAGTCTCAGTATTGCATTCACCCTCGGGCCGGTGTTTTGATTTCAGAGGTAGCTGTAAGGATTATTCGCCTCTTGTTGAGTGAGTATTATAATAGCTACCATTTCAGTATTTGGATGTCGCCTTATGAAGCCGGGTATGGGCGTAAGGGTAGGTCGCCAGTCGATTGGTTCAATGTTGGCAAGGTTCAGATAGTTGGTTCATACTTGATTCAGCAGGATGTGGATAGGGTGAAGCCTATCCAGGAGAGGTTATTGGCAGCTCAGAGTCAACAGAAGTCGTACGGATAATCAGCGCCGACACTTGGAGTTCAGGTTGACGGTAGGTCTTCTTGAAGGTTCCACCCCGGAAGGGTGTGACGAGATTTGAAAAGCAGGGGGAAACTTAGCCCGAGGTACTTTGGGCCTTTTCAGATCGATGTAGAATAGGCCAGGTTGCCTATAAGTTAGCTTTGCCGTCCGACGTAGGAGGCAGTACGTCCGGTCTTTCATGTTGCTATGTTCGGAAAAGTATCGGAGATCCATCCAGAGTGTTCCCAGTTAATGATGACCAAGTTGGAGATAGTAACCCCGAGATTTTGGAAACTGAAGCAATAACAGGAAGGTGGTAAGTTTATTTAGGAAGTGTTCGAGTGTACGAGGAGGGTACGACGAGTAAGAGAATAGAAGTGATCATTACTTTTGTGAAGTAAAGGTGCGAAGGGAATATCTTTTAGACCTTGGGTGGGAGCTTTTGTGATGCTAGAGGAGATTCCTTGTGGACTTGGATTTAAGTATTTGCGCGTGTGTTATTATGGCCAGGTGTGGCATAATTGGTTTCGTAAGTATAGTAGTGAAGACTATACCGGCGCATGTATGTTTTGAGACTTAGAAGGAACATTCGGGACGAATGTTTCTAAGGAGGGGAGAATGTTATACCCCGTATTTCCAGAGTATGTATGTGAGGACGTACGTGCATTTGTACAAACCCTAATTAGGTTAAGGATGGAATTGTGAACTTTCAACGGAAAAGATTCCGAACCTTGTGAAGGAAATTCTACGTTTTTAATATTTTAACCGATTACGGATTTTTCCGAGAGATGAAATATTTTGGATCAATAGGAGGGCGACATGTGTCACCCTTAGTTGGCATGGGTTGGACGAAAATGTTGGCCAAGTGGACAAGGTCAAGTGGTCAAAGTCTTGGAAGACATTTTCTTTTGGTGAGTGGGAGTAGGTATGTTGGACGTTTTTTTGTGCCTAGTGGAAGGCCACATGGCTCTTTGTTGTGGGGGACATATGTCCCAATGTTTTGGTGGACATATGTCCCAAGGTTATGGTGGACACTTGGTTGGATGACCTCATTCTTCACATGGATCCAAATCTTCACCCTCCATTTGTTTTAATCTAGACCATTGGTGGTTCTATAAATACCCCCCTCTTGTGCAAGACTTCTTCATCACTTGAACAATTTCCAAGTCTCAAAATCCCTCTCCCCCTTTGAGAAGATCTCGTCCAAACACCCCCCCCCCCTTCCTAGTAGCTCTCGCCGAAACTCCCCCCTCTTGATAGTTCTCATCCCACACCCCTCTCCCTTAACCAAACTTTGTCCAAAAATTCCTAAACTCTTAAGTGTTCTTCTTTAGTGTATTAGGAAGATTATTAACCAAAGGTTAGAAAAGATTTCACACCCTAGCCCCTAAAGCCTCACCTTGGCCGAGAGTTGTGAGGACAAGAACCTTAGTGTTCTTCACTTGTTTAGGTTGGTTCTTGAAGAGGAGTTGGTTAGGAGCGTATAAGGGTTGTTTGGAGCGGGTTGGAGCGCACGGAGTAGGAGCTAAACGTTGCTCATGATCGACATTAAATCTTGGATAATTTTAGGCTTACTGAGGTAAATATCTTATCCTTCTATTGTAATTGGAAATTACATACTGTAGTAGTATAGAATTGAGTATAAGATATAGAAGGATATAAAAAAAAAGAATTGAACTGTAATTACATAGGACTTTATTTACAGTAGACTTGAGTAGTTTGACGGGTAGGGAAGTGCTGCCCAATTTTCCGTAGAAGAACCTTCTGCTTAGAATATTCTACAGAGTAGTCTAGACGTTGATAGACGTATTTGACTATTATAGGTTGATACTATGCGCGCGACATATTCGACTTGGCAGGTGGATTTCGCCGAGGAGGTATGTGATTCTTCCTATCCTCTTGAGCATGATATTTTTAAAGTATATATAGTACGGTAGACGTACGTGTGTTAACTGAACGTGGTTTTACTTCGACGTCTTTTGACTTGAGTTTTAAATAATAAGAATCTTGAAGTATTTCAAAAGAATTATGAATCGTTTTTGAAAGAAGAGTAATACTTGGTTTTAAATGCTTAAGAGTTATACCAGCTTTATGGGAAGTTAGGTATAACGACTTAAGAAAGATAAAAAGAACGGTTTACTTAATTGTTTATGGAAGCCTTGTATTGATTTCGGAAAGGGGAAATAAGTATCGAACAAACCACTGCAGCGCTAATAAAGGGAAATGTATCGACTAAGTAAGTATTATTAAAACCAGTAGAAACCTCCATCTGCATAGAAGCTAAGATAAGATAAAATTGTATTACATTTCCTAGATCATGGCTTCTTTAATAAGATCATTAATAAACAAGTTTGGATTTTCTTAAAAATTTCAAAGTAAGGACTTGATTTATAAAAGACAAAGACTTGAAAAATTGAAGTGTTTTCATTTAAAAAGGAAGGCATGCTTTTGTCTTAAGTTGGTTCAAAAAGAAGGTAGGGAAACTGTTTTGATTTACTTAAAAAGATAGTCACTCTATTTTTGATACTACGGGTATCGTGTGCCTTTTGTGAAAGAAATGGATCTTTTTAAAAGAGTTAATGTATGAAGTACTTTGGGGATAAAAACCCGAACTTGTTGACATAAAATAGAAAGTACCTTGTGTGAATAACTTGACTATGTGGGTTTGTGATAGCCTTGTAATACTTTCTTGTTGGTTTG
Organism: Przewalskia tangutica; assembly: GCA_029844215.1. Classification (NCBI taxonomy): domain Eukaryota; kingdom Viridiplantae; phylum Streptophyta; class Magnoliopsida; order Solanales; family Solanaceae; genus Przewalskia; species Przewalskia tangutica. The sequence goes on from CM056732.1 coordinate 74,872,744, forward strand.
ATAAGTAAACATGTTATGATGCTACGTGTGTTAGTGTCTTGTGATGTTGTGTAAGGGGGTTATTCTTGTTGTGCTTACGTTGTTAAACGTTAAGCCCGTTGTACTGTTATTATATCACATACCCCCCTGACTTGTTATAACGAGGGCTTGCCACCCGACGCGGTCTATACGGCATGTGGTCCGTGTGACTATGCGAGCTGCGGGAGTTCAATTGATCATTCGGTGTATTATCCGTCGCGAGGAATGCCTCATGCGATGCGTGTGACTACGCGGTCTATGTGACTATGCGGACTGCGGAGTCGAGGAGGATACCGCGGGTTAGCTACTCACGACGCGAGGAATACCTCACGCGGTGCATGTGTGACCTATCTGATGCGGAGTTCGAGATTAGGCTCGCATAATGATACTATGGGCGATTGGCCTTGCCCGATCATTAGCGGCCTAGGAAAGACCGGTTATGTTATATCTATTTTACTTTTGGTTATCTTTGCACTATATGCGATTACATTCGTTGTTTCGTACATATTTGTAAAATTGGTTTTAAAATGATATGATTTCATTTACGATATTTTCCGCTTCACATACTTGGTACTGTTATCGACCTCGCTTGAGGCTGCGTTCATGCCGCAGTAGAGATACACCGATTGTTGATCCTCACCATAGGGTCACGATTGCGTTAGGAAGCTCGTGTCTCCGAGGCTTATCTTTCGTATAGTCCCACATCGTTGTAGTACTTACATTCGTGGTATGGCGGCCCCGTCGCCATTGTTGTTATAACATTCTTAAGTGCATGTCCGCTGTGGGCGGGTTTGTAAAAGGATATGCTTGTTCAAGTTTTTATATATATATCTTAGACAACTTTTCTCGGATAAACTGTTTCTCACTTCATATTATTTCATGTCTTGTTTTATATTCATTGGTTACTCGATGTATGTCTACTGGGTGCAGGTACCACTGCCCGACTGGTCGTGACACGAGGTACCCTGTTTGATCATGAGCCTCCTATTTTTATGCAGATATATACATACATCTTTACTCATTGTTAGTAAGTCACGTTGTCTGTATTTTGATTGTCTTTCATGACTCCACTACTTTTAGACTTATGATATTATTATTACAGATTTCCGCTTACATACTTGGTACATATTGTGTCGCCCCTTTCTGGCCGCTGCGTTACGCAGGTAAAGTAGCAGTGGTGGATCTCGCTTGTGATCACCGCTCTGTCGAAGCTCTATTCCTCGGAGCTTGTTTTGTTGGTGCAGTTTTTCACGATGTTATAGACGTTGTGTATATTCGGGTATGACGAGGCCCGCTATCGTGATTGTTATCGCCAGATGTGGCGTCACGATGTTTTGAGCTGTAAGAACAAGTTGTACCGCTATACTTTTGATTAAGTATGTTTTTATGGAAGGCAGCCTTATCGGCTGGCCAGTGATGTTTACTTTTTATAAGTTATGTGTTATGTATGTTCATTGCTATTCTCGATGTTTACGACAGGTACCGGTAGGTACCATCGCGCCCGGTCGGGTCGTGACAGTGCAGTGGGCCTTGTCCCATCATAGTTGTTGTCACCTTCTTAGAGGTATGTATTCATATGTGGGATGGACTGGCGTAAGTTGTATTTACATTATTTTACAGTGTAGACCCTTTCGGGTGATTTATATTTATCCGCTTTGCCTTTGTTTTTTAAAAATGAGTGTTATTTATCTTCATGATCCATTATTTATGTTGTATGGGTAGAAGGTGCCCAGTAGGGGCACCGGCATGAGCTTGAGATTTGAGTGGTATCGAGCGATTAGTCCTCGGCATGTCTACTGCAGGTGTATAAGTAGTCTTGTTTATCGGTGTGTTGTGCACCACATCTATAAACAGGAGGCTATAGTACATTTAGGATTGGTTTCCCTTCTTCTCAACCTGAGATCGTGCGATAGAGCTGTGTTGTTAGGGTAGTCTCTCCCTAACGTATTATTGTGATTGCAACTTTGAGAAAGGCAACAGTGACCCAGAAAGGATTATATGGATTATATCGATCGTGTTGGTAAAATTATCGTATAAATGGTATTAATATGATGTATATCTGTACGGGCGTATTTATTCGGGGCTATGTGTGTTTCCTAGAATGGTTATGAATTACCAGGAGTCGGTTAAGCCTTAGAAATTTCTTGGAAGATGTGAAACAGTTTGTTGAATCCACACCTAGGCTTAATATATGTACTGATTTGGAATAGTCAGGAGGTAATGAACTGACTAAGAGTGTGATAGACTCTTAGAAGATCAGGTTCGATTGATTTAAGGACATACTATGTTGTTAGATTAAGTTGTGTTATACGCTTAAGGGATTATGTGAATAATAATGGTATGTAGTAAATATAGTTGTTGTGATTAAGACAACAGGATTTTGAGATTATGAGAAGCTACCTTATCCGTATGTGGGGACTGATAATGTAAGTTTGGAATGTAGAATGATTGTGAACTTTAGAATATTGATGACCGCTGAGACCTTAGATGTATAAGGCCTTCTCGGGTAGTAAGATTTATTTCAGACCAAGAATGAGAATTAAGTGCGACAATGGGTCGGATTGTGGGCTGATTGGGGGTCAATCCGTCGCCCGAAATGGAGTGGGGTCAGTTGAAGGTGGTCCCTCTATGTGATAGGGTCACGAGGGTGCAAGACCCAAGTCTAGTTAATCGTTGTACGAGTTCGTGGACGCGTTCCACCAGAACCGGGTCGTGAGGGCCGAGAAGGGCCTTAACAGAAATTAAATCTAAGTATAATGACCAAGTTTGGATATAGTAACTCCAAGGATTTGAAAAAGAAGCAATATGTGAGATTATGTGCATTATACTAGAATAAGTTTGGAAGTACGAGAAGAGTGCGACAAGTAAGAAAAGAAGCGAACAAGTGTTAAAAGAATTGAAGTGTTTATAGTTATGACTAATGAAGGTACGAAAGGAGAATCCTTTTAGGCCATGAAAGGGAGTTAATAGTGGTGATACTCACCTTAGATTTGATTCCTCGTTTGGCTTTGACTTACGTATATGCATGTGTGAGATTGTGGTCATAGTGGCATTATGGGTTTCGTAAGTATAGTAGTGAAGACTATACCGGTGCATGTGTAGTTGGATACTTAGAAGGAACATTCGGGACGAATCTTTCTAAGGGGGGAAGAATGTTACACCCCGAAATTCCAAGGCAATGAGATAAGAACGTACGTGAGAAATTGAGATTTGAATTTTGAAAAGAATGAAAAATTCTGGAAAAATCCTCCGAACCTCGTGAAGGAAAAAGGTTTATAAAGTGGAGTTTGATTCTCAAATTTGATATTTGGGACTTAGAGAATATATTGGAATTATGGATTTTAATTTTCAAATTTGGTCATGTGGGGCCCACTCGGGAAATTTTACGTTTTTGTGGGGCCCACAAGTTTTTCAATATTTTGGCCAATTATGGACTTTTTGGGAGATGAAAATATTTTGAACGAATCATAGGGTGACACGTGACACACCCCACCCCCTTGTCTTGGTCTTGGAAGACCTTGACTATTTGACTTTAGATATTTTCATGAAAATGAAGACAAGTGGACAAGTGGGTCCCACCCACACTTGTCCACTATCTTACCCTCCACTTGTCATCATCCAAGCCTAGGTGATACATTATATATACATAGAGATGTCTTGCAAGACCTAGCCAGCAATTAACCATTCTTCATCAAGCAAATATATCTCCCTCTCCATTGCTCTCGACCTTAGGGCTAAAAATGGAGGAACAAGACTTCAAATCTTCCAAGCTTAGCTCATTATACAAGATTAAGGTCCCTAACCAAGTGATTAGCAAGATTAAGCACCCTTAACCCCTAAATCTAGGATTGGGCCGAAAATGGTGATGAAACCCTAGGGGTTTCCGTCAACTTTTTGGAAGCGAACCGTGAAGAGAAGTTGCTCCCAAGGTTGTAGGGGATACATATATGTAAGTGGAACTTGAAGAAGTGGAGCGAAACGAAAACTACGGGCCATTGTTTGGCATTCTGCCCGGGACATTTTTAGCACAAAAATGAGGTAATAGTTCTTCTTAAATTAAGGTAATTGGATATTACTTATTGTTATAATATATAGATGAATTAATGTTAATAAAGAAATGGAAAATAAGATGTGTATGAGGTAGATATGTTGTTGGCCGATTTGAGGCAATTTTGTGTCCTTGGTTTCGTTTGTTATATGGTTGTTGTTATCCACACTTGTCGTATGTTATAATAAGGTAATATGGTTGTTGATAAGTTGGTATGTCATATATGGAAGTGTTGGAACTCGAATTGGAATAAAATGGATTAAGGAAAGAGTTATCGGATTGTAGTTGTTTTAGCCGAAAAACTGCCCAAAACTGTTAGACGTTGTCGTATCATTTTATGGACTGTTTTGGGCGTGTATAATTCTGGAAATTAAGCCCCTAATATTCATGTTTAAGTGTAGTAGTTGCTAATGAAAGTCCTAAGGAAATAGGGGCGTGGAAAGGTGTTGAAACGCCTCACATTTTACCCTCGTTATTGTTGGATTACGGACTGTTTTTATGGGCTGATTTGTGGACTGTTTTGTATAACCGTGGGGCAGAATTTTACACGTCCAGTTAGGCGTATAATCCCCTTTGGCTAACTGTTGGTTGCGCCTTAAATGTGGCTTGTTGGTTGATGAATACGGGCCTTGGAAAAGGTGGAAAAGTACGTAGAAACAAAGGAAGTGCTGCCCAATTCTCCGTAGAATTAGAGGGCCATTATTTGGTATAAGTCCTACACTTGATAGCTTGTAGTTGATTGAAGTGCTATTGTCATTTTAGGTTGAAGTACTACATGTAGCACATTCTACTTGGCTTGTGGAATAGCCAATAAGGTTGAAGTACATTGGAGCGTATTGCTACTTGTCGTTTGGGTTAGTCGTCACGAGGTATGTGAACCTCTTCTTTCTTTTGGCATGATCCTACGTATGAAATAGCCATGTGATATTATTTCATGATTCCTTCTACTCTTAGAAGTTAAGAAGTATCCAAGTTGTTGATTCTAAGTTAAAAGTATGTCTAAGTTATCCTAAGTCCTTACCAAGTCTTATGAGAGATGTTGGTAAGAATGGTTAAGAAGTTATGAGGTTTGATTTAAAGTTATGTGTCTTGATTTATATGAAGTGATCGGTGTATTTTATATACACCTTTTGAGTCAGTTTTAGTTAGTCTTTTGTCCCGTTTTGCACATATAAGTGTCGTATTAGGATAGTTTTCCTTTCTTTTGAGTCAAAGTGGTTAAAATGGCCAATTGGCGGAAAAGGAGCTAAAAGAGGCGAAAGAGAGATTCGAAGCTAAAAGCAGAAAGTGGCGAACGAGGCCGAAACGGACAGTAGCCGCCTCTGCGATTAGAAGAAGCGCGGCGCCCACTATCGAAGAGGCTGCAGAAGACTCGGCACGCGGCGCCATGTCGGCAGTGCGGGTCGCGGCGCTAAACATCAGAAGCTACGAAGTTGCAGTGCCCTTGGCTACCGAATGTCATGCGGCGCCAAATCATCGACGGATTGCAGAATTTCCGCGCTGGCATGCAGCCAGCGCTGCCAGCGGAGAAATAAGGTTTTGACGGATTTTGGGCCAGGCCTACAGGAAAAGTTAGGCGGTTTTCACTATAAAAGGAGAACCCTAGGCGCTTTTAAGGGTTCCCTTTCTTGCACACAAGGCTTTCTTGCTTGGAGATTGGAGACCATAGTTTAGTAAATTTCTTTTCCTTTTCTTGTTTTTATTTCAGTTTTATGAAGAACATGGGATTAGTTCTTGTCATGTCAATGACTAGGAACTAATTCTCTATAGAAACTTTCCATGTCGAATCTCTAGAAACTTATGTTATGATTTAACGACGCTATGGTTATTCTTCTTCTTGTTGAGATCTATCCAATATTTGAATCGAATGCTTGGTAGTTAATTGACAACTAATTATCACTATATGATTTCTAATCGGACTCGAAAGGAGGATTGTGAATATCTTTGTAAGTTGGGTAGACATTCTTGGATTGGGGATGAAAATACTTCAATTATTTATGTAGCGTTAATGAGAGACTTAAAAACCCTAATTTTGCGCATGGTGCGTGACGGTTAACTAGGTTTTTGTTCTTAATCCTCCTATAGAGTTATCCTTATCACCGAAAGGTAGGTAAGGTGCAATACTGGGGTTGAGTGTTTATATAACCCTAACGGGAGTATAAAACGATTTCGTAAACCTGCTTTCTCCAAAAGAAGAAGACCATAAGTTATTGCATTAATAAGTAACATAATCGGATAGTGAGGAGACGTGGAAGCCCTATTCTCATCACCACTGAAGTAAACCCTTATAGTTAAATAGCTTTTATAATTCTTAGTTATAAACAACAAATCCAAATATCAATTTACCAAATAGATACCAAAAGATAGATAGTTGGTAATTGAACCCTAATCCTTGTGGACGATATTAGGTCTTATCAAGACTATACTACTTGTCACGATAACGTGCACTTGCGTTTAAAGTGTGTGCATTTTTTCGCGCAACAAGTTTTTGGCTTTTATAGGAGGATTAAGAACAAAAACCTAGTTAATCGTCACGCACCATGCACAAAATTAGGGTTTTTAAGCCTCTCATTAACGCTACATAAATAATTGAGGTATTTTCATCCCCAATCCAAGAATGTCTACCCAACTTACAGCATATTCACAATCCCCTCCTTTCGGAGTCTGATTAGAAATCATATAGTGATAATTAGTTGTCAATTAACTACCAAGCATTCGATTCAAATGTTGGATAGATCTCAACAAGAAGAAGAATAGCCATAAGCATGCATTAAATCATAACATAAGTTTCTAGAGATTCGACATGGAAAGCCCTATAGAGGAATTAGTTCCTAGTCATTGACATGACAAGAACTAATCCCATGTTCTTCATAAAAACTGAAATAAAAACAAGAAAAGGAAAAGAAATTTACTAAACTATGGTCTCCAATCTCCAAGCAAGAAAGCCTTGTGTTGTGCAAGAAAGGGAACCCTTAAAAACTGCCTAGGGTTCTCCTTTTATAGGCTCAAAACCGCCTCAACTTTTCCCTGCAGGCCTGGCCCAAAATCCGTCTGAAAACCTTATTTTTCCGCGTCGGCGCCGCAGACAGGCGCCGCGGCGCTGGAAATTCTGCAATCCGTCGGATGATTTGGCGCCGCGCCCGATTCTGGCTGCGAGGAACCGCTGCGACAACTGTAGCTTCTCGGATGTTTAGCGCCGCGCCTGCACTGGCGACGAGGCGCCGCGACGCTGAGTCTTCTGCAGCCTCTCTGGATAGTGGGCGCCGCGACCCTGCTTCTAACTGCAGGAGGCGCCGTGGCGCTAGTCTGGGTTTCAGCCTCGTTCGCCACTTTCTCTGTTTTTAGCTCTGGAATCTCCTCTTTCGCCCTCTTTTAGCTCCTTTTTCGCCAATTGGCCATTTTAACCACTTTGACTCAAAAGAAAGGAAAACTATCATAATACGACACTTATATGTGCAAAACGGGACAAAAGACTAACTAAAACTGACTCAAAAGGTTTATATAAAATACACCGATCAAATACCCCCAAACATAACCTTTGCTCGCCCTCGAGCAAAGATAGAAAGAAAGAAATAAAAGACTCAAGAAACGAAAATAAAAGACTCACTGACATTGATCACTCTTGCTGCATTAGTGTTAACTAGAAAAACATGAAGGTTAGCAAAATAATATGCAGAAACATATAGCATGAAATTTTCAGCACACTAAACACATTAAGCTAGATATTTCGCAAACTCATATTCATCATGCTTAATGGAAGTCAATATACTAAATCATGCATATAAATTCAAGAATTCCTATGGTATGCTTACTTGCTATTCTCCACTAATCCTGGATATGCATAAAAGAGATCTTCAGGTCTTTAAGGGTTGTAATGTAGGCTTAGGTGTATGTAGGAAAAATAGGCTTTTTAGGCTCATTCTGTGTACCATAAGCTCTTTAGCTTTTCAGTATTTCCCTTTTCTTTTTGTTCTTTCCTTCACTTCGATTCTATCTTTCCCCTCTTTTGTTTTGGGAGAGTGAAGTATATACTAATGACAAACACCCCCAAACTTAGGCTTTTGGCGCCGTTGCCGGGGATTAGGCATAGTTCAATATCAAATTTGTCTATTTTTAATTTCTAATTTGGTTTTTAATTTTCACTGTTATTTTTAATTTTTACGTTTTTTTAAAATTATTTTCAGAAAATTCGAGGTACCGTGATTGGTTGTTTGTTTTTGATCTATTTCAGGAAACCAGTTTATGCGAAGGAGAAGAGGAGCAGACACTCTTGTTCCCTTCAATCCAGAGATTGAGAAAACGCAAACGTAATGAAAGAATCAGCGGATTGCAACTTTGATAGAGATGGACGGTGGTCAAAACAATAACATGATGAGAGAAGGGTTAGGAGAAAATCAACCTAACCCAGGAGTGCCTCGGCAAGTGCCAATAGACGTGGAGGAGAGAGTCCAAATCCAGCCAGAAAGGAGTTTGGGGGACTATGTGCTGCCCAGAGTGAATGGAGCACAGACATGCATTAGGCTCCCGCACAGAGCCAACAACTTCGAGATAAAACCAGCGATTCTGAGCATGGTACAGCACACAGTGCAATTCGGAGGACTGCCATCGGAGGATCCACATATGCACATAGCTAATTTCTTGGAGCTATGTGCAACTTTCAGATATAACGGCGTTACTGATGATGCCGTCAGATTGAGGCTCTTTCCCTTCTCACTCAGGGATAGAGCAAAAGTATGGTTGAATTCCCTGCCGGCCGATTCGATTTTTACATGGCAAGAGCTGGCACAGAAATTCCTAGCCAAGTTCTTTCCCCCGTGTAAAGCAGCAAAACTGAGAGGGGAGTTGAACAACTTCTACCAAGCAGATGGAGAGTCCTTATATGAAGCTTGGGAAAGGTTCAAAGATTTACAGAGAAAGTGCCCACACCATTGCATTGAGTTGTGGAACTTGGTCCACATTTTCTACAACGGGCTGAGCAGTACAACCAGAACCATTATAGATGCAGCAGCAGGTGGAGCATTCATGAGGAAAACAACCCACGACGCTCATGAGCTATTAGAAGATATGGCCACCAACAACCATGTCACAGAAGAGAGGTCGACAAGTGGGAGAAGAACAGTGGGAGTCCACGAAATAGATGCTATTGCTGCCTTGAATGCCCAAGTGGCCCTTCTAGCGAAGCAGTTGCAGCAACATACAGTGTCAGTGAATGCGGTACAGATGCCTAAAAGCTGTGAGATATGTGGTGGCCCACATACATTCGATAGGTGTCCTTCAGCTGATCCCAACAATATACCAATGGAGCAGCGTAATGTCAGGCCGTAGGTAATTATCAGAGGCAACAAAACAACCCTTACTCCAACACTTATAATCCAGGGTGGAGGAATCACCCAAATTTCTCATGGAGAGGAGACCAGGGGCAGCAGAATCAATACCAGGGGCAGCAGAATCAATACAGGCGATGCGAACAGTGAGCAGAATCAGCAGCGCTTCATTCAAGCCCCACAGCCTCAACAGTTCAATGCACCGGTTCAGCAAGAAAAGCCAGACGAGCTGAAGCGGTGCGATAACACTTGCACGCCCGACGCGATTCACGACAGCTAGATCCTCGTTCAGGAACTTGGAAACACAAGTGGGTCAGCTAGCAAAGCAGACAAACAGCAGGCCACATGGGACATTGTCAAGCAATACAGAGGTAAATCCGAGGGAGTAGTCGAGCAAAGGCGGTTGAGAAGTGGAATACTGATTGGAAGCGGCGATCACTCGGCCATTAATTGAGAAGAAGGCAGAGTTAGAAAAAGAGAAGGTGATTGAGCCCAGCCCAGTAGTAGAGAAAACTCCAGAGAAGGAGTATACAAAGAAGATCCCTTTCCCCCAGAGACTACAGCGAAAGGCAATTGATAAACAATTCTCCAAATTTTTGGAGACATTCAGGAAGCTGCATATCAACATACCTTTCAAGAAGCATTAGAGCAGATGCCCTCCTATTTCAAGTTTATGAAGGAAATATTGGGGAAGAAGAAGAAGTTGGCGGAGTATGAAATAGTAGCACTAACAGAGGAGTGTAGTTCTATCTTGCAGAAGAAGTTGCCACCAAAACTAAAGGATCCAGAAAGCTTTACACTACCTTGCACGATTGGCGGGGTAACTGCAATGAGCTCAGGTGATTTAGGGGCAAGTATAAATCTAATGCCTTATCGGCATTTAAAAGATTCGAGTTGGGTGAGGCCAAACCAACCACAAGAAGTTCGCAACGGCGGCGGGCGATGGTTCATCCAAGAGGCAAGATCGAGGACGTGATTGTGAAAGTAGGAAAATTCTTCTTTCCTGCAGACTTCCTCATTCTTGATATGGAAGAAGATGCGGAAATCCCTATCATATTGGGGAGGCCATTCCTAGCAACGGGGAGAGCTTTGATTGATGTTGAAAGAGGAGAGTTAACATTAAGTGTTATACCCCGTAGTTCTGACCCTAGGTATGAGAGCGTACGAAAGCATGTAAGACTTAAAACTTTCAAAGGATAGGTTGACGGGTCATTCCGGACGGGTTTTAGTCAACTTTGAAGCGGGTTATGACCCGGTACATTGTGAGTTCCTAAGTGTTTCGAAGGCCTAGGGCGTAGTTCGTTGAGTCTAGATTCCAACGCAACCAACCGTTCGTCGATAGGACGTCGGAGTAGAAAGTTATGAGGGTTACAAGTTCGGTCGCAATGGACGTAAATGTGTTTGAGCGAAAGCGGCAGCGCGACGCGGATGAAGGGCCGCGGCGCCTAAAGTTCTGAAGGGTCGCTGAAGTTGCAGCGCGCGCACCGGATAGCGAGGGCAGCGCGAAAGATCGAAGAGCGGAGGTTTTGCGCCATGGCCGGGCAGCGCCGAGGCGGGATTTTGGGCGGAAAAACTTAGAAAAGTCGATTTTCTTTTAAAGACCTTGGGAGGGTGACAAGTGTCCCCATCTGATTTCTTGCATGCAATATATTGACCAAGTCTTGAAGACTTGGTCATCTTCCAATTTCCCTCTCTCTCTAAAGCTTTAGCTCTCCCTTCTCTCTAAGTTTCCAAGAGAAATTATAAGCCTAAAGAAAATCTGAAAAGTGTGTTAGGAAGGAAAGGTTATTACAAGCTTGTGAAGACTATTGTGGTGGTATTCTTGGAGTAGAGGCTAGCAATTGTTGGGGTAAATTGGCTAAAATCTCTAAGGTAACCATTCTTCTTTTATAGTTGGTATTTGGTATTGCATGTTTAGTAGGAAGAACTTTTAGTTGGAAATAAGGCTCTTAGATTGATTGCATGTGAGAAATATGGTTGGAATATGAAAGGATTGGTTAAAAGAGTAAATGAGCATGTTGTAGCCTAAAAACTACCTTAGAATTGTTAAGTGAATTGTTGTAAACTTACGGGGCAGAATTTTGGGTGTGAAATCCCCTTTGAATTGTTGGATTGATTGAGCCTTAAATGTGGTGTTTTGGATGATAAATTCGGCCTTGAGAAAGGTGGCAAAGTGAGTAGAAACAAAGGAAATCTTGATTTTCCATAGAATTTAGTGACTTTGAACTTGGATTGTTCTACATTAAGATTAGAGGTTAATAAACGTATTATGACTATTATAGGTTGAAATATTACTTGCGGTAGTTTGGACTTGGCAAGTGGATTGACCAAAGAGGTATGTGAAGTTTTCCTATCTCTTGAGCATGAATAGATGAAACTATGTAGTACGGTAGACGTAAAAGATTTTGTATTCTTACTTGTTTTAAGTATATAATGACTTGTTTCATTTTAAGAATGTATAATTCCCTTAGTTAAGGGAAAATTATGATTTTACTAAAGTATAGAGTTAATATAACAACTTTATGGGAAGTTGGTTTATTAGCTTCATAAAAGGTTTAATGAGAAGAGATTTACTCTAAATAAGATAAGTATGTGAAGAGGCAAATTGATTTTAAGGTATCAATTGTCCAAAGGTTTTTATGTATAAAGAAGAGTCATTTTTGAAAGAGTTGAAGTATATAGTACTTGGGTTAAACTCCCGGTGTTCTTTTATTAAAGATATGATTAAGTGCCTTAAGTAAACTAAAATGAGAGGGTATATGAACAAGACTAAAAAGAGGTTATAAGTTTTCTTAACTTATTTATGATTGTGATATGATGACAGTTTGAGCTAGGGTAAGAGTATATCTGAGGGGCAAGCCCCAAGATCGTTATACCACCTTCTCCAGGGTAAGAGTATGTCTGAGGGGCAAGCCCCAAGATCGTCATACCACCTTCTCCAGTGTAAGAGTATATCTGAGGGGCAGGTCCAAGATCGTTATACCATCTGCACGATATAAGAGTATATCGAGGCAAGCCCCAAGATCGTTATACCATCTGCTCCGGTGTAGAGTATATCGAGAATACTGATCCCAGATCGTTATACCATCCGCCGGGGTAAGAGTATATCGAGAAAGTCCCCAAGATCGTTATACTACGTTCGTGGATTTGCTACCCATGATCACGAGGAATACCTCACGCGAGTCCTTATGGGCTTATGCGGGTGAAATAGTCCCATGCCATGGTACAATGCGATGCGAGGAGTACCTCACGCGGTCCACGGGACCCGTGCGGGTGAAATAGTCCCGAGTAGGATGGTTTTATTGATACTACAGGCAGGTACCTGCTTTGATCACGAGCCTCCTATTTTATGCAGTATTATATATATATACTTGTCACTCTCATTGTTAGTAAGGCACAGTAAAAGGTATTTTATTGTCTTTCATGACTCCAGCTTGCTTTTAGACTTGATATCATTATTACAGTATTTTCCATCTTTACATACTTGGTACATATTGTGTACTGACCCCCTTCCCCGGGGGCTGCGTTCATCTGCAGCGGTAAGTAGCGATTGAGGATCCTCGTTCTTAGGATCACTATCCCGGTGTCAGAAGCTCCATTCCTCCGGAAGCTTTTATTGGTACGGATATTCCCTGATGCTATAGGTATTTTGTACATCCAGGGGTATGGCGGGGCCATGTCCATACGATTGTTATCTTTAGAGTGCGTGGCCACCTATGTGTTTTGGGCTATAAGAACCAGTTGTATTATAAATACTTTGTTTAAGTATGTTTATGGAAGGCAGCCTTATCGGCTGGCCAGATATGTTTTACCCTTTTTATGAAGTTATGTGTTATGTATGTTCATTGCTATTCTCGACATATACCGCGGTACCCGATAGGGTACTAGTCGCGACCGGGTCGGTCGTGACAAAAGTGGTATCGAGCGATTAGTCCTCGGAAAGTGTCCACGACCGTGTCTAGTAGAGTCTTTATTATCGGTGTGTCGTGCACCACATCTATAATCGTGAGGCTCGCAGATATTTAGGATTGGTTTCATTCTTTCACTCTAAGATCGTGCAATAGAAATGAGTTATAGGTTGAATCTCCCGATGTTTTCCTTTATGTATCGATTATGCCTCTACGCAAAACCGCAGCCAGAAGAGCAAAGCGGTGAGAGTCGCTAGTGGGACGCGGAGTCACGAGGCACGAGCCCGATCCTTACGAGAGATGATGTTTAGGCGGCGAGTTCCACGTCGTCGCCGAGCCAGCGAGTTCGGCGGGCGCGGCTCACGAGACAGCATGATCGAGCCTCGCTCCACGATCGAGCTGATGCAGATTACGAGAACGGTCGATTCTTGCCATCGACAAAGATAGTGGCGGCGGCCGTGAAGCGGCCAACCCTGGCCAAGCGATTCTGATTCGGATTTCTGGTTGTCACCCACCCGAAGTTCTATGGTTCGAGATTTGATGAGATCGCAGGAGTTTGTCCGGCGATTCTGACCATGCGAGTTCTTAAGGCATCGAGGCGATGCATTATACTAGCTTCTACAGGTTCTGCGATATTGCGTTGGCTGTTTGAGTCATGGGTATTGTCGAGGGTGAGGATGCTCTTCCGGTGATTGGGAGGAGTTCACGAGGCGTTCTAGACCACTTCTTGCCTCACGAGGTAAGGAGAGCCCGCGTAGATAGGTTCTTGACCTTGAGACGGGACGGGAGGACTATCGTGAGTCTGACAGGTTTGACTCCTTGGCGGATATCGCGCACCATTGTAGCGATATGGCGAGCGGGGTTCATAGATACGTGATGGGACTAGACCGTCACACGATTCTGCATGCTTGGGGTGGCTCTTCAGGCGAGGATGGATATTGCCGGGATCAGCGTCTGCGCGAGATTGAGGCGAGAAAGCGGGATCGGCTAGATTTGGGCGGCCCGAGAGGCGAGACATCGGGTTCGTGGCGATTTTGGCGGCGGCCTGGCGAACTAGGTCCACCTTCCAGCCCGGCCGAGTTCTCCTTCACGATTTCCTGGAGAGTACGTCGATAGGGTTATTCGAGGCAGTCGGGCTCAGGACTTGAGTTTCGAGGCGAGACCAGCGCTGTCGAGACCACCTACCTCGGTGCGTTCGATGCGGTAGGTCTCATCCGGCGAAGTCGTATGGGTTCGAGATCATGTTACTCTTGTGGCGCAGGCCATCGAAGGATTGTCCGTCCCAGCGGCGGGAGTATTGCAGTTCAGCAAGCGACGGAGTGCATTCTTTGGATCTTCATCTTGATGGTTAGGCGCCGGAGGCGAGTACTTATGGGCGATGGCGCGGCGAGGTCGTGGTAGGGGTTCGATTCTAGCGGTCCTCGAGCGCATCTATGCTATGTCGGTCAGCGGGACCGGGGCGTCGCGGATGTCGCAGTACATTACTGGTTTCTTGCTGTGATGTATATGCTTTGATAGATCCGGGTTCTACCTTGTCCTACATATCTCCTCATATTGCCAGTAGAATAGGGATAGAGCCAGAGTCCATAAGACCTTTTGAGGTGGCTACGCCAGTAGGTGATTCGGTGGTAGCCGGCGAGTGTATAAGGCTTGCCTGTGACTATAGATAGCCGTCGGACTCTGCCAACTTGATAGAGTTGGATATGGCACTTTGATGTGATTATGGGTATGGATTGGCTAGCATCTTGCTATGCCAACATGGGTAGAGAGAGATTAGTTCGGTTCGGTTTCCGTGGCCGTTATCGAGTGGAAGGAATCTGCATCGAGGGGTAAGTTTATTTCTTACCTCAAGGCTAGGAAGATGGTGCGGAAAGTACATCTATCATATGGTTGGTGTTAAATCACGGTGAAGTCAGGACCTTGGTCGATTCGGTCGTTAGAGAGTTTCGGATGTATTCACGATGAGCTTAGGGTATCCCTCGAGAGGAGATTGAGTTTGCATTGACTTGGCGCCATACTCGATCGATATCTATTCCGCCATCTGGGATGGCACTGCCGAAAGTGAAGAGTCGACTGAAAGATTTCTTTGGAGAAAGGCTTTATTAGGCCAAGTGTTTCTCCACAGAGCACCGGTGTTATTTGTAAAGAAGAAGGATGGGGCCTGCGTATGTGTATTGATTCTGACGGTGAACAAGGTGACTATCAAGAACGAATATCCCTCCCGGGATTGACGATTTGTTTGACCGGTTGCGAGTGCAAAGTGTTTTTCCAAGATAGACTGCGATGCAGTTATCATCAGTGCGAGTTAGGGAGATAGATATCCCAAGGCGCATTCGGGACCGGTATGGGCACTATGAGTTCGTGGTGATGTCTTTCGGGTTGACCAACGCCCCGCGGTGTTCATGGATTTGATGAATAGGGTGTTGAGCCATTCTTGGATATGTTCGTTATAGTTTTCATTGATGATATCTTGGTGTACTCGCGCGGCGAGGCATCTGAATCATTTGAGGGCGATATTCGAGTCCTCGAGGCCGCGATTGTATGCCAAGTTCTCGAAATGTGAGTTAGTTAGCTTGGTAGCTTTCTTAGGACATGTTATCGGGGCGATGGTATTGGGTTGTCTGATTAAGATTGAGCGATCAGACTTGGCGGACCAGCTACTGCAAGCGGAGTGCGCACTTTGGGCTGGCGAGTTATTATCGGAGGTTTGTAGAAAAGTTTGCTTCTATTTGGCGCCTTTGACTAAGGCTCGGAAAGCGGCTATGTTCCGATGGACGGATGCTTGTGAGGAAAGTTTCGATTGCTAAAGGAGAAGTTGGCGCCCAGTTCTTACTCTTCCAGGGCTTAGATGGATATGTGGTTTTATTGTGGCGCGTCGGTGTCGGGCTTGGAGTGCGTCTTTGATGTACAGCGAGTCATAGCTTATGCATCTCGGCGGCTTAGGAAGCATGAGAAGAACTATCCCACACATGACTTAGAGTTGGCAGCTGTGATTCATGCCTTAAAAATCTGGAGACAGTACTTATATGGAGTTCATGTGGACATTTACACAGACCACAAGAGTCTCGGTACATCTTGACGGAGGAGTGAACTTGCGGCGAGCGGTGGTTGGAGCTACTTAAGGATTACGATGTTGATATTCTATACCACCCGGGAAGGCGATGTAGTTGCGGATGCCGCGAGTCGCGGTCGATGGGTAGTGCATGCGATGTTCAGGAGAGAAGAGGATATGGTCCGAGAGTTACATCGGCTAGCAAGCCTTGGGGTTCATTTGGTTGATTCGATGGCGAAATTCGGGTTGAGAGGTTGCGAGTCTTATCGCCGAGGAGGTAAAGAAGCGGCAGTATGAGGATCCGATTTTGATGCGATGCAGAGATACCGCTGTTCGGAGGAGAAGAGTGCATTGGTAGCACGATGGAGTGCTAAGATTTGAGGCGGTTGTGTGTTCCCGATGTGGCGAGACTTCGTCGGATTCTGAGGCAGGCACGGTGCTCGTTATTCTATTCATCGGTCGACTAAGATGTACCATGACCTCGGTCGTGTATTGGTGGGATGGCCTAAAGAGGGGCGTTGCGGAGTTCGTGTACGATGCGGGTATTGTCGAGTTAAGATTGAGCACGAAGCGGTGGTGTTGCGAGCCATTGATATTCCGACTTGGAAGTGGGATGTGATAAATATGGATTTTATTACAGGGTTACCTTCCACTCAGAGGAAGCATGATTCCATTTGGCTGATTGTCGGCCGGTGTGAAATCGACCCATTTTCTTCCGTCGAGCAGCGTTCTCGGTGAGACTATGCGATTATATATTAGAGAGATTGTGAGGCGCGAGTCGGTGTCGATTATATCGAGATAGAGGCCCAATTCTCGGCTAACTTCTGAGGTCTTTTGAGAAGGATTAGGGACACATGTGAGTCTCGATCTGACGTTTCATCCTCGGTAGACGGGCGGTAGCGCACTATCGACACTCTTGAGGATATCTTTGCGGGCTTGTGTTATTGATTTCAGGGGTAGCTGGGAGGATCATTTGCCTCTTGTGGAGTTTGCTTACAATAATAGCTACCATTCTAGTATTCAGATGACGCCTTATGAGGCCTTATACGGGAGGAAGTGCATGTCACCGATAGGCTGGTTCGAGGTGGGAGAAGTCCAGTTAGTCGGGCCAGACTTAGTTCAGCAGGCAGTGGATAAGGTGAAGCTTATCCAGGAGCGATTGTTGGCAGCTTAGAGTCGGCAGAAGTCGTATGCAGATCATCGGCGCCGAAACTTGGAATTTGAGATAGATGATTGGGTTTTTCTAAAGGTGTCGCCCATGAAGGGCGTGATGAGATTTGGAAAGAAGGGGAAGCTTAGCCCAAGGTACATTGGGCCGTATCAGATTGTCCGTAGGGTAGGCAAGGTTGCCTATGAGTTAGATCTTCCGTCCGACTTGGAGGCGGTACATCCAGTCTTCCATGTGTCCATGTTGCGGAAAATGTATTGGAGATCCATCTAGAGTGCACCCGGTTCAGGATGTCCAAGTGACAGAGGAGTTATCGTATGAGGAGAGTCCCATAGCGATACTCGATCGTCAGGTTAGGCGGCTTCGGACGAAAGATGTGGCTTCCGTCAAGGTGCTATGGCGGAACGAGAACAAGGAGGAAATGACATGGGAAGCAGAGGACGATATGATGAAGAAGTATCCTCACCTATTTCCTATACCTCCAGGTAACCTACTTTCCTGCTTGTTAGTTTTGATTTAGTAATTTCGCTTAAGTATGTTGTGGCTCGTGGAGCTTCCTTATTTTTGCAAAAGAATAGTTAAGAGGGTCTATGTTGATGATGTGATTTGAGTAAGCCTAGAAGTAACATTCGGGACGAATGTTTCTAAGGGGGGGGAGAATGTTATACCCCGTAGTTCTGACCCTAGGTATGAGAGCGTACGAAAGCATGTAAGACTTAAAACTTTCAAAGGATAGGTTGACGGGTCGTTCCGGACGGGTTTTAGTCAACTTTGAAGCGGGTTATGACCCGGTACATTGTGAGTTCCTAAGTGTTTCGAAGGCCTAGGGCGTATTTCGTTGAGTCTAGATTCCAACGCAACCAACCGTTAAATCGATAGGGCGTCGGAGTAAAGTTATGAGATTCTGAGTTCGATCGTGATCGGACAAAAAATGTTTGAGCGAAGCGGCGAGGCGGCGCGGATCTGAGACATGGCGCCTAAAGTTCTGAAGAAGTCGCTGAAGTTGCAGCGCCTTGGCCGGAATAGCGAGGCGCGAAAGATCGAGAGCCCGCGGAGGTTTGTAGCCATGGCCGTGGCAGCAGCGGCGAGGCTGGGCGGAAAAACTTAGAAAAGTCGATTTTTCTTTTAAAAGACCTTGGGAGGGTGACAAGTGTCCCCATCTGATTTCTTGCATGCAATATATTGACCAAGTCTTGAAGACTTGGTCATCTTCCAATTTCCCTCTCTCTCTAAAGCTTTAGCTCTCCCTTCTCTCTAAGTTTCCAAGAGAAATTCTAAGCCTAAAGAAAATCTGAAAAGTGTGTTAGGAAGGAAAGGTTATTACAAGCTTGTGAAGACTATTGTGGTGGTATTCTTGGAGTAGAGGCTAGCAATTGTTGGGGTAAATTGGCTAAAAGCTCTAAGGTAACCATTCTTCTTTTATAGTTGGTATTTGGTATTGCATGTTTAGTAGGAAGAACTTTTAGTTGGAAATAAGGCTCTTAGATTGATTGCATGTGAGAAATATGGTTGGAATATGAAAGGATTGGTTAAAAGAGTAAATGAGCATGTTGTAGCCTAAAAACTACCTTAGAATTGTTAAGTGAATTGTTGTAAACTTATGGGGCAGAATTTTGGGTGTGAAATCCCCTTTGAATTGTTGGATTGATTGAGCCTTAAATGTGGTGTTTTGGATGATAAATTCGGCCTTGAGAAAGGTGGCAAAGTGAGTAGAAACAAAGGAAATCTTGATTTTCCATAGAATTTAGTACTTTGAACTTGGATTGTTCTACATTAAGATTAGAGGTTAATAAACGTATTATGACTATTATAGGTTGAAATATTACTTGCGGTAGTTTGGACTTGGCAAGTGGATTGACCAAAGAGGTATGTGAAGTTTTCCTATCTCTTGAGCATGAATAGATGAAACTATGTAGTGCGGTGACGTCTGAGATTTGGTATTCTTACTTGTTTTAAGTATATAATGACTTGTTTCATTTTAAGAATGTATAATTCCCTTAGTTAAGGGAAAATTATGATTTTACTAAAGTATAGAGTTAATATAACAACTTTATGGGAAGTTGGTTTATTAGCTTCATAAAAGGTTTAATGAGAAGAGATTTACTCTAAATAAGATAAGTATGTGAAGAGGCAAATTGATTTTAAGGTATCAATTGTCCAAAGGTTTTTATGTATAAAGAAGAGTCATTTTTGAAAGAGTTGAAGTATATAGTACTTGGGTTAAACTCCCGGTGTTCTTTTATTTAAGATATGATTAAGTGCCTTAAGTAAACTAAAATGAGAGGGTATATGAACAAGACTAAAAAGAGGTTATAAGTTTTCTTAACTTATTTATGATTATGATATGATGGATTTGAGCTAGGGTAGAGTATATCGAGGCAAGCCCCAAGATCGTTATACCACCTTCTCCGGGGTAGAGTATGTCGAGGCAAGCCCCAGATCGTCATACCACTTCTCCAGGTGTAAGAGTATATCCGGAGGCGAGTCGAGATCGTTATACCATCTGCGCACGATATAAGAGTATATCGAGGCAAGCCCCAAGATCGTTATACCATCTGCTCGGTGTAAGAGTATATCGAGAATACGATCCCAAGATCGTTATACCATCTGCTTGGGGTAAGAGTATATCGAGGAAAGTCCCAAGATCGTTATACTACTGTTCGTGGATTTGCTACCCGTGATGCGAGGAATACCTCATGCGAGTCCTTATGGGCTTATGCGGGTGAAATAGTCCCGTGCGTGGTAACCGATCACGAGGAGTACCTCATGCGGGTCCACGGGACCCGTGCGGGTGAAATAGTCGAGAGTAGGATGATTTTATTGATACTACGGGCGGTACCTGTTTTGATCATGAGCCTCTATTTTATGCAGATTATATATATATACTTGTCACTCTCATTGTTAGTAAGGCACAGTAAAAGGTATTTTATTGTCTTTCATGACTCCAGCTTGCTTTTAGACTTGATATCATTATTACAGTATTTTCCATCTTTACATACTTGGTACATATTGTGTCGACCCCCTTCCGAGGCTGCGTTAAATCTGCGCGGTAAGTAGCGATTGAGGATCCTCGTTCTTAGGATCACTATCCCGGTGTCAGAAGCTCCATTCCTCCGGAAGCTTTTATTGGTACGGATATTCCCTGATGCTATAGGTATTTTGTACATCCGGGGTATGGCGGGGCCATGTCCATACGATTATTATCTTTAAGTGCATGGCCACCTATGTGTTTTGGGCTATAAGAACGGTTGTATTATAAATACTTTGTTTAAGTATGTTTATGGAAAGCGGCCTTATCGGTGGCGGATATGTTTACCACTTTTATGAAGTTATGTGTTATGTATGTTCATTGCTATTCTCGACATATACGGCGAGTACCCGATGAGGTACTAGTCGCGACCGAGAGTCGGTTCGTGACAAAAGTGGTATCGAGCGATTAGTCCTCGGAAAGTGTCCATGACCGTGTCTAGTAAGTCTTGATTATCGATTGTGTCGTGCACCACATCTATAATCGGGAGGCTGCAGGATATTTAGGATTGGTTTCCATTCTTTCACTCTAAGATCGTGCAATAGAGTGAGTTATAGGTTGAATCTCACGATGTTTTCCTTTATGTATCGATTATGCCTCGCAAGGCAACGCAACCCAGAAGAGCAAGCGGTGAGAGTCTTTGCTAGTGGGGCGGAGGTCACGAGGCATAGGCCCGATCCTTACGAAGATGATGTTTAGGCGGCGAGTTCCGTCGTCGCCCGGCCAGCGAGTTCGCGGGCGGCTCACGAGATCGATGCGGAGCCTCGGCTCCGATCGAGAACTGTCACGAAGATTACGAGAGCGGTCGATTCTTGACAGCATAGTAGCGGCGGCCGAAGCGGCGGCGACCACAAGCCGACGATTCTGGTTCGGGATTTCTGAGTTGTCACCCCGAGTTCTATGGTTCGATATTTGATGAGGATCCGCGAGAGTTTGTCCGGCGATTCTGAGCAGACCATGCGAGTTCTTAAGGCATCGGTGATGCATTATACTAACTTCTTACGGTTCTGCGATATTGCGTTGAACTGGTTTGAGTCATGGGTATTGTCGAGGTGAGGATGCTCTTCCGGTAGTTGGGAGGAGTTCACGAGGCGTTCCTAGACCACCTCTTGCCTCACGAGGTAAGAGAGCCAGCGTAGATAGGTTCTTGACCTTGAGGCGGGGCGGGAGGACTATCGAAGTGCGACTTGGAGTTTGACTCCTTGGCGGATATCACGCGTACCATTGTTCTTGATATGGCGAGCGGGGTTCATAGATACGTGATGGGACTAGACCGTCACATGATTACTGCATGCTTGGGGGTGGCTCTTCAGCCAGGGATGGATATTGCGGGATGCGGCGTACGCGAGGATTGAGGCGAGAGGCGGGATCGGCAATTTGGGCGGCCAGAGGCGAGACATCGGGTTCTCGGGCGATTTTGGCGGCGGCCTCGGCGAACTAGGTCCACCTTCCGGCCAACCTGAGTTCTCCTTCCGATTTCCGGCGGAGAGTCGTCGATAGGGTTATTCGGGAAGCGGTCGGGCTCGTGACTTGAGTTTCGAGGCGAGACCGGCGCAATCGAGACCACCTACCTGCCGGTGCGTTTGATCGGTAGGTCTCATCCGGCGAGTGCCGTATGGGTTCGAGATCATGTTACTCTTGTGGCGGCAGGCCATTTGAAGAAGATTGTCGTCGCTTGGCGGCGGGAGCGTGCAGTTCAACCGGCGAAGTGCATTCTTTGGATCTTCATCTTTGATGGTTAGGCGCTCGGAGGCGAGGTACTTATGGGCCAGGCGCGGCGAAGGTCGTGGTAGGGGTTCGATTCTAGCGGTCCTCGAACCGCATCTATGCTATGTCGGTCAGCGGGACCGGGGCGTCGCGGATGTAAATCCGCAGTGCATTATTGGTTTCTTCTTTGTGATGTATATGCTTTGATAGATCCGAGTTCTACCTTGTCCTACATATCTCCTCATATTGCGATAGAATAGGGATAGAGCAGAGTCCATAAGACCTTTTGAGGTGGCTACACGATGGTGATTCGATGGTAGGCGAGCGAGTGTATAAGGCTTGCCGTGTGACTATAGATAGCCGTCGGACTCTGGCGACTTGATAGAGTTGGATATGGCGGACTTTGATGTGATTATGGGTATGGATTGGCTAGCATCTTGCTATGCCAACGTGGGTATGAGAGATTAGTTCGGTTCGGTTTCGTGGCCGGTTGCCAGTGGAAGGGAATCTTGCATCGTAGAAGTAAGTTTATTTCTTACCTCGAGGCTAGGAAGATGGTGCGAGAAGGGTACATCTATCATATGGTTGGTGTTCGATCACGAGGTGAGAATCGGACCTTGTCGATTCGGTCGTTAGAGAGTTTCGGATGTATTCCCGGATGAGCTTGGGTATCCTCACGAGAGGAGATTGAGTTTGCATTGACTTGGCGCGGATACTCGACCGATATCTATTCGCCATCTGGATGGCACTGCCAAGTGAAGGAGTTGAAGGACCGGTGAAAGATTTCTTTGGAGAAAGGCTTTATTAGGCCAAGTGTTTCTCCAGGGAGCACGGTGTTATTTGTAAAGAAGAAGGATGGGGCGATGCGTATGTGTATTGATTCTGACGGTGAACAAGGTGACTATCAAAACGAATATCCCTCCCGAGATTGACGATTTGTTTGACGATTCGCGAGTGCAAAGTGTTTTCAAGATAGACACGTGGTGCAGTTATCATCAGTGCGAGTTAGGAGATAGATATCCCAAAGGCGCATTCGGGACCGGTATGGGCACTATGAGTTCGGGTGATGTCTTTCCGGGTTGACAGCGCCCAACGGTGTTCATGGATTTGATGAATAGGGTGTTCAAGCCATTATTGGATATGTTCGTTATAGTTTTCATTGATGATATCTTGGTGTACTGTGCGCGGGAAGCATCTGAATCATTTGAGGCGATATTGGAGTCCTCAGAGGCCGTGATTGTATGCCAAGTTCTCGAAATGTGAGTTACAGTTAGCTTGGTAGCTTTCTTAGGACATGTTATCGGGCGATGGTATTGGGTTGTCTGATTAAGATTGAAGCGATCAGACTTGGCGGACCAGCTACAAGCGGAGTGCGCGACTTTTGGGCTGCGAGTTATTATCGGAGGTTTGTAGAAAAGTTTGATTCTATTTGGCGCCTTTGACTAAGTGACTCGGAAAGCGGCTATGTTCGATGGGCGGATGCTTGTGAGAAAGTTTCCGATTGCTAAAGGAGAAGTTGGCGACCGCCCGATTCTTACTCTTCCGGAGGGCTTAGATGGATATGTGGTTTATTGTGGCGCGTCAGTGTCGGGCTTGGAGTGCGTCTTTGATGTACGGCGAGTCATAACTTATGCATCTCGGCGGCAGGAAGCATGAGAAGAACTATCCACACATGACTTAGAGTTGGCGGCGATGATTCGTGCCTTAAAAATGCAGAGACATTACTTATATGGAGTTCATGTGGACATTTACGGACGCAAGAGTCTCGAGACATCTTGACGGAGGAGGCGAACTTGCGGCGAGGCGGTGGTTGGAGCTACTTAAGGATTACGATGTTGATATTACATACCACGGGGAAGGCGATGTAGTTGCGGATGCCCTTAGTCGCGGTCGATGGGTAGTGTTTGATGTTCAGCGGAGAAGAGGATATGGTCGAGAGTTACATCGGTAGCAAGCCTTGGGGTTCATTTGGTTGATTCGATGGCGAGGAATTCGGGTTCGAGAAGGTTGCGAGTCTTATCGTCGAGAGGTAAAGAAGCGGCGATATGAGGATCCGATTTTGATGCGATGCAGAGATCTGCTGTTCGAATGGAGAAAGTGCATTGGTAGCACGATGGAGTGCTAAGATTTGAGGCGATTGTGTGTTCCGATGTGGCGAGGACCGTCGGCCAGATTGCAGGAGGCACTGCGGTGCTCGTTATTCTATTCATCCGGGTCGACTAAGATGTACCATGACCTCGAATCGTGTATTGGTGGGATGGCCTAAAGAGGGGCGTTGCGGAGTTCGTGCACGATGCGGTGTCGGCGAGTTAAGATTGAGCACGAAGCCGGTGGTCATTGCGAGCCATTGATATTCGACTTGGAAGTGGGATGTGATAAATATGGATTTTATTACGGGGTTACCTTCCACTCGGAGGAAGCATGATTCCATTTGGTGATTGTCGGCGGTGGCGAAATCGACCCATTTCTTCGGTCGAGCGGCGTTCTCGGTGAGACTATGCGGATTATATATTAGAGATTGAGAGGCGCGGAGTCGGTGTCGATTATATCGAGATAGAAGGCGATTCTCGGCTAACCTGGAGGTCTTTTGAGAAGAGATTAGGGACAGGTGAGTCTCGATCTGACGTTTCATCCTCGGTAGACGGACGGGCGGGCGCGCCTATCGAACAACGAGGATATGTTGCGGGCTTGTGTTATTGATTTGAAGTAGTGGGAGGATCATTTGCCTCTTGTGGAGTTTGCTTACAATAATAGCTACCATTCTAGTATTGAGATGGCGCCTTATGAGGCGCCTTATACGGGAGAAGTGCATGTCACCGATAGGATGGTTGAGTGGGAGAAGTCGATTAGTCGGGCGGACTTAGTTCGTGACGATGGATAAGGTGAAGCTTATCGGGAAGCGATTGTTAGCGACTTAAGTCGGCGAAGTCGTATCACGAATCATCGGCGAAACTTGGAATTTGAGATAGATGATTGGGTTTTCTAAAGGTGTCGCCCGTGAAGGCGTGATGAGATTTGGAAGAAGGAAGCTTAGCCCAGTACATTGGGCGTATCAGTTGTCCGTAGGGTAGGCAAGGTTGCCTATGAGTTAGATCTTCCGTCCGACTTGGGCGGTACATCGATCTTCCATGTGTCCGTATTTGCGGAAAATGTATTGGAGATCCATCTAGAGTGCACCGGTTCGGGATGTCCAGTGACGGAGGAGTTATCGTATGAGGAGAGTCCATGGCGATACTCGATCGTCGAGTTAAGCGAGCGGACGAAAGATGTGGCTTCCGTCAAGGTGCTATGGCGGAACGAGAACAAGGAGGAAATGACATGGGAAGCAGAGGACGATATGATGAAGAAGTATCCTCACCTATTTCCTATACCTCCAGGTAACCTACTTTCCTGCTTGTTAGTTTTGATTTAGTAATTTCGCTTAAGTATGTTGTGGCTCGTGGAGCTTCCTTATTTTTGCAAAAGAATAGTTAAAAGGGTCTATGTTGATGATGTGATTTGAGTAAGCCTAGAAGGAACATTCGGGACGAATGTTTCTAAGGGGGGGAGAATGTTATACCCCGTAGTTCTGACCCTAGGTATGAGAGCGTACGAAAGCATGTAAGACTTAAAACTTTCAAAGGATAGGTTGTGAATCGTTAGGACGGGTTTTAGTCAACTTTGAGGCGGGTTATGACCGGTACATTGTGAGTTCCTAAGTGTTTGAAAGGCCTGGCGTATTTCGTTGAGTCTAGATTCAGCGCAACCACCGTTAAATCGATAGGGCGTCGGGTAAGATTATGAGGTTACAAGTTCGGTCTGTGATCGGACAAAAATGTGTTTGAGCGAAGCGCGGCAGCGGCGCGGATGCGAGGCGCGGCGCCTAAAGTACTGAGGGGTCGCTGAAGTTGCAGCGCCGGCCGGATATAGCGAGGGCGCCGCGAAGATCAGAGCCCCGGAGGTTTCAGCGCCTTGGGCTGTGCCGCGGCGCCGAGGCGGGATTTTGGGCGGAAAAACTTAGAAAAGTCAGATTTTTCTTTTAAAGGACCTTGGGAGGGTGACAAGTGTCCTCCCCCATCTGATTTCTTGCATGCAATATATTGACCAAGTCTTGAAGACTTGGTCATCTTCCAATTCCTCTCTCTCTAAAGCTTTAGCTCTCCGCCTCTCTAAGTTTCCAAGAGAAATTCTAAGCCTAAAGAAAATCTGAAAAGTGTGTTAGGAAGGAAAGGTTATTACAAGCTTGTGAAGACTATTGTGGTGGTATTCTTGGAGTAGAGGCTAGCAATTGTTGGGGTAAATTGGCTAAAAGCTCTAAGGTAACCATTCTTCTTTTATAGTTGGTATTTGGTATTGCATGTTTAGTAGGAAGAACTTTTAGTTGGAAATAAGGCTCTTAGATTGATTGCATGTGAGAAATATGGTTGGAATATGAAAGGATTGGTTAAAAGAGTAAATGAGCATGTTGTAGCCTAAAAACTACCTTAGAATTGTTAAGTGAATTGTTGTAAACTTATGGGGCATAATTTTGGGTGTGAAATCCCCTTTGAATTGTTGGATTGATTGAGCCTTAAATGTGGTGTTTTGGATGATAAATTCGGCCTTGAGAAAGGTGGCAAAGTGAGTAGAAACAAAGGAAATGCTGCCCAATTTTCCATAGAATTTAGTGACTTTGAACTTGGATTGTTCTACATTAAGATTAGAGGTTAATAAACGTATTATGACTATTATAGGTTGAAATATTACTTGCGGTAGTTTGGACTTGGCAAGTGGATTGACCAAAGAGGTATGTGAAGTTTTCCTATCTCTTGAGCATGAATAGATGAAACTATGTAGTACGGTAGACGTACAAGATTTGGTATTCTTACTTGTTTTAAGTATATAATGACTTGTTTCATTTTAAGAATGTATAATTCCCTTAGTTAGGGGAAAATTATGATTTTACTAAAGTATAGAGTTAATATAACAACTTTATGGGAAGTTGGTTTATTAGCTTCATAAAAGGTTTAATGAGAAGAGATTTACTCTAAATAAGATAAGTATGTGAAGAGGCAAATTGATTTTAAGGTATCAATTGTCCAAAGGTTTTTATGTATAAAGAAGAGTCATTTTTGAAAGAGTTGAAGTATATAGTACTTGGGTTAAACTCCCGGTGTTCTTTTATTAAAGATATGATTAAGTGCCTTAAGTAAACTAAAATGAGAGGGTATATGAACAAGACTAAAAAGAGGTTATAAGTTTTCTTAACTTATTTATGATTATGATATGATGTGATTTGAGCTAGGGTAAGAGTATATCGAGGCAAGCCCCAGATCGTTATACCACCTTCTCCGGGGTAAGAGTATGCGAGGCAAGCCCAGATCGTCATACCACCTTCTCGGTGTAGAGTATATCGAGGCGGTCGAGATCGTTATACCATGCACGATATAAAAGTATATCGAGGCAAGCCCCAAGATCGTTATACCATCTGCTCGGTGTAAGAGTATATCGAGGAATCTGATCCCAAGATTGTTATACCATCCGCCCGAGTAAGAGTATATCGAGGAAAGTCCCAGATCGTTATACCACTGTTAGTGGATTTTCTACCCGTGATGCGAGGAATACCTCATGCGAGTCCTTATGGGCTTATGCGGGTGAAATAGTCCCATGCCGCGGTGCTGACGTCGATGCGAGTACCTCATGCGGGTCCACGGGACCCGTGCGGGTGAAATAGTCCCGAGTAGGATGGTTTTATTGATACTACGGGCGAGTACCTGTTTGATCATGAGCCTCCTATTTTATGCAGTATTATATATATATACTTGTCACTCTCATTGTTAGTAAGGCACAGTAAAAGGTATTTTATTGTCTTTCATGACTCCAGCTTGCTTTTAGACTTGATATCATTATTACAGTATTTTCCATCTTTACATACTTGGTACATATTGTGTCTTGACCCCTTCCGGCTGCGTTAAATGTCGCGTGAGGTAAGCGATTGAGGATCCTCGTTCTTAGGATCACTATCCGGTGTCGATAGCTCCGTTCCTCGGAAGCTTTTATTGGTGCGGATATTCCACGATGCTATAGGTATTTTGTACATCCGAGGTATAAGCGGGGCCGTATCATACGATTGTTATCTTTAGAGTGCAGGCCACCTATGTGTGTTTTGGGCTATAAGAACCGGTTGTATTATAAATACTTTGTTTAAGTATGTTTATGGAAAGCGACCTTATCGGTGGCGGATATATTTACCACTTTTTATGAAGTTATGTGTTATGTATGTTCATTGCTATTCTCGACATATACGGCGGGGTACCCATAGGGTACTAGTCGCGACCGAATTAGGTCGTGACATTAAAGGGTGGAGAATGAAGAAATGGTGTTTAAAGTTTTTAAACACGTCATTGAGCCACCAACCATGAGTGGGTGCTTTGCAATCAGCACCGTCAGCCCTCTGCGAGCCAATACAAGTCAACCAAAGAGAGATGAGCCCAAGCGGGCATGGTTTGCGAAATTACACTAAAAGGTATGTGTTCTGAACTCCCCTTGCGATAACGCTAAGAAGAAAAGGAGAAAAGAAAAGCATAAAATGTGGAGAAATGGATTAGTTGGGGCTTGATCCACCCGGGTATTAAAGCTAAGGAACTTGCGTCGGCTAAAAAGCGTTAAAAACGGCTACTTGGGAAGCAACCAGCGTTTTCAATTATGTTATTTCAATTCCTGTCTTTAGTTTATTTTGTTTTGTCTAGAACAATCTCACGGTCTTGGGTTCTAGTGTTATGTTGTGATTAACAGGTATAGGCAAATACATTGAAGGGCGAAGAACTGAAGAAAAACGAGGATTTCCAGAAAAGCGGGTAAGCGCCGCGGCTCCCAGGAGCAGGGCCGCGTCGCTAAAAGAGTTGTAGAGGCGCTGAAGTTTAAGCGCCCTTGGCTGAGAGCGAGGCAGCGTGAATTCAAAAAATTGCCAAGTTTAGCCGCGTTTCCATGTGCATGGCGCAGAAAGTTCGAAGAGTCTGAGAAGATTAGGCGCGCAAAGGCTAAGCGAAGGCGGGAATCCAGAAACTTAAAATGCCCAGAAAATCAGATCTTCCCCAATTCCAATTTCAAAAACCTAACCCTTCTTCTCCAAAAACACACGAAAATCCAAAAATCCACCCACAATTCCTCCACAAATCCAACCCAACCACAACCAAAACTCTTAAAATTCCTAAAAACCCTTAGCTATCTCAACCAACAAAGCTCCATTCCATAGCCTCAACCCACCATTAGAAACAAGAACAACTTGAATCTTCTCATAAAAAGGTAATCTTTTTCTGTTCTTGAGATCTTTACTAAAGTCACAGGAGGTAGTAGTTTGAAGGAGTATTGTAGTGTGAAGTAGTTTGGGTGCTGAAAAATTGATTGCGAAGTTTGGAGAAGGAGTAGAAAAGGAGGGTGTGGGTATTGGGTAGAAGAGTTGAAGTTTGGGGGTGTTGTGTTAGCTGCTAGTTGTTGACTGTGTTGGGGAACACTTGTGCTAATAAGGTATAAGCTGCAGGAAGTATTTTTAACCATGTCCTCCAGAAAAAGAAGAGCCTCCACGTCCACCTCAGCCCCACATTACGATGATACTAGGTTTGTGAGCTACGAAGCCTTCCAAAGATACAAAAAGCTTAGTACTAGGCCCTTAATCCCTGAAAGGGGAATGGACTATCAGAGGGAGTCGTTTGGGGAAGAGGATGTTTATGAGCCCATTCGAGCAATGATTGAGTTAAGAGAGTGTAGGAGATTTGTAAATCCGGAGAAGATAGCACCAATGAACACAACAATGGTGCGTGAGTTCTACGCCAACTTTCCGGAGAAGGTGGAAAGGGGATGCTTTGTAAGGGGACATTATGTGCCTGTGTGAGAAGATATAAATACACAATTGAAAGCGATTGATGTTGAAGGAGGAATTGGTGATCGGAGCCATTTTAGAACATGGTGCAGGAAGCGACAACATAAAGCGGGATCTGTCGCAAACAACGTAAGCTACCACAGAAGCTTTTGATATTGCGAGAAATGAGTCAAAACCTTGGCGGTGCCAATTCAACCAAAGCGACCAAGGGTTGGCTATATTTAAATCGATGCCGCGTGATTCCATCCACGCACTTCACCAGAGTGTCAGAAGATAGGATTAAGCTGATATATGGAATTATGAGGGGGTTGACGATTGATGTGGGGAAAGAAATAGTGCAGAGCATTGAGGAAATCAGCAGGTTGGTAACAACAGACAGATTGGGACATGGTTCAGTTATCACCAAGCTATGTCACATGAGTGGGGTCCCAATCCTACCCACTGATACTAATGAAAGAAACCAACTGCCTGTGTCCTATGGGATAGTGCACTCTTTCCCGCACCAAGCCCCAGCGGCGGAAGAAGAGTACAACCAGCGGCGGCAGAGGCCGCAGCGAATGAAGATGAGCACGAAATAGGGGCTCGATATGCGGCGAGACCTAGCCACCGACCAACGCGAAGCAGAACCTCCAGTGCCTATGATGGAGCAAGTGCTCCAGAACCAGAGAATGATGATGCAATATTTCGGCACAATGATACAAGGACAAAATGAGTTGAGACAGGGACAACATGAGTTGCGACAAGGGCAACAAGAATTGAGGCGGGAACAGCAGCGATTGCACCAGTTTGACGAGATGAGCTCATGTTCAACCAATGGTCGATGCATTATTCACCGCCACCACCACCATTTTAGCAAAAGTTTGTAAGTGTCTTATTTCTTTTACTGTCTTTGAGTCTACACACATTGGGGACAATGTGTGATTTAAGTTTGGGGGTGTCTATTTGTGTCTTGTTATGTTTTACTTAAGTCTTTTTATTGTTTTTATGTATTTTTGAGTCACAAAATTTTTTCTGTTTGAGTCATAATTGTCTGTCAAAAGATCATGTATGTTGTAGTTGCTAGAAACACCTAGTGAAGGAAGGTGGAATAATGTAATGGAATAAAAGCAACTATCTAAGCACTTAGGTTAGATATGCCAAAAACTCACAAAATCTGTCTATTTGGAGTTTCTTGCCTAAATTGTGCATGCTAAATGATGAAAACTTATGTGTTATGATTGCTTGCTATTTGAGGCGAAATAGTTAGGATATGCATGTTAGGGAGATGACTCAGACATTTCTTTCATAGCCAATTCTTACCACTCTTTTCTATCCCGGACTTTAAATATATCCCTAGTCAGCCCCGTTGAGCCTAAACGTTGAAACTTCTTCTTTGACACCCTATATCCCTACAAATTGTGTCATAAGTAAAAATATGAAATAGTGGAATAAATTGTGTTAAAAAAAAAAGACAAAAAGAGTGAATGAGCTTGTTGCACCCCAAATAAAAAAGTAATAAGAAATAGGCAAAAGCCTAAGTTTGGGGGT
Source organism: Przewalskia tangutica (assembly GCA_029844215.1). Classification (NCBI taxonomy): domain Eukaryota; kingdom Viridiplantae; phylum Streptophyta; class Magnoliopsida; order Solanales; family Solanaceae; genus Przewalskia; species Przewalskia tangutica. The sequence goes on from CM056732.1 coordinate 74,904,361, forward strand.
GCTTGTCATTATTATATACTTCACTCTCCCAAAACAAAAGAGGGAAAAGATAGAATCAAAGTGAAGGAAAGAACAAAAAGAAAAGGGAAATACTGAAAAGCTAAAGAGCTTATGGTACACGAAATGAGCCTAAATGCCTATTTTTACCTACCTATACCTAAGCCTACATTACAACCCTTAAAAGTCCTGAAGATCTCTTTTATGCATATCCAGGATTAGTGGAGAATAACAAGTAAGCATGCCATTAGGATTTTTGAATTTATATGCATGATTGAGTATATTGACTTCCATTAAGCATGATGAATATGAGTTTGCGAAATATCTAGCTTAATGTGCTGAAATTTCATGCTATATGTTCCTGCATATTATTCTGCTAACCTTCATGTTTTTTCTAGTTAACATTTATGCAGCAAAAGTGATCAATGTCAGTGAGTCTTTCATTTTTCGTTCTTTGAGTCTTTATTTATTTCTTTCTATCTTTGCTCGAGGGCGAGCAAAGGTTAAGTTTGGGGGTATTTGATCGGTGTATTTTATATACACCTTTTGAGTCAGTTTTAGTTAGTCTTTTGTCCCGTTTTGCACATATAAGTGTCGTATTAGGATAGTTTTCCTTTCTTTTGAGTCAAAGTGGTTAAAATGGTCAATTGGCGGAAAATGAGCTAAAAGAGGGCGAAAGAGGAGATTCGAGCCAAAAGCGAAGAAAGTGGCGAGCAGTGAAACCAGACCAGCCGCGGCCTCCTGCGATTAGAAGCGAGGGCGCGCGCCACTATCGAAGAGGCTTGAGAAGACTCGGCGCGCGGCCTCATGTCGGCAGTGCGGGCGCGGCGCTAAACATCAGAAGCTACGAGAGTTGCGGCGCGCGGCTACCGAGCAATCGGGCGCGGCGCCGTCATCCGGCGGATTGCGAAATTTCCGCGCGGCTATGCAGCCAGCGCTGCGACGCCGGAAAAATAAGGTTTTGACGGATTTTGGGCGAACTGCGAGGAAAAGTTGAGGCGGTTTCAGCTATAAAGGAGAACCCTAGGAAGTTTTTAAGGGTTCCCTTTCTTTACACAAGGCTTTCTTGCTTGGAGATTGGAGACCATAGTTTAGTAAATTTCTTTTCCTTTTCTTGTTTTTATTTCAGTTTTTATGAAGAACATGGGATTAGTTCTTGTCATGTCAATGACTAGGAACTAATTCCTCTATAGGGCTTTCCATGTCGAATCTCTAGAAACTTATGTTATGATTTAATGCATGCTTATGGTTATTCTTCTTCTTGTTGAGATCTATCCAATATTTGAATCGAATGCTTGGTAGTTAATGGACAACTAATTATCACAATATGATTTCTAATCAGACTCCGAAAGGAGGGGATTGTGAATATGTTGTAAGTTGGGTAGACATTCTTGGATTGGGGATGAAAATACCTCAATTATTTATGTAGCGTTAATGAGAGGCTTAAAAACCCTAATTTTGCGCATGGTGCGTGACGGTTAACTAGGTTTTTGTTCTTAATCCTCCTATAGAGTTATCCTTATCACCGAAAGGTAGGTAAGGTGTAATACTGGGGTTGAGTGTTTATATAACCCTAACGGGAGTATAAAACGATTTCGTAAACCTGCTTTCTCCAAAAGAAGAAGACCATAAGTTATTGCATTAATAAGTAACATAAGCGGATAGTGAGGAGACGTGGAAGCCCTATTCTCATCACCACTGAAGTAAACCCTTATAGTTAAATAGCTTTTATAATTCTTAGTTATAAACAACAAATCCAAATATCAATTTACCAAATAGATACCAAAAGATAGATAGTTGGTAATTGAACCCTAATCCTTGTGGACGATATTCGGTCTTATCAAGACTATACTACTTGTCACGATAACATGCACTTGTGTTTAAAGTGTGTGCATCTTTTCGCGCATCATGAAGTAAGTAAGTTGATTTTATTTTTAAAAATGACTTGAATTTATAATTGAAAAGGGACTTGTTTTTATAAGTGAAAGTTATATGATACGAGGTTTTAAGACTATAAACCTTGATTTTATAAGTGGAAATGACTTGATTTAAAAAGCATGGCATCTTAATTTATTTCAAAAGTTAAGAAGATTGATTTCAAAAGAGTATGTGACTTGAGTTTTAAAAAGAAAGGAGTTTTATGATTCTTTTTAAGTATGTATATACGTAGTACTTTTGGGTTTAGTTTCCCCAATGTGATAAGAAATAAAAGTGTCTTAAGTTCTCTAAAATGAAAGGTTGTTATAATAGCTTTATGGGAAGTTGTTATAATGACTTAAGAAGAAGTGAAATGGTGGTTTAAAATGTTATGTAAGGAAAATCACACCGAGCCCCACAGGTGGGCCGGATTATGCTACATGATTCCACAGTACACCGAGCCCCACAGGCGGACCGGATTATGCTACATGATTCCACAGTACACCGAGCCCCACAGGCGGACCTAATTATGCTACATGATGCCACAGTACACCGAGCCCCACAGGCGGGCCGGATTATGCTATATGATTCCACAGTACATCGAGCCCCACAGGCGGGCTGGATTATGCTACATGATTCATCAGTATATCGTGTCCCGCAAATGGGCCGGGTTACGTTATCACGTATGGGTAATCAAAGTAAGATCCCAAATAAGAAGTCCCTCCAAAAAGGGCCGGATTATGTTATGTAAGTTATGTGGAAAAACTTGATCGAATTCTTAAGTATGTATGTAAGAATATGATGTTAATTCTTATTGAAAGAAGGAAAAGAATGATTAATTTACGATTGATTTCATGATTTAAAATGGCACGGTAGGATCTGGTAATTTAATTTTTATACTTGCCCCTGTCATTCTTTTGTACAGTTATGATCTTATTTACTGTACTTTATTTCCGTTCCATATTTAGTACTTGTTGTACTGACCCCCTTAGGGGGGCTGCGTTCATGTCCGCAGGTCTAGGTACACAATTGTGGATCCGCGAGCTTAGGATCCTTGTTCAGCATTTTGATATGGCTCCAAGTTCCGGAGTTTGTCATTATGGCTAGGTATATTCGAAGTGCAATGGGGCCTTGTCGTCATAGTTGTTGTCACCTTCTTAGAAGTGCGTATCCATATGTAAATTTGGGTGGTGTAAGTTGTATTTACATTATTGTACAGCGTAGACCCTTTCGGGTGATTTATATTTATACGGAAGCCTTTCCGGCTTTGCCTTTGTTTTAAAAAAAAAAGAATGAGTGCTATTTATCTTCCGCGATTTATTTATGTTGTATGGGTAGAAGAGTGCCCAGGTAGGTGCACCAGTCACGGGCCAGGGATTTGGGGCGTGACAAAATGCACCATGTGAGTGCGCCAAAATCTCTTTCAAGAGGGTATTGTTGGAAATTTATTAATGTGAACTAAAGTTAATCCTATTAGTTATGACTCGACAATTGGGGCCCCGCACGTCGGAAGCGTCGTTCCCACACACGTGCACACGTTGTACCAAGGATCGTAAATTTCCTTAGTGAAAGAGATATTGGCACGTAAACAAAATGTTCGAGACATGAACTGATAGACAGTTGTTGGCCAAACGACGAGTATTTTACTTTAGTAATGAAGGATATCATGCGACTCAATAATTAAACAAGTAACTATGACGAGACAAGGCCCCGTTGTACCCCTGAATATACACAAGTCAAAATGGAAGACCTGTACCAATATGACTAGGCTCCGGAACAATGGAGCTATCCCAAAACGCTGAGCAAGGATCCTAAGCTCGAGGATCACCAAACTGTGTACCTATACCTGCGGGCATGAACACAGCCCCCCGAAGGGGTCAGTACAACAAGGTACCAAGTATGTAAACATGAATTACAGTAAATAAGATCATAACTGTACAAAAGATGACATGGACAAGTATGAAAATCAAATACCAGATCCAACCGTGCCATAATAAATAAGAGTCAACTGTACCTTGTATCACTGTACCACTGTAACACTGTATCACTGTACCATTGTACTACTATATTACTGTACCACTGTACTTTATAAAAATGAGAATCAACTGTGCCTTTCCTTTCTTTAAATGGGAGTCATGTCAACATCATGGAACGCCGGCCCATATACTTATCATATATATATATATATATATATCAGTGTTGCGGATCGTGCAACCCGTCCCAATATATGCTAGTGTTGCGGATCGTGCAACCTGTCCCAATATATGCTAGTGTTGCGGATCGTGCAACCCGTCCCTATATATATAATAGTGTTGCGGATCGTGCAACTCGTCCCAATATATAATAGTGTTGCGGATCTTGCAACCCGTCCCAATAAATATATAAATGTTGCAGATCGTGCAACCCGTCCCAATATGTATATAAGTGTTGCGGATCGTGCAACCCATCCCAATATGTATACATATAACTATCATGGCAACCTTGTGCAATTTAAATCACCTTTTGACTCTCAATAACATCATCTTTAAAATGAACTTTCATTTTAGAAAAACCAAGGTACCAACATATCATGTACCAATCATATATAATGAACTTCACTTGTAAAATCAATGGCACTTATCATATCTTTTCTTTTAGAAAACCCAAGACACTATCACATCTTTCATTTTGAAAAAAAAAACCAACACTATCATGTCATGAAATATTAGGGACTTGAACCCAAAAGTACTATGTACGTCCACCGTACATTCATTTTATAAAAAGAGTCATATCATGTATCATTAGGGACTTGAACCCAAAAGTACTATGTACGTTCACCGTACATACATTTTATAGAAAACACCAAGGCAATCTCATACCTTTCATTTTAAATCCTCATTTGGAAAATCAAGACACTTATCATATCAAGTATCATTTTAAATCCTCATTTGGAACACTTATCATATCAAGTACCATTTTAAATCCTCATTTGGAAAATCAAGACACTTATCATATCAAGTATTATTTTAAATCCTCATTTGGAAAATTAAGACACTTATCATATCAAGTATCAATTTAAATCCTCATTTGGAAAATCAAGACACTTATCATATCGAGTATCAATTTAAATCCTCATTTGGAAAATCAAGACACTTATCATATCAAGTATCATTTTAAGATTTAGATCCAATAAAATTATGTACGTCCACCGTACACTTACTTCATATAACCAACTTTCAAAGAAGAAAGGATAGTTCACACACTCTTGTAAATGCAGATCAACTCGATAATCTAAATTCGTCTCGCTCCTCTTGCTAACATTATGGAAACATTTGCATGGTGATAACGGATCCGAATTGCCAAATTAATTTATTTTATGAGCCGTTAGTAGGTTATATATTTATAATGATCTTATCTAATCAGCTGTGAACTAGAAAATGTAAAATGAACTGGTTATATCTTAGTTTCTATGCAGATGGAAGTCTAATCATTTCAATATAATTGATTGTCAATACCTTTTTCATTTAACGCTGCAATGGCTTGTTTTAATACGCTGCAATGGCTTGTTTTAATACGTTTACAAAAAATCAGTCTCAACGCTGAATACTTATTAGTGTTGTAACTTAGCAAGGTCAACTCGACACCAATGCTTACTAAACACTCTTACTAACATCTCTCATAAGACTTGGTAAGTACTTAAGAATAATTTAGACATGCCTTCAGTATAGAATCAATAACACGAATACTCCTTAACTTCTAAGAGTAGAATAACTTTTGAAACAATACCACAGTTATGGTTCATATGTAGAACATGCCAAAAGAAAGAAGGAAGATGTTCACATACCTTATTGACGACTAACCAACGCGACAAGTAGAATACGTCCCAAATAGGTACTTCAACCTATAATAACAATAGCATGTCTATCAACTCCATGATACTAGTGTAAGACATATACCAAGTAATGACTATCTTTTCTTATAAAAATTTGGGCAGCACTTCCCCTATTTATACGTACTTTTCCACCTTTCGAGAAGGCCAATTTCATCAACAACCAAGGCACCAATTAAGGGCACAACCAAAAATTAACCAAGGTGATTCACACATGTATTCCTCACGTAAAAACAACCTCTTATTCCACGCTAAAACAGTCCATAAAAACAGTCCACAATCCAACAATAACAAGGGTAAAATGTGAGGCCTTTTAACACCCTTCTACACTCTTATTCCTTCAGGACTTTCATTAGAAATTACTATACTTAAACATGCATAATGGTGGCTGAATTTTTAGCATTCTAACGCCACAAAACAGTCCATAAAACTGCATAACAATATCCAACGGTTTTATACAACTCTCGGCCAAACAACCACAACCAAAGCCCTTTTTCAATATTCCTTATGATCCAATCCAAGTTTCAATACTTTAATATAATCATATCAACTTGTAATAACCATATTTCCTTCATTTTAACATGCAAGTAGTGACGTTAATAACAACAATAATAACCAACGAATCCAATACCAAAACTGCCTCATTTTCGGCCAATCAACCAAACTACCACAAGCACTTCTTATTATCTATTCTTCTTAACACAAGTTCATCTACCAATTATAACAACATGTAATATCCAATTACTTTAAGAGGAAGAAGAAATCTTACCTTAAATCTTAGCCAAAACAATCCACAAGTTTCGGCCACACCACTCCCTTTTGCACCACTTCTTCAAGTTCCAATCACACACATGTATCCTCTACAAACTTGTAACCATCTTCCCTTCTTATTTTACTTCCAAAAAGTTTATCTCCAAGTTTAGGAGTTTCCAAGGCAGAATCGGCCAACCACCACTTTCCACTATTTTGGAGAGTTAACTAGGCTTAGAACTTAGTTAGGGAGCTTGATCTTAGAAAATAAGTTGATCTTGTCTTCTTGGCTTAAGGGATTTCGAAATTTGAAGGTTAAGGGAGAGAGAAGAGAGTTCAAGGATGAAGATATTTTGTGTGCTAAAGTCTTGCAAGACTTGTATAATATGGGTGCTTGTAGGACAAGTGGAGGGGGACCTTTGTGGACCCACTTGTCCACTTGTCTTTCTCCAAAAATATCTATGAACATAAAGTATTGCTACACAAGTGGGGATGGACACATGTCACCCTCTAATTCACCCATAATTCTCTTAACAAAAAATAATTACATACTTAGCCAAAATGCTTAAAATTTCTATGGACACCCCCCCCCCCCAAAAATTGTGAAATTTTCGGTGGACCCCATACTAATAATGCCAAGACTTCATAATACAATACTAAGTCCATAAATCTATTGGAAGTAATTTAACTACTAGTTAATATATTTTCGTCGTCACATTTGTAGTATCCAATTTTTTTCCCCATATAAGAAAATGTAAATATACTTTCCTTCCAACTTTCAAATCTTATTTTATTACTTACGTTCTCACTTATATGCCCTGGAATTACGGGGTGTAACATTCTTCCCCCCTTAGAAACATTCGTCCTTAAATGTTCATCAAAGGTCTCAAGCTATACAAATTTCGGCATAGTCTACTTTAACTATACCTATCAACAAATACTCGTTAGTGTTAGCACCGATCCTGCGTGTCGGCGCGATTCAAATTCTGCGGCACTGCGGGTTTCGACCGCTGATCTGTTCCTTGCACATGGATGATGTGCTGAAATTCACAAAGACACATTTTTCACTTAATCTCTTCTTCTTCTACTAGTTCAACAATACTCAAGAACCCGGATGCGCGGGCCTGATATAACACATAGTCTTTTTTACCAACAACAATCACAAGTGGTTTATACTCAAACCAAGGAATATCACCACTAATATACTTCACATATACTATGTACTTTAGCCAAGATCGCACATAAAATACTTTACTCAAGAATGCCTTGTATATCTAAGGTCTCAACAATTATTCCAATATTCTAGGATTCTCAATTATTCCATGTCCCAAGCTTACATTATCTCTCCTCGTATACGGGTAAGGTAGCTTCTCATAATCTCCAAATCATGTTGTCTTAACCACAACAACCCTATTTACTCCATACAAATATTATTCGTACATATCACTTAAGCATACAACACAGCTTAATCTAACAACATGGTATGTCATTAAGTCAATTAAACATGACCTCTTAAGGGTTCATCACCCTCTCAGACATCTTATCACCTCCTAATTGTTCCAAATTAGCACATATATAACTTTGATGAGGATTCATTAAACTGTTTCATACCTTCCAAGCCATTACTAAAGCTTAACCAACTCAGGATAACCCACTATCACTTCAGGAAACACACACATGGCCCTAATAAATATGTTCGTATAGATGCACGTCATCATCATACCAACTATACAATAATTTTACCAACCTGTATACCAAGTCCATATATTCCTTTATGGGTCGCTGTCGTTTTCTCATAGCTGCAACCACAATAATATGTTAGGTAGGGACTACTCTAACAACATAGCTCTATCGCACGATCTTAGAGTAAGAAGAATAGAAACCAATCCTAAATGTACTGTAGCCTCCTGTTTATGGGTGTGGTGCACAACACACCGATAATCAAGACTCTACTACACACGGTCTGTAGACATTCCGAGAACTAACTTCTCTGATACCACTCTTGTCACGACCCGAACCCCGAGCCCGTGATTGATGCCCTACCTGGCACCCTTATACCTACACATGACATATAACCAACGAAAGCTTTAAGAAAACTCATAAAAAAAAATAGGCAAGCCGACAAGGCCACCACTTTTCATAGAATTGTCCAAACGGACTACAACCGTACACCCGTCCAACCCACACATGACTACAGACCTCTAAGAGTTTATAGTAACTATGACGGGACAAGGCCCCGCCGTACCCCTGAATATACACAAGTCAAAATGGAAGACCTGTACCAAAATGACTAGGCTCCAGAACAATGGAGTTATCCCAAAACGCTGAGCAAGGATCCTAAGCTCTAGGATCACCAAACTGTGTACCTATACCTGCGGGCATGAACATAGTGTCACGACCCGACCCCGGGCCCGCGACTGGTGCCCTACCTGGGAACCCCTTACAGGTATACATCAGAGAATAGCAGCGGAACATACATAAACTCATAAAATACTTTGACAAAAAAATATCAATAGGCTATCCGATAAGGCCACCTTCCGTGAAATATACATAACCCAAAAATAAAATAGTTACATCTTTGTTCTTACAACCCAATCCACAAGATATGACTACAGACCTCTAATAATAACAATTGTGGACGGACAGGCTTCGCCATACCCGAATGTACATAAATCTACAACATCGTGGAAACCGTGCCAAAAGACAAACCTCCGAGAAATGGAGCTTCGACAATCGGTGATCCTAAGAATGAGGATCTACCACCGCTTACCTCTACTGCGATAACGCAACCCCAGAGAAGTGGGACAACAGATGTACCAAGTATGTAAAACTGAAAGTACTAAAATGAAATCATAAAGTCTAAAATAAAGCTGGAGACATGTATGATAACTCAATAACAGTACACTGTGTCTTACTAACAATGAGAGTAAACAAGAGTATACTTTACTGCATAAAAATAGGAGGCTCATGATCAAAGTTGGGCCACCCGCCCGTAGTATCATTAAGCAATCCTACTCCTGGGACTATTTTACCCGCATAGGTCCTGTGGACCCGCAATGAGGTCATCCACCTCGCATGGGACTATTTCACCCGCATAGGACTATTTCACCCGCATAGGCCCGGTGGACCCGCAATGAGTACAAACGCCGCACTCGCATCATGGGTAGCAAATCCATGGAATAAGTAGTAACCCGGGGGTTTACCCCGCAAGAATAACATAACCTAGCGCAACCGGCTATCATACATAACATAAGAACCACCGGCTTATCATACTTAACATAAGCACCACCGGCTTATCATACATAACATAAGCAAGTTAAGAAATCCCCTAACTTCTTATTAACTTTATTTATATACACTCTCATTTTAGTTTACTTAAGACATTAACATGTCATTATAAAATCCGGGAATTTAACCCAAAGTACTATGTACCTTTATCCTTTTAAAAATGACTCTTCCTTGTATAAAATCCCCAAGATGCTAACGCCCGTAGTATCAAGGCTTGTCTACTTTTCAAAACAAGTCACTATACCTTTAGAAATACATTTTTAGGCTTCTAAACCAAGTGACCCTTACTTTAAACTTTGAGCAATGGATACCTTTAAATCAAATTGTCGTTCTTTATTTCAAGTCATTTATCCTTGTTTACTTTACTAGAATAAACCATTCTTTTAACTTCCCATAAAGTTGTTATAACCAACTTCTCATAAAGTCGTTATACTAACTTTATGCTTTAGAAACTAAGATATCTTTAACCTTTAAAACAAGTGAGTTAATTCTCTAACTCAACCAACTTGGACATTCTTAAAACAAGTCAAGGATATCAAATGAAACTAAATTCATTTAAATCTTGTACGTCTACCGTACTATACATTTACAACTACTCATGCTCAAGAGATAAGAAAGTTCCACATACCTCTTCGGTTCAATCCACTTACTAAGTCCAATATGCCGTACGTAGTATGTCAACCAATAATGGCCATAATACGTCTATTAACTTCTAGCTTCAAACGTAGAATATTCGAAGTGTAAAGTCACCAAATTCTACGGAAAATCAGACAGCACTTCCTTTGTTTCTACGTACTTTTCCACTTTTTTCAAGGCCCGAATTCAATAACCAAACATGCCACATTTAAGGCTCAACAATGTAGCTAACAAAAGGGGATTACACGCCTAACAAGACGTGTAAAATTCTGCCCCACAATTGATATCAAACAAGTCAAAAAGACAATGTCATTCTCGGCAATTTGAGGTACAACAACACAAAGTCTTTTCCAATTCATTTTCAATCCAAGTTGTTTAGTCTAACATGTTATATAGCCGCAATCGATTATAACAACTACAATCTTCAATTAGATAACATGCGACGATTCTAACTATCGACCAAATTGTATTTCAATTTCAAATGGCTAACAAGGTCATTTCGGATTTAGGCTTCCAATAACCATAACACTTATCAATCTTCAATATATCTCTCATGCTTGTTTATAATCATAATACAACAATATGAAATCTTATAACACTTAAGAGAATAAGATTGTTACCTTGACAAGCCTTAATCCAACTTCAAGATCCGAAGTCGCTCCTTAGAAACTTAGCTCCTTTCCTTGACACTCCAATCCGACACTTGAAGCCCTTAGAAGTTCACAAACAACTTCCCTTCAATTTCCAATCAAAACCTATGAAAGCGACTTAGGTTTTCACCTTGCGACTAATGCAAAAATGACACTTTTCCGGGATCTTTCTATTGAGATACCCTTACAATACCCTTAGGAACCTTGGTTTAAAGTGTTGGGATTATTGAACCACAAACGAAAAATTTTCTTGTTGGATTGAGAGAAAACCCGAGAGCTTCAAGAACAAGCACAATATTTCTTGAAATTTTTCTAAGTGTGGAAGACTTGTTTTGCTACTAGTATGCTTATATAATTAAATGGAGGGTCTAGATCAATACACTTGTGTGGTTTGGATGAAAGGGATTTAAATATCAAGCCAAGTGAGCTCTTTGACTTAGTCAATAATCTCAAGCTTGAGCTTGCAAGACTTGTTCATCCTAGCTTTGGTCAAATGACCATCTTGACCTTGGTCTAAATCGTCCAAGACCATCCAAGGGGGGGTGACACGTGTCACTCTCCCATTCGACGTAATATTTCATTTCCCGACATTTCCATAATTTTGATAAATTTTTACTAGTCTCAAATCTTAACATTTTTTAGTTCTTACGTACGTTCTTATAAACATGTCCTGGAATTACGGGGTGTAACATTTTTCCCCCCTTAGAAACATTCGTCCCCGAATGTTCTTTCGGAGTCTTCCTCGGGTCCTGAAAAAGACACCGATCAGAGATGAAAGTTACACTCGATCGGAGGTCAAGACTGTGGTCCGGCGGAAAAACAATCTTATAGATAGCGACATAGTCTTCTTTTACAACCCCTACTTACCAATAATGCCACACGTGGCCACATAATAGCACTTAAGCAAAATACTTCAATTAAAACTTGACAAGTAAGGGAAATGAATTACATGAAGGTGTAGAGAATAAGTGAGGATACTTCCTCAACATGTCCTCCTCTGCTTCCCAAGTCATCTCCTCCCTATTATCATTCTGCCACAAGACTTTGACGGAAGCCACATCCTTGGTCCGCAGTCGTCTGACCTAGCGATCGAGTATCGCTTTGGGACTCTCCTCATACGATAATCCCTCTGTCACCTGGACCTCGCTAGCTGGGATAACTCTCGATGGATCTCCGATACACTTCCGCAACATAGAAACATGGAAGACCGGATGTACCGCCTCTAAATTCGATGGCAGATCCAACTCATAGGCAACCTTGCCTACTCTACGGATGATCAGGTAAGGCCCAATGTACCTTGGGCTAAGTTTCCCCTTCTTTCCGAACCTCATCACACCCTTCATGGGTGATACCTTCAAGAAGATCCAATCGTCTACCTGAAACTCCAAATGTCGACGCCGAGTATCTACATAAGACTTCTGCTGACTCTGAGCTGCTAACAGTCTCTCCTGAATAAGCTTCACCTTATCCACAGCCTGCTGAATAAGTCTGGGACAACCAACTGAACCTCGCCCACGTCGAACCAACCGATCGGCGACCTACACTTCAACCCATACAAAGCCTCATATGGCGCCATCTGAATACTAGAGTGGTAGCTGTTGTTATAAGCAAACTCCACAAGAGGCAAATGATCCTCCCAGCTACCCCTGAAATCAATAACACGGGCGCAGGCATATTCTCAGTGTATGCGGATAATGCGCTCTGCTGCGTCGATCTGAGGATGAAGCAGCGATCGAGACTCACTCGTGTCCCTAACCCCTGCTGAAAAGACCTCCGAGTTAGTAAATGGCCCGGGCTCCTGCATGCGATATAATAGATATAGGAACTCCGTGCAGTCTCACAATCTCCCTGATATATAATCTAGCATAATCCTCGGCCGAAAACGTAGTCCTGACTGGAAGAAAGTGGGCTGATTTTGTCAGCATGTCTACAATAACCCATATGGAATCACACTTCCACTTCCAGGACGTAATATCAACCGCCTGCAATAGCCCACTGGGCTTCTGGTGCTCAACATTGACCTGCTGACAATTCGGACACTGAGCAACAAACCCTGCCACGTCCCTCTTCAGGACATCCCACAAATACATACATCTGAGGTCATGGTATATCTTAGTCGACCCCGAATGAATAGAGTAACGAGCACTGTGTGCCTCCCCCAGAATCTGCTGACGAAGTCCTACAATATCGGAAACACACAATCTGCCCTCGAATCTTAGCACCCCATTATGCGCTACCTCAAATAAACTCTCCTCTTCTCAAAGAGTCGTATCTCGATACCGTATCATAACTGGGTCCTCATACTGTCGCCTCTTCACCTTCTCAACGATGGAAGACTCTGCAATCTCACGAACCCGTACCCCACTATCATCGGTATCGACCAACCGAACCCCAAGGCTCGCTAGCTGATGGATCTGACGGACCATGTCCTGTCTATCTGGTTGCACCTCTGATAGACTCCTCATAGATCTACGACTTAAAGCATCTGCAACCACGTTGGCTTTTCCCGGATGATATAGGATATCAACATCATAATCCTTCAACAGTTCTAACCACCGTCTCTGCCGCAAGTTCAGCTCCCTCTGCCTGAAGATGTACTGGAGGCTCTTGTGGCTGTATAAATATCCACATGTACCCCATATAAATAATGTCTCCAAATCTTCAAGGCATGAATAACTGCGGCCAACTCTAAGTCGTGAGTAGAGTAATTCCTCTCATGCTTCCGTAGCTGCCGGGAAGCATAGGCTATAACCTTGCCGTGCTGCATCAATACACACCCTAGCCCGATACCCGAGGCATCACAATAAATCACGTAGCCCTCTAACCCCTCGGGAAGAGTAAGAACTGGAGCCGTCGTAAACTTTTCCTTTAGTAACTGGAAGCCCTTCTCACAAGCTTTTGTCCACTGGAACTTAGCTGCTACGAGTCGACCTGATCGGTGGTCTGATATCGGCCACCGCTCCACAAACCTCGATAATAACACCGCAAGCCCGAAGTTCTAGCGCCTCGTCGGAGTAGTAGGTCTCGGCCAAGACTTAACCGCCTCAATCTTTGTCGTATCAACCTGAACACCGTCAGCCCCGATAATGTGCCCCAAGAATGTCACTGAGGCCAACCAAAACTCACACTTGGAGAACTTGGCGAACAACTGCCGGCTCCGGAAGACCCCAAGTACCATCCTCAAGTGATCTGCATGCTCCTGCTCTGTGCGAGAATAAACCAGGATGTCATCAATGAATATTATAACAAACGTATCCAAAAATGGCTTGAACACATCAAATCCATAAATACCGCTGGAGCATTAGTCAAACCGAAAGACATCACCCTGAACTCATAGTGCCCATACCGGGTCCTGAATGCAGTCTTCGGGATATCTGCCTCTCTAACTCGCTTTGATGATAACGGACATCGAGTCTATCTTGGAAAAACACCTCGCACCCTGCAACTGGTCAAACAAATCATCAATCCTGGGAAGGGGGTATCTATTCTTGATGGTTACCGTATTCAGCTGCCTGTAGTCAACACACATACGCATCGTCCCATCATTCTTCTTTACAAACAAAATCGGCGCTCCTCAGGGAGAAATACTAGGCCTAATAAAGCCTTTTTCCAGCAAATCTTTCAGCTGGTCCTTCAACTCCCTCAACTCAGCAGGTGTCATCCTGTACGGCGGAATAGATATAGGCTGAGTGTCTGGCAACGTGTCAATACAGAACTTTATCTCCCTCTCGGGAGGAATACCTGAGAGATCATCTGGGAATACCTCCAGAAACTCTCTAACCACCGGAACTGACTGAAGAACTGGCACATTAGCCTCTGTATCGAATACCCAAACCAGATGATAGATGTACCCTTTTTGCACCATCTTCCTAGCCTTGAGGTAAGAAATAAACCTACCCCGCCGGCGTATTTGTATTGCCGCTTCCACTCGATAAGCGGCTCGTGAAGCGGAATCGGACGGACCAACTGTCTCTACGATCAACGCGTTGGCATAACAAGAAGCTAACCAGTCCATACCCATAATGACGTCAAAATCTGTCATCTCCAACTCTATCAAGTCCGCTAGGGTCTGACGACTGTATATAAACACCGGGCAATCTTTGTACACCCGCTCAGCTAACACCGAATCACCCACTGGCGTAGCTACCTCAAAAGGCTCTATCGATACCGGCTCTATCCCTATTCTACCAGCAATAAGAGGGGACACATAGGACAATGTAGAATCTGGATCTATCAAAGCATAAATATCACAGCATGAAATCAATAATGTACCTGTGACGACATTCGGGGAAGCCTCCTGATCTTGCCGGCTGGCTAAGGAATATATGCGGTTCTGTGGAGCGCTAGAACTAGGACCTCCACCACGACCTCTGCCGCGGCCTGCCGGTCCGTGAACACCCTGCTCTCCGGGGCGCATAACCACAGAAGATGAATACCCGAAAGAATCGACCTATAGTTTGAACCATACCACCCGTGCGCCTGCAGTGGACAATATCTTTTCAAATGGCCCTGCTGGCCGCAAGAGTAACAAGCTCCTGGAGAAATACAACACCCCCACGATGGGAACTACCACATCGACCACACCGAGGTAAAGATGGCCTCATCTGACTGGAACCCCGGTTCCCCTGGGAACCCAAAGCCCTGGAGCCCTGACCTGCTCCTGAATAACCCGGCTGATCAAACCTCCTGCTAGAAAACCGAGAAGAAGCACTTTGTGCCGGCTGAAATGTGGACCTAGCTTCTTGAGGTGTCGCCTCGAAAATTACCACAAACCCTCATCACAGCCTCTTGGCACGGTCTGGCTGAGCCTCTCTCTCTCTGTCCTCTATCCCCTGTGCATAAGCCTGCATCCTGGCAATATCCATACCTGGCTGAATGGCCATTCCTAGGCATGCAGTAATCATATAACGTTCTAGCCCCATCACATAGCGATGAACTTTTTCCGCCATGTCAGCCACAATGGTGAGCGCATACCTGGCCAATGAGTCAAACTCCAGGTTGTACTCTCTGATAGTCCTCTCATTCTGTCTCAATGTCAAGAATCTATCCACGCGGACTCTCTTCATCTCAGGAGGCAAAAAGTGATCAAGGAAGGCCTCTGTGAACTCATCTTAAACAGCTGGAAGATCACCCACACCTCTAGACAGCTCCCATGACTCAAACCAGTTCAACGCAATATCGCGTAACCGGTAAGAAGCTAACACAACTGACTCTGTCTCCGAGGCCCTAAGCACCTGCATAGTCCGCTGTAACTGCCGAATAAACTCCTGAGGATCCTCCTCAGATCTCGAACCATAGAACTCGGGTGGATTGCAACCCAGAAAATCCCGAATCCTCAAACTGTCGACTCTAGGGTTAGCTACCTGCTCCTGTCGGCGCTGCCCTGCCACTATGCTAGTCAATAACCTGATCTTCTCTCCATAATCTCTATACTCTGCCCCTGGCTGCGGAATTAGAGGCTCAGGTATCGGAATCTCGAGCTACGCCTCGGCTCTCTCTGTCTTACCGGCGTGGCTGAACTCGCCGACCCGCCCACAACCTCAGGCATAGTCTGGGCCTGAGTCCTAGTAACCCTCTGCGTACCACTAGCAGCTCCTGTTGCCTTGACCTTACAGGCCTGGCCGCTTCGGAGGCATAAGCGATACATAAGAATAGGTCGAGAGGATTCAACCTAATAAGATAGCTCTCTTGCGATCTCGAGAGAAGAATGAAACCAATCCTAAATGTCCTGCGACCTCACGATTATAGATGTGGTGCACAACACACCGATAATCAAGACTCTACTAGACACGGTCTGTAGACACTTTTCGAGGACTAACTGCTCTGATACCACTTTTGTCACGACCCGACCCCGGGCCCGCGACCGGTGCCCTAACTAGGCATCCCTTACAGGTATACATCAGAGAATAGCAGCGGAACATACATAAACTCATAAAATACTTAGACAAAAAAATATCAACAGGCTAGCCGATAAGGCCACCTTCCGTGAAATATACATAACCCAAAAATAAAACAGTTACATCTTTGTTCTTACAACTCAATCCATAAGATATTGTTACACCCCGTAGTTCAGGTCATGCGTATGAGTGCGTACGAAAGGTAGTAAGACTTAAAAATTTTCGAGAGATAGGTTGACGGATTGTTCGGACGGGTTTTAGTCAACTTTGAGGCGGGTTATGACCCGATACATTTGAGAGTTCCTAAGTATTTCAAAGTCCTAGTGCGTAGTTCATTGAGTCTAGTTTCCAACGCAACCGACTGTTCGTCGATAAGACATTGGAGTAGAAAGTTATGGGAGTTACAAGTTCAGTGCGCAGTCGGACAGAAATGTATTTCGGACAAGAGCGATAGGGCGGCGCGGATGCGAGGCAGCGGCGCGGATTCTTGAGGTCGCTGAAGTTGCAGCCGTGGCGCGGGAAGCGAGGCGGCGCGGAAGTCTGTGAGGTGGCGAAGTTTCAGCGCGCTGGCCACAGTGGCCGTAGGCGAGATTCGCGGAAAAACTTAGAAAAATCTGATTTCTTCTTTTAAAAAGGCCATGGGAGGGTGACAAGTGCCCACCCCCATCTGAATTCTTGCATGTCTTATATTGACCCAGTATTGAAGACTTGGTCATCTTTCAAATACCTCTCTCTCTCTAAGCTAAAGCTCTCACTTCTCTCTAAAATTCCAAGAGGAATTCAAAGCCTAGGGAAAATCTGAAAAGTTAAGGACAAAAAGGAAGCTTGTGGCTAGCTTGTAGGAATTATTGTGGTGGTGTTTGTGGAAGAGGAGGCTAGCTTTTTGTTGGATTAACTTGGCTAAAGCTCTAAGGTAAATATTCTTCTCTTATAGCTAGTTATTTGTGTTGCATGTGAAGAAGAAAGATCTTGTATTAGTAAGTAATGCTCTTAGATTCATTGCATGTAAGAAATATGGTTTGGATGTGAAAGAATTGGTTAAGAAGGTTATGTGAGCATGTTGTAGCCTAAAAACTACCTTAAACTTGTTAAGTTAGTTGTTGTACATTGTGGGGCAGAATTTTACACACCCAAGTTTAGGTGTGTAATCCCCTTTGAAATGTTTGGATTGTTGGGCCTTAAATGTGGCGTTGGATGATGAATTCGGCTTTTAAAAGGTGGCAAAGTATGTAGAAACGAAGGAAATGCTGCCCAATTTTCCATAGGATTTAGTGACTTGAACTTGGATTATTCTACATTGAACTAGAGGTTAATAAACGTATTATGGTCATTTTAGGTTGACGTACTACGTGTGGTGTATTGGACTTAGCAAGTGGATTAACCGGAGAGGTATGTGGAAACTTTCTTATCTCTTGAGCATGAGTAGTTATAACTATATAGTGCGGTGAGCGTCGTGTTTTAAATGAAGTAAATCCTTTTGTTATACTTGACTTGTTTTAAGAAAATGTCTAAGTTGGTTGGGTTACGGAGTTAACCCACTTATTCTTAAGTAATGATTTATCCTAAATAAGGTAGACAAGGATTTCTTGACATGAAGAAGTATTTCGAAAATTATGTGAGTTTGATTGAAGTATAAGCCTCTTGGTTAATAAAAGAACGAAATCTTTTGAAACATAAGGAGTTATAACGGCCTTATGGGAGGTTAGTTATAACGGCCTTATGAAAGAGTAAGAATGACTAAAGTTTTAAAGCATAAAGTTAGTATAACGGCTTTATGGGGAGTTGGTTATAATAACTTTATGAAAGGTTAAAGAGTCGGTTTTTCTTGAATAAGGTAAACATAGAAATGAAAGTCTAATGAAGTTATGAGTTTACTTGGACGTACCGCCAGTGATGAAGGATTCCACGGGTATGCTTCCATTGATTTAGTATGAGTTTACTTGGACGTGCCGCCAGTGATGAAGGATTCCACGGGTATGCTTCCATGGTCTTTATATGAGTTTACTTGGATGTGTCGTCAGTGATGTGGTATTCCACGGGTATGCACCTTGGACATGCTTACGATGAGGGATCCGAGGCATGCAGTATGAGGGGTAAGAGTATATCTGAGGGGTAAACCCCCAAGATCGTTATACCACCTTCTTCAGGGTAAGAGTATATCTGAGGGGTAAATCCCCAAGATCGTTATACCACCGCGGGTAAGAGTATATATGAAGTACATCCCCAAGATCGTTATACCACGTGTTAGTGGATTTGCTACCCGATCGAGGAATACCTCATGCGAGTCCGTTGGGCTTATGCGGGTGAAATAGTCCCATGCGGGTGAGTACAGCCTATGCGAGGAATTCCTCATGCGGGTCTACATGACCCATGCGGGTGAAATAGTCCCAAGAGTAGGAGTGCTTAATGATACTGTGAGACGGATGACCTTGCTTTGATTATGAGCTGCCTATTTTCATGCAGTATAGTACATGATTGATATTCTCATTGTTGGTAAGGTCTGAGGTTACGTAACCGATTTCTATACATGTCTCGATTATTTTAAGACTTATGAGGTATTTTGATATTTTCGATTTCGCATACTTGGTACTGTTATCTTGACCTCGCCCGGCGTTCATCTGCATGAGTTGAGGTTCGTAACTGGCGATCCGCTCTTAGGATCACTGTTCGATTAGGAAAGCTCCATTTCTCCGGAGGCTTTGTCTTTTGGTACGGTTCCATGAGGTTATAGACTTTTGTACATTCAGGGGGTATGGCGGGGCCCTGTCCCGCCACAGTTGTTATTCCTAGAGGTTTGTAGTCATGTCTGTGGTTTGGGATGTAAGAATAAGTTGTACTGTTTCACTTTCGATTAAGTTTATTTTATGGAAGGCGGCCTTGTCGGCTTGCCAGTAATGTTCACTTTGTTCAGGTTTATGTGTAAGTATGTTCATTGCTATTCTCGATGTATACGACGGTGCTGATAGGTCACGATCGCGGCCGGGTCATGACAGATATGACTACAGACCTCTAAGAATAACAATTGTGACGGGATAGGGCCCCGCCATACCCCTGAATGTACATACAACATCAGGGAAACCGTACCAAAAGACAAGCCTCCGGAGAAATGGAGCTTCTGACAACTGATCAGTGATCCTAAGAATGAGGATCTACCACCTGCTTACCCCTACCTGCGGCATGAACGCAACCCCCGAGGAAAGGGTCGATGAATGTACCAAGTATGTAAAACTGAAAGTACTAAAATGAAATCATAAAGTCTAAAATAAAGCTGGAGACATGTATGATAACTCAATAACAGTACACTGTGTCTTACTAACAATGAGAGTAAACAAGAGTATACTTTACTGCATAAAAATAGGAGGCTCATGATCAAAGTTGGGCCACCCGCCCGTAGTATCATTAAGCAATCCTACTCCTGGGACTATTTCACCCGCATAGGTCCTGTGGACCCGCAATGAGGTCATCCGCCTCACATGGGACTATTTCACCCGCATAGGCGGTGGACCGATGAGTACAAGCGCGCTTTCGCATCATGGTTAGCAAATCCATGGAATAAGTAGTAACCCAGAGGTTTACCCCGCAAGAATAACATAACCTAGATCAACCGGCTATCATACATAACATAAGCACCACCGGCTTATTATACATAACATAAGCACCACCGGCTTATCATGCATAACATAAGCAAGTTAAGAAATCCCCTAGCTTCTTATTAACCTTATTTATATACACTCTCATTTTAGTTTACTTAAGGCACTAACATGTCATTATAAATGTCACGACCCGACCTCGGGCCCGCCACTGGTGCCTTACCCCGGGTACCCTAGTGATAAAACATCAGAGAAAATCAGCGGAAATAAAAACTTATAGACATGAAACAATATGAAATAAGAAACAGGCTAACCAAAACGGTCACCTTTCTGCATATATATATAAACCTGAACAGTTATCCTTTACAAGCCCAACTCACAACAGTACTACAGACATCTAAGAGTTTTTATAACAACTATGACGGGACAGGGCCCCGCCATACCCCTGAATGTACAAGTACTTACAATGACAGGGAATCTATACCAAAAGATAAGCCTCCGGAGAAACGGAGCTTCCTGTCTGGCTTGTGATCCTATGAGCGAGGATCAACAATCGTGTACTCTACCGCGGCGTGACGCGGCTCCCAAGGAGGTCGATCTAACAGTACCAAGTATGTGGCGAAAATCAGAATGAAATCATAACGATCATATAAAGCAGAGACATATATGATAATCAAACTACGATACAATATATAAGCGATATGTCAAGTCAGGGACTCACGCCCTCAAAGTCATCACTCAAATATAACTATGGGTCTCACGCCCACAATATCAATCATGCCCATGGAATTCCTTCCTCACTGCCGGCAGTCTATGATATAATAACACCAAGGAATACATATGAACACCAGGTCCCACCTGTGTCATAAAACCGTACGGGGCAAGTACGAAGGCATAGCTACCAGAACCAGCCTGCATCATCAACTGACCGAGGCAAGTACGAAAGCCATCTACCAGAACCTACCGTACCAACTATGCTATAAAACTGACCGGGGCAAGTACGAAGGCCAACTACTCTGCGTATCGCGCACCGGCCAGGCAAGTACGAGCAACTACGGAACCTCCTGCGTCGACAACCGATTCCACTGCGTCCACGGTGGCCGGCAAGTACGAAAGCTAACTACCAGGTACCTCCTGCGTCACGTCACGGACCAGGGCAAGTACGAAAACTAACTACCAGGTACCGCCTGCATCACGAAACTTCATGGGGAACTACTCTGTGGAATACCATAACTATGAAAGCATACTCATGGGCCACCCAACGTGTCAGTATGTCCAAGTAAATAACATGATAAAGAACCAACAGGGGCAAGTACGAAATCCAACTACCAGAACCAACCTGCATCAGCAACGACCGGGGCAAGTACGGGGGCTAACTACCAGATACCGCCTGCGTCACTAAAACCTCGCATCGGACTATTTCACCCGCATGGGACTATTTCACCCGGTGGGCCCGCAATGAGTACAAACGCCGCACTCGCATCATGGGTAGCAAATCCATGGAATAAGTAGTAACCCGGGGGTTTACCCCGCAAGAATAACATAACCTAGCACAACCGGCTATCATACATAACATAAGCAAGTTAAGAAATTCCCTAACTTCTTATTAGCTTTGTTCATATACACTCTCATTTTAGTTTACTTAAGGCACTAACATATCATTATAAAATCCGGGAATTTAATCCAAAGTACTACGTACTTCTATTCTTTTAAAACCTTAGGCAATTTATGCCTTAAAATCAATTTGCCTTTCATCAACTTAAGTCATTTATCCTTACTTACATTACTTAGAGTAAATCTCTCTTTTTAACTTTCCATAAGGCTAATATAACCAACTTCCCATAAAGTCGTTATATTAACATTATACATTAGTAGAATACACTTTCCTATGTCCAAGGGACTTATATGTTTAAAACGAAACAAGTACCATATACTTTAAAACTCTTCAAGTCCCTTAACCTTGAAAACCAAGACATCATTACTACTTTTAAACAAGTGAGTTAATCTCCTAACTCAACCAACTTGGACATTCTTAAAACAAGTAAAGGATAGCAAAGTCTTGTACGTCTACCGTACTATATAGGTACAACTATTCATGCTCAAGAGATAGGAAAGTTCCACATACATCTTTGGTTCAAACCACTCGTAAGTCCAATATACCGCACGTAGTATGTCAACCTATAATGACCATAATACGTTCATTAGCTTCTAGCTTCAACGTAGAACATTCTAATTGAAAAGTCCCTTCTTTTACGGAAAATTGGACAGCACTTCCTTTGTTTCTACAT
Organism: Przewalskia tangutica; assembly: GCA_029844215.1. Classification (NCBI taxonomy): domain Eukaryota; kingdom Viridiplantae; phylum Streptophyta; class Magnoliopsida; order Solanales; family Solanaceae; genus Przewalskia; species Przewalskia tangutica. Next base: position 74,927,242 of record CM056732.1, read on the forward strand.
ACTTTTCCACCTTTTCAAGGTCCGATATCAACTACTAAATGCCATATTTAAGGCCCAACAATTCAGCAATACAAGGGGATTACATGCCTAACTTGGGCGTGTAAAATTCTGCCCCACAATACAAATTAAACAATCCAATAAGTTTAAGGTATTATTATGGCTACAACATGTTCACATATCATCCTTATTCAATCCTTTCAAATCCAAATCGTTATTCTTACATGCAATATACCTAAAAGAAAAATTGATAACTACAAGTCATTTCTTCCTCACATGCAACACAATTTTACTTAAAAAGAGAAATGGATTGTTACCTTAGAGTTTACCCAAATTAGTCCAACAAATTTCACTTGCCTTCTTTCCACAATCACCACCACAAACCTTCTACAAGCTTGTCAACATGTTTCCTTCTTGTTACCTTTCCGAAATTTCTCTAGGCCTTGGTTTCTTCTTGAATTTTTAGAGAGAAGGGAGAGGAATTTTTAGAGAGAAGGAAGAGGGATTTTTAGAGAGAAGGGGGTTTTGTGAAGAATGACCAAGTCTTCAAGACTTGGTCAAATAAATAGCATTCCCACTAAATCAGATGGGAGGGACACTTGTCACCCTCTCATGGCCTTTTAAAAGAAAATATCTTCTGATTTTTCCCCCAGATTTCGCAGAAACCCGCCTCGGCGCCGCATGACCTGCGATCGGGCCATGGCCTGAAACCTCCGATAATTTCAGTACTTTGGCGCGTGACCCTGCATTCAAAGCGCGCTGCAACTTCAGAGAACTCCCGAAAAGCGGCGGCCTGGCCCTGACCGAAAATACTTTTCTCGCTCATTGCAAGCCCGAACTTGTAACCTCCATAACTTTCTACTCCGGTGTCCTATCGACGAATGGTTTGTTGCGTTGGGAACTAGACTCAACGAACTACATACTAGGCCTTTGAGACACCTAGGAACTCCTAAGGTAACTAGGAATAAACCGCCTCGAAGTTGACTAAACCCCCGTCCGAAACATTCTATCAACCTATCTTTCTAAAATTTAAATCTTAATTCCTTTCGTACGTTCTCAGAAGCATGACCTGAATTACGGGGTGTAACATTCTCCCCCCCCTTAGAAATATTCATCCCAAATGTTCCTTCCATGCTTACTCAAATCACAATATCGATATAGACCCTCTTAACTATTCTTCTTGCAAAAAAAAAAAAAAACGCTCTACACGGCCACAACAATACTTAAGCATAATTGCCAAATTAAGAACCAACAAGCTGGAAAGTGGGTTACCTGGAGGTGTAGGGAACAAGTGAGGATACTTCTTCATCATGTCCTCTTCTGCTTCCCATGTCATTTCTTCTCTGTTCTCGTTCCTCCATAAGACCTTGATGGAAGCCACATCCTTTGTCCGTAGTCGCCTAACCTGACGATCGAGTATCGCTATGGGACTCTCCTCATATGATAACCCATCTGTCACCTGGACATCACAAATCGGGTGCACTCTAGATGGATCTCCAATACACTTTCGCAACATAGACACATGAAAAACTGGATGTACTGCCTCCAGATCGAACGCCAGGTCCAACTCATAGGCAACCTTGTCTACCCTACGGACAATATGGTAAGGCCCAATGTACCTTGGGCTAAGTTTCCCCTTCTTCCCAAATCTCATCACGCCCTTCATGGGTGATACCTTCAGGAAGACCCAATCATCCACCTCAAACTCCAAGTGTCGACGCCGATGATCTGCATACGACTTACTGGCCGACTCGGTGACAATAACCGCTCCTGGATAAGTTTCACCTTATCCACTGCCTGCTGAATCAAGTCTGGCCCGACTAACTGAACTTCTCCCATCTCAAACCAGCCTATCGGTGACCTACACTTCCTCCCGTATAAGGCCTCATAAGGCGCCATCTGGATACTAGAATGGTAGCTGTTGTTATATGCAAACTCCACAAGAGGTAAATGATCCTCGGCTACCCACGAAATCAATAACACAGCCCGCAGATTTCCTCGTGTATGCGGATAGTACGCTCGGCTGTCCCGTCGGCTCGAGGATGAACGCAGCGATCGAGACTCACCTGTGTCCCTAATCCTCCCGGAAAGACCTCCGAAGTTAGCCGAAGTGGCTGGCTCTCATGCGAAATAATCGATATAGGAACTCCGCGGTCTCACAATATCTCGGATATACAACCTAGCATAATCCTTGGCGAAAAAGTCGTCTGGCCCGGAAGAAAGTGGGCTGATTTCAATCGACTGTCGACAATAACCGGATGGAATCATGCTTCTCCGAGTGTGAGGTAACCCTATAATAAAGTCCATATTGATCACCTCCCACTTCCATGCCGGAATCTCTATCATCCGCAACCCACGACCGATGCTCCACGCCTGACTGGCGACAATTCGGACACTGCGCCACAAACTCCGCGAAGTCCCTCTTCAGGCCATCCCACCAATATATACACCTGAGGTCATGGTACATCTTAGTCGACCCCGGATGAATAGAGTAACGAGCACTGTGTGCCTCCCCCAGAATCTTCTGACGAAGTCCTGCTACATCGGGTACACATAATCTGCCCTCAAATCTTAGCACCCCATCAGGTGCTACCTCAAATAGACTCTTCCCCTCCCGAAGAGTCGTATCTCGATACCGTACCATAATCGGATCCTCATACTGTCGCCTCTTCACCTCCTCGACGATGGAAGACTTGGCAACCTCTCGAACCCGAACCCTACTACTATCAGAACCAACCAAACGAACCCCAAGGTTCGCTAGCTGATGTAACTCGCGAACCATGCCCCTTTTCTCTGGCTGCACATCTGACAGACTACCCATCGATCTGCGACTAAGGGCATCTGCAACTACATTGGCCTTCCCTGGGTGGTATAGGATATCGACATCATAGTCCTTAAGTAGCTCTAACCACCGTCTCTGCCGCAAGTTCAGCTCCTCCGGTGAAGATATCTTTGGAGGCTCTTGTGGTCTGTGTAAATATCCACATGAACTCCATATAAATAATGTCTCCAGATCTTCAAGGCATGAATCACTGCTGCCAACTCTAAGTCATGTGTGGGGTAGTTCTTCTCATGCTTCCTGAGTTGTCGAGATGCGTAAGCTATAACTTTACCGTGCTGCATCAGCACGCACCCAAGCCCGACACCCGACGCATCACAATAAACCACGTATCCATCTAAACCCTCTGGAAGAGTAAGAACTGGGGCGGTCGTCAATTTCTCCTTCAGTAACTGGAAGCTCTCCTCACAAGCATCCGTCCACAGGAACATAGCCTCTTTCTGGGTCAGCCTAGTCAAAGGTGCTGAAATGGAAGCAAACTTCTCCACAAATCTCCGATAATAACCCGCAAGGCCCAAAAAGTTGCGCACCTCCGTCGGTGTAGTGGGTCTAGGCCAAGTCTTGACTGCCTCAATCTTTGTTGTATCAACCCGAATACCATCGGCCCCGATGACATGCCCTAAGAAACCCACTGAAGCCAACCAAAACTCGCATTTCGAGAACTTGTCATACAACTGCCGGTCCCGGAGGACTCTCAGTACCGTCCTCAAATGATCTGCATGCTCCTGCTCTGTGCGCAAATAAACCAGGATATCATCAATGAATACTATAACGAACATATCCAAGAATGTCTTGAACACCCGGTTCATCAAATCCATGAATACTGCTGGGGCATTGGTCAACCCGAAAGACATCACCCTGAATTCATAGTGCCCATCTACGGTCTGAATGCGATCTTTGGGATATCTGTCTCTCTAACTCGCACCTGATAATAACCAGACCGCAGGTCTATCTTGGAGAAACACCTCGCACCCTGCAACTGGTCAAACAAATCATCAATCCTGGGGAGGGGGTATCTGTTCTTGATAGTTACCTTATTCATCTGCATGTAATCAACACACATACACAAAGGCCCCATCCTTCTTTACAAATAAACCGGCGCTCCCGGGGAGAAACACTAGGTCCGATAAAGCCTTTTCCAAAGAAATCTTTCCGGGTCCTTCAACTCCTCAACTCGGCGGGTGCCATCTGTATGGTGGAATAGATATCGGCCAAAGTGTCCGCGACATATCAATGCAAAACTTAATCTCCTCTCGTGAGGATACCGAGATCGTCGAGAATACGTCCGAAACTCTCTAACAACCGGGCCGATCAAGGTCGGTATCTTGGCCTCAGTATTGAATACCCGAACCATATGGTAGATATACCCCTTCCACACCATCTTCCTAGCCTTGAGGTAAGAAATAAACCTACCCGCCTACGACGCGATATTCCATTCCACTCGATACCGCTCCCGAAACCTGGAACCGTACCAATCTCTCTCTACAATCCACATTGGCATAGCAGGACGCTAGCCAATCCATACCCATAATCACATCAAAGTCCGTCATATCCAACTCTATCAAGTCGCTAGGGTCTGACGACTGTATATGGTCACAGGGCAAGCCTTATATACCCGCTCAACTACCACCGAATCACCTACTGGCGTAGCCACCTCAAAAGGTTTTATGGACTCGGGCTCTATCCCTATTCTACCAGCAATATGAGGAGATATATAGGACAAGGTAGAACCTGGATCTATCAAAGCATATACATCACAACATGAAACCAATAATGTACCTGTGACGACATCTGGTGACGCCTCCTGGTCCTGACGGCTGGACATAGCATAAATGCGGTTCTGAGGACCGCTGGAACTGGGACCCTTGCCACGACCTCTGCCGCGACCTGCTGGCCCATGGGTACCACGCCTCGGGCGATAATCTGCAGAGATGAAGACCGGCGAATGACCACAGAGTGAACCCTACCATCTGCGCTGCCTCTGGTCGGACAATCCCTAGAAATATGACCCTGCTGGCCACAAGAGTAACAAGCTCCTGGAGGAACACGACACCCCCCACGATGGTAATCGCCACATCGACCACACCGAGGTATAGGTGGCCTCATATGACTGGAACTCTGGTTCCTCTGGGAACCCGAAGCCCTGGAGCCCTTTCCTGCCCCTGAATACCCTGGACGTCCGAAAGACGGTGGAGGAGCGCTCTGAACCGGCTGAGGTGCAAATCCGGTCTGCTGCTGAGGTCGTCCGCCTCGAAAACTACCAGAGGACCCTGCTGTCCTGGCCCTCTTCTGCTGGTATCTATCAATCCGTCGGCCCCTACGTTCACCGCGCAGTCGTAAGCCTGCATGCGGGCAATGTCCATGCCCGGCTGAAGAGCTACTCCCGTGCAACCCTCTGCTAAGTAATCATCGAGCCCTGTGACATAGCGGTGCACTCTGTCCTCCATGTCTGCCACTAAAGCGGGGACGTACCGAGCCAATGAGTCAAACTCTACGTTGTACTCCCGGACCGTCCGCCCGCTCTGTCTCAACGTCAGAAATCTATCGGCCCGAGCTCTCCTCATCTGCGGAGGCAAGAAATGGCTAAGAAACGCCTCTGAGAACTCGTCCCAAACAAGCTGGAAGCGCATGCTCCCCGGGGTTCCGTGAATCAAACCGATCAGCTGCAGATCACGCGGCGATGTGAACCCAATACTACCGACTCGTCTCGAGGCCTTGATCACTCTCATGATCCGCAGAATCGCTTGATAAACTCCCGAGGATCATCCTCGTGCCTCGACCATAGAACTCGTGGTCGCAACTCAAAAAGTCCCGAAGTCTCAAGCTATCAGATCTGGGGTGGACTACGGGTACAACCAGAACCGCTGTCTCCCGTCTGTCCTCCTGCCTTGCCACGATCCTGGCCAATAGCTGGGCCATCTCCTTGTAGCCCATATCCTCTGCTCCAAGATGTGTAACTGGAGGCTCAGGTACCGCGGTCTCAGTAGTCGTTGCTGCTGTTCCGAACTCTGCTGGGGCTGGTGACGTCGTGGAACTCGTCGTCCGAAACATCACCTCAGGTAAAGACTGGGCATGTGCCCTCGTAACCATCTGCGTCCTACTAGCAGCTCCTCACCGCTTTGCCTTGCCGCCACGGGCCGCGGTTGCCTTGCGTGGAGGCATAACTGATACATAAAAATATGTCAGAGGGAGTTCAACCTATAACACAACTCTATTGCACGATCCTAGAGTGAAAGAATGGAAACCGATCCTAAATATCTTGTAGCCTCCTGATTATAGGTGTGGTGCACAACACACCGATAATCAAGACTCTACTAGATACGGCCTGTAGACACTTTCTGAGGATTAACTGCTCTGATACCACTTTTGTCACGACCCGACCTCGGGCCCGTGACTGGTGTCTTACCCTGGGCACCCTTGTGATACAACATCAGAGAAAACCAGCGGAAGTAAACTCGTAAACAAGGAACAATATAAAATACGAAACAGGCTAACCCAAAATGGCTACCTTTCTGTAAATATAAATATAACAAAAAACTGAACAGTTACATCCTTTGCAAACCCAATTTATAACAGGACTACAGGCCTCTAAGAGTTTGTAACAACTATGACGGGACAGGGCCCCATCATACCCCTGAATGTACATAATATCTACAACATCAGGGAGAACCGTACCAAAAGACAAGCCTCCGGAGAAATGGAGCTTCTGACACCTGATCAATGATCCTAAGAATGAGGATCCACCACCTGCTTACCCCTACTGCGGCGTGAGCGGCCGAGGAAGGGGGTCGATGATATGTACCAAGTATGTAAAGCGGAAAATCGTAATTATATCATAAGTCTAAATAAAGCTGGAGACATGGATGATAATCAAATTACAGTGCACTGTGCCTTACTAACAATGAGAGTAACAAGTATAAACTTTACTGCATAAAAATAGGAGGCTCATGATCAAAATAGGGTCACCCGCCCGTAGTATCATTAAGCAATCCTACTCCTGGGAGTATTTCACCCGCATAGGTCTTGTGGACCCGCAATGAGGTCATCCGCCTCGCATGGGACTATTTCACCCGCATGGGACTATTTCACCAGCATGGGCCCGGTGGGCCCGCAATGAGTACAAACTCTGCACTCGCATCATGGGTAGCAAATCCATGGAATAAGTAGTAACCCGGGGGTTTACCCCGCAAGAATAACATAACCTAGCACAACCGGCTATCATACATAACATAAGCAAGTTAAGAAATCCCCTAACTTCTTATTAGCTTTGTTCATATACACTCTCATTTTAGTTTACTTAAGGCACTAACATGTCATTATAAAATCCGGTAATTTAACCCAAAGTACTACATACTTCTATTCTTTTAAAACCTTAGGCAATTTATGCCTTAAAATCAATTTGCCTTTCATCAACTTAAGTCATTTATCCTTACTTACATTACTTAGAGTAAATCTCTCTTTTTAACTTTCCATAAGGGTAATATAACCAACTTCCCATAAAGTCATTATATTAACATTATACATTAGTAGAATACACTTTCCTATGTCCAAGGGACTTATATGTTTAAAAGGAAAAGAGTATTGTTACACCCCGTAGTTCAAGTACATGTTTAAGAGAATGTATGTAAAGAACACAAGACTTGAAAAGGGTACGAAAGGAAGAATTATTTTTCCGACGGAAAATCTTCCGAACGTCGGAAAGGAAAAATGTTCGTTGAAGAGAATTGGATTCTCAAAATGCATTAATTGAGGATTATGGAATGTATTATCATTATGGAAATTTATTTGTACGGATTTGGTCATGTGGGGCCCACCCGATGAATTTTACGTTTTGTGGGGCCCACGAGGGTTACGGAATTTTATGGACGAATGGGAGGGTGACACGTGGCACCCCTCCCACATGGCTTGGTCGAATTGATGCAAGGTCAAAAGGGTCATTTGACCATTGTAAAGATGAGAAAGTCTTGCTAAGCTTGAGCTTGACATTGTTGACTAAGTCAAGAGCCACTGCAGCGATCCCTTTCATCCAATTTTTACATGTGTTGTAATCTAGACCCTCCAATGTATTATATATACATACTAGTAGCAAGACAAGGCTATTTTACACTTAGAAAAAATTGAAGAACACTTGTTCTTGGAACATTGCTCTCGGGTTTGAGCTCCCCTCCACAAGAAAAATTTGTAGTTTGATCCATTAGCCACAAGACTTTAACCCAAGGTCCCTAAGGGTATTGTAAGGATATCTCAATAGAAAGATTTCAGAAAAACGGCGTTTTCACGTTAGTCGCAAGGCGAAAACCTAAGGCATTTTCATAGGTTTTGATTGGAAATGGAAGAGAAGTTGGTTGTGAACTTCTAAGGGCTTCAAATAGCGGATTGGAGCGTAAAGGAAAGGAGCTAAGAATTGCTAAGGAGCGACTTTGAATCTTGGAAATTTTAAGGGCTTGTAAAGGTATAATTCTTGTCGTTTTAGTAATCAAGATTACTTATTGTTGTAGCTATGGATATTAGAAAGCATGAGATGTTTATATTATGAAGTTGATAAGTGTTATGGATATTGGAACCCTAATCCGAAACTAGTATGTTTAGCCTTAAGATTACAATTCAAGTTGATTATAAGTATAAGTTGTCACATGTTATATATTGAAGGAAATTGTAGTTGTTGAAGTTGTTTATGACTATATAACATGTTTGACCTAAGAACTTGGATTGGAAAAGAATTGGAAAAGACTTTGAGTTGTTGTTTATGTTAGCCGAGAATGGCTTTAATTATGGAACTAGTTTCGTATTAATTTGTGGGGCAGAATTTTACACGTCCTGTTACGGCGTGTAATCCCCTTTGGTTAGCTGAATTGTTGGGCCTTAAATGTGGCGTGTTTGGTTATTGTATTCGGCCTTGAAAAAGGTGGCAAATTATGTAGAAACAAAGGAAGTGTTGTCCAATATTCCGTAGAATTTAGTGACTTTGCACTTAGAATATTCTACGTTTGAAGCTAGAGGTTAATGGACGTATTATGGCCATTATAGGTGGAAGTACTAGTATAGCGTATTCTACTTGAAGGATGGAATAGCTATCAAGGTTGAAGTACTTTGGAGCATTTTGCTACTTGTCGATAATCGTCGCGAGGTATGTGAACCTCTTCCTTCTTTAGACATGATTCTATGTATGGAATATACACGTGGTATTATTTCATGATTCCTTCTACTCTTAGAAGTTAAGAAGTATGTATGTTGATTTACTCTACGTAAGGGTTATGTCTAAGTTATCCTAAGTTCTTACCAAGTCTTATGGGGGATGTTGGTAAGAGTCGTTAGGAGGTATTTGGAGCCAAGTTGACTTGGCTAATTTACGGCACGAATGAGAATAAGTATCGAACAAGCCATTGCAGCGTTAATAAAGGAAAATGTAATGACGATAAATTATATTAAAACAAGTAGAATTCTCCATCTGCATAGAAGCTAAGATAAGACAAAATTGTATTACATTTTCTAGATCATGGCTGCTTTAATAAGATCGTTATAAACAAGTATAATCTACTCACACACATAAGGCATATATACTTCACTTAAAGAATTTACGTTATGAAGTTTTAAGACTATGAACCTTTGACTCCTAAAAGGTTGAGAGACCTTATTTTCAAGTAATGAAACTTGATTCTTAAAGGAAGAAATGACATGATTTAAGGGAAGTAACTTGTTTTAAAAGGTGTGAGTTACTTGAGATTTAAAAGTTAAGAAACTTGATTTCTAAAGTTAAGAGACTTGAAGTATTTTGGAAGTTAAGAAAATTGATTTGAAAGTATATGATACTTGGTTTTAAAAGTATAAGTCTCTTGGTTGAAAAAGGAATGAAATTGTCTAAAACCATAAAGGGTTATAACGGTTTTATGGGAAGTTGGTTATAACGGCTTTATGAAAGGTTAAGAGAATGGTTTCCTCTAATAATGTAAGTAAAGGAGTAACTTGAAATAAGGAAGGGTATTTTTTGATTTAAAGGTATCACTTGCTTAAAGTTTTAAAATAAGGGTCACTTGATTTAGAAGCCGAGAAACGTATTTCTAAAAGTGTAGTGACTTATGTGAAAAGTAAACAAGCCTTGATACTACGGGTGTTAGTATCTTGGGGTTTTATATGAAAAGGAACCTTGTGAAAAGAATGGAAGTACGTAGTACTTTGGGTTAAATTCCCAGATTTTTATGTGTGAAACGAAAGTGCCATGAGTTTATAAAAATGGAAATCTAAAGGTTTAATGAACTTGCCTATGTTTGCTTGTGATAAGCTTTGAGTGCAGGTATTATATGTTTACGTTGTCGTGACTCTCAGTTGGAGGGTCGGCTGTCTTGATCTAAGTTTACTTGGACGTACCGACAGTGATGTGGGATTCCACGGGTATGCTTCCATTATGATTGATCTTTGGACATGCTTATACGATGTGGGATTCCGGGGCATGCGAGCCGGAGGCGGGTTAGATTCGGTTGTTTTATTACCCGTGGCCATGCTTATACGATGAGGATTACGGGGCGTGCGACCGTGCTATGTCGATTATTACTCCGTGGGCTAGCTCGGTGAAGACATGTACCGCGATGAGGATTAGAGGCATGTTATATTATTACTCCATGGGTTAGCTCCCGCGAAGACTGCACCTACGATGAGGATGCAGAGGCGCGTTATGGCCATGCTTATACGATGAGGATTAGGGGCATGCGGCCGTTATATATATATATGTGTGTGTTGTATATGTATGCAAGCGGTGAGGTAGGATGCCAGGCGCGTCACGTGGTTATATGTTACACCTACGGTGTCGGCGATGATGTGGGATTCACGGGCGGGAGATATATATATGTATTGTGTATGTATGCGCAAGCGGTGAGGTAGGATGCCCGCAGGCGCGTCACGTGGTTATATGTTACACTTATGGTATCGGCGATGATGGAGGATTCCAGACGCGCTTTGATATTTGTGTGATTTGATCGCGTCCAGATTGGGCCGGGTAGTATATGCGCCCCTCCATAAAAGGCCGGATTATGTTATGAAAGATAAGTAAGTTATATGGTAATGAACTTAATGATTTCTCCTAAGTATGTACGTAAGATTTGGCTATAACTCTTAATGGAATGGAAAAGATAATAATGTGCAATTAAGTTCATGAGTGGTAATGACACGGTAGGATCTGGTATGTACCTTTTTTATACTTGCCCCTGTCATTATTTTGTACAGTTATGATTTGTTTATTGTACCTTATTTTCCGTTCCATATTCGGTTTATTATGCGACCCCTTGAAGGCTGCGTTAAATGTCGCAGTTTAGGTACGATTGTGGATCATGAGCTTAGGATCTGGTTCAGACATTTTGAGATGGCTCCAATGTTTGGAGTTGTCATGGCTATGTATATTCGAAGTGCAGCGGGGCCTTGTCCGTCATAGTATTTGTTCAAATCTTAGAGTGCATGTATTAAATTTGGGTGGCTAGAGTTGTTTTTTTTTACATTGTTAAATAGTGTAGACCCTTTCGGGTAATCTTTATGATTATGGCAGCCTTATCGGCTTGGCCTTAGTTTAAAAAAAAGTGTGTTATTTATCTTCCACAGTTTACTATGTTGTATGATTAGAAGGGTGCCCAGGTAGGGTACTAGTCGCGGCCGGAGTCGTGACAAAAGTGGTATCGAGCGATTAGTCCTCGGAAAGTGTCTACGGACCGTGTCTAGTAGAGTCTTGATTATCGGTGTGTTGTGCACCACATCTATAATCGGAGGCTGCGGGACATTTAGGATTGGTTTCCATTCTTCTCACTCACGAGATCGTGCGATAGAGCCGTGTTGTTAGGTCGTCTCTCCTAACGAGTTATGTTGATTGCATTCTGAGAAAGCGTGATGACCGGGAAGGACTATGTGGATTGCGTATCGGGTTGGTAATGATTATAGTATAGTTGGTATTGTGACATACATCTATACGGAGTTATGTATGAAGTCGACGCGTGTTGCCTAGAATGATTTTAGATTACGAGAGTTGGTAAAGACTAACTAGATACCGGGAAGGTATGGAACAGTTAATGAATTCTCGCCAAGGTCTTATGTTTTATTTTGAGATAATTGGGGAAGGATGAGTTGTCTGATAGGGTAGTGAACCCTTAACAAGTCATGTTAAGGAACTTAATGGAATACCATGTAATATATTAAGCTACGTGGTAGGCTTAAGAGAATTGTACGGATGAGGTCCGTATAGAGTAAGTAATGGTTGTTGTGATCAAGACGACACGATTATGGTATTATGAGAAGTTTTGTACCGTTCTTGGGACTGGTAAGGTAGGCTTGGAGCATGGAAATTGCGAGCCTAAGAATATTGATAACTGCCGAGACCTTAGATATATAAGGCTCTCTCGGGCCATAAGATTTTAAGTCATACCAAGGATAAGAGTTAAGTGCGACGGCGGGTCGGGGTGAGGACCTGTTACGGGTCGCCCCATAGACTGAAATAGAGTGGGATCAGTTGGTAGTAGTTCCGCTCGTGGCGAGTCACGAGGTGCAAGGCCCAAGTCTAGTTAATTGTTTCTGGGTTCGTGGACACGTTCCACCGAGAACAGTTGTGAGAGCGAAATGGCCTTATGTTGTTTAAAAGAGTGTTTGGGGTGGTAGTGGCGGGAATATGAGGTTTTCCGGTGATGATCTGATCGTCGGACAGTAGATCTAGTAGAGATGATTATGACGGACTTTGAGGTCATTATGAGTATGGGCTAGTTGGCTTCGTGAGTGCCAAGGTAGAAATTTTAGTATAAGTATTGTTGTGTGGCCAGGGGTGGCATATGTTGTATGAAGGTTGTTGTAAAAGGAGACTATGTCGCTATCTAATTAGATTGGACTCCGAAAGAACATTCGAGGACAAATGTTTCTAAGGGGGGAAGAATGTTACACCCCGTAGTTCAAGGACATGTTTAAGAGAATGTATGTAAAGAACACAAGACTTGAAAAGGGAACGAAAGGAAGAATTATTTTTCCGACGGAAAATCTTCCGAACGTCGGAAAGGAAAAATGTTCTTTGATGAGAATTGGATTCTCAAAATGCATTAATTGAGGATTATGGAATGTATTATCATTATGGAAATTTATTTGTACGGATTTGGTCATGAGGGGCCCACCCGAGGAATTTTACGTTTTGTGGGGCCCACGAGGGTTACGGAATTTTATGGACGAATGGGAGGGAGACACGTGGCACCCCTCCCACATGGCTTGGTCGAATTGATGCAAGGTCAAAAGGGTCATTTGACCATTGTAAAGATGAGAAAGTCTTGCTAAGCTTGAGCTTGACATTGTTGACTAAGTCGAAGCGGCAGCTTGATCCCTTTCATCCAATTTTTACATGTGTTGTAATCTATACCCTCCAATGTATTATATATACATACTAGTAGCAAGACAAGGCTATTTTACACTTAGAAAAAATTGAAGAACACTTGTTCTTGGAACATTGCTCTCGGGTTTGAGCTCCCCTCCACAAGAAAAATTTGTAGTTTGATCCATTAGCCACAAGACTTTAACCCAAGGTCCCTAAGGGTATTTTAAGGATATCTCAATAGAAATATTTCGGAAAAGCGACGTTTTCACGTTAGTCGCAAGGCGAAAACCATAGGCATTTTCATAGGTTTTGATTGGAAATGGAAGAGAAGTTGGTTGTGAACTTCTAAGGGCTTCAAATAGCGGATTGGAGCGTAAAGGAAAGGAGCTAAGAATTTCTAAGGAGCGACTTTGAATCTTGGAAATTTTAAGGGCTTGTAAAGGTATAATTCTTGTCGTTTTAGTAATTAAGATTACTTATTGTTGTAGCTACGGATATTAGCAAGCATGAGATGTTTATATTATGAAGTTGATAAGTGTTATGGATATTGGAACCCTAATCCGAAACTAGTATGTTTAGCCTTAAGATTACAATTCAAGTTGATTATAAGTATAAGTTGTCACATGCTATATATTGAAGGAAATTGTAGTTGTTGAAGTTGTTTATGACTATATAACATGTTTGACCTAAGAACTTGGATTGGAAAAGAATTGGAAAAGACTTTGAGTTGTTGTTTATGTTAGCCGAGAATGGCTTTAATTATGGAACTAGTTTCGTATTAATTTGTGGGCGAGAATTTTACGTCTATTAAGGCGTGTAATCCCCTTTGGTTAGCTGAATTGTTGGGCCTTAAATGTGGCATGTTTGGTTATTGTATTCGGCCTTGAAAAAGGTGGCAAAGTATGTAGAAACAAAGGAAATGTTGTCCGATTTTCCGTAGAATTTAGTGACTTTGCACTTAGAATATTCTACGTTTGAAGCTAGAGGTTAATGGACGTATTATGGCCATTATAGGTGGAAGTACTAGTATAGCGTATTCTACTTGAAGGATGGAATAGCTATCAAGGTTGAAGTACTTTGGAGCATTTTTCTACTTGTCGATAATCGTCGCGAGGTATGTGAACCTCTTCCTTCTTTAGACATGATTCTATGTATGGAATATACACGTGGTATTATTTCATGATTCCTTCTACTCTTAGAAGTTAAGAAGTATGTATGTTGATTTACTCTACGTAAGGGTTATGTCTAAGTTATCCTAAGTTCTTACCAAGTCTTATGGGGGATGTTGGTAAGAGTCGTTAGGAGGTATTTGGAGCCAAGTTGACTTGGCTAATTTACGGCACGAATGAGAATAAGTATCGAACAAGCCATTGCAGCGTTAATAAAGGAAAATGTAATGACGATAAATTATATTAAAACAAGTAGAATTCTCCATATGCATAGAAGCTAAGATAAGACAAAATTGTATTACATTTTCTAGATCATGGCTGCTTTAATAAGATCGTTATAAACAAGTATAATCTACTCACACACATAAGGCATATGTACTTCACTTAAAGAATTTACGTTATGAAGTTTTAAGACTATGAACCTTTGACTCCTAAAAGGTTGAGAGACTTTATTTTCAAGTAATGAAACTTGATTCTTAAAGGAAGAAATGACATGATTTAAGGGAAGTAACTTGTTTTAAAAGGTGTGAATTACTTGAGATTTAAAAGTTAAGAAACTTGATTTCTAAAGTTAAGAAACTTGAAGTATTTTGGAAGTTAAGAAAATTGATTTGAAAGTATATGATACTTGGTTTTAAAAGTATAAGTCTCTTGGTTGAAAAAGGAATGAAATTGTCTAAAACCATAAAGGGTTATAACGGCTTTATGGGAAGTTGGTTATAACGGCTTTATGAAAGGTTAAGAGAATGGTTTCCTCTAATAATGTAAGTAAAGGAGTAACTTGAAATAAGGAAGGGTATTTTTTGATTTAAAGGTATCACTTGCTTAAAGTTTTAAAATAAGGGTCACTTGATTTAGAAGCTGAGAAACGTATTTCTAAAAGTGTAGTGACTTATGTGAAAAGTAAACAAGCCTTGATACTACGGGTGTTAGTATCTTGGGGTTTTATATGAAAAGGAACCTTGTGAAAAGAATGGAAGTACGTAGTACTTTGGGTTAAATTCCCGAATTTTTATGTGTGAAACGAAAGTGCCATGAGTTTATAAAAATGGAAATCTAAAGGTTTAATGAACTTGCCTATGTTTGCTTGTGATAAGCTTTGAGTGCAAGTATTATATGTTTACGTTGTCGTGACTCTCAGTTGGAGGGTCGGCTGTCTTGTTGTAAGTTTACTTGGACGTACCGACAGTGATGTGGGATTCCACGGGTATGATTCCATTATGATTGATCCTTGGACATGCTTATACGATGTGGGATTCCGGGGCATGTGACCAGGCGGGTTAGATTCGGTTGTTTTATTACCCGTAGCCACGCTTATACGATGAGGATTAGGGCATGCGACCATGCTATGTACGATTATTACTCCATGGGCTAGCTCCCGTGAAGACATGTACCGCGATGAGGATTAGGGGCATGTTATATTATTACTCCGTGGGTTAGCTCCGCGAAGACTGCGCCTACGATGAGGATCGAGGGCGCGTTATGGCCATGCTTATACGATGAGGATTAGGGCATGCGGCCACGTTATATATATATATATATATATATATTGTATATGTGTCTGTAAGCGGTGAGGTAGGATGCCACGAGCGCGTCACGTGGTTATATGTTACACTACGGTATCGGCGATGATGTGGGATTCCAGGCGGGAGATATATATATGTATTGTGTATGTGTGCGACGGTGAGGTAGGATGCCAGGCGCGTCACGTGGTTATATGTTATACTTATGGTATCGGCGGTGATGGGGATTCCACGAACGCGCTTTGATATTTGTGTGATTTGATCGCGTCCCAGTTGGTAGGGTAGTATATCGCCCCTCAGTAAAGTCGGATTATGTTATGAAAGATAAGTAAGTTATATGGTAATGAACTTAATGATTTCTCCTAAGTATGTACGTAAGATTTGGCTATAACTCTTAATGGAATGGAAAAGATAATAATGTGCAATTAAGTTCATGAGTGGTAATGACACGGTAGGATCTGGTATGTACCCTTTTTATACTTGCCCCTGTCATTATTTTGGACAGTTATGATTTGTTTACTGTACCTTATTTTCCGTTCCATATTCGGTACCTATTATGCGACCCCGCCGAAGCTGCGTTCATGTCCGCGAGTTTAGGTACTGATTGTGGATCCGCGAGCTTAGGATCTAGTTCAGCATTTTGAGATGGCTCGATGTTAGGAGTTGTCATGGCTATGTATATTCAGGGGTACGGCGGGGCCTTGTCCCGTCATAGTATTTGTTCAAATCTTAGAGGTCTGTATTCATCTGTGGGCTGGACTAGCTAGAGTTGTTTTTTTTTTACATTGTTAAATAGTGTAGACCCTTTCGGGTAATCTTTATGATTATGGCAGCCTTATCGGCTTGGCCTTAGTTTAAAAAAAAAGTGTGTTATTTATATTCCGCAGTTTACTATGTTGTATGATTAGAAGGGTGCCCAGGTAGGACACTAGTCGCGGCCCGGGGTCGGGTCGTGACAAGTACCATATACTTTAAAACTCTTCAAGTCCCTTAACCTTGAAAACCAAGACATCCTTACTACTTTTAAACAAGTGAGTTAATCTCCTAACTCAACCAACTTGGACATTCTTAAAACAAGTAAAGGGTAGCAAAGTCTTGTACGTCTATCGTACTATATAGGTACAACTATTCATGCTCAAGAGATAGGAAAGTTCCACATGCCTCTTTGGTTCAAACCACTCGTAAGTCCAATATACCGCACGTAGTATGTCAACCTATAATGACCATAATACGTTCATTAGCTTCTAGCTTCAACGTAGAACATTCTAATTGAAAAGTCCCTTCTTTTACGGAAAATTGGACAACACTTCCTTTGTTTCTACATACTTTTCCACCTATTCAAGGTCCGATATCAACTACTAAGCACGTTTAAGGCCCGACAATTCGAATACTGGGGATTACATGTCTAACTTGGGCGTGTAAAATTTTGTCCCACAATACAAATTAAACAATCCAATAAGTTTAAGGTATTATCTTGGCTACAACATGTTCACATATCATCCTTATTCAATCCTTTCAAATCCAAATCGTTATTCTTACATGCAATATACCTAAAAGCAAAACTGATAACTACAAGTCCTTTCTTCTTCACATGCAACACAATTTTACTTAAAAAGAGAAATGGATTGTTACCTCAGAGTTTACCCAAATTAGTCCAACAAATTTCACTTGCCTTCTTTCCACAATCACCACCACAAACCTTCTACAAGCTTGTCAACATGTTTCCTTCTTGTTACCTTTCCGAAATTTCTCTAGGCCTTGGTTTCTTCTTGAATTTTTAGAGAGAATGGAGAGGAATTTTTAGAGAGAAGGAAGAGGGATTTTTAGAGAGAATGGGGTTTTGTGAAGAATGACCAAGTCTTCAAGACGAAGACTTGGTCAAATAAATAGCATTCCCACTAAATAAGATGGGAGGGACACTTGTCACCCTCCCATGGCCTTTTAAAAGAAAATATCTTCTGATTTTCCCCCCAGATTTCGCAGAAACCCGCCTCGGCTGCGGCCTGCGGCGGTGCGCTGGCTAAACTCAGAAATTTCAGTACTTAGCGCGACCACGCGTCCGGCGCTGCAACTTCGAAAACTCGATAAAGCGGCGCGCGACCTGCGTCCGTAGCCGCGCACTGGCCACGGCCGAAAATACTTTCTACTCATTGCGCCGAACTTGTAACCTCCATAACTTTCTACTCCGGTGTCCTATCGACGAACGGTTTGTTGCGTTGGGAACTAAACTCAACGATCTACATACTAGGCCTTTGAGACACCTAGGAACTCCTAAGGTAACTGGACATAAACCGCCTCGAAGTTGACTAAAAACCCGTCCGAAACATTCTGCCAACCTATCTTTCTAAAATTTAAATCTTAATTCCTTTCGTACGTTCTCAGAAGCATGACCTGAATTACGGGGTGTAACAATAAGCCTCCGGAGAAATGGAGCTTCCCTAATGCAGAACTATGATCCTATGAGCGAGGATCAACAACTGGTGTACCTCTACTGCGGCGTGAGCGGCCCGAAAGTCGATCTGAATTATCAAGTATGTGAAACTAAAAATACTGTAATGAAATCATAACAGTCTATATAAAATAGGAGACATATATTATAACCAAACTACAGTACACAATATATAAGCAGTCATGTCAAGTAAGGGACTCACGCCCTCAAAGTCATCACTCAAATATAACCATGGGTCTCACGCGTGATATCAATCATGCGTGGAATTCCTTCCATCACTGGCGATCATGATATAATAACACGAGGAATACATAAACACGAGTCCCACTGTCCATAAAATCGTCTGGGGCGATGCGAAGGCATAGCTACGAACCGGCTGCGTCATCAATGGCCAAGGCAAGTCACGAAAGCCTACGAACCTCTGGTACAACTATGCTATAAAGCCCGGTGGGGCAAGTCGAAGGCCAACTACGGTGCGTCTGCGTCGCCGCGACCGGCCAGCAATCTGAGCGACTACGAGAACGCTGCGTCGACAACGATTCCACTGCGTCACGGTGGCCAGGGCAAATCTGGCTAACTACGGTACCTCTGCGTCACGTCGTGGCCAAGGCAAGTACAAAATCTAACTACCGGTACGCTGCGTCACGCGAAACTTCATGGGGAACTACTCCGTGGAATACCATAACTATGGAAGCATACTCGTGGGCCACCCAACGTGTCATTATGTCCAAGTAAATAACATGATAAAGAGCCGACCGGGGCAAGTACGGGGGCTAACTACCAGATACCGCCTGCGTCACTAAAACCTCATAGAGAGCTAGTCCATGGAACAACAATCCTACTGGAACCATACCCGTGGGCCACCCAATGTGTCAGTAGGTCCAATGAAATAACAAGATAACCGACCCTCCATCGAGAGACGCGGTAGCATAGACATACCACACTTGCACAACAAAGGCTATCACAACTAGCATAGGCAAGTTTTAACATACTCTTAGACTCTCATTTTATGGCACAAATCCGAGTTTTTAACCCCAAGTACTACATACATCAATTCTTTCAAAAAGATCTCTTTTTATGTAAGAACAACATGATACTAATATCTGTAGTATCAAAACACATTCATGTTTAAATCAAGTACTTTATACTTTTTAAATCAAGTGGCTTACACTTTTAAAATAACGTCAAGTATACTTTTAAAACCCAAGGAACTCACTCTTTTAAGATCAAGACACTCACACCTTTTAAAATCAAGCCACTTATACTTTTCAAAACAAGCAACCTATACTTTTAAATCAAGTTACTTCTCCTTTCCCAAAATCAAGTCGTTTATAAGTCAAGTCTCTTATCTTTCAAAATCAAGTCTCTTATCTTTTTAGAATAATCAAACCCTTCTTTTATTTTCATAAAGTC
The DNA here is from genome assembly GCA_029844215.1 of Przewalskia tangutica. Taxonomy (NCBI): domain Eukaryota; kingdom Viridiplantae; phylum Streptophyta; class Magnoliopsida; order Solanales; family Solanaceae; genus Przewalskia; species Przewalskia tangutica. The sequence goes on from CM056732.1 coordinate 74,946,956, forward strand.
GTTATAACTAACTTCTCATAAAGCTATTATAGCACTTTATGTTTTAAACCAACCAAGGACAACTAAACTCATTTAACACACGTACGTCTACCGTACTATATATTTCACAAATAATCATGCTCAAGAGAATAGGAAGAATCACATACCTCTTGGCAATCCACTGACCAAGTCGAGTATGCCGCGCGTAGAATATCCACCTATAATAACCACAACACATCTATCAACATCTAGGTTCCTTCGTAGAATATTTCTAAGTATAGGGTTTCTTATTCTACGGAAAATCGGGCAGCACTTCCCCTGTTTTTACGTACTTTTCGACCTTTATCAAGGCCCGAAAACAATAACCAACATGCCACATTTAAGGCGCAACAATTCAACAACTAAAGAAGGGGATCACACGCCTAAACGGACGTGTTAAAAAATCTTCCCCTTAAAACAACAACAACATAAAAACCGAAATGGAACAAGTCCATAGTCCAAAGTAAATACAGTCCAATGTAAATACAGTCCATTAGTTGGTGTTCTTGGCCAACTACTACAATCACACTAATCCAATTTTCGGCTAGTATGCCGGAATTACACCTTTAATCTTCCAACTTATATTCCAATCTTTATATAAGTTATAATTACTTTGTTATTGTTACACCCCGTAAGTCCAAGACATGTATAAGAGAATGTACGTAAGGAATCAAGACTTGGAAATTTGTACGAAAGGAAGAATTGTTTTTCCGACGGAAAATCTTCCGAACGTCGGAAAGGAAAAATGTTCGTTGATGAGAATTGGATTCTCAAAATGTATTATTTGAAGAGCATGGAACTTATTAGCATTATGGAAATTTATTTTACGGATTTGGTCACGTGGGGCCCACCCGAGGAATTTTACGTTTTGTGGGGCCCACGAGGGTTACGGAATTTTATGGACGAATGAGAGGGCGACACGTGGCACCCCCACATATATGGTCTTGGACGAAAATATTAGGGGTAAAATGGTCATTGACCATGGTAAAAGATCAAGTCTTCAAATCTTGAGATTGTTGACCAAGGTCAACTTGTCCACTTGGCTATTTAATTAATGATCCTCATCCTAGCCACACAATTGTGATAATCTAAGCCCTCCAATGTGTTTTATATACTAAGCTAGTGCAAGACAAGCTCTTCTAACACTTAGAATTTTTCACACACCTTGTTCTTAAACATAGTTGCTCTCGGGTTTGGCTAAGCTCTCACAAGAATTTGTAGTTTTGATCCATTGTTCACAAGACTTAAACCCAATGTCCCTAAGGGTATTGTAAGGATATCTCAATAGAAAGATTTGGAAAAAGCAGCGTTTTTCGTATTAGTCGCAAGGCGGAAACTTAAGGAGTTCTTCAACTTTGAAGTTGGAACTTGAAGATGAGTTCTTCATAGGCTTATAAGGAGTGCTTGGAGCGGATTGGAACCTAAGGAAAGGAGCTAAGAATTTGCTAAGGAGCGACTTTGAATCTTGGAATTTTTAAGGGCTTGTAAAGGTATAAATCTTGTCGTTTTAGCAATTAAGTTTACTTATTGTTGTAGCTATGGATAATAGCAAGAATGAGTTATATATTATGAAGTTTGATAAGTGTATTGGCTATTGGAACCCTAATCCGAAAACTAGCATGTTTAGCCTTAAGATTACAATTCAAGTCGATTATTAGTTTAAGTCGTCGCATGTTGTAGAAAGAAGGAAATTGTAGTTGTTGAAGTTGGTTATGACTATATAACATGTTAGACCTTAGAACTTGGAATTGGAAAAGGATTGGAAAAGACTTTGAATTGTCGGTTATTTTGTTGGCCGAGAATGGCTTGAATATGGAACTCTTACATTATTAATTGTGGGGCGGAATTTTACCGTATTATAAGGTGTGTAATCCCTTTGTTTGGTTGTTGTTTTGAGCCTTAAATGTGGCGTGTTGGTTATTGTATTCGGCCTTGAAAAGGTGGCAAAGTGAGTAGAAACAAAGGAAGTCTTTGCCCGATTTTCCGTAGAATTAGAGGCCAGTATACTTAGTATTATTCTCGTTAGAGACTAGAAATTGATAGTCGTGTTGTGACCATTATAGGTTGACACTTCTACGTGCGGCGTATTCGGCTTAGCTTGTGGATTTAGCGAAAAGGTATGTGAACTATCTCCTCTTACAGCATGATTCCTTAAGATAAAGAAAGTATGTCCTACTCGTAAATGATCCATTCCTTGGTTGTATTTGGATTGCCTAAAATAGAATTTGTTCTATGTACTTCCTTGATTGTACGTTGATGTTTAAATTGTAAGTTGTATAATCCATTGCCTTAGTGAAGTTGGATTCTTAAAAGTGAAAGTATTTTACTTAAAGTACATAGAGTCTTGAAAAGGAAGTGGTTTCCAAATCTTTTGGCTAGTGCCTTAGTTCCAAAACCTAAGGGTCGTTATAATGACTTTAGGGGAGTCAAAGGAGTGATTTGCTTAATTGTTTTAAGAGAGGAGAAATGGCATGATTTAAGAGAAGTAACTTGTTTTAAAAGTGTGAGTTACTTGAGGTTTTAAAGTAGAAGAAACTTGTTTTCTAAATATTAAAAGACTTGAAGTATTTTGAAAGTTAAGAAACTTGATTTGTAAGTATGTGATACTTGGTTTTAAGTATAAGTCTCTTGGTTATAAAAAGGAATGAATATGTCTAAAACCATAAAGGGTTATAACGGCTTTATGGAAAGTTGGTTATAACGGCTTTATGGAAGGTTAAGAAAGTTGTCTATTTTGATTATTAGGCATAAGTTGTCTAGATTGTGAAAATCTGAAGTTACTTGATTTCAAGCTTTGAAATGAGTTTTCTAAAAGTGTAGTAACTTACTTTGAAAAATAGACACACCTTGATACTACGGGTGTTAGTATCTTGGGGTTTTACATAAAAAGGAGTCTTTTGAAAAGAATGTACGTACGTAGTACTTTGGCTTGTTTAATTGAGAATTATTCTATGTGTGCCTTGATAAGTACTTTGGCTTGTTTAATTGAGAATTATTCTATTAGTGCCTTAAGTAAACCAAAATGAGAGTGTGTATGAATAAGACTAATAAGAAGTTAGGGGGATTTCTTAACTTGCTTACTTATTGTGTGATAAGCCGGTAGTGCTTATATTATGTATGATGGCCAGTTGAGGTAGGGTAAGAGTATAAATGAGGGGTGTATCCCCAAAGATCGTTATACCACCTGCTTTACTACATTCTTCAGGGTAAGAGTATAAATGAGGGGTGTATCCCCAGATCGTTATACCACCGCTTTACTACATTCTTGAGGTAGAGTATAAATGAGGGGTGTATCCCCAAAGATCGTTATACCACCTGTGTTACTACATTCTTCAGGGTAAGAGTATAAATGAGGGGTGTATCCCCAAAGATCGTTATACCACCTGCTTTACTACATTCTTCAGGGTAAGAGTATAAATGAGGGGTGTATCCCCAAAGATCGTTATACCACCTGCGTTACTACATTCTTCAGGGTAAGAGTATAAATGAGGGGTGTATCCCCAAAGATCGTTATACCACCTGTTTCCGTGGATTTGCTACCTATACTTTTGATTACTCTCATTGTTAGTAAGGCACTGTGTACTGTTATTTGAGTAGTGACTTAGAGGGCATGCGTCCCTGACTTGATATGACTACTTATGTATTGTGTACTGTAGGTTGGCTATCATACATGTCTCCTATTTTGTTTAGACTGTTATGATTTCATTCTGATGCTTCATTTCACATACTTGGTACATTATTAAATCTTGACCTCGCCGGAAAGTGCGTTCATCTGCGAGTTTAGGTACGATGTATGGTGATCGGAGTGTAGGACCACTTTCGAGTTTTGGATAGCTCTTACATTGGGAGTTTATCTTTTTGGTATAAGTTCTTTCGATGCAGGCTTTTATGCGATTATGGATGCGGCGGGGCCTTGTCGTCACGATTGATATAACTCTTGAAGTGCTGTATTCATATGTGGGATTGGACTCATGTACGGTGTAGTGTCTTTTGTTTATGTATATTATATGGCAGCCTTGTCGGCTTTGCCCTTGCACGTATGTTGTTTTTAAAAAAAATAAAAAATAAATTTAAATTCCGCAGTTTACTTGTGTTGTTAAGGTAGAAGGGTGCCCAGGTAGGGCACCGATCCGCAACCGGGGTTGGGCGTGACAAAGTGGTATCGAGCGATCGATCCTCGGAATGTTTCTGACCGTGTCTAGTAGAGTCTTGATTATCGGTGTGTTGCGCGCAACACCCATAAACCGGAGGCTACATGACATTTAGGAGTTGGTTTCTATTCTTCTCACTCTAAGATCGTGCCATAGAGCTATGTTAGTAAGATAATTCCTCTCTGACGTAATTTTGTGTTCTGATTATGCCTCGAGGAGGCAACGACCGAGAAGGGCAAAGGAGTAGCGAGAGCTACTAGTCGGACTCGAGAGTTGATAGGGCTTATGCCGAGGTATACTGGATGTTGTACCACGATCGGCGAGTTAACCTGCGCGAGTTTTGAGACCAGCACGAGCCTCCGGTTTCTCGGTTAGGAGAAGACTATAAGTCGTGGGAAGCGATTATGTTATTGACCAAGATAAGCGGTGCTACAGTTCCATCAGGGGAGGTTATTCGGCGATGCATACAGTGTCTAGAGGTAGAGGCAGCGTGGAGATCGGCGTAAGAGGGCTAGACCGGTTGGTTATCCGGTGAGTTTTGGGCGAGCTGCGCCCGGCCGAGTGAGATATCGTCGGCCTACCCAGTACATACCCCCGCAGCTCACGGGTGGGAGATTTGATCCCACAAGGTATTTAGAAGTCGGTCCAAGCTCCAGGGGTCGAGGTTCTCAGAGGAGCAGAGGACTTTCTCGGTCGAGGCCACCTATTCCTCAGTGTTTCCATTGTAGTAAGCGTCATTCGGGGAAGTGTCGTTATGGCACAGGTGTTTGTTTTTGTTGTGGCCTTCCGGGCCATATCGGAGGTATGTCCTTTTAGAAAGAGCAGGTGAGGTGGCTCGACCTATGAGCGATGGTTGATTCCACTTTCCTCGCGGTATGTCGTCCCCGAGCGGGGTGTTGGATGTCGACCCGATCGTGGTAGAGTCGAGTGGAGTTTATGGTTCAGCGGTCCTTGAGCTGCATAGATGGCGTGACTCTCTTGGGCGGGATCGATGGCGACATCGCGTGGGGTTCTGGTATATCTAGATTCTTTTGAATCATCGTGCGTTGTTAGATTCAGATTTTGCCTAGCGTATATGTTTTCCACTGTGTTGCTAGCGGTTGTAGTGATAGTACCCAGGTAGGAATACTTTGATTAGTAAAGTGAAAAGTTAAGAATGTTGACAAGAATGGTAAGTGAATGAGACTATAGTTGTGTAGAGTTCATAAGTTGTAATTACCGTGCGATGTAAGGCCAGATAGGGAAGGATGTCTGATGAAATACTTTGGCTTGTGACGAACCTCTAGTGAGTGGGAGGATAGGGTGAGAAGTACTTTGAGATAAGAGAAAGATTTATTTCAGACTAAGAATGAGAAGTTAAGTGTGACGATGGGTCAGGTTATGGACTCATTTAGGTCAACCGATAGTATGGAATCGGGTGATGTCGATTGGATATGGTCGCTATATGATAGGGTCATGAGGATCTGAGGCCCAAGTTTAGTTGATTTAAATGCGGGTACTAAATAAGTTTGGAAATGCAGAAAGTATGACAAGTAAGGGAAGAAAGGAACCTCAAGGATCCGTGTTTTAGAAGATTGTAACCTTGAGTTTTGTAAGAAGAAATTCGCGGATGGAAGGTCCATTGATATGTTTACGTATGTTATGTGGTGGCCATGTGTGGCATCGTTGGTCTTGTGCAGTTTTGATTGATAGGCATAGTATAGAGTTTATGCCGGAGTTTGTATACCTTGGCAACCGACTAAGAACATTCGGGGATGAATGTTTCTAAGGGGGGAAGAATATTACACCCCGTAAGTCCAGGACATGTATAAGAGAATGTACGTAAGGAATCAAGACTTGGAAATTGGTACGAAAGGAAGAATTGTTTTTCCGACGGAAAATCTTCCGAACGTCGGAAAGGAAAAATGTTCGTTGATGAGAATTGGATTCTCAAAATGTATTATTTGAAGAGCATGGAACTTATTAGCATTATGGAAATTTATTTTACGGATTTGGTCACGTGGGGCCCACCCGAGGAATTTTACATTTTGTGGGGCCCACGAGGGTTACGGAATTTTATGGACGAATGAGAGGGCGACACGTGGCACCCCCACATATATGGTCTTAGACGAAAATATTAGGGATAAAATGGTCATTGACCATGGTAAAAGATCAAGTCTTCAAAGCTTGAGATTGTTGACCAAGGTCAACTTGTCCACTTGGCTATTTAATTAATGATCCTTATCCTAGCCACACAATTGTGATAATCTAAGCCCTCCAATGTGTTTTATATACTAAGCTAGTGCAATACAAGCTCTTCTAACACTTAGAATTTTTCACACACCTTGTTCTTCAACATAGTTGCTCTCGGGTTTGGCTAAGCTCTCACAAGAATAATTTGTAGTTTTGATCCATTGTTCACAAGACTTAAACCCAATCTCCCTAAGGGTATTGTAAGGATATCTCAATAGAAATATTTCAGAAAAACGACATTTTCGTATTAGTCGCAAGGCGGAAACTTAAGGAGTTCTTCAACTTTGAAGTTGGAACTTGAAGATGAGTTCTTCATAGGCTTCTAAGGAGTGGTTGGAGCGGATTGGAACCTAAGGAAAGGAGCTAAGAATTTGCTAAGGAGCGACTTTGAATCTTGGAATTTTTAAGGCTTGTAAAGGTATAAATCTTGTCGTTTTAGCAATTAAGTTTACTTATTGTTGTAGCTATGGATAATAGCAAGCATGAGTTATATATTATGAAGTTTGATAAGTGTATTGTCTATTGGAACCCTAATCCGAAAACTAGCATGTTTAGCCTTAAGATTACAATTCAAGTCGATTATTAGTTTAAGTAAATCGCGTGTTGTAGAAAGAAGGAAATTGTAGTTGTTGAAGTTGGTTATGACTATATAACATGTTAGACCTTAGAACTTGGAATTGGAAAAGGATTGGAAAAGACTTTGAATTGTCGGTTATTTTGTTGGCCGAGAATGGCTTGAATATGGAACTACTTCGTATTAATTGTGGGGCGGAATTTTACACGTATTATAAGGTGTGTAATCCCCTTTGTTTGGTTGTTGTTTTGAGCCTTAAATGTGGCGTGTTGGTTATTGTATTCGGCCTTGAAAAAGGTGGCAAAGTGAGTAGAAACAAAGGAAGTGCTGCCCGATTTTCCGTAGAATTAGAGACCGTATACTTAGTATTATTCTACGTTAGAGACTAGAAATTGATAGTCATGTTGTGATCATTATAGGTTGACAACCTACGTGCAGCGTATTCGGCTTAGCTTGTGGATTTAGCCGAAAAGGTATGTGAACTATCTCCTCTTCAAACATGATTCCTTAAGATAAAGAAAGTATGTCCTACTCCTTAAATGATCCATTCCTTGGTTGTATTTGGATTGCCTAAAATAGAATTTGTTCTATGTACTTCCTTGATTGTACGTTGATGTTTAAATTATAAGTTGTATAATCCATTGCCTTAGTGAAGTTGGATTCTTAAAAGTGAAAGTATTTTACTTAAAGTACATAGAGTCTTGAAAAGGAAGTGGTTTCCAAATCTTTTGGCTAGTGCCTTAGTTCCAAAACCTAAGGGTCGTTATAATGACTTTAGGGGAGTCAAAGGAGTGATTTGCTTAATTGTTTTAAGAGAGGAGAAATGGCATGATTTAAGAGAAGTAACTTGTTTTAAAGGTGTGAGTTACTTGAGGTTTAAAAGTAGAAGAAACTTGTTTTCTAAATATTAAGAGACTTGAAGTATTTTGAAAGTTAAGAAACTTGATTTGTAAGTATGTGATACTTGGTTTTAAGTATAAGTCTCTTGGTTATAAAAAGGAATGAATATGTCTAAAACCACAAAGGGTTATAACGGTTTTATGGGAAGTTGGTTATAACGGCTTTATGGAAGGTTAAGAAAGTTGTCTATTTTGATTATTAGGCATAAGTTGTCTAGATTGTGAAAATCTGAAGTTACTTGATTTCAAGCTTTGAAATGAGTTTTCTAAAAGTGTAGTAACTTACTTTGAAAAATAGACACACCTTGATACTACGGGTGTTAGTATCTTGGGGTTTTACATAAAAATGAGTCTTTTGAAAAGAATGTACGTACGTAGTACTTTGTCTTGTTTAATTGAGAATTATTCTATGTGTGCCTTGATAAGTACTTTGGCTTGTTTAATTGAGAATTATTCTATTAGTGCCTTAAGTAAACCAAAATGAGAGTGTGTATGAATAAGACTAATAAGTAGTTAGGGGGATTTCTTAACTTGCTTACTTATTGTGTGATAAGCCGGTAGTGCTTATGTTATGTATGATGGCCAGTTGAGGTAGGGTAAGAGTATAAATGAGGGGTGTATCCCCAGATCGTTATACCACCTTTACTACATTCTTGAGGTAAGAGTATAAATGAGGGTGTATCCCCAGATCGTTATACCACCTTTACTACATTCTTGAGGTAAGAGTATAAATGAGGGTGTATCCCCAGATCGTTATACCACTGCGTTACTACATTCTTGAGGTAAGAGTATAAATGAGGTGTATCCCCCAGATCGTTATACCACACCTTTACTACATTCTTGGGGTAAGAGTATAAATGAGGGTGTATCCACAAAGATCGTTATACCACTGCGTTACTACATTCTTGAGGTAAGAGTATAAATGAGGGTGTATCCCCCAGATCGTTATACCACTTTTTAGTGGATTTGCTACCTATACTTTTGATTACTCATTGTTAGTAAGGCATTGTGTCTTGTTATTTGAGTAGTGACTTTGAGGCGTCGTCCACGACTTGATATGACCGCTTATGTATTGTGTATTGTAGGTTGGCTATCATACATGTCTCTGTTTGTTTAGATCGTTATGATTTCATTCTGATGCTTCTTGTTTCACATACTTGGTACATTCTTCGTCTTGACCTCCTTGGTGCGTTAAATCTGCATGAGTTTAGGTCTGTTGTTTGGTGATCGGGAGGTGTAGGACCACCTTTCGAGTTTTGGATAGCTCCTTACATTGGGAGTTTATCTTTTTGGTATAAGTTCTTTCGATCTGAGCTTTTATGCGATTATGGATGCATGGGGCCTTGTCAATCCGATTGATATAACTCTTAAGTGCAGTATTCATATGTGGGATTGGACTCATGTACGGTGTAGTGTCTTTTGTTTATGTATATTATATGGCAGCCTTGTCGGCTTTGCCCTTGCACGTATGTTGGTTTTAAAAAAAAAAATTAAATTCCGCAGTTTACTTGTGTTGTTAAGGTAGAAGGGTGCCCAGGTAGGGCACCGGTCACGGGCCCGGGGTTCGTGGCGTGACAGTTATTAACTTTCAACAAGTACTATATACGTTTTTACCATTTTAATAGCTAACATGCAAATTTCCATTTCAACAAGCTTACAAGATCCAAATCTTTCCAAACTTCATTCCACATATCTCATACTCCATAATATACTACCAACATAAATAATATCCAACTTCACAAAGAGGACAAAGTTCATTACCTCAAAAAGCCCAAAATTATCCAAGCACTTAAAGTCGCTCCTTAGCAAGTTTAGCTCCAAATCCTTACGTTCCAATCCATTTAGCAACCAGAAGTTCTAACCAACTTCTCTTGAGATCGACTCCAAAAGTGAAGAACACTTAGGGTTCCAAACTTGGAACTTTCGGCCAAGGCATCAAGTTAAGGTTAGGGGTGTGAAATCTTGTCTAACTCTTGGTTCACAATCTTCCTAACACCTTAAGGAAAAACACTTAAAAGTTTAAGAATTATTGGACAAATTCTTGGCCAAGAAAGGCCTCATTGCCGAGAGCAAGCATGAAGGGAGAGGGAGTATTTTTCTCAAGTCTTGAAATGGTTAAGTGTGGAAGATTTCATCAACTAAGGGTGCATATATAAGACAACCAAGGGCTAGGATGAAATCAAGTGTGTGGTTGAGATTGGGGACAAGTGTGTGTGGGTCCTACAAGCCACTTGTCCACCCAAAATATCTTGCAAGACTTGGCCACTTGGCACACAATTTCGACCAACAAGGCCACATGGGGGTGACACGTGTCGCCCTCCTATTGGTCCAAAATATTTCATCTTCCGAAATATCCATAATCGGTCAAAATCTCGATAATAATGTGGGCCCCACAAAACCGTAAATTTCACCCGTGGGCCCCACGTGACCAATTTCGGAAAATAAAATCCATAATTCTCTAATATTCCAAGAAGTCCAAATACCAAATCCGGGAATCCAATTCCCATTTACGAACCTTTTTCATCACAAAATCCAGAAAATTTTCCGTCGGAAAATCAAATCTTTCTTCCTTTCCAATCTTAATGTCGTATTCTCGTACGTACGTCCTCACATACATACCCTGGAACTACGGGGTGTAACAATAAAATCCGGGAATTTAACCCAAAGTACTATGTACCTTTATCCTTTTAAAAATGACTTTTCCTTGTATAAAATCCCCAAGATGCTAACGCCCGTAGTATCAAGGTTTGTCTACTTTTAAAAATAAGTCACTATACCTTTAGAAATACATTTTTAGGCTTCTAAACCAAGTGACCCTTACTTTAAACTTTGAGCAATGGATACCTTTAAATCAAATTATCGTTCTTTATTTCAAGTCATTTATCCTTGTTTACTTTACTAGAATAAACCATTCTTTTAACTTCTCATAAAGTTGTTATAACCAACTTCCCATAAAGTCGTTATACTAACTTTATGCTTTAGAAACTACGATATCTTTAACCTTTAAAACAAGTGAGTTAATTCTCAAACTCAACCAACTTGGACATTCTTAAAACAAGTCAAGGATATCAAATGAAACTAAATTCATTTAAATCTCGTACGTCTACCGTACTATACATTTACAACTACTCATGCTCAAGAGATAAGAAAGTTCCACATACTTCTTCGGTTCAATCCACTTGCTAAGTCCAATATGCCGTACGTAGTATGTCAACCCATAATGGCCATAATACGTCTATTAACTTCTAGCTTCAAACGTAGAATATTCTAAGTGTAAAGTCACCAAATTCTACGGAAAATCGGACAACACTTCCTTTGTTTCTACGTACTTTTCCACCTTTTTCAAGGCCCGAATTCAATAACCAAACATGCCACATTTAAGGCTCAACAATGTAGCTAACAAAAGGGGATTACACGCCTAACAAGACGTGTAAAATTCTGCCCCACAATTGATATCAAACAAGTCCAAAAGACAATGTCATTCTCGGCAATTTGAGGTAAAATAACACAAAGTCTTTTCCAATTCTTTTTCAATTCAAGTTGTTTAGTCTAACATGTTATATAGCCGCAATCGATTATAACAACTACAATCTTCAATTAGATAACATGCGACGATTCTAACTATCGACCAAATTGTATTTCAATTTCAAATGGCTAACAAGGTCATTTCGGATTTAGGCTTCCAATATCCATAACACTTATCAATCTTCAATATATCTCTCATGCTTGTTTATGATCATAACTACAACAATATGAAATCTTATAACACTTAAGAGAATAAGATTGTTACCTTGACAAGCCTTAATCCAACTTCAAGATCCGAAGTCGCTCCTTAGCAACTTAGATCCTTTCCTTGACACTCCAATCCGCCACTTGAAGCCCTTAGAAGTTCACAAACAACTTCCCTTCAATTTCCAATCAAAACCTATGAAAGCGACTTAGGTTTTCACCTTGCGACTAATGCAAAAACGACATTTTTTCGGGATCTTTCTATTGAGATACCCTTACAATACCCTTAGGAACCTTGGTTTAAATTTTTGGGATTATTGAACCACAAACGAAAATTTTTCTTGTTGGATTGAGAGCAAACCCGAGAGCTTCAAGAACAAGCACAATATTTCTTGAAATTTTTCTAAGTGTGGAAGACTTGTCTTGCTACTAGTATGCTTATATAATTAAATGGAGGGTCTAGATCAATACACTTGTGTGGTTTGGATGAAAGGGATTTCAATATCAAGCCAAGTGGGCTCTTTGAGTTAGTCAATAATCTCAAGTTTGAGCTTGCAAGACTTGTTCATCCTAGCTTTGGTCAAATGACCATCTGGACCTTGGTCTAAATCGTCCAAGACCATCCAAGGGGGGGTGACACGTGTCACCCTCCCATTCGACGTAATATTTTGTTTCCCGACATTTCCATAATTCCGATAAATTTTTACTAGTCTCAAATCTTAACGTTTTTTAGTTCTTACGTACGTTCTTATAAACATGTCCTGGAATTACGGGGTGTAACACACAGCCCCCCGAAGGGGGTCAGTATAACAAGGTACCAAGAATGTAAACATGAAGTACAATAAATAAGATCATAACTGTACAAAAGATGACAGGGACAAGTATGAAAATCAAATACCAGATCCAACCGTGCCATAATAAATAAGAGTCAATTGTACCTTGTATCACTGTACCACTGTACTACTGTAACAATGTATCACTGTACCACTGTATCACTGTACCACTGTATCACTTTACCACTGTACTTTATTAAAATGAGAATCAAATGTGTCTCTCTTTTTCTTTAAATGAGAGTCATGTCAACATCATGGGACGCCGGCCTATATATATATATCAGTGTTGCGGATCGTGCAACCCTTCCTAATATATGCTAGTGTTGCGGATTGTGCAACCCGTCCCTATATATATAATAGTGTTGCGGATCGTGCAACCCGTCCCAATATATAATAATGTTGCGGATCGTGCAACCCGTCCCAATAAATATATAAGTATGGCGGATCGTGCAACCTGTTCCAATAAGTATATAAGTGTTGCGGATCGTGCAACCCGTCCCAATATGTATACATATAACTATCATGGCAACCTTGTGCAATTTAAATCACCTTTTGACTCTCAATAACATCATCTTTAAAATGAACTTTCATTTTAGAAAAACCAAGGTACCAATCATATATAATGAACTTCACTTGTAAAATCAAAGGCACTTATCATATCTTTTCTTTTAGAAAACTCAAGGCGCTATCACATCTTTCATTTTGAAAAAAAAAACAAAGCACTATCATGTCATGCAATATTAGGGACTTGAACCCAAAAGTACTATGTACGTCCACCGTACATTCATTTTATAAAAAGATTCATATCATGTATCATTAGGGACTTGAACCCAAAAGCACTATGTACGTTCACCGTACATGCATTTTATAGAAAACACCAAGGCACTCTCATACCTTTCATTTTAAATCCTCATTTGGAAAATCAAGGCACTTATCATATCAAGGATCATTTTAAATCCTCATTTGAAAAATCAAGACACTTATCATATCAAGTACCATTTTAAATCCTCATTTGGAAAATCAAGACACTTATCATATCAAGTACCATTTTAAATCCTCATTTGGAAAATAAAGACACTTATCATATCAAGTATCAATTTAAATCCTCATTTGAAAAATCAAGACACTTATCATATCGAGTATCAATTTAAATCCTCATTTGGAAAATCAATACACTTATCATATTAAGTATCATTTTAAGATTTAGATCCAATAAAACTATGTACGTCCACCGTACACTTACTACATATAACCAACTTTCAAAAGAAGAAAGGATAGTTCACACACCGATTATCGTTTGTATCAACTCGATAATCTAAATTCGTCTCGCTCCTCTTGCTAACATTATGGAAATATTTGCATGGTGATAACCGATCCGAATTGCCAAATTAATTCATTTTATGAGTCGTTAATAGGTTATATATTTATAATGATCTTATCTAATCAGTTGTGAACTAGAAAATGTAAAACGAACTGGTTATATCTTAGTTTCTATGCAGATGGAAGTCTAATCATTTCAATATAATTGATTGTCGATACCTTTTTCATTTAACGCTACAGTGGCTTGTTTTAATACGCTGCAATCGCTTGTTTTAATACGTTTACAAAAAATCAGTCTCAACGCTGAATACTTATTAATGCTGTAACTTAGTGTCACGACCCGACCCCGGGCCCGCGACTGGTGCCCTACCTGGGCACCCCTTACTGGTATACGTCAGAGAATAGTAGCGGAATATACATAAACTCATAAGAAATAAATAACAGGCTAGCCGATAAGGCCACCTTATAAAAGCATACTCGTAACCCAAAAGCAGTTACCTTTTTTTTTTCAACCCAATCCACAAGACATGACTACAGGCCTCTAAGAATAACAACTGTGATGGGACAGGGCCCCGCCATACCCCTGAATGTACAACAACCGACAATACCAGGGATCTAAACCAAGGATAAGCCTCCCGAGTAATGGAGCTTCTCAACAGCTGAACAGTGATCCTAAGAGTGAGGATCAGCAACCTGTATACTTTACCTGCGGCATGAACGCAGCCCCCCGAAGGAGGTCAGTACAACATGTACCAAGTATGTGAAAACTGAAAGTACTGTAATGAAATCATAAAGTCTAAAATAAAGCTGGAGACATGTATGATAACTCAACGAACAATACACTGTGCCTTACTAACAATGAGAGTAAACAAGAGTATACTTTACTGTATAAAAATATGAGGCTCATGATCAAAGTAGGGTCACCCGCCCGTAGTATCATTAAGCAATCCTACTCCTGGGACTATTACACCCGCATAGGTCCTGCGGACCCGCAATGGAGCGATGCGCTCCGCATGGGTCTATTTCACCCGCATAGGTCCTGCGGACCCGCAATGGAGCGATGCGCTAGGACTATTTCACCCGCACAGGACTATTTCACCCGCTTAGGCCCGGTGGGCCCGCAATGAGTACAAACGCGGCACTCGCATCATGGGTAGCAAATCCATGGAATTAGTAGTAACCCGGGACTTTACCCCGTAAGAATAACATAAACTAGCACAACCGGCTATCATATATAACATAAGCACTACCGGCTTATCATACATAACATAAGCGCTACCGGCTTATCATAACATAAGCAAGTTAAGAAATCCCCTAACTTCTTATTAACTTTGTTCATATACACTCTCTCATTTTAGTTTACTTAAGGCACTAACATGTCATTATAAAAAACCGGGAATTTAACCCAAAGTACTACGTACTTCTACTCTTTTAAAATGACTCTTTTTCATATAAAACTTCCAAGATACTAATAACCGTAGTATCAAGTCATATCTACTTTTCAATACAAGCCACAATACCTTTTAGAAATACATTTATAGACTTCTAAATCAAGTGACTTCTTTATTTTAAAACCTTAAGCAATTGATGCCTTCAAATCAGTTTGCCTTTCATTATTTCAAGTCATTTATCATTATTTACATTACTAGAGTAAACCACTCTTTCATCTTTCCATAAAGCTATTATAACCAACTTCCCATAAAGTCGTTATACTAACTTTATACTTTAGGCAATTACATTCTTCTTTATATCCAAGAGACTTATACTTTCAAAACCAAGTATCATATACTTTTAAAATACTTCAAGTCTCTTAACTTTAGAAATCAAGTGTCTTAGCTTTAGAATAGGCTCAAGGAATCAATACTTTCCAAATCAAGTATCCTATACATTTTCAAGTCAAGAAATCTGTGTTTACCTTATTAGAATAAACCATTCTCTTTACTTTCCATAAAGTTATTAACCAACTTTAGGCTTTTGAAACCAAGGCATTTCTATCCTTTAAAAACAAGTGAGTTAATTTTCTAACTCAACCAACTTGAACATCCTTAAAACAAGTCAAGGATATCAAATGAAACTAAATTCATTTAAATCTCGTACGTCTACCGTACTATACATTTACAACTATTCATGCTCAAGAGATAAGGAAGTTCCACATACCTCTTTGGTTCAATCCACTTGCTAAGTCCAATATGTCGTACGTAGTATGTCAACATATAATGACCATAATACGTCTATTAACTTCTAACTTCAAACGTAGAATATTCTAAGTGCAAAGTCACTAAATTCTACGGAAAATCAGACATCACTTCCTTTGTTTCTACATACTTTTCCACCTTTTTCAAGGCCTGAATTCAATAACCAAACACGCCACATTTAAGGCTCAATAATGTAGTTAACAATAGGGGATTACACGCCTAACAAGACGTGTAAAATTCTTGTCACGACCCGACCCCGGATCCGTGACCGGTGCCTTAACCCGGGCACCCTTGTGACACAACATCAGAGAAAACCAGCGGAATATAAACTCACAATAAACAGCCATAATGATATAAATAGTCTAGCCCAAAATGGCTACCCCAAAAGTACATAAAACCGAACAGTTACATCCTTAAACAAACCAAGTTATGACAAGACTACAGGCCTCTAAGAAGGAGTAACACTATGACGGGACAGGGCCCCGTCATGCCCCTGAATGTACAAAACATCAACAACACCGGGAGAACCATACCAAAAGTCGAGCCTCGAAGAAATGGAGCTCACGACACTGAGTAAAAGATCCTAGGAATGAGGATCTACCACCGCTTCCTTACTGCAGATGAACGCCGGCGAAGGGGTCGAGACACAACGTACCAAGTATGTAAACGGAAAATACGTAGTAATATCATAAGTCAAAAATAAGCCGAGTCATAGATAAAAATCAATTTCCTTGA
Organism: Przewalskia tangutica; assembly: GCA_029844215.1. Lineage (NCBI taxonomy): Eukaryota > Viridiplantae > Streptophyta > Magnoliopsida > Solanales > Solanaceae > Przewalskia > Przewalskia tangutica. The sequence continues at coordinate 74,963,642 of CM056732.1, forward strand.
CCGTGCCTTACTAACAATGAGAGTAACAAGTATAAATCTTATAGCATAAAAATAGGAGGCTCACGATCAAAATAGGTACCTCGCCTGTAGTATCATTAAGCAATCCTACTCGGGACTATTTCACCCGCACGGGTCCCGTGGACCCGCATGGTCATCCGCCTCGTCGTGGGACTATTTCACCCGCGTGGGACTATTTCCGCATGAGTACCATCGCCGACTGCACGGGACTATTTCACCCGCACGGATCCCGCGTCCGGATCCGCGTGAGTGCAAGCGCCCGACTCGCATCATGGGTAGCAAATCCATGGCATAAATAATAACCCGGGGTTTACCCCATAATAATATAAATATATAACATAGCTCATCCGGCTATCATACATAACATAAGCACTACCGGCCTATCATATCATGCATAAGCACTACCGGTCTATCATATCATACATAAGCACTACCGGCCTATCATAACATAAGCAAGTTAAGAAATCCCCTAACTTCTTATTAACATTATTAATATATCCTCTCATTTTAGTATCCTAAGGTACTAACATGTCTTTTAATAGAAAATCCGGGAATTCAACCCAAGTACCATGTACTTCTAACTTTTTAAGAAATAACTCTTTTTATACAAAAATTCCAAGATACTAATCACCATAGTATCAAGTTACGATTTCTTTTCAAGACAAGTCACATTTCCTTTTAGAAATATAATAGGCTTCTAAATCAAGTGACTTCATTTCCTTTAAAACCTTAGGCAACCAATGCCTAAAAATCAATTCACCTTTCTTAGTTTCAATCCTTTACCCGTACTTGTTTTAATTAGAGTAAACCTTTCTTTGTGAACCTTTCAAAAAAACTAATATAACCAACTTCCCATAAAGTCATTATATTAGCGTTATCCCTTTGTCAAATACATTTTCCCTAAATCCAAGGGACTTATACTTTTGAAATGAAACAAGTATCATATATTTTAAAACAAGTGAAAGATATCAAATCTTGTACGTCTACCGTACTACATAGGTACAACTACTCATGCTCAAGAGATAGGAAAGTTCCACATACCTCTTCGGTTAATCCACTTGCTAAGTCCGAAATACCGCATGTAATATGTCAACCTATAATGACCATAATACGTTTATTAACCCCTAATTTCAATGTAGAAATATTCCAAGTTCAAGTTACTAATTCCTAAGGAAATTTGGGCAGCATTTCCTTTGTTTCTACATACTTTGCCACCTTTTTCAAGGCCGAATTCAATATCCAAACGCCACATTTAAGGCCCAACAATCCAACATTTCAAAGGGGATTACACAACCAAACTTAGGTGTGTAAAATTCTGCCCCAATAGGTAAAACAATACACTTAACAATTCTAAAGTAGTTTGTAGGCTACAACATGCTCATAATATCTCTTTAACCGATCTTTCATATCCAAACCATTTTTCTTACATGCAATGATTCTAAGAGCATTATTTACTACTACAAATTCCTTATTCTTCACATGCAACACCAATAACTAGCTACAAGAGAAGAAATGTTACCTTTGGAGCTTTAGCCAAACTATTCCAACAATTTTTGCTAGCTTCCTTTTCAAGAATACCACCACAATAACCTCCACAAGCTTGCAAATAACTTTCCTTCTTAACACCCTTTTCAGATTTTCCTTAAGCTTGGAGTTTCTCTTGATTTTCTAGAGAGAAGGAAGAGCTTTTTAGCTTAGAGAGAGAGAGAGAGAGATGAAAGATGAAAGATGACCAAGTTTTCAAGACTTGGTCAATATAAGGCATGCAACATTTCAGATGGGGGGGACACTTGTCACCCACCCATGACCTCTTTTAAAATAAAACAGTGCAGAAATTTCCACTAACTCTCGCAGATCCCGCCTCGGCGTCGCGATCGCAGCGTGCGCTGAAACTCCCGCCGCTTCTCAGACTTTCCGCCGCGGCCTGCTTCCAGCCAGAATTAAACTTCGACCGGATCTTCCGCCAGCCGTTTTCCGAGCGCGGCCCTACAATCACCGCTGGCGCTGCGCCGCTCTCTTGCGCGCTGAGGCCCCCGACCAGCGTCCGGACCAACCACGGGGTATAACAATTCTGCCCCACAATTTATATCAAACTAGTCCAAAAATGCAATGTCATTCTCGGCCAAAAGGTGTAACAACATATCATCCTTTCCAACTCCTTTTCAATTCAAGTTGTTAAGTATAACATGTTATAAAGCCGCAATCGATTATAACAACTATAATATTTAAGTAGATAACATTCGACGATTCTAATTATCGACCAAATTGTATTTCAACAATAATGGCTAACTTGTCCATTTTCGGTTTTAACATGTATATCATGATCCAAATCTTTTCAAACCTCAATCTATATACCACATGCTCATTTCTTAACTACTATTACAGGAAATCTTCAATTATAAAAAGAAGGTGAAGATCTTACCTCAATAAGCCCTCTTTCCGAAATTCTTCTTCACGTTAGAATCACCTCTACGAACCCCCTGCAAGCTTGTCAACATATATCCTTCTTGTCGCCTTTCCAAAATCTCATCACACAAGGCTTAGGGTTTTTAAATTTTTGAGAGAGAAGGGAAGAGCAATTTCTTGGAATGAAATCTTGCAAATGGTCAAGTATTGCAAGACTTTTGCCATAATATAAGGTTTAGCTTGCTTTACAAGTTGGGAGGGACACTTGTCGCCCTCCCATAGGCCCTTTACCAAAATATCTTCTGATTTTCCCCAATGTTCTCTAAAAATCCATGCCTCTGCCCAAATACAAGCGTACGTGACCTTGATCGAACATTTTTCCTACTCTTCTTCCAGCTGATCTTGCAACGTTCATAACTTCCTACTCTGATGTCCAATCGACGAGTGGTTTGTTGTGTTGGAAACTAGGCTCAACGAACTTCATATTAGGCTTTTAAAACACCTAAAAACTCTTAACATACTGGGACGTATAGCACTCCAAAGTTGACTAAAAATTTGTCTACCACCATTCTGTCAACTTTATTTTTCCAAATTCAAATCTTATTTCCTTTCGTAAGTTCTTAATTACATGACCTGGAATTTCGGGGTGTAACACTTAGCAAGTTCAACTCGACAACAATGCTTACTAAAACTCTTACCAACATCTCTCATAAGACTTGGTAAGGACTTAGGAATAATTTAGACATGCCTTCAGAGTAGAATCAATAACATGAATACTCCTTAACTTCTAAGAGTAGAATAACTTTTGAAATAATACCACAGTTATGGTTCATACGTTGAACATGCCAAAAGAAAGAAGGAAGAGTTTCACATACCTTATTGACGACTAATCAACACGACAAGTAGAATACGTATCAAATAGGTACTTTAACCTATAATAACAATAACACTTCTATCAACTCCATGATACTAGTGTAAGACATATACTAAGCAATGTCTCTCTTTTCTTATAAAAATTTAGGCAGCACTTCCCCTATTTATACGTATTTTTCCACCTTTCAAGAAGGTCAATTTCATAAACAACCAAGGCACCAATTAAGGGAACAACCAACAGGTAACCTAGGTGATTCAAACACCTATTCCTCACATAAAAATAGCCTCTTATTCACGTTAAAACAGTCCATAAAAACAGTCCACAATCCAACAATAACAAGGGTAAAATGTGAGGCCTTTTAACACCCTTCTACACCCTTATTCCTTTAGGACTTTCATTAGCAATTACTATACTTAAACATGCATAATGGTGGCTGAATTTTCAGCATTCTAACGCCACAAAACTGTCCCTAAAACTGCATAACAATATCAAACAGTTTTATACAAGTCTCGGCCAAACAACCACAACCAAAGCCCTTTTTCAATATTCCTTATGATCCAATCCAAGTTCCAATACTTTAATATAATCATATCAACTTGTAATAACCATATTTCCTTCATTTTAACATGCAAGTAGTGACGTTAATAACAACAATAATAACCAACGAATCAAATACCAAAACTGCCTCATTTTCGGCCAACCAACCAAACTACCACAAGCACTTCTTATTCTTTATTCTTCTTAACACAAGTTCATCTGCCAATTATAACAACATGTAATATCCAATTACTTCAAGTGGAAGAAGAAATCTTACCTTAAATCTTAGCCTTGTTGTCCACAAGTTTCGGCCACACCACTCCCTTTTGCACCACTTCTTCAAGTTCCAATCATACACATGTATTCTCTACAAGCTTGTAACCATTTTCTCTTCTTGTTTTACTTCCAAAAATTTCATCTCCAAGTTTAGGAGTTTCCAAGGCAGAATCGGCCAACCACCACTTCCCACTATTTTGGAGAGTTAACTAGGCTTAGAACTTAGTTAGGGAGCTTGATCTTGGAAAATAAGTTGATCTTCTGTTCTTGGCTTAAGGGATTTCGAAACTTGAAGTTTAAGGAAGAGAGAAAAGAGTTCAAGGATGAAGATATTTTGTGTGCTAAAGTCTTGCAAGACTTGTTTAATATGACTGCTTGTAGGAAAAGTGGAGGGCGACCCTTGTGGACCCACTTGTCCACTTGTATTTCTCCAAAAATATCTATGAACATAAAGTCTTGCTTCACAAGTGGGGAGGGACACATGGCACCCTCTAATTCGCCCATAATTCTCTTAACAAAAAATAATTCCATACTTAGCCAAAATAATTAAAATTTCGATTGACACCCCCCCCCAAAATTGTGAAATTTTTGGTGGACCCCATATTAACAATGTCAAGACTTCATAATACAATACTAAGTCCATAAATCCATTGGAAGGAATTTAACTACTAGTTAATAAATTTTCGTCATCACATTTGTAGTATCCAAAAATATTTCTCATATAAGAAAATGTAAATATACTTTCCTTCCAACTTTCAAATCTTATTTCCTTACTTACGTTCTCACTTAAATGCCCTGGAATTACGGGGTGTAACATTCTTCCCCCCTTAGAAACATTCATCCCGAATGTTCATCAAAGGTCTCAAGCTATACAAATTTCGGCATAGTCTCCTTTAACTATAACTATCAACCAATACTCGTTAGTGTTAGCACCATGGTCCTGCATGTCGGTATCGCGGTTCCGGAATTCCTGCAGCTCTCTGAAGTTTCAGCACCACGGTCGTGTTCCTTGGCACCGAGGTGCTGTGCCTAGTGCTGTTATCGGTGCGGACCGATCCGGGTATCCACTTACCGGAACCGATCCGATAAGTTTATCGGTCCGGAGCGGATCCCGGACCGATAAGGTTTCAGTCCTGGAACGAGATCCGGTCCCGGACTGAAACCTTATCGGTCCGGTTCTCGGTCCGGACCGGTAAGAATTTTCCGGGTCGGGCCGATTTTTTTTTTTTAAATTGAATTTTCAATACTGAAATTGACATTCTCGGACACATTACTGTCACGCCCTTTTTCGGCCGCGATATTTATTTTAAAACTCCTGCTTAATGAAACGGTTAGAAAATAAAATAAATGCTAAAGATGCTAAAGATGCTAAAGATGCTAAAAATGCTAAAATGTTTAAAGGGGTGCTTAAAAGGTGCTAGAATAAAAAGTGCTAAAATCATGTAAAAGGGTTCGCGGAGTCGCCACCTAATTAATTTGGGTGAATTAGGACACCTAAATGTTAACTAGTTTAAAGTAAACATTAACTCCATTTTAATGGTCTGCAAAATTGTGAGATTCTGGGCAAGGGTTCTTTATTATCCTAAAGGGAAGGGGTTAGGCACCCTAAAGGATCCGCTAACTTTCGGTTGTCCGTTCAAACCTAGGGTTAAATACATGTCTTGAAAAGTATTTAAGTAAAATATAGGAAGTATTTTTTGCTAGCATAAAAATGTGAGATTTGTTTTAAAATATATAAAGCTAGTTCTAGCTAAAATATGTATTATTATGTGCAAAGATGATTTATGCATTTATAATGTATTAGATAAGATACATGTGTTGTAATAATGCAAAATCTTATTATGACGAAATGTGTACTTGTAAAATATCTATTATGCAAAGGCTAACAAAATAATTTTTAATTATGAATGTTAGTAAGAGTTTATGAAGAAATTAATTTATTATGCTAAGGATTTAATAGCGAGTGACGCTTTAGCTACGTGAATATTTATGTCATTTTAGTATGGCTTAGGCAATGCATAACTAGTCATAAAAATAACTAATTAAAGGAGAGTGAATTTCTAGCGTCAAACTATTTTTCTAATGACAGCCCAAAGTTTAATTATTCTAAGTGTACTACTAGTAGCGTAATGTTAGACAAATAATTACAACAAATAATAGGGTGAGGATATGAATTAATGATGACTCGAAGAAACGGCGAGGTCATCTCGCCTATGGTTTGGAGTTTGTGATGCGGAGAGGATGAAGCACATAAGATGCGGGTCTTCATTTGTTGTAGCTTGTGATGAGTCTCGCCACGAGACTCTTCGTTTCGCTCTAATGCATTTCATGTAAAACAAAGGAAGATAAGGATTAGTATATATCACAAATCTTACGCAATAATACAAATAAATAAGATATTCATATAAACTTAAACACATGTCTGCGTATTACTTAACTACATCAGCAAAGCAAAGGGGGTTCAAAATCAGTCCGGGAATTGGCCCAAAATTAGTCCAAACAGGGGCTGCCAAATCAGTCTAAACAGGGGCTGAAGTTGGTCTAAAAATAGCCAAAACAGTGGCCCAGAATGACCAAATTTATTTACAACTACGACGATCTAGGCAACACAAGCAGACATCGACCCATGGTAACCTGTGTGGAAAAGTAGTGGGCCTCAACAAACCCAATAATTAAGGCCAGATTATCAGCACACACATAGGGGAATTGTAATATAGAAACAGACCCAAAATCATACAGTATGCCTGAAAACCTGCTGTAGTATTAAGCTCTTATGTATGTCGTAGGTATGTTAGAAGTATGTATATGCACTCTTAATGGATTAAATACAGGAAAAAATGAAAGAAAAATGAAAGACAGCATGCCAGCATTCTTCATATTCAGTTATTAGAAGGAAAATAAGAGTATCTTAACATATTTAAATTTTAAACAGGAGAACCATCAGGTAGCTCCAAGTGGATGACTTAGCCAAGTGAAATAACACATATTCTTCAAGAACTTTAGTATGTTATGATAGATCTTATCCAAACCACACCTCATTACATACGAGGTAGATGATGACATAGCTAATTTAGACAAATGTATAGGATTAGCTAGTGCATTTATCATTTAGCAATTTTCTAAGCAAGTATAATGTGGGATGCTTAGAACAAGGTTGATGCAGCTGGTTTTATCTCACATAAACATGCATAGTAGAAGCAGGAACACTCCAGTATGTGCTTAAGGCAAATAAGAATGAATCACTGACTATTTGGGTAACTCTTATTAGATACACCGAATCATTGGCACCAAATTTGGACATATTCCATCATACTAGGTTATGCATTAAGAGGGAAAACAGGGGGGGTGACAGTAACACAGAGATGTATTTATAAGAACATTAATGATGGACACTTCAGAAACAAGGCATAATGTGGTCGAAATGGTTATCAAACATATGACTGAATTAGCTAACTGGCTTATTATGTCCAAAATAACAGATAGTGCTTATTAGGACTGATCTAATTACAAGTTTAATAACACAAGGCATGCTTCAGTATTTGAGTCTTTAGATGATAAACATGAGTCCAAATTTATACGCATGCACACACACACTGCTTCCTATCACCTTTCACATTTTGCTACTCCCAGATTCATACCCATGAGTTTATAAACATGTTAATAAAGATTTAAAACTAAACCTATCCTACACTACATATAAACAGATTATCGAACATGTTTCCATATTGTTCAACCAGTTTGCAATTTGTTAATCACTTTCAGATTCGATTTGGGGATAGGCTTCAGTGGTATTAAAACAGACATGGAAAGTCAATTTACAAAAAAAACATATGAATTGTATACTTCAGTGAACGCATCGTGGTTATGAATATTAACAGCAAATTCGTCAAAACATAATTTGAAGCGACTTCACATGTATATTGAACACATCTGACAAGCACATGATCAATCAAACAGATCACAGAATATAAATCGAATGGAAAATCAAGGGCGATGAATTTACCTTCTCCGGACAGCGAACCGAGACAGCGTATCAAGTCGTCGATCCACTCGGGTTTTGGTTTTGCGATGCGAATAAAAAAGGGCAAGCTTGTTTGCTGATTTTTTACTGATATTGAAAGGAAGGGTTTCGGACTTCTTGTTCTTTGCGATGCTAATTGTCTGGGTGTTGAGCCCCCTCTTCTTGTTTTTAACGGGTATATGTTCCCGTCCAGTTCTCTGTTTTTAATGTTTTCCCTTTGTGTAAACTCCGGGATCTTCCCGTCCAATTCTCTGCCTTTGCATGTGAAAAATGGGTTCATTTATATGGCCCTCCTTTGGGTTCTAATGTTGGTAAGTATTTAAGGTGCGATTTTGGCTGATTTCGTGCTGATTTGGTATGTGATTCTGTGCTATTTCTAGGTGTGAAATCTGTTACCATTTCTGGGCGATTCTCAGTGCTGGTTAACGTTTCTTCGTGTCTTTTATTAGGACGATTTTATGACTGATTTTATGGTTCTTGGTTGTGGTAAGGAACTAATTTTTGGAAGGATTTGGTTTAGGATTTGCCGGATTCTCCGGCGAGAATCCCGGCTGTGGCGACGGGGCTAGGTGCGGCGACTTTAGGGTTAGGGGGCGTGAAGACGAGAATAAAGGCCCCTTCGTTTTTTAGGTTAAGGTTTTTTTGTTAAGATGAGGCAAGGGGGAATGTGGGCTGGACGAAGGGGAATAAAAGGGCAGATGGGCTTGCGGGTGTTGGGCCTACTGGGTTGGGTAGTTGGGTTGTGAATTATTGGGTTGTGGGTTGCGTTTTATGGGTATTATTTAAATTAGGTTTTAGTTTAGGTGTATTATTAATTAATTAGTGGTAAATTAAATTAATAAATTGTGATTAAATTATTTTAGGTGCTTTGTTAGTCTAAGTTTGAGATTAAAAAATAAAGACGGGTGTGCTATTTAATTAGTGCTTAATTTTTATAATGTGATGCTGTTATTAAAACTTATTAAATAAAAAAGTGAGTTATTTAAATGCTACATGCAGATAGGACTTCTTAATTCTTTTAAGAATGCTATTATTAAAACGCGTGTGTTAGATTATTATTTTATGTATTTATTATTTATTATTAAGAATTATGACAGGGCTTAAAATTAATAAATATGGGCGCGAGACTCTAAGTGCGTAATTTTCTGCGTAAGATGCGGTTCTATTATTAAATTGCTTATTTACGCATGTATTAATGTATTATTGTTGCATTTTATTATAAGAAATCATAAAAAATTATTTTGCAAAATTAGTGTAATTTTATAGCTCTTATGCAGACGGAGGGTCAAAATTGGGTGTCAACAGTTGTCCCTCTTTGTATGGAGATGATGGAAGAATCTTCGGACAAAGACGTTGACTTATAGCCAATTTTGTCTCGATCCAAAGAATTGCAAAAATGCTGGGCAATTAAGACAAGGCTGACGCGGACTCAAAAACTGTCCCAGTGTCGAGTTATGACGACACTGGGCTACCATGGTCAAAACACCAAGATGGGCTAATGCGGACTCAAAACTTGTCCCAGTGTCGAGTTACGACGACACTGGGCTACCATGATCAAAACACCAAGGCGGGCTAATGCGGACTCAAAATGTCCTAGTGTCGAGTTATGACGACACTGGGTATGTGGTGCTAAAAAATAAAAAATAAAAAATAAAATAACTGGCTTGAACCTGGGTTGTACCGGTGTCGACTTATGATGCTGGGTTTTATGGTGATGTGGAACGAGTGGACCGACGCTTGAGGTCGCTTCTGCCATTTGTTGGGAAGGTTGGCCCCCCAACAAATTGCCCCGGTTCGCTGTAAGAGAAAATCCACGTTATGCTCCATCTTTTGCAGTTGTTAAAGTTCCAGTAGATTGAAGCTAAGATAGAAGTATTAGTGCATAACTATCAAAACAAAACAATGTAAGAATGTGAATTTTGTGTTGTGGTTGTAGTCAGATCGTATATACTATATAATGAAATGATGTGATGATACGCCGTCTTGTATAGGCGAGATGCAGATGACGCCTTGTGTGGGCGTTGTCGTCTTGTATGGACGAAATGCAAGTGACGCCTTGTATGGGCGTTATCGTCTTGTCTGCAAATGACGCCTTGTATGGGCGGAATCGTCTTGTATGGACGAAATGCAAATGACGCCTTGTATGGGTGTTATCGTCTTGTATGGACTAAATGCAAATGACGCCTTGTCTAGGCGTTGTCGTCTTGTATGGACGAAATGCAAATGTCGCCTTGTATGGGCGTTATCGTCTTGTATGGACGAGATGCAAATGACGTCTTGTATGGGTGTTATCGTCTTGTATGGACGAGATGAAAATGACGCCTTGTATGGGCGTTATCGTCTTGTATGGACGAAATGCAAATGACGCCTTGTATGGGCGTAATCGTCTTGTATGGACGAAATGCAAATGATGCCTTGTATGGGCGTTATCGTCTTGTATGGACAAAATGCAAATGAAGCCTTGTATGGGCGTTATAGTCTTGTATGGACGAAATGAAAATGACGCCTTGTATGGGCGTTATCGTCTTGTATGCAAATGACGCCTTGTATGGGCGGAATCATCTTGTATGGACGAAATGCAAATGACGCCTTGTATGGGCGTTATCGTCTTGTATGGACGAAATGCAAATGACGCCTTGTATGGGCGTTATCGTCTTGTATGGACGAAATGCAAATGACGCCTTGTCTGGGCGTTGTTGTCTTGTATGGACGAAATGTCAATGTCACCTTGTATGGGAGTTATCGTCTTGTATGGACGAAATGCGAATGACGCCTTGTATGGGCGGAATCGTCTTATATGGACGAAATGCAAATGACGCCTTGTATGAGCGTTGTCGTCTTGTATGGACGAAATGCAAATGACGCCTGGTATGGGCGTTATCGTCTTATATGGACGAAATACAAATGACGCCTTGTATGGGCGTTATCGTCTTGTATGGACGAAATGCAAATGACGCCTTGTATGGGCGGAATCGTCTTGTATGGGCGAAATGCAAATGACGCCTTGTATGGGCGTTATCGTCTTGTATGGACGAAATGCAAATGACGCCTTGTATGGGCGTTATCGTCTTGTATGGACGAAATGCAAATGACGCCTTGTATGGGCGGAATCGTCTTGTATGGACAAAATGCAAATGACGCCTTGTATGGGCGTTATCGTCTTGTATGGACAGAATGAAAAATGATGCCTTGTATGGGCGTTATCGTCTTGTATGGACGAAATGCAAATGACGCCTTGTATGGGCGTTATCGTCTTGTGTGGACGAAATGCAAATGACGCCTTGTATGGGCGTTATCATCTTGTATGGACAAAATGCAAATGACGTCTTGTATGGGCGGAATCGTCTTGTATGGACGAAATGCAAATGACGCCTTGTATGTGCGTTATCGTCTTGTATGGACGAAATAAAAAATGACGCCTTGTATGGGCGTTATCGTCTTGTATGGAAGAAATGCAAATGACGCCTTGTATGGGTGTTATCGTCTTGTGTGGACGAAATGCAAATGACGCCTTGTATGGAAATGACGCCTAAGGTGTAGATAAAATTGTTCTGTATGTGGGGTTGTGTCGTAATTTATGCGTAATCAAAACTAGATGAAATAATTAAAGTGTAAATGATGTAGCCTGAGTAAAGAAGATGTGGTTTTTTTGCGAGATGTATTTGATGTAGACTTGTTGCAGTTTGACTTTGTGAGCGAATCTGTCGTATTGGAATGTTGATGTTGGCGTCGTTGTCGGACTTGGCATCGTTTTTGGACTTGTTGTGCTGATGACGTCGTTGCCTGGACGTATTGCTGCTGGCATCGTTTTCAGACTTGGCGTCGTTTATGGCATCGTTTTTGGACTTGTTGTGCTGATGACGTCGTTGCCTGGACGTATTGCTGCTGGCGTCGTTTTCGAACTTGGCGTCATTTTTGGACTTGTTGTGCTGATAACGTCGTTGTCTGGACGTGTTGCTGATGCTCCTGTAGAATAAATGCTCCTGCAAGCTAAGCTTGAGAAAAATTAGTGTATAACTGTTAAAACAGAATGATAAATATATGAGAAATGCAATTCTGTGAGTAGGGATGTCGTCCCTGTATGATATGTGGGGTGTTGCGAATGTCAAGATGTTGTTGTAATGCATTTTGTGAACCGTATGGATTGTCATGATGTCTTTGTTGTGCGTTTGTGCACTGCATGGTTGCAATTTGACTCTAGGCCCGAGCTGATGCACTAGATTTGAACTTTGATTGTTGATGTCTGTCTGCTTCTGCTATGAAGATTTTTTTTTTTTGTATTTTTTGCTTCTGCTAATATGAAGAACTTTTGTTGTATCCTCTGTTAATATGAAGGACCTGCGCTCAAAGAAAAATTTGTGAGTTTGAGGGGGGCGGTTGATTCGCATTGACTTTGTAGTTTTGACTCTTGATGCTCTGACGTCTGCCTTGTTTGGACTCATAACCCCTGCCTGGTTTCCTACCTTGTCCCAGTTTTGAATATGAGAAGGGCGTTTTGGCCTAAAGTGGGTCTCAATGGGGTTGCTTGTATATTACGTGTATTTCAAAACGAAGGGAAGGTTTCCTAATGATGTGACCGAAGCCAATTTAGGCCGCCTACGTATCCTCGTGAGGGAATCAGGTCATGACGTAGTTCATTTTATTACATATAAAGGGAAAAATATATTAAACTAACTATTTCAGGACTCGGCGGGCCAAGGCAGGGGCACGAGTCCACTTCTTCTTGCTCTGTGTATTCAATGGTTGAGTCTTCAACAGGATCATCTCATGCAGCACATAACTAGACGAATGACTTATTCAATGGTTAACCAATCTCCGGCAAGGAGCACCTCCTTTTCTCTGGCGGTTGGTCGATGACTCAACTTTCTTCCCTTTTCGGGCTGGCGTAATAGTCCCTTCCAGACTGTCTTCTTCATTTTTAGCTATCATGCTCACATGAGCATCTTCATAACCGGGAAGAAGGTTATTGTTTGCATTGAGATGAGCATCTTTCAGCCGAATGACTCCCTCTTCGATTAACTCCTCTATTCTGTCCTTGAGTGTATAACAATTTTCGATGTCGTGTCCCTCTGCACCAGAGTGGTATGCACAATGTTTAGTTTTATCGTGCCCTCGGGAAGTAGGCCTGGGGGTATTTCTGGGAATTGGATGGAGTATTCCTGCGGATTTCAGCTTCTCATACACTTGGGCTATGGGTTCGGCTAAGGGTGTATAGGTTCTGGTTGGCTTTCTCTCAGCATCTATGCGGGGTTTGGGTCCGTTTGGTGTGCGGGTTCGTGATTGTGGTGAGTATTTTGGATATGCTGGTTGGGTATGGTAAACAGGATATGGGGTGGCGCAGTGCTGATAATATGACTGTGGATTTTGAGTGTTTTGGTTATAGTAAGAAGGCGGTGGGCTTTGATACCGGAAGTTGTTACGCCTATGTTCTGAATGACCATGTGAGAGGGTGATCATCTCTTTTCTTACGTGAGGTACCTCACCTGGAATCGATCGCATTGCTCGCTAGTCGCCATAGGGCTATCAGGTTTGTAATCCTGCCTGTCTTAATGCCTTCTTCCACGAAGTCGCCCATTCTTGCGACTTCTGCAAAACTTCGCCAAATTACACTGATCATCCGTTCATAATATGTCGCGTCTTTTAACGACTGCACGAACAAGGTGATCATTTCGCTCTCTGCCATTGGAGGTTGGACCTTTGCTGCTTCTGACCGCCACCTCAGGGCGTATTCCCTGAAAGTTTCTGTGGATTTCTTTTCAAGTTTCATAAGATAAAATCTATCCGGGACAGTGTCAGTGTTGAACCTGAATCTATCCATGAAATCTTGTGCCATGACATTCCAACCGTCCCATTTTCGAGGGTCTTGGCATGTGTACCGGTCCAGTGCCTCGCCGGTTAGACTCCTGATGAATAGTTTCATGATGATTGCTTGATTTTTACCAACTCCAATCAATTTATCGCAATATGACCTTAGATGAGCTCGAGGATTCCCCTTTCCATCGAACATGTCAAATTTGGGCACCTTGTACCCTACAGGTAATTCAACGTCGGGGTGCATGCATAAGTTTTCATATTCTAAACCTGCCTCCCCCTTGTTCATCTGAATGCTTCTAAATGCCTCTTTCAAACTACGGATTTCTTTTGCCATATTTTCATCAGCTCTAGCTCGAGTCTGTCGCTCCACTTCCCTGTATTGATCTGTCTCTTGAGAGGATGCATGCATAATAAATGGTTGGCTTTCGGTCGGATGCGCTAGTCCCCCACATTGTTTTTTAGGACTAGTGATGCGTGTCCTCTGCTCGTATTGGGTGACTTGGCAATTTGGGCTGAGTGGGGAGATATAAGTAGGTGGAGGTTGAGATATGTATGTAGTAAACGGATCATTTTGGAGGTCGGTTTGCAAATTGACCGGGCGAGTGACGTTTTGGTGTGAGCTGGTATGTTGCGGCCTTTGCGGGGAGCTTTGGGGAAGTGGAGGCTCAAGGACTTGTGACACGATTGCATTTGTCCTTTGCTCTGGGAGTGGTGCATTCAAGCTAATAGACAGGTTTGTGATATTTCGGAGCCTTTCTATTTCGTCTTGCATGATTTCCATTTGCTGCAATAGTTTAGCGAGGTGTTGATCATTGGTGTTTCTCCTTTCTAACGCCTCTGCATCCTCTAGAGGAACGGGGACGAGTCCTAAGTTGTTTCGTTCCGGTGCCTCTGGATTAGTCATTTATTGGATGATTGTGCTTCTATCAGTCAACACGAATCAACCTTTTGGGGATAAGCTAGGCAAAAATAACCCTTTAACAAATTAAGCAAACCAAGTTAGTATAATATGAAAAAAGTTGCAGGCAATATATAATAATAAGCAAATTGCAAATCAAGCATGTGTTCTAACATGTTTGGGACCTCTTTATGCCAGAAGTAGGCCTAAACGTCAAATATGCGAGGTTATGATGGATTTGTCCAGGCCGTCCAACTGTAATGTTCTTGTTGGAAATGGCGACCAAATGACGGTGCACTTTTTCCAATTTCAACATGTCATGATTAGGTTTGGATTTGTCTATCATTGCCACGCTACACATAATATGATGGTTGGTCGTTGGGTTGAGGAACCCGTCGACAAGTTTGGTGTTTTCCTAATTGTGGTGCTGATACCAAGGACCGACCCACCTAAGGTAAATGCATGCATGCCTTAAAATAAAGGGTGGTATAGCTCTATCCTGAGTTTCTAAGATTTGTCTTTACTAGACGAGTTCCCTGAATGACAACTCGAGTGAGAAGGCTACGCGGCTGATCAGACGAACCGATCTAACTCCGCGCAGGCGCCAACTCTCTTAAAATTTGGATATTTGAAGAAATTTGCGGGTGCACGAAGCACACCAGCGCGTGAGTGTGTGATAGTGTGAATTTTCCAGAGTGGAAGAAATATGAGTGGAATGCCAGTTTAAGGAAAGCAGTAAAGTACATAGCAATTAAAGCAAATAAACAAAATACAACACACAAAAATTAAATGCAAAAGTAATTGCCAAATAAAATCCCTAGGTCTGTTGTGGTTAAGAACCTTAAATCCCCAGCGGAGTCGCCATTCTGTCACGCCCTTTTTCGGCCGCGATATTTATTTTAAAACTCCTGCTTAATGAAACGGTTAGAAAATAAAATAAATGCTAAAGATGCTAAAAAATGCTAAAATGTTTAAAGGGGTGCTTAAAAGGTGCTAGAATAAAAAGTGCTAAAATCATGTAAAAGGGTTCGCGGAGTCGCCACCTAATTAATTTGGGTGAATTAGGACACCTAAATGTTAACTAGTTTAAAGTAAACATTAACTCCATTTTAATGGTCTGCAAAATTGTGAGATTCTGGGCAAGGGTTCTTTATTACCCTAAAGAGAAGGGGTTAGGCACCCTAAAGGATCCGCTAACTTTCGGTTGTCCGTTCAAACCTAGGGTTAAATACATGTCTTGAAAAGTATTTAAGTAAAATATAGGAAGTATTTTTTGCTAGCATAAAAATGTGAGATTTGTTTTAAAATATATAAAGCTAGTTCTAGCTAAAATATGTATTATTATGTGCAAAGATGATTTATGCATTTATAACGTATTAGATAAGATACATGTGTTGTAATAATGCAAAATCTTATTATGACGAAATGTGTACTTGTAAAATATCTATTATGCAAAGGCTAACAAAATAATTTTTAATTATGAATGTTAGTAAGAGTTTATGAAGAAATTAATTTATTATGCTAAGGATTTAATAGCGAGTGACGCTTTAGCTACGTGAATATTTATGTCATTTTAGTATGGCTTAGGCAATGCATAACTAGTCATAAAAATAACTAATTAAAGGAGAGTGAATTTCTAGCGTCAAACTATTTTTCTAATGACAGCCCAAAGTTTAATTATTCTAAGTGTACTACTAGTAGCGTAATGTTAGACAAATAATTACAACAAATAATAGGGTGAGGATATGAATTAATGATGACTTGAAGAAACGGCGAGGCCATCTCGCCTATGGTTTGGAGTTTGTGATGCGGAGAGGATGAAGCACATAAGATGCGGGTCTTCATTTGTTGTAGCTTGTGATGAGTCTCGCCATGAGACTCTTCGTTTCGCTCCAATGCATTTCATGTAAAACAAAGGAAGATAAGGATTAGTATATATCTCAAATCTTACGCAATAATACAAATAAATAAGATATTCATATAAACTTAAACACATGTCTGCGTATTACTTAACTACATCAGCAAAGCAAAGGGGGTTCAAAATCAGTCCGGGAATTGGCCCAAAATTAGTCCAAACAGGGGCTGCCAAATCAGTCTAAACAGGGGCTGAAGTTGGTCTAAAAATAGCCAAAACAGTGGCCCAAAATGACCAAATTTATTTACAACTACGACGATCTAGGCAACACAAGCAGACATCGACCCATGGTAACCTGTGTGGAAAAGCAGTGGGCCTCAACAAACCCAATAATTAAGGCCAGCTTATCAGCACACACGGAGGGGAATTGTAATATAGAAACAGACCCAAAATCACACAGTATGCCTGAAAACCTGCTGTAGTTTTGTCACGACCCGACCCCGGATCCGTGACCGGAGCCTTAACCCGGGCACCCTTGTGACACAACATCAGAGAAAACCAGCGGAATATAAACTCATAATAAACAACCATAATGATATAAATAGTCTAGCCCAAAATGGCTACCCCCAAAAGTACATAAAACCGACGATTACATCCTTAAACACACCAAGTTATGACAAGACTACAGGCCTCTAAGAAGGAGTAACACTATGACGGGACAGGGCCCCGTCATGCCCCTGAATGTACAAAACATCAACAACACCAGGGAGAACCATACCAAAAGTCGAGCCTCCGAAGAAATGGAGCTCCTGACACCTGAGTAAAAGATCCTAGGAATGAGGATCTACCACCTGTTTTCCCTTACCTGCGGCATGAACGCAGCCCCCGAGGAAGGGGGTCAGTACACAACGTACCAAGTATGTAAAACTGGAAAATACTGTAGTAATATCATAAGTCAAAATAAGCTGGAGTCATAGATAAAAATCAATTTTCTTGCACTGTGCCTTACTAACAATGAGAGTAACAAGTATAAAACTTATAGCATAAAAATAGGAGGCTCACGATCAAAACAGGGTACCTCGCCCGTAGTATCATTAAGCAATCCTACTCCTGGGACTATTTCACCCGCATGGGTCCTGTGGACCCGCATGAGGTCATCCGCCTCGTCATGGGACTATTTCACCCGCATGGGACTATTTCACCCGCATGGATCTTGTGGACCCGCATGAGTACCATCGCCGTACTCGCATGGGACTATTTCACCCGCATGGATCTTGTGGTCCGGATCCGCATGAGTGCAAGCGCCGCACTCGCATCATGGGTAGCAAATCCATGGCATAGATAATAACCCGGGGTTTACCCCGTAATAATACAAATATATAACATAGCTCATCTGGCTATCATACATAACATATGCACTGTCGGCCTATCATTTCATACATAAGCACTACCGGCCTATCATATCACAACATAAGCACTACCGGCCTATCATATCATACATAAGCACTACCGGCCTATCATATCACAACATAAGCAAGTTAAGAAATCCCCTAACTTCTTATAACATTATTAATATATCCTCTCATTTTAGTATCCTAAGGCACTAACATGTCTTTTAATAGAAAATCCGGGAATTCAACCCAAGTACCATGTACTTCTAACTTTTTAAGAAATAACTCTTTTTATACAAAAATTCCAAGATACTAATCACCATAGTATCAAGTTACGATTTCTTTTCAAGACAAGTCACATTTCCTTTTAGAAATATAATAGGCTTCTAAATCAAGTGACTTCATTTCCTTTAAAACCTTAGGCAACCAATGCCTAAAAATCAATTCACCTTTCTTAGTTTCAAACCCTTTACCCGCACTTGTTTTAATTAGAGTAAACCTTTCTTTGTGAACCTTTCAAGAAAACTAATATAACCAACTTCCCATAAAGTCATTATATTAGCGTTATCCCTTTGTCAAATACATTTTCCTAAATCCAGGACTTATACTTTTGAAATGAAACAAGTAGCATATACTTTTAAAACAAGTGAAAGATATCAAATCTTGTCGTCTCACCGTACTACATAGGTACAACTACTAATGCTCGAGATAGGAAAGTTACACATACCTCCTTGGTCAATCCACTTGCTAAGCTCAACTACCAAGTAATATTTCAACCTATAATAATCATAATACGTTTATTAACCCTAATTTCAATGTAGAAATTCCAAATTCAAGTTACGATTCCTAAGGAAAATTGGGCAGCATTTCCTTTGTTTACTCACTTTGCCACCTTTTCAAAGGCCGATTTTCAACACTCAAACGCCACATTAAGGCCCAACATCCAAACTAACACAAAGGGATTACACACCTAATCTTGGGTGTGTAAAATTCTGCCCCATAAGTTATAATAATACACTTAACAATTCTAAAGTAGTTGGTAGGCTACAACATGCTCATAATATCTCTTTAGCCAAATCCTTCATACCCAAACCACATTTCTTGCATTTAATGACTCTAATAGCATTATTTACTACCACAAGTTCTTTCTTCTTAACATGCAACACTAAAAACTAATAATAAAGGAAGAATAATTACCATAGAGCTTTTAGCCAAATTTATCCAACAACTTGCTAGCTTCTATTCCAAGAACACCACCACAACAACCTTCACAAGCTAGCCAAGCTTCCTTCTTGCCTTTTACTTTTCAGATTTTTCCTTAGGCTAGAATATCTCTTGGAGTTTTAGAGAGAAGGAGGAGCTTGGAAATAATTAAGAGAGAATGAGGAGCTTTGTCTAAGAGAGAGATGAAAGATGACCAAGTCTTTAAGACTTGGTCAATATAATGCATGCAAAATCGGATGGGGGACACTTGTCACCTCCCATGCCCTTTTAAAAGAAAAGATCAGATTTTCCTAAGTTTTTCCGCGATTTCCGCCTTGGCGCGCGCGATTCGCGGCATGACTCCTGCGGACTCTGAACTTAGCGTCGCGGCCACGATTTCCGCGCCATGAATTCCCGCCTTACGCGCCCATCCGGCGCCATGCTGAACCACGACCGAAGTTTTTTTGATTTCGAGTCCTAACTCCTTTCGCACGGCCCATCGCGGCACGAACCACTGGTATAACATTCTCCCCTTAGAAACATTCGTCCGAATGTTCCTTCTAAACTTACTCAAATCACAATATCGACATAGACTCAAATAAAAGGCGCTCGCCACAATCAAAACTCAAGCATAATTGCTAAATCAAAACTAACAAGCAGGAAAGTGGGTTACCTGGAGGTGTAGGGAATAAGTGAGGATACTTCTTCATCATGTCATCCTCTGCTTCCCACGTCATTTCCTCCCTGTTCTCATTCCACCATAAGACCTTGACGGAAGCCACGTCCTTCGTCCGAAGTCGCCTAACCTGTCGATCGAGTATCGCTATGGGACTCTCCTCATACGATAACTCCTCTGTCACTTGGACATCATGAACCGGGTGCACTCTAGATGGATCTCCAATACATTTCCGCAATATGGACACATGGAAGACTGGATGTACCGCCTCCAAATCGGACGGCAGATCTAACTCATAGGCAACCCTGCCTACCCTACGGACAATCTGATACGGCCCAATGTACCTTGGGCTAAGCTTCCCCTTCTTTCCAAATCTCATCACGCCTTCGCCGGGCGATACCTTTAGAAAAACCCAATCATCTATCTCAAATTCCAAGTGTCGACGCCCGATGATCTCCGATACGACCGCCGACTGAGCCGCTAACAACCGCTCTGGATAAGCTTCACCTTATCCAGCCTGTGAACTAAGTCGCCCGACTAATCGAACTTCTCCCACCTCGAACCAGCTATTGGTGACTGCACTTCCTCCCGTATAAGGCCTCATAAGGCGCCATCCGAATCGGAATGGTAGCCGTTGTTGTAAGCAAACTCCACAAGAGGCAAATGATCCTCCCTACCACGAAATCAATAACACAAGCCCGCAGATATCCTCGAGTGTTGCGGATAATGCGCGCTCGCTGTCCGTCGATGCGAGGTGAAATGCGATCGAGACTCACTCGTCCCTAATCCCTTTTGAAAGACCTCCGAAGTTAGCCGAACCGGGCTCTATCTCGATATAATCGACACCGGGACTCGTGCGGTCTACAATCTCTCTAATATATAATCGGCATAGTCCTCGGTGAGAACGTCGTTCATCGGAAGAAAATGGGCTGATTTCACACTGTCGACAATCACCCAAATGGAATCATGCTTCCTCTGAGTGGTAGGTAGCCCTGTAATAAAATCCATATTTATCACCTCCCACTTCCAAGTCGGAATATCAATATCCTGCAATAGCCCACCGGGCTTTTAGTGCTCAATCTTGACTGACAATTAGGACATCAGTGCAACAAAACACGCCACGTCCTCTTCAGGCCATCCCACCAATACACACACCTGAGGTAATGGTACATCTTAGTCGACCCCGGATGAATAGAATAACGAGCACTGTGTGCCTCCTCCAGAATCTGCTGACGAAGTCCTGTCACATCGGGAACACACAACCGGCCCTCGAATCTTAGCACCCATCAGCGCTACCTCAAATAGACCGCTTCTCCTTACGGAGAGCTGCGTCTCGATGCATTGCCAAAATCGGATCCTCATATCCGCTCTTCACCTCGCCGACGATGGAAGACTCGTGACCTCTCGAACCCAATTCCGTCACTATCGTAATCAACCAAACGAATCCCAAGGCTCATTGGCGATGTAACTCTCGGACCATATCCCTTTTCTCTGGTGAACATCGCATGGACTACCCATCGATCTGCGACTAAGGGCATCTGCAACTACATTGGCCTTCCCGCGGGTGGTATAGAATATTAACATCGTAATCCTTAAGTAGCTCCAACCACCGCCTCTGCGCAAGTTCACTCCTCTCGTGAAGATGTCCGAGACTCTTGTGGTGTGTAAATGTCCACATGAACTCCATATAAATAATGTCTCCAAATCTTCAAGGCATGAATCACTGTTGCCAACTCCAAGTCATGTGTGGGATAGTTCTTCTCATGTTTCCTAAGCTGTCGAGATGCAAAAGCTATAACTCTGTCGTCTTTGCATCAGACGCACTCAAGCTCCGACACGCTGACGTCGCAATAAACCATATATCCATCCAAACCTTCGGAAGAGTAAGAAGCTGGCGGTCGTCAACTTCTCCTTTAGCAACCGGAAACTTTCCTCACAAGTATCCGTCCACGAACATAGCCGCTTACAGTCGACTTAGTCAAATCTTTGAAATATAAGCAAACTTCTCCACAAACCTCCGATAATAACTGCGAGGCCCAAAGTTGCGCTCCGTCGGTGTAGTGGGTGCAGGCCAAGTCTTGGCGCCTCAATCTTAGTTGTGTCAACCGGATACCATCGGCCCGATAACATGCCTTAAGAAAGCCACGAAGCCGCCAAAACTCGCATTTCGAGAACTTGGCATACAATCGCTCGTCACGAGGACTCGTCGTCGCCAAATGATCTGTATGCTCACTCGCTGCGCGAATACACCAAGATATCATCAATGAACACTATAACGAACATATCCACGAATGGCACGAACACCCTATTCATCAAATCCATGAATAATCTTTGGGCGTTGGTCAATCCGAAAGACATCACCACGAACTCATAGTGCCCATACCGGTCCCGAATGCGCTTTGGGATATCCGTCTCTCTAACTCGTGCACTGATGGTAACGCACGTAGGTCTATCTTGAAAAGCATCTCGCACTGCAATGATCAAACAAATCATCAATCACGGGAGGATATCTTTCTTGATAGTTACCTTGTTCGATTGCACGTAATCAATACACATACGCAGCGTCCATCCTTCTTCTTTACAAATAACACCGGCGCTCCCGGGGAGAAACATTTGGCCTAATAAAGCCTTTCTCCAAGAAATCTTTCACTGGTCCTTGATTCCTTCAACTCGGCGGTGCCATCACGTATGGCGGAATAGATATCGGTCAGTGTCCGCGCCAAATCGATGCAAACTCAATCTCCTCTCGGGAGGATACCCGGAAGTTCGTGCAGGAATACGTTTGAAACTCTCTAACACCTGAATCGATCAAGGTCCGGTATCTCACCTCTCGATGTCGAATACCGGAACCAAATGGTAAATATACCCCTTCCGTACCATCTTCCTAGCCTTGAGGTAAGAAATAAACCTACCGCCGGCGATGCAAAGATTCCCCTTCCACTCGATAACCGGCTCACCGGGAAACCGGAACCGAACTAACCTCTCTCTACAGTCCACATTGGCATAGCAAGACGCTAGCCAATCCATACCCATAATCACATCAAAGTCGGTCATATCCAACTCTATCAAGTCAGCTAGAGTCCGACGACTATCTACAGTCACTGGGCAAGCCTTATATATCCGCTCAGCTACCACCGAAGCACCTACCGGCGTAGCCACCTCAAAAGATTTTATGGACTCGGGCTCTATCCCTATTCTACCAGCAATATGAGGAGATATATAGGACAAGGTAGAACCTGGGTCTATCAAAGCATAAACATCACAACAAGCACCAACAATGTACCTATGACGACATCAGGTGACGCCTCATGATCCTGGCGGCTGGACATAGCATAAATGTGGTTCTGAGGACCCGAATCGAACCCTACCACGACCCCTGCGCGGCTGCTGGCCGTGAACACCTACCTCGGCGCGCATCACGAAGATGAAGACCAAAGAATCGAACTGCCTGGTGAGCCATAGCATTTCCGCTGCCTCTGGTCGGACAATCTCTCTTCAAATGGCCTGCCACAAGAGTAACAAGCTCACGGAGGAACACGACACCTCCATAATGGCAATCACCATCGACCACACCGAGGCATAGGTGGCCTCATCTCGACCGGAACTCGTCCTCCGAAACCCGAAGCCACGGAACCTGTCCCGCTCACGAATACTCATGCGTTCGAAGATGGTGGAGGCGCTGCGGGCCATGTGGTGCAAATCTGTATGTTCTTTGGGGTTGTCTACCCCTAAAACTACCAGAGGACCTGCTGTCTGGCCTCTTCTGCGATACTGCCGATTCGTCGGCCCTGCGTTCCTCGCACCAGTGCATATGCGCACGCGGGCAATGTCCATGCCGGTGAAGAGCCACTCGTGCAACTCTCGGCCAAGTGATCATCGAGTCTGTGACATAGCGGTGCACCACGTCCTCCATGTATCGCTACCAAAGCGGGCGCACATCTGAGCCAATGAGTCAAACTCCACGTTGTATTCCCGGCCGTCGCCCACTCGTCTCGGTGTCAAAAATCTATCGGCGAGCCCTCATCTGCGGATGCAAGAAATGGCCAAACGCCTCGAGAACTCGTCCCAAATAGCGAAGCGCATGCTCCCAGGATAGTTCCCATGAATCATACCAATCAAGCTGCGGTGTCCGCATGCGTCACGAACCTAGTACCACCGACTCGGTCTCGGCCCGATCACCTCGTGATCCAGAATCGTCGGATAAACTCCTGAGGATCATCCTCAGGCCTCGACCCATAATACTCTGGTGGGCTGCAACTCAAAAGTCCCTCGCCTCGTTAGCGACTCTGTCTTGAACTACGGTGGCGGAGCTAGCTGTCTCGGCTATCCTCGTATGCGGCCACGATCTGGCGATGGCGAACCATCTCTTGTAGCCCATATCCTGCGCCCGGGCTGGATCGAGGCTCGGTACCGCGGTCTCGATGGCCGCTGCTGCCTCGGACTCACGGGGTTGGCGGCGTTGTAGAACTCGCCGTCGAAACACCTCATCCGTAAGGTGGGCACGTGCCTGGTAACCCTCGGTGCCTACTAGTAGTTCCTCTCTTTGCGCCTTGCCATACGGGCGCGGTTGCATGCGTGGAGGCATAAGCGTCTGAGAAAAATATGTCGAGGAAATCCAACCTATAATACACTCTATTGCACGATCTTAGAGTGAAAGAATGGAAACCAATCCTAAATATCCTGTGACCTCACGATTATAGATGTGGTGCAAACACACCGATAATCAAGACTACTAGATACGGCTCTGTAGACCCTTTCCGAGGATTAATCGCTCGATACCACTTTTGTCACGACCCGACCGGATCGTGGCCGTGCCTTAACCGCACCGCGACACAACATCGAGAAAACCGGAATATAAACTCATAATAAACAACCATAATGATATAAATAGTCTAGCCCAAAATGGCTACCCCCAAAAGTACATAAAACCCGAGCAGTTACATCCTTAAACAAACCAAGTTATGACAAGACTACAGCCTCTAAGAAGGAGTAACACTATGACGGACAGGCCCGTCAAGCCCTGAATGTACAAAACATCAACAACACTGGGAGAACTATACCAAAAGTCGAGCCTCAGAAGAAATGGAGCTCACGACACACGAGTAAAAGATCCTAGGAATGAGGATCTACCACCGATTTCCACCTGCGGCGTAACGCAGCCCCCAGGAAGGGGTCGATGCACAACGTACAAGTATGTAAAACGGAAAATAGTAGTAATATCATAAGTCAAAATAAGTGAGTCATAGATAAAAATCAATTTCCTTGCCGTGCCTTACTAACAATGAGAGTAACAAGTATAAAACTTATAGCATAAAAATAGGAGGCTCACGATCAAAGCAGGTACCTCGCGTAGTATCGTTAAGCAATCCAACTCCGGGACTATTTCACCCGCGTGGGTCTGTGGACTGCGTGAGGTCATCCGCCTCGTCGTGGGACTATTTCACCCGCGTGGGACTATTTCACCCGCATGGATCCTGTGGACCCGCATGAGTACCATCGCCGTACTAGCGTGGGACTATTTCACCCGCGTGGATCACGTGGTGGGATCCGCGTGCAAGTCTGCGCTCGCGTCATGGGTAGCAAATCCATGGCATAAATAATAACCCGGGGTTTACCCCGTAATAATACAAATATATAACATAGCTCATCCGGCTATCATACATAACATAAGCCCTACCGACCTATCATATCATACATAAGCACTACCGGCCTATCATATCACAAAAAAATCACTACAGGCCTATCATATCTTACATAAGCACTACCGTACTATCATATCACAACATAAGCAAGTTAAGAAATCCCCTAACTTCTTATAACATTATTAATATATCCTCTCATTTTAGTACCCTAAGGCACTAACATGTTTTTTAATAGAAAATCCGGGAATTCAACTCAAGTACCATGTACTTCTAACTTTTTAAGAAATAACTCTTTTTATACAAAAATTCCAAGATACTAATCACCATAGTATCAAGTTACGATTTCTTTTCAAGACAAGTCACATTTCCTTTTAGAAATATAATAGGCTTCTAAATCAAGTGACTTCATTTCCTTTAAAACCTTAGGCAACCAATGCCTAAAAATCAATTCACCTTTCTTAGTTTCAAATCCTTTACCCGTACTTGTTTTAATTAGAGTAAACCTTTCTTTGTGAACCTTTCAAGAAAACTAATATAACCAACTTCCCATAAAGTCATTATATTAGCGTTATCCCTTTGTCAAATACATTTTCCCTAAATCCAAGGGACTTATACTTTTGAAATGAAACAAGTAGCATATACTTTTAAAACAAGTGAAAGATATCAAATCTTGTACGTCTACCGTACTACATAGGTACAACTACTCATGCTCAAGAGATAGGAAAGTTCCACATACCTCCTTGGTCAATCCACTTGCTAAGCTCAACTACCGCAAGTAATATTTCAACCTATAATAATCATAATACGTTTATTAACCCCTAATTTCAATGTAGAAATTCCAAATTCAAGTTACCAATTCCTAAGGAAAATTGGGCAGCATTTCCTTTTTTTCTACTCACTTTGCCACCTTTTCAAAGGCCGATTTTCAACACTCAAACGCCACATTAAGGCCCAACATCCAAACCAACACAAAGGGGATTACACACCTAATCTTGAGTGTGTAAAATTCTGCCCCATAAGTTATAATAATACACTTAACAATTCTAAAGTAGTTGGTAGGCTACAACATGCTCATAATATCTCTTTAGCCAAATCCTTCATACCCAAACCACATTTCTTGCATGCAATGACTCTAATAGCATTATTTACTACCACAAGTTCTTTCTTCTTAACATGCAACACTAAAAACTAATAATAAAGGAAGAATCATTACCTTAGAGCTTTTAGCCAAATTTATCCAACAACTTGCTAGCTTCTATTCCAAGAACACTACCACAACAACCTTCACAAGCTAGCCACAAGCTTCCTTCTTGCCTTTTACTTTTCAGATTTTTCCTAAGGCTAGAATATCTCTTGGAGTTTTAGAGAGAATGAGGAGCTTGGAAATAATTAAGAGAGAATGAGGAGCTTTGTCTAAGAGAGAGATGAAAGATGACCAAGTCTTTAAGACTTGGTCAATATAATGCATGCAAAATCAGATGGGGGGGGACACTTGTCACCCTCCCATGCCCTTTTTAAAAGAAAAGATCAGATTTTCCTAAGTTTTTCCGCCAGATTTCCCGCCTTGGCGAGGCCTCTGCGATCGTGCGCCGCAACTCCTACGGACTCTCGGAACTTTAGGCGCGCGCCAGTTCCGCATGCCATGAATTCCCGCTTCGCTGAGGCCCACCAAGTTTTTCTGATTTCGAGTCATAACTCCTTTCGCACGGTCCCATACGCACGGCCTGGACCACGGGGTATAACAAGTATTAAGCTTTTATGTATGCCGTAGGTATTTTAGAAGTATGTATATGCACTCTTAATGGATTAAATACAGGAAAAATGAAAGAAAATGAAAGACAGCATGCCAGCATTCTTCATATTCAGTTATTAGAAGGAAAATAAGAGTATCTTAACATATTTAAATTTTAAACAGGGGAACCATAAGGTAGCTCCAAGTGGATGACTTAGCCAAGTGAAATAACACATATTCTTCAAGAACTTTAGTATGTTATGATAGATCCTATCCAAACCACACCTCATTACATACGAGGTAGATGATGACATAGCTAATTTAGACAAATGTATAGGATTAGCTAGTGCATTTATCATTTAGCAATTTTCTAAGCAAGTATAATGCGGGATGCTTAGAACAAGGTTGATGCAGCTGGTTTTATCTCACATAAACATGCATAGTAGAAGCAGGAACACTCCAGTATGTGCGTAAGGCAAATAAGAATGACTCACTGACTATTTGGGTAACTCTTCTTAGATACACCGAATCATTGACACCAAATTTAGACATATTCCATTATACTAGGTTATGCATTAAGAGGGAAAACATGGGGGGTGACAGTAACACAGAGATGTATTTATAAGCATATTAATGATGGACACTTCAGAAACAAGGCATAATGTGGTCGAAATGGTTATCAAACATATGACTGAATTAGCTAACTGGCTTATTATGTCCAAAATAACAGATAGTGCTTATTAGGACTGATCTAATTACAAGTTTAATAACACAAGGCATGCTTCAGTATTTGAGTCTTTAGATGATAAACATGAGTCCAAATTTATACGCCTGCACACACACACTGCTTCCTATCACCTTTCACATTTTGCTACTCCCAGATTCATACCCATGAGTTTATAAACATGTTAATAAAGATTTAAAACTAAACCTATCCTACACTGCATATAAACAGATTATCGAACATGTTTCCATATTGTTCAACCAGTTTGCAATTTGTTAATCACTTTCAGATTCGATTTGGGGATAGGCTTCGGTGGTATTAAAACAGACATGGAAAGTCAATTTACAAAAAAACATATGAATTGTATACTTCAGTGAACGCATCGTGGTTATGAATATTAACAGCAAATTCGTCAAAACATAATTTGAAGCGACTTCACATGTATACTGAACACATCTGACAAGCACATGATCAATCAAACAGATCACAGAATATAAATCGAATGGAAAATCAAGGGCGATGAATTTACCTTCTCCGGACAGCGAACCGAGACAGCGTATCAAGTCGTCGATCCACTCGGATTTTGTTTTTGCGATGCGAATAAAAAAGGGCAAGCTTGTTTGCTGATTTTTGACTGATATTGAAAGGAAGGGTTTCGGACTTCCTGTTCTTTGCGATGCTAATTGTCTGAGTGCTGAGCCCCCTCTTCTTGTTTTTAACGGGTATCTGTTCCCGTCCAGTTCTCTGTTTTTAATGTTTTTCCTTTGTGTAAACTCCGGGATCTTCCCGTCCAATTATATGCCTTTGCATGTGAAAATGGGTTCATTTATATGGCCCTCCTTTGGGTTCTAATGTTGGTAAGTATTTAAGGTGCGATTTTGGCTGATTTCTTGATGATTTGGTATGTGATTCTGTGTTATTTCTAGGTGTGAAATCTGTTACCATTTCTGGGCGATTCTCAGTGCTGGTTAACGTTTCTTCGTGTCTTTTATTAGGACGATTTTATGACTGATTTTATGGTTCTTGGTTATGGTAAGGAACTGATTTTTGGAAGGATTTGGTTTAGGATTTGCCGGATTCTCCGGCGAGAATCTCGGCTGTGGCGACGGGGCTAGGTGCGGCGACTTTAGGGTTAGGGGGCGTGAAGACGAGAATAAAGGCCCCTTCGTTTTTTAGGTTAAGGGTTTTTTGTTAAGATGAGGCGAGGGGGAATGTGGGCTGGACGAAGGGGAATAAAATGGCAGATGGGCTTGCGGGTGTTGGGCCTACTGGGTTGGGTAGTTGGGATGTGAATTATTGGGTTGTGGGTTGCGTTTTATGGGTATTATTTTAATTAGGTTTTAGTTTAGGTGTATTATTAATTAATTAGTGGTAAATTAAATTAATAAATTGTGATTAAATTATTTTAGGTGCTTTGTTAGTCTAAGTTTGAGATTAAAAAATAAAGACGGGCGTGCTATTTAATTAGTACTTAATTTTTATAATGCGATGCTGTTATTAAAACTTATTAAATAAAAAATTGAGTTATTTAAATGCTACATGCAGATAGAACTTCTTAATTCTTTTATGAATGCTATTATTAAAACGCGTGTGTTAGATTATTATTTTATGTATTTATTATTTATTATTAAGAATTATGACAGGGCTTAAAATTAATAAATATGGGCGCGAGACTCTAAGTGCGTAATTTACTGTGTAAGATGCGGTTCTATTATTAAATTGCTTATTTACGCATGTATTAATGTATTATTGTTGCATTTTATTATAAGAAATCATAAAAAATTATTTTGCAAAATTAATGTAATTTTATAGCTACTGTCTGGACGGGCGGGTCAAAATTGGGTGTCAACAATTACCACGAAATTTTTACGTTGAAATATATTGTATATCGCGAGATATTTAGATTTGAAAATGGACAATTGGTAATAATTTGGGGTAAAAGTGAAATTGATTGGCAAGACGGATGTTTTTTGAGAAATTGGCTGCTCCAAACTGCTTTAGTTTTGTCCTACCTATCTCGAAAAAATATGCGAAATCAAAAAAACATTAGGTCAAACGGACATCCGAGCGCAAAGTTATAACCATTTAAAGTTTCATTAATTTACAACTAATTAGAGTTGGCAGGAGGGGTAGGTGGGGTGGAGGAATGGGGGTGGGGGTGTTGGGGGTGTTCTAGGATATTTTATCGTTCTGGTCCGGCTCTTATTCGTCGGGTAGTTTTTGGTACTCGTGTCCGACCGTTAAGATTTGTCGGGTTCTGCGTCGGTTCTTGGGTAATCTGGGTGTATCCGAACCCTAATGACCACTAGCTGTCCTCAAATTCACAAAGACGCATTTTTCATTAATCTCTTCTTCTTCTACTAGTTCCAACAATACTCAGCAACCCACAGATGTCACACCGGGCCACAATATAACACATAGTCTCTTTTACCAACAACAATCACAAGTGGTTTATACTCAAACCAAAGAATCATCACCACTAATATACTTCACATATACTATGTACTTTAGCCAAGATCACACATAAAATACTTTACTCAAGAAGGCCTTGTATATCTAAGGTCTCAACGATTATTCCAATATTTTAGGATTCTCAATTATTCCATGTCCCAAGCTTACATTATCTCTCCTCGTATACTGGTAAGGTAGCTTCTCATAATCTCCAAATCATGTTGTCTTAACCACAACAACCCTATTTACTCCATACAAATATTATTCGTACATATCACTTAAGCATACAACACAACGTAATCTAACAACATGGTATGCCATTAAGTCAATTAAACATTACCTCTTAAGGGTTCATCACCCTCTCAGACAGCTCATCACCTCCTAATTATTCCAAATTAGCATATATATAACCTTGATGAGGATTCATTAAACTGTTTCATACCTTCCAAGCCATTACTAAAGCTTAACCAACTCAGGATAACCCGCAATCACTTCAGAAAACACACACATGGCCCTAATAAATATGTTCGTATAGATGCACGTCATCATCATATCAACTATACAACAATTTTACCAACATGTATACCAAGTCCATATATTATTTTCTGGGCCACTGTCCCTTTCTCATAGTTGCAACCACAATAATACGTTAGGGAGGGACTACCCTAACAACATAGCTCTATCACACGATCTTAGAGTAAGAAGAATAGAAACCAATCCTAAATGTACTATAGCCTCATGTTTATGGGTGTGGTGCACAACACACCGATAATCAAGACTCTACTGCACATGGTCTGTAGACATTCCGAGGACTAACTCTGATACCACTCTTGTCACGACCCGAACCTCGGGCCCGTGACTGGTGCCCTACCTGGGCACCCTTATACCCACCCATGACATATAACCAGCGGAAGCTTTAAGCAAACTCATAAAATAAAAACAGTCAAGCCGACAAGGCTGCCACTTTTCATATAATTGTCCAAATGGACTACAACCGTACACCTGTCCAACCCACACATGACTACAGACCTCTAAGAGTTTATAGTAACTATGATGGGACAAGGCCCCGTCGTACCCCTTATTATACACAAGTCAAAATGGAAGACCTGTACAAAAATGACTAGGCTCCGGAACAATGGAGTTATCCCAACGCTGAGCAAGGATCCTAAGCTCGAGGATCACCAAACTGTGTACCTATACCTGCGGGCATGAATGCAGCCCCCCGAAGGGGGACAGTACCACAAGGTACCAAGTATGTAAACATGAAGTACAGTAAATAAGATCATAACTGTACAAAAGATGACATGGACAAGTATGAAAATCAAATACCAGATCCAAACGTGCCATAATAAATAAGAGCCAATTGTACCTTGTATCACTGTACCACTGTACTACTGTAACACTGTAACACTGTATCACTGTACCACTGTATCACTGTACCACTGTACTTTATAAAAATGAGAATCAACTGTGCCTTTCCTTTCTTTAAATGAGAGTCATGTCAACATCATGGAACGCCGGCCCATATACTTCTCATATGTATATATATATATCAGTGTTTCGGATCGTGCATCCCGTCCCAATATATGTTAGTGTTGCGGATCATGCAACCCGTCCCTATATATATAATAGTGTTGCGGATCGTGCAACTCGTCCCAATATACAATAGTATTGCAGATCGTGTAACCCGTCCCAATAAATATATAAGTGTTGCAGATCGTGCAACCCGTCCCAATATGTATATAAGTGTTGCAGATCGTGCAACCAGTCCCAATATGTATACATATAACTATCATGGCAACCTTGTGCAATTTAAATCACCTTTTGACTCTCAATAACATCATCTTTAAAATGAACTTTCATTTTAGAAAAATCAAGGTACCAACATATCATGTACCAATCATATATAATGAACTTCACTTGTAAAATCAAAGACACTTATCATATCTTTTCTTTTAGAAAACCCAAAGCACTATCACATCTTTCATTTTGGAAAAAAAAAACAAAGCACTATCATGTCATGCAATATTAGGGACTTGAACCCAAAAGTACTATGTACGTCCACCGTACATTCATTTTATAAAAAGAGTCATATCATGTATCATTAAGGACTTGAACCCAAAAGTACTATGTACGTTCACCGTACATACATTTTATAGAAAACACCAAGGCACTCTCATACCTTTCATTTTAAATCCTCATTTGGAAAACCAAGGCACTTATCATATCAAGTATCATTTTAAATCCTCATTTGGAAAATCAAGACACTTATCATATCAAGTACCATTTTAAATCCTCATTTGGAAAATCAAGACACTTATCATATCAAGTACCATTTTAAATCCTCATTTGGAAAATCAAGATACTTATCATATCAAGTATCAATTTAAATCCTCATTTGGAAAATCAAGACACTTATCATATCGAGTATCAATTTAAATCCTCATTTGGAAAATCAAGACACTTATCATATCAAGTATCATTTTAAGATTTAGATCCAATAAAACTATGTATGTCCACCGTACACTTACTTCATATAACCAACTTTCAAAGAAGAAAGGATAGTTCATACACCGCTTGTCGTCTGTATCAACTCAATAATCTTAATTCGTCTCGCTCCTCTTGCTAACATTATGGAAACATTTGCATGGTGATAACCGATCCGAATTGCCAAATTAATTCATTTTATGAGTCGTTAGTAGGTTATATATTTATAACGATCTTATCTAATCAGCTGTGAACTAGAAAATGTAAAACCAACTGGTTATATCTTAGTTTCTATGCAGATGGAAGTCTAATCATTTCAATATAATTGATTGTCGATACCTTTTTCATTTAACGCTGCAATGGCTTGTTTTAATATGTTTACAAAAAATCAGTCTCAACGCTGAATACTTATTAGTGTTGTAACTTAGCAAGGTCAACTCGACAACAAAGCTTACTAAAAACTCTTACCAACATCTACCATAAGACTTGGTAAGGACTTAGGAATAATTTAGACATGCCTTCAGCATAGAATCAATAACATGAATACTCCTTAACTTCTAAGAGTAGAATAACTTTTGAAACAGTACCACAGTTATGGTTCATACGTATAACATGCCAAAAGAAAGAAGGAAGAGTTTCACATACCTTATTGACGACTAACCAACACGACAAGTAGAATACGTCCCAAATAGGTACTTCAACCTATAATAACAATAACACGTCTATCAACTCCATGATACTAGTGTAAGACATATACCAAGTAATGGCTCTCTTTTCTTATAAAAATTTGGGCAGCACTTCTCCTATTTATACGTAGTTTTCCACCTTTCAAGAAGGCCAATTTCATCTACAACCAAGCCACCAATTAAGGGCACAACCAACAGTTAACCAAGGTGATTCACACAACTATTCCTCACGTAAAAACAGCCTCTTATTCCACGTTAAAACAGTCCATAAAAACAGTTCACAATCCAACAATAACAAGGGTAAAATGTGAGACCTTTTAACACCCTTCTACACCCTTATTCCTTTAGGACTTTCATTAGCAATTACTATACTTAAACATGCATAATGGTGGCTGAATTTTCAGCATTCTAACGCCACAAAATTGTCCCTAAAACTGCATAACAATATCCAACAGTTTT
Source organism: Przewalskia tangutica (assembly GCA_029844215.1). Classification (NCBI taxonomy): domain Eukaryota; kingdom Viridiplantae; phylum Streptophyta; class Magnoliopsida; order Solanales; family Solanaceae; genus Przewalskia; species Przewalskia tangutica. The sequence goes on from CM056732.1 coordinate 74,997,792, forward strand.
ATACAAGTCTCGGCCAAACAACCACAACCAAAGCCCTTTTTCAATATTCCTTATGATCTAATCCAAGTTCCAATACTTTAATATAATCATATCAACTTGTAATAACCATATTTCCTTCATTTTAACATGCAAGTTGTGACGTTAATAACAACAATAATAACCAACGAATCAAATACCAAAACTGCCTCATTTTCGGCCAACCAACCAAACTACCACAAGCACTTCTTATTCTCTATTCTTCATAACACAAGTTCATCTACCAATTATAACACCATGTAATATCCAATTACTTCAAGAGGAAGAAGAAATATTACCTTAAATCTTAGCCAAAACAGTCCACATGGTTCGGCCACACCACTTCTTCAAGTTTCAATCACACACATGTATCCTCTACAAGTTTGTAACCATCTTCCCTTCTTGTTTTACTTCCAAAAAGTTCATCTCCAAGTTTAGGAGTTTCCAAGGCAGAATATTCCAACCACCACTTCCCACTATTTTGGAGAGTTAACTAGGCTTAGAACTTAGTTAGGGAGCTTGTTCTTGGAAAATAATTTGATCTTGTCTTCTTGGCTTAAGGGATTTCGAAACTTGAAGGTTAAGGGAGAGAGAAGAGAGTTCAAGGATGAAGATATTTTGTGTGCTAAAGTCTTGCAAGACTTGTATAATATGGGTGCTTGTAGGACAAGTGGAGGGGGACCCTTGTGGACCCATTTGTCCACTTGTCTTTCTCCAAAAATATCTACGAACATGAAGTCTTGCTACACAAGTGGGGAGGGACACATGTCACCCTCTAATTCGCCCATAATTCTCTTAACAAATTCCATACTTAGTCAAAATACTTAAAAAATTTATGGACACCCCCCCCCCCCAAAAAAATTGTGATATTTTCGGTGGACCCCATATTAACAATGACAAGACTTCATAATACAATAATAAGTCCATAAATCCATTGGAAGGAATTTAACTACTAGTTAATAAATTTTCGTCGTCACATTTGTAGTATCCAAATTTTTTTCCATATAAGAAAATGTAAATATATTTTCCTTCCAACTTTCAAATCTTATTTCCTTACTTACGTTCTCACTTATGCCCTGAAATTACGGGGTGTAACACTATTGATGGTCATTACTTGGCTAGTTGGGAAGTCCTCTTACACACACTATAAATTGAGGCTTAGGCTCAATTGGAAGAACACACTTGAAATCAGATTTTCAGTATACTTCTTCCTCTCTTGCTTTCTTTCATACACTCAAAAGGTTCTTCTTTTTAGTAAACACTTGAGTTTCCTTTGCTCAATTGTTTGTTGTTGTTTTATCTTGGGAGACAAGTTTTCAAACACCGTTAAATGATTTATAGGAGGCAATATTGTCTTAAGGACATAGTGAATATCACTCGACTCAGCAAAAACCTTTCTTGTTCTCATTTTCCAGATTGTAATCTCAGTTGTTGTTACTTTATTTCCCATTTTCTTGTAACCGTTCGATTGTTGTAATCGTTGTACTTCAATTGTAACTCACAATCTTAAGGCAATATTCGTTGAAAGTAACAAACAAGATGACTGGAGGAGATCAATTCACTGCTCAAGGAAACTCCAATGCCTTTTCCACCACTGCTCAAGGCACAACTAGTGTCAACCCCACTGCTGCTCAAGGCGCTCAAAATACCTTTGCTACTGTACATGGGAATGCTACCGTTCCACCACCCGCCGGTTTCCACCATGAACGCCCAGAAAAGTTCATGGGCACAAACTTCAAGAGATGGCAGCAAAAGATGTTGTTCTTTCTTTGTTATGGAAATGTCTCATTTTCTAACCGAAAATCTCCACAAGCTGGAGATGAAGTGGACCCTCAGTCGAATGAAACGGCGGGAGGGGGACAAGATAACCATGTCATTAATGGCATGAAGATGACTCTAGATTCTTGGAGTCATAGTGATTTCCTTTGCCGAAATTATATCTTGAATTGTTTGTCCGACCCTCTCTACACGGTGTATGGCACCGTTGGCACCGCCAAAGAGTTGTGGGATAAACTACAGAAGAAGTACAACGCACAAGATGCGGGTGCTAAGAAGTTCATCATTGGGAAATTTTTGAAATTTCAAATGGTGGCAACAAAACTGTGATGTCCCAAGTCCAGGAATTCCAAATGATTTTACATCACCTGAATTTGGAAAGAATGAAGCCTAACGAGCAATTTTTGGTTGCGTCGTTAATTGAGAAGTTACCTCCCTCGTGGAATGAGTTTATGAGTTACTTAAAACTCAAGACAAAAGAGATGACCTTAGAGGAACTTATTATCAAACTCCAAATTCAGGAAGATAATAAGAAGGTCATGCCAAAGGGGAAGCAACCCGCTGAGGCTAAGGTGAACCTGGAAGAAGTCAAAGGGAACTCAAGCAAAAAGCGAAAGTTCCAGAAGGACGGTAAGGGCCCAACAACTGAAAAGTTTAAGGGGACTTGCCATCACTACGGTAAACCTGGTCACATGATCAAGGATTGTCGCAAACTCAATAATGAGAATAAAGAGAAGGCCAAGGGTAAGGCTAAGGCTAACATCATCGAAGACACGCTTCTAGACGATATGATTGAGGAGTTCTCGGTGGTGGTACTTGAATCCAACCTCGTTAAGAATCCTATGCAGTGGTGGATGGACACGGGCGCTACCCGTCACATCTGTTCCAACAAAGATGTGTTCTTCACATATACACCAGTAACGGATAAGAAGTTGTTCATGGGCAACAATGCTTCTTCAGAAGTGATGGGGTTAGGAAAGTTAATCCTGATGACTTTCGGAAAGGAGCTGAAGAAGGTATGCATGTCCCAGAAATTCGAAGAAATTTAATTTCTAGACCCTTGTTGGTAAATGTTGGTTTTAGACTAGTGTTTGAGGCCAATAAATTTGTAATCACTAAGAATTGAACATTTGTAGGAAGAGGCTTCATTTGTGAAGGTCTCTTTAAAGTTAACGTTTCATATGTAATGTCTGTTTCTACTATTAATAAAATCGAGCCTTCTTCTTATTTGTTTGAGTCGTCTAATTTATGATATCATATATTAGGATATGTAAACTATCAATCTATCCAAAGATTAGTAAAGTTGGAGTTGTTGTCGTCTATTGACGTAAATCCTCCACGTAAGTGTGAGGTATGCGTAGAGGCAAAACTTTCAAAGAGTCCCTTTCGATCCGTTGAAAGGGAAACCACTCCTCTAGTATATGTGATTTTGAAGTTCGCACAGACAAGAGGGGGAATAAGTACTTTGTAACTTTCATAGATGATAACACAAGGTATTGTTACCTTTACTTACTAAAAAGTAAAGATGAAGCATTTGAAGCATTCAAACGCTACAAAACAGAAGTTGAAAACCAACTAAGCGTACAGATTAAATCAATTCGTAGCGATAGAGGGGAGAATATGTAGCGCTTTTTGAAGAATATTGTGCCCAATCGGGCATAGTTCATCAAACGACGACTCTTTACTCACCCCAATCAAACGGTATTGCTGAACGCAAGAATTGTACGTTAAAGAAAATGATGAATGTTTTACTCATCAATTCGGACCTTTTCCAAAACATGTAGGGAGAAGTTGTCCTTACCGCTAATAAGATTCTTAACAGAATCTCACACAAGGGTAAGGACAAGACTCCATACGAGTTATGGAAAGGAAAGAAACCACCTACAAATACTTTAAGGTGTGGGGTTGGCTGACAAAGGTTGAAGTACATAAGTCAAAGCAGATCAAGATTGAGCCTAAAATTATAGATTGCATATTCATCGGATATGCAAATAACAGCAGTGTTTATCGCTTATTAGTGCATAAATCAGATATACCAGACATTAATGTGGGTACAATCATGGAATCTCGACTGTCATTTCGTCATACAACAATTTCTCTCCGGCATCATCACTTTAATTTTCTCCCGTCGCATCATCAGCTTGCCGATTTGTTCACAAAATCTCTTTATGTGAGTTCTCATTGAGAAATTTTGTCCAACTTGAGGGAAGATGTTAGACAAAAAGTTTTCCTCCATTGTTGTTCCTCAAGAAGAAACAAACATGGAGATCGATTTACAAAGAGAAGAGAGGAAGAGAACTTCGGAGTCAAAGTACGACAACTTTGTTATTGTCGAATAAAGAGTGGTGGAATGGTTCATTCTATTTTGGGCCTACACCTGTGATGTCTGACCCAATTGTAAATGTCATACCTAATAATTATATAGTATTCTTTTGATTCTTCTAGAATAGATGACGTGTACAAAATCAATTACAAGTTGTTATTTAGGATTAATAATTTAAATTTTTAGTCCTTTAATCTTTACGTATTTGCACAGTGAGTAGCTTAGCATTTGTATAAAGACATGTAACTATCATTGAAGCAATACACAGAAAATTTCCACATTAAGCATTCCTTTAAATTCTAACAAATTACTTAATATATTTTATATTGTTAGTAGATAAACTTAAATTTGAGATTGAAAGAGGAATAGCCGAATAGTTTACACTAATAAATCCTTTTTTATATATCTTTTTTGCAATATAAAAACGGGGAGTAATAATGATAAAGTAGAGTAGACCGGGGAACAACCTTCAAACGTGGCACTATTATATGGAAATCTCAAATCTTTCCAAAATCTTTATTACGGCAGGTTTGGTACGCTGGAGTGCACTGGATAAAAAAATAATACAGTGTTTGATGAGCGTTTTCAGCCGGCTAGACTGTATTATTTTTAAAAATAGTACACTCCAACTGTCATTTTTTAGACTCATATAGTAGATGGGTCTTCGGGACTGTACTAAAAATAAATTAAAAAAAATACATTATATATTAATACTCTAATACCGTTCATTATATATTAATACAGTCCAGTACATTACAATACATTACAGTTCATGCAAAATTATACAGTTAAGTGCGACGTACCAAACGAGCTCTTATAATATCCAACTGCGGGCCCTGGCGGACTGCAAATTGGCCATGTATTGGTCAATAAAACAACACCATATATTAATAAAATAATATGTGAATGAATTGAGAAAATATGCCAATTGCATAGTTTTATTTATATCCTCAACTAGAGGTGTTAAATGGTTGGTGGATTGAATTTGAATAGGCCAAAATAGATTGAGTTAATAAATAAACGGATTGATCATCTAAAATTAATTTGGTTTAAAATTAGTTGAGCTGAAATAGGCAAAAAAATATAACATAACTTAATCTGTTCAATTCTTACTAAATTTTAAATTTCTTTATTTGTTCTTACATAATTTTTAAATACCTAATAATCTCTATTGTAACTATATATGACATAACACAGAAGAAAATATCTTTTTGAAAATATTCTAACTAAGATTTTTCTTGAGTTAATCAAACTACATATCATTTCAATTTTTAGAAGCTGAATTGACTTATTAAAATGAGCTGAGCCAGTAAATGAAGAGAGCCAATGTCTTTCAATAATCTAATTTACAAAATAACTAGAAACCCACAAGTTATGTATATTAGGTATTACTTAATCATATAATATACATAAATATACATAATCAATTTATAAACTTTATATACTTTGACTAATGCTCGTAATTAATTTTAGCCGCCATGTAAAAACACTAAAAAAAATTCGTAGACGAACAAGTCAATGCTTTGCAACCCCCCACCCCCACACACACACACCTTCAACCTTGGCAAACAATGAAAGAGCATCCAATTTTTCCGACCTGTATTTCTTATTCCTCTTTTAATTAAAACAAAGCTAGTACATTTGGAGTGGCAACAACCACTTTGCGCGATGGTGTATACAACAACATACCCAGTATAATCCCACACCGTGGAGTCTGGAAAAGGTACAGTGCACACATACCTTACCTCCACCTTGGTAGATAGAGCAACTGTTTCCGGGAAACCTCGAGTCAATTCATACATTTGAGTTTAGGTTTTATCTATTGCGAAAGATATGGTGAAACTTACTTGGGTTTTATCTAATTACGAAAGATACAAGGAATATCAAAAAATAAAAAACGGTGAAAAACAAAAATGAAAGTGGAGCAACTTCATTTCAAGAAAATGCTTTCAACATTCTTCCAACTCACCTAATTTAAAAGAAATTTAGCTATTTATACTAGTGTTCAGGTCATAGGACAATTAGAAACTAATAGAAAGCATTGTGTCTCTAAAATATACAAAACGTTGGACCTTTAAAAACTAAGCTTAAACATTAAGTTGGGCTGAATTTCAATGGAAATGAGATGTTGCACATTAGCTGTTGTGTACTCAGAGATGTTTTTCCAGGTTTTGTTTTATAGCTTGGAATGCGACAGCACTAGCTATAACATCTCCAAAGTCTTTATCCTTTCTTGAGATATTCTTCATAGTTCAATTCCGGAAAAAGTTGTTCTTTAAACTTCTTCACAATCCTCTTTCCAACTTTCGTCCATCAACTGCATGGTCTAAATTGGACTTCTTTATCCTCAATCTCCTATGGCAATAGACCTCCCTTTAGTGGAATGATCGACCTCCCCGATTGGTATCACTCTCTCTTCTTGCAATGCTTCAAGCTCAAACCAGGGAAGTTCTAAAAAAAGTTGCAAATAAGAACAAACTTAAGAAAACAGAAACTTATGTTGAAAAAAAAAACAGAAACTTATAATCACACTACTAGTACAACACAAGAATAACACTACATAATGTACATAAACTTTCCTTCTGATTCTAACCATTGTTTCCTAATTAAGCATTTGCTATAGAACATGATATCATTGTCAGTTAAAGTTCTAATGTGAAGTACAGGTACAAAGTTCATTACCTTCTAAAACATCCCAGGTGTCCATAAGTAAACCAGAACAACAACATACCCATTTCCTTCAATCCCCTCACATTCCATGAAAGAATATCTTCATTGATCACCTGATTTTATAAGCTTCCCCCCATTTCCTTGGTTCTCCATTCTTACATCTAATGTTGCATATCAACCCCTGTACCCCTTTATGCCCCCTAGGTTTAATCATAGCACTAGCACATCTACACTCCACCCCATTCCCTATCTTTTTTTGAGAGAGAATTTCTTTGACAAAATATTCTCTCTTCTTCTTTTATCAATCTTCATAAAGAGAGATAAAGCATCCCATTCGCAACCTTGAAAATGAACCCTAAATTTCTTACTCATCTTCATCACATTCCAATGAACCCATAGAGTTGCTCAAGACTTATCTCTTTGTACCTGGATTTTCAGTGGAATCTCTTCTTCTCCTGCCAGTGATATGAAGCATCGCCTTGTTCTATCCATGCATACTTGATTTTCCCCTCTATTATTTTTCCTACTTCCTCCTCATCTTCCCCCTTTTCTGATCGAGAGTTTGGCAATTCGGTTAATTGCATGTCTTTGGGTACCATTTCAAGTTGCAATGTTTCTTGTTCCTCCATGCATTCTCCTAGCTTCGACCTCATCAACGGTATCGCAGAAACAATTTCAATAGAAAGTTTGATTGCTCTCTCTTCCATCATTGGATCTATGAAAATCATCTGCTCCACTACCATCTTTGTCTAGCTCAAACTGGCTATAATTTCCGAGGACATATTCGTCCCTTTTATCCACACTCTTTCTTAATAGAATGGATGGACTACCCAACTCACTAACTCTTTCTGGCCCATTATCTAAATAGACCACTCTATTTAAATTTGGCCTACTAATTTTGCCCTGACCCACATCTTTTAGCACATCAGACCCCTCCTTATCCAAAGTTGTATCTGCCCCATGTGTCTTCATTTTAAAATTCAAAATATTTCCTTTTTTGTAGCTCCCCTCCCCATCAATTCCTAGATCCAGACTACCACCATAGATCCCAGGTACTCCCCTTTCCTTACCCACTTGTTGTCGTTTGCAACACCGCGCCAAAGATTCACTCCAAATCGGAGAATATTAAGAATAATCCTCCCCGGCAATGTCAACGACTCAAGGGATCTGCTCCATCATCCCCTTCACTCTAATTCTAGCCCAACACATTTGATATTTTTAACTCAATTTCTTCTTCATTTTCAATACATCCATCACATTTGTCGCCTATTGCTCTCATCGTTTCTTTTGTCCAAAGATGTAAAGGCAAGCCCAGCACTCTAATCCATGTTCCAGCAAGCAAACTGATACTCTTCCAGATCGCATCTAGATGACGGTGACCGCCAGGTTAACTTCAGAATTTTTCTTGCCATTTCCAATCTCCGATCAGATTATGTTCCGCCATTTTCCTAGATGGGAACTCAAACAAGAATTGATGATTGGTCAACTTAAAGGCCCCAATGGTATTTCCCCATTTGCCATATACCCATCTCCATACCACAGTCTGTTTTGGGATCTCTACTCTGTCGAAGTGTCCCACCAAGCATCAAACTAAAATTTCTCTATCAACAATTTCCAAGACACCCTTAGTTCTGATGCTACTACCTTAGCTTGCTTCCCCTGCTTCCATGTTGATTTTCCCGGCCCTACATATCCATCTGCTTCTGCTGCTTCCATGTTCAAATTGTCCAGCAGCATGGAAATGGTCGAGTGTGTTACCTAATACAGGAAATATTTTACCTGATATGGCAGAGAAAACTCCTAGCAGTCTGGCAAATAGATGGCCAGCAGCAACTTTTTTTTTTGTGATAGGTTAGATGGCCAGCAGTTGCTCACGCTGGTACTATCTGACCTTGTCTTCAAGCAGCGTCTGCAGTAGTTCTCTTTCTTCGTCTCTCTCAAACTTTAATGGTTATCCTCTGTATTCGGAGTGTTAATTATCTCAAAAGAGGGGAAAATGTTGCAGTTTCTCAATCTTATGGCAATTTCAGCTCAAGAACTATGGAAATCACTAAAATAAAAAAGAACAAAAATGCAACCAGTATGGTTTCGGTATCGAGTCACCATGTTACCATATCCAATAACAAAAATAACATAAATGCAGAATCTTCAGAGGCATGCAAGACAGAATTCAAAAAGCGAAGATCCCACGTACAGCCAGAATTTTTTTGATTAAGAACATACAGCCAGACTTGACTGATATAAAAGCAATAGACAGAATGCTACCTCCACAGGATGATGTACCCCAAATGCTCGTCGAGTTAAAAGACCGTTTTCCATCACAGTTATCAAGTGAGAAGGGAATCTGTCATCATATTTCAAGTCAGAGGTAATACAAAACCAGTCAGTTTAAATATAACGACCATAAAGTAATATCGTGAAGAACACAATTTTTCATTGCCCATGATATGCTTGAGGTGCATTTTGCTTTGCTTTGCTTTGATGTTAAAGATTCGTTGCGAATTTATATCCTACAGACAGCAGGAGCACCTAATAGACGGGGCATGGAACTTGCAGGTTTTAGCAATACAGGTTAGCTCCTTATAATAATAGATAGCAATATGAGAACCACCAATAGATCATCCATAAGCGATGGGAGCTTACCCTACAATCGCAAACCATATGTTTAGAGTTCCTGAATCATATAAACACCAAAAAAATGTGATCATGATAGCACATGCATAGTATGCTAGATAGTAGAAGATATTTACCAAATAAGACAAAATGAACATCTGAACATATATAATCAGGCAACATTGAAACTGGTAACAGAAGGATGAGATGACTTAAATAAAGTGGTTTTATTGAGCACTTACAATTTATGTACAGAGGACATCATTTCCTTACCTGTATTGCTAAAATACAGCATATATATGGTACTATAACTACAATACTATCTTAAAAGTTGTACAAAATATTTACAGTCAAAGTAAGTTGAAAGGGATAAAACCCAAAAGAGTGGGAGAGTTCACTCAAAAATGAAGTTGTGTACGAGTATCTGAAAGAATATATAGCCCTAAATATGGACTGACAGTCACAGTAGCCCGTTCCTCCAGAAATTGGCAATCAATGGGAATTATAGCAAAGATGACTTCAAACCATCATATTCAATTCTGACAGATCATCCATTGGAATCTCAAGGCCCATAAAGTCGTCATCTTGCAATCCATCATCATCTATGTTCAACCATGAACCTATGTCCTGTCCCTGACCGTCAAGGTCATCAGGGACACCTAAAACATCCATTCCAGGGAGTTGCAGACCAGATAAATCAATGGGATCCTCTAATTCATCCAAGTCATAATCATTCTTATCCTTGCCAGTTCCACTGGCCATGATATCACTTGAATTCACTATTGAAGATGCTGGTGCTTTAGGTTGCCCTGACATCTTGCCTAGAAGGCCATTGACAGAAGTGGATAATTGAGTAGTTTTCAGCTTAGATTTTGTTTTAGGCTTTCTTTCTCCCTTAACATTGGAAGAGGCAGGTCGACCAATCTTTATTGATCCACTGCGAGATGATGCCTCTCTGCCGTTTCCTTTTCCTTCTCGGTCCCTCTCACTTCTCTTCCCTTTTGCACTGCTTGAAAGTGAACTTCCAACACCTGACAGAGAAATGCTAGTACCAAGGACATCTTCCAACTCCCTCCGCTTGACTCTACTTGCTTCAGAATATAAATTGGCTTCATAAAGTATATCCTGGTTTCGAGAAGGGCTCTGCTGTGGGCTAAAATAAGATTTTGCAGCTTCACTGTCAGTATAGGAATCTGTTTGTCCATCACTAAGGCGGGATATAGCAGAAACGAACATATCCTTGTACAACGGCTCGCCGAAGCAGCTCTTTCTTGTCTCCTCAAATTCTATGCATCGATCCAAAGTTCGCTTGACCAACGCTAAGGCAGCTTGCTTGGCCATTTTCCCACTAGCACTCTTTGCACCGTGCACATTTGGAACCCAACAACTCTGTCAAGGCAAGAAAATGTCAATGAATGATTTTCATCATTCAAATTTTACAAGTTTAAGGACAACTTTACACTGCGACAGTACAGACACTATTTTGTTATCAACTACTAGAGGCAGTATGCAAAAGTCAGCACAATTCTGTAACACAGTACATGAAAAGAAGATATTAAAGATAGATGATACCATTAGCAACCAGGATAACACAATACTAACCTAAATGATTGCAGAACAAGAGAGAACTAGAGACGTACACAGGCAGAATAGTCTTGAAAACAATTAAGGACACTGTGATTTCACAAAGACACAGACAGATAGACAGAGAGGGAAATATCAACTCGTCTAACATTTGTGTGCAATGAATTATATGTAGAACACTGCAGATCCAACATTAAGTTATATATAAGGAACAAAGGCAGCAGCAGCATTTTTGTTTCCTGCTCCTACCTTGGGAGGCAAAAGTTGGTTTGATATCAAGGCAGTCTGTTTCCGGTTATGAGAAATATGGAAAGCAAAGAACGGAAATTGACTCTGAGTAAAGTGCTGAGCAGAATTGAAGGAAAGGTTATGCATCTAAACCAAGGGGGATATTTTTCCACAGTAATAAGGCACCTAAATCTACCATTAGGTACTCAGTTCAAGGTCTTTTCAAAGGGAGATAAACACTCACCCCAAAAAGATGAAAAAGGAAGCACAAGTCCCAAAGCTCTGTTAATTTAACAATCAGTTGATACCATAAACAGATATCTGAACTCTGATCCCCCATTCATCAATTAGATTTAACTACAGCTATCCCATTAAATTTTGGAGGAAAATCTAACAACCAGGAAAGGAATTGATTAAAATGTTCAACCTACCATATATTTCTCGTATACCATTTCCACAAGTTTGTCAAGAGCATGTTGTTCGAACTCCCTATAAAACAATTAAATGCTTGAGTTATTATGTCAATGGATGGTGTTACACAAAGATCAAAGTTATGCATCTGAAAGAAGCATAATACTTTTCTTGAAACTCCCTCGACTCTGCTGCTGAATTCAACAGCTTTCCCAGCATCTCTTTCTTCTTAGAAACCTATGCAACAAGCACTCACATGAGAAAGGCTCCCAGCAGAGACAGTCTAAATAGGTCGCACACTCCATAAAAGTAAAAGTAAATACATTATGATACTCAAACAGAGCAAGAACTCTTATTTCAAATGAGAACGATAAAGCACCAATAAAAGGATAAAGACAGCATGCTGATAGGCAAAGGCACTTCAGTGGTTCAAACACCCCGACTGCACCGTAACCAATATAGATAAGAATGATAGCGGAAGGAAACTACTTAAACTTTAGGTCTATAGGACTCACAAGAGGAAAAATCAATAAGCTCTACAAAAGTTGAAGGAAAAGCTCCCACTAGAATATGTTGCTTTCCTCCTCCTTACGAGTGAGAAGTTCATTTCCCTTTTCCAAAACACCTTTGCGCTTCTCCTTCATACGCATTTGGCATGGTGCTAGAACCTTGTGCAAAGATGCTTTTGGTGTACTGAACCATTTTTGGATACTCAAATCATAATTTAAAGCATTAAAGAACTTCCCGATCTCAAGGAGGATTCTCATTCAAAGAGCATCTTAATGTTATTCCTTGAAGAGGTATCCAACCTCCATGCTACATATCCAATTTTCTCTCAGTAAGTGATGATAGAATGTGAATTGATTTAGGTTTGAAAGCTGACTCACTTTTGGTCCAGCAGCAGTTGGCTCAACAAATCAAGACAAGCAAGAGGAACAGTGAGCCAGACTATGTCTAATAGGGACAGGATATCCCATCCCGTCCCGGTACCGTCCCTTCCCTTTAGCTTAGTGGGATGGGACGGACCTAGGGGTTTGTCCTCCCTGCCCCGTCCCACTAATGTCCCGATCCCCCTATCCCGTTAAGAAATCATCATGTCACGTCCCACTAAACTCGTCCCGTCCCCCGTCCCGTCCCATCCCACCTAATTAGAAAATCATGTTTGTATGTTTTGATTTTGCAATGTTATCAATTTAAGTTTAAAGTTTATTTTAATTTGTGTCCATTTACTAAACTTATGTAGTCTTATATCACACTATCATGTATCATCTTTTTTATAATTTTTTAGTGCTTAAATATTTAAATTAATACAAATTTTAAAAAAATAAAAAATTCCACTAGGCCCCCAACCTGTCCCGTCCTGCCCCTAAGCATAGTTGGATGGGACGGGCCGAGGGGTTCGTCCCGCCAGTACCAGCCCGCTAAGGTCCCAGTCACCCCTATCCCATTAAGAAATCGTCCCGTCCCCCTAAAATGTCCCGTCCTGTTAGACGACTTTAAGCAAGACACGAGAAACAGAGGCAGAGAGAAGAGAGATTACTTAAGAGTCTACCAATTCAGAATGAGACTTACCATTTCCTGGTGCTTCTCATCCACTCTACTCATGTCCTCGCTGATTTCTTCATCCCCTGTATGTGCTAAATCAGACTGCGTAGACCACCATACACAATTAGCATACCAAGGAACAGTAAATCGAAGTGAGAAAGCACAAAATACAGAACTATCACCATACAACATGTTGAGGATCCTTGAAACCTACCTCTGATTGTGGATATAATCCAATACAGTGAATCTCAAGAAGAAGTTTCTCATCAATAGACATCTCATTATACTGATACTCAGAACAGACAAAGCCAGGCAAGGTTCTCTGTTGTGGAAGTAAAGATTTTTTTGAATGGTCATAGTTTAGAAAATCCCCCATGTCTGAAGCAGATGTAACATTATTATAGTCCATGACTTGCTCCACATTATCAAAGGGACCCCCACAAGCATTTATGATGTATCCATTAGAGGCAGGGTATTTGGAAGTTTCACTGCCATATAATAATTGTGCACAAGAAGTATCTGATTCTAAATTCATCTCCATTTCAAATCCAGATCGGTAACTATCAGAATTGAGGTCTCCATTCTCACTGCAATAAAGATCTTCAGGTATTAGAGCTGCCATCACTCTTTGGTACAAGGAAATACCCTTATGTTTACTCTTTCCAGATACCATATGGTCCAGGGTACTTTCTAGACGCGGTGTTTCATTTGTATCTCCCCCAAACTCACTCAACCCAAAACCATTTGGCAGTAAACTGGAACCATCGGCATCACAAGGGTCAGATACTGGTCCTGCCAGGTTGGTCTCATGATTTACCTGCTACGAGAACAATGAAGGTTAGTGCATCCAGCAAAAACATAACTAGAGGAATGGCCAATCTGGTGATATTTAAGCAACTTTGATATGGTCAAACACATTCTTAATCTTGATCAAGCAAAATTCTTCAGAGCCAGTAGGTAAACATAGCATTGCCAAGTATACAGTGATCATAAATGCAAAATATATCTCAGGACAGTAACTGTGGAAAGCTATGCACATATCCCACCACTCTCACAAACCCCCTCCCCCTCCCCCTCCCCACAAAGAAACATGCAACCCCCCCCCCTCCTCCACTCGTTAAAGAGAAAAATGCAGCAATTGGACAAGATGACCCATGAGGACCAAGTAGCGGAAAGCCAAAAAGCATGCGAAACTCGAGCTTAAAAGTTTTAATGATATTTTTATAAGCTAAAGCTGAAAAAAAATTATAATATACAATATTCTTCTTTTATAATAAAATATTCTCTCTTCAAAGAATTTTTTAGAATACAGAACAGAAACCTCGGCTTCAAAGTACCATTAAAAAGAATACGAATAGAAAAGAATCGGTTGCTCCTCTACAAGATTGATGGCATGGATTATGATCCAGCTAAGTACCTCCCCCCCCCCCCCCCAAACAACAACAACAAACCCAAACACCATTTCCAAAGCAGAAAGAAGAAAAAGAAAGTGGGCATCTTTTGTATGTAAATAAATTATTAAGCTCAACAAGTTTAAGGACAAACCATGATAGCAGTTAACACTCCCTACCAACTCTAGCACAACTTCTCATGCACTGATACTTATAATAAAAGATTCAAACGATCTCAACATCATTTTCTGCTCCGCTTCTATTTGATGTTCTGTAACCATACAAATGACAAAACTGGATATACATTATGGCAATCCTTTCCTGGTCTGTTACTTTAAAATAGAACTTATAAAATTAACCTTAGAAACATCAATTAGTACTGCATACTATTATAATAATCACATGATGGAGGCAAAGGCAACCACCACTCCACTCCATACAGATAAGAAATATGTTGTGTGGAAGGAATAAAAGAATGTATTAACTAACCAAACTCTATACACCCACCATTTCAATTTATGTGAACCTATTTGACTGGCACATAGTTTAAGAAAGAAAGGAAGGTTTTAGGAACTTGCAGCCTTAAACATGTCATAATATTTGTGTGGCTATAAGACTTTTGAAACTTGTCATATTACATACCATAACATATTTGTGGCTATAAAAGCTTCTCATTAAGGGTTAAATGGAAAGTTTAAATTAAATTATTTCCAAATTTTGAAAGGGGTCAATTCTTTTTTAAACGGACTAAAAAGGAAATAGGGTCACATAAATTGAAACAAAGGAGTACATGATAATAGGCAAGTAAAGGGAAACTTATGAAATGCAAATAGTCAGGCCAAAAATTTCCAATTCACATGCCAGCAGAAAATATGACGCTAGTTTCTGTCAGTTCAGCAGTTGACAAAGACGGGAACCAATTTGTTCTTATCGTCATAGCTAGATGTTTGCAGAATAACTAGAAACTTCCAAAAGTTTACCAAGTATTATAGGAAAATATAGCACAATCCACAAAACAAAACAGCTATCACCTGCTTCCTTAAAAAGGTTGTATCTATTTCCGATATAAATCGAAAAAGTGGCTCCATCTGCTTCCAGAATGAGCTAGAGAGGGCTTGAGCTGCAATAAATACAGGTCCATCAAAAGAACATATTTTTCAAAGAAACATAAATTAAACATGTCCAATTCCTGCTAAGAAGATGGATTTGTTAGCAGAAGGGGGTTGATAGTGTACCAGTGTCGGTAACAGCACTTGCAGCAGCGAGAAGCTCTTCATGCCCATCATCTGAACCAACTAAGAGAAGTGAAAAGAGAAGTGAACAACCAGAATGGAGAGTGACTCAAAACCTATACAATCCAGCTACATTGCTGCTACAACTACCTAGAAAATCAGCAGAGGCACTCATTGTCGCTTGTTTCTGTCGTTTGTAAGCCTTACGATCAGCAAGCTTTCTGGTAGGAGGTCGGCCTGCTTTGCTGCATAAATAGTCATGTAAATGAAGAATAGTTATTTCAACCGCATTAAATATGGCAGAAAAGGCCCAACCATAAACATATCGACGTAAGGTTCAACCTTTCAGTCTTATCAAGACCGTGTCTAGAGCTTCTGAGTTGTTTTGCTGTTCCAACATTTCCAAGCTTCTCAACCATCAATGGCATTGGGGTCCTAGTGGCAGTAAACCTCCTCCCAGTCCTCCCTTGTCTATGAATACCATCTCCATGATCTTCCCCACTAGCCCTCTTATTTTTCCTTGGTGGGAGCAGAAAAGACATCTTCTGAACCGGGGGCCCAAATTTTGCATCCGCCTCATCAGACCTGTTACTCCTGTCCTTGGACTTGATTTCAGCAGCCCCGGACTCCTCACTTTCAGAAGCAGCTGAAGAGAAGTGATCGCTTTTTAATTTGACTTGTTGAGGGGAAGAACCACAAAGACGCCTTTCATTACTGAGAGCATCACTTGTGCTATCAAGAGAAGGGATATCATCATTATTGGGAACGATAGGAAAATTAGCCCTTCTTGCGGGTCGAGAGATCTTCTGGGGCCTTTGGCTGGCCCACTGAGCAACAGGTGGTGATGACGACCTCATAGAAGGGGTACGTTTACGATTACCTTCCCCAACAGCAGATGGAAATCTGCTTGTGCATTGAGAGGTTTCCCAATCATTAGCAGCAGCTGCCTGTTGAACCAGTGGAAACATTTTTGGTGCAACACCTAAAACTGATCGTGGAGCACGGGCAGCAGATTTTACTTTTGTACTTAAAGTAGGACTAGCAGATGTGAAATTTTCTCGAGCAGCTGCCTTCATTTTACTGCATAAATAGAATAAAATGAACATCTAAGGAAAGTAAAAGTATGAGGAAAATAAACCCTACAGAAGGATATCTCTCATAACAAAGATTTCAAAGGCATAAGAGCATAGATGAAATTGCAAAAGTTACATTGTACACATTCAACCAAAATGAACAAGAAAGGAAGTATAAAAGTTGGGTCCCATACTTTTTAATAGCTTTGATCTTGACCCTTTCTTTCTCTGGACCAATAGGCTGTTGATCTCTTCTATCAATGAGATGGAGATTGTTATCTTGGTCAGCCTTAGACATGGAAGATCGCATTCCTAAAGGCGCTTTCTGTGATACACCATCAGTTTTGCCAGTTCCAGTACTTCCTGGAGCAGCTCCAGGTCTACTTGAAAATAATAAAAGTCAGTTCGGCTATAACAAGAATGATCTTGAACAACCAAGTGGGTACCAATTGATTATTGGTATTTGGTAATTTCTTTCACTACAGACATGGTTATAACTTTTATTCATTTACACTTTCTATAAAAAATGATGCTCTACCTTTTAATCTCAACTACAATTATTATTTCCCAGATAATCAACCTGTGAGATAGAGAGAGCAAGTTGCTAGATATGTATTCCCTCTTGACTTGGGTTCTCAATATTTCATTTAGAAAGAAAAAAAATTGATTGGTAAAGCTTGCCCAAATACAAATATATCTAATTGATATTTCCAGCACAATAGACACACCGAGCGGTAAAACTTACCACTCTCTTCAACTGACATCAACTGTATCCGAATAAAAGACAAGGCAACATGGGATACAAAGCATGGCTAAAGCAGACAAAACAAATAAATAAACAAGTAACTGAGAGTTCAGTTTAACCCCATTCGGGTGAAAGGACTATCTTTTCAACCATTGCCCCATTATGGTGAAAGGACTATCTTTTCAACCATTGTCTAATTCAGTACCCCTTTCTTCATATGACCCCACAAGCACGCTCTGCTGCAAATTCAAGGAGACAATCACCGAAATATGCACCTAAATGTTTTCTCTGTCAACCCAATCCTTGGGGAGGTTAGGAAGCATATTTTTACTGCTACTACAGGATTTGCTACTCTTTGAATCAGTGCTCACTGCTCCTAATATAACTTATAGCAAGGTTTCTCAGATAAAATGTGCTACCAAAGTCCCAACAACACCGCGACCACAGCAAAGAAAGGTAATATAATAATATAAAATCCGCAATTCATATATGTCTATACATTCAGCAAACGGGCAGATAAAGACAAATCAAAATCTAAGAACACATATCGAAGATGGAGGTAAAATTGACATTGATATTTGACACAACACCTGAAGCCATGGGTATCACTAAGCCTCAAGCGGCCATCAGCTACAAGACGGGACGGCAATCCTTGCTTTGGTTCCCTGTGGCAATCAATAGGTTTTGATGTCGAGGAGCTTCCAGTAGTATCTGGCTTTATTCCAGACCGTTTCTTTTTCATCTTAGACTTCTCCCAGCCCTCTACAGCAATGGATGATGTCCGGTCCTCTCCCTGAACTGTGCTACTATTTGGAAGTCTCAATATCTCCCTATCTCTATCCATATTCCCAGATGGCCTTGATGGAGTGCTTGCTCTT
Source organism: Przewalskia tangutica (assembly GCA_029844215.1). NCBI lineage: Eukaryota > Viridiplantae > Streptophyta > Magnoliopsida > Solanales > Solanaceae > Przewalskia > Przewalskia tangutica. The sequence goes on from CM056732.1 coordinate 75,016,276, forward strand.
ACCTCCGGCTAATTCAACAAAACATATCTATCAGTCTTGAGGATGTCAAAACTGATTCCATGCATAGTTGATGAATGAAAATGAATAAATTAAGGTGAAGAAACATGTTCTCTAGCCAAAAATGGCATCAAGAACAAGGAGAGAAATTCAAGATCCATCCATCCATAATGAGAAAGAAGCATCATAAAAGGAATCTACCTATAAGATAAAATAGAGATATTTTAAGAAAAGGAACTTCATAACCAAACATTTTTTTAATTTCTTTTTTATTATTTTTATAAGAAATACAATCTTATTGATGTGCGACAATAATAGAAACAGATGTCCAGTAATGGATAAATAGATAGTTATACTGATATTATTAATGATAGAGAGACACAATCTGTCAGCATATAACAGATGATTACAACACAATGCATACAACAGATGATTACAACACAACTCTACATTACTAGGATGAGATTATTTATAATAACAGGATGACCCATAACTACGTAATAACATTTATGATAAGAACATGTACTTCTGCTAACGGTAAGAAAACAGAGAACTTCCAGTAACTTATAAGAAACTGCTGAATCCTCCATTTCTATATTTCTTTGCTTCTTCCTCCTTGAATAATTATGGAATATACATGGTTAATCAGAGAACTCCTGATACAAGCACTATACCAAAATAGGGACGGCCTACCCAAAAATATGATTCTCTACAAAAAGACACCTAATCGTTTATACTAACAGGGACTCATGGGTGCCACCGAAACGAAAATAAAAGACAATTCCTCAAATACACAGTCATTATCTATCCCTTTGAAGGCTTCTTACTTACGAAGTATAGATCAAGTATCTGAAAAACACTTCACAACACACTCAACATTACACAACTACACGAGCAAGTTAATAAAGTAGAGTCTATCCTACAACATCCAACTCCATTAGCTTTTTAGATAGCATCAACCAGCCTTCAACAATCTTATGTAGTAATAACAAGCAAATCAGGAAGGATGGTGTCACTCTCTGGTTATTCATCAGTACAGATGCAGTAACTGGAGGTGCATTAAGAAAGAGAATTTTAACTAGGAATATACATTTAAAGGAAAATCCCCAATTTCGAAAAAACTGAATAATTTTTTTTTAAAAAAAAAGGATACAATAAAACTGCAAATGAAAAATACAAACCCTCAGATCCACCATAGAAGTTCGAGTGCGCTTATTTGGAACAGCACTTTTCGTCATTTTTTCGGATTTCTGTAGCTCAAACTCATAACCACTCTGGATCCCTATTTTACCAATGCCTGCCCCTGAAACTGACCGGTCACTTGGACTTACCACATTGGGTCGTTCACTTGATAAGATGTCTGACCGAGATCTCTTCCTTGATGGAATGTTTGGAAAGCATTTGTTGATCACAGATAAAGATTCGGTGAATATCTTTACACGCTCCCTGATATTTCATGGAAATAAATCAGTAGAAATCTTTATCCAAGTTGACCACGTAAACATAAACAATGGAGCAAAGTATCCTAGGAACTACCTAGCTTTGTTTTTTGATAAGGTAAATAGGAACTACCTAGCTTTAGTACAGCTTTCCCGAAGACCAGCCTTCAGCCGTCTGGCTTCCTCTGGAAAGGGAGAAGAGGATGGTTTGCCTTTAGAAGGCACCACAGGAGAATCCTCTACTGGCATGCCTAAAGCTAAACCTGTGAGTCGCTTGAAATCACTGTGCCTATTGAGTTTGTGCTCTGTCACCATTGCTTTTGGATCAAAACGTAAGCACTGAAAAAAGTTAGTGACATCTGTTTGTGTTATTGTTGATGCACTTCTAGTCATGTTAGGAAGAGAAGATAAGATTGGATTCTCCATGTTCTCACGGAAACTAGCCGACCCATCCAGTAAAGCAGATGCATATGACCCGCGCTGCCCGGAGGCAAACAATGGCCTATCTGGGCTACTAGAAGATAGATCAAATCTGCTAGATGCTGACATCGCATCAGCTTGAACACGCGTTTCGTCTTACCCACCCAATTGACACAGAGGTGCATGGCAATAATCTACAACAAGAATGCATGAAACCCAGCTACCTCTCCCAATAGTGATGGTTACAACCTGCAAGGATTCCATTATGGCAACGTAAGAGCTGCTCAGAAGAGTCCACGAAGAGCATAAATTAAAAAAAAAAAGTAAATAACCTAATTACAGTCTAAAAGGGAAGGTGCAAAGCAGTAAAACAATTTGTTAACATGAAGGAGTTAAATGCATATAAAGAAGTTTGAACATTATTTACGTCAAAACAGAAGCGACCAAGAAGCCAAAGACATCAATGATAATGAAGAGTCATCCTAAATGCATAATAACCTTTTAAATTGGTATTTAAGAATAGGATGACAAACTACACTACCGTGTAAACAGATTCAATATGTGTGACCATGGAATTCCAGAAAGATACAAGCAAGAAGATAAACACTCATAAACATCGAAGCCATCAACTATAAGCTGAATAAATAAAGGATTTAAAAAAGCTTCTGCCATGATAAAAACTGTCATGAAATCCTGCAACTTCCGTACATTAACTATCATTCACTTATTTATGTATTCAAGCCGAAAAGAGCTAAAACAGCCATTAATGGACCAAAAGATAGAGGGGGTTGACATTTAAATATTGAATAGTAAGAAGATGATGCACGCCTACACCTTTGAGTAGAAGTAAACATTTACGTCAATAAATGCTCGATTACTTATTATTTTTTACGTTTTCTTTAGACTAGCACATGTATCATAGAGATCAATATTGCATTCAATCTTTTTGTGTTCTCTTTCTCTCTCCCTCACTTATTCATCAAGTACTCTCCACAACATACCGAGTGTAATCCCACAAGTGGGGTCCGGAGAAGGCAGGATGTACGCAGACCTTATTCATCAAGTAGGGTACACAATTTAGACAAACTTGTCATACTCGACCTTAACTCAGCCTCCTACTTTGGATCATTTCAACTGATTCAAGATCCACAGCTCTACTAATGAATCTTATATCATCAAAACAAATCATCAACTTTCAAGTTAAATGATCATACTTGACACCCACGATGGTAAATTATATACTCTATAAATACACTTTAAAAAAAAAACGTGTGATCTGGACAATCTGCGATGCTAAAATTCTGAAATGAACAATAAAATACATCAGAAATTATATCAGATCAGGGTTCAATTAGGGTTTCGAATGTCTCGAATTCTACGATAGTTACCCAAATAATTAATTAAAAGAAACAAATCAGGTATGCAAGCAATAAGAAAAAAAATATCAAATACAAATTTATAGTTATATTTGTAACCAAAAAATTGAAATGAGTATATTCGGAGAAAAATATTTTACATAGAGGGACGTCGTCGTTGATCGGTGAGAGGAGGTGGTGGTGGAGGGTCGGTCGAGAAATAACATGGATCAAATTTGAGCCCGCTTATGATTTGGGCCCGGACCAAATTTGTACTAAATTTGTAAGAAGATGGCTTGTTAATATTTAGTGGGTGTTTGGTTGTGCGGTGGACATAATTGATTCTGAAAAGATTTGATTCTGTTAGAATTGATTTTTATAGAATTGATTTATGTTTGTATGCAACAATGTAAAAGTGATTCTTATCAATTTATGATGTTTGGATAATTTGGATCAAAATTGCTTTTGAACGTAGAATTATCAAAATGGACATAGTTAAATAGATAATAGAATTTATAGTGCAATATATAATACTTAAATATTATAATTTAAAGTATGTAAATAAAAATTACAAATAGATAATAATTTAAAGTGCAATATAATACTTAAATACTACTAGAATATTATTACAATACTAATTTAAATATTATTACAATATTAATTTTGCATGTACTCTATAATTTGATTGCGGACTAAGTCTTGAACGTGATCCATCTCTGATGAAGAAGCTACATTGAAAACCTGTGATTGATCCAAGTTAGATGATCTATGATAATCATCATGGTGAATGACTGTGCTTTCATCTTCATAAAGATCAAAATCAATATTCATTTTTGCATTCCTTCTGATAAAGTTGTGTATAGTCATTGTTGCGACGACTATTTGAACCTGTGTTTCAAAATTGAACTTGGGCATGCGATGTAAAATTGTAAATTTGTTCTTCCATACCCCAAAATTTCTTTCTTCGGGAGGGCGCCGCGACGCTTAATGTCGAGTAGCTACTGGAGCCGAGGCGTCGCGGCGCCTAAGTTCCAGTGATTTTTTACGTCAGAGGCGCCGCGGCGCTCCAGGCAATTCTTCAAAAATAACAAAACTTACTTGAAACTTTTCGATACTTCAACTTGGTTATATTTATTTCTTTTTTGTTCAATATTTAATATATTATAGTAATAATATGTGGAGTATTTGAAATAAGGCAATAGAAAAGGGAGAAGGATAGTCTATACCTCATATAATCGGGCAACGTTAGGATGTTTGAGGAGTTTAAAGTTCAATCTCCTTCTTAATCTGCAATTATATGAACAAATGTCAACTTTAGTAGTATATTTGATTTTTTTTAATTAAAACAGAACATGAGTACTATATTGATTTTTTTAGTAATTATTTCTAAATATTTAAAGAGGGTAATGAAAGTTGTATATTTGAATTATTTTTTAGTAATTATTTCTATATATTTAAAGAGGGTAATGAAGGTGGATAGAGTTGTTGATGAAAATTAAAGAGTGTAATAAAGGAAAAGGTAAAATTTTATTTGAAATAAATGACAGAATTGATTCTGGAGAGGAGAACCAAACATTCCAATTTTGTCAATTTTCACGAAAATAGCAACCCAGAATCACTTCTGGGTTGCTAGAAGTGGAATCAAACATGCACTTAGCAAATTCTTAAGTAAAGTGTAATTTAGAAATAACAACTTTTAACATTTAAAAAAAAAAAAGTTAAGACAATAAGTGAAATTTCAGCCGACTATATTGGATTTGAATTTTATGAATTAGATAAGCATGTCAAGTGGGATGAGTCTAATAAACTCGGTCCGTCCCTGCATGAGGTGGGACGGGTCCGATAAACCCGACTAAGGGGTAGGTTTTTTTAGGGGGTTGGGCCAGACAAGGTGGACAGTCCGATAGCCCGGCCCACTAGTGGCTCGATTGATGGCCCGACCCACTTTGAAGGTTGTTCATATTCTGAAAAATATTATCACTTGGAGACACAAGGACCCTGTACCTCTCACATGTAAAGCATGTTCTCAACCATTGAACTACATATTTATTTGTTACCTGAAATAATTAGCACTCATATATGACCATTATAAATAAATTTATTTTTTTAACTCAAACTTTAATATATTACATTTTGACCCTATTTTTAAACTATGAATACCCCTTCATTTTCTTCATTCTTAAAGTTAAATATTTAATTTGAAAACAATTTATTTTTATGAAATGATTTATAGCCACACAAAATATATGTGACTCATTTAACACCACAAGTTTAAAATTTTCTCTTCTTTCCTAAGCTTCGTGTCCAGTCAAATAGACATAGCAATAACTACATAAATAATTTAAAATAAAATTTAAAACTTAAATTGATAACATTGAAAATTCAAACACACACAAACTTGAACGGCGAAATATTGCAAATCAAAAGTTCAAAACATACAAATTAAACGACAAACATCGATTGAAAAAATTAAAGAAGAGACAAACTTCAAAGTTCAAGTTCATGGCTTTTCACCAAGTTCCTACGCAACACATCGGTACCCCCAAATACTCGACGCTCCAGACTTATGGAGATATATGTCACCACAATGTTGACATTTAACATGTTCCTCGTCTACTCACTCAAAACGCATTCACACCACACTTGAAGTGGATATTCGAACTCGAGGAGAAGGTGGAGGTGGAAAATTACCCATGAAAGTTGAAAGTATAAATATATACTAGTTAAACATAAAATTTAGATAGAGAGAAATTGTGGAAAAATTGTGTGAAAATGAAGAAGAATGGCGGTGTATTTATAGTTTGGAAATAGAGCCAATGTGTAGTTTATTATAAATTCAGGGGTTCAAATAAAATTGACAACGACTGATTTTTAAAATTTACAACGACTAGTTTTTTGAATTGGCCAACCACTATTTTTTTAGTTTAGCAATTTTACCCTTAGATGTAAATGTTAATTTTATTATTATTAGTAAATGTAAATGTCTATTTTTGTATTAGATGTTTTTTTTTTAAAAAGCTAAAATCCGGCCTAGCTAACTAACTAAAACCCGACCCGGCTCGGTAATCCCGCTATCTACCCCTATCTCGAGTAGGGACAGGGTTGAACACCCTTTTCTCTCCCATGCCCAACCCTTTAACAATGGCCCGACCCGGTCCCGAATGGACCCGGTGTGGCCCACATTAAAATGGTCCGGCCGATCCAAACTGTCCACTTGACACGCTTAGAATTAGACAATAAGTGAAATTTTAGCACACTATATTTAGGAAATTGCTCCGTAAATACCACTTTTCTGATCCAGAGAATGAGTTTGCCACTGATGTTATTGACTCCTTGAGATTGAAATTTAGAGTTATGTGTGCAACACTGAATATTAGATTAGAGTATGATATGTATCCCAAAGAATCTGGGATCGATAAGTGTGGGTCCTAATTAGTGTAATCATCAAAAGTCTGATCTAGTACATTCATTGTAGACAAAATATAGATTTACATTAAGTTGGTAAAAAACTGTATATATGTATGTTGGTACCCCGGTGCATTAAGATTTCGCTATGGCATGCAGCAAAGGCAAGACAGTATCAGTGACAATCTAGGCGTGCAGCAAAGGCGCCACTACAAGAAAAACAGGCTATAGTGACAGTTCACATGTGACAAAAATGCAAGTGTCACATCTTTTTATTAAATTTACGTTTTTTCTTGACATTCATGTGACATATTTTTTAAGTGTCATATAATTATGACATTTGTGTGACGAATTTTTTAAGTATCATTTATTTATGACGTTTGTGTGATGGTTTTGTGAAATGTCACATAAATAAGTGACTTGTGTTTTAATTTGACAAAAAATTATGTGTTTGACTGATTAAAATGACCCCATGTTTATTATTTATTTAGCACTTTTTTAATTCAAGTTAAGACTTACATATGGTAGAAATAAAAGGGTAAAGAACATAGATGTCCCTCCAAGCGAAATAATTACCCGTTCATATCTCTTTATTTTTACGTCCTCAAAACTATTTATTTAGATGTGTTTTCTCGTGGAAGATCACCATTTCTCACCAACTTTCTGGATTTCTTTCATGCCTTACTGGAAAAGGTTGGGTTCTCTCTGGGCTGGAAGGGAACGAAGACGTGGAACTTTGCATGAGGAGATCGATTCCTGCTTACTTGTTACTTGTTATCGATTCATTCATTCTCTTAGCCCCATCCGACACATCTGTTATGCTTATCTCATATCCCCCAACTTAGCTGTCTGGTGCTGATATTGGCATAACAACCGGTACACCCCAATCCTTAACTTTATTCTAAAGGAAATGATAAAATTCAATAAAGACTTTAATTCAATCCTGGTAAAGACTAAAAATCAACGATTTTGAGGTGCCTTCTCGACCTGAAATGTTTCAGAGGTAGATCAAAAACCTCAGCGAAGATCACCGAACACGAACAAGATACGAAAGATGTTAGACAGCGGACCACTTAAACTACTTAGTTAGAGATTTTTTGCTATTGCTTATGTCTCAGCAGAGAAGTAAAGTTCTGCTTTTATATACCATGATAATATCTAAATATTTCCGGTCAGCGAGATATAAGCGAAATTACTTTGGAGAGGGCATGAGCTGATAAATATTTTACATTTTAGGGTATGTTGTGTTATTTTTTAAAAATAAAATAAAAAGTCCAAATTCAGGAAGGAAAATGAAGATCAAGTGGGAGGCCCGCAGATCCGACCCGTTTACTCGGATCATAAAATCAGGGTAACCCCAATAAGAGCTACATAGAAACTCTACAACACTTTGCTTTTGTGTCTCCTGCATATTGTTATTTATCGCTAAGCTCACACTTCTCTTCAACATCAAAGGTGGCTATCTCCGCACAATCTCATAGTCGAATTGAACACCGCAAGAAAGTTAAACAAATAGCTTAAAAGGTAGAGTTCAATCATGTTGGACGTGGTATCCATGGAAGAAATCAGAGCCTTAGCTGATAGGCTTAGAGTGGATATTACCCAAACCGATTTTGATTATATTTATCCTCCACCTGGTGAAGATTTAGGCATACCCAGGTCTCAATCTTGATTTTAATGTGTTTCTGCTGTAAAGTTTGCATTTTTTTGTTTTATATATGCACTTTTATCTGTTCATGTTTATGGATTTTGTTTATATGTTGTAAAGTTGTGATTTTTCAGTTTGAATTAATAGTTTTGGTTGATATGGTGTGAAGATTGGAGCTTTTTAGTGTTTTCTTAGTTGTTTGGATTTGTTGTTTTTATTGTTATATGCATACCCAATTCAATTTATTGAATTTGCATATAGACATTTATGTCTGGGTTTCTAATCTATGATGTGAAGTTTGGAAGGGGAGCCTTGAGAAACGGTAAAAGTTATCTCTGTGTGACCTATAAGTCACTGGTTAGAGCCGTGGAAGCCGCCACTGGCCACTAATTATTGCATTAGGTAGATTGTCTACATCACACCCCTCAGGGTATGTGTTGAGCAACACAGCAACACAGTGCGGGTGCAGGATAAAGGATAGAAATGAGGCACACACACTAGTAGAACCTTTATACTAGTTTGTTGAGTTAGTTGAGCTACTAAGATATTTTGATAAGTTAGCTTACACATATTTTAGATATTTTAGCTTTTTTTCTTCTCTGTATTCGATTATCTTCTTCACTATTCTCTTGTATAAATAGATGCCTTGGGCATTGTTTTCATAAGAAAATAAGATGAAAAACTTCCACAAAATATCTCTTTCTTCTATCGTAGAACTGCGATCATTGCATGTTGTTTATTGAGTAGATCAGTAATCAATTGTTGCATGCAAGATGAAATGCACAATTGTAACATGGTATCAAAGCCTAGTGTGAAGATCGTGGGACTCAAAAGGTGAATTCTATTTCGAATCGATCTTTGGTTGTAGATCGATTCTCGCTGGTGATTCTCTGGCTTGCGATTTCGTTTCGAATTGATCTCTGGTTGTATATCGATACTCGTTATACATCTGATTGAATTGATATCTGGTTGTAGATCGATTGTGGTTTATCTCTGTTTCAAATCTATTTCTGATTGTAATCGATTTTCTGATTCAAATTGTAAAAAAAAATCCATTGATGCCAGATTCGTTGTTGCGTGACTGATTTTGATTTTCAATTTAAAATATCGGTTGTTGCTTGCTATCACGGTTCTAATTGATGGAGATGGAGACTACATCACACACAACAAATGTTGATGAGAATTCAAGTTCAAACTCGAATATTATTGATCATAACCATCCATTATTCTTAAGTGCCTCAGATGCAGCTGGAACAGTCCAAGTGGAGATACAGCTGGTAGGCATGGAAAATTATACGTTGTGGAGTCGAGCAATGAGATTGGCACTATTAACTAAAAATAAGCTTAGATTCATCGATGGTATTGTTAGGCGAGACACTTATGGTGCATCTCAGGTACGACAGTGGGATCGTTGCAATGCTATGGTCATCTCATGGATAATGAGATATGTCAATAAGAACTTGTTGAGTGAAGTTCTATATAGATCAACTGCACATGTTGTGTGGAAGGATCTAAAGGAAAGGTTTGACAAGATTAATCTGTCACGAGTGTATTAGTTGAAAAAAGAATTGGCGATGCTGCATCAGAGAGTATCTCATGTATCCAGTTACTATTCGAAGATAAAAGATTTATGGGATGAAATAGACTCTATTATTCCCCCTCCAACATGTGATTGTGATAGCCCTAGGGTGTACATTGAGCATTTGGCAAATCAAAGGTTGTTAGAGTTCTTAATGGGACTAAATGATAGTTACAGTCAAGCAAGGAGTCACATTCTCCTAATGACTCCCACACCTAATGTAAATCAAGCCTATTCCATGATTGCTCAGTATGAGAGTCAAAAACTCATCACAGAAAGATACACTGGTTTGGGAGGGTAGGCTGAGATGACTGCCATGTTCAGCAATCCTCACAGCAAGGCAAGGAGCAGAAGGCTTCCTCCTCAAATTTATTTTGTGACTATTGTTAGATAAAAGGCCACATTAGAAATACATGTTACAAACTGATGTTTTGTGATTTTTGCAAGAAACAAAGACATGTCATGGAGAAATGCTATAAGATCATATGATATCCTTCTGATACTAAAGGGAAGAAGAAGACAAATGTAGTGGTTACAGGAACAAATTATGGAGATGCAGCTGGACAACATATTCCATATCAGAGGCAGTTGACTCAGGAGAAGCAAAGACAGGTTACTTATCTACTGTAGCATTGCACTCCAGACAAGTATGAGAAGTTGATGGCAGTGTTGAGTCAACAAGAAGATGCAATTGGATATTGTACAAACCAGGCAGTTCCAGTTGAAGATCATTTGGGCAACGCATATGCTCCCAAAGTTCACATGGCAGGTAAAACTGTAACTCCTATAACACTTGATAATTGGATATTAGATTCCGGAGCCATAAATCACATGGTGAGCACTGAACATATGCTGGAACAAATTGATCCTGTAAAGAATTTAGGAAAAGTACAATTACCTACTGGTGATTCAACATCAATCACACAAACAGAAAGTTGTAGATTAACATGAGGAGACTTGATTAGTCATGTGTTGTGTGTACCAAGTTTTAAGTTTAACTTACTATAAGTATCTGACAAAGGAACTAAACTGCAGTGTTATATTTTTCCCTGATTTTTTTGTCCTACATGATCTCTTCACTGAAAGGGTGAAAGAGATTAGTAGGGAGGTGGATGGCATGTACATGCTGCTGGGGTCACACAACAGATTCTCTGGTATAGTAGGAGCACAAACTCATATGACAAGAGCAGTGGCAACTTCTGAGTTGCAAGCAGAACTTTGACACAAAAGAATGGGGCATGTACCAATGTCTGTACCTAGGAAGATGAATAATATAGGAGACAAGTCTAGATTTGCAATAAAATACTGTGATGTTTGTCCACTAGCAAGACAAACAAGGAGGCCTTTTCCTGTTAGTACCAGCAGGGCAGATGTGGCTTTCCACTTATTACATATTGATGTATGGGGGCCCTATAGAACTGTCACATATTCTGGAATGAGATACTTTCTTACAGTAGTGGATGATCATACTAGATGGACATGAGTTTACCTAATGCATGCTAAATCTGATGTTTCTACTATTCTTAAAAATCTACTTGCACTGATTAATACACATCATAATGCACATGTTAAGACTGTTAGGACAGACAATGGAACTGAGTTTATTAATGCTTCTTGTGCTGAGTTATTCAGCCAATTTGGCATCATACATCAGACTTTTTGTCCATATACCCCACATCAGAATGGGTTGGTGGAAAGGAGACATAGACATATCTTAGAGGTAGCAAGGGCCATCAGATTTCATAGTCATCTCCCAACAAGGTTTTGGGATGACTGTGTAGTGGCAGCAGTTTATATAATAAACAGAGTACCATCTATGGTATTATGTGATGTATCACCCTATGAGAAATTGTTCAAGAGAATTCCTTCATTGTCTCGTATGAAAATAATAGGATGTCTGTGCTATGCTACTAATCTAGTAAAGGGAGATAAATTTGGTGCTAGAGTGATTAAATTTGTCCTCCTTGGGTATGCAGTCAGACAAAAAGGCTACAAATTGCTTGACTTGGAAAGTAGAACTACCTTCATCAGTAGAGATGTCACATTCTATGAAGAAATTTTTTCGTTTGAACAGGTTCAACAGGGAGAGGGATATACACACATTGCAGGGACAAAAGCTGACTATTTTCCTGTCCACACTGATGAAGCCATAACCATGCAGGATCGGACCTTGCTTAACAATAATAATGGTGTTGGTGTTGCATCCCCTGCAACATATGGTGGCACTGGTGCTGGATGTGCTAATTCTCCTACAGCTACTTATGACTGTCAGGCCGATTTCCACGTGCTCACGCAAATGTACGTATCATCACAAGTAATATAGCCTTGTAAGACCGAATATCGTCCTCAAAGACTATTTTCTAATTACCGAACATCTATTCTAGGTTATCTATTTGGCAAACGATAAGTTGATTTGGTTGTTATCTAACACTAGTAGAGTAATTACAAGAATTGAACTAAATTATTGAGGTTTAATCAGTTATGAAGGAATTAGGGCTTCCAATATCCTCAACTATCCACTCTTTTCAATCCTTAATGCAACTAGAATGACTTCTTCTTCTACGTTAAGATAGTGGTTAACTAGACTGTCTTATATTCCGGTTAGGATATATAATTGCTCAACTCCAGTGCAGAAACCTTCTATATTTCTATGATATGTTTTACCACATGGGAGTATTAAGAACAGTAACCTATAATGCTACACAAGTATCGGGGTACTTTCGTCTGCGATTTTAACCTATGTCTATTCAATTACAGCATATCCAAATCTCTCTTCTCGGTTCTTGATTCGAAATCATATAGATTATAATAATTAGTGATCAATTAACTGTCAAACATTCATACCAATATTGAATAAATCTTAATCAAGTGAAGAAGAAATCAAACTAATGCATTAATTCTTGAAAGAGAGTTTCAAACGATTCAATAGAAAAATCCTAATAAAGTGTGTAGCTCCTAACCATAGACCTGCTAAGAACTAATACAAATCCAAACATGAACTGAATGAACATAAAGGAAAGAAAAGTACTTAGAACTAATGTCTCAAATTGTAGTCGTCAAGCGTTGTGTTGCGTTCTGAGAGATGATATGTGATAGATCCTCCCTCTCAAAATCTGTCTCAAGGGTTTATATATGTTGTCAAAAATGTGTGTCTTGGACCCTTTTGCTCCTTGCCAATTCTATTTCGAATTGGAAATTCCCGCATCGACACTGAGATCCTGCAGAATGGCACTGTGGTGCTGAAAATACTGCTTCTTCGCATCAGTGTCTGCGGATCTACTGATCCGTATGCCCGGCGGTCTTTCGTCCTGATCTGCCAACTTTCGTCCTTTTTGCTTCGGGAGCTCCTTTCCTGCCCACTTTTAGCTTCTTTTTGTCATTTTGCCATTTAGAACCGATGCGACTCAAAAGAAAGAAAAACAACCCTAACACTATACTAAACATAAACAAAATGAGTAAAATACTAACTAAAAATGACTCAAAAAGTGTATACAAAATATGCCTAACAAATACCCCAAACTTAACCTTTGCTCGCCCTCGAGCAAAGATCAAAACAAAATCAAAGAAATAGAAAGAAAACCGACTCAAAAGACTCTAATCAAGCAGCTGCACAAGGTTACTTAGAAAAGCATGAATGTCAGTTGGGATAATATGTTGGAACATACATACCATGAATTTAGTATCAAGAATTTCAAGTCAGATATTTCGCAAATTCATGTCAATCATAATCAATGGAAGCATGAACACCTACCATATGCATATTAATTTCGTTCCATTTTTTCCAAAGTCTTATGTGTCTGTTTACTTGTTATTCTCCACTAATCATAGACATACAATTTAGAGATCTTCAGGAATTTTCAGGGTTGTAATGTAGGTTTAGGCAGGGGTATGTAAGAGTAGACATTTTGACTCAATTTACGTACCATAAGCGTTTTTCTCATTCAACCATTTTGTCATTCTTTTTGGTATTATTTTCAGTTCATACCTATCATTCTCCTCTTCTCTTTTTGAGAGCATGAAACAATTCACATAGGCACCCCCAAACTTAAGCTTTTACATCTTTCTCATTGGGGTGCATCAATGTTTCACTCTCTTTTCGTATTTCTTTTTCACACTTCTTCGTCCCAATTTTTCAATTACTGTTTATGGCACACAAGGGAATCATATGGTGTCAAAGAAATAACTTATTTTAAGTTCAATGGGGCTGACTAGGGATACAATTTATTGCAAGATAGGTAATGAATGGTAAGAAGGGTTAACAAAGAAATACCTGAATCATCTCCCTAAACATGTACATCTTAACTATTTCGTCTCAAATAACAAGCAAGAAGACTTCATAGACATTTTTCAACCAGTATTTCCACAATTGACAACACATAGACTAAGCACAAATATCCCAAATAATTAGATTTTCATAAATTTTTGGCATATCTAACTTAAGCACACATATTTTAGCTTCTAATTCCATTACATTATCCCACTTAATTAACTAGGCGTTTCAAACAGCTACAACATGCATGATCATAAAATAAAAAAATGACTCATATAGACACAAAAACTCAATCAAAAAGACTAAAAAACAGACACATAAAAATAAAATAAGAAATAACCCTCCCCAAACTTAAACGACATATTATCCCACATGTGTAACGACTCAAAAATTAAAAAGGGATGACTTACAGACAATAGCGGCTCAAGATGGTGGCGATGACGGTATATGTTGCTTATGATTTATCTGGGAGTACAAGATTGTGAGACCGTTCAAGAGCGAAATTAACAAGCTTCCTAAGATGTTGAGTTGCCTCCCAAGTAGCGCTGTCTTTAACGTCTTTTAGTCGGACGCCGGTTCCTCTTTACTGTGACTTGAAACAGACCACAGAGTTGATTTGTTCCATGTCAGTCAACAAGTATGGTTTCACTCTCTGTCTGTTCACTTTGAATGGTGCGCTCTCTTTTCCTCTCACTTCGACTGCACCATAGGGGAACACTTTTTCCACAACAAAATGGCCCTGACCATCTGGACTTCAACTTGTCTGGGAACAATCTCAGCCTTAAATTGAATAGGAGTACTTGTTGCCTAGGTTGTAGATCTTTAAGGATCAAGTTCTTGTCATGTCATGTCTTGACCCTCTCCTTGTAGATTTTTGCATTCTCATAAGCGTTGTTCCGAAATTCATCTAACTCATTCAGTTGCAGCAGCCTCTTCTGCCCGGCCGCTCTGGCATCCATGTTCAGCTTCTTCATTAACCAGTATGCCCTGTGTTCCAACTCCACCGGTAGATGACATGTCTTCCGAAAGACCATCCTGTATGGTGATATTCCAATGGGAGTTTTGAAAGCTGTCATATAGGCCCAGAGTGCATCATCTAGCTTTGTAGACCAATTCTTTCGTGAGCCATCAACTTTTTTTTCCAGTATGCTTTTCACTGCTCTATTTAAAATTTCAGCTTGCCCATTTGCTTGAGGGTGATATGGAAAAGCGATACGGTGGTAGACTCCGTAACGCGCCAACAAAGTATCAAGCTGCTTATTGCAAAAGTGACTTCCTTCGTCGCTGATGAGGGACCTGGGAGTGCCAAACCTTGTGAATATATTTTTCTGAAGGAATTTCAAAACAGTCTTGCTATCATTTTCCTTAGTAGCTACTGCCTCGACCTATTTGAACAAATAATCAACTGCGAGAAGGATGTATTGGTTCCCCAAGGATGATGGGAACGGGCGCCCATGAAGTCGATCCCCCAAACATCAAACAACTCCACTTCTAAGATCCCAGTCAGGGGCATTTCATTTCGCCTTGACATGTTCCCAGTTCGTTGACAACGATCACAGCCCCTCACAAAGGTGTTGGCATCTTTGAATAGGGTTGGCCAATAGAATCCACTATGCAATACCTTGGCTGATGTCCGTGATGCTCCAAAATGCCCACCACATTGTAAGGTGTGATAATGAGTGAAAATTTGGTGCATTTTATCCTCTGGTACACAACGCCTAACGACCTGATCAGCACAATGCTTGTAGAGAATTGGCTCCTCCCAATAGTAATGTTTTACCTCTGAATAGAACTTTTTCACCTGTTGTCTTGTCAAATCTGAAGGCAAAATCTTGGCTGCACGAAAATTAACAAATCAACGAACCAAGGTAAACTTACACTAGTAATTACCTGAAACAGTTGCTCGTCTGGGAAGCAGTCATTTATTTGCACATCATTGGTGGTTTGGCTCTCTTCAACTTCAAGCCTTGACAAGTGGTATGCAACCACGTTTTCTGTCCCCTTTTTATCGTGGATCTCCATGTCAAATTCTTGCAGCAGCAGGACCCATCATATAAGCCGAGGCTTTGCAACCTTCTTAGTCATCAAATACTTGATGGCCGAGTGGTCGGTGTACACTATCACATTATTCCCAATGAGGTATGGCCTGAACTTTTCAAATGCGTATACTATCATTAGTAGCTCTTTCTCCGTGGTTGCATAGTTCAGCTGTGCATCATTGAGAGTTTTGCTAGCATAGTAAATTAACCTGAATACCTTGTCAACTCTCTGTCCAAGGACTGCTCCCACTGCGTAGTTACTTGCATCACACATTAATTCAAATGAGAGTGTCCAATCAGGTGAAGTGACTATAGGTGCTGAGATTAGTCTTTCCTTGAGTGTCTGAAAGGCATTCAGACATTCTTTATTGAATTCAAAAGCAACCCCATTCATCAACAAGCTGGATAGAGGTTTCGAGACTTTTGAGAAGTCCTTGATGAACCTTCTGTAGAACCTAGCGTGCGCGAGGAAACTTCTGATCCCTTTTACCGATGTTGGAGGTGGCAGATTTTCAATCACTGCAACCTTAGCCCTATCTACCTCAATGCCTTTGCTGGAAATCTTATGGCCCAGAACAATACCTTCATGCACCATAAAGTGACACTTCTCCCAGTTTAGTACCAGATTTGAGTCTTTGCACCGCTGCAGCACTACTTCTAAATGCCTCAAGCATTCATCAAAGGAGGATCTAAAAACAAAAAAATCATCCATGAAGATCTATATGTTCCTCTCCACCATGTCAGAAAAGATGGCCATCATACATCGCTGAAAGGTAGCTGGTGCATTGCAGAGCCCAAATGGCATTCTTCTGAAAGCAAACGTACCAAAAGGGCATGTGAAGGTTGTCTTCTCCTGATCTTCTGGGAGATGACAATTTGGTGATATCCTGAATAAC
This sequence comes from Przewalskia tangutica, assembly GCA_029844215.1. NCBI lineage: Eukaryota > Viridiplantae > Streptophyta > Magnoliopsida > Solanales > Solanaceae > Przewalskia > Przewalskia tangutica. Next base: position 75,033,324 of record CM056732.1, read on the forward strand.
CATCCAAGAAGCAATAGTAGTTCTGTCCTGCAAGCCTGTCAAGCATTTAGTCGAGAAAAGGTAAAGGAAAATGATTCTTCCTGGTTGCTTTGTTCAACTTGCAGTAGTCAATGCACATTCTCCACCCTGTAGTGGTTCTGGATGGAATAAACTCATTATTTTCATTAGTCACCACAGTCATGCCACCTTTCTTGGGCACCATTTGCACAAGACTTACCCATGCACTGTCTGATATAGGATAAATCACCCCAGTATCGAGCTATTTCAGGATCTCTTTTCTCACCACCTTCTTCATGGTTGGATTTAATCTCATCTGCGCTTCAATGGAGGGTCTGCTCTCATCTTCTAGACAAATATTGTGCATTACTATGAAATGATTTATCCCTCTAATGTCTGTTAGCGTCCACCCAATCGCGAGCTTGTGAGCCCTCAATACTCTCAATATTTTTTCAACCTCCACTTTGGATAGATGAGCTGACACGATCACTGGTAAAGAGTTATTTTCACCCAGATATTGATAGTATAAATGATCTGACAGAGTCTTCAACTCTAGCTCTGGAGCTTGTTCTGTGGAAGGTAACAGTCTCTCTGGCGTCTTTCCTAGCTCCTCATATGTCTTTCTAGAGCAGGGCTCATGGGAATCCAACTAAATTGCATACTCCATCAATTCTATGTCATTACCAACATTCTCATCCCATTGTGTCATCATCACTTCAAGAGCATCAACACTCCTGAACCCGTTTTCAGAAACTGTTTTATCAATCACATCAATAGCATAGCAGTTATCACTTGCCCTTGGGTAGGTTGTTGCCCTGAATACATTGAAAATCACTTATTCTCCCTGAACACGAAGTCTCAGCTCACTTTTCTGAACATCAATGAGTGTCTGTCCCGTGGCTAAGAATGGCCTACCAAGGATGAAGGACATCTTTTCATCTTCTTCCATGTCTAAGATGATGAAATCAGCATGGAAGATAAACTTGTCCACCTTAACTAAGACATCCTCGATTATTCCTCTATGGTGGAGAATGAAGCGATCTGCTAGTTGTAAGGTGATATTTGTAGGTCTTGTTTCTCCCACTCTAAGTTTGCAAAACACAGAATAGGGCATCAAATTTATACTTGTCCCCAAATCACATAGAGCATGCTGACAATCAAACTTCATTATAGTGCAAGGGATGGTGAAACTTTCCGAATCTTTCAACTTCTGAGGTAACCTTCTCTGTAGGATGACACTGCATTCCTCAGTTAATGTCACTGTTTCATACTCCTCCAACTTTCTCTTTTTGCAGATGATCTTCTTCATGAACTTTATATAACTCGGCATTTGTTCTAAGACTTCAGCAAATGGAATGTTGATGTGCAGTTTTTTAAAGACTTCCAAAAACTTAGAGAACTGCTTGTCCAGAGAATTTTTTCTAAGTCTCTGGAGATATGGTATCTTTGCCTGAGGTGTGTCAACGACTGATGGTGGTGGTCTTTGGTCCCCAGGAAGACCTTCTATGATTAATACACCATCCGAATCTTTCACCTCACTGGATTCACCCTAATTTTCTGGATATAGTGGGGGTGAACTTGTCTCCACTTGTTCGCCACTCCTCTAGTCAACTGCTTGGCATTGCTCTTGTGGGTCTACACCAGTATTGCTAAGGTGGTTCCCTTGCACACCTTTTATCAGCATACTAGCTAGATGTCCCAACTGTATCTCTAGATTCCTGATGGATGATCTTGTTTCCACCATGAACTGAGTTTGGGCGTTTGAGAGTGCCCAAATAACTGCTCCCAAGTTATCTAGCTCTTCTGATGGAGCCTGACTTTGTGGCGGATGAATTAGTCCTTGAGGATTCTGGCTCTTGGTGAGCTTCAGTAAGGCTTCCTGCAGCTCATTTCCCCCTCTGTGGAGTCTGTGGGCTAAATTTCCGCTGTGGACAAGGTCGTAGTCCTGCAACCCTTGATAGTGATAGTTCATGTACCTATACTAGACTTTTCCTACAAAATTACACAAACAACAAAAATTGATAAAAAAAATGCTCTCAGAACAAGTTGGCAACTTGTTCTGGGAGCGACCAAATTAGAAATAATGATAGATGGTTCGATATTAGAAGTACGCCAGTCCCCGGCAACGGCGCCAAAAACTTGTCAGGTCGATTTCCACGTGCTCACACAAGTGTATGTATCATCACAAGTAATATAGTATTGTAAGACCGAATATCGTCCTCCGAGACTGATTTCTAATTACCGAACATCTATTCTAGGCTATCTATTTGGCAAACGATAAGTTGATTTGGTTGTTATCTAACACTAGAGTAATTGCAAGAATTGAACTAAATTATTGAGGTTTAATCAGTTATGAATGAATTAGGGCTTCCAATATCCTCAACTATCTACTCTTTTCAATCCTTAATGCAACTAAAATGACTTCTTCTTCTACGTTAAGATAACGGTTAACTAGACTGTCTTATATTCCGGTTAGGATATATAATTGCTCAACCATAGTGCAGAAACCTTCTATATTTCTATGATATGTTTACCACATAGGAGGATTAAGAATAATAACCTATAATGCTACACAAGTATCGGGGTACTTCCGTCCGCGATTTTAACTTATGTCTATTCAATTACAGCATATCCAAATCTCTCCTCTCGGTTCTTGATTCGAAATTATATAGATTATGATAATTATTGATCAATTAACTATCAAACATTCATACCAATATTGAATAAATCTTAATCAAGTGAAGAATAAATCAAATTAATGCATTAATTCATGAAAGAGAGTTTCAAGCGATTCAATAGGAAAGCCCTAAAAAAGTGTTTACATCCTAGCCATAGACCTGCTAAGAACTAATACAAATCCAAACATGAACTGAATGAACATAAAGGAAAGAAAAGTACTTAGAACTAATGTCTCCAATTGTAGCCGCCAAGCGTTGTGTTGCGTTCTGAGAGATGATATGTGATAGATCCTCCCTCTCAAAATCTGTGCCAAGAGTTTATATATGTTGTCAAAAATGTGTGCATTGGACCCTTTTGCCCCTTGCCAATTCTATTTCAGATTGGAAATTCCCGCATCGGCACCGCGGTCCTGCAGAATGGCACCGTGGTGCCGAAAGTACTGCGGTTCTCGATGGTGTGGCTGCGATCCTGCGATCCGCGCATGATCCGCGGTCTTTCGTTCTGATCTGCCAACTTTCGTCCTTTTTGCTTCGGGAGCTCCTTTCCTACCCGCTTTTAGCTTCTTTTTGCCATTTAGAACCGCTGCGACTCAAAAGAAAGAAAAACAACCCTAACACTATACTAAACACAAACGAAATGAGTAAAATACTAACTAAAAATGACTCAAAAAGTGTATACAAAATATGCCTAACAATGACACTGATGTTGAATGTACTGAGTTTCCTTCATCTGATAATGTTGGACCTCTTGAAGTTGGACCTCTTGCACATGATCCTCAATCTGAAAATATGTCACTAAGTCAGAGTCATAATGATGGATGTGAAACTAAGAGATCTACTAGAGAAAGAAGACCACCTACATGGATGAAGGACTTTATCCAACAGACTGGGAATACCAGGAGTAGGAACAATTATACTTATCCATTGTCAGATGTGGTGAAATACACAGGTTTATCTTTGTCTTATCAAAGTTTTATTGCTAAGATTTTAGAAGATCATGAGCCAAGGTCATACAGTGAAGCAGTCAAAGATGACAGATGGGTGGCAGCAATGAAGGATGAAATTCAAGCCTTGGAAGAAAACAAAACTTGGGAGATAGTTGACTTACCAGCCAACAAGAAGGCTATTGGTTGTAAATGAGTATACAAAATTAAATACAAGGCTTCAGGTGAAGTTGAGAGGTTTAAAGCAAGGTTTGTGGCAAAGGGATACAACCAGAGAGAAGGTATTGACTATCAAGACACCTTCTCTCCAGTGGTTAAGATGGTGACTGTCAGGTCAGTGATCTCTGTAGCAGCTTCAAAGGGATGGAATATATATCAAATGGATGTCTTCAATGCATTCCTCCAGGGAGATCTTAGTGAAGAAGTATATATGTTCTTGCCTCAAGGCTTTGCATATGAGCAGGGTAAGGCATGTAGACTGCTTAAGTCCTTATATGGGCTCAAACAGGCTTCCAAGCAGTGGAAAATCAAGTTAACCACTGCCTTGATGACATCTGGCTTCACTCAGAGTCACCTAGACTATTCATTGTTCACAAAGAGAGATCAAGAAATAATTGTTGTGGTCTTGATCTATGTGGATGATCTGCTGATTACTGACAATTATGAGAAGTTAATATCTGAGACTAAAACTACATTATAACAACACTTTAAAATCAAAGACTTAGGAGAGTTGAAATACTTCTCAGGCTTTGAATTTTTCAGGAATAAGAGTGGTATTATCATGCATCAAAGGAAATATGCTCTTGAATTAATTGCTGACATGGGATTCACAGGAGAAAAACCCACAAAGTCACCAATGGAGTTGAACGTGAAGTTAACATCTGTGACATATGACCATCATGTGAAGAAGGATGATGTGGTTAATGATGCACTACTGCATGACCCTACTAGTTGTCAGAAGTTAATTGGGAGGCTTCTATATTTAACTAACACAAGGCCTGACATTGCCTTTGCAGTTCAGCCTGAGCCAGTTTATGCAGGCAAAAAAAATGTCGCATCAAATGGCAGCTGAGAGAGTGGTTCGATATGTCAAGCAGGAACCTGGTCTTGGCATTTTCATGGCTGCAGGAGATATTAACTTGATGTCTGCATATTATGATGCAGATTGGGCCTCTTGCCCAAATACTAGAAGGTCTGTCACAGGATACCTTGTCTTTGCTGGCTCTTTGTTGCGATATTTCTAGATGCTTACGCAAGTGTACGTATCGTTTCAAGTAATATAGTCTGTAAGACCGAGTTTATCGTCCACAAAGACTGGTTTATTAAGTACCGATTATCTATCATATGGTATCTATTTGGCAATCGTTCTTTTGTTTAATTTATGACTAAGTGCAGAAAATAAACTTAAAGATTATAATACTTTGGGTTTATAACAGTTATGAAGGAAATAAGGTTCCAATCTCCTCAACTATCCACTCTTTCACGTGTTAATGCAATGCCAGACGTCCTGCTTTAACTTCCCTAGCTCCAACTTAGCAGAAGGGGAACCTTCTCGCTAATTCTTCTTCTTCTTCTTATTAAGATAGCATGTTAACTAATCTGTCATTATATTCCGGTTAGGACATGCAAGAGCTCAACCTTGTGCAGAAACCTTCTATATTTCTATGATAAATTTTACCACACATGAGGATTACGAATAATAACCTTTAAATACTACACAAGTATCGGGGTACTTTCGTCCACGGTTTTAAACTATGTCTAGATAATTACAGCATATTCAAATCTCATCTTTCAGACTTTTGATTCGAAATCATATAAGTGATGACAATTAATAGCTAGTTAATTATCAAGTAATCATAACATTATTGAATAGATCTTAATACGCTGAAGAAGAACTCAAAAACTAATGCATTAACTATATGAAAGAGTTTCAAGAAGATTCGATGGAAACCCTACTAAAGTATTTAGCTCCTAAACATTGTCATGTCAAAAACTAAATTACAATCCAACATAAACTGAAATAAAGTAAGAGAAAGAAAATAACTTGAACAATGAGATGTCTCCAATTGTGTCTTGCCTACTTTTCTTCTCTACAAAGTTGAATCCCCTAATAATGACAGGATTTATGGCATTTATATCTGAGAAGAACCTTGATTCAGACCCCTTTACCCTTGTCCAATTTCGATCCAACTTATCTGAAAATACGCGTCTGCACCGCGGTTCCGTTGGCAGGCACCGCGATGCTAATTCTTCTAAAATCACTGTAGCACACTGGACATATGGCACCGCGGTGTCTCTAGTCAGGACCGCGGTGCCTTCGACGGTGTTTCAATTTCGGACTTTCGGTAATTTTTACGCCTCGGTGCTAATTTTCCTGACAGCGGTTCCATGGCACCGCGATCTTTCTTTGGCGGCACGCGTGCCTACGTGATTTTTGCGAAATGTGCGGATTTCTTACATTCTTCTTTGCACTTCTTAGGCTTCATTCATTGGGTTGTGCTTGTGCAATTTTCATCCTCAATTAAGCTCATTTCATCCTCAAAAGTGGCATCTTCTCCTTTATGACCGATGTGACACAAACGAAAGAAAAACATACCTAACAATATACTAAACGCAAAACAAAGAGTAAAATACTAACTAAAAAGGACTCAAAAGAGTGTATGAAATACACTCAACAAACACCCCCAAACTTACACTTTACTCGCCCTCGAGTAAAGCACTAAACAAAAACAAAAAATAAAAACAAAGACTCTATAAGATGGATCAAGTAGTTATAGCACTGCTTCTTCAAAATTATGGATGAAAGTTGGGATAATATGTTAGAACATACATAGCATGAATATTTAGCAATCTAGAATTTCAAGTTAGATATTTCGCAATTTCACTTAGATCATGATTTATTGGAAATACAAATACCTAACATATGCATGTCAATCTCATTTCATCTTTCCCAAACACTATAGACTTGTTTACTTGATATTCTCCACTAATCATAGACATACATATTAAAGATCATCAGGACTTTCACTGATTGTAATGTAGGCTTAGGCAGAGGTAGGTAAAAGTAGGCATTTAGGCTCAATTACGTACCATAAGCATTTTCATTCAACTCATTTTCCTTTTTTTTGACTTTCTTTTCAATTTCATACCTATTTTCTCCCCTCTTTTCTTTTGAGAGAATGAGATACATTATAAATAACAAGCACCCCAAACTTAGATTTTTGCATATTTTTCATTGGGGTGCATCAAATTTATACTCTCTTTTTTATTCCTTTTCAACACTTTTCATTCCAAGAGATTTCAAATATCACTTATGACACAACAAAGAATCTTAGGGTGTCAAACACATATATTATTTAGGCTCAAAGGGGCTGACTAAGGATACAATTTATGTCATGATAAGTACTGAATGATAAGAAGGGCTAACAAAGAATGCCTGAATCATCTCCCTAAATATGTACATCTTAACTATTTCGCCTCAAATAACAAGCAAATAAATTTTCTAGACATTTTCAATCTTTCTTTCCATAACTGACACACACAGGCTAAGCGCAAATATCCCAAATAATTAGATGTCATAAATTTTTGGCATATCTAACTTAAGCACACAGATTGTCGCTTTTAATTTCATTACATTATCTCACTTTATCCACTCAATATCTTTAGCGACACTAACATGTTTGCTCCATAATTTTTTTTATGACTTAATTACACATAAAACAACAAAAAAGACAACAAAAAGACTCAAAATAAAATAAGACACCCCCCAAGTTTAATCGACACATTGTCAGACAACTTACTGACACAACACATCGGTCATAACGTAGGTCTGAGAGGAAGGCCAAATTACTGTGCACAAACCCGAAGGAGGCACCGCGGTTCTGCTCCAAGCACCGCAGTGAATTGTCGAAAAATTTCAGTGTCTTCAGTTTTCTGCATTGTTAACCATTCGCCCTTCGGTAGGGCTGCACAACCCTCGGACCGGATTGGACCGGAGCGAACTAGACCGGACCAAGGACCGAAATTCCAGAAAGGTCGGACCGAAGACCAGACTGAAAAATTCGGTCCAGTCCGGTACATGTTTGGTCCGGTCCGGTCCAATATACACTAAAAACCGAAAAAACGTCGGACCGGACCAAGGACCGAATTTTCAGAAATGTAGGATCGAAGACCGGACCGAAAAAATTGGCCCAATCTGGTCCGGTTCGGTCCAGGGGTTATTTTCTGTCCGGTCTATTTTTTGTGCAGCCCTACCCTTCGGAGTGAGTCCTGCCCTTCATCTATCATCCAAAAACACTAGCTTACCAGATCGTGAGACCGTTCAAGATAAAATAAAATAAACTGAAACAAAAATTGAAATAACATAATTAAAACATTGGGTTGCCTCCCAAGTAGCGCTGTCTTTAACGTCTTTTAGCCGAACGCAGGTTACTTACTAAATCAAGGGGGTAGAGTGTTCCTTCCACATATCTACTTTAGCACCATTTTCCTCCTCCTTCTCCTTTTCTTTTTCCCAGGGCTCATTTCAGGAGGGTTCATTCTCTTGTTCTTATCCAACACATCATTTACGGGTGCAAAATTCTTACCATCAAGGGCATCAATACCCTTGGAACTTTCATAAGGAGCCTTTTTATCAACTACACCAACAAGAAAGCATCTAGCATCAACTTGAGGTTCAGTGGACTGCTTGAAAACTTTAAACACAATTTCTTCACCTTGGACTCTGAGCTTTAACTCCCCCTTTTCAACATCAATGAGGGCTCTCCCTATGGCAAAAAATGGTCTCCCAAGGATCATAAGCATATTTTCATCTTCATCCATGTCTAAAATGTGGAAATCAGCAGGAAGGATGAATTTACCCACTTGTACCAATACATCTTCAATAATTCCCTGGGGATGCACAACTGAACGATCAACTAGCTGCAGGGTGATTGTGGTTGGCCTTGCTTTTCCCAAACCAAGCCTTTTGAACATAGAGAGAGGCATTAAGTTGACATTTGCCACCAAGTTACACAAGGCTTGCTTGCATGTCAAATTCTCTATAGTGCAAGGTAGAGTGAAACTCCCTGGATCATTCAACTTTGGGGGAAGTTTCTTCTGCAATATGACACTGCACTCCTCTGTCAGCACCACTGTCTCATAATCTATCAGCTTATTTTTCTTAAAAAGGATGTCCTGCATGAACTTCACATACGCTGTGTCACGACCCGACCCCGGTCCCGTGACTGGTGCCCTACCTGGGCACCCCTTACATGTATACATCAGAGAATAGCAGCGGAACATACAAAACTCATAAAATACTTAAACAGTAAATATCAACAGGCTAGCCGATAAGGCCACCTTCCGGGAAATATACATAACCCAAAATAAAAACAATTACATCTTTGTTCTTACAACCCAATCCACAAGATATGACTACAGACCTCTAAGAATAACAACTGTGACGGGACATAGCCCCGCCATACCCCTGAATGTACATAAATCTACAACGCCGTCGAAACGTGCACTAAAAGACAAGCCTCCGGAGAAATGGAGCTTCTGACACCTGATCAGTGATCCTAAGAATGGGGATCCACCACCTGCTTACCCCTACCTGCGGCATGAACGCAACCCCCCGAGGAAAGGGGGGTCAGTACACAATATGTACCAAGTATGTAAAACTGGAAAATACTGCAATTTACATCATAAGTCTAAAATAAAGCTGGAGACATGTATGATAATCAAATAACAATACATTGTGCCTTACTAATAATGAGAGTAATCAAGAGTATACTTTACTTCATAAAAATAGGAGGCTCATCATCAAAGTAGGGCCACTCACCCGTAGTATCATTAAGCAATCCTACTCCTGGGACTATTTTACCCGCATAGATCCTGTGGACCCGCAATGAGGTCATCCGCCTCGCATGAGACTATTTCACCCGCATATGACTATTTCACCCGCATGGGCCCGGTGGTCCCGTAATGAGTACAAACGCCGCACTCGCATCATGGGTAGCAAATCCATGTAATAAGTAGTAACCCGGGGGTTTACCCCGCAAGAATAACATAACCTAGCACAACCGGCTATCATACATAACATAAGCACTACCGGCTTATCATACATAACATAAGCACCACCGACTTATCATACATAACATAAGCAAGTTAAGAAATCCCCTAACTTCTTATTAGCCTTATTTATATACACTCTCATTTTAGTTTACTTAAAGCACTAACATGTCATTATAAAATCCGGGAATTTAACCCACAATACTATGTACTTCTATTCCTTTAAAATGACTCTTTTTCATATAAGACTCCAAGATACTAATAACCGTAGTATCAAGTCATATCTACCTTTCAAGACAAGTCACAATACCTTTTTAGAAATACATTTATAGGCTTCTAAATCAAGTGACTTTTTTACTTTAAAACTTTACGCAATTGATGCCTTTAAATCAATTTGCCTTTCTTCATTTCAAGTCCTTTATCTTTATTTACATCACTAGAGTAAACCATTCTTTTAACTTTCCATAAAGTTATTATAACCAACTTCCCATAAAACCGTTATACTAACTTTATGCTTTAGACACTTACATTCTTTTCATAACCAAGAGACTTATACTTTCGAAAACCAAGTATCATATACCTTCAAAATACTTCAAGTCTCTTAACTTTAGAAATCAAGTTTCTTAACTTTAGAAACTAAGATATCCTTAATCTTTAAAACAAGTGAGCTAATTTCCTAACTCAACCAACTTGAACATTCTTAAAACAAGTCAAGGATATCAAATGAAACTAAATTCATCAAAATCTCGTACGTCTACCGTACTATATATTTACAACAACTCATGCTCAAGAGATAGGAAAGTTCCACATACCTCTTCGGTTCAATCCACTTGCTAAGTCCAATACGCCGTACGTAGTATGTCAACCTATAATGACCATAATACGTCTATTAACCTCTAGCCTCAAACGTAGAATATTTTAAGTATAAAGTCACCAAATTCTACGGAAATCGAACATCACTTCCTTTGTTTCTACGCACTTTTCCACCTTTTTCAAGGCCCGAATTCAATAACCAAACATGCCACATTTAAGGCTCAACACTGTAGTTAACAATAGGGGATTACACGCCTAACAAGACGTGTAAAATTATGCCCCACAATAGATATCAAACTAGTCCAAAAGACAATATCATTCTCGGCAATTGAGGTACAACAATACAAAGTCTTTTCCAATTCTTTTTCAATCCAATTTGTTTAGTCTAACATGTTATATAGCCGCAATCGATTATAACAACTACAATCTTCAATTAGATAACATGCGACGATTCTAATTATCGACCAAATTGTATTTCAATTTCAAATGGCTAACAAAGTCATTTCGGATTTAGGCTTCCAATATCCATAACACTTATGAATCTCCAATACATATATCTCATGCTTGTTAAAATGTAGAGCTACAACAATGTAATCTTATAACACTTAAGGGAACAAGATTGTTACCTTGACGAGCCTCAATCCAATTTCAAGATCCGAAGTCGCTCCTCAGAAACCTAGCTCCTCTCCTAGACACTCCAATCCGCCACTTGAAGCCCTTAGAAGTTCACAAATAACTTTCCTTCAATTTCCAATCCAAACTTATGAAAGCGACTTAGGTTTTCACCTTGCGACTAATGCAAAAATGACACTTTTTCGGGATATTTCTATTGAGATACCCGTACAATACCCTTAGGAACCTTGGTTTAAAGTATGAGGATTATTGAACAACAAAAGAAATTTTTTCTTGCTCACTAGAACCCTAACCCGAGAGCTCTCATGAAGTCTTCCAAGTTTTTCAAATTTTTCTAAGTGTAGAAAGCCTTGTCTTGCTACTAGTGTTACTATATAACAAGAGGGTCAAAATTAGAACAAATGGGTGGCTTGGATGCATTTCATTAAAAGATCAAGCCAAGTGGGCTCTTTGACTAAGTCAATAAACTCAAGCTATTAGCTTGCAAGACTTGGTCATCTATACTTTGGTCAAATGACCTTTCTATCCATGGTCAATTTCGACCAAGACCAACCAAGGGGGGTGACACGTGTCACCCTCCCATTCGTCGCAATATTTCGTTTCCCGACATTTCCATAATTCTGATAAATTTTTACTAGTCTCAAATCTTAACATTTTTGAGTTCTTACGTACGTTCTTATAAATATGTCCTGGAATTACGGGGTGTAACACGCTGGCATTTGCTCCAAGGCTTCAATGAAAGGAAGGTTAATGTGCAGTTTATTAAATACCTCCAAACAATTTGAAAACTGCTTATCCAAAGCCTTTTTTCTGCAGACTTTGAGGGTAAGGGATCTTGTCTGTGTACTCCCTCATCACTGCGAGCGGATCCTTATCTAAAGTAGGGCGGTCATCAGTAACCCCCTTCTTTACTATTTCAAATGTCTGTCCCACATCCTTCTCCTTTTCAACCACTGTTTGGGGTGCCTTCTGCTCTAACTGCTTTCCGATTCTCAAACTGATTGCTTGGCTTTGCTCCCTAGGGCTCATCACTGTATCACTAGGGAGAGTTCCATGAGGTTTGTCATTTAACATCCCTGCCAACTACCTCATCTGAGTCTCCAAGTTCCTAATGAAGGATCTTGTTTCTGTCATGAATTGCTTGGTCTCTGTCTTAAACTGTGCCTGGTTATTGGCCAATGATGAAATTGAGGACCTAGTTTCTGCCATGAATTGAGTCTGAGAATTGGCCAAGGTCAATAATGCTGCTTTTATGTCATCGGGCTTCTCTTGTGGGTCTGGTGGGCTGAACTTATGTGAGGATGATGCCTGAAATGGTGGTTGTTGCCCTTGTTCATTCTTCCATGGAAAATTTAGGTGATTTCTCCACCATGGATTGTATGTGTTGGATAATGGATTGTTGTAGGGTCTCTGAAAGTTCCCTACTGCCTGAACCTGCTCCATGGGCACATTATTTGGGTCCACTGTTGTTCATCTATCAAAAGTATTGGGACCCCCACAAATTTCGCATCTAGCTGGTGTCTAAACTGCTTTAACTGCCATGGTATTCTGTTGCATCTGTTTTGTCAAAGTGGCTACCTGTGCAGTCAATGCAGTGATAGCATCTAGCTCATGAATCCCAACCACTTTCCTGCTGTTCATTGCTCTCTCGTCTGCCCCATGATGGTTGTTTGTGGCCATGTCTTCTAACAGATCATGTGCCTCATAGGCACTCTTTCTCATGAACGCATCGCTGCGGCAAAGATGGTACGAGTTGTACCACTCAGCCCATTGTAAAATATGTGGACTAACATCCACTTCTCAATCCCATGATGTGGGCACTTCCTCTGCAAATATTTGAACCGCTCCCATGCATCATAGAGTGACTCTTCATCAATCTGATAGTAATTATTAAGCTCTTCTCTGAGCTTTGCTGCTTTGGATGGAGGGAAGAACTTGACAAGAAACTACTGGGCTAAGTCTTGCCATGTAGTGATGGAGTTTGCATGTAATGAGTTCAGCCAACACTTTGCTCTATCCCTGAGTGAGAGTGAGAAGAGTCTCAACCGTATGACATCATCAGTGATACCATTGTATTTAAAGGGTGCACACAACTCTAGAAAATTTGCTAGATGCAAATGAGGATCTTCAGACGGTAACTGGACTGAACCTTGGACCATATGCATGATTGCTGGTTTGATTTCGAAATTATTGGATTCAACAGCTGGAAGCATGATGCAAATCTGCACCCCTGTAATAATAGGCATCACATAGTCCCCCGAGATCTTTTCTGTAGGGGCTTGTCTTAAGACGTGCGGTAACTCATCATCCACCAAATTGTTGTTTCGCTGATCTCCCATTGCTAAGGAATCGGCTGCTCTTTTCTCTTTCCTGTTCTGTCTGCACAATCTTTCAATCTCAAGGTTCAGAGGGATAAGAGTGTTTTCTCCTCTCCTACTTCGCATAAACTAAGTTCATGAGACTAATAAAAAACAACAAATAGATCACGACAAACAACACTAAAACAAAAATAAAAATAAAAAAACTGAAAAAAAAAAAACCAAATTAGAAATAAGAATAGATAAATCGATATTAACAGTACGCCAGTCCCCGGAAACGATGCCAAAAACTTGTTGCGATATTTCTAGATGCTTACGCAAGTGTACGTATCGTTTCAAGTAATATAGTCTGTAAGACCGAGTTTATCGTCCATAGAGACTGGTTTATTAAGTACCGATTATATATCATATGGTATCTATTTGGCAATCGTTCTTTTGTTTAATTTATAACTAAGTGCAGAAAAATAACTTAAAGATTATAATACTTTGGGTTTATAACAGTTATGAAGGAAATAGGGTTCCAATCTCCTCAATTATCCACTCTTTCACGTGTTAATGCAATGCTAATGATTCTTCTTCTTATTAAGATAACATTTTAACTAATCTGTCATTATATTCCAGTTAGGACATACAAGAGCTCAACCTTGTGTATAAACCTTCTATATTTCTATGATAAGTTTTACCACACATAAGGATTAAGAAAAATAACCTTTAAATACTACACAAGTATCGGGGTACTTTCGTCCACGATTTTAACCTATGTCTAGACAATTACAGCATATTCAAATCTCACCTTTCTGACTTTTGATTCGAAATCATATAAGTGATGACATTTAATGGCTAGTTAATTATCAAGTAATCATAACAATATTGAATAGATCTTAATACACTGAAGAAGAACTCAAAACTAATGCATTAACTATATGAAAGAGCTCCAAGAAGATTCGATGGAAACCCTACTAAAGTATTAAGCTCCTAAACATTGTCATGTCAAGAACTAAATTACAATCCAACATAAACTGAAATAAAGTAACAGAAATAAAATAACTTGAACAATGAGATGTCTAAAATTGTGTCTTGCCTCCTTTTCTCCTCTCCAAAGTTGAATCCCCCAATAATGACAGGGTTTGGGGCATTTATATCTGAGAAAAACCTTGCTTCAGACCCCTTTACCCTTGTCCAATTTCGACTCAACTTTTCTGAAAATACGCGTCTGCACCGCGGTTCCGTTGGCAGGCACCACGGTGGTAATTCTTCTGAAATCACTATAGCTCACTGGACATATGGAACTGTGGTGCCTCTAGACAGGACCGCGGTTCCTTCGATGGTGTTTCAGTTTCGGACTTTCGGCAATTTTTATGCCTCGGTGCTAATTTTCCTGACCGCGATTCCATGGCATCGCGGTGCTGCTGTGATTTTTGTCCGGAATGAGCTAGATTTCTTCTGTTCTTCTTGACACTTCTTAGGCATCATTCCTTGTGTTGTGCTTGTGCAATTTTCATCATCAAAAGTTGTATCTTCTCCTTTATGACCGCTGTGACACAAACGAAAGAAAAATACACCTAACACTATACTAAACGCAAAATAAAAGAGTAAAATACTAACTAAAAGGGACTCAAAAGAGTGTATAAAATACACTCAACAAACATCCTCAAACTTACACTTTACTCGCCCTCGAGTAAAGCACTAAACAAAAATAAAAACTCTATAAGATGGACAAGTAGTTATAGCACTGCTTCTTCAAATTTATAGATGAAAGTTGAGATAATATGTTAGAACTTACATATCATGAATATTTAGCAATCTAGAATTTCAAGTTAGATATTTTGCAAATTCACTTAGATCATGATCAATTGGAAATACAAATACCTAACTTATACATGTCAATCTCATTCCATCTTTCCCAAATGCCATAGATCTGTTTACTTGCTATTCTCCACTAATCATAGACATACATATTAAAGATCATCAGGACTTTCACTGATTGTAATGTAGGCTTAGTGTCACGCCCCAAATACCGGGCCCGTGACTGGTGCCCCTACTTGGGCACCCTTCTACCCATACAACATAAATAAACCGCGGAAGATAAATAACACTCATTTTTTTTAAAACAAAGGCAAAGCCGGAAAGACTTCCGTATAAATATAAATCACCCGAAAGGGTCTACGCTGTACAACAATGTAAATATAACTTACACCAGTCCAGCCCACATATAAATACAGACCTCTAAGAAGGTGACAACAACTATGATGGGACAAGGCCCCGCCGTACCCCTGAATATACCTAGCCATAATGACAAACTCCGGAACATGGAGCCATCTCAAAATGCTGAACAAGGATCCTAAGCTCGCGGATCCACAACTGTGTACCTAGACCTGCAGACATTTAACGCAAGCGGGTCGACAACAAGTACTATGCATGGAGCGGAAATAAAGTACATTAAACAAGATCATAAGCTGCATAAAAGAATGACAGGGGCAAGTATAAAAATTAAAATACCAGATCCTACCGTGCCATTTTAACTCATGAAATCAATCGTACATTAATCATTCTTTTCATTCTTTCAATAAGAATTAACATCATATTCTTACATACATACTTAAGAATTCGATCAAGTTTTTCCACATAACTTACATAACATAATCCGGCCCTTTATGGAGGGACTTCTTATTTGGGAGCTTACTTTGATTACCCATACGTGATAACGTAACCCGACCCATTTGCGGGACACGGTGTACTGATGAATCATGTAGCATAATCCGGCCCGCCTGTGGGGCTCTATGTACTGTGGAATCATGTAGCATAATCCGCCCGCCCGGCCTTGCATCGTGGAATCATGTAGCATAATCCGCCCGCTGTGGGGCTTGGTGTCTTGTGGAATCATGTAGCATAATCCGCCCTTTGTGGGGCTCGGTGTACTGTGGAATCATGTAGCATAATCCGGCCCGCCTGTGGGGCTCGGTGTACTGTGGAATCATGTAGCATAATCCGGCCCGCCCGTGGGGCTCGGTGTGATTTTCCTTATATAACATTTTAAACCACCCTTTCACTTCTTCTTAAGTCGTTATAACAACTTCCCATAAAGCTATTATAACAACCTTTCATTTTAGAGAACTTAAGGCACTTTTATTTCTTATCACATTGGGGAAACTAAACCCAAAAGTACTACGTACATACATACTTAAAAAGAATCATAAAACTCCTTCTCTTTAAATCAATAAACATATACTTTTAAAACTCAAGTCACATACTCTTTCGAAATCAAGCCTCTTAACTTTAGAAGTAAATCAAGTAACCCATATCTTGAAAAATAAAGTCTCATAACTTGTAAAGAAATCAAGTCTCATAACTTTAAATCAAATCTCTTAACTTTAGAAATCAAGTCCCATATCTTGAAAAATAAAGTCTCATAACTTGTAAAGAAATCAAGTCTCATAACTTTAAATCAAATCTCTTAACTTTAGAAATCAAGTCCTATATCTTGAAAAATAAAGTCTCATAACTTGTAAAGAAATCAAGTCTCATAACTTTAAATCAAATCTCTTATCTTTAGAAATCAAGTCTCATATCTTGAAAAATAAAGTCTCATAACTTGTAAAGAAATCAAGTCTCATAACTTTAAATCAAATCTCTTAACTTTAGAAATCAAGTCCCATATCTTGAAAAATAAAGTCTTATAACTTGTAAAGAAATCAAGTCTCTTAACCTTAAATCAAATCTCTTAACTTTAAAGTACATCACGTAACTTATACAATTTTGACTAAGCCACTCATACTTTCATAATCAAGACTCATATATTTCCAAAATCGACTTACTTACTTCAAATGAATTAAGTCGCATAGACTTACCAAATCAAGTCACATAGACTCACTAAAATTTAGTCACATAGACTTACCAAATAATCATGTCAAAAGAAGGAAGAAGTTCACATACCTCGTTGGCGACTAACCCAAACGACAAGTAGCAATACGCTCCAATGTACTTCAACCTTATTGGCAATTCCACAAGCCAAGTAGAATGTGCTACACGTAGTACTTCAACCTAAAATGACAATAGCACTTCTATCAACTACAAGCTATCAAGTGTAGGACTTATACCAAATAATGGCCCTCTAATTCTACGGAAAATCAGGCGACTTCCTTTGTTTCTACGTACTTTTCCACCTTTTCCAAGGCCCGTATTCATCAACCAACAAGCCACATTTAAGGCACAACCAACAGTTAGCCAAAGGTAATTACACGCCTAACTGGACGTGTAAAATTCTGCCCCACAGTTATACAAAACAGTCCACAAATCATCCCATAAAAATAGTCCGCAATCCAACCATAATGAGGGTAAAATGTGAGGCCTTTTAACGTCTTTCCACACCCTTATTCCCTTAGAACTTTCATTAGCAACTACTACACTTAAACATGCATAACAACAACTAAATTTCCAGCATTTAATACCTCAAAACAGTCCACTAAACGACATAACAACATCTAACAATTTTGGGCAGTTTCTCGGCCACAACAACTACAACCCGATAACTCGTTCCTTAATCCATTTTATTCTAAGAGTTCCAAAACTTCTACATAAGTTATAACAACTTATTAACAACAATATTAATCCATTATAATATGCAATAGGTGAAGATAACAACGATAATTCCATTTGCACCAAATTTGTCCCAAATCGGTTTTAGTCCCAAAAATGGCTCAAACACTTTTTATTCTTCATTATTTTCTGACACAAGTTCATCCATACATAATAACAATAAGTAATATCCAATTACTTTAAAAGAAGAAGGACTTTTACCTCATTTTTTTGCCCAAAAATGCCCCAAAATAGTCCGGTCTTTATTGGTGCGCAGTTTTCATTTCGCTCCACTTCTTCAAGTTCCAATCACATATATGTACCCCCTACAACCTTAGGAGCAACTTCTCTTTGAATCTCACTTCCAAAAAGTCGACGGAACCCCTAGGGCAGAGGTCCTAGTTCTAGCGGTCCTCCGAACCGCATCTATGCCTTAGCCAGTCGACAGGATCAGGAGGCTTCGCCGGATATCGTCACAGGTATATTATTGATTTCATGCTGTGACGTTTATGCTTTGATAGATCCGGGTTCTATCTTGTCCTATATATCTCCTCTTATTTGCTGGTAGAATAGGAATAAAACCTGTGTCGATAGAACCGTTTGAGGTGGCTACGCCAGTGGGTGATTCGGTGGTAGTTGAGCGAGTATATAAGAATTGCCCGGTAATTATACACAGTCGTCAGACCCTAACAGACTTGATAGAGCTAGAGATGACAGATTTTGATGTCATTATGGGTATGGACTGGTTGACTTCTTGTTACGCTAATGTTGAATGTAGAGAGAGATTGGTTCGATTGCAGTTTTCCGGTGAACCGGTTATTGAGTGGAAAGGTGATACTGCGTCACCGAGGGGTAGGTTTATTTCTTACCTCAAGGCTAGAAAGATGGTTTAGAAAGGGTATATTTATCATCTGATTCGGGTGTTCGACACGGAGGCTGAGGTACCAGCTTTTCAGTCGGTTCCGGTGGTTAGAGAATTTTCGGATGTCTTTCCTGATGACCTCCCAGGTATTCCTCCAGAACGGGAGATAGAGTTTTGTATTGATGTTCTGCCAGATACTCGACCTATATCTATTCCTCCGTACAGAATGACACCTGCTAAGTTGAAGGAGTTGAAGGACCAGCTGAAAGATTTGTTGGAGAAATGCTTTATTAATCCTAGTTCTTCACCTTGGGGAGCGCCGGTATTATTTGTGAAGAAGAAGGATGAGACGTTACGTATGTGTATTGACTACAGGCAGCTGAACAAGGTAACCATCAAGAATAGGTACCCCATCCATAGGATTGATGATTTGTTTGATCAGTTGCAGGGTGCAAAGTGTTTCTCCAAGATAGACCTGCGATTCGGTTATCATCAGGTACGAATTAGAGAGGCAGATATTCCGAAGACTGCATTCAGGACCCGGTACGGGAATTATGAGTTCAGGCTGATGTCATTCGGATTGACTAATGCTCCAGCGGTATTTATGGATTTGATGAATCGGGTGTTCAAGTTATTTCTGGATACGTTTGTTATAGTATTCATTGATGACATCCTGGTTTACTCTCGCACGGAGCAAGAGCATGCGGATTATTTGAGGACGGTACTTGGAGTCCTCCGGAGCCGGCAATTATATGCCAAGTTCTCTAAGTGTGAGTTATGGTTGGCCTTAGTGGCATTCTTGGGGCACATTGTTGGGGCCGATGGTATTCGAGTTGATACGGCAAAGATTGAGACAGTGAAGACTTGGCCTAGACCTACTACACCGACTGAGGTGCGCAACTTCTTAGGGCTTGCGGGTTATTACCGGAGATTTGTAGAAAAGTTCCCTTCGATCTAAGCGTATTTGACTAGGCTGACTCAGAAAGCGGCTAAGTTTCAGTGGACGGGTGCTTGTGAGAAGGGCTTCCAGTAATTAAAGGAGAAGTTGACGACATCTCCCGTTCTTACTCTTCCCGAGGGATTAGAGGGTCATGTGGTTTATTGTGATTCTTCGGGTGTCGTACTTAGTTGTGTGTTGATGCAGCATGGTAAAGTTATAGCTTACGCATCCCGATAACTCAGGAAGCATGAGAGGAACTACCCTACTCATGATTTGGAGTTAGCGGCAGTGATACATGCTTTGAAGATTTGGAGGCATTACTTATATGGGGTTCATATGGATATTTATACAGACCACAAGAGCCTCCAGTATATCTTCAGACAGAGGGAGTTGAACTTGCGACAGAGACGGTGGTTAGAGTTACTTAAGGATTATGAGGTGGATATCCTATACCACTCGGGGAAAGCCAATGTGGTTGCAGATGCTCTTAGTCGTAGATCTATGGGTAGTCTGTCAGACGTGCAGCCAGATAGAAGGGACATGGTTCGTGAGATTCATCAGTTAGCGAGCTTTGCGGTTCGGTTGATTGATTTCGATGATAGTGGGATTCGGGTTCGAGAGGTTGTCGGGTATTCCATCGTTGAGGATGTGAAGAGGCGACAGTGTGGGGATCCAGTTCTGGTACGGTATCGAGATATGACTCTTCGAGAGGAGAAGAGTTCATTTGAGGTAGCACTTTGATAAGTGCTAAGGTGCAGGTAGATTATGTACGATGTTGCGAGACCGTCGGCGGAGTTCTAGGGGAGGCACATAATCCTCGTTATTCTATTCATTCGGGGTCGACTAAGATGTACCATGACCTCAGATGTGTGTATTGGTGGAATGACCTAAAAAGGGACGTAGCAAAGTTCGTTGCTCAGTGTCCAAATTATCAGCAGGTCAAGGTTGAGCACCAGAAGCCTGGTGGGCTATTACAGACGATTGAGATTCCGACGTGGAAGTGGGAGGTGATCAACATGGATTTTGTTACAGGGTTACCTCGTACTCAGATGAAGTATGATTCCATCTGGGTTATAGTAGACAGGCTGACAAAATCAACCCATTTTCTTCCGGTCAGGACTACTTACTCGGCTGAGAATTATGCTAGACTGTATATCAGAGAGATTGTGAGACTGCACGGAGTTCCTACATCTATTATATAAGACAGAAGGCTCAGTTTATGATTAACTTCTGGAGGTCTTTCCAGAAGGGATTGGGGACACATGTGAGTCTCGATCGCTTTTCACCTCGGGCCGAGCGGACGAGCGAGCGTACTATCCAGACACTTGAGGATATGTTGCGGGCCTGCATTATTGATTTCAGGGATAGCTGGGAGGATCATTTGCCTCTTGTTGAGTTTGCATATAACAACAACTACCATTCCAGTATTCAGATGGCCCCGTATGAGGCCTTATATGGCAGGAAGTGTAGGTCACCGATTGGTTGGTTCGATGTTGGCGAGTTGATTAGTTGGCGGACTTGATTCAAGAGTTGTGGATAAGGTGAAGCTTATCGGGAGAGGTTATTAGCGGCTGAGTCGGCGAAGTCTATCACGGATAATTGACGTCGACACTTGGAGTTTCAGCTTGACGATTGGTTTTTCTTGAAGGTATCACCCATGAAGGGTGTGATGAGGTTTGGTAAAAAGGGAAAACTTAGCCCGAGGTACATTGGGCCTTACCAGATTGTTCGTAGAGTAGGCAGGGTTGCCTATGAGTTAGATCTGCCATCAGATCTGGACGCAGTACATCCGGTCTTCCATGTTTCTATGTTACAGAAGTGTATCAGAGATCCATCCAGAGTTTTCCCGGTTAGTGATGTCCAGGTGACATAGGGGTTATCATATGAGGAGAGTCCTATAGCGATACTTGATCGCCAGGTCAGACGATTACGGACTAAGGACGTGGCTTCCGTCAAAGTCTTGTGGCGAAATGATAATAGAGAGGAGATGACTTGGGAAACAGAGGAGGACATGATGAAGAAGTATCCTCACTTGTTCCCTACACCTACATGTAATTCATTCTCCCTACTTGTCGATTTTGACTGACTTTTATGCATAAGTGTTATATTGTGGTCATGTGTGGCATATTTGATTGTGTTGGGTATAGTTAAAGGGGACTGTGCCGATATTTGTTTAAGATTGAACCTGGTAAGAACATTCGGGACGAATGTTTATAAGGGGGGAAGAATGTTACACCCCGTAGTTCCAGAACATGTATATGAGGACGTACGTGAGAAAATATGACTTTAAGTTTGAAACGAAAGAAAGATTACTTTTTCCTACGAAAAATATTTCGAACCTCGTGAAGGAAAAAAGTTTAATAATTGGAATTTGGTAGTTGAAACTTATAGAATTTATTAGAATTAAGGAATTTTATTTTCAGATTTGGTCATGTGGGGCCCACCTGGGAAATTTTATGATTTTGTGGGGACCACAAGATTTTCGATATTTTGACCAATTATTGAGAGTTTGGGGAGATAAAATATTTCGGACCAATAGGAGGGTGACACGTGTCACCCCCACATGGCCCATGTTGGGCGAGAATGATGAGCCAAGTGGCTCAAGATATTTGTTTGACAAGTGGACTAGTGGGACCCACACACAAGTGTCCACAATCTCAACCTTACACTTGTTTGAATCCTCTCCCTTGGTTGCATTATATATCTACATGAAGTGCAAGACTTCAACACTTAGTAAAATTTCAAGACAAAAATATACTCCACTCCTATGTTGCTCTCGGCCAAGGCAAGACTTGGAGAACAAAATTTCTTCATTCCTTGTTGATAAATCCCCATATTCAAACCTAAGGTCCATAGTAGTATACTAAGCATAAACAACCCCTTAAACCCCGGAAATACTACATGGATCCGTTAGTCGCACCTTGAAACCCTAAGGTGTTCTTGAACTTTTGTGGTGAAACTTGAAGAGAAGTTGGTTGTGAGCTTCTAAGGGTCGTTTATTGTGGATTGAAACGTGGAGAAGAGGAGTTAAAGTTGCTAAGGATCGACTTTTAATCTTGGAATATTTTGGGCTTATTGAGGTAAAGATCTTTGTCTTCCAAATGTAATTGAAGATTACATGTTATAGTAGTGTATAAATGAATTTGTGATATAAGGAATGAAGATTAATAAGTGTTAGGATATTTGGAGGGTTAAAACCGAGACATGGCATGTTAGCCATTGAAGTTGTTAATTAATTTGGTTGTTAGTTATAATCGTTACATATTATACAAGAAAGAGAATATAGTTGTTATAATTGTTATGACATATATAACATGTTGGAGTAACGACTTGGATTAAAGAATTGAAAAAGGACTATATGTTGTATTGTTGTTGATTGTGGCAGAGAACACCTAAGTGTGTTGATTAAAAATGGACTAGTTATATATGAATTGTGGGGCAGAATTTTACACGTCCAGCTAGGAGTGTAATCCCCTTTGGTTAGCTGATTGGTTGTGCCTTAAATGTGGCATATTGATTATTGATTTCGGGCCTTGAAAAAGGTGGAAAAGTACGTAGAAACAGGGGAAGTGCTGCCCAATTTTTCGTAGAATAAGAGACCTTATACTTAGTATTATTTTACCTTAGAAATCTAGAAGTTGATAGACGTATTATGGTCATTATAAGTTGATATTCTACGTGCGGCATATTCAAATTAGTGGGTGGATTAAGCCGAAGAGGTATGTGGAACTTTCCCTATCTTTTTAAGCATGAATTTTATAAATGTATAGTACGATTGACGTGCATGTCTTAAATAAATTCGGTTTCATTTGGGTACCATTGACTTGATTTAAAAATGTACAAGTTTAGTTGAGTCGGAAAGTTAAACTCACTTAGTTTTAAAAGATAGATGCCTTAGTTCTCGAAAGCATAAAGTTGTTATAATGGCTTTATGGGAAGTTAGTTATAACGACTTTATGGAAAGTTAAAAGAGTGGTTTACTTGAATGATTTAAAAGAGAATAAATGATTTGATTTTGAAAGTATACGATACTTGATTTAAAGAGTATAAGCAACTTGATTTAAAGGTATATGTTACTTGAGTTTGGAAAGTAGAAGTTACTTGATTTCAAAGCCTTTAAATGGATTTCTAAAGGTGTAGTAACTTGATTTGAAAAATAGACATGCTTTGATACTACGGGTGTTAGTATCTTGTGACTTTTATATGAAAATGGTTCTTTTTAAAGGAATAGAAGTACGTAATACTTCGAGGTTAAATTCCCGGATTTTTACATGATAGTGCCTTAAGTTTAATTAATGAGAGTTAAAGATTGCTAACTTGCATATGTTGTTCATGATGATCGTTAGTGCTAGTGTTATAATATTTATTACGGGGTCAATCCCCGGGTCATTTTGCATTTTGTATTTTCATGGATTTGCTCCCCACGATGAGAGTATTGCGTATATGCTCATTGCGGGTCCGTAGGGCCTATGCGGGTGAAATAGTCCTATGCGGGTGAAATAGTCCTATGCAAGGCAAATTACCTCATGCGGGTCCACACGACCTATGCAGGTGAAATAGTCCCATGAGTAGGATTGCTTAATGATGCTACAGGCGGGTGACCCTAATTTGATCATAAGCTTCCTATTTTTAAACGGTAAAGTTTACTCTTATTTACTCTCATTATTAATAAGGCACGGTGTACTATTAATTTGGTTATCATACATGTCTCCAGCTTTATTTTAGACTATATGATTTTATTACAGTACTTTCAGTTTCACATACTTGGTACATATTTTGTCTTGACCCGCTTTCTCGGGCTGCGTTACGTCTGCAGCGGTGAGGTAAACAGGTTGATGATCCTCACTCTTAGGATCACTGTTCAGCTTTTGGGAAGCTCCATTACTCCGGAGGCTTATCTTTTGGTACGGATCCCTATTGTTGTAGATTTATGCACATTCAGGGGTTTGGCGGGGCCCTGTCCCATCATAGATAGGGTCCAAACTCTTAGAGGTCTGTAGTCATGTATGTGGGTTGGACTTGTAATAGATGTAGCTCTTTTGTTTATGTATATATATATCTGAGAAGGTGGCATATCGGCTAGCCTGTTTCTTGTTTCACATTGACGCATGTCTATGAGCTTTATTTATATTCCGCTGGTATTCTCTGATGTTTACCTGTAAAGGTGTCCAGGTAGGGCACCAGTCGCGGGCCCGGGGTCGGGTCGTGACACAAGGACACAAATCTAACCCCAACAACTCCTTCCCTTTCCAATCACTCTGAAAAGGTGAAATTCAGACCCATCACTTCCCTTTCTGAATCACTAAGAAACTGTCACTTTTTGCTTGAATTCGAAATTCGAAATTATGGCTGTTAAAGCCCTCAATTTTCACTATAAATAGAACCCCTTTGGTTGTGTTGAAGGATGGAACTTCGGTGTCTTCAAAGCCCAAGAATAACAAAGCAAATTCTTTACTCTCAATCGTGTTTCGAAAAGAAACCACAAAATTCTTAAATCATCGCCCTTATTCAATAGCATAAACAATACCATTCTTCGAGCGGATTCGACGAGTCGAGACGACGTCTCGGTTCACTGCTCGGAGAAGGTAAACCCACTTCCTTGTAGTTTCTGTTTTATTTTAAGTTGAGATTATGTGCTATGTGATCGATTGAGATAGTTAAGATTAATGGCTATTTATGTCCCGTAGAATGTTTAGCACGATTCTGTTCAAACTGTGCTTGATGTTGTTGTTCCTTATCATGATCATTTATACACGACTAACTGGACGAGTGTTTGTCGTGTTAAGTTGGTTCCTATACAAATCATTTTAGTTAAGTTAAATACCTAGTTTGAAGTACTTTTAATATTGTATAGGTTGTTTTAGTTGCCTAACCTGCCAATATGGTCTCTGGTTTTGATCAAACATAAGTTATGAAAGTTGTCTTATACTCGATTGATACTGGTTCAAGTTAATAAAGTTCTTAATATGTTATTTCATTATGGATTCGATTATGGACTGTTCAAATCAGATAAATAACCAAATGTGTTAATCGGAACCTATGTTGGTTGATAAACAACCTGCTGGTGTTTGAAATAATGTTAGTATAATGACTTGGAACTTGTGTGTATGTTCCCTCTTTGCGTATCCTGCTTCATATGTGCCAACATGAATAATTGAAACCTTTCCATCGTACTGAGCTCTTGTAACTGATTCATCACTAATTGTTGGTAGTTGTTCATTATCTATGATACTTTTGGTTATTTCGACTTCTAGTGTACATAATAATCATCCCAATCATGTGATACTTCATTTTCTGAAGTGTTATTGTACCTAATGAACAACATGAATGAAATTATGTGTGCTTAAAGTGGCCTAAGTGATCTCGCATATCTGAAATATGGTTTCTGGGTGTTTATTTGGTCATCCCTCCATGTCCATGTATCTAGTCCAAAAGATTTGGCTTGCATAAATATTGAATTGTGTAGAATAGGTAGACTTAAGACTAATAGATTAAAGGGGAGGGTAGCTTAACAAACTATTTTCCATACATTTTAGAGTGAACCTCATGCAAATTCATCAAAACATATGCATCTTTCAAATAAATATTTGCAATATCTTTTCTTAACTTTATGCTTTCCGAAACATGCATATTTTAAATATAATAATTAAGCCTAAGTTTGACCGGACAACCGTTAGTTAGCGGATCCTGAAGGATGCCTAATCCCTTTCCTTTAGGATAATAAAGAGCTCTTACCTAGAATCTCACATAGTTTCGCAGACCAGTAATTTGAGTTATTTTTAAGCAGATTTTGCTAGATAGATGTCCTAATTCATCTTTAAAATAATTAGGTGGTGACTCCTTAAAATAAAATTAGGAACCAACCTATACGTAGTACATCATTTTGACTCCGGTTAAAATGAGGTATTACAGCATGGCGACTCAGCTGGGGACATTTAGGTTCTTAACCATAAAAAACATAGGTTAATTATGGTGCTTTATTTTCTTTAATTTGCTTAATTGCTTCTTTTATGTTTTACACTTATTTGCTTTTATGTTTTGCCTAAATTATTTTGCTTCACATATAAATATTTGCATATTGTCTTAAGTGCTATTTGTTACCGTTTTCCTTAAATTGGCATTCCGCTCATATTTCCTCTCTTACAGAAAATTTACACTATCACACAATACACGCGAGGTGTGCTTTGCGTACCCGCAAATTTATTTCAAATATCCAAATTTAAGAGAGTTGGCGTTTTGTGCGGAGCGTCCGGACCATCCGGTGGCCGCGTAGCCTTCTCACTCGAGTTGTTCGCTCGAGAACCTTGCGTCCAGTAAGCCAAATCTTAGAAACTTAAGATAGAGCTATACCACCCTTTATATTAAGTCAGACATGCATACACCTTAGGTGGGTTGATCCTTGGTATCAACGCAACAATTAAGAAATCCACCAAACTTGTCGACGAGTTTCACAACCCAACGACCAATCAACATACTACGTGTAGCGTGATAATGATAGATGGATCCAAGCCTAATCATGACATGCCAAAATTAGAAAAAGTGCACCGTCATTTGGTCGCCATTTCCAACAAAACATTACAGTTTAACGGCTTGGACCTATTTATCATAATCTCGCATATTTGGCGTTTAGGCCTACCTCTGGCATAAAAGAGGTCCCTAAGCATATTAAAATGCACGCTTGATTTGCATGAAATTTGCTTATTATTATTTGTCACTTGCAGCTATGTACATATTATTTAAAGCAATAAATTACCCACGTTATACTAACTGGGTTTGCTTCATTTTTTTGGAAGATTTTTTTTGCCTAGTTATTCCCCCAAAGGTTGATTCGCGTTAGACTGGCAGAACATCTCCACTTCATAAAGGCACGATCGACCAACAAAATGACTGATTCAACGCCATCCGAACAAACTGGTTTGGGACGTGTCACTCTCCCAAGAGATGAATCGGAAAATTCAGAAAGGGGAAATACTATCATTCATGATGAATTCCTTGCCCAATTATTGCAACAGATGGCAACCATGCAGAATGAGATAGACCGACTTCGAAAGATTACTAATCCACAACCTATCAACCCAAAGTCGACCACAAAATGATCCTCTAAACCTCCCAACTCCATATATGCCTCAAGACACAATTACCCAAACTACCCACTCGTCCATGACATCCCACTTGCCCAAAATTACCAGGAAACTCAACGAATGCCGAAGACACACATAATTAAAAAGAACAAGAAATATATGACACTGATATATGCAACAGAAGCCCAACCCTTGGCTAACATCCTACCAAACCTACCTCCCAGAAGGCTGATCAATATAAGGAAATAGACAGATAGGCGAGGATCCAGACAAGTGAAGGTATAACAAAAGAAATACACTGCCTAAAGGAAGCACTAAAAAACATACAAACGAGTAAAAAGCATGAAAGGCTCGAGTATGAGGATCTTTGCATGCACCCCGATGTCGAATTACTTGTCGGGTTTAAAGTGCCGAAGTTTGACTTATTTGATGGGAAAGGAAACCCTCGTGCGCATTTAAGGTCATACTGCAACAAATTGGTCGGAGTAGGCAAAAATCAAGCCATAATTTTAAAGTTATTCATAAGAAGTTTGACCGGTGAAGCACTTGACTGGTACACTAGCCAAAATCCACAAAAATGGCATAACTGGAGCGCAATGGCGCAAGACTTCATGGATATGTTTAGATTTAACACTGACATAGTATTAGATAAATTTTTCTTGATGAAGTTGGAAAGAAAATCTACGGAGACATTCAGAGAATACGCCATGAGGTGGAGGGCAGAAGCAACCAAAGATCAACCCCTGATGGCAGAAGAGGAAATGACTACTCTTTTTGTGCAGTCCATAAAAGATGCAACGTACTACGAGAGAATGATAAGTGTTATAGGACGGAGCTTGTCCGAAGTTGTGAAAATGGGAGACTTCATAGAAGAGGGTATCAAAATAGGGAGAATCACCAACTTAGCAGCGTTGCAAGCAACGAGTAAAATGATCCAGTTGGACTCATTTGGGGTAGCAATCAAGAGGAAGAGGGATGAAATATCCTCCATCGTGTCAATCCAGGGAGGTAAGCCAAACAAAATGTAAACCTATCAAAACACCCAAAATTCTCAGCCTCCCTACTATGACCAAAACACCTTAAGTCCCCAGTCTTTCTACTATAGCCAAAACGCCCAAGGCCCTCAGCCTTACTATCTACACTCACCTGATCCATACCCTATTTTTCATACTCAGCCAATATATAACACACGCCAAATGCCTATATATCCAAATCCCTCACAATACCGACCCGCATACCCACCTCCACAACAATACCACCACAAGATACGCCTAGGCCCCGAGCCAACTTTAAAAAGAAGCCGATTAAAACATATACATCTTTAGCTGAACCTATACCCCAAATATATGAGAAATTGAGGGTTGCAGGAATACTTCAGCCAATCCCAAAAAATATCCCCAATCCCACTTCCAGAGCATACGATGAGACTAAACATTGTGCATACCACTCTGAAGTTATTGGACACGATACGGGAAGTTGCTACGACCTCAAAGATAAAATTGAGGAATTGATCAAAGAAGGAGTCATCCAACTGAAAGAAGCTCCCCCAATGTGAACAATAACCTTTTCCCGATCATGACAATGCACATGTGAATATGATCATTGAAGATGAAGAAACTTGTCTGAAAGGGACTATTGTACTAGTGCTGGAGAAGAATACTTTTGGCCTCGGATGTCAGCCCACTGCCGAGGAGATATTGTTATCCTATCACAGAATGATGAAAGAGTCTCCCTAAACCCTTTTGTAATTGGAACTACGTTATGACCCGATTCCCTCGGCGGGATATGTAGGCGGTCCACACGGGCCTCGATCCCACTTTCAGAAAACTCTATCATTCCCTTTTGTAATTTGAACTACGTTTGACCTGATTCCCTTAGCGGGATAGGTAGGCGGCCATATCGGCTTCGGTCCCACTTTAAGAAAAAATTCCAATTTCCTTTTGTAACCTGAAACTACGTTATGACCTGATTCCCTCGACGGGATACGTAGGCGGTCATATCGTCTTCGTTCCCATCTTAGAAATTAAACATGACACTTTTAGCAATAAAAACACCAACACAACAACATCAACAACCACAATATCACCATACATAATCCATAATTCTAACACCACATATTTCAAATTCAAGTTATGACCATCTCCAAGTTAACTCAAGAAATAACCAAGGTTCATAGAAACTCTTTCATGGAGTTCTAACTCAACTACCATAAGTTTCCTTTGTCCATAATCTCAACAAAGCTATGCTATGTGTAGAGATCATTAAGAACATCAATAACTCAGCCAAGAAAGCTTGCACCATGAACTTCTTTCCAAGTATCAAGGAGATCCTTCACTCCATCTTGCTTCTATGAGGATTTCCAAGCTCTTGATGATTATCTATGAAATATTTACCTTCACATTGATATGGAACTGATCTTATATGGTATAAGAACCATAGAGGAATGTTGGAGAGTATTTGGGAAGTGTTGGGGGGAGAAAATGAAGCCTTGGGTTATAAACCCATAAAATAGTCCCATCGTTTTGAGTTTACAGTGGCACTTACGGCCGCAAGTAACCACATGTTGCGCTGTAAGTCCATCACATATCTAGGCAGTGGCAAGCCCAAAAATTTCCCAAATATGGCCTAAATGTGGTGCCGCAAACTCAGTTTGCAGCCGCATTTTACTTTCACCGAAATGTATTTTCTTAATATGTGCATAACGTTTTGTATAGAGCTCCGATTGACAAACGGTTTGTCGCGTTCAAAAGTAGTCTCTCTAAATTGAATTTAGATAGAATATGAACTCCATAATTCCTTATATACTAAGATATATCCCCACAAAGATTTGTGCTAAAATTCTCCCTAGTTCTCCCCGAATTTCAATGAACTTACTTTCTTCGATTCGTTTAGCCTCGAACTATTACGAACATACTTAAACCCTATTTAAACCTTTGTTAACCTTGTGATGAGATCTCAACCTTACTAATCTTATATTAGTTAACGTATGATTAAAACGACGTTCAAAGTACAAGGTGTAACATCTTTCCTCCCTTAGAAACACTCGTCCTCGAATGTTGATGTCATGAATTTAGAACCTCTAACTCTCAGGATTCTTAAAATTTTTGGCAGAGTTTCCTCTGTACATAGCACTATCTCGAAACCTTCCAAGTAGCTAGAACCAACACAAGTGCCACACATGACAATGTTCAAAGTACGGGGTGTAACATCTTTGTCCTCTTAGAAAGATTCGTCATCGAATGTTGGAACATCATCACTTGGGTATGACGAGTCTTTTATCCTCTAGAAATTTTGGCGGAGTTTCTTTTGTACATAGGATAATCTCAATCTATTGAGCCATCAGGTACCATAACTATCGCCTCATAAGGTTATTCCAATAATATCAGTACAACATCGAACTCCCATGGTCATACGTCCCTTTATACAATATTACTTAATAATTGTAATTTATCTAAATCATTGAACCTTGACACTTGACTCGGTTCTTACCTTCGTTTTATGATGACAACTTGTTAATGTACAAGGATGTAACCTGAGAGGCTCCACTAGGAAGGGATATGGTCTCACCCAACAATAACTGTGAGATGCAATAATAACAATGGGGATACTATTGACAAGAGATAAATGATAGATGAATAGAATATCCATTTTGACATTTCTTATAGAAAATGATGAGCACCTTGGAGTATAAGTATAAAGGATGCGGTATGATGGTCATCAGTGACCGGGGTTCTTTGGAAAAGATAAAGATCCTTCGAGTTTATTTCTTTTTCTGTTCTTCCCTTGTATTTATCCTTGTACATTCCCTTCTTACTTTGTTTATATCGTCACATTCATAGACGTAAATTATGGACAACTCGCTAGTCCTGAGATATTCTTTATTCAACAAGCTCCTTTCTAATTCTGCCTTTCTTTCAGATTTCATCCCACTCTTGCAGCCGATTCCTTTAGCCCATCCTATTGTTAACCTGGGAACTTTCTCATAACTTAATATGTTAAATTTGCTATCGCTACCTCAAGTCACTTCCTTTTTCCTTATTTAATAAGAGTCTTGTTCCTCTCTCACAATGCCTTATACATCCTGGTAGTATTTCGCATAATAGTTGTCGCTCCTTAATCGATTGTTTCGAATTCCTCCCAAGTACCATACATTCATTCACAACATGTGTTCGGTGGTCTGGAACCTTAGTCTTAATCAGTCTCTTAAGATGGAGATGGGGTTAATCTTGGACATCGAAAGTTTTCTTCCAAACTAGTTTCTCAAGAGTAGTTCGCTGTAGAATGAGTGCTTGTATAATGGCTTGAGATAACATCGAAAAATAGGCAATCTTCTTAGCATAAATTGTCAGCCGAACTTTAATTTTATTGACAGTCTTTGATTATTACGATGTAGCCTGATGAGTCGATTATGCATTGGTCTTTCAGATCAAAGCGATTTGCCAAGATAGTGAGACTCATCCAACTACTAGTCCTTAGTTACTTCTTTTAACTTTGAATTTGCATCTTATTATATGCTATCGATCAATATATTAGTTCTTCAATTGCAATGAGTTTCTCATTACTACATTTATTCCATATCACAATACCTCTAAATGGATTCTCGACGAGCCTCTTTGCCTTGGCATCCCTCTAGTACCCAGTATAAAGAAGGGTTCAGTTGCATCGTGCCTCAGGGAATTATTATCATCTGGCTTAAACTGCAGTTGGCTATATTTTTACCATCTTGGGTCGATTATTCCCTTTGGTTTTGCATTTGCCCTCTTTCCAATGACACACGACCTTAACATATATTTTCTCCTTATCTATTATGTTGAAACTTCTTATTTCTTATAATGTTTTGACCGAATATTCCATATGTGATGCCGTCACATCTGAAAGGAGATTATCATCCCTTAGTCATTTCCCATACTTGCTTAAGTATCCTTTTTTTCGATTCGTATGTTTCATTTCTGCTTACTGGAAACAATACATCTTTTCTCCTTAATCGGCCTTATCTCTTAGGCATCCACTATTTTTACTTATCCCGGACATGCACCTCCCCGAGAGAAACATTCATTCCATATTAAAAGCACAATACTTGACCCTTGTAACATCGAGGTTCGTTACCTATCATATTCGACTATTCGTTGGTTGGATAGGTCATATATACCTTTTCTGGAGGGACACTCTTGACATAATCATAATGTTTTTCAGTATTTCCCACGCTAAGGGTCGTCCTACCCCTTCCTCATTGGAGGATTTGCCCCTGTAAGGCATCGATCTGTTGGATTCACTGTGATCACTGTACCTGAGTTAATACTTTCACCTTTATGGCTTGGCTCAGGTTCCTTTTTTCAATCAGTATCTTTAGAGTTTTCTAAGTTTACTTTCACCCGCTTGCTTCTATCCTTGCCCCATCATCCTTATTCTTTAACTTCCTTTCTCTAATGTCTACCTTGACCCCTTTAAGATCCGTTGATCATTCTGCTATATGCCCACATCAGACCTTACTCGTCTTTACTTCCACTTACTTATTTTCTAACATCTTACTAGTATTCGGGGCAGAACTAGTGTTGTAACATATCCAAGTTCCAATCGTAGCCCGGTTTCAATTTACTACTTGCTCAGGCTTTCTCATTTAATGGGTATGAGATCCCTTCTTAACCTGTCACTTGATCGTTTAACTTTTATACCTCTGGTTTAAATTCCTTTAAGGATCCCTCATTTTGATTGTACCCCTCGTACTTATCGCTCTGGGGCATTGAGGTATTATTCTTTTGTGTTGGAGAATCTACATATCATTTATTTGCGTGGTTTTTATTTTTGAGGTGATCGTGCTGTCTTGAATCCCATTCTAATTCCATTATCGACATTCTTACTATTAAAATCTTTCAGCTTGTTTGTCCTTATGAGGAATATCATGCGACCTGAGTACTTTGTTATAACATTCCACTTGCGCTTACTAAATATTTGTCTACCACTTATAGACGTTCGTCCGTCACGTCGTGATCTTTATCATAAATCGTAGTCAATCCATTGTTCTTGCCCGCTCGACTCATAAAGCTACACCATTAGATCAAAAGTCTTATGACTCAATATTGAAAATCTGATTTCTTTTACCGCCACCCTCATATGTATTTATTAACGGTATATAAGGTATGCTTCTTCCTTAAATTGACAAAAATCCTCTTGTATCTCTGTCCTTATAGACGGTTCAGTCTTTGCGAAGGAGTTGGGGTTACTCATTTGGGCATGACATTTCACGTCCTTTCCTTAACTATTTCTTAAAATAAAGCTTTATGTAACTTAACTCCAGTAATCCACTCTCCTTATCCATCGTCTGGGGCCCTCATAATTCTTTGATCCCGAGATCACTATATAGTAACACATTCCTAATAGATTCTCACGTTCAAGGGGCGAGAGCCGCTAAGAGGCGGAAAGCATTCTCAAAACGTTCCAAACTCTCTGGCAATTCCTTTTTTGCTTTACATTTCCTTTTCGTCTGATATTGACTAGCCATTTCTTTCCCCAGGGCCTAGGACCTCTACACAATCTACAGATGATTTATTACTAAAAATTCAGATGTTCGTCAAGTATAGTCGTTCGAAAACATGCCACACATCTCGATACACTATAGGGTTAGAGGACTTCATAGCCTCTCTATTTACAATGTGCATACGTAACTCTAACTGTCCAATGGCCTAGAAGTTCTCTCTTCGGTTAATATCATCACATCCCAGTTCTTTCTAAGACATGCTGCGAGCTTGTGTATTAAATTTTAAAGGTAGATGGGTTGATCATTTTCCCCTTATCGAATTCGCTTACAAGAATAACTATTATTCCAGAAATCAAAATGGCCCCGTATGAGGCCTTGTATACACGGAAATGTAGAACCCCGATTGGCTGTTTTAAAGTAGGTAAAGCCAGATTACTAGGCCCCGTTCTAGTCCAGCAAGCAGTGGAGAAGATAAAGCTAATCCAAGAGTGTTTATTGACTTCCTAGAATTGGCAGAAATCTTATTTAGATGTCCAACGTCGTGACTTGGAGTTTGTAGTCGATGATTGGATATTTCTAAAGGTTTCGCCTATGAAAGGCGTCATGAGATTCGACAAAAAGGGGAAACTCAGTACCAGATATGTCAGACCATATAGAATCATCTACATGATAGGTCGAGTGACCTATGAGCTTGAATTACCTCTAAAATTGGAAATAGTTCACTCGGTATTCCATGTATCAATGTTGTGCAAGTGTGAATGAGATCCCTCCCGCATTACCCCCTGGAAGATGAACAAATTACCGAGGACTTATCTTATGAGGAGACTTCTATAGCTATTGTAGATTGTCAAGTTTGAAAGCTAAGACTTAAGGAAGTTGCCTCCGTTAAAGTGCTTTGGAGGAATACCAACATAGAAGAAATGACTTGAGAGGCCGAGTGTACACAGACCTTACCTTTACCTTGGTAGGTAGAACATCTATTTCCGAGAGACCATCGGATCACAGCATAAACACAAGCAAAGCAAGAACAAATCAAGAGAAACAATAAAAAGTAATTTAAATTAGGGCTGACCAGTAGGTCGGGTTGGCCTGGTCCCACCTGCCCTGGTCTCTCCCCGACCCTGCTAAGAAAAACAGAAATGGGACTCGAACCCGGGACGGGACCTGGGCTCGTCCCGTCCGTGCCCGCCCCGTCCCGTCCCTCCTGATCTTCCCTCTTTGCAAAATATAACCATTGCACAACGACCATTTTACATTTTGGCCGTTGTGCAATAGCCATTTTTGGCCTCCCCCCAAACCCTTAATATTTATTTTAACCTCTAAGTTAATATATTTACACTTTAACCCAATTTTTCAACTATAAATACCTCATTTTTTCTTCATCTTTCTCACAAATCTTCCTACAATCTCTCTAATATCTCAATTTATATCTCTACAAGTCTACATTGTCTACTAAATATTAAATTTTATTTATTCATTTGTCTAACTATATCAAAGTTAAAAAATTGGGAGTGAAGTTGGCAACTAGTCGACGTTACGTCGGCTTTTGGTACCTTCGTTCCTTCTTTAAATTATTATTGTTACTTTGTTTTAATTATCGCACTTAATTTCATTATCTTTAATTATTTATTAGCATAATTAAAATGGAAGGATTAAGAGGTATGTTTAAGGGTAAGTGTGCTTCTTCTAGTAGGGGTAACAAGGGCAGAGATATTTCTTCTAGTCATCATATTCCTAGACAGGATGAGTTGATTGATTACGCACATATAGATGAAACAGAATTTTTAATGATATACCATTAGACGATGAGATATATTATGCAACTCAACCAGACTTTAATTTAGAATATAATCTAGATGACACACCCACTAATCTAGATGACACACCCACTAATCTAGATGACACACCCACTAGTGCACCTCAAACTGGAATGCCTCATATCCCCCCTAGTATTAGACGAGGCCCAACACAATGAAAATTAAAATCAGATGCATAGTTTTTTTATAGGGACCAAGAGAATCAAGTAGTTAGATGTCAAATTTGTAAAAATGTTTATAAATTTAAAATAGGAAAAGGTTAGGGTGGGACGGGAGGTTTATTGAGACATGTACAAAACTTTCACAAAGCTAGGTGGGACCAATACCTGGCTAAAATCAGGTGCGCTAATTCCCTCTCAGTCGAGACAAGGTTTACATACTGTCCCGGACCAAGTACAGGGTCAAATTAACCCTATGACAGGGGGGATTGTAGGCCCTAAATACGATAAATATAGAGATTGGGAAAATTTAGCAAAATTAGTTACAGTGGAGGGTTTGCCTTTTTCATTTCTTTCCTCTCCGAGTTTTATTTATTACATAAGAGATATGTATAATCCTGCTTATAACGGTTTTTCTAGATCAACTGTTAGGAGAGACATTTTTAAATTTGCACACGACTATAAACAATATTTACATTATTCATTATATCATTTTCCTGGCAAAGTATTTATTACGTATGATATATGCCATAATACTAATGATTATGATTTTTTAACTGTAACATGTCATTGGATATATTATAAATGGTCTATGAAAAAACGTATTTTAGCATATAGATATATTGATGATAGGCATACTGGTAATTTTGTTGCAGATAATATTCATCAAGTTTGCGAATATTATAGTATAACTGACAAAATAATAACTGTTACGTTAGATAATACTTCTTGTAATAATTATGCTATAAGACTTTTAAAAGATCTTACAGAGTACTAAAGTGGGAGTGTCATCAGTGTTGGATAAGATCCGAAAAGAGAGGTTGAGATGGTTCAGGCATGTGCAGAGGAGAGACACAGATGCCCCAGTGCGGAGGTGTGAGAGGTTGTCTATGGACGGGTTCAGGAGGGTTAGAGGTAGACAAAGAAGTATTCGGGAGAGGTGATTAGATGGGATATGGCGCAGGTGCAACTTACTGAGGACATGACCTTAGATAGAGGGTTGTGAAGGACACATATTAGGGTAGAAGGGTAGTAGATAGTCGAGCATAGTCCTCTTTACGCATATAAAATGACAGTGTAATGTTATTACTGTAGGTTCGATTAGTTTGTCACACTTATATGCGCATTATTGCTCTTTAGTACTCTGTAGTTTGATTCCTGCTGCTATGTGTTCTTTAGTGTAATATATCTATCTTATTTAGTTGTGTTAGCTACTGCTTCCTGTTAGCTACTGCTTCCTGTTGTTAGAATGCGCTACCATTGCGTATTTGATTTTTACTATCTGCATGTCCACGTTGCTTTAATTTCTCGTCTGAGTCTGACTGTTTCTCATACTTTGTTTTGCTTTGTTGGCTTTGCTTGATTATGCTTTGTCTTGAGCCGAGGGTCTGCCGGAAACAATCGCTCTACCTACCAAGGTGGAGGTAAGGTCTGTGTACATTCTACCCTCTCCAGACCCCATATTGTGGGATTTCACTGGGTATGTTGTTATTGTTGTTGTTTTAACTCCATATTTTCCAAATCATTTTCATATAAAATGTGTGTGTCATATTTATAACTTAGTTGTAAAGGATGATTTATCACTTTTTGAAGACATTCTTAATAAAATACAATTTGCTATAAACTTTATTTTTAAAATTAATAGAATACAATGAAAAAAAGAATATAAAAAAACTTGTCACGATTGTGGACTACCTTATAGAAAAATTCTCGAAGAAGTAGCGACTAGGTGGAATTCTTCATATGAGCAACTACTTGTTGCTTATGATTATAAAAGACCTATTACTTTATTTTTTAACGCACATAATCAAAATCCAACTGATATGGTTGTAGATAACGATTAGGAAAAAATTCAGAACTTATTTTATTTTTAGAGATTTATTTTCAAGCTACTAGAGATTTTTTTAGTATTTATTATCCTACTATTTCAATAATGTTATTTTACATAGCTCTAATATTTTTCTTATTTACTGAATATATGGAAAACCCATCGTATAAGACACCTATTAAAAAATATTTATCAAATTAAAAAAATATTTTATTCTTATTCCCACTATTTATATTATTGGTGTTGTATTAAATCCGACTATTAAAATAGATTATTGTAAAACACTTATTGAAACTATTTATGATTGTATAGCAGTACTTCCGACTTCCGACTCCAAAAAATCCAAATGAACGACCAACTAAAGAAGAAGGTTTATCTACCATACACACTGAATGCAAAAAAGTATATACGGATTACCAACAAGAAAGTGCTAGCAACCAACCGGCTTCCATACCATCTTCTTCTTCTTTTTCTTCTTATTCAACACAACCTTATAAAAGGAGAGCACATACACTCATTAGCCGGAGACAACTTGAAGATTGCAGTTTTATTCAGAGATTGGATACGAGCGAAGCGTTGAAGGTGCGGTCAACCGGAGATCAACGAAGAAGACGACTATAACTACAACAAAATCTTATCCGACGTAGGTGAAAGCGACGTCGAGTAATTTGACCAACAAATACCAATTTCAACCGAAGAACCACAAGACATTGTGAAGAAACTAGAAAATGTGTTTATAAAAATATAATTTTTTAATTGAAATTTTACTATGTGATTTGCAACTTTGGGACAACACAAAGTTGCAATTTTGAAATTGTATTACAAAAATATTATATTTCTATTAAATAATATAAGAGACACAAAAACAGTCTTGGGATGTTTTTATTACACTATCTTGTTCAATTATTGAGGTGTTTATATATATTATTCTTTTAAATTAAGTGCAAAAAAATTAGAAAACCCGATCCCGCCCCGACCCGCCCTGACAAGACCGGTCCCTTTTTCCGATGGGACCGGGACAAGATGGGACATCGGTGGATCCCTTGATCCCAACCAGCCCGATCGCCGACCAGGTCCCTTCTCCTCCTCGAACTATCGGTCCCTGCCCACCAAGACTCCGCCTACCCCGTACATGTTGGCCACCCTTAATTTAAAGCAATATGAAAATACTGGTATCAAAAGCGAATAAACCATGATAGCGCCTTTTGAAAAAGTAAGCAGTAACTAGCACATGTAAATTAACTAAACAAAGTACACTAAAGAACACATAACAACAGAAATCAAACTACAGGGGACTATAAAGCAATATTGTGCATATTAGTATGATAGGTTAAGAGGGCCTACAATAATAACACTACAACTACCAGTTTGCAAGCATAAGTAGGGCTACGCTCGACTACCTACTACCCTTCTACCCTAATCCGTGTCCTCTACAAACTCTATCTAAGGTCATGTCCTCAGTAAGTTACACCTAAGTCATATCCCGTCTAATCATCTCTCCCCAATACTTCTTCGACCTACCTCTACCCCTCCTGAACCCATCCATAGCCAACCTCTCATACCTCTGCACTGGGGCATTTGTGTCTCTCCTCTGCACATGCCCAAACCATCTCAACCTCGCTTCCCACATCTTATCCTCCACCGAGGCCACTCCCACACTGTCCCGGATATCATCATTTCTAATCCTATACCTCCTTGTATGCCTACACATCCATCTCAACATCCCCATCTCCGCAACTTTCATCTTTTGTATGTGCGAAGTCTTGACTGGCCAACACTCGGTCCCATACAACATAGTCGGTCTAACCACCCCCTATAGAACTTGCCTTTTAAGTTTTGGTGGCACATTTTTGTCGCATAAGACTCTAGATATGTCCCTCAATTTCATCCACCCTACCCCAATATGATGTGTGACATCATCATCAATCTCTCCATCCCCTTGGATAATAGACCCGAGGTACTGAAAGCTTTCTTTATTAAGAATGACCTGAGTACAAAGATTCACCTCTATGACTGTCTCAAAGTCGCTCTCATTACTGAACTTACACTCCAAGTATTCTGTCTTGGTCCTACTCAACATGAACACTATAGACTCCAGAGTTTGTCTCCAAACCTCCAACTTAGCGTTCACTCCGCTGCGAGTCTCATCAATCAGGACTATGTCATCTATGAATAACATACACCATGAAACCACTCCTTAGATTTGTCACGTCAGTCCACCATCACCAAGGAAAATAAGAATGGGCTAAGATCTGATCCTTGGTGCAACCCCATCATCACTAAGAAGTGCTTCGAGTCTCTTCCTACTGTTCGTACCCTAGTCTTGGCTTCATCATACATATCCTTTATCGCCCTGGTGTACGCCACATGTACACCTCTAACCTCTAAATATCTTCATAGAACCTCCCTAGGGACTTTGTCGTATGCCTTCTCGGGGTCGATGAAAACCATATGTAAGTCTCTCTTCCTCTTCCTATACTGCTCCACCAACCTCCTAATAAGATGAATGCCTTTTGTGGTTGAATGTACTGACATGAATCCAAACTGGTTTTCTGAAATAGACATGCCTTTTCTCACCCTCATCTCCACGACCCTTTCCCAAACTTTCATAGTGTGGCTTAGCAGTTTGATACCCCTATAATTGTTGCAACTCTAGATATCACCTTTGTTCTTATACAAAGGGATCGTTGTACTCCACCTCCATTCTTTAGGCATTCTCACCGTCTTAAAAATAACGTTAAATAACTCAGTCAGCCACGCCAAAACTGCCCTGCCTATGCTATTCCAAAATTTAACTAGGATCTCATCAGGCCCGGTCGGTCATCCCCTGCTCATCATGTAAATAACACCTTTAACCTCATCAACCGTAATGCTTCTATAATACCTAAAATCCAGGTACCTACCAAATTGCTCCAGATCTCCTAACACAATGTATCTATCTCCTTTTTTCGTTCAAGAGTTTATGGAAGTAAGACTACCACCTCCGCCTAATATGCACGTCCTCCACTAGTACTTTTCTATCCTCATCCTTGATGCACCTCACATGATCCAAGTCGCGGGCCCTCATTTCCCTCGCCTTATCTAGTTTGTATAACTTCTTATTCCCACTTTTTCCCTCTAATTCCACATACATGCATTCAAA
The DNA here is from genome assembly GCA_029844215.1 of Przewalskia tangutica. Classification (NCBI taxonomy): domain Eukaryota; kingdom Viridiplantae; phylum Streptophyta; class Magnoliopsida; order Solanales; family Solanaceae; genus Przewalskia; species Przewalskia tangutica. The sequence continues at coordinate 75,074,636 of CM056732.1, forward strand.
AGCCACCATTTTTGCCACCGTAACTGCAAGCTTTGCCTCCTTCCTCGCTCTCTTATACAGTTCCATATACGTCCACTTCTCCACCTCATCCTTGCTTTCTAACAATTTTGCATACATCGCTTTCTTTGCTTCCACCTTATCTTGAACATTACCATTCCACTACCAGTCCTCTCGATACCTACAATGACTACCTCTCGAGACCCTAAACACTTCTTTAGCTACCTTTCGAATGCAACTGGCCGTCCTGTCCAAGATACCGATCGCATACCCACTACTCCCCAAGACCTATTATCCATCAACCTCTCCCCCATCTCATTTGCACTAGCCATGGTTCTCTCATTTGATTCTTAACCTGTCATCCACAACCCTTCTCTTTTTCTCCATTTTGATCTCCAAATCCATCACTAAAAGCTTATGTCAGGTTGTAAGATACTCCCTCAGAATAACCTTACAGTCTTTACAAAGACTGTTGTCAACCTTTATAAGGAGAAAAAAATCTATATGAGTCTTAGCCACTGAACTACGGAAAGTCACCAAGTGTTCCTCCTTCTTCAAGAACCTCTAATTGGCTATCACATTCCAAAAGCTCTAGCGAACTCCAAAAGTGAGATGCCTCCCCCATTCATGTCCCCAAGGCTAAAGCCTCTATGAACGTCGTCATAATCCTCCGGAAGTGACTCGATATGTCCACTGAAATCCCCTCCTATAAATAACTTCTCAGTGGGTGGTATACCACCCACCAACTCATCCAAATCCTTCCAAAAATGTCTCTTCTCCTCCTCGTCCAAGCCCGTCTGTGGCACGTAAGCACTAGTAATGTTCATAGTGAACCCTCCAACTACCAACTTAGTCACCATCATCCTGTCATTGACCCTACAAATCTCTATCACCTGATCCCTTAGTTCACTGTCTACTAAAATTCCTACCCCATTCATATACCTCTCGACCTACCCGAGAACTATAACTTATACTCGTCAATATCCTTAGCCTTAGGTCCTACCCATTTGGTCTCTTGTACACATGCTATATTAATCCACCTCTTCTTAAGAATCTTAACTAGCTCTATAGACTTCCCCGTTAAAGTCTCAATGTTCCAAGACCCTATTCTAATCATAATATCTCCCTTATCCTAGTTACCCCCTAACCCTCGCACCCGTCCCCGACCGAGAACATGACCCTAGTCTACCATATGTTACCAATGTCACTAAAGCAAATATAAAGTTGGAGGGTCAAGTGAACATTACTTTCGCAATCAGAGGTACCAACTCCAGTTGAATCGAACATGTTCGTCGGCAAAAATCACTATTCACCGGCATTGAAAGTAATGTTCACTTTAGTTTTCATCAAAAAGTCGAGTATATGTGTAGATCGAGGAGAAAAATAACAAAAAGAAGAGAGAGGAAAGGTTTGGTCGGGATTGTTGCTGGTACTGTTACTGGTTCTTTCACCGGGAAATTGAGTACCTAGTTAGAGCATCGCCATACAGTTGTCTGGCGACATTCAATTGTGTGTCGGTACTGCTAAGGTGAAGATGTATAAGGTGAGTTATATCTAACTATTCCATTTATTGATATAGTGATGGTCGTGTGAGGCCAATGATATAGTATTTGCCCCTGTGTGACACTTGTGTTGGTTCTGGATACTTGGTAGGTTTTGGGATAGTCCTCTTTACAGAGGAGCTCTGCCGAAATGTTTAAGAATCCTAATAGTTAGAGGTTCTAAATTGATGACCTCAACATTCGAGGACGAATGTTTCTAAGGGGGAAGGATATTACACCATGTACTTTGAACATTGTTTTCATCATGGGTTAACTAACATAAGCTTAGTAAGGTTGATATCTCATCACAAGGTTAACAAAGGTTTAGATGAGTGTTAAGTATGTTTCATAAGAGTTCGGGCCTAAGCAAATTGAAAAAATAAGTTTGTTTAAATTCGGGAAGAACTAAACAATATTCTGGACATAATTTTGGCCCATATCTTTAAGGGTGTATCTTGTTGCGATATTTCTAGATGCTTACGCAAGTGTACGTATCGTTCAAGTAATAAATATCTGTAAGACCGAGTTATCGTCCACAGAGACTGGTTTAACAAGTACCGAATCTAATCTATGGTACCTATTTGGCTAACATTATTTTGTTTGGTTTTATAACTAAGAACTATAATTAAAGTGATTTGCAGAAAATAAACTAAGTGATGATACTTAGGGTTTAAAAACAGTTATGAAGGAAATGGAGTTTCCAATCTCCTCAACTATCCACTTTTTCACGTGTTAATGCAATGTTAATGATTCTTCTTCTTATTAAGATAGCAGGTTAACTAATCTGTCTTATATTCCGGTTAGAACATATAAAAACTCAACCTTATGCAGAAACCTTCTATATTTCTATGATAGATTTTACCACACAGGAGGATTAAGAACAATAACCTTAAATACTACACAAGTATTGGGGTACTTTCATCCACGATTTTAACTTATGTCTAAACAACTACATCATATTCAAATCTTTCCTCTCGGATCTCGATTCGAAATCATATAAGTGATGACAATTAGTGATCAGTTAATTATCAAGCAATCAACACAATATTGAATAGATCTTAATATGGATGAAGAATAAATCAATAACTATGCATTAACTATTGAAAGAGTTTCAAGCGATTCGACGAAAAAACCCTAATAAAGTAATTAGCTCCTAGACATTGCCATGCTAAGAACTAATACAAAATCCAACATAAACTGAAATTAAATAAAAGAGAAGAAAAGAACTTGAACAATTTGATATCTCCAATTGTGTCTTGCCTCCTTCCTTGCCTCCCCAAAGTATTATCCCAAGTATGACAGTATTTAGGTTTTTTATATCTGAGAAAGACTGCATTTCAGACCCTTTTACCCCTGTCAAAATTCAGCCCAAAAACTGGAAAATTCCGCGTCGGCGCCACGACGCCTTTGGCTGGCACCACGGCGCTGCCTCCGCCAAGAACCTATCAGAGCTTGTGGTACTTTAGGTGTCACGGCGCTGGCGACGTGATTTTTGTGATTTTTCGTCATTTTGGTGTCCGGACTTCATCAGATTTTCTTCCATTCTTCCATTCTTCTTAGGGATTTCCTTGGTTGATTACTTGGGCTCGTGTTGTGCATTTCATCCTCAATATCAGCCATTTCATCATTAATTCGTCATTTCCCACCAAAGTCGCTTATCGTCTGAAAACACAGCAACAAAGCATAATACTGTACAAAACAATGAAAATACATATAAAAGACTCCCTAAACTAGACTCTAAAATAGTTCTAAAATGGACTTAACAAATACCCCAAACTTAAACTTTACTCGCCTTCGAGTAAAGAACTCTAGACTTTCTAAAAATAAAAGACACAAAGACTTCTAAAACATGAATCAAGTCAATCACAATATTTCTGCTGAAGATCATGAACACATGCAATATCATTCTCAAAAACTTTCTAGTCACAAGTTTCTATCTAGAATTCCAAGTCATATAACCATTAAACTTGCTTGAGGTTATTAAGGCATATGATTACTTAAACATGACTACCAACTCAAAAAAGCATTCAATATCAATCTATGCACAAGTAAATTCTTTCCAATAGTCCATCAGGTCAGAATTCTATAGCTTACTCACTTACTAACTCTTCACTAATGTAGACACGCATGCTTAAAAATCAATAGGACTTTCATGGGTTGTATCATTAGGCTTAGGCATTGGGTAGATTTAGGCTCAAAATTACCATAAGCATAGAACCAACCAAACACAACTTTATTTTCATTATAATGCATCCAATTCCCCCATTTTCTCATCTTTTCTAAATTGAGAAGTTTTCATTCTATTTATTTATATCTTTTTTTTTTGAACTACAACACCCCAAACTTGTTTTTCATTGTATGTACAAGGGGTGTGTAGTTGATTTATATATCTATTTTTTTCTTTTTCATTCACTTCTAAATTTTTTACACTTCTTTTTGACAAAAAACCCAATCTTCAATCCTTTTTTACTAGAATTCAATTCCCCCAACTTGTAAGTTTCTATACTTATGGTAATTTAAGGGAGTGAAAGAATAGTAAAGTGTTTCAAGTAGGCTCATGGATGGGTGTTTATCAATAAAGAAAGGTTTCATTAGGCTCAAAAGGGCTGACTAGAGATTAATGTAATCCAGGGTGACTTGAAAGGCTCAAACGGTCCAAAGATGGCCTAAATCATTTTCCTAAGCATGCATTATCTAGGATTTCACCTCAAGTAGCAAGCAAGCAAGTTCTAGAATCTACCACCTCTTTTCCTCAAACTCAAATTCATTTATACATAAACCAATAAATTGAACACAAGAGGGTCGGATAGTCCTGACTAAGTGCTTCATTATTATCAATAATCAAAAGAAAAATCAAAAGATATCTTAACTCAGGCACACAGATTTATGCATTTCATGACTATAGATTTCATCTAATGTTACTGCAGGTATCCACTCAATCTCATTGACTATCGATTTTTCAACTTGATTCATTAACACTTAATACTAAAACACATACACGGACACTAGATAAATAATTTAAAAGATATAATTAGACAAAAATAAACCCCCCCAAACTTATTCAACACATTGTCCCCAATGTGCAAAGTAAAGCAATAGATGGAAGACTTACAGACATTAGCGACTCAGAATGGTGGCAGTGGTGGCGGTGGTTGAAAGGGCGGATACTGTGGAGGGTAACCAAAATGGGGCTCAGGTGGCGGGACTTCCAGTGACCAATTATCGAACATAAAGTTTAGTTCGTCGATGCGTTGTACCTCATAGTTATCACACTGCTGCTGAAATTGATTGTTATGTTGGTAGGTCATTCTGAGATTGGATGAGATACTGGTTTTGCTGCTCTAGATACTGAATATGCTGGATCAGCAAGTCCAATCTCTCTACTGGTGGCTCAACAGCCAAGGGGGGTGGAAAACTACTCTCTCCGGACTCATTCATTGTTGCTTCAGCATTTTCCGGCTCTTCTTCTACCACTATGTGACCTCTACCTTGACCTCCTCGTCTCTGTTCTTGGAATGCTGCTGGCTCACGGTAGGACTGCACTAGACTGCGATTCAGATGTGGCTGAACCTTTTCAAGAGTGTGTGGAAAATGTGGGGACTCCATGCTTAGCCCATAGAGCAGTGATGAGGGAGCCATGTCCCAATCCGCCGGTGGTTGTCAGCCTGCTGATCCATGTCATGTTATTTGCTATCTCCAACCCAATATCAATGTCTTTGCTAGTCATTATGACGTAGACCAACTTGATCCTGTCTGTGGGTATGTGTGTAAAATGAGTGGACGGAATCAAGTGGGCACTTACAAAATATAGCTAAGCTCTGTCTACTCTGCTGAACTGGCATCTGGCTAGTCTTCTTAACGGGTTGATGGATAGGTGAAATTGTGCGCCAGGATAACATATGGTCTCAGCAACTCTGTCCCAGTTTATATGGCTGGCATCTGCGCTCCAACTCTTGAAGTTATTCGGGTGATACCCAACCTCACCAATATCTGTAGTCCCAAATATTGTATTGACCTATGCAGCACTTACAGACATATAGCGCCCTCTGACATAGCATCTACCGCCGCTTTGTTATGGATAGTTTGCATAGAACTCTCAAACTATGCTGACATTAGGCTTGAGAATAGCCAGATGATCAACGAATAACCCCCAGCCATTTGCAGCAATCCTAGCCCTTATGGGCTCATATACCTCGTCATCATACGGGACTCTCCCGAATTCCATGCCCCTTTCATGTATCACTATCCTATCACTTATTCTGTCGTATCTATCTTGTACATTTTTATTAGCAAATCTTGTCACATCATAGTCAGGCATGGATGTTCTTAAAGAGGAGGCTCCATAAATGTTTCTTCTTGACCTCATTTTACTTTGTAGATGCACTTTAGAACTGTTCTAGCAAAATTTTGGCAGCACTTCCCCTTAATTCTTGATGTTACCCAGCCCAAAATTCAACTAACAACAACAACAACACTAACAATACCCAGCACAAATCGCCCAACAAAACACAAACTACAGCAAAAACCGAACACACAACACACCAACATAGCCAAATTCATAACTAAGCAGCCATAACACCCCGAAATTTCAACCTCCAACACTACTTTTCATTTAAACCCAATCCCTCCAACTTCACTATAGAATTTCACAAAGTTTAGTGAACTATTACCTTTTTGGAGATTCTTTCTTGCAAGGATGTGTTGGCCCAAGTGCAGATGTGTGGTATTGTTGAAGATTTCGGATATTTGGAGTGATTTGGAGGATTTTTCGTGGGAGTAGGGAGTGGGAATGAGGAAAATAGGCTTTTGGTAGTGAGAATGGGGAAATAGGCGTGAATTTTAGTGTTTGTTTTCTGAAATCGCGTCTCAGCGCCGCGACACTGAGGATAGAGCACCACGGCGCTAAATCGCGATTTTTTTGCTGATTTGCTCTCTAGACTTTCGGCGCTGTGGCGCTCGATTCAGGCGCCACGGCGCTAATTCACTGAAATATTTGATTTTGCCCAGTTTCCAGCATTTTTCTCCCTTTTCTCCTCGGAGTTAGTTTCTAGTTCACCTGCCATGAAAAACACACCAAACATACATGACCGTGAGACTGTTCAAGACAATAAAAATAACTCAAACAAAAATTGAAATAACATAATTAAAATATTGGGTTGCCTCCCAAGTAGCGTTATCTTTAACGTCTTTTAGCCGGACGCATTTTTCTTACTCAATCAAGGGGGTAGAGTATCCCATATGCATATCCATTTTAATACCATTCATTTTCTCCTTCTCCTCTTCTTTTTCACAAGGTTGTGTTCAGAGAGGTTCACCTCTTGGTCAGTATTCACAACATCATTACTTGTGAGGCTTTTCGTAGAAACAACTCCTTCAATGACACCAACCGCAAAACATATATCATTGCCTTGTGGATCAGTTGGAGGCTTGAAAACTTTGAATACCATTTCCTCATCTTGAACTCGGAGCTTCAACTCTCCCTTTTCAACATCAATCAGTGCCCTCCCTGTGGCTAGAAATGGTCTCCCAAAGATCATGGGCATGTTTTCATCTTCCTCCATATCAAGAATGAAGAAATCAGCAGGAAGGATGAATTTACCTACTTTCACCAATATGTCTTCAATTATTCCTCGGGGATGCACGATTGAGCGATCTGCTAGCTGCAAAGTCACTGTTGTTGGCCTTTCTTCCCCCAAACCAAGTCTTTTAAACGTAGAGAGGGTCATAAGATTGATACTTTCCCCCAAGTCACTCAAAGCTTGCTTGCATGTCACCTTATTTATAGTGCAAGGTAAGGTGAAACTCCCTGAATCTTTTAACTTTGGAGGAAGTATCTTCTGTAAAATAGCACTGCACTCCTCTATCAGTACTACTGTATCATAGTCTGCTAATTTCCTCTTTTTAAAGAGGATATCCTTCATGAATTTGACATACGCTGGCATCTGCTCCAAGGCTTCAATGAATGGGAGATTTATATGCAACTTTTTGAAGACCTCTAAGAATTTCAAAAACTGCTTGTACAGGGCTTTCTTCTGAAGTATTTGAGGGTAAGAAATTATGTCTGTATATTCCCTCATGACTTCTAGTGGAGCTTTTTCTAAAATAGGGCGGTCATCAGTAACCCACTCTTTCTCTACATCAAATGTCTTCTCCAACTCCTTCTCCCTTTCAATCATTAGTTGGGGTGCATCCTGCTCCAACTGCTTCTCACTCCTCAAGCTGATTGCCTGGAACTGTTCTCTTGGATTCACCATAGTATCACTGGAAAGATTTCCTTGCTCTATGTTGTTCAACATGTTCACCAGATGTCCCACCTGTGTCTCCAAATTTTTTATAGATGACCTAGTCTTTGTCATAAACTGGGTCTGTGAATTTGTGTTAACAGTGCTGTTCTTAATTCATCATGCTTCTCTTATGGCTGTTGGTTCTGATCTTGGCCTTAAAACTGTGCTTACTGCCCTTGGTCATTCCTCCATAAAAGATTGGAGTAATTTCTCCACCCCTGATTATACGTGTTATAAAATGCATCGTTGTAGGGCTTCTGAAAATTTCCAACTGTCTGAACCTACTCCATGGGCACATTATTTGGGTCCACTGCTATGCACCTATCAAAAGTATGGGGCCCCCCACAAATCTCACAACTTACTGGTGTCTGGACAACTTTAACGGACATGATGCTTTGCTGCAACTACTTTGTCAAAGTGGCAACTTGGGCAGTCAATGCAGTGATAGCATCCAACTCATGAATCCCAGCCACTTTCCTGTTGTTTGTAGCTCTCTCGTTGGCCCACTGATGGTTATTTGTGGTCATGTCTTCTAGAAAATTATGTGCCTCATTGGCACTGTTCCTCATGAACGTTCCCCCTGATGTAGCATCAATAATGGTACGAGTTGTACCACACAGCCCATTGTAGAGTATGTAGACTAACATCCACTTCTCAATCTCATGATGCGGGCACTTCCTCTATAAGTCTTTAACCCGCTCACATGCATCATATAGTGGTTCTCCCTCCAGCTGGTAAAAGTTATTCAACTCTCCTCTGAGCCTTGCTGCTTTGGATGGAGGGAAGAATTTGACAAGAAACTTCTGAGCCAAGTCTTGCTATGTGGTAATGGAGTTCTCTTATAATGAGTTCAACAAGCTCTTTGCTCTATCCCTGAGTGAGAATGAGAAGAGTCTTAATCGAATGACATCATCAGTAACATCATTGTATTTAAACGTTGCACATCATACGGTAACCCCCCAAACTGAACTGAACCTTGAACCATGTACAAGATTGCTGGTTTGATTTCAAAATTATTACCTTCCATAGCTGGAAAACTGATGCAAGTCTGCACCCCTGTAATTGTCAGCATCACATAGTCCCCTAAGCTCCTCTCTGCAGGATGCGGGAATTGTCTCATCACAGCCAGTAACTCATCATTCCCCACGTTGTTGTTTTGCTGATTTTCCATTACTAAAGAATCAGCAATTCTCATGTCTTTCATGTTCTGTCTGCACAATCTTTCAATTTCAGAGTTCAAAGGGATAAGAGTGTCTGCTCAAAGTTGATACCAAACAATCCCACCCTAAACAATTTTAATACTCAAGTACGTCACATGTTTCACATAATAGCTTTATGAACTCGACAAGTCATTATGTTCCTCTACAGATCCACAAAAACACATAAATCACTCAATCGTATAAGGCATATCAATAATATGAACTACCTCAATCATATAAAGTTCTTTAATCACATAATAATAGTTCACTAAATCCACTTAAGAAGTCACCAATCACAGAAATCACCCAAATTAAACTATTAGTCACAGAATCATGTTTGACCCCTCACATCCAATTAGACAACATGTTCGTTAAGTTGACACTTAGTTCTATAATCTGTTATTGTCACACGTTTCTCAATTATAACTCTAGAGTTGAGATTACTTTGTTAATACCATGTTATTTTCATATCCCTGTACTCAAGTTCAACTAAAAATGGTTACATGCAAGACACCCATTAATTCATTACACGCTATTTATATATCTTATCTCATTGCCATTTCCTTATCCTTTTATTCAAGAAAAAGTCCACACCCATAAGACATATAAAAATACATACATTATACGACTCATCAACCATGTCAGACAATCCTTCATTAGACCCATCATCAAGTGAATCATTTAACCGTAAGAACACCTTTACGTACTTAGTATCCCTAAATTACGTTCAACATCACAATATACATACCATAATTTAACAACCTTTTTCATAGACTCTCAAGTTGTAATCACAGAACTAAACACACAATAGACCAAGTCTAGCAAGGCAACCAGTCTAGTTCAATAAGAACAATCCAACAATTCGTTTCATCACAACACTTAACCAAATCATTAATACCAGTCCAACACTTGGTTCACCAATAGATAATCAATGAAATGATGTCTGTATGATATGAATGCAAAGCAATGCATATGTCAGGTACCTTTCATCTTCCATTATATAGGTGTTCAAATTGTATGAACAACACACCCATGGGGGACCCGCGAAGTCCATATACTCCTCTAGAATTTCTCAATGAAGCACGACTCTTGGCTAAATAACTATTCCAGGCGTGCAACTCCGTTCCCTGGTGTATCATCATTATCTTCTCAATGTTGCCATAATCTCATAAGGCTCTTACCTTTCTAGTAACAGTATTGACTAGAAGCAGAGGATATTACAAAATGATCATGTATGCAAGTGAACCCATATCAAGGAACATCAAAACATTATTTCATATTCAGACAGAAGTCAAGAGGTATGTTCATCTCTAACTAAACATGAAGCAGGTATATGTATGCAATAATTTAGACAGATCATAATGTCCCAAGAACCCAAACTTAAGTTCAAAACATATTTGTTTTAAGCATTCAAATTAAGTGATTTTTCCCTCTTATCCTTAACTTGGACACTATCACCATATCTAACCTACACTAAACAGTCTAACATGTGAAACATCTTCAGAATATTCAACTAAACAGACATGATCTTCTTAAAGCATACTTAGTAACATGAAGACTTTTACTTCATTTAATAAAGCATGTTAAGAACTTAGTCATGTACACAAAACTCTTTGTTCACAAGCTCGTACATGTATATTGTAGGAAAGATAACACATTCTAAACTGGGGTATTTTATACCACAACTGAATCGTAAGAGGAGACAAGAACAAATTCTTCAACCTTATTACTCAGTCTGGATCACGACCCCAAAGGAAAATAAACAGTCATGTCTTCTAAGCACATCAAAATCAGGCAATATCCAGAGACTACATGTACCCACACAAGGCTTCTCTTCACCCCATTTTTGCCACTCCCAGATTTATACCCACAAGTCTATAAACATGTTGATAGAGGTACAAAACTAAGACTTTACCATCATTTGATATTAATAACAAGGAAAGCAGTAACGACAACAAACAGGTACCAGATCAATTTAAACACGATTTTAGTGATGTGGATTCCTACTAACTAGACATAAAGAGCAACTAAAAGCAGGTGTACATATTCCTTATTTCACAGGTTCTCACATATATATCGCGAATATGAATGAGTCATTCCCATATCGGTATCAGCGCTATAACGGTTGAAAATATAGTTAAAGGGGCATCATAACATTCATGCTTCACATTATTTAACAGACATAGATGACAGATTACATTATACCAACATATCTCGCAAGCATCATACAGGCCATAAAAATGCAAATCAGATAGAAAGTTGGGAGGGCGATGGGTTTACCTTCTCCGGGAAGCGAACCGAGACAGTGTATCAAGTCGTCGATTCACTCGGAGAATGCGGTTTGTGCGATGGAAAAGAAAGCTTTGCGAAACTGTTGGTTCTTGACTGGTTGAGAACAGGCTTTCTTTTTCGAACCTCCTACTCTTAAAATGCTAATTTCTTTTTTCGATGCTCCGTTCCTAACTCCCGATGCTAATCTCGCATGCCTACTGATTACTGCTCCTATACTGCTAAAACTTTCCAATGTTGAACCGTCCCCTAATGTTTTTATTTTGCGAGAAAGTGAATGCCTTTTCTCTTGCTGATTTCGGATTATCCCCCAATGCTAAAGGGTTCTTCCCCGATTTCCCCCATTTCTGCATGTAAGGATTGCTTCGCTTATATAGTCTAACTTTAGGTTCTCAGTTTGGTAAGGTTATGAAAGCTTTTAGGGGCTAATTGATTGCGATTTGTGACTGATTCAGACGAATCTTGGTATTAATAACTGTGATTTGGTTTCCATTCTTGGTAAGCCTTGATATGATTTCGTAGTTCTTGGAAATGGTAAGGGGTGAGCTGGTTGGGTGTGCGTGGGTAAGGGAAACCCCGGATTCTTCGGCGAGAATCTCGGGCATGGCGGCGACGGGCTTTGTGTGGAGTGTGCTGTTGAAGTCTAGGTTTAGGGTTTTTCTTTAGGTAAGGGAGAGGGACGATGGGGAAGGGATCTGAAAGTTATGAGGTGGGTTGCGGGCTCAAGGGGTAAAGAGGATGGGGAATGGGGTTTGGGCCTGCGGTTCTGGGCCTCGTGGGCTGCAAATTAAGGGTTTAGTTTTAGGAGTTAGTTTTAGGTATTAGGTATTTAATTTGGGTAGTGTGTTATTAGTTTTAGGTGTATTATTTAATTAGTGGTAAATTAAATTATTTAAATACAACCCTAGGTGTTTTATTAGTCTAAGCTTGAGTTTAAATTATTATAAAAATAAAGACGGCGTGCTATTTAATTAGTGCTTAATATTTTATAATGTGATGCCGTTATTAAAATCTTATTTATTATGCGTATTTTGCGATGTTAAATTAAAATTGAATGGAGTTTAGATTATTATTAAATCATTTAAATGCTAAATGCAAATATGATATTTAAGGATTGCTTAATGCTTTTACGTAAGATGTGGTGCTATTATTTAAAATCTTATTTATTGTGCATTATTTATCATTATTTAAGTTATGATTTTAGGTGCTTTATTAATCTTAGCTTGGGTTTAAATTATACAATAATTATGAAATTGCTTTGCGTATTAATAAATGCGACTATGCTATTTGACACGACGTCATTGCTAAATTATTTATTTTATGTATTTATTTATTATTAAGAATTGTTTGAGTTTTAATTAATGAGAAATATGGCTTAAAATACGAATAATATTAATGAAATTGTTTGTTATTAAAATGACGAATGCGGACGTGAGACTCAAGGTGTGCTTAATACTCTACGTAGAATGCGGTGCCATTATTAATTGCTTATTTATGCGTGTATTAATGTTTTATTGTTGCATTTTATTATTATAAAATTGTTAAAATTATTTTAAAAACATTAGTGTAATTTTATAGTTAATGACTGGACGGGAGGGTCAAAATTGGGTGTCAACAACTTGTCCCTCTTTGTGTGGAGATGATGGGAGAGTCTTCAGACAAAGACGTTGACTTATAGCCAATTTTGTCTCGATCCTCATATTTAAAAATGTCGGGCAATTAAGACAAGACTGACGCAAATTTAAAAATTTGTCCCAGTGTCGAGTTATGACGACACTGGACTACCATGGTCAAACACCAAGGCGGGCTGACGCGAGCTCAAAATTTGTCTCAGTGTCGAGTTATGACGGCACTGAGCTACCATGGTCAAACACCAAGGCGGGCTGACGCGGACTCAAAATTTGTCCCAGTGTCGAGTTATGACGACGCTGGGTCGACGTGATATTACAATAAAATAACAATAAACTAGCTTGAACCTAGGAGCGTACCGGTATCGACTTATGATGCTGGGTTTATTGGTGATGTGGAATGAGTGGACCAACGCTTGAGGTTGCTTCTGCCATTCGTTGGGAAAGTTGGCCCCCCAACAAATTGCCTCGGTTCGCTGTAAGAGAAAATCCATGTTGTACTCTTGCTCCTGCATGCTAAGACTTAATCAAACGGTTAGTGCATAACTGTTACGGAAAAATGATAACGCATGAATTCATAAGCAATGTAACTGTGTGAGTAGAAAATGTTATCATGTATGCGATGCTTGTTGTGTTGATGTGATGCTGCAAATGCTGTGATTTTCATCCTTGCACGGATGCGTTGTGATGTGAATGCAGATATGTTGTCCTTGCTGCAACTGTCCCTTTAGATTGAAGCTCTGTAGACTAAAGCTCAATAAAACGTTAGTGCGTAACTGCTAAGATAAAAATAATAAAACATGAATATATAAGAAATGTAATTCTGAGAGTAGAGAAAGTGTCCTTGCGTAGATGTGATATGCTGATGACGTCGTCTTTGGACGGGGCGTCGTTTCGGACATGGCGTCGTTTTCGGATTTGGTGTCGTTTTCGGACATGACGTCGTTTTCGGACCCTGGCATCGTTTTCAGACTTGGCGTCGTTTTCGGACTTGGCGTCATTTTCGGACTTGGCGTCATTTTCGGACTCGGCGTCGTTTTCGGACATGGCGTCGTTTTCGGACTCGGCGTCATTTTCGTACTTGACGTCGTTTTCGGACATGGCGTTGATGAAGACATCATTGTGTTGATGCTACTATTCTTGTGAATTAATGCTCCTGTATGATATGTAGGACGCTGCGAATGCTGATGTCATCTCTGCTCGGACTTGCTGGATGCTTCGAATGCTTGCTGAATGTTGCGACTGTAGTCTCTGCACGGACTTGCTGAATGCTGCGAATGATTGTTGAATATTGTGATTGATGATGTCGTCCATGCCCAGACGTACTGAAACTGTTCCTATAAATTAGGGACCCTGTAGGCTAAAGCTTAAGAAAAATTAGTACATAAATGATAGACGTGATGCTGATGACGTTGTTGCATAGACGTGATGCTGATGACGTCATTTCCTGTACGTGTTGTTGCCGGCGTCGTTGCGTAGACGTAGTGCTGATGGCGTCATTGCGTAGACGTAATGTTGTTGGCGTCGTTGCGTAGACGTAATGCTGCTGACGTCGTTTCATAGATGTGATGCTGATGGCGTCATTACGTAGACATAATGCTGATGACGTCGTTGCCTGGACGTGTTGCTGATGCTCCTGTAGAATAAATGCTCCTGCAAGCTAAGTTTGAGAAAAATTATTGTATACCTGTTAAAACAAAATGATAAATATATATATGAGAAATGCAATTCTATGGGTAGAGATGTCGTCCCTGATATGCAAGATGGTGTGAATACTGAGATGTTGTCCTTGCACGAACACGCTAAACGCTGCAACTAACAAATTGTCATGATGCCTTTGTTGTGTGCGACGCGTGGGTTGCAAAATTTGACTTTAGTCCCGAGCTGATGCGCTAGACCTTGTTGCGGAATTTTGAGTTTTGATTGTTGATTGTCGATGTCCCTTTCTGCTTCTGCTGCTTCTACTGCGAACTTTGAACTTTGGGTTGTTGTCATATCCTCTGCCTCTGTTGCTTCTTTCTGCTTCTGCTAATATGGAGGACCTGCGCTCAAAGAAAACTTGTGAGTTTGGGGGGTGGTCGATTCGTATTTAACTTCGTCGCTTTGTTTCTTGACATCTGCGGCTTTGCTGTTTGGACCTGCAACCCTTGTCCGGTTTCCTACCTTGTCCCAGTTTTGAATATGCAAAGGGCGTTTGGCCTAAAGTGGGTCTCAATGGGGTTGCTTGTATATTATGTGTATTCTCATTATTTTCAAAACGAAGGGAAAGTTTCCTAATGGTGTGACCGAAGCCGATTTAGGCCGCCTACGTATCCCCATGAGGGAATCAGGTCATGACGTAGTTCATTACAAGCGAAATTTGATAAAGCTAAAATTTCTAAAGGTGGGACCGAAGCCGATATGGCCGCCTACGTATCCGTCAAGGGAATCAGGTCGAACGTAGTTCCAATTACATGAAAACTTAAGCAAAACATTATTAAAACTTAAACATGAGTCTTAAATTATTCTGTTAAACTAAATTGCTCTTCTTATCTAGACTCTAGGCGGACCAGAACAAGGGTGCAAATCCAATCTACCAATATGCCTCTTTGCTCTGCATCATGGTTGGCTGGGTCCTCGTGCTCTGCTATCAGTATCTCCTTCTTTTGACTTATGTGTGGTGCATGCTTGGATAAATGACCGATTCAGGAAGAGCGGGTTCTGGCCAGGGAACACCTCTCTTCCTTTGGGGTTCATTGTACTTATTGGGGGAGGCCTCCTCCACCTGAATGACTCCCTCTTTGATCAGCTCTCTTACTTTGTCTCT
Organism: Przewalskia tangutica; assembly: GCA_029844215.1. Classification (NCBI taxonomy): domain Eukaryota; kingdom Viridiplantae; phylum Streptophyta; class Magnoliopsida; order Solanales; family Solanaceae; genus Przewalskia; species Przewalskia tangutica. The sequence goes on from CM056732.1 coordinate 75,090,380, forward strand.
GAGTGTATAACACCTTCCCATGTCGTGTCTGATGGCTCCAGAATGGTATGCACAACTTTTGTTCTCATCATGAGCTTTGGACTTGGGATTGGGAACATTCTTTGGAATTGGCTGGAGTATCCCTGCAACTTTCAACCTCTCGTACAACTGCGACAAAGGCTCGGCTAAATGGGTGTATATTTTAGATGGCCTTTCTGTGGCATTTAGGAGAGGTGTGAAGATGTTTAGTGGACGGGCCTTTGGCCGTGGCCTATACACGGGTGGGTATCACAAGGGGTTGTCGTATTTATTACGAAAATAGGTTTGTGGTGGCTTTTTATCTTGGTTTGTGTTTGGCTGGGGTATGGTAGACATTTGGTTTTGTGTGGGATATATGGGTGCATTGTATATTGGCTGAGTGTGGTAAATGGGATATGTAGTAAGAGGGTACTGGTAATAATTTGGAGGTTTTTGATTGTTTTGGTTATTTGAAGTGACGAGTGCTTTAGTGAGGTTTTGGAGCCTTTTAATTTCGGCCTGCAGGGTTGCCATTTGCTGCGGTAATTGAGCGAGGTGTTCGATCGGATATGTGCTGCTTTTCTTTTCTGAGACCTCTGCTTTGTCTATAGGAACCAAGACGAGTTCCGACTCGTTCTGCTCAAATGCCCTTGAATCAGTCATGTCGCTGGATCATGCCTTTGATCTTTTGAAATATCGATGCTCTGTCATTGCTTAGTCAAATACAAATCGACCTTTGGGGAAGATGATAAATCATTCTAAACAAAATGTAGCAAACTGCGTTAGTGTAAAGCACGTGATTTTGCAAATGTGTAAATAACATTTAGCAAGTATATGTTTCACATAAATTGTCACATTGCAAGCGAGTCCTAATATGCGTGGGGACCCCTTTACGCCAGAGGTAGGCCTAAACGTCACATATGCGAGGTTATGATGGATTTGTCCAAGCCGTCCAACTGCAATGCTTTTGTTGGAAATGACGACCAAATGACGGTGCACTTTTCCCAATTTTGGCATGTCATGATTAGGTTTGGATTTGTCTATCATTGTCAAGCTGCACATAATATGCTGGTTGGTCGTTGGGTTGAGAAACTCGTCGACAAGTTTGGTGTTTTTCCTGATTGTGGTGTCGATACCAAGGACCGACCCACCTAAGGTAAATGCATGCATGCTTTAAAATAAAGGGTGGTATAGCTCTATCCTGAGTTTCTAAGATTTGGCTTTACTGGACGCAAGGTTCTCGAGCGGACAACTCGAGTGAGAAGGCTACGCGGCCACCGGTTAGACCGGGCACTCCACGTATATTATCAACTCTCCTAAATTTGGGTTTTGAAGAAAGAATTTTGTTGAGCACCAAGCGCACCTCGCATGTAGTGTGTGATATTGTGAATTTTCCAGAGTGGAAGAAATATGAGCGGAATGCCAGTTTAAGGAAAGCAGTAATGCAAATAGCAATTAAAATAAATAAAACAAAATACAACACACAAAAATTAAATGCAAAAATGATGCCAAATAATAACCCTAGGTCTGTTGTGGTTAAGAACCTTAATTCCCCAGCGGAGTCGCCATTTATGTCACGCCCTTTTCCGACCGCGACAAATTATAACTCCTGCTTAGACATGATTTTAGAAAAATAAAATAAATGCTAAAATGTGCTAAGATGTTAAAGGTACTAAAGTGCTAAATGGGCTTAAAAGGGGGTGCTAAAAGGCTGCTAAAGGGTTCGCGGAGTCGCCACCTAATTAGTTTGGGTGAATTAGGCACCTAAATGTCAACTAGATTAAAGTCAACATTAACTCCATTTTTATGGTCTGCGAATTTTGGTGAGATTCTGGGCAAGGGTTTTTTATTAATCTAGAGGGAAGAGATTAGACACCCTCTAAGATCCGCTAACTTGCGGTTATCCTGTCAAACCTAGGTTGATTATTATGTTAGAGAAAATGCATGTTTTAAAAGATGTTGCAAGTGTTTCATAAAAGAATGCATTTAAATAAAGATTTATGAGACTAATGCCATAAAAATATACGTAAAGTATTATTTATAAAAAATAAATGATGCAAAATTGATGTATTTACTAAAGATATGCATTTCATTTGCACAAAAATCGATTTATGATTAAAACAGGTATGGTATGATGTGAAAGAGGCTATTTTTTTGCAATTGATAATAAGAAGGTAATTTTATTATTATAATGTCCTTAAGTGGGTTATGAGAGAATTAATTTCTTTTGTTAATTTCATGGTTAGATATGAAATTGTTTGATAAAAGTTCAGATATGCAATTTTAACGGTTAGGCAAAAGATTAGACATGAATGACAAGTCTAAGATAAATAATTAGAAGTGCATTTAATTCTAAATCACCTTCCCACCTTATATGTTCAAAGACTAATTGAACTAGCTATCCTATTAATTACAAAGTTAGATAATAAAATTGCAATAAACAAATAAAGACATAAAATGAGGCAATGAGTTTAAAGGAATAAGAGGAGTTGAGATGGATGACGACGTCATCTTGTCCTATTTTGTTTTAGGAATTTCTGAAGCAGGAATGCGGATGAATATGGATGCGGGTCCCATTTGAAGTAATTCATGATGAGTCTCGCCATTGAGACTCTTCATTTTGCTCCGATGCATTTCATGTAAGAAAATAAGAAAAGAAAATATTAGTATATGCCTACAAATAGACAAATAATCATGTAAACTCAAGCAAGTATATGATTTTAATTTTAATTATTTTAATCCGAAACAAACCAACAGATTGAAATAATTAAAAGCCCAAACATTGTTCATCCCTGCATAGGGCCTTAGATACAGGCAGTAAGGCCAAAACGTCAAACATGCCCATAAATTTCCAGGTTTAGAGAACACAGTTAATCAGTCCAATATGTGATAGGCCCAATTAACAAACATTCACATTCAAACATATAGATCTCATATTGAATTAAACACGTGAGACATAGAGAAGAAAAGGAAAGACTGATATACATGATATTAGGCATTCTTAAAGAGGCAAGATTAAGCAAGTTTAAAAAAATATAAGTAACAGTATTGACTAGAAGCAGAGGATATTACAAATGATCATGTATGCAAGTGAACCCATATCAAGGAACATCAAAACATTATTTCATATTCAGACAGAAGTCAAGAGGTATGTTCATCTCTAACTAAACATGAAGCAAGTATATGTATGCAACAATTTAGACAGATCCTAATGGCCCAAGAACCCAAACTTAAGTTCAAAACATATTTGTTTTAAGCATTCAAATTAAGTGATTTTTCCCTCTTATCCTTAACTTGGACACTATCACCATATCTAACCTACACTAAACAGTCTAACATGTGAAACATCTTCAGAATATTCAACTAAACAGACATGATCTTCTTAAAGCATACTTAGTAACATGAAGACTTTTACTTCATTTAATAAAGCATGTTAAGAACTCAGTCATGTACACAAAACTCTTTGTTCACAAGCTCATACATGTATATTGTAGGAAAGATAACACATTCTAAACTGGGGTATTTTATACCACAACTGAATCGTAAGAGGAGACAAGAACAAATTCTTCAGCCTTATTACTCAGTCTGGATCACGACCCCAAAGGAAAATAAACAGTCATGTCTTCTAAGCACATCAAAATCAGGCAATATCCAGAGACTACATATACCCACACAAGGCTTCTCTTCACCCCATTTTTGTCACTCCCAGATTCATACCCACAAGTCTATAAACATGTTGATAGAGGTACAAAACTAAAACTTTACCATCATTTGATATTAATAACAAGGAAAGCAGTAACGACAACAAACAGGTACCAGATCAACTTAAATCATTTTAACCATAATTTAAGTGATGTGGATTCCTACTAACTAGACATAGAGTGCAACTAAAAGCAGGTGTACATATTCCTTATTCCACAGGTTCTCACATATATATCGTGAATATGAATGAGTCATTCCCAGATCGGTATCAGTGCAATAACGGTTGAAAATATAGTTAAAGGGATATCACAACATTCATGCTTCACATTATTTAACAGACATAGATGACATATTACATTATACCAACATATCTCGCAAGCATCATACAGGTCATAAAAATGCAAATCAGATAGGAAGTTGGGAGGGCGATGGGTTTACCTTCTCCGGGAAGCGAACTGAGGCAGCGTATCAAGTTGTCGATTCACTCGGAGAATGCGGTTTGTGCGATGGAAAAGAAATCTTTGCGAAACTGTTGGTTCTTGACTGGTTGAGAACAGGGTTTCTTTTTCGAACATCCTACTCTTAAAATGCTAATTTCTTTTTTCGATGCTCCGTTCCTAACTCCCGATGCTAATCTCGCATGCCTACTGATTACCGCTCCTATGCTGCTAAAACTTTCCAATGATGAACCGTCCCCTAATGTTTTTATTCTGCGAGAAATTGAATGCCTTTTCTCTTGCTGATTTCGGATTATCCCCCAATGCTAAAGGGTTCTTCCCCGATTTCCCCCCCTTTCTGCATGTAAGGATTGTTTCGCTTATATAGTCTAACTTTAGGTTCTCAGTTTGGTAAGCTTATGAAAGCTTTTAGGGGCTAATTGATTGTGATTTGTGACTGATTCGGACGAATCTTGGTATTAATAACTGTGATTTAGTTTCCATTCTTGGTAAGCCTTGATATGATTTCGTGGTTCTTGGAGATGGTAAGGGGTGAGCTGGCTGGGTGTGTGTGGCTAAGGGAAACCCGGATTCTTCGGCGAGAATCTCGGGCATGGCGGCGACGGGCTTTGTGTGGAGTGTGCTGTTGAAGTCTAGGTTTAGGGTTTTTCTTTAGGTAAGGGAGAGGTACGATGGGGAAGGGATCTGAAAGTTATGAGGTGGGTTGCGGGCTCAAGGGGTAAAGAGGATGGGGAATGGGGTTTGGGCCTGCGGTTCTGGGCCTCGTGGGCTGCAAATTAAGGGTTTAGTTTTGGGTATTAGGTATTTAATTTGGGTAGTGTGTTATTAGTTTTAGGTGTATTATTTAATTAGTGGTAAATTAAATTATTTAAATACAACCCTAGGTGTTTTATTAGTCTAAGCTTGAGTTTAAATTATTATAAAAATAAAGACGGGCGTGCTATTTAATTAGTGCTTAATATTTTATAATGTGATGCCGTTATTAAAATCTTATTTATTATACGTATTTTGCGATGTTAAATTAAAATTGAATGGAGTTTAGATTATTATTAAATCATTTAAATGCTAAATGCATATATGATATTTAAGGATTGCTTAATGCTTTTACGTAAGATGCGGTGCTATTATTTAAAATCTTATTTATTGTGCATTATTTATCATTATTTAAGTTATGATTTTAGATGCTTTATTAATTTTAGCTTGGGTTTAAATTATTACAATAATTATGAAATTGCTTTGCGTATTAATAAATGCGGCTATGCTATTTGATACGACGTCATTGCTAAATTATTTATTTTGTGTATTTATTTATTTATTTATCATTAAGAATTGTTTGAGTTTTAATTAATGGGAAATATGGCTTAAAATACGAATAATATTAATGAAATTGCTTGTTATTAAAATGACGAATGCGGACGTGAGACTCAAGGTAGTGCTTAATACTCTACGTAGAATGTGGTGCCATTATTAAATTTCTTATTTATGCGTGTATTAATGTTTTATTGTTGCATTTTATTATTATAAAATTGTTAAAATTATTTTTAAAAAATTAGTGTAATTTTATAGTTAATGACTGGACGGGAGGGTCAAAATTGGGTGTCAACAAAGAGATTACCTTCCATGAAGGATTTAGGCCCTGTTACACCCCGTAGTTCCAGGGTATGTATGTGAGGACATACGTACGAGAATACGACATTAAAATTGGAAAGGAAGAAAGATGTGATTTTTCGACGGAAAAGTTTTCGGATTTTGTAAAGGAAAAAGGTTCGTTAATGGGAATTGGATTCCCAGATTTGGTATTCGGACTTCTTGGAATATAATAAGATTATGGAATTTTATTTCCGGATTTGGTCACGTGGGACCCACGGGGAAAATTTCCGGTTTTGTGGGGCCCACTTTGTTTTAGAGATTTTCGATATTTTGGATATTTTCGGGAGATGAAATATTTTGGACGAGTAGGAGGGCGACACGTGTCACCCCCTAGGTGGCTTGTAGCCGAAATGTGGTGCCAAGTGGCCTTGTGGCCGAAATAGTTGGACAAGTGGCAAGCCACTTGTCTTGAATTTTGTGTGGACATGTGGTGGGTGGGACCCACACACACTTGTCCCCCAATCTCACCACACACTTGTTTTAATCCTAGCCTTTGTTTTCTCTATAAATACCCCCCTTGATAGCCAGACTTCTTCATCCACACTTGAGATAATTTCCAAGGCAAAAATACTCCCTCCCCTTTGTTAGTGCTCTCGGTTTTTGGCTAAGATCTTGACCAAATTGTTGTCCAAAAATCCTTAAACTTTTAAGTATTCTTCCTTAGGGTGTTAGGAAGATTGTGTACCAAGAGTTGGAAAAGATTTCACACCCCTAGCCTTGAAAACTTGCCTTGGCCGAAAGTTGCCCTATTTTAAGCCTAAGTGTTCTTCACTTTTTGGAGTTAGATCTTGAAGAGAAGTTGTTTAGAAACTTCTAAGGGTTGCTTGGAGCGGATTGGAGCATAAGGAATAGGAGCTAAACGTTGCTCAGGATCGACTTATAAATCTTGGATAATTTTGGGCTTATCGAGGTAATGATCTATGTCCTCCTATTGTAATTGGATATTACATGTCGTAGTAGTTTATAATTGAGTATAAGATATATGGAAGGATGTTTAAAAAGAATTGAATTGTATTTACATTGGACTGTATTTACAGTAGACTTATGTAGTATTACTGTGGGGCAGCTTTGTACACGTCCAGTTAGACGTGTAATCTCCTTGGAGTTGTTGGTTTGGTATCGAGCCTTGAAAGAGGTAGTGGTAAGTATTTGCAGGGGAGGTGCTGCCAAATGTTCCGTAGAATAAGGAACCTTGTACTTAGAATTGTTTTACGAAGAGATCTAGAGGTTGATAGACGTTTTGTGGCCTTTATAGGTTGAAGTACTACGAGTAGCGTATTCTACTTGAAGGGTGGAAAAGGCTAGCAGGGTTATAGTACTTGGGAGTGTTTTGCTAATTGTCGATAATCGTCGCGAGGTATGTGAACCTCTTCCTATCCTTTCTAGCATGATTGTTGTGAACTATGTAGTACGGTAGACGTACGTATGCTAAACGAATTTGGTCGGTTTAAAACATAAAGTGTTATAATAGCTTTATGGGAAGTTAGTTATAACGACTTTATGTAGGTAAAAGAATGGTTTGTTGATTTTAAAAGTTAAGAGACTTGATCTTAAAAGATAAGAGACTTAACTTATAAATGACGTTTTATGAAATGTTAAAGACTTGAATTATTAAAAAGTTGTGAAACCGCATTCATGAGTAATGGGTACTTGGTCTTAAAAAGGATAATGTTATGTTGATTTTAGAAATGAGAATAAGTATCGAACAAACCATTGCAGCGTTAATAAAGGAAAATGTATTGACAAATAATTATATTAAAACAAGTAGAATCCTCCATCTGCATAGAAGCTAAGATAAGACAAAATTGTATTACATTTTCTAGATCATGGCTGCTTTAATAAGATCGTTATAAACAAGTATAACCTACTCACACATAAGACATATGTTACTCAATTTTTAAAAGAGATTACGTTATTAAGTGATTAAGACTATGAATTATGAAATCTTTCGAAAATAAGAGACTTGAGTATTTGAAGTTATGCAACTTGAACTATTGGAAAAGAATATTGTTACTTGACTTTAAAAGAGAAAGTGTTTTGGTTTAAAAGGAAGGCATGGTATTGTCTTAGTCTGTCTTAAAAGAGGGTTTAAATGTTATGGTCGATTCTACCTCGAGTCCCATGAGATGGGCCGAGATATGTATACCACACGATTCTACATCGAGTCCCATGAGATGGGCCGAGATATGACGATTCTACATCGAGTCCCATGAGATGGGCTGAGATATGACGATTCTACATCGAGTCCCACGAGATGGGCCGAGATATGACGATTCTACATCGAGTCCCATGAGATGGGCCGAGATATGACGATTCTACATTGAGTCCCATGAGATGGGCCGAGATATGACGATTCTACATCGATTCCCATGAGATGGGCCGAGATATGACGATTCTACACCGAGTCCCATGAGATGGGCCGAGATATGACGATTCTACATCGAGTCCCATGAGATGGGCCGAGATATGTATACCACGCGATTTTACCTCGAGTCCCATGGGATGGGCCGAGATATGTATACCATACGATTCTACCTCAAGTCCCATGGGATGGGCCGAGACATGTTATACGTATCATACGATTTATACGTAGACTGCCGGCAGTGAGGAAGGATTTCCACGGGCATGAGGGATGACTTTGAGGGCGTGAGTCCCTGTCTTGACATGACTGCTTATATGTTGTGAATTATAGTTTGATTATCATACATGTCTCCTGTTTTATATAGACTGTTATGATTTCATTCTGATATTTTGATTTCATACTTTGTACTGTTGTGTCGACCTCTTCCGGGGCTACGTTCATGCCGCAGAGGTAGAGTACACGGTTGTTGATCCTCGCCATAGGATCACAGTTCAACATTGGGAAGCTCCGTTTCTCGGAGGCTTATCTTTTGGTATGATTCCACGAGATTGTAGGTTCTTGTACATTCAGGTATGGCGGGGCCTTGTCCGTCATTGTTGTTATAAAATTCTTAGAGTGCATGTAATCTTGTTGTGGCGGGGTTTGTAAAGGATGTAATCGTCGCTTTATATATATCTGTAAAGGTAACCGCTTTGGTTGCTTTGTTTTCTTATTTCACTGTTTATCTTTTATGAGTTTTTATTTTCGCTGATTTTCTCTGATGTTGTATCACTAGGGTGCCCGGGGTAAGGCACCAGTCGCGGGCCCGAGGTCGGGTCGTGACAGGCCCAAGCCTCAGCAACTACTCCCTAGACTAGTCCCTATTTTGAATATTCAAGATTTTTGGAAAGTGGTACGTTTTTTGGGCTTTTAATATACTGGACATACAGTGATTCCGCTCCTGTGGACCCGGCTCTGCAAGTGCGGACACACTTTGACATAAAATAGGACAGTTGAGGTGTAGACACTTGACACCTCACCTTGGTGCAGAGGCAAAAAAGTATTCACATATGCAAACTTAGCCCTTCCGCTGGTGCAGACTTGACTTCGCTGGCGCGGACACTGACCTTTCAGGAATTCTTCAAATCAATAAATCTTCCTTCTGAATCGTAAGAGTTACTTTACTCTCAATTTTCAAGTGTAATAGTTATCTATGAGTGTCTGGACGATAGGCAATTCAGGCAGAAGGTTCATAAGGACTTAGCAAGCCACACGAGGAATTTTCTTAAGAACACATAACAACAATCATAGATAATGCCACAAAACATAATTAGGACTCCCCGTCACCTACTCTGATTTATACAAAGTGTGTGTTACGAGCACTTTGGACTAGTTGAGGGAAACAAATGACTATAATCATAATCTTATGGAAAGAACCATTCGTTCAAAAACTTTTGGCTATAAGGATTTGCGGTATAGAGCCATATCATCGGTCACACTATCATACTCCCACCTTGTCATTTAATATAGGTACTACTAAATTCATAAGGTCATTTGCCCACACGAGTTGATCAATTAAATCTCTGGAAAGGAACACACGGAATAAAGGAATGGCAGGGTTTGGCGCTTTCACAAGAGTTATATAAAACCATAAATATAGATGTCGAATTAAACTTGGGGGGACAAAATACTCATCAAAAGGAAAATTGGTTTCAGAAGATAATATACATACGGTCGTTCGATAAGGGACCTTGTAGAAAGGGGAAGAACAGTGTGTTGGGCGCACCCTGCGCAAGCGTAAGATATACCGCTGAAACGGTCAATTAGAGAAAGGGCAAACCTTATAGGGGCGGCTCTAGTGACCGCTCCTATGCATTCACTAGTTTGAAAAACACCATGCTAAAGCAGAAATCGCAGATTTTAAGAGCCCAAAAACCATCCACTTCCCCCACTTTTCTCACACTCTTCCTCAATCTCTAAACTTCCAGAACTGTTCCCCTGATTTCCCTAACATCACTCTACCACAATACTCCTCACAAGTTCTTCCCCCATGATTCCACCCCTCCCACCAAAAACTACTTCTCTACATTCGATATTTCCCCTCCTCTCTACTCACACCAGAGCCGAACTCGAGAGGCGGTGCAAAAATTGAAGCATGAGTACAAGTTATCCCATTAACACATCAACCCAACTGCTATCACTCGGTATGTCCTAGTATCTCCGTTTTACGCACGAATGACAACATAATATTGAGTAGAAACATGCTAGTAGGTTGTGAAATTGCATAAAAATATTTTAAATTTTAGATAGTCGGTATCATGGGGGGTAGATCCACAGATCGAATGAAATTGTAGGTTAATAAGGGTCTACACATCATGCAGGCTCACATAATAATCAAAGGGAGATTTTTCGGTCGAAATATGGGTAAAATCCGTAGATTTTTTACTGGGTTTGGGTCTGGGACGATGACCTCACTTCGGCGAAAAAGTTTCCCTGAGACGCTAAATATTTTCACCGAAGCAAAACAGACAGAGAAAATGATTTACTCGCGGAAGCAAACTTTATTCTCACTAGAGCGGATTTGCTCCGGCAATACCATTCCGCAGAAGCGGAAATATATTGAACAATATAAAATAGTAGCTTCATGTAGGTCGACTTATGTCGATTTCTTTGGATCATTAGGCACGTAGTAACATAATAAATATGACTCCATCACTGAACTGACTCGAATTTGATCAATCTAGGTAGGTTTGGAGAAATGGACCAAAATCCGATCAAGAATCTTGCCCAAATATATGGACTTATCGACGAAGAGCTCATAAATGGTTGGCTATGACACTATCAAATTTATGTCAAGGGACTGTGAGAGCCATTATTATGCCAACTTAAGAGACTAGAAGTTTTTGAATGAGAGGGGTATGAACATAACCAACACGAGGAACATCTTCCAGAATTCTATGCCCGTCTAATGGGAATATGCTGGAATTGCTTTGCTCCATCTCCTTGAAAAGAAAATAAGGATTGGATGAGAGAGTTCTATGCAAACCTGAAGTGGGTGAGACTACATAACCTAACCTTGAGATCAAAATTTAGAGGACTATGGTACCAATAAGTACTGAGGTGATCAATTCCATTTATGGCCTGTCGAACCATCCTGTGGAGGCTATGGATGTCAAGGATGTTTGGGGGAATGAGATGTGGTTATTTGCACAACTGGTGGCTGATGAAAATAGGGTAAGCTCACCTAGGCCAACAAAAAGACCAGAATTACCAATAAGTATTTTACTGCGGAGGCAAAGAGATGGTAGAACATCATCACTCGCAGGGTACATCTCTCGAGTAACACTTCTTATTGCACGTACATTTGCACCCTGATGATTTCTTGCATTCTAGATGATATCCTAGTGAATATAGGCCACCACATCATCTTGGAGAGCGAGGGTGAATGATCATCCTACCAATGGCTGGACTAATCTTGATGGGGTCTTCCACTCTCTAAAGGTGTCGGGAGTGGGTACCTTGGTTAAAAGAAAGAAGAGAAAGGTACATTTGAACGTGAGTGGTGATGAGGATGTTAATCATAGGTATCAGTCGCAGTCGCGACCACGGGGGCAGTTGGTGCCATGGGTTCTCAATTGCAGGAAATTCAAGATTTGGTCGCCGAACTTCCTAGACCTTCCATTGAGGCTAGTACTTCAGGTGCCCCTTCCAACTACTTTACCCGGGAGGAGATTAAACAGTACCTCGAGGAACAAAAGGGCCTTCAGACTTTTGTTGGTACGTATAAGGGTTTTTCCAAAGACCATGGTAAGCTCCGCATGAGTCTCAAGAAGGAGAAGAAAAATAACAAATCTTGGGGAAAACTACTCGTAAAGGTGTGGAGAGGCATCAATGGCCTATTTAAGTTGATGGAAAATAAGGATCTCCTTCCAATTGAGGATAAAGATGATGATGAGGACTACTCATTTCTATGCAATGTTGAGAATAGAGATAATAGCATTAACACTAAGGGAGGTGGTGAGGTTGCAAGCTTTGAGAGGCAGGATTGAGCTACTTTTTAGTACTTCTAGCCCATGTCGGGATTCATTTCAAACAATTTTAATTTTTTGTGCTTGTTGGATATTTGGATAATTTTGGTTTGGTTGCTTGTTTTTATTTTCTAGTTTGCTTTGGTGATGGATGCTCAGACATTTGGATATTATAGCTAATTTTTCACTTATGTTGATTTGTGATTGTAGGCTATTTGGTTACTTTTGGATATTTGCATTGTTTGTTAGTTTTTCTCTGATTTTTAATGTTATAGTATAAGTTTATATATGCACAGATTGAAGAAGAAAACATGGAAGACCTCACTGGTTTCTGCCCAGTGATTTCACTGGCACGAGAGTGATATCCATTGCAGCAGACTGGCTGTTGCGATAAAACCTTGCATAGGCGGACTACAGATAGGGCATAAGTATTCGCTACACGAAACTTTTAATGCATGCGTGAATTCACTGTGGCAGACCATGTTCGCCAAGGTGAACCGTTACACCCCGTAATTCCAAGAGAATGAGATGAGAATGTACGAAAGGAAATAAGATTTGAATTTGGAAAAAAAATTGGCATAATGTTTTTGGACAGATTTTTAGTCAACTTTGGAGCGGTATGTCTCCTAGTTTATTAGGAGTTTTTAGGTGATTCAAAATTCTAATATAAAGTTCGTTGAGTCTAGTTTCCAACGCAACAAACCGCTCGTCGATAGGACATCGGAGTAGAGAATTATGGACGTTACTAGTTCAGCTGATAGAAGAGAATGAAGCATGTTTCAGTCAGGCGCCACGGAGCCGTATCTCAGGGTCGTGGCTGCGTAAGCCCTGAAGGCATCAGCAGTTTCAGCACCATGGCGCCGGTTGTAGGGCCGTGGCACAGACGCGAGATTTTGCGAAAGTTTGATTAAGTCTAAGAAGATATTTGTTGTAAGGGCCTATGAGAGGGTGACAAGTGTCCCTCCCAACTTGTAGAGCAAGCTAAACAAAAAATATATTGGCTAAGTGTTGGAAGACTTAGCCATTTTGTTAGCTAAACTTCATCCAAATACACTTGATCTATTTTCTCTCTAAAAATTTGTAAAACCCTAAGCCTTCATGGAATTGTTGGAAGGGCGGCAAGAAGACATTATGTTGGCAAGCTTGTAGAGGGCTCGTGTGGGTGATTTTAACGTGAAAAGGAGTTGCAGAAAAGAGCTAAAGTGGGCGAGATCCTTGGAATATTTTGGGCTTATTGAGGTAATGATCTTTGTCTTCCTAATGTAATTGAAGATTACATGTTATAGTAGTTGATAAATGAACTTGTGATGCAAGGAATGAATATTGATAAGTGTTAAGATAATTTGAGGGTTAAAAATCGTGACATGGCATGTTAGCCATTGAAGTTGATAATCAATTTAGTTGTTATAATTGTTATGACGGATATAACATGTTGGAGTAACGACTTGGATTAAAGAATTGAAAGGACTATATGTTGTATTGTTGATTGATTGTGGCCGAGAACACCTAAGTGTGTTGACTAAAAATGGACTAGTTATATATGAATTGTGGGGCAGAATTTTACACGTCCAGTTAGGCATGTAATCCCCTTTGGTTAGATGTTTGGTTGAGCCTTAAATGTGGCGTATTGGTTATTAAAATACGGGCCTTAGAAAAAGTGGAAAAGTACGTAGAAACAAAGGAAGTGCTGCCCAATTTTTCGTAGAATTAGAGGGCATTATTTGGTATAAGTCTTATACTAGAAAGTATGTTATTGATAGAAGTGATATCGTCATTATAGGTTGACGTATTACGTGTAGCATATTCTACTTGGAGGGTGGAATAGCTAAGAAGGTTGAAGTACATTGGAGTGTATTGCTACTTGTCGTTTGGGTTAGTCGTCACGAGGTATGTGAACTTCTTCCTTCTATCGACATGATTATCCTTGAGGTATACTGGTGTTACACCCCGTAAGTCCAGGACATGTATAAGAGAATGTACGTAAGGAAACAAGACTTGGAAATTAGTACGAAAGGAAGAATTGTTTTTCCGACGGAAAATCTTCCGAAGGTCGGAAAGGAAAAATGTTCGTTATTGAGAATTGGATTCTCAAAATGCATTATTTGAAGAGTAAGGAACTTATTGTTATTGTGGAAATTTATTTTTACGGATTTGGTCACGTGGGGCCCACCCGAGGAATTTTACGTTTTGTGGGGCCCACGAGGGTTACGGAATTTTATGGACGAATGAGAGGGCGACACGTGGCACCCCCATAAGTGGTCTTGGTCGAATTAGAGGAGGGGTATTTTGGTCATTGAACCTCTTGGAAGATAAGTCTTCAAAGCTTGACATAATTGACTAGTCAACTTGCCACTTAGGCTTGATCCATGTGATTTTAATCCAAGCTTCACATTTGTTTAAGTCTAAGCCCTCCAATATGTTTTATATTCACTACACTAGTGCAAGACTAGCTTTTTACACTTAGAAAAATTAGAGAACCTTGTGTTCTTCCATAGTTGCTCTCGGGTTGCTCATCTCCCACACTAGAAAAATTTGTAGTTTTGATCTATTGTTCACAAGACTTTAACCCAATGTTCCTAAGGGTGTTGTAAGGTTATCTCAATAGAAAGATTTGGAAAAAGCGGAGTTTTCACGTTAGTCGCAAGGCGGAAACTATGGGAGTTCTTCAACTTTGAAGTTGGAACTTGAGGATGGGTTCTTCATAGGCCTCTAAGGAGTGCTTGGAGCGGATTTGAACTTAAGGAAAGGAGCTAAGAATTTCTAAGGCGCGACTTTGGATCTTGGAAATTTTAAGGGCTTGGAAAGGTATAAATTTTGTCATTTTAGTAAGTTAAGACTTACTTATTGTTGTAGCTATGGATCTTATGGCATGTGTTATATAGTATGAAGTTTTATATGTTTATTGGCTATTGGAACCCTAATCCGAAATCTAGCATGTTTAACTTTAAGATTTCAATTCTAGTCGATTATTAGTCTAAGCGTCGCATGTTGTATAAAGAAGGAAGTAGTAGTTGTTGAAGTTGTTTAGACTATATAACATGTTAGACCTTAGAACTTGGAATTGTAAGAAGGATTGAAAAAGACTTAGTGTTGTACTAGAGGTTGGCCGAGAATGGCTTTTGGGCATATTCACTATTTTCGTATGAATTGTGGGGCGGAATTTTACACGTATTGTAAGGCGTGTAATCCCCTTTGTTTGGTTGTTGTTTGGAGCCTTAAATGTGGGTTGTTGGTTATTGTATTCGGCCTTGAAAAAGGTGGCAAAGTGAGTAGAAACAAAGGAAGTGCTGCCCGATTTTCCGTAGAATTAGAGACTAAATACTTAGTATTATTTCTACATAGAGACTAGAAGTTGATAGCCTTGTTGTGACCATTATAGGTTGACACTTCTACCTACGGTGTATTCGGCAGCTTGTGGATTTAGCGAAAGGTATGTGAACTATCTCCTCTTCTAGCATGATTCCTTAGAATAAAGAAAGTAAGTTCTACTCGAATGATCCATTCCTTGCTTGTATTTGGATTGCCTAAAATAGAATTTGTTCTATGTACTTCCTTGAGTGTACTTTGATGTTTAAATTGTAAGTAGTATAATCCATTTCCTTAGGGAAGTTTGGATTCTTAAAAGTGAAGGTATATTTTCTTAAAGTACATAGAGACTTGAAAAGGAAGTGGTTTCCAAATCTTTTGGCTAGTGCCTTAGTTCTAAAACCTAAAGGTCATTATAATGACTTTAGGGGAGTCAAAGGAGTGATTTACTTATTTGATTTAAAGAGGAGAAATGACATGATTTAAGAGAAGTAACTTGCGTTAAGGGTGAAGTTATTTGAGGTTTAAAAGTGGAAGAAAACTTGTTTTCTAACTATTAAGAGACTTGAAGTATTTTGAAAGTTAAGAACTTGTTTTGTAAGTATGTGATACTTGGTTTTAATAGTATAAGTCTCTTGGTTATTGAAGGAATGAATAAATACGCCTAAAACCATAAAGGGTTATAACGGCTTTATGGGAAGTTGGTTATAACGACTTTAGGGAAGGTTTTGAAAGTTGTCTATTTTGATTAATCGGCATAAGTTGCCTAGATTGTGAAAATTTAGAGTTACTTGATTTCAAGCTTTGAAATGAGTTTTCTAAAAGTGTAGTAACTTACTTTGAAAAATAGACACGCCTTGATACTACGTGTTAGTATCTTGGGGCTTTACATAGAAAGGAGTCTTTTAGAAAGAATGTGCGTATGTAGTACTTTGACTTGTTAAAAGAGAATTATTCTATGTATGCCTTGATTAGTACTTTGGCTTGATAAATTGAGAATTTGTCTAAGTGTGCCTTGATAAGTACTTTGACTTGTTAAAAGAGAATTATTCTATGTATGCCTTGATTAGTACTTTGGCTTGATAAATTGAGAATTTGTCTAAGAGTGCCTTGATAAGTACTTTGACTTGTTAAAGAGAATTATTCTATGTATGCCTTGATTAGTACTTTGGCTTGATAAATTGAGAATTTGTCTAAAGTGTGCCTTGATAAGTACTTTGACTTGTTAAAGAGAATGATTCTATGTATGCCTTGATCGATTACTTTGGCTTGATAAATTGAGAATTTGTCTAAGTGTGCCTTGATAAGTACTTTGGCTTGTTAAAGAGAATTATTCTAAGTGTGCCTTAGTAAGGACTTTGGCTTGTAATTAAGGATTTGCCTATGTGTCGGAAATAGCGGTTTGTGCTATTGTTATATCGGTCGTTTGGTCATTCCGGGTTTGTGGCATTTGCATCATTCCGTGGATTTGCTACCCACGATCACGAGAATACCTCACGCGAGTCCGTATGGCTTATGTGGGTGAAATAGTCCCGTGCGGCGGGTCCGACCTATGCGAGGAATACCTCACGCGAGTCCGTAAGGGCTTATGCGCGTGAAATAGTCCTATCGCGAGGAATACCTCATGCGGGTCCGAAAGGGCTTATGCGGGTGAAATAGTCCCGTGCGGGCGGGTCCAACTATCGAGAATACCTCACGCGGGTCCACAAGACCTATGCGGGTGAAATAGTCCCAGAATAGGATTGCTAAATGAAAGCTGCGCGGATGGTCCCCTTGATCATGAGCTTCCTAGTTTATATTGTAAGGATACTACTGTTTACTCTCATTGTTAGTAAGGCACAATGTGTTGTATTTTGATTATCATATATGTCCCGGTTGTTTGTGTTACCCCTATGGTCATGCTTTTACGAGGTGGGATTAGGGGCATGGGACACGAGGTATTGAGGACACAGTGGGACTTGGTGTTCATGTATCCTTATTGGTGTTATTACATCACGGATCGGCGGTGAGGAAGGATTCCACGGCGCATGATTGATATTATGGGCGTGAGACCCGTGGTTATATTGAGTAATGACTTTGAGGGCTGCGTCCCCGACTTGATATATTTGCTTATGTGTTATGTCTTGTAGGTTGGATATCATACATGTCTCCGTGTTATTTAGATGCTATGATTTTATTACGCATTTCATCGCTCACATACTTGGTACATTCTTCGTCTTGACCTCGCCGAAGTGCGTTAAATCTGCATGAGTTTAGGTGATTCGGTGATCGGCAGTGTAGGATCGTGCTTAGGGTTTTGGATAAGCTCCTTCTATTCCGAGTTTATCTTTGGTATATGTCCTTCGATGTGCTTTGTATAGTTTTGGGTACGGCGGGGCCTTGTCCGTCATAGTTCGATTTAACTCCAAGTGCAGTATTCATATGTAGGATTGGACTCGTATGCGGTGTAGTGTCTTTTGTTTATGTATATATGGCAGCCTTGTCGGCTTTGCCTTGCACGCACGTTTGTTTTAAAAAAATGAGGTGTTATTTCAGTTCATGACTTACTTGTATTGTTAAGGTAGAAGGTGCCTGTAGGCACGATCCACGCCCGGTTCGGGCTGTGACAACTGGCCTTGCTATTTGGAGTATCCGTGATTTGTTTTCTTGAAGTACTTGCCTTGTCATTAGGAAGTATTCATGTTATTGATTTTATGCTAAAGGCATGTCTAAAATATTCCTAAGTTCTTACCAAAGTCTTATGGGGGATGTTGGTAAGAGTCGTTAGGAAGTACTGGAGTCGAGTTGACTTTGCTAATTTACTACACTAATGAGAATAGGTATCGAACAAGCCATTGCATCGTTAATAAAAATGTATCGACAATCAATTATATTGAAATGAGTAGAATTATCCATCTGCATAGAAACTAAGATAAGATAAAATTGTATTACATTTTCTAGATCATGCATGCTTTAACAAGATCGTTATAAACGAGTATAACCTATTCACAGCTCATAAAAGTATTAATTTTGAAAGTACACGAGACTTGGATTTCGAAAGTATAAATGACTTGAGTTTAAAAGGGTAAGTAACTTGGTTTTAATAGTGAAAGTGTTATAACGGCTATATGGGAAGTTTATTGATTTAAAAGAGAAGGTGTGGCATGATTCTTTTATGTGTATGTATGTACGTAGTATGTTGGGTTCAACTCCCTACTCTTGCCCATTGTGTTTCTTTTTAAGTATGTATGTACGTAGTACTTTTGGGTTTAGTTTCCCTAATGTTGTAAGAATGGAAGTGCCTTAAGTTCTCTAAAATGAAAGGTTGTTATAATAGTTTTATGGGAAGTTGTTATAATGACTTAAGAAGAGGTATAAAGATGGTTTAAAATGTCATGGATGCAATACACCGTGTCCCGCAAACAGGTCGGGTTACGTTGTGTAAAGAGCATTACACCGCGTCCCGCAAACGGGCCGGGTTATGTTATGTATTACACCGAGCTCACAGATGGGTCGGGTTACGTCATATTACGCCGAGCTCACAGATAGGCCGGGTTACGTCATATTACACCAAGCTCACAGATGGGCCGAGTTACATCATATTACACCGAGCTCACAGATGGGTCGGGTTACGTCATATTACACCGAGCTCACATATGGGCCGGGTTACGTCATATTACACCGAAATCACAGATGGGTCGGGTTACGTTATATTACACCGAGCTCACAGATGGGCCGGATTACATCATATTACACCGAGCTCACAGATGGACCGGGTTACGTCATATTACACCGAGCTCACAAATGGGCCGGATTACATCATATTACACCGAGCTCACAAATGGGCCAGGTTACGTCATATTACACCGAGCTCACAGATGGGCCGGGTTACGTCATATTACACCGAGCTCACATATGGGTCGGGTTACATCATATTACACCGAGCCCTACGGGTGGGCCGGGTTATGTTACATGATTCATCAATACATCGTGTCCCGCAAATGGGCTGGGTTACGTTATCACGTAGGGATAATCAAAGCAAGCTCCAAAATGAGAAGTCCCTCCATAAAGGGTCGGATTATGTTATGTAAGATATGTAAGTTATGTGGAAAAGAACTTGATGAAATTATTAAGTATGTATGTAAGAATATGATATTAATTTTTATTGAAAGGAGGAAAAGAACGACTGATGTACTATTGATTTCATGAGTTAAAATGGCACGGTAGGTTCTGGTATTTAATTTTTATACTTGCCCATGTCATTCTTTTATACAGTTATGATTTGGTTACCGTACCTTATTTCAGTTCCATACGCACTGTGATCTGACCCGCCGAGGTGAGTTCATGCCCGCAGGTATTAGGTACCCAGGTTGGTGATCCTCGTTCTTAGGATATCTGTTCAGTTTTTGGGAAGAAGCTCCATTCACTCTGGAGGCTTATCTTTTAGTACGGATCCCTATTGATGTAGATTTATGTATATTCAGGGGTATGGCGGGGCCTTGTCCCGTCCTAGTTGTTATGTCCAACTCTTAGAGGTTTGTAGTCATTTATGTGGGTTGTATTTTTAAAAGAAATTTAAGTTCTTCGCTATCTATGTATGTAGATATGTATGGTGGCAGCCTCTTCGGCTTTGCCTTTGTTAAAAAAAAATGAGTGATATTTATCTTCCGCAATTTACGTATATTGTATGAATAAAAGGGTGCCCAGGTAGGGCACCAGACGCGGGCCTGGGGTTCGGGGCGTGACAGAATCAGAGCAGTTAGTCCTCGGAATGTCTACAGACCGTGTCTAAGTAGAGTCTTGTGTATGGGTGTGTTGTGCACCACACGTATACACAGTAGGCTGTTGTACATTTAGGATTGGTTTCCCTTCTTCTCACTATGAGATCGTGCGATAGAGCTGTGTTGTTAGGGTAGTCTCTCCCTAACGTATTATTGTGGTTGCAGCTATGAGAAAGACAACAGTGGCCCAGAAAGGATTATATAGATTCCGTATCCAGGTTGGTAAAATTATCGTATAGATGGTATTATGATGATGTATATCTGTACGAGCGTATTTACTTGGGTTCATATGTGTGTTGCCTAGAATGACTATGAGTTACCTTAAGTTGGTAAAGTCTTGATAAATACTTGGAAGGTGTGAAACAATTTATTGAATCCACACCTAGGCTTTATATATGTACTGACTTGGAATAGTCAGAAGGTAATGAATGGCCTGAGATTGTGATAGACTCTTAAAAGAGATCATGTTTAATTGATTTGAGAGCATACCATGTTGTTAGATTAAGTTGTGTTGTACGCTTAAGTGATTATGTGAATAATAATGGTATGGAGTAATTAGAGTTGTTGTGAGTAAGACAACATGATTATGAGATATTAAGAAGCTACATTTCCCGTATGTGGGGACTGATAATGTAGGCTTGGGGCATAGAAAAATTGTGAACCTTAGAATATTGATAACCGCTGAGACCTTAGATGTACAAGGCCTTCTCGGGTAGTAAGATTTATTTCAGACCAAGAATAAGAATGTAGTGCGATAATGGGTCGGGTTGTGGGTTGATTACGGGTCAACCCGTAGCCTGGGATGGAGTGTGGTCAGTTGGAGATGTTCCCGCTATGTGATAGGGTCACAAGGGTGCAAGGTCCAAGTCTAGTCAATCATTGTACGATTTCGTGGACGCGTTCCACTAGAATCGGGTCGCGAGAGCCAAAAATGGCCTTAATTTGTTGGATGTAGTAACTCCAAGGATTTGAAAACAAAAGCTATGATTGAAATTATGTAAGTATACTAGAATAAGTTTGGAAGTACGAGAAGAGCACAACAAGTAAGAAAATGAGCGAACAAGTGTTTATAGTATGAGGAAAAAAGGTACGAAAGGAGAATCCTTTTAGGCCATAAATGGGAGTTAATAGTGGTGATACTCACCTTAGATTTGATTCCTCATTTGGCTTTGACTTATGTATATGCATGTGTGATATATTGTGGCAAAATGGGTTTCGTAAGTATAGTAGTGAAGACTATACCAGTGTATGTGTGGTTGGAGACTTAGAAGGAACATTCGGGATGAATGTTTCTAAGGGGGGGGGGGGGGGAGAATGTTACACCCCGTAATTCCAAGAGAATGAGATGAGAACGTACGAAAGGAAATAAGATTTGAATTTGGAAAAAAAGTTGGCATAATATTTTTGGACAGATTTTTAGTCAACTTTGGAGCAGTATATCTCCTAGTATATTAGAAGTTTTTAGGTGATTCAAAATCCTAATATGAAGTTCGTTAAGTCTAGTTTCCAACGCAACAAACCGCTCGTCGATAGGACATCGGAGTAGAGAATTATGGGCGTTACTAGTTAAGCTGACAGAAGAGAAGGAAGCAGGTTTCAGTCAGGCGCCATGGCGCCATATCTCAGGGTCGTGGCTCCGTAAGCCCTGAAGGCATCAGCAGTTTCAGCACCATGGCGCCGGATGTAGGGCCGTGGCATAGACGCGAGATTTTGCGAAAGTTTGATTAAGTCTAAGAAGATATTTGTTGTAAGGGCCTATGGGAGGGTGACAAGTGTCCCTCCCAACTTGTAGAGCAAGCTAAACCAATATATTGGCTAAGTGTTGGAAGACTTAGCCATTTTGTTAGCTAAACTTCATCCAAATACACTTGCTCTCTTTTCTCTCTAAAAATTTGTAAAACCCTAAGCCTTCATGGAATTGTTGGAAGGTCGGCAAGAAGACATTATGTTGGCAAGCTTGTAGAGGGCTTGTGTGGGTGATTTTAACATGAAAAGGAGTTGCGGAGAAGAGCTAAAGTGGGCGAGATCCTTGGAATATTTTGGGCTTATTGAGGTAATGATCTTTGTCTTCCTAATATAATTGAAGATTACATGTTATAGTAGTTGATAAATGAACTTGTGATACAAGGAACGAAGATTGATAAGTGTTAAGATAATTTGAGGGTTAAAAATCGAGACATGGCATGTTAGCCATTGAAGTTGATAATCAATTTAGTTTTTATAATTGTTATGACGGATATAACATGTTAGAGTAACTTGGATTAAAGAATTGAAAGGACTATATGTTGTATTGTTGATTGATTGTGGCCGAGAACACCTAAGTGTGTTGACTAAAAATGGACTAGTTATAAATGAATTGTGGGGCAGAATTTTATACGTCCAGTTAGGCGTGTAATCCCCTTTGGTTAGATGTTTGGTTGAGCCTTAAATGTGGCGTATTGGTTATTGAAATACGGGCCTTGAAAAGGTGGAAAAGTACGTAGAAACAAAGGAAGTGCTGCCCAATTTTTCGTAGAATTGGAGGGAATTATTTGGTATAAGTCATATACTAGAAAGTATGTTATTGATAGAAGTGTTATCGTCATTATAGGTTGACGTACTACGTGTAGCATATTGTACTTGGAGGGTGGAATAGCTAAGAAGGTTGAAGTACATTGAAGCGTATTGCGACTTGTCGTTTGGGTTAGTCGTCACGAGGTATGTGAACTTCTTCCTTCTATCGACATGATTATCCTTGAGGTATACTTGCCTTGTTATTTGGAGTATACGTGACTTGTTTTCTTGAAGTACTTGTCTTGTCATTAGGTAGTATTCATGTTATTGATTTTATGTTAAAGGCATGTCTAAAATATTCTTAAGTTCTTACCAAAGTCTTATGGGGGATGTTGGTAAGAGTCGTTAAGAAGTATTGGAGTCGAGTTGACTTTGCTAATTTAGTACACTAATGAGAATAGGTATCGAACAAGCCATTTCAGCGTTAATAAAAATGTATCGACAATCAATTATATTGAAATGAGTAGAATTCTCCATCTGCATAGAAACTAAGATAAGACAAAATGGTATTACATTTTCTAGATCATGGCTGCTTTAACAAGATCGTTATAAACGAGTATAACCTATTCACAGCTCATAAAAGTACTAATTTTGAAAGTACACGAGACTTGGATTTCGAAAGTATAAATGACTTGAGTTTAAAAGGGTAAGTAACTTGGTTTTAATAGTGAAAGTGTTATAACGGCTTTATGAGAAGTTTATTGATTTAAAAGAGAATGTGTTGCATGATTCTTTTATGTGTATGTATGTACGTAGTATGTTGGGTCCAACTCCCTACTGTTGCCCGTTATGTTTTTTTTTAAGTATGTATGTACGTATTACTTTTGGGTTTAGTTTCCCTAATGTTGTAAGAATGGAAGTGCCTTAAGTTCTCTAAAATGAAAGGTTGTTATAATAGCTTTATGGGAGTTGTTATAACGACTTAAGAAGAGGTATAAAGATGGTTTAAAATGTCATGGATGCAATACACCGTGTCCCGCAAACAGGCCGGGTTACGTTGTGAAGAGCATTACACCGCGTCCCGCAAATGGGCCGGGTTATGTTATGTATTACACCGAGCTCACAGATGGGCCGGATTACGTCATATTACACCGAGCTCACAGATGGGCCGGGTTACGTCATATTACACCGAGCTCACAGATGGGTCGGGTTACATCATATTACACCGAGCTCACAGATGGGTCGGGTTACGTCATATTACAGCGAGCTCACAGATGGGCCGGGTTACGTCATATTACACCGAGCTCACAGATGGGCCGGGTTACGTCATATTACACCGAGCTCACAGATGGGCCGGGTTACGTCATATTACACCGAGCTCACAGATGGGCCGGGTTACGTCATATTACACCGAGCTCACAGATGGGCCGGGTTACGTCATATTACACCGAGCCCCACGGGTGGGCCGAGTTATGTTACATGATTCATCAGTACACCGTGTTCCGCAAATGGACTGGGTTACGTTATCACGTAGGGATAATCAAAGCAAGCTCCAAAATGAGAAGTCCCTCCATAAAGAGTCGGATTATGTTATGTAAGATATGTAAGTTATGTGGAAAAGAACTTAATGAAATTCTTAAGTATGTATGTAAGAATATGATGTTAATTCTTATTGAAAGGAGGAAAAGAACGACTGATGTACGATTGATTTCATGAGTTAAAATGGCACGGTAGGATCTAGTATTTAATTTTTATACTTGCCCCTGTCATTCTTTTATACAGTTATGATTTGGTTACCGTACCTTATTTCAGTTCCATACGCGGTACCTGTGGTACTGACCCCCTTCGAGGGCTGCGTTCATGCCCGCAGGTATTAGGTACCCAGGTTGGTGATCCTCGTTCTTAGGATATTTGTTCAGTTTTTGGGAAGAAGCTCAGTTCACTCCGGAGGCTTATCTTTTGGTACGGATCCCTGTTGATGTAGATTTATGTATATTCAGGGGTATGGTGGGGCCCTGTCCCGTCCTAGTTGTTATGTCCAACTCTTAGAGGTCTTTAGTCATTTATGTGGGTTGTACTTTTAAAAGAAATGTAAGCTCTTCGCTATGTATGTATGAAGGTATGTATGGTGGCAGCCTCTTCGGCTTTGCCTTTGTTAAAAAAAATGAGTGATATTTATCTTCTGCAATTTATATTTACTAGTTATATCATCCGCAATTGCCTGAATGACCTTCTTCAAAGCAAGAATAGTATGTTGTATGAATAGAAGGGTGCCCCGGTAGGGCACCAGTCGCGGGCCCGGGGTTCGGGGCATGACACGAACACAGTATAACACTAGGATAATTACTTATGCGGCCCATCATTGGCTGGCGCGGCTCCGCAGTCGTGGAAGAAATAAGCTGAGGCGGAATACCTGAACCCAAACAAAAATTCAGACTGGAGCAAATATTCGATTTTTCTCAATAACCTTCAGACACAATTCACATACACAATCCACTCCAAAAATAGTGTTAGGATCAGATACCAATTGGAATCGCCTAGATACTAATTTTAATCAACCAAAAAATAGAATCAAATGTGGGAGTACGATAGTAATGAAAGAAGGGAAGAGTTCCTAAAATGTCTCATAGCCTCTCGAGGATGGGTATGGATGTCAACGTACAAATCCAAGAGACTTTAATAAACATTGTCCTTGTACTCGTGAGACCAGTGAACCTAGAGCTATGATATCAACTTTGTCACGACCCAATTCGGGGCATCGTGGTAGCAGCTAAACAATCTCCATGACAGGCGAACCAATCCCAAATAACTATACATGAAGGTCAAGAAAATGCAAAAGTGAAGAAATACACTCTAAATTAGTAGTCTTTCCATTTGAAACTCATTTATACAATTCCTACATTACAACTTTCTTTCCTCAAAACCTAGTCTGACTTATACAAGGACCCTAAGATACCACAAATGCATGAGAAATATAACATATACGACCATGATTGAAGAAAAACAATCTAATGAGATAGAAACTAAGGCCACCGGAATGAGTGGTCTGCCTCAACTTCTCATGCTTCAAACTACAGCCTGAAATAGTCCAAGTACCTGCATTCACGTAAAAGATATAGCAGCATAACATGAGTACAAAACATACCCCGTTAGGCATCATAGGGCGACAATGACGGAAGATACACGATTATAAATAAATATCAAGTTGACACCAAATAATCCACACGACACAATTTTAATGATCAAGTACGTCACATGGTTCACATAATAGCTTTATGAATTCAACATGTCAT
Source organism: Przewalskia tangutica (assembly GCA_029844215.1). Taxonomy (NCBI): domain Eukaryota; kingdom Viridiplantae; phylum Streptophyta; class Magnoliopsida; order Solanales; family Solanaceae; genus Przewalskia; species Przewalskia tangutica. Next base: position 75,116,408 of record CM056732.1, read on the forward strand.
TTTGTTCCTCTACAAATCCATGAAAATGCATAAATCACTCAATCACATAAGGCATATCAATAATATGAACTACCTCAATCATATAAATATCTTTAATCACATAATAATAGTTCACTAAATCCACTTAAGAATTAACCAATCATAGAAATCACCCAAATTAAACTATTAGTCACATAATCATGTTTGACCCCGCCCACGAGTTCGTTAAGTTGACACTTAGTTCTTTAATCTGTTATTGTCACGCATTTCTCAATTATAACTCTAGAGTTTCGACTAAAAATGGTTACATGCAATTGACCCATTACTTCTGTAACAACAAGTAATTTGGGAGATGGTTGAGCATCTAAACGTAGGAAAGTAGACCCGGACCTCGGGGAATATACGTCATATTTACGTATGCAAATAAAGAGATTAGTATATAAAATGATGCAACTCCGAAATAATTTTGGACGTAACAAGTATGATAACGGGGATCGAAAATAAATTTGGTGTGCGCATAAAGAGGCGATGTACTGGTATTATATCGCAGGTTTATGACATTGAGTATACGAAAGTCTTATAAGTCATCAAGATTTAAGTGAATTAGGATAAAAAATTAATTATGTATGTAATTGATTAATCGTGGGATAAATGGGTTTGTGGACACAACCTATGTGTGGCGTGAATATAAGCCATGAAACCATTCAATGTGCATGTAATTAGATAGGTGTCATGTGTTAGGATTAAGTGGGTTAGGATTTCCTATTAAAACTACACATATTAAGTGGATAGGTTATATACCATTTGGACTTAATCCCTTAGCATTTCATATTGTACGATTATGCCACTACCACACCTTTATATTTAGGTACACATCATACCCTCTTTGGAGGAACAACAAAAGTGTATACACATAGTAACATTTCGTGAGAACCACAGGAAATTTCATATTCTGTAGTCTATTCAAGCAAGTGGGTGTAATGTAATTTAGTTTAAAAAAAGAGCAACGTGAGTTGGAAATTTTAGGCTACGTTCCAGCAAATAAAAAGGACTTGAGCTATGTTAAGGTAAATTATTTCTTTTTTTTTTTGCATGTTCCATGTAACGAAACGTAGCTGTAACATTGCTCCAAAAATTGTTCTATTCTTAGTAGTTAAGGAATGGTCATGTTATAGATTCCTATGATAAAAGCATGTCTAAATATATCCCTAAATCATTATTGAGGTATATGGAAAAGATGTTGATATTCCTAATGTTAGCCAAAGGTACACGGATATTATGTCATCTCATAAGTTCAGAATATTTCATTGTCATTCATGCATTTTCATTTGCATTATATTCATGTATTATCCTGGACCTACTTGTGTTATATACACTATTATATGGTATATATATATATATATATATATATATATATATATATATATATATATATATATATATATAGGGGATGGAGAAAAGGGGAAAACGTTATATACGCATCACCACCTGCAGCAAGTACATATATCACGATAAGAAAGATGTCCTTGTGTGACCAATAGTGATGCCCTTGTGTGGCCAATATGATAATGAAATGATGCATACAGAGGTTGTTATGGATACAAATATTCCCTTGTGTGGCCAATATTTATATGTATATCGCATTTGCATTGTGCATAACATTTAGGCATATGTATTAGGGCCCTCAGAGGCATTTACTACTGGTCAGCTATTCTGTTTCAGTTTGTTATTGTATTCCTGTTATGTTATTGTTCATGTTTGACATACTTGGTACATCAGTCGTACTGACGTTCATTTTGTCGGGGGATATTGTGTTTCATGCCCGCAGGTTCACGTAGGCAAGGCAATGATTCACGTTAGTAGGTTGCAGACTTAGTGGATTTTGGAGCACTCCCCTTGTTTTGGAGTGTCGGTCTAATATCGATACGGTATATTTTTATATGTATATATGGGTATGATGGGGCCCTGTCCCGACCCTTTTGATGCCATATACTATTTTAGAGGCTTGTAGAAAGGTGTCATGTGTGTAGTAGTCATGTACGACCTCGTAGACCTTGGTATGTATATATATAAGTTGGGTTTCAGGTTTATTGTTTCTAAATTTAGCAGAGTACTGAGTGACGGACCTTGTGGCCGCGGATAATTATGGGTAGATGTTAATTATATGGCTAATGGTACCCGGCAGGTAGGGTTCGGGTGCCCGTCATGTCCCTCTGGTTTGGGTCGTGACAAACTTGGTATCAGAGCATGTCTGTCCTTGGGAGTCTACAAACCGTGTCTAGTAGAGTCTTATTTATGGGTACGGTTGCACCATACTTATAAGCAGGAGGCTATCTGATATTTAGAGATGGTTTCCATTCTTTCATCTCATAAATCATGCAGTAGAGGTGTGTTTTAAGCATTCCACTCCTAATTCGTCTCGTGTTTATGATTCCAACGATGCCTACAACAAGGAAGAAGTTCAAGAGTGTGAGGGCATTAAATACGGCTACAGGCGAAGGTACCAGCTGATTGCCACCTGCTAGCGAGGGTCAGAGTGAGACCCACGGTGCGACTCCTTCATATGATTCACTGACTTCACCACCTCTAGAGGGGATTAGTGGGGCTGCAGTACCCCCAGTTCCTCTACTTGATACTCCAAATATGGATATTGATATGCTAAGTGTTGTATAGTTATTGACACGATTGGTGACCGCTCAGGCTCAATGTCAAGTTCACAGTCCTTCTGATAGAGCGGCTAGTGTGAGAGCTCAGATTTCATCAACTTAGACCTTCCGGTATTCACAGGATCATACTTGAATGCGGACCCGCAAAATTTTCTGGATCAAATACAACGTATCTTGTGGATAATGGATGCTAACGATGATGAGTCTATAAATTTTGCTTCTTATAGACTGCGGGATGTCGTGGTGACCTGGTATGAGACATGAGAGCAATCTAGGAGACCTCGTGCTCCACTAGCAGGATGGAGAGAGTTTTCAGAGGCCTTCTTACAGCACTTTCTGCCAGTCGAGTTTCGACGGTCCAGGCAGGACATATTCCTACGTCTTGAGTAAGGCAACATGACTGTTCGAGAATATAGCTTACAGTTTAATTCATTGTCCAGATATGCTCCTACGATTATAGCCGAGATAAGTGATCGAATATATAGGTTCGTTACTGGCATGGGGCCGCACTTGGTCAATGAGTGTACTACGACTTCTCTGAATCCGAATATGGATATTGCTCGCATTCAAGCTTATGCACAGAATTTAGAGGATCTTAAGAGGCAACATTGGGTAGATCAATAACGTGATAGGGGCCAACATAAGAGGGCTTGATCCGTCGGTGACGTAGGAGAGTTCAGAGGTAGGCCCAGACCATAGCTTTATAGATGACCATCTTACCTAGTAGCTAGCACATCATTACTATTTTTAGGGTCGAGGGCTAATTGGTATGTTTAGTCGGGATTAGGTTAGAGTTCACGAGAATCATGGTCTTATTATAGAGGGGGTTCCATGCAGATGAGGCCACCGTTAGATCGATGTGAGGAGTGTGGTAATACCCATCTAGGGTCGTGCTAATAAGGAGCAAGGGTGTGTTATTCTTGTGGTGAACTTGGTCATATTATGCGAAAATGCCCGACAAGAGGCGAATGTGTTAGGGCACAACCGATCTAATCTGCAGCAGCTTCATCATAGTCAATACGTCCGTCAGGGCAAAATCATCAGGCAATATTCGGTCGAGGTAGAGGTAGGGGCCAGAACCGCATCTATACATTCATGGGACGACATGATCAAAAGTCCTCACCTGATGTTATTACAGGTATATTATCAGTATTTTCACATAATGTGTATGCATTATTAGATTCAGACTCGAATCTATCATATATCACCCATTTTATTACCTGTAAATTTGGTGTAGAGCCTAAGTTTATCAGAGATCCATTTATGGTATCTACACCAGTTAATGGTCGGTAGTTGTTGACGGGTCTATCGGAATTGTGCAATATTAATTTGTAGCCATCAGACCCTAGCAGATTTGGTAGAACTAAAGATGGTTGATTTTGATGTTATTATGGTCATGAATTGGCTAGCATCATGCTATGCTAATGTTAATTGTCGAACAAAGATTGTTAGATTTCAGTTCCCATGAGAGCCAGTCCTTGAGTGGAAGGGTAGTACGGCGACGTCAAAAGGTAGGTTTATTTCATACCTTAAGGCAAGAAATATGATCTCCAAAGGTTGTATATATCATCTCGTTCGGGATAGAGATGTCGATGCTGAACCACCTACTCTCAATCAATCTCGGTGGTTAGTGAGTTTCTTGATGTGTTTCTAGATGAAATTCCCGGCCTTCCTCTCGAAAGGGAAATTGAATTCGGTATAAATGTGTTTCCATACACTCAGATGATATATTTTCCTCCTTATAGAATGGCTCCAGCTGAATTGAAGGAATTAAAGGAGCAACTAAAATATCTCCTTGAGAAAGGCTTTATTAAGCCCAGCATATCTCCTTGGGGTGCACCAGTATTGTTTGTACGAAAGAAAGATGGCTCGTTACAGATGTGTATCCATTATCGGCAGTTGAATAAAGTCAATATCAAGAACAAGTACCCTTTTCCCAAAATTGATGATTTGTTTGATCAGTTACAAGGTGCAAGATATTTCTCAAAGATCGACCTAAGGTCAGGGTACCATCAGCTAAGGGTTAAGGAGAAAGACATTCCAAATACGGATTTCAGTACAACATATGGGCACTTCGAGTTCTTAGTAATGTCATTTGGACTCACAACCTCACCAGAATCATTTATGGATCTAATGAACAACGTGTTTCGCCCATTTCTAGATGTATTCATGATAGTATTTATGAATGATATTCTGGTTTACTCTCACTCGGAAGCAGAACATGTATATCATTTGTTGATAGTACTACAGATGCTCCGGGATCATAAGTTGTATGCAAAGATCTCTAAATGTGAATTTTCATTGAATTCAGTAGCTTTCGTTGGTCATATAGTGTCAGACAAGGAGTATAAGAGTTGACACTCAAAAGATCGAAACAGTGAAGAATTGGCCGAGACCTGCGACTCCAACAGAGGTTCATAGATTTCTGGGCTTAGCTGGCTATTATAAGAGGTTTGTAGAAGGGTTTCTACCATATCAGCACCATTAACAAAGTTGACACAAAAGGCCATAAAATTCCAGTGGACCGACGCTTGTGAGCGGAGTTTTCAAGAGTTAAATGATAGACTGACATCGACACCAGTCCTTACTCTTACAAAGGGTCTAGAAGGTTATGTTGTGTATTGTGATACCTCAGGAGCAGGTTTAGGATGTGTACTGATGCAACATGGTAAAGTGATTGCCTATGATTCAAGACAATTGAGTATACATGAGAAACATTATCCGACACACGATTTGGAGTTAGCCGCAGTGGTCTATGCACTGAATATTTGGCGGCACTACTTGTATAGTTTTATATTGATATTTTCATGGATCATAAAAGTCTACAATACATATTTAAATAGAAGGAGTTGAATCTGAGACAAAGAAGATGACTTAAATTATTGAAGGATTATGATAAGTACATCTTATATCATCCTGGTAAACCTAATATTGTAGCAGATGCGCTCAGTCGAAAGTCAATGATCAGCTCGACCCCAATCCATGTCGAAAGGAAGGAGTTAGTAAATGAGCTTCGTCAGTTAGCTAGTTTTGGAGTCTGACTAATGGATGTGGAGGACGATGGTTTTATGGTCCGGAATGTGTCAACATCGTCCCTTATATCGGTAGTTAAGGAACGGCAGTGGGAAGACCCCAGTTTGAGAAGGATCAGAGAAAGCATTCAACAGAAGAAGGTCATAACCTTTGAGATTGATGGACATGGAATTCTCAGGCACCAGGTCCGTTTATGTATTCCAAATGCAGCAGGATTACGAGATAAAATTATAATGAAGTTCAATACTCATGATATTCCATTCATCCTGGGTCTACTAAAATGTACAGTGATCTTAAGAGCATTTATTGGTGGAACGACATGAAGAGGAGCATGGAGGAATTTGTAGGTCAGTGTCCTAATTGTTAGTAATTAAAAATAGAGCACCAGAAGCCTGGTGGCTTGGCTCAGAACATTGAGATTCCGAGTGGAAATGGGAAATGATTAATATGAATTTTGCTACCTACGGGTTTACCTCGCTCTTATCATAAGTTTGATTCTATTTGGGTAATTGTTGATATATTGACCAAATAAGGTCATTTCTTGCGAGTCAAAACTACCTACGCATCTGAGGACTACGCGAAGTTGTATGTGAAGGAGATTGTTCGCCTTCATGGCGTGCCTATTTCTATTATATCTGACTAAGGTGCTTAGTTTACAACTAACTTCTAGAAGTCATTTCAGAAAGGTTTAGACACCCAAGTTAATCTTAGCACAACTTTCCACCTTCAAACAGACGGGTAGGCCGAGCATACGATTCATACGCTCAAAGATATGCTACGATCTTATGTATTGGATTTTAAGAAAAGTTGGGATGATCATTTACCCCTTATTGAGTTTTCATACAATAACAATTATCATGCCAGTATTAAAATGGCTCCGTACGAGGCTTTGTACGGACGAAAATGTAGATCTCTCATCGAATGGTTCGAGGTAGGCGAGTCAGAGTTATTATGGTCTGACTTGGTACACCAATCCATAGATAAGGTAAAGCTGATCCAAGAACGGTTGTTAACCAATCAGAGTCGTCGGAAGTCGTATTCAGATTTGCGATGGCGGGACTTAGAGTTTCAGGTAGACGATTGGGTCTTTTTGAAGATTTCACTTATAAAGAGTGTAATGAGATTCAGGAAGAAAGGAAATCTCAGTCCAAGGTATATTGGGTCATATCGTATAATTTGAAGAATTGGTAAAGTAGCTTACGAGTTGTACTTACCTTCGGAGTTGGAGTTTGTTCATCCATTTTTCCATATTTCCATGTTAAGAGCATGTGTTGGAGATCCTTCTCGAATTGTACCGATTGATGATGTAAAGGTCACATAGGACTTATCATATGAAGAGATTCATGTTGCTATCCTTGATCAACAAGTCTGCAGGTTGAGGACTAAAGAAGTAGCCTCTATGAAAGTTCTTTGGCGGAATAAGAACATGGAAGAGATAAAATGGGAGGCGGAAGAGGAAATGATGCATAAATATACATACATATTCCAGACTAACATCGAGATTCCAATAGAAGCATAATGTGAGTTTTATTTCCATGTTATAAGTCTGATGTAGATATAGTAATGTATGTGATAACATATGATTCTGTGAACAAGTAGTTGTATTCGCTAGTTACGCGACAAGGATTAGATATGTCACCCCAATATTCGAGGATGAATATTTCTAAGGGTGGAATGATGTAACATTCCGTAATTTTGGGCGATGGTTGAGCACCTAAACGTAGGAAAATAGACCCGGGCCTCGGGGAATGTACGTCATATTCATGTATGCAAATAAAGAGATTAGTGATGCGCGGTAAGATGCACACACTTTAAACGCAAGTGCACGTTATCGTGACAAGTAGTATAGTCTTGATAAGACCGAATATCGTCCACAAGGATCAGGGTTCAATTACCAACTATCTATTTTCTAGTATCTATTTGGTGAATTGATAATTGATTTGTTGTTTATAACTAAGAATTATGCAAGCTATTTAAATATAAAGATTTACTTCAGTGGTGATGAGAATAGGGCTTCCATGTATCCTTACTATCCGCTTATGCTACTTACTAATGCATTAACTTATGGCATTCTTCTTTTGGAGAAAGCAGGTTTACGAAATCGTTTTATACTCCCGTTAGGGTTATATAAACACTCAACCCCAGTATCGCACCTTACCTACCTTTCGGTGATAAGGATAACTCTATAGGAGGATTAAGAACAAAAACCTAGTTGACCGTCACGCACAATGCGCAAAATTAGGGTTGTTAAGCCTCTCATCAACGCTACATAAATAATTGAGGTATTTTCATCCCCAATCCAAGAATGTCTACCCAACTTACAGCATATTCACAATCCCCCCCTTTCAGAATCTGATTAGAAATCATATAGTGATAATTAGTTGTCAATTAATTACCAAGAATTCAACTCAATTATTGGATAGATCTCACAATAAGAAAAATAACCATAAGCATGCATTAATTTATAGCATAAGTCTCTAGCAATTCAACATGGAGAGCCCTATAAGAGAATTAGTTCCTAGTCATTGACATGACAAGAACTAATTCCATGTTCATCATACAAAATAGAAATAAAGAACAAGAAAGGAAAAAGAAATTACTAAACTATGGTATCCAATCTCCAAGCAAAAGTCTTGTGTTGTGCAAGAAAGGGCACCCTCAAAAACTGCCTAGGGTTCTCCTTTATAGCCGAAACCGCCTCTTTTCCTTCAGCTGGCCTGCATTTCGTCAAAAGACCTAATTTTTCCGCGTCGGCGCCGCGGCCCGGCAGACAGGCGCCGCGGCGCCGGAAGTTCTGCAATCCGTCGGGTGTTTTACGCCGCCCTCGATATTCGCTGTCTCGGTAGCCATGCGCGTGATCTTCTGTAGCTCTCGGATGTTTAGCGCCGCGCCCTCGTGATCTGCCATGCGAGGGCGCCGCGACCGAAGTCTTCTGCAGCCTCTCTGAATAGTGGGCGCCGCGCTCGCTGATCGCAGTGAGGCGCGGCGCTGGTCTGGATTTTACCCTCGTTCGCCACTTTCTCTGTTTCCAGCTCTGGCATCTCCTCTTTTGCCCTCTTTTTGCTCATTTTTCGGCATTTGGTCATTTTAACCACTTTGACTCAAAAGAAAGAAAAACTATCCTAATACGACACTTATATGTGCAAAATGGGACAAAAGACTAACTAAAACTGACTCAAAAGGTGTATATAAAATACACCGATCAAATACCCCCAAACTTAACCTTTGCTCGCCCTCGAGCAAAGATAGAAAGAAATAAAATAAAAGACTCAAAGAACGAAAAAATAAAAGACTCACTGCCATTGATCATTTTTGCTGCATTAGTGTTAACTAGAAAAACATGAAGGTTAGCAAAATAATATGCAGGAACATATAGCATGAAATTTCAGCACACTAAACACATGAAGCTAGATATTTCGCAAACTCATATTCATCATGCTTAATGGAAGTCAATATACTAAATTATGCCTATAAATTCAAGAATTCCTATGGCATGCTTACTTGCTATTCTCCACTAATTCTGGTTATGCATAAAAGAGATCTTCAGGACTTTAAGGGTTGTAATGTAGGCTTAGGTATAGGTAGGTAAAAATAGGCAATTTAGGCTCATTTCGTGTACCATAAGCTCTTTAGCTTTTCAATATTTCCTTTTTTTCTTTTTGTTCTTTCCTTCACTTCGATTCTATCTTTTCCCTCTTTTGTTTTGGGAGAGTGAAGTATATAATAATGACAAGTACCCCCAAACTTAGGCTTTTGCCTATTTCTTATTACTTTTGTATTGGGGTGCAACAGACTTATTCACTCTTTTTCTCTCTTTTTTAACACAATGTATTCCACTATTTCATATTTTCACTTATGATACAATTTGTGGGAATATAGGGTGTCAAAGAAGAAGTTTCAAATTTAGGCTCAATGGGGCTGACTAGGGATATTTTTAGAGTACGGGATAGAAAAGAATGGTAAGAATTGGCTATCAAAGAAATGCCTGAGTCATCTCCCTAACATGCATATCCTAATTATTTCGCCTCAAATAGCAAGCAATCATAACACATAAGCATTTATCATTTAGCATGCATAATTTAAGCAAGAAACTCCAAATAGACAGATTCTGTGAGTTTTTGGCATATCTAACTTAGGTGTTTAGATAGTTGCTTCAATTCCGTTACATTATCTGCCTTCCTTCACTAGGTGTTTCTAGCAACTACAACATACATGATCTTTGACAGACAATTATGACTCAAAAAAGAAAAATTTTTGGTGACTCAAAATAAACATAAAACAATCAAAAAGACTTAAATAAAACATAACATGACACATAAATAAAACACCCCCAAACTTAAATCACACATTGTCCCCAATGTGTGCAAGACTCAAAGAAAATAAAAGAAATAAGACACTTACAAACTTTGGCTAAAATGGTGGTGGTGGCGGTGGATAATACTTTGAATTCCGTGAGGGGAGGAGCATTCTTGGTGTTTTGATTTGGCGATAGGGCCTTCGGATCAGGGTGTCTTTCAGAATTCATATTTTCCGTTGTGGCGCCGCTACCGCAAATGGCCGCGCGCCCAAACTCTGGCGTCTTCGATCATTTGGCGCCGCTGACATGAGCCGCGCGCTATGGAGATTTTTCTGGGTATCCTTGGCTTCTCTTCATTTTTCGCCTTCCACATCCTTGGCTTTCACCTGTCAACACAACATAGACACAAGAACCCAAGACCGTGAGACTGATCAAGACGAAATAAAATAAAATAAAAACAGAAATTGAAATAACATAATTAAAAACATTGGGTTGCCTCCCAACAAGCGCTGTCTTTAACGTTTTTTAGCCGGACGCAAGTTCCTTATTATTTTAATAACCCTGGGGTGGATTAAGCCCCCAACCAATCCATTTCCTCCACATTTGGCGTTTTCTTTTTCTTCTTTTCTTCTTAGCATTATCAGTAAGGGGGAGTTCAGGAATACTTACCTCCTTTAGTGGCATTTCAAAGAAACCATGCCCGCTTCTTGGGCTCATCTCTCTTTGATTGACTCGTATTGGCTCGCATGGGGGTTTGATGGTGCTGATTGCAAAGCACCCACTCATTGTTGGTGGCTCAATGACGTGTTTAAAAACTTTAAACATCATTTCTTCATTTTCCACCCTTAATGTTAACTCTCCTCTTTCAAAATCTATCAAAGCTCTCCCCATTGCTAGGAATGGCCTCCCCAATATGATAGGGATTTCCGCATCTTCTTCCATATCAATAATGAGGAAATCTGCAGGAAAGAAGAATTTTCCTACTTTCACAATTACGTCCTCAATCTTGCCTCTTGGATGAACCATCGCCTGCCGGCGCTTGCGGAAGCTTATCAGGTTGGTTTGGCCTCACCCAACTCCAATCTTTTAAAAACTGATAAGGGCATCAGATTTATACTCGCCTCTAAATCACACAAAGCTCTGTTGCAAGTCACCCTGCCCACTGTGCAAGGTAGTGTAAAGCTTCCAGGATCCTTCAGTTTTGGTGGCAACTTCTTCTGCAAGATAGCACTACACTCTTCTGTTAGTGCTACTATTTCATATTCCGCCAGCTTCTTCTTTTTCCCCAAGATCTCCTTCATAAACTTGAAATAGGAGGGCATCTGCTCTAATGCTTCTATGAAAGGTATGTTGATATGCAGCTTCCTGAATGTCTCCAAAAATTTGGAGAATTGTTTATCAACCGTCTTTCTCTGTAGTCTCTGGGGAAAAGGGATCTTCTCTGTATACTCCTTCTCTGGAGTTTTCTCTACCACAGGGTTGGGCTCAATCACCTTCTCTTTTTCTAACTTTGCCTTCTTCTCAACCATCGGCCGAGCGATCGCCGCTTCCAACTGCTTGCCGCTTCTCAATGACCGCTGGCATTGCTTCCTCGATTTACCTGTGTTGCTTGGCAATGTCCTTGTGGCTCTGCTTGCTCGCTTTCTAGCTGACCCACTTGAGTTTCCAAGTTCCTGAATGAGGATCTAGCTTCACGCGAATCGGTCCGCATTGCGCATATTGTCACCGCCGCCATTGCTGGCTTTTCTTGCTGAACCGGTGCATTGAACTGTTGATGCTGTGGGGCTTGAATGAAGGGATGTTGATTCTGGTTCTGCTGGTTCTGGTACTGGCCTCTGTATTGGTTCTGCTGCCCTTGGTATTGATTCTGCTGGTTCTGGTATTGATTATGTTGCCCTTGGTATTGGTTCTGCTGGTTCTGGTGCTGGTTCTGCTGACCCTGGTCTCCTCTCCATGAGAAATTTGGGTGATTCCTCCACCTTGGATTATAAGTGTTGGAGTAGGGGTTGTTCTGTTGCCTCTGATAATTACGTACTGCCTGACACTCTGCTTGCTCCATTGGTATGTTATTGGGGTCAGCTGAGGGACACCTATCAAATGTATGTGGGCCACCACATATCTCACAGCTTTTAGGCATCTGCACCGCATTCACTGACACGGTATGTTGCTGCAACTGTTTTGCTAGAAGGGCCACTTGGGCATTCAAGGCAGCAATAGCATCTATTTCGTGGACTCCCACTGTTCTTCTCCCATTTGTCGACCTCTCTTCTGTGACATGGTTGTTAGTGGCCATATCTTCTAGTAACTAATGAGCGTCGTGGGCTGTTTTCCTCATGAATACTCCACCTGCTGCTGCATCTATAATGGTCCTGGGTCAGCTCGGCCACCGTAGAAGATGTGGACCAAGTTCCACAACTCAACGAATGGTGTGGGCACTTTCTCTGTAGATCTTTGAACCTTTCCCAAGCTTCATATAAGGACTCTCCATCTGCTTGGTAGAAGTTGTTCAACTCCCCTCTTAGTTTTGTTGCTTTACACGGAGGAAAGAACTTGGCTAAGAATTTCTGTGCCAGCTCGTGCCATGTAAAAATCGAATCGGGCAGGAATTCAACCATACTTTTGCTCTATCCACGAGTGAGAAGGGAAAGAGCCTCAACTGACGCATCATCGATGAACGCCGTTATATCGAAAGTTGCACATAGCTCCAAGAAATTAGCTATGCGTATACGTGGATCCTCCATGGCATCCTCCGAATTGCATCACAGGTCGTACCATGCCCGTAATCGCCGGTTTATCTCGGTTGTTGTCTCCTATTGCAGGAGCCTAATGCATGCCCTGCGCTCCATTCACTCTTGGCGACATAGTCCCCCAAACTCCTTTCTGGCTGGATTTGGACTCTCTCCTCCACGTCTATTGGCATTTGCCGAGGCATTCCTGGGTTATGTTGATTTTCACCTAACCCTTCTCTCATCATGTTATTGTTTTGACCTCCGTCCATTTCTATCAAAGTTGCAATCCGCTGATTCTTTCTCGCTCGCTTTGCGAGTTTTCTCAAACTCTGGATTGAAGGGAACAAGAGTGTCTGCTCCTCTTCTCCTTCGCATAAACTAATTTCCTGAAATAGATCAAAAACAAACAACCAATCACCGTACCTCGAATTTTTCCAAAAATAATAAAAACGTAAAAATTAAAAATAAAAATAAAAATTAAAAACCAAATTAAAAATTAAAAATAGACAAATTTGATATTGAACTATGCCTAATCCCCGGCAACGGCACCAAAAACTTGATGCGCGGTAAGATGCACACACTTTAAACGCAAGTGCACGTTATCGTGACAAGTAGTATAGTCTTGATAAGACCGAATATCGTCCACAAGGATTAGGGTTCAATTACCAACTATCTATTTTCTAGTATCTATTTGGTGAATTGATAATTGATTTGTTGTTTATAACTAAGAATTATGCAATCTATTTAAATATAAAGATTTACTTCAGTGGTGATGAGAATAGGGCTTCCATGTATCCTTACTATCCGCTTATGCTACTTACTAATGCATTAACTTATGGTATTCTTCTTTTGGAGAAAGCAGGTTTACGAAATCGTTTTATACTCCCGTTAGGGTTATATAAACACTCAACCCCAGTATCGCACCTTACCTACCTTTCGGTGATAAGGATAACTCTATAGGAGGATTAAGAACAAAAACCTAGTTGACCGTCACGCACAATGCGCAAAATTAGGGTTGTTAAGCCTCTCATCAACGCTACATAAATAATTGAGGTATTTTCATCCCCAATCCAAGAATGTCTACCCAACTTACAGCATATTCATAATCCCCTCCTTTCGGAATCTGATTAGAAATCATATAGTGATAATTAGTTGTCAATTAATTACCAAGAATTCAACTCAATTATTGGATAGATCTCACAATAAGAAAAATAACCATAAGCATGCATTAATTTATAGCATAAGTCTCTAGCAATTCAACATGGAAAGCCCTATAAGAGAATTAGTTCCTAGCCATTGACATGACAAGAACTAATTCCATGTTTATCATACAAAATAGAAATAAAGAACAAGAAAGGGAAAAGAAATTACTAAACTATGGTATCCAATCTCCAAGCAAAAGTCTTGTGTTGTGCAAGAAAAGGCACCCTCAAAAACTGCCTAGGGTTCTCCTTTTATAGGCTGAAAACCGTCTCCCTCTTTTCCTTCGTGCTGGCCTGCAATTTCGTCAACAGACCTAATTTTTCCGCGTCGGCGCCGTTCGCAGCGCCATGCGCGCTAAGTTCCGCAATCCGTCGGTGTTTTAGCGCCGCGCTCGATATCTGCTGTTCGGAGCGCGGCACTGCATCTTCTGTAGCTCCTCGGATGTTTAGGCGCCGCGGCCCTGCATTCGCTGCTCGAGAGCCGCGGCGCCAGTCTTCGCAGCCTCTCGAATAGTGGCGTCGCGCCTCGCTGATCGCAGGAGGCCGCGGCCTGGTCCGATTTTACCCTCGCCGCTCTCTTTCCACTGCATCTCCTCTTTTGCCCTCTTTTTGCTCCTTTTTCGCCATTTGGCCATTTTAACCACTTTGACTCAAAAGAAAGAAAAATTATCCTAATACGACACTTATATGTGCAAAATGGGACAAAAGACTAACTAAAACTGACTCAAAAGGTGTATATAAAATACACCGATCAATTAGTATATAAAAAGATGGAACCCCAAAATAATTTTAGACGTAACAAGTATGAAGACGGGGATCGGAAATAAATTTGGTGTGCGCATAAAGAGGCGATGTACTGATATTATATCATAGGATTATGACATTGAATATACGAAGGTCTTATAAGTCATCAAGATTTAAGTGAATTGGGATTAAAAATTAATTGTGTATGTAATTGATTAATTGTGGGATAAATGATTTGGTGGACACAACCCATGTGGCGTGAATATAAGCCACGAAACCATTCAATGTGCATGTAATTAGATAGGTGTCATTGTTAGGCGTATTTTGTATACGCCTTTTGAGTCATTTTTAGTTGGTATTTTACTCGTTTTTGTTGTGTTTAGTATAGTAGTAGGTTTGTTTTTCTTTCTTTTGAGTCACAGTGGTGCAAAAAGGAATGAGAAATGGGCAGAAAATGTGCTCCCGAGGCGAAAAAAACGAAAGTTGGCAACTCAGAGCGAAAGAAGGCAGCACTGCGGTGCCACTATGCAGAACCGCGTTGCCATATTTACCGAGAAGCCATAGGAATTTCAGCACCGCGGTACCATCAGGCAGTACCGCGGTGCCATTTGTGTTGAGAAGTCAGAGTTTTTGACCGCGCGTTTGCAGATGCGTAATCATGCCGACGCGGGAAATTTCAGTTCCGAAAGAAAATTGGCTAATGGCAGATTGGTCCATAGGGCACAAAAATTAGAGGATATTTAATCCCTAGGAATTAATGCTATGAAAGGGTTGGTCATTCTACAACAAAATACAACACATGCGGATTTGGAGCTACAATTGGAGACTTTGTTCTACGTAATTTTTTTTCTTTCGTTTTTAATTCAGTTTATGTATGGATATTGTGTTAGTTCTTAGCGTGACTATGACTAGAAGCTAAACACTCTATTAGGGCTTTCCTTATGAATCGCTTGAAATTGTTATTCATGAATTAATGCAGTAGTTTGATTTCTTCTTCGCTTGATTAAGATTTAATCAATAATTGGTATGAATGTTTGATAATTAATTGATCACTAGTTATCATAACCTATATGATTTCAAATCAAAAACCGAAAGGAGAGATTTGGATATGTTGTAATTGACTAGACATAGGTTAAAATCGCGGACGAAAGTACCCCGATACTAGTGTAGCATTATAGCTTAATGTTCTTAATCCTCTTATGTGGTAAATCCTATCATAGAAATATAGAAGGCTTCTGCACTGGGGTTGAGTGATTATATGTCCTAACCGGAATATAAGATAGTCTAGTTAATCACTATCTTAACGAAGAAGAAGAATCATTTTAGTTGCATTAATGATTGAAGAAAGTGGATAGTCGGGGATTTTGGAAGCCCTAATTCATTCATAACTGATTACAATTTTATTAGTTTAAATCTTGCAATTATTCTAGTAGTTAAATAAATACCTCAATCAAATATCGATTGCCAAATAGATAACATAAAATAGATGAACGGTACTTAGAAACCGTCTCAGGATTTAGATTCGGTCTTTGCACTATATTACTTGTGAATGATGCGTACACTTGCGTGAGCAGTCGAAATATCGATAAGAAGTTTTTGGCGCCGTTGCCGGGGACTGACATACATCTAATGTCGAATCATCTGTTTTTATTTCTACTTTGGCTTTATTTTAATTTTAATTTTTACTGTTAGAATCGTGTGCCTTGATTTGTTTGTTGATTTTAATCTGTTTCAGGAATCTAGTGTATGCGAAGAAGGAGATGAGCAGATACACTTGTTCCCTTCAACCCTGAAATTGAAAAACTGTGCAAACAAAACAGGCGCAACAAAAGGATATCTGAGTCAGTGACCATGAACAACGAACCAAATCAGAATGGGGCGGACAATGAGGTTCCATAGAATACAGGGGAGCCAATACAGGTCCCAGTAGAGATAAGTTTGGGGGACTATGTTCTTCCCACGGTCACAGGTGCACAGACTTGCATCAGGCTCCCAGCTATAGGGGCCAACAACTTTGAGATCAAACCAGCCATCCTGAGCATGGTCCAGAACACAGTACAATTTGGGGGAATGACATCTGAAGATCCCCACATGCACATTGTAAACTTTCTGGAGTTGTGTGCCACTTTCAAATACAATGGCGTTACTGATGATGCCATTAGACTGAGGCTCTTCCCGTTCTCACTGAGGGATAGAGCCAAAATCTGGTTGAACTCACTACCTGGCAGGACCTGGCTCAAAAGTTTCTAGTAAAGTTCTTCCCTCATTCCAAAGCAGCAAAGTTAAGGGAAGAGCTGAACAACTTTTATCAGGTGGATGGTGAATCATTTTACGATCCATGGGAGCGATTCAACGATCTGCAAACGAAATGCCCACATCATGGCATTGAGAAGTGAATGTTAGTCCACATTTTTTATAATGGGTTGAGTGGTACTACTCGTACCATCATTGATGCTGCAGCAGGGGTATTTTCATGAGAAAGAGTGCCAATGAGGTACATGAGTTACTGAAAGATATGGCTGCCAACAATCATCAAGGGGCAGATGACAGGTCAGTGACCAGCAGGAAGGCTATGGGCTTACATGAACTAGATGCCAACATCACCGCTCAACGCATGCGCGCCCTTTTGATGAAGCAACCGCAGGTAACACCATGTCCGAATGCGGTCACCGCTGTGAATTGTGAGATTTGTGGTGGACCGCATTCCTTTGACAGATGCACAGCGGTGGACCCTAATAATGTGTCAATGGAGCAGGTACAGGCGGCTGGAACTTTCAAAGGCCTTATAATTTCAACACATACAACCCAGGGTGGAGAAATCACCCTAATTTTTCGTGGAGGAACGATCAGCCTCAGCAACAATCATATCAAGGTGGTTACCAGAACCAGCAGGTGCAAAATCAGGCCACTTCATCCCAGCAGTTTAGACCACCTATATAACAGGAGAAGCCTGATGAACTGAGAGTTGCATTGCTTACACTCACCAATTCGCAGAATCAGTTCATGTCTGAAATAAGGTCCTCTCTCAAGTGTTTGGAAACACAAGTTGGAAAACTTGCAAAGATGGTAACCAACAGGCCGCAAGGCACTCTCCCAAGCAATACAGAGGTAAATCCTAGAGAGCAGTGTTGTTGATGAGTGAAAAGCAGTTGGAGCAGGTTTCTCCCCAGCCCGCAGTGGTAAGTGAGAAGGAGTGTGAGAAAGCAGCTGAGGTAGAGAATGAGGGGGTCACTGAGGACCTCCCTATAGTTGATACAGCTCCACGAACACCTTTGAGAGAGTACGTTGATAGAATCCCTCACCCTCAGAGGTTACAAAAGAAGGCAATTGACAAGCAGTTCTCCAATTTTTGGAAATGTTTAAGAAGCTTCACATAAATATCCCCTTCATTGAAGCACTAGAACAGATGTCAGCATACTTTAAATTCATAAAGGAGATACTTGGAAAAAAAAGGCTAGCGAATTATGAGACATTATCTTTGACAGGGGAGTACAGTGTCATCCTGCAAAAGAAATTGTCTCCTAAGCTGAAGGATCCAGGGAGCTTCACATTGCCCTGCACTATTGGTAAGGTGACATGCAACAAGGTGATGTGTGATCTAAGGGTCAGTATTAATCTCATGCCTCTATATGTCTTCAAGATATTGGGTTTGGGTGAAGCCAACCCAACCACAGTGAATTTGCAGTTAGCCGACCGAACCGTAGTGCACCCCAAAGGCATAATAGAAGATGTGCTAGTCAAGGTGAAAAAGTTATTCTTTCCAGCAGACTTCCTCATTCTTGATATGGAGGAAGATGATGAAATACCCATCATTTTGGGGAGACCATTCCTTGCAACTGGGAGAGCCCTGATTGATGTAGAAAAGGGAGAACTGAGACTAAGGGTTCAGGAGGAAGATATGGTGTTCAAAGTGTTCAATTCCACCATTGAATCTCAAGCCATCAACAAGTGTTTCGCGATCGGCCAAGACTAACATAGCGATTCGGCAGCCAAAGGCCAAAGCTAGGGAGATCATTCATACAGCGGTGAACTCATAGATCAGCAAGAATACTGAAACAAAAATGAATGTCATGGAATCTGTCGAACAGGTAAGTATTACTAAACCCCCTCATATGAAAAAGAAAAATATAGTGAGAAAAAAAGAGGATGATTTTGAAATGGATAGGTAGTTGGGTTAAAATACCCCAATAATTTAATGAGTAACCTGCATCCGGCTACAAGACGTTAAAGACAGCGCTACTTGGGAGGCAACCCAATTTTTAAATTACGCAATTGAGTTTGATTAGAACAGTCTCACTTTTGGTATTTTGTTATGTGGTGATGCAGGTGAAGGAATGAGACATGAAGCAGGAAAACAACGCTGGAAAACACTGAATCAGGAGTTTCAGCACCGCGGTGCCACATGCAATACCGCGGTGCCGAAAGATCAGAGCGGCCTCAGTAGTTTAGGCACCGCGGTGCCTGTCTGCAGAACCGTGGTGCCTAAACACGTTTCCAGAAAATAAAAAGTACTAAAATGGACAATGCAGTATCCGCCGCCACCACCACCATTTTGAGCCGATGTAGGTCTGTAAGTCGTCCCATTTTAATTTTTGAGTCTTTTACACATTTGGGACAATGTGTAGTTTAAGTTTGGGGGGAGTTTTTATTTCATTTTATTTTTGTGAGTCTTTTGTTGTTTTTGTGTTTTATGTGAGTCAATTTTTTTTTATGATCATGCATGTTGTGCTTATTTGAAACGCCTAGTGAACTAAGTGGGATAATGTAATGGAATGAGAAGCTAAAATATGTGTGCTTAAGTTAGATATGCCAAAAATTCATGAAAATTTGATTATTTGGAATATTTGATGCTTAGCCTATGTGTTGTCAAGTGAAAAATGTCTGTGAAGTCTGCTTGCTTGTTATTTTAGGCGAAATAGTTAAGATGTACATGTTAGAGAGATGATTCAAACATTTCTTTGATAGCCCTTCTTACCCTTCATTACCTATCCTGACAATAAAGTGTATCCCTAGTCAGTCCCGTTGAGCCTAAAATAAGTTGTTTTCTTTGACACCTCATGATTCACTCGTGTGCCATAAGCAGTAATTGAAAAAAAGGATGAAAATAGTGAAAAAGAAATACAAAAAAAGAGTGAAAAAATGATGCAAGTGAAAGAAAGCGCAAGCGGTGCCACTATCACGCAGAATCGGTGCCATATTTACCGAGAAGTCACGGACTTTCAAGATCGCGCACCATCACCAAGATCGCAATGCCATTCAGGCCAGAAGTCGCAAGAGTTTCGCCACCGCGGTGCCGACGCGAAATATTTTAGTTACGAAGGCAAATTGGCTAAGGGCAGATTGGTTCATAGGGCACGAAAATTAGAGGATATTTAAGCACTAGATATTAATGCTATGAAAGGGTTGGTCATTCTACAACACAACACAACACAGGCGGATTTGGTGCTACAATTGGAGACTTTGTTCTACGTAATTTTTTTCTTTCGTTTTTAATTCAGTTTATGTATGGATATTGTGTTAGTTCTTAGCGTGACTATGGCTAGGAGCTAAACACTCTATTAGGGTTTTCCTTATGAATCGCTTGAAACTGTATTCATGAATTAATGCAGTAGTTTGATTTCTTCTTCGCTTGATTAAGATTTAGTCAATATTTGGTATGAATGTTTGATAATTAATTGATCACTAGGTATCATAACCTATATGATTTCGAATCAAAAACCGAAAGGAGATATTTGGATATATTGTAATTGAATAGACAGGCTAAAATTGCGGATGAAAGTACCCTGATCTTTGTGTAGCATTATAGGTTACTGTTTTTAATCCTCCTATGTGGTAAATCCTATCATAGAAATATAGAAGGGTTCTGCACTGGGGTTGAGTGATTATATGTCCTAATCGGAATATAAGATAGTCTAGTTAATCGCTATTTTAACGAAGAAGGAGAATAATTTTAGTTGCATTAAGGATTGAAGAAAGTGGATAGTCGAGGATTTTGGAAGCCCTAATTCATTCATAACTGATTACAACTTTATTAGTTTAAATCTTGCAATTATTCTAGTAGTTAAATAAATACCCCAATCAAATATCGATTGTCAAATACATAACATAAAATAGATGAACGGTACTTAGAAACCAGTCTCTGTGGACGATATTCGGTCTTACAGACTATATTACTTGTGAACGATGCGTACGTTTGCGTGAACAGTCGAAATATCGCTAAGAGTCATGTGTTAGGATTAAGTGGGTTAGGAGTTCCTATTAAAACTACACGTATTAAGTGGATAGGTTATATAGCATTTGGTCTTAATCCCTTAGCATTCCATGTTGTACGATTAATACACTGCCACACCTTTATATTTAGGTAACGTCATACTCTCTTGAAGGGAACAACAAAATTTATACACACAGTTTCATGAGAACCACTAGAAATTTCATATTTTGTAGTCTATTCAAGCAAGTGGGTGTAATGCAATTTAGTTATAAAAAAACAACGTGAGTTGGAAATTTTAGGCTACGTTCCAGCAAATAAAAGGGGCTGGTTCCGATACTATTTAAGGACAATATTCGAGGTATGTTAAGATAATTATATCTTTCTTTTGGCATGTTTCATGTAACGAAACGTAACTGTAACATTGCTCCAAAAATTATTCTACTCTTAGTAGTTAATGATTGGTCATGCTATTGATTCCTATGATAAAAGTATGTCTAAATATGTCCATAAATCTTTATTGGGTATATGAAAAAGATATTGATATTCTCAAAGTTAGCCAAAGGTACACATATATTATGTCATCCGATAAGTTCAGAATATTTCATTGTCATTCATGCATTTTCATTTGTATTATATTCATGTATTACCCTACTTGTATTATATACACTACTATATGGTATATATATATATATATATAGGGGATGGAGAAAAGGGAAAGGGGTTATATACGCGTCACCACTTGCAACTGGTACAGATATCACGATAACAAAGATGACATTATGTGGCCAATATTGATGCCCTTGTGTGGCCAATATTGATGCCCTTGTGTGGCCAATATGATAATGAAATGATGCACAGAGGTTGTTATGGACATGAAGATGTCCTTGTGTGACCAATATTTATATGTATACCACATTTGCATTGTGCATAATATTTAGGCATATGTATTAGGTCCCTCAGAGGCATTTACTACTGGTCAGCTATTCTGTTTCAGTTTGTTATTGTAGTCATGTTATGTTATTGTTTATGCTTGACATACTCGGTACATCAATCGTACTGACGTCCCTTTTGTCGAGGGAAGTTGTGTTTCATACCCACAGGTTCACGTAGGCAAGGCGACGATTCACGCTAGTAGGTTGTTGACTCAACAGATTTTGGAGCACTCCCCTTATTTTGTAGTGTCGGTCTAATGTAGATACGGTATATTTTTGCATGTATATATGGGTATGGCGGGGCCCTGTCCCGACCGTTTTGATGTCGTATACTCTTTTAGTGGCTTGTAGACAGGTGTCATATGTGTAGTAGTCATGTACGGCCTCTTCGACCTTGGTATGTATGTATATAAGTTGGGTTTCGGTTTTATTGTTTCTATGTTTATATATGTCAGCAGAGTACTGAGTGACGGCCCTTGTGGCCGCGGATAATTATGGGTAGATGTTAACTGTATGACTAGTGGTCCCCGACGGGTAGGGTCCGGGTGTCTGTCATGACCCTCCGATTTGGATCGTGAAACATTCATTAGACTTTATTCATACATCCTTTGTCATTGCCATTTCTTTACCCTTTTATTCAAGAAAAAATCCACACTCATAAGACATACAACAATACATACATTATACGAGGCATCAACCATGCCAGACAATCCTTTATTAGACTCGTCATCAAGTGAATCATTTAACCGTAAGGACACCTCTACGTACTTAGTATCCCTAAATTATGTTCAACATCACAATATATAGACCATAATTTAACAACCTTTTCATAGACTCTCAAGTTGTAATCACAAGACTAAACGCACAACATACCAAGTCTAGCAAGGCAACCGATCCACTTCAATAAGAATAATCCAACAATTCGTTTCATCAAAACACTTAGCCAAATAATTAATACCAGTCCAACACTTGATTTACCAATAGATAATCAATGAAATGATGTATGTATGAAATAAATGTATATGTCATGTGCCTTTCAAATTCCATTATACATGTGTTCAAAATCTATGAACAACACACCCATGGGGGACCCGTGAAGTCCATGTACTCCTTCAAAATTTCTCAACAAAGCCCAGCTCTTGGCTGAATAACTGTTGCAGGCATGCAACTTCGTTCCCCCATGTATGATCATCATCATCTCAATGTTGTCATAATCTCATAAGGTTATTACCTTTCTGGTCTCTTGGACCCACATCAATTTCATACCACTCTTATATCAGTATCATTAGAACCATAAGTATATGAATGCAAATAATAGTACAAGGTAAAGAATCATGATGTAATGAGATGCAATCAAGTATAGAGATGAATAGCACATGCTTTCAAAATTTTAATAACAAATAATCCAAGTACAAATCAGGATATCATATTCAAAATATGTGATGAATGTTTATAGGATAACAAATATGGCGACAAGCCCACATAATGGCGACAAATCCAAATAAACAGCAGTCAAAATCAGCTCGAGGATGATTCCCCAAACACATCATCACAATTCAACATCAGTACACATTCAAACATTCATCATAACCATCTAAATGAGACCCCCCCCCAAACATGCTCAATACCCCTCAACATTTATAACTTATTATGTACTTCTATCGGAGTCTAGTAAAAGCAAATTGTAGCCTACATCAAAGACAAGCAGGAGCCACAAACAATCAATCATCTATATGTGCCTTGATTTCTTCGAAACACCTCATAGAGAACGTAGTCTAACACCCATGTACTATATATTAATGTCAAATCAAGCATATACAATGATTTAGTCCTTGACCATACAAAAGGACACCTAAAATCTACCCCGAACCCACAGTGTCAAAATTTAAACTTTGTTACTTGAAAAGGTTTAAAACATGATTACTAGTCACATCCTCAAGTAAATTAGAAAAACAACTTTAATTAAACCCCCGATTTCACAATTCAAGAAAAACCTCGATTCATGAACCCTAGAATTTCTCCGAATTAGAAAAGGACTTTTATGATCAAATTAAACAATACTACATGGTTACTTTACCAAAATGAGCACTAATTCAGAATATCATGGTTAATCAATACATTTTATTCCCCTTACCCAAGATTCATTTATGCTTATTTTACCCAATAGTTCTTACTCATGGTTTCCCCAAGTTAATAATTTATCCTAAGGCTAAAAACATAAAAAATAATCAAATGGAAGGAAGATTTACCTTCCATGAAGGATTTAGACCCAAACTTCAGCAACTACTCCCTAGATCAACCCCCATTTTGATATTCAAGGTTTTTGGAAATTGGGACGTTTTTAGGGCTATAAATACACTGGACAGACAATGATTCCGCTCCTCCGGACTCGACCTTGCAGGAGCAGAAGCGCTTCGGCGTAAAATAGGACAGTTGAGATGCAGGCACTTGACACCTTTCCTCAGCGTAGATATGGAAAAGAATTCACAGATATGGACTCAGCTTTTCCGTCGGCACGGATGCGACTTCACTGACGCAGACAATGACCTTTTAGCAATTCTTCAAATTAGTAAATCCTCCTTCCAAATCATAAGAGTTACTTTACTCCCAATTTTCACGTATAATAGTTATCTACGAGTGTCCGGACGAGGGATATGATAGAAAATTCAAGCAGAATATTCATAACGACCTCGTGGGTCTTTACAGATTAGAGGATGTTTTCATTATTAATGATAATAAGAGTAAAAGAGGAGAGTCCCACATTCATGAGGTGACGAGCACTTATGCGGGTACTAGTGACGAGTACATTTAATTTTCCAATTCATTAGTTGATATATTTGACTATCTGACATGTCTGATACTATCGGTCAATGTTAAAACATGATACGATTGGAGTCGGAAAAATGATTATTGTATTAATTGATCGCTTATTGGTACATCACTCCATATACTCCCTCCATTCCATTTTAAGTGTCTTACTTTCCTTTTTAATCTGTTTCAAAAAGAGTGTCTCTTTCCACATTTAATAAAGTTGACAATTCAAAGATCCGCAAAGTTTATAACCACAAGATTAAAATGCACTTTAGTACATTACATACATATTTAATTTAAGACCACAAGATTCAAAAGTCTTAATTTATTTCTTAAACTCAATGTCTAGTCAAACTAACACATTTAAATTGGGAAGGGGGAAGTATCTTTTACTCAATTTGATATTAAGGTTTCCTAGATGCCTTTTCTGCACAGTGTTATTATTGGAGATTGATAGATCCCAGATAGGGTGCATGCCTGAACGATGTTATTATTGTAAACTGACAGGTCCCTAGTCGGGTACACACTTACACAGTATTATGGTTGGATCAGGTGCGCACTTGCAATGGGTATCTCTATTTCACGATTCTCTCATGGTTAACAACTCTCGAACACCCCCATTAGAGTATTTTTGTATACCAATAACATACATGACCATCACATTGCATTGCATCATTCATTTTTATTTGATTGTTGAACTTGGTTTAACCACATATCGATCGGAAGAGGTGAAATGTGTTAAGTCCTTATATCTATTGATTTTCAAAATCTTACTTGCTTTGAGCTAGTTCACTATTATTACGTTGAATATTTATCTGTGGAGAGTTACTTGTGGAGAGTTACTTCTGAATAATGCTAAAGCAAGTGTTTTCAGCAACCAAACCTCGCCACTATGTCGATGGTGTGGTCAATGATATTTACTGGGTACTTGTTATTTTTATACTTATACTATACTTGTTGCACTTTTATGTGCAGGTTATATGTGAGTATTAAATGATTACGATGAGGCGATGAGAGTTCTACCACTTGGTGTTTCGGGGTGTGCTGTTGGCCTATCCGCAACACTGAACTCTGACTCTGCTTCATATTTAGATGTCTTTCTATTCCTAGACATTGTAGTATCAAATTCTTGTAATACTTTCAGTAATATGGTCTTGACTCAAATCACTAGGTTTTGGGGTGTTTCGACTGTATTATTTTCACATTTATGTATTTCAAGAAGTCTTTTATGATTTATCAACTTTTATGTTTACTTTATGCGTGTTAATAACAGAAATAGACTACAATATAAAAATAATTCGCCTACAGGGTTGGGTGTAAGTGTCATCGCAACTTAGGAAATTTTGAATTGGGGCAACCTTCTATTGATCCTTGATCAGATCTTCCATTAAATTTGTTGATGGGGCACCAAAAGGAAATTGCTTCTTTCATCTATAACATTCTTGATTTTGGCTTAAATTAGAGAGAGAAAAGGAGGTTGAGAAGTTTAATGTGATTGATCAAGTATTTTGTTCATGAAAAGTTCTTTATTAGAAAGAATGCTCTGATAAATTTTTGATTTGATAGAAGTAGCTGTCAAGTTTAGCTACCTACCTAATGCATGTGAGGGTAACTGGGTAAGGAAAGAAAATCTTTTGGCACATATATTATATAAGTAGGGAATTGAGGGGAGTAAATATGCATATTTCTTTCAATCAAACATGGCATGAAATCGATTATTATTAGATTACAAAACCTAATTCTGATAAGATATATGAATGTATCTATTCTTTTATATATATTACTAATCAAAATAAATTTCATTGACATAGATTTAAACTTGAAATAAAGTACTCATTATACTAAATAAAATTTGAAAATAAATAGAATATGATGACATGTGATCAAATAGATCCTCAAATATTACCCATATATCTAGGATTAGGGGTGCACAGAGTTAAAATCGGACCGGACCGGACCGAACCGGACCGAACCGAACCGAGGACCGAACAGTAGAATTGTCCGGATCGAAGACCGGACCGAACTTCTCGGTCCGGTTCAGGTTCGGTCCGGTCATTTTCGGTCCGGTCCGGTTTTTCGGACCGAATTTGCCCTGGGCCCCACCCCCAGTCCCCACCACCACTTCAAAACGCCCTGCTCGCCTCAAATTCTCTTTTTCCCCAAATCGTTACGTTTTTCCCATTTTCAAATCTAATATCTCGCAATGTACAATAGATTTCAACGTAAATATTTCGTGGCACCGCGTCCGAAAATATCAATTTCAGTATTGGAAATTCAATTTTAAAAAAATCGGGCCTTTAACAGGAATTATATAATATTATATATTAGAAAATTAGGAATTATATATATTAGGAATTTAGAAAATTATAAATTATATATATTATATATATTAGGAATTATATATATTATATATATTATAAAAAAATAAAAATAAAAATTAATTCCTGACTGACCATGGAAACCAAATTCTCAAATCACAGGGACCGAAGACCGGACCGAATTTTGTGCAGCCCTATCTAGGATGACTGAATAACACTAGTACGTTTATTTCTACAAACATAGCATAATTTTCACATACCATTAAAACAATATAAACTAATAAACGTGTAATGACCAGTTTGGTTGTTTAACCCTTATGTGATCCATTATCCTTAAATTATCATTTTTGTAGCCTTAATTTGATATTTAAAGCTTGCAGGGAAGGAGGGAGCGCTTCCCGAGGTAGATCAATTTCATTTAGGAAAGAAAATCTCAAGTTAGAAGTTTCTTGAGTTTTGAAATGAAAACGTTTGAATAAGAGTTGACTTTTGTGTAAACATGTCAGTAATTGAGTTTTACCGATTCCGTTAGGTTTGTTATGACTTAATCGAGTCTTTAGTTCGGATCCTGAGGCGTGCATGTGTTTTTCGGTACTTGGTTGCCTATTCTTGAAAGTTGAGAAAGTTAAGAAGATTTTATGGAAAAGCATGTATTAACAATGTTGATTGGTGTTTTGGGTGCACGAACAAGTCTGTAGCATTGTTTATACTCTAGTAGCATATTTGGTTTGTGTTCATAGGGTTTCAAATGAGTTACGGGGATTGAATTAGATTGTTTTTGGGTTTTGGGTAATTGCAAAAAAAATCTGGTGTCCATTCTGGTTCCTTTTTCATGCCCGCGAGAGAGGCACCTAGATCGCGAGGGTCGCATTCGCGTGGGTCATCTTGAGTTCACAAAGAGAAAGTGGGTTGGACAGCCCAGGTGAGAAGCATCGCATTTGCGTGGTGATGACTGTGATCATGAAGGCCAGACTTGTTGGGTCGTGTGGCGTGTCATCGCGATCACTAAGTGGGTGAACGCGACCGTGATAAAGGAATTTTCAGTGAACAATTATTTATTCCGAAAATCAATGGGAAACCTTCATTCTAAAATATTTGAAGTTTTAGGGCTCGGATTTAGGTGATTTCAAGTTCTAATTTCAAAAAAAAATCATTAGGGTAAGTCTCGAACAATCATCTAGACTTTGATTCATGATTCCATCATTTGATTTCCAATTCTTTCCATGATTTGGGTTTTGGGAAGTAAGGATTTTTCTACAATTTGGGTTTTGAGTAAAATAATAAAATTAAAGGCTTACTTGTGATAGATTTTCATGAATTTTAGGATTATAACTATTGGGACTATGGGTAAGACGAACTTAAGTTCAATTTCCAGTTTTGCCCTTGTGGGCCCAAATCACTTTTCAATGTGTGTTTTTATGTTTCGATTGAAAGTATAGAAATATGGGTATTCTTAGAATCATGTGTTAACATATAATTCATATTTGGTAGATTTGCATCATTCAGAGACACTCCGAAAAGGAAAGGCATTGGCTTGATTATTCGTGACTCCCACTCGGCCTTCGAGGTAGGTTACGGTTTACTTTTAGACTCCGAAGGGAGAACATATATTGCTTATAAATATTGAAGGGGTATTAGGCGTGAAAGGGGGTCCTATCTTAGTGGTTTCCATGAACACTCGGGGTGTATACTGGTGTAATTGTTGATAGTAGAGTATTATGACAAGGAATTCATGATAGGCCTTCGTGCAAGGTTCTGGTGATAAATCTACTTAGGTTGGTATGATTGTTGTTTAGATGGGCTATGACGGCCATATGAGACTGGTATTTGCGATGATTGGTTCACTTTCTTCATCGTCCTTCATCTCGCATAATTGTGGAAAGATAACTAAATGAACATATGCGTTGTTACATGAAATTGCTGGCATCATGCATGCACATCCTAAATATTTGATATTGTTGCCATGAATTGTTACACATGTTGCATTTCATTCCATACCTTATGATATTGTGGATGATTTATGAAAGAGGAGTTCCGAGATAGTATGAGACTGAGAGGAAGCAAAGGTTAGTATTCTCACAGTTTGGTGATAAAGTCGGATGGTATAGTGATAAAGTCGAGTGGTACAGTGAGTAGTCATAGTCCGAAGGCAAGGGACCTCAGGAGGTATAGTAGCAGGTATATGGACCTCACGAGTCCCTCATGGGTAATGACTATGTGGCAAAGCCCTTAGCATATGTGTACTAGGTTTGATATTGGTCAAATGCTTTGCATACACACATGTATTCTTACGTGAATTCACCTTCCTTTTCCATGATATACCTGCTTACGTGTTATCAATACAATCCATGATTTCGTGACTTAGTTAGAATATTGAGTTGAGTATGATACCTAGGAGTACTAGTGTTTGTATTCATACTACACTTGCTTCATTTTGTGCATATACTTATCCAGGATCCAAATCCAAACTTTGTGGTTGATCGCGAGGGGGTCTATCGAGGCTTTTATGGTGAGTACTTGGCCGTCTGTGGCCCCTGAAATCCTCCTCATTTACTTGTTTTCTGTTTTGATTCGACAGACTGTTATTATGCCAACGGGCATGTAGTTAGACTTGTACTCGTAGAGCTCTTGTACTATTAAGATTCGATTTTGAGATACGTTGGATGACTTGATAGTTGTTATGTTATATTATGACTAAAGATCATCTTGTTTATTTATTATTTCTGCTTATTTAAGAAATTATATTTTCTAAAAATGGGGATGGTTCACCTATCAGTGTAAGTATAGGTGCAACCGCAATTTGAATCGTGACAAAATAAAAGTAGGGAATGCTATTTATGGAAAACAACACGAGAAAAAAGTAGAATAATAGAAATACTTGTATGATCAGTCAACATGACCTTCTACTTAGTCCATGGCTTCCACCCACCAAACTTGTTGATGCCCCCGACTTCTTTGACCTACGTCATCCTTCGTTGTCGGCTTGAAATTGGAGAGAAGTGATGGAGGCGGAAAAGTATGAGATTGTTCATCAAGATATTTCTCCTTTCATCAAGTTTAGCCTGTATAAGAGAAGATAGATTTAACAATCCTTTAATTTTTGTAGCATCAAGTTCATATAACCTTAGCCTCAGTTTCATTGGCCAAATAATAGGAATGGTTTCTTCAGGGACTAAAAATAACTAGGGCAACAAGTATATCACATATAATAAATAATATTTTTACTCTTTTTGGGCATACTAGCTTTTCTTTGGCTTTCAGCTGAATTCTTAGTGGTACGCACACAAAAAACAAAAGAGCATTTTCTTTGAGAGCAAAATATATGAATGAATATCTAAGTGTGAAAATAGAACAACATTGAAATGTATATATAGATGCATAATTAGACGTGTTAATACCATATGGTAAAATTATTTCAATAAATTTGGTTATAAATTTATTGAATTGAATTTGAAAGAATTAAATATTTTCTTGAAGTGCTTGAAAAATCAGGATTCTGAATTACATACCATTCTTTGGGAGTTGTACGATGTTGCATATATAAAATGTAATGTCTTGCTAATTATTGGTATTCCAATTGCTATATTTTATAAAAGTAAGAACATGAAAAACCAAAATTTATTGCTTTTAATATACTGATACCGTAATTACATTCGTGATAATATGAAATTCTGCATATGATAATATATTAATACAAAAGGTACTTATAATCTAACATCTCACCGTTCTAGGTTTCTTCTCCGACATACTATTACAATATTTGACATTCTTGGTGAAGAAACCATGAATTTTCAAAGTTCTAATTCAATTGAAGACATTTTTGACCAATTATTAAATCCTTACAAAGAAGACTACTCGGAAAGCTATTCGTGTGGATACTCGATACTACCATTTGTTTGTTCTGTTGGGTACTCTTTGCCTAAATGAATGAGATAAGCTAAAATGAATATTAATATGGAACTTATGAAGTTTTGGATCTTATAAAGAAGAAGTACATGGCGTATGAAGTTTAAGAACCTTTCGTCATATTTAGGATGACAAGCTTGGCTATAATAGAAACACTTGTACCCTAGGAGTGTGCATTGATCAAAAGTGAGCGTGTGGATGAATGACTAAAGGTGATAAAATGTTCAAGTTAAGATTATGTTAATAGCATCCACTGATGGAAATAAGGAGAGAATATGAATGTGGATGGTATCTGGTAATCCAGCAGTTTTCGTTAAAGTCACCGCTTCTTTGCCTCGCAGACATATTTATTTATGTATAACATCTCATAGATTTAAATTTGTTGCACCTAATGAATATGTCTGGAAGGCAAAGAAGCTGTGACTTTAATGAAGACCACATCAGTGGACTACCAGATGCCCTCTTCATCCTTATTTGATGTTGTGAACACAATCTTAATTCGGAGAATTCATCCATACACTCACTTTTGATCAATGCATGTTTCTAGGGCACAACTATTTCTATTATATTCAAGCTTGTCGTCCTGACTATGACAAAAGGTTCTTGAACTTCACATTTCATGTGCTTCTTCTTAGACAGATCACAACTCTTCATATGTTTTGCCTTACTTTTCATTTTAGCTTATCTCATGCATTTCTATCTTTAAAGGACACCCATCACAAAGAAGGCTATTCAAATGGCCTAAATAATGGTAAAGAACAAGAAAAAAAGGATGAGGGGGAAGGGAAGGGCGAGGGGATGAGGAAGGGAGAAGGACAGAGAAGGGGAAGGGGGAGGCGTAGGGGAAGTGGGGGAGAAGGAGGAGGGGTGGGGTGGGAAGAGGAGGAGGAGGCTAGAGAAGGGGAGGGCGAAGAAGGGGAGGGGGAGGGAGAGGGCGAGGGGGAGGAGGAGAAAAAAGAAGGAATACCTAATTGTAAAGATAGAAGAGGACCATTGAAATATTTATATAGATGCATATGGGACATGTTAATATTACAAGGTAAAATAGTTTCAAATGGATCTAGATTTTACCGTTAAAATTTGATAATAAATTTATCAGGCTAATTTGATTTGGGAAGAATTAAGTATTTTCTTAAGATGCTTGTAAACTCAAAATTTCAACTAAAATTTTAGACCATAAATGGGAAGTTGTAAAATTCTAATGATGAAGAGTGAATTCTTGTTAGCTCGTATTGTAACTGCTATACAATTGTTTTAAAAAAACATGGCTAACTAGAAATATAACCTATATAAACATTATGGACAATGTTATTATGCGTACTATGGAATATATCCTTCTGAGTAATAGTTCTCTGTATTTCAAGAGACTACAAATGTTTATGTGAAGTGGCAATCCCCTAAAACGATACTTGAAAATTCGACATTGATAGAATTCAAGAATAGGAGAAATAAGCGGTGTTTTTAGAAATTAAATAACAATAGCGATTGGATCTTAAAGTATACGTATGGCATTAAACCAAAAATGGAAGCAAAATACCTATAGAGCATGGGGAGTTAAAATTGATGAAGCAATGATCAGTTGGGTCACCTTCATTGTGGGAAACATTGGTATTCAAAGTCCCCAGCCTGTCTATTCTGTGACCAGATGAAATATTGAACCATCTTTTCTTTGAATGCTCCATAATTAGTGCTCTAGGGCACAAGCTACTGGTTTGGCTTGGTTTTCACAGGACAACTGAGAACTGACAAGAG
The DNA here is from genome assembly GCA_029844215.1 of Przewalskia tangutica. Classification (NCBI taxonomy): domain Eukaryota; kingdom Viridiplantae; phylum Streptophyta; class Magnoliopsida; order Solanales; family Solanaceae; genus Przewalskia; species Przewalskia tangutica. The sequence continues at coordinate 75,148,988 of CM056732.1, forward strand.
AAGATACAATGGGCCACACTATGGCAAAAAAGAAGATTGGTAGAGGAGCTGTCATCCGCAGCACTTTTGGTATGGTTATGGTGTGAGGTGTGGAAAGGAACATGACCAGAGATTTCAAAAGGCAGTGCAAAGATAGAGAGATATTGTTTCATCAGTGCATATCAGGGGTAATGGTGTAATGGTAGCAGCTCCTAGTACTGACCACTGCCTTTGCTTGCTTCAGCATTATGTTTTTTTTTTTTTATTTTTTAGGTGGTTTTTAGTTCAGGTCTGGGTTTGCTCCTTTTTTGTTTTGGTTTACTTTTTTGGTTTGTTGAGACAATAGTATAGGCTCCTTATGCAAGTAGAGTCTATCTAGCTTTTCTGAGAAACAGGTGGTTAACCCTGTTTGATTTTTATCATATTTGATAAATATTAATATCACTTTTTAACAAAAAAACAAACAAAACAGTTAGGTGAGAGAAACAAACTCACAATCACAAATTTAATGAATCAAAATTGCTCGAAAAAAGAAATTGTGAAAAAAATGAATTCAAAATTTGATCAACATTCCTCCATGTTCCTTTGACAAGAAAGAAAGAGCCTACTTTACTCGTTTCTGCACACTAAAAGCTCAAGCAGCCAGCTACACAAGCTACAGGCATCAACTGACAACTGGGAATATGAACTATATGCTCTTTGAATTCAAATTCATGGTGTGGCTATCGAGATCAATGTAGCCAGTTATGTCTATACTGAAAGTTAGTTAGGCACCTCTCTTTCTGTTTAGGGTTCTTCTTCTTCTTCAAAGAACTATCACAGTAGTTGGAAAAAAGTTGAACAACACCTTGATTGTAGTCCTAATATGTGCAAGAAATAATTTGAGCATGACGACAATCAAATAACAAAACATTATCCATGATAAACCTGAGCAGATACTTAACGCACAAAACATATAGATTGAAACCCAAAAAAAGAAAAGAAGAAAAGAGATCCAATGCTCGGATATGGAAGAGAACTTAGTCCACAGAACAACAGTTTATAGATAAAATATTGAGAGGCTGCACCCAACACGGGGGGAAGTTAGTCAGCCAACCATTTCTTCAAGCTGCAAAAGTAGGAAATAGAGCTTTTGGCAAAGGAATTCTGAAATGTTCACTTAACAATTCTTCCTTTTCAGGCATCTAGCCTTAAATATTCGTTCAAATTATAGTAATGAATCTATTTCGTGCAAATTTGCGGCAACAGAGCAAATATAAAAACAATGCACCGAGCCACCTATTAAAAGGTATTCTGTGCTAAAAAGAAAAGCAAAAACAAGTCCAATAGTGATAGAGACATTATCAGTGGCAGCACATTCAGTACTAGTCATATGCAAGGCTTGATTATGACTGCATGATTTATGTTGTTACTAAGCCTCTTTCCATGAATTTGACATAGAGATCTTTTTCACCTTTACTCAGTTTGTCTAAAGATTAATGACTAACACCTTTTTAAAAATGAATATTTCAAGTTACATATTTCCACAATCATTCATTGAATATTTTGTTTTTCAGCATCACTATCCCTACCCATGTTTCTGACTAACAGATAAAATATGAAATGTAGATCAGGCAACAATTTCGCAAGGTATACATATACATATGGGTAGTTTTGAATTGTTGGCCATGTCCTAAGGTAGTATTTTGGGAGCTTCCTCAATATGTAGGATCTAGGTTAATCCTTTTTATTCTATGGTAGTGTTGTACTCCCTAATTTTAATCTGGTCTCTTGTCATAAATCTTGGATGCAAAAGAGCCAAAATTTTGATTAATGGATCCTAGGAAAGCTTCTGTATACAAACATGATATTTATTGCGAGTAGTTCATACCATGTATTACTAAAGGTGTATATAATATATTGACGTGTAAAGTATAATTTCATATTGATTAATGAAGTTACCAAAGGAAGATTTGCTGAGTATTGATGAATACCTAACAATGATTAGATGCACGGAATTGAACTTGTAAACTTAATATAAGATGATCTCAAAGTTCTCAAGCATATGCTGAAAATAGATAATATGGCTAGGGGTGTTCACCGGTCCAGAACCGGACCGGACCGGACCGGAACCGGAATGGACCGGAACCGGAATCCAGAAATTTTCTGGACCGAGGACCGGAAAATTCCGGTCCGGTCCCGGTTTTGGACCGGTTGGACCGGGTTTTTTTTTTTTTTTTGTTAAATGGAATTTATAAATTAGAAATTTTTAAGAATGTGTTCGTTTATCAATCTCATTAAATATGTTTGTTTTTTTCCTTATCCTTCAATAAACTTTATTTCATTAATATGACTAACTTAAAGAAAATCACCAAATGTACTTGGTTCGTATACGAACTACTGAACTACTCATTAATTAAAGTTACACACCACATTTATATTTTCTATTTTCTATTTGGAATTTGGACATTCCTGAAACTAGGGGTGCACAAAGGTTAAACCGGACGACCAAGACCGAAATTACAGATTACTCGACCGAATGATTTGCCCCAGTCCCCCGACACCACCCCGCCAGCCGGACGTATTTACATCTCAAATATCGGTTGTAAATTGATCAAACTTTATACGGTCATAACTTTGCGCTCGGACGTCCGTTTTACCTAATTGTTTTTTTAATTTCACGTATTTTTTCGATACGGGGGTGGCCAAACTGCACAAGCAATTTGATTCCGCCCATTTCTCCAAAAAACGTCCGTTTTGCCCCTCAATTTATCTTTTCCCCCAAATCGTTACGTTTTTCCCATTTTCAAATCTAAATATCTCGCGATGTACAATATATTTCAACGTAAAAATTGCGTGGCACCGTGTCCGAGAATGTCAATTTCAGTATTGGAAATTCAATTTAAAAAAAAAAATTTAAAAAAAATCCGGTCCATTCCGGACCGGAAAATTCCGGTTTTTACCCGGACCGGACCGGAAAACCGGAATCCACCATTTTGACGGACCGAGGACCGGACCGGAATCCACCGGTCCGGTTCCGGTCCGGTTTTCCGGTCCGGTCCTGTTTTCCGGTCCGGTCCTGTTTTGTACACCCCTAAATATGGCAGCTCAATTCAAAACTAACCAGCACACAGATATCAATGGCATGATTTTGGAAAATGAAGGAGCGGCCTATTATTTATTCAACCTTCACGTACATAATGCGGGTCGATAAATAGGAGTACAGGCATACACCAGGAAAAAGGATTAGAATGAGGGTTGGCCGACTGCTAGAGAGAGGAAACAGCTTTTCCATTAACATACTCTAGGACTAAAAGGGCAGCCCGGTGCACTAAGCTCCCTCTATGTGCGGGGTCGGAGGAAGAGCCGGACCACAAGCTCTAGGACTCCAGACAAAAAGGCATGAACCAAATCACCAGACCATGAGAACGTAGAGTCAAGATAGTACAAAATGGAGAATGAGAAAATGTATTTGCAGCTTGGTCCTCCTTCAACATATATCATAGATATATCAAGAAGTACTATCTTAAATAATGTCTTCTTTAAAAGCTACAAAAAGAGTAAAGGCATGGGATCAAAATATAAATATACAAAGACCTAAATGTACATACTAATTATAGCTCAAAGTGTTGCTAATGGAGGTCCAGCAGCTGCGAAGTAAGACCCCAGATCAACACCCTGGTCGTTGTACATAGTGATGAAAGGATGCCTCTGGATTTCATAGAATTGTATAGAGTCACCACATGTAATTTTCAATAATAACTTTGAAAAAAGTAAAAGAAGTAAAAGATAATATCAATACCATGAGCTCATTTGCTGACAATCTGTAATTTGGATCCTTCTGGACGCTGAAATAAGTTACTCAATAAGTATTTTTCAAATGCAAAAGAGAATCAGAATTTAACAAACACACAGAAGAATTGGTCCAAAACTCCAGGTATAACATTACCATATAGCAAGCTCAACATCAATGAGAAGCATATTAAGATTTGAGTATAAGGTAGATGTGAACTTATAGTACTTTGTATTATTTTGGTGAAACCGAGTGGTATGGCTGAGATGTATATTATTTATACACACGAATATTATAAGTTGTGCACTGAAATAGTTGCAGCATGCCTTAACAAACGTATAAAGTCTATACAGTCAAACCAAACAATAAAAATGTTATTAAACCACAATAAACGATAAAGTCTATCCAAATATTGTATTTAGTACAAAACAATACAATACCATACATTATGAAACAATGGGTAACGGCCATCCAAACAGATAGAAAGCACAAGTAAAAGTGAACCATCAACTATTTCTTGTAGTGACACAAATCGGATAGAAATGATGTGGAATTTCAATTGCGCCAATCCAATCCCCCCCCCCCCCCCCACACACACACACACACAAAAATGATGATAAAATAATAGGGAGGGAGTTATTGATGAAGCAATGCAGTTTCACCTTCATTGTGGGAAACAATTCAAAGTCCATGTCTATTGACCAGAAGATCTCCATCCTTAAACGTCCCTGATTCAGTCCTACACCACAAAGTCCTCATCAAATAACAACGCAAAAAAAAGACAAGTAAACACATAAATATGTATATAGAGAAGGAGAAGTATGTACAAGAATTTAGAGAGATGAACTTCATCAGGAGGAGGAAGAGAAATATTGAGATTCCTTTCTTCATTTGCACCAACAAAAGTGTATTCCAGGAAGTTGGGAATTTCCTGTTGTTAAAGTTGCCTTTATTTTTTATGCAAATATAGGGAGGAGCTTTCGTTGCAGTCTCCTAGCAGGGTCTACTCAAAGACTTCTGTAGCGAGTCAGTCTTCCATGTAATGGTAGAAAGTACTTTTTTTTTTTTGCGTCTACAAAGGGAAAAGAAAGACGGGGATAAACTAATTTTCATCTCTCGGTTGGTTGGTGACACAAACTAAAAAAGAGGGAAGGAAGTACTAGGCTTAGGGATGGCAAATGGGTCAGGGTCAGGGCAGGGCGGTAGGACAGATCAAACGTTAAACGGACAGGGCAGGGTAATGCTTAAATGGGATAGGGCAGGGCGGGACAGGTCAAAACACATTTTTAGAAAATTCTAAATAGGGCAGGGCAGTTAATAGGTTATAATGTTTAGAAAATTCAAACTAGTTTGCATAGTAAAATTATAATCTGTTACGATGGGTTGTACTTGTTAGAATTGGATAAAAATTTATAGAGTTGTATATCTTTCTGTTACAGTCATATTAAGACTTTACGGGGATTAATCCGAATTACGATTTGAAAGTTATCACTGTTTAAAGTTTCTGTCTCGGATCAACCGGAATCTGGAAGGGCAGAATGTATAACGTAAAAAATGTACAAATCGGTAAAGAATATGAAAGTTTGTGCTGAATAAAAGTTCTATATTACTCCGTTATCGACAATTTGAGACTTTACGGGGATAAATCCGACTTACGGTATAAAAGTTATCACTGTTTAAAGTTTCTGCCTCGGATCAACCGAAACCTGGAAAGGCAGAATGTATAACGTAAAAACTGTACAAATCGGTAGAGAATCTGAAAGTTGTGCTGAATAAAAGTTCTAGTTCTATGTTCTCGACAGTTTGATACTTTATGGGGATTAATCCGACTTACGGATAAGAAGTTATGACTATTTTAAGTTTGTGTCTTGTTTCATAAACATAAACAGGGTCGGGCTTAACGGGACAGGGCAAATTTTAAAAAAATTCTAAACGGGGCAGGGCAGGGTGGGTTAACATCTTAGTACGTCAAGACTTGTCCTGCCCTAACCCGCCCTAACCTGCCCCATTGCCACCCCTAACTAGGCTCTGTTTGGTACAGCTTATTAAAAAGAGATTATAGGAGTAGAGCTTATAGGAATAGAGTTTTTCGTCCTCCGGGGCATAGTCCAGTGGTAAAGCCTGGGCGCTCTAAGGCGCTCTGGCATGGACAGCGTGGGTTCGATTCCCCGCATGCGCGAAGAAATTCTGCATGTTGGGGAATTTGACATTGTCATCGATCACCAGACGCTCGTAAACTAGCCATCAAGACATCCCGCGATTTGCTGGTGATGTTGTTGAAGGGCCGGTGTCATCACCTCGAGGACGTCTGGATAATACCAATGAAGTAGTCAGGCGCAAGCCTGGAAACCTCGATTATAAAAAAAAAAGGAATAGAATTTTTTCAAGTAAAATTTTTATCAAAAAGTTGTTAGGTGTTTGGTTGCCAATAAAAAAACATTTTTGTACAAAAAAAAATTAAAGCCAGAAGAAGTTCTACTCCAAAAAGTCCAAATTTTGGGCTTTTGGAATAAGCTCTTATTTTAAAATAAGTTCAACCAAACGGGCTCTAAAAGCCAAAAAACAAAAGAGAGAGATAAGATTTAAATGGTCAAAATCAAAATACATCTCAATTACTTCTTGTGTTCCAATTTATATAACATTTATTTAGTTAGTTCAAAAAAGAATAATATATTTTTTTATTTAATAATAATTTAATTTAATTTTATATCTTTTTACACTTAACTAAAGGTGGAGCTATAGTGTTAAAAGATGGGTTCAGACGAATCCAATAACTTTTACCTAGAGCCTATATTTCTATCAGGAATATTTCAGTAAAAATTTATTTACACAAATAAGCAGACGGTTCAATGGTATGCTGTGTGGCTAGAAAAACTCTCTTGCCCGAGACATGGTTTCGAAAGTCCAAACCCTCTGATACTAATAAGCAAGATTTTCCTTTAATTTTCTTTTAAAATTAGAAGAAAATATAAATTAAACTTGTTTCTTTTCCTTTGATATATAGTGTTTAGGTAGTTTGTCACTCTTTTAAATATATTAAATATCCAGTTTGACGGTGTTATACATTAGCTTGAGGTCGTTATGTTGTCTTAAAATTTCGAACGTCCAGATCTCAAATCCTGACTTCACCTCTGCACTTAACGAAATGATTTATAACCACACAAATATCTTTGCTTTATTTTAGATTATAAAATTCAAAAGTCTTTCTTTATTTCTTAAACGGCGTGAGTCAAATACATCGTATAAATTGGGACGGAAAAAATATTATTTTTTTGCCAATGTCACAATTCAATTTCGCGAAATAAAAATAGTTCAAATGTATATTTTAGGTATCTCAAAAGAAAAAGAGGAAGATGCTGAATTGGCTTTTCGTCTATTTTGAGTGCATTTTCACCCGCTCTCTAAAAGTCTTCAGTTTCGCCTCTTCTCATTTTTTTTTTTTTTTGTTGACGAAGGAACCCGCAGCCGCTACTCTTTCGAGTGCGCACAGGGTAAACCCCGGACTGACGCAGTAGCCTGCAAACCACGTCAGCCATGTAAACCACACTTGGCAAGCCATGTGTGACAGACTCAACCAAGAAGGTTTATACAGGTACAGGGGATCGAACTCGTGACCTTGCGGTCCCGCGCTCTACTGCTACACCAACTTGGCTACCCTTGCGGGTATTTAACTACACGTTGTTTTTCATTTTCTAAAGAGAATTTAAAAGAGATCTTACCGTGTAACACCCATTTGGACATAGATTTTTTTTCAAGAATTATTGTTGTTTTTCATTTTTATTTCTTCTGTTGTAATTTAATTATTTAATTTTATGCGGTCATCGGAACACTTAGAATAACTAGACCCCGAATTGATAAAATTAAGAGTTTGAAAATTTATCGCTAGTTTATTTATTTTAGGCACCTCACACATGTTTTAAAACGCCGCTAGTTTATTTATTTTAGGTTCATCACGCATGTTGGAAATGCCGCTAGTTTATTTATTTTAGGCTCATTACTTATGTTTAAAAACTTTCAAAATAATTCTCATCCTTTATTCACATTATTAGTCATATAAATAAGTTTTTTTGTTTTTTATCCGATTTACGTAAAAAATAATTTTCATATAAATTACTTCTTTATATTACAAATAATTTTCTTTTTCTCCTTACTATCAATTGCCAAAATAGGCATTTTAGGCATAATGCCATACAAATGCATGCCCGTTTATAAACAAAACTCAATTTTACATTGCATTTTATAAACTATGCCATGCAACGTATATATTTATAAAAAAAAAAACAATTTATATGCATCTTGTAAACAATGTCATACAAATGTTGGTATAATAATCTGTATATGACCAAAATAATGTTTCAACACAATCTGTTTAAACACTTAATAAAAAGCAGATTACACAGTATATAAATTACTTAACAGTAAATTAATCAAGAAAAACAGTAGACGAAACATAATCTGTTTTGGAAAATAATTTCAGAATATAATCGAGCCCACTTAGTTCAAAGTGTGTCCTTAAGGAAATTATTCCCCTCACATTACTCGAGGTTAATAGAATATTGTCTCCCAGGATAGAACGATTATCTTACCAGAATAGTAGTACTCCAAACTCCAGTAGCAGCGAACCACTCAACGACAGTATATTACACAGAATGAATAAGAATGAATTTTCTTTTCGAGTTGTAGAGAAATTCGTATTAGAATGAGTGAATAAATTCTTGGAACAAATCAAGAATTTATAGGTTTTGGAGGTACCATTTCTGAATGTTTACAACCATTCAGAATAGTCACCAAAATTTGGAGGGAAATTCGAAAAGAAAAAGGACTTAAACCGGACGGGTCGGTCGCGGGTCTTGGGTCGATCCGTTTGGATTTATTTTAATTAATTAATTAATTAAAGAAAAGTTTGTCCAAAAAGATTATCAATCAATCGATCTTTTGACAAATCCAAAGCCAAAGCCAAAGCCGAGCCGGGCGAGCGACGACGACGGCGCGAGGGGTCCTTGCCCTCTCAACCCTTTTAGCAACTAGAGAAGGTGTAATGTACCTCTCTTTCCTTCTCTTTTTTCGATGTGGGACAAAAGAGCTTTTTACTCCCTTTAATTTTCATCCCATCATTTCTCATTCACCAATATCAAAACCCAATAATCCCCCACATGAATGGGGAATGGCTATAAGATAAAAGAATGTACGGACGAGTGTGATATACAAGCGAGAATTGATTGTATCTGGATAAGTAGGTTTCCCTTTGAACTTTCCGTAGTGAACTTATATCGGATATACTCGATCAATCGGTAGATTTGATATCTTTGAACCGTCGAACTTTGGTGTATACCTAGACAACATAAGACACACAATCAACCCTCAACTGTTTATGGTTCTCACGGTTGTGTTCGTTTCAGCCATGAACACCGTCTGGTCTCATGAGTGCATAGAGAATGGGCCTTTACTGTCATTCTCCTTTAAAGCGGCTTACACTTAACACTCACATAGGTGATTTCTAAACATGTGGTCCTATAGCCACATTATCTGGTCATACATTGCCAGATTTAGATAACCATTAAAAAATCTTAATGCTTTATCAACTCATTAACAAGTCATAAAGTCTTATCCTTATTTCTAAACATTGTCTTCATTCGAGAATGGATTGAGTTATTTGACAATGTTGAACCGTCAGTCACAACTTTGTTTGATCTCCTTGAACCTAGCTCTTGGGATCTCCAGTCTGCTAGGTAGAGTTACCGCCATGATGACTTGTCCTTGGCCTTAATCCCATTCTCATTGATGATCTACTAACTCCCTCTCTAGATAAGCCTTTTGTAAGCGGATCCGCCATGTTATCTCTTGACTTTACATAATCAATTGTGATAACGCCACTAGAGAGGAGTTGTCTAACGGTATTGTGTCTCCGTCGTATGTGACGAGATTTTATGTTATACATTATGCTCCATGCCCTACCTATTGTTGCTTGACTGTCACAATGTATACATATAGGAGCCAAAGGTTTGGGCCAGAATGAAATATCTTCTAAGAAATTCTGGAGCCATTCGAATTTTCTTCACCACTGCCTAAAGCTATAAATTCTGATTCCATCAGATAATGCAAGCGATGTCTGTTTTGATGATTTCCAAGACACTGCTCCTCCACCAACGGTGAAAACATATCCACTCGTGGATTTAACTTCAAACGATCCAGTGATCCAATTTGCATCACTATATCCCTCAAGTACTGCGAGATATTTATTATAATGCAAAGCATAGTTTTGGGTGTGTTGTAAATAGCTCAAGACTCGTTTCATTGTCATCCAATGAGTTTGATTGGGATTACTCATGAATCGACTCAGCTTGCTTATAGCACATGCTATATCTGGTCGTGTACAATTCATAATATACATCAAACTTCCCAAAACTCGTGCAAAGCCCAATTGTGAGTCACTTTTAAAGTGCAAAACTTACATCAATTGGAGTCTTTGCAACATTGAAATTTAAATACTTGAACTTGTCAAATATTTTTTCAATATAATGTGATTGTGATTGTCACACCCCGAACCCCGGGCCCGTGACTGGTGCCCTACCTGGGCACCCTGCTACCTTAACAACTAAGTATATTGCGGAAATTAATAACAGCTCATATTTTTTTTCTTTTAAAACCAACGTACGTACAAGGCAAAGCCGACTAGGTCGCCATATCATATACATAAACAAAAGACACTACACCGCATACGAGTCCAATCCCACATATGAATACGGACTTCAGGAGTTAAATCAAATATGACGACAAGGCCCCGCTGCACTCCAAAACTGCATAAAGCTCAGATCAAGGATATATACCAAAAGATAAACTCCTCGACAGAGGAGCTATCCAAAACCCCGAGCAGGATCCTACACTGCCGATCACCAAACAACAGACCTAAACTCGGCAGATAACGCACCAAGGAGGTCAAGACGAAGAATGTACCAAGTATGTGAACAGTAGCATCGTAATAAAATCATAACAGTCTAAACAAAACAGAGACATGTATGATAGCCAACCTACGATACAATACATAAGCGATCATATCAAGTCGTGGACGCAGCCCTCAAAGTCACTACTCAAATATAACTATGGGTCTCACGCCCATAATATCAATCATGCCTGGAATCCTTCCTCACCGCCGATCCATGATATAACATAGCACCAATAGGCATACATGAACACCAAGTCCCACGTGTTCTAAAATCAGACGCTGGCAGTAAAACGAGCAGGTGGTATAACGTCTTGGGTTTACCCTCATTTATACTCGACCACTGAGGAGGTGGTAAAGTGGTATAACGTCTGGGCTTGCCTCATTTATACTCTACTCGGAGAAGTGGTATAACGTCTTGGGGCTTGCCTCATTTATACTCTTACCCTATCGCAACCGTGTCATACAACACATAAAGCGGGTGGTACATTCTGGGGTTTACCTCACTTATACTCTTACTCGGGAGTATGGTACATGCGTCTGGGTTTACCTCACTTATACTCTTACCCTATCTCGATCGACCATCAAACAAGACATAAGCACTACCATGTCTTCTATAAAAATCCGAATTTAACCCAAGTACTACAAGTAACGGAAGCATACCCGTGGAATCCCACATCACCGCAGACGTCCCAAGAACTTACAACAAGACAAATAGACCTTCAACCGAGAGTCGCGGAACTTAATAAAACATAATACTTGCACTCAAAGGCTATTACCAAGACATATAGGCAAGTTCTCAATTAACCAAGCCAAAGTACTTATCAAGGCACACATAGGATAAATTCTCATTTAACAAGTCAAAGTACTTATCGGGGCACAATTAGAATAAATTCTCATTTAACAAGCCAAAGTACTTATCAGGCACAAATAGAATAAATTCTCATTTAACAAGCCAAAGTACTTATCAGTACAAATAGAATAAATTCTCATTTAACTAGCCAAAGTACTTATTCGCACAAATAGAAAAATTCTCAATTTATCAAGCCAAAGTACTAATCAAGGCATACATAGAATAATTCTCTTTAACAAGTCAAAGTACTTATCAAGGCACACTTAGACAAATTCTCAATTTATCAAGCCAAAGTACTACGTCGCATTCTTTTATAAAAGACTCCTTTCTATGTAAAGCCCCAAGATACTAACACCGTAGTATCGCGTGTCTATTTTTCAAAGTAAGTTACTACACTTTTAGAAAACTCATTTCAAGTCTTGAAATCAAGTAACTCCAAATTTTCACAATCTTGGCAACTTATGCCCTTTTATCAAAATAGACAACTTTCTAAATCTTTCATAAAGCCGTTATAACCAACTTCCCATAAAGCCGTTATAACCCTTTATGATTTTAGACATATCCATTCCTTCAATGACCAAGAGACTTATACTATTAAAACCAAGTATCACATACTTACAAATCAAGTTCTTAACTTTCAAAAATACTCCAAGTCTCTTAATAGTTAGAAAACAAGTTTTCTTCTACTTTTTAAACCTCAAGTAACTTCACCCTTAACACAAGTTACTTCTCTTAAATCATGTCATTTCTCCTCTTTAAATCAAATAAGTAAATCACTCTTTGACTTCTAAAGTCACTATAATGACCTTTAGGTTTTAGAACTAAGGCACTAGCCAAAAGATTTGGAAACCACTTCCTTTTAAGACTACATGTACTTTAAGTAAAAATACCTTCACTTTTAAGAATCCAAACTTCATCAAGAAAATGGATTCTACAACTTACAATCCAAACATCAAAGTACACTCGCTTAAGTACATAGAACAAATTCTATTTTAGGCAATCCAAATACAACCAAGGAATGGATCATTTTGGTGAGTAGAACCTACTTTCTTTATCTTACTAATCATGCTAGAAGAGGAGATAGTTCACATACCTTTCTGGCTAAAATCCACAAGCTGCCGAATACGCCGTACGTAGAAGTGTCAACCTATAATGGTCACAACAAGACTATCAACTTCTAGTCTCAACGTAGAATAATACTAAGTGTTTGGTCTCTAATTCTACGGAAAATCGGGCAAAGACTTCCTTTGTTTCTACTCACTTTGCCACCTTTTCAAGGCCGAATACAATAACCAACAAGCCACTTTTAAGGCTCCAAACAACAACCAAACAAAGCGGATTACACGCCTTACAATACGTAAAATTCCGCCCACAATTCATAATGGCGAGTCTAACGCACACTAGCCAATTCTACCAACTTACATAGCAACACTAAGTCTTTTCCAACCCTTTTCAAATTCCAAGTTCCAAGGTCTAACATGTTATATAGTTATAAGCTACTTCACAACTACAATTTCCTTCTTTATACAACATGCGACGCTTAGACCAACAGTCGACTTGAATTGAAATCTTAAGGCTAAACACGCTAGTTTTCTGATTAGGTTCCAATTGCCAATAAACATATCAAACTTCATACTATATAACACATGCTTGCTAAAATCCATAGCTACAATAATAAGTAAGTCTTAACTACTAAAACGACAAAATTTATACCTTTATAAGCCCTTAAAATTTCCAAGATTCCAAAGTCGCGCTTTAGCAATTCTTAGCTCATTTCCTTAGGTTCCAATCCGCCCAAGCACTCCTTAGAGGCCTATGAAGAACCCATCTTCAAGTTCCATCTTCAAAGTCAAGAACTCACTTAGTTTCCGCCATGACTAACGTAAAAATGCGTTTTTCCAAATCTTTCTATCGAGATAACCTTACAATACCCTCGGGGACATCAAGTTAAAGTCTGTGGCTAATGGATCAAAACTACAAAATTTTGTGTGGGAAAGTTGGACAAAGCCGAGAGCTTCATAAGTCTAAGCTCAAGTTCTCTAAATTTTCTAAGTGTAAAATGAGCTTGTCTTGCACTAACTTAGTATATAACACATATTTGAGGGCTTAGACTTAAACAAATGGGTGGCTAAGATGAATTTCACTTGGATTAAGCCTATGTGGACAAGTTGACAAGTCAACAATGTCATGCTAGCAAGACTAATCTTCCAAGGTGGTCAATGACCATTTTGCCCCTTACCAATTTCGTCCAAGACCACTTGTGGGGGTTCCACGTGTCGCCCTCTCATTCGTCCATAAAATTCCGTAACCCTCGTGGGTCCCACAAAAATGTAAAATTCCTCGGGTGGGCCCCACGTGACCAAATCCGTAATAAATAAATTTCCATAATGGCAATAGGTTCCATACTCTTCAAATAATACATTTTGAGAATCCAATTCTCAACAACGAACATTTTTCCTTTCCGATGTCCGGAAGATTTTCCGTCGGAAAAACAATTCTTCCTTTCGTACTAATTTCCCAGTCTTGTTTCCTTTCGTACATTCTCTTTTACATGTCCTGGACTTACGGGGTGTAACAGTGATAATGCTAGACCTTGTGGAGTTTTATGAATCCTAATTCCTAAAATCAAATTAGCAACCTCTAAGTCTTTCATGTCAAATTGATCTATTTATTAGAGTATGTTTAGGAGTAAAAATTCTCCAAGTTTAAGGATGATAATTTGAACTATTATTGAAAAAGACAAATATCAAAAAGCTATACAATGACATCTTTTTCATATTCTAAAAAGAGCTGCACTTGCCGCTGGAAGTCGGCATCTCTTTAAGTTAATTAAAACAAGAAAATTTTGAAAAGGGTTTGGTAATTTGTGGGACACTCTTCAACAGAAATTCCAAATATTCACAAAAATGACAAGAGCCAAAAAGGAGTATTTAGAACTAGAAATAAATTAGGCCCGCCCATTCATAACATTTTCGAATTATAAGTGAGTTGTGTTCTCAAATATTCTCTCTATCTCAATTATCTCAATTTATGTGATACTATTTTCTTTTTAATCTGTTCTAAAAAGAATATCACATTTCTATATTTAAAAATAATTTAACTTTGTGAGATGATTTATAGCTACACAAATATCTAAGATTTGTTTCAGATCACAAATTTCAAAAGTCTTCCTTTTTTTTTAAACTTCGTATCAAGTCAAATGATGTCACATAAATTGAGACGGAAGAAATATTAATAGTCAAATAGAAACCAACTCATGGTTCTTTTAATTGTTTATCCGGATGTTATACCAACGCTGGGGAATATATTTGATTTTGTTCAACTTTGGCGTAGCTTCTAACATTAAAAAATTGAAACAAGTTAACAAGATCCCTTTTTTCTTGGTATTCTGAATTTGTCTTTGTTTTTAGTAATAAAGATACTTATATTAATGATAATTATAATTACGTAATGGCTCGATTGTCTAGTATAGCTAATATCTAGCCGTCGAGAATTCTTTAAAGGGGAAAATAGAGATGTCTCCTACTTTATTCATAATATGTAGAAGTATCGACTTAATTTTACAGAAGGGCGTATATACCTTTGTATTTGTTGTTGATCGTCTATGTTATTATATGATGGAACTAAGAACAATCGAGAGATAGTGAGAGAGAGGATTGTGGGAGCTTTTCTCTTTTTCTATAAAATGAGAACTCAAGTTTCAGCAAAGTGCACAACACTTATTATATACAAGGAAATATAAAACGTAAGAAGGAAATGAAAGTGGTCCCCACATAATACTTACTCTAACAGATACTAATACCAAACTAATACCAAAATATGCTCATACTATACTATACTTATATACTATACTTCAACACCCCCCTCAAGCTAGGGGTTAAGAATAAGTTTTTCATCCCTAGCTTGGAGAGAAGATAAGTATGATGTTTCAGCAAAAGAGCTTTAGTAAGTATGTCGGCAGGTTGATCCTCGGATGCAATGTATTTGGTGGAAATTGCCCCAACTGAATCTTCTCCCGAATGAAATGGCAGTCAATTTCGATGTGTTTTGTCCTCTCGTGAAATACAGGATTGCTGGCAATTTGCATCACGATTCTTATCACAATGAAATAAATAAGCAATCGCAGCGTGAGTTAACTTCTGAGAATAAGCCATTAATCCAGATAATTTCTGCCACCACAGCAGCAAGACTTTTATATTCAGCCTCCGCTGAATTTCTGAAAACAGTCTGTTGTTTCTTGGACTTCCACGAGATAAGAGAAGAACCAAAGTACACCAAGTAACCTGAGACTGACCTCCTGGTAGTAAGGCAAGAGGCCCAGTCTGCATCACAGTATGCAGACAGAACAGCACCATTTGCTGCTGCCAACAACATTCCCATTCCTGAAGCATTTTTTATGTATCTTACCATCCTCTCTGATGCTACCATGTGCGACTGATTTGGAGCCTTCATAAATTGACTTAAACTCTGCACAGCAAAGGCTATATCTGGACTAGTGTTAGTCAAGTAAAATAATCTGTCAATCAGTCTTTGATATGCTGCTGGATCCTTCAACAATGTATCAACATTTCTGTCCTTCTCAGGCATCAACTTCTGTACATGCTGGTCATACTCAACAGAGGTGAACTTCATATTCATTTTCATGGGTGAATTAATGGGCTTAGAACCTGTTAGCCCCATATCTTCAATAAGTTCTAAAGCATACTTTCGTTGGTGCATCACTATCCCCTTCTTTTTTCTGGCAAACTCAAACCCCAGAAAATATCTGAGTTCACCAAGATCTTTGATCTTGAAGTGATGCTGCAGAACAAGCTTTGTTTCATCAAGGAGTCCCTGATCATTTTCAGTTAAGAGAAGATCATCCACATATATCAACACCATAACTATTTTGTCCCCCTCCTTTCTGATAAGCAAAGAATAGTCATAGCAGCTTTGAACAAAACCAGAAGAGACTAAGGCAGATGTCAGCTTGATATTCCATTGTCTAGAAGCTTGCTTAAGCCTATATAACGACTTAAGCAATTTGCATACCTTCCCCTGTTTTTGCTCCACTCCCTGAGGCAGGTTCATATACACCTCCTCATTGTGGTCTCCTTGTAAGAAGGCATTGTACACATCCATTTGCTGAATCACCCAACCTTTAGCAACTGCAACTGAGATAACACTTCTGACAGTAACCATTTTCACCACCGGGGAAAAAGTCTCTTGATAATCGACCCCTTCCTTTTGACTATACCCCTTTGCGACAAGTCTAGACTTGAACCTTTCCACTTCTCCACTGGCTTTGTATTTGATTTTAAATACTCATTTACAACCAATGGGTCTCTTGTTAGCAGGCAAATCAACTATCTCCCAGGTCTTGTTGTCTTCCAAGGCCTGAATTTCTAGCTGCATGGCCTCTACCCACCTCTGATCCTTAGCTGCCTCATAGAACGATTATGGCTCATGTTCTGCTGAGATCTTGGCCAAGAAACCATGGTATTGAGTAGATAATCTAGTATAATCCACCACCTTTGACATTGTATATGCACAACCTGCTTGACTAGGTCATATTGTTGTGTGCAGAAAATCCTTTAACCATATTGGGGCCTTTCTTTCTCTGGCTGACCTCCTAATACCTGGATCATGCTCATCATCAGCCATAACAGCATTCTCAACTCCAGTATTGGATAGGTCAGGGTCTGCTGCCACATCTTGTGTATTGACTGTCTCTTCTGTAGTAAGAGATTCTGCCACATTCTCCTTTTGAATGTCCTGCTGTTGAACCATCTGCTGGACCACTTATGTATCATCAACATACAGGCCAGGATTAGAATATTGATCAGGAAGGATATGTGGATCTCCTCAAAATTCCTGAAACTGCTGATATGGGAAGATATTTTCATGGAAGGTCACATCCCTACTCACAAACACTGTCTCATTGGACAAATCTAACAATTTGTAACCCTTCCTATTTACTGCATAGCCAAGTAACATAGCCTTGACAACCTTTGGTTCAAATTTATCCTTTCTCACCAAGTTGGATGCATAACAAAGACACCCTATGACCTTGAAGTGAGAAAATGAAGGCAATTTCTTAAACATCTTCTGATATGGTGAAATATCTCCCAGCACCACAGAAGGTATTCTATTAATCACATATACAACAGTCTCAATGCAATAATTCCAGAACTTTGCTGGTAGATGGCCCTGTAACTTGATAGCTATGGCTATCTCTAATATATGTCTATGTTTCCTCTCTACTATCCCATTTTGCTGTGGAGAGTAGGGGCAGGTCTTCTGATGAATAATCCCCAATTTGTTAAAAAATCAGAGCAGACAGAGTTAAGAAACTCTGTCCCATTATCTGTTCTAACACATTTTACTTTCAAACCAAACTGTGTTCTTATTATTACAAACAAGTTCTTAAGGACAAATATCACATCAGACTTAATATGCAGCAAGAAAACCCATGTCCATCTAGTAAAATCATCCACAACAGTGAGGAAATATCTCATGTTATTATAAGATGGCACCCTATAAGGTCCCCAAACATCTAGATGTAAGAGTTGGAAAGGAAATTCAGTTTTACTATGACTATCAGGAAAGGATTTTCTTGCTTGTCTAGCTAGTGGACATATACCACAATGTTTTAAAGAAAAATCTGCCTTATTCCTGAAGGCTGCAATTTTTCTGAGCATGATCAATGGGACATGTCCCAGCCTTCTATGCCAAAGTTCTGCTTCCAGTTCTCCCTTGGACACCACAGTTGATGTATGAGCATGTGCCCTTATTGCCTCTTTGTAGTTCCTCCCTGATTCCAAAATATACAGCCCATCGACTTTTCCACCAGTCTCCTTGACCTTCCCAGTAAACAGATCCTGCAGGACAAAGAAATCAGGGAAAAACCTTGCAGAGCAATTTAGTTCCCTGGTTAACTTTGACACTGATAATAGGTTAAATTTAAAGGCTGGAACACACAGAACATGTTCAATAACATCACCATTCTTTAGCCTATAACTCCATGCCTGTGTAATCTTAGCTACATCACCTGTAGGCAGTTGGACTTAGCTTGCACTCTCCTCATCTCTTTTCTCAATCATGGTTTTATCACTAACCATATGGTTAGTTTCCCCTGTATCTACTATCCAGTCTACATTCTTAATACTTTTATGTGTATGAGATACAATGTTACCTGCCATATGAGCTTTGGCTACAGTTTCATTGTCATTCCCTTTATACTGATCCATCATCTGCAATAACTTTTCATATCTGTCTGGAGGACAAGAGGACAACCTGCTTTGAAGATAATCCTGCTGCTCCTTAGATAGTTGCCTCATACCTCTGCTATGGTCATGCTGTAAGCTGTCACACACACCAAATTGTGCTTCTACAACTGCAACATTTATTTTCTTCTTCCCTTTCAAATCTGTTGGATAACCAACCAATCTATAACATTTATCAGCAATATGTCCATGCTTCTTACAATAATCACAGAACATCAACAGTCTGCGACAATTTTATCTAGTATGTCATTTCATCTGACAATAGTCACAGAAGCCAGACTGATTTGGTTTCCTCTATCTGTATTGTGTTACTGTACCATACATTGCCATGGATTCACCAGAATCAGATCCTCCAAATCTTCCAGTGATCGACTTTTGACTTTCGTCTTGTGCAATTGTTACACCCCGTAATTCCAGGACATGTATAAGAGAATGGACGCGAGAACACAAGACTTGAAATGTTGGTACGAAAGAAAGAATTGTTTTTCCGAACGTCGGAAAGGAAAAATGTTCGTTGATGAGAATTGGATTCTCAAAATGCATTATTTGAGGAGTATAGAATGTATTATCATTGTGTAAATTTATTTTACGGATTTGGTCACGTAGGGCCCACCCGAGAAATTTTACGTTTTGTGGGGCCCACGAGGGTTGCGAAATTTTATGGACGAATGGGAGGGCGACATGTGTCACCCCCCCCCACATGGACTTGCTCGAAATTGGACCATGGTTAATGGTCAAATGACCAAGGTTAGTAGTCAAGTGGATGATCAAGTCTTGACAAGCCTAGCTTGAGATAATTGACCAAGTCAATGAGCCACTTGACTAGATATTTAATCCTCTTCATCCAAACCCCACAAGTGTTATAATCTTGACCCTCCATTGTGTTATATATACTACACTAGTAGCAAGACAAGCTCCCAACACTTAGAAAAATTTCAAGACCTTGTTCTTCATTAGGGTGCTCTCGGGTTTGAGGAAAATCCCACACAAAATTTTTGCAATTGTAGTTCTTTATTCACAAGACTTTAACCCAAGGTCCCTAAGAGTATTGTAAGGATATCTCAATAGAAAGATCTCAGAAAAATGACGTTTTCACGTTAGTCGCAAGGCGAAAACCTAAGTCGTTTTCATAGTTTTGATTGGAAATGGAAGAGAAGTTGTTTGTGAACTTCTAAAGGCTTCAAATAGCGAATTGGAGCATGAAGTAAAAGAGCTAAGATTTGCTAAGGAGCGACTTTGAATCATGGAATTTTATAAGGGCTTGTCAAGGTAACAATCTTGTCGTTTTAGTAATTAAAGATTACTTATTATTGTAGTTATGGATATTAGCAAGCATGAGGTATATATTATGAAGTTTGATAAGTGTTATGGATATTGGAACCACTAATCCGAAACTAGCATGTTTAGCCTTTGAGATTACAATTCAATTTGGTTATTAGTTTATAGTTTAGTCGTCGCATGTTATATAAAGAAGGAATTGTAGTTGTTAAAGTTGTTAACGACTATATAACATGTTAGACCTAACAACTTGGATTGAAAAAGAATTGGAAAGGACTTTGTGTTGTTGTACATGTTAGCCGAGAATGACTTTGGATATTGAACTACTTGGTATTAATTGTGGGGCAGAATTTTACACGTATTGTAAGGCGTGCAATCCCCTTTGATTGGTTGATGTATTGACCCTTAAATGTGGCATGTTGCTTATTGATTTACGGGCCTTGAAAAATGTGGAAAAGTACGTAGAAACAAAGGAGGTGCTGCCCAATTTTCCGTAGAATAAGAGATTGTATACTTAGTATCATTCTACGTTAGAAACTAGAAGTTGATAGTCGTGTTGTGGCCATTATAGGTTGTCAATTCTACGTGCGGCGTGTTCGACTTAGCTTGTGGATTAAGCCGAAAAGGTATGTGAATCATCTCCTCTTCTTCTAGCATGATTCCTTATGATAAAGAAAGTAAGTCCTACTCCTTAAATGATCCACTCCTTGATTGTACTTGGATTTCCTATTATAGAAGTTGTTCTATATATTTCCTTGATTGTACTTTGGATGTTTAAATTGGAAGTTGTTATAATTCATTCCCTTAATGAAGTTTGGATTTTCAAAAGTGAAAGTGTTTTACTTGAAGTATTTAGAGTCTTAAAAAGGAAGTGGTTTCCTAATCTTTTGGATAGTGCCTTAGTTCCAAAACCTAAAGGTTGTTATAACGGCTTTAGGGGAGTCAAATGAGTGATTTACTTAATTGATTTAAAAGAGGAGAAATGACATGATTTAAAGAGAAGTAACTTGTTTTAAAGGTGTGAGTTACTTGAGATTTAAAAGTAGAAGAAACTTGATTTCTAAAGTTAAGAAACTTGATTTCTAAAGTTAAGAGACTTGAAGTATTTTGAAGTTATGTAACTTGGTTTTAGAAGTATAAGTCTCTTGGTTATAAAAAGAATGAATTTGTCTAAAACCATAAAGGGTTATAACGGCTTTATGGGGAGTTAGTTATAACAGCTTTATGGAAGGTTAAGAAAATTGTCTATTTTGATTGATAGGCATGAGTTGTCTAGGTTGTGAAATTAGAAGTACTTGGTTTCAAAGTATTGAAATGAATTTCTAAAGGTGTAGTAACCCAATTTGAAAAATAGACATGCCTTGATACTACGGGTGTTGGTATCTTGGGGTTTTATATAAAAAAGAGTCTTTTGAAAAGAATGGATGTACGTAGTACTTTGACTTGTTTAAATGAGAATTATTCTATTTGTGCCTTGATAGTACTTTGACTTGTTTAAATGAGAATTATTCTATTTGTGCCTTGATAGTACTTTGACTTGTTTAAATGAGAATTATTCTATTTGTGTCTTGATAGTACTTTGGCTTGCTTAAATAAGGATTTCTCTTGGTTTATGTAAAAAGGAAAGGCATGGTAATTATCTTGGTTTGTGTAAAGGCATGGTATTGTCTTGGTTTATGTAAAAAGGAAAGACATGGTAATTGTCTTCGTTTTGTAAAGGCATGGTATTGTCTTGGTTTATGTAAAAAGGAAAAGGCATGGTGTTGTCTTGGTTTGCTAAAATGATAGTTATTCATTTTATAAATAAAGGTCAAGAATGGTTTGTTTGCATATGGGTTGCTCATATACACATTCGTGCAAGTGTCGTATTTTCACATCTCCGCGTCCCTCCATAAAGGGCCGGCAACTTGGTTCAAGAGATATCATAGAGTAGCTCCCCATGGTGGTGAGCGGTACACACTCACGGCGGGTCGGATAGACTCAGGCGGGTTAAATTCCTGGGATATATAAGCCATGGATTAGCTATTCGTGATGCGAGTATCGTGTACCGATGACTCATTGCGGGTCCACACGACCTATGCGGGTGAAATAGTCCTATGATAGGTTGCATTATAACACGTAGGTGGTTGACTCGCACCGCACGACCGTCATGTTTTGAAACGGTAGTGATTTCATTAATGAAAGGGTGCAGTGTGTTTATGACTTAAAGTGGAACAGTTAATCTCATTGTTAAAGGCATAACTTAAAAAGGTAAAAATGATTGCATTACTCTCATGATTGCAAGGTTCAGTGTGCTTATTGATGTTATATTATATCATGGACTGCCGGTAGTGAGGAAGGATTCCACGGGCATGATTGATGTTATGGGTGTGAGACCCATTGTTATACTTGAGTAATGACTTTGAGGGCATGCGTCCCTGATTTGACATGACTGCTTATATATTATGTAATGTAGGTTGGCTATCATACATGTCTCCTGTTTTGTATAGACTGTTATGATTTCATTACAGTATTTTCAGTTTCACATACTTGGTACATTCTTCGTACTGACCTCCTTCGGGGGGCTGATCTGCAGGTGTAGGACCCTGCTCCGAATTTTTGGATAGCTCCATCTGTTCAGGAGTTTATCATTTTGGTATAGATCCTTCATTACAGGCTTTTGTACAGTTATGGGTACGGCGGGGCCTTGTCCCGTCATAGTTCAGTAAAACTCTTAGAGGTCTGTATTCATATGTGGGATTTGACTCGTGCAGTAAAGGTCGCTTGTTATGTATATTATATGGCAGCCTTGTCGGCTTTGCCCTTGCATGTTCGTTGGTTTTAAAAACAAACGAGGTGTTATTTAGTTCCGCTTCATCGTTGTCGATTAGGTAGGCGGTGCCTGTGTAGGCACCGCCACGTCCGGTTCGGGCGTGACAGAGTGGTATCGAGCAATCCTCTAATGTCTGACACCGTGTCTAGTAGAGTATTCGTTATCGGTGTGTTGCGCCACACCCATAAACAAAGAGGCTACGTGACATTTAGAAGTTGGTTTCTATTCTTCTCACTCGAGATCGTTCCATGTAGTGTTATTAAGATAATTCCTCTATAACGTATTATTATGTTACAGTTATGCCTCCAAGGAGGGCAACAGTCGCCCAGAAGGGCAAAACAGTAGCAGGAGCTACCAGTCAGACTCAGAGAGTTGGTAGGGCTCATACCCAGGATATACCGGATATCAGGCTGTTTACGAAGTTCTTCTCAAGCCAGTTTTGAGGCCCCAAAGATCGAGCCTCTGCTTTCGCCAGGGAAGAATATAGGGTCATAAGAGAAGCAGTTATGTTATTGACCAAGATAGCGGTGCTACAGTTTCATCAGCAGGAAGTTATTCGACTAGTACAGACAGGTGTACAGAGGGTAGAGGGCCAACGCGAAAATCAGTGTAAGAGGGCTAGACCGGTTGGTTATACCGGTGAGTTTTTGGACGAGCAGCCTCAGCAGCGAGTGATTATTCATCCCAGCCTACCCAGGACATACCCCCGCAGCTCACGGGTGGGATATTTGACCCCACAATGTATTTAGGAGCCGATCCAAGCTCCAGGGGTCGAGGTTCTCAGATGAGCAGAGGATTTTCTCAGTCGAGGCCACTTATTCCTCAGTGTTTTCGATGTAGTAAGCGTTATATAGGGAAATGTCGTTATGGCATAGGTGTTTGTTTTTATTGTGGCCATCCGGGCCATATACAGAGGGTATGTCCTTTTAGAAAGAGCACCGGTGAGGTGGCTCAGCCTATGAGGCAGTGGTCGTTCCTTCCTCCATACAGCGCTCTGCATGGGAGTTCAGATGTCAGCCAGCCGTGGTAGAGGTCAGGGTGGAGTTTATAGTTCTGGCGGTCCTTCGAACCGCATAGATGACGTGGCTACTGGGCAGGATCAAGAGGCAACATCGCATGGGGTTACAGGTATATTTCGATTCTCTTGAATCATACGTGCATTGATAGATTCAGATTTCGCCCTTAGCGTATATGTTTTCCCTTGTTGCTAGTAGTTGTAATTGATAGAACCCCAGAGGTAGGGATACTTTGATTAGTAAAGTGAAAAGTGAAGAATGTTGACAAGAATGATAAAGTGAATTGAGACTATAGTTGTGTAGGGTTCACAAGTTGTAATTACCCTGTAACAGTGTAAAGGCCGATAGTGGAGGATGTAAAATAGAAATACTTCGGCCTAGGTGACGAACCTCTAGTGAATGAGAGGATAGGGTGAGAAGTACCTTGAGATAAGAGAGAAACTTATTTCAGACTAAGAATGAGAAGTTAAGTGTGACGATGGGTCGGGTTATTGACTCATTTTGGGTCAACCGATAGTATGGAATGAGGTGATGTCAGTTGGATATGGTCCTGCTATGTGATAGGGTCACGAGGATGCGAGGCCCAAGTCTAGTTGATCATTGTACGAGTTCGTGGATGTGTTCCACCGGAACCAGGTCGTAAAGGCCGAGAAGAGCCTTAACGGAAATGCAAGTAGCATAATGGCCAAGTTTGGATAGTAACTCCAAGGATTGGAGAACAGAAACAATATTTGAAATTTTGTACGTATACTAAATAAGTTTGGAAGTACGAGAAAGTATGACAAGTAAGAAAAGGAAGGAACAAAGGTTAAAAGAACTATAGTGGTTATAGTTATGAGTAATGAAGGTGCATAGAGAAAATCCCTCTTAGGCCATGAGTGGAGGTTAATTGTGATGATACACACGCCTTAGGTTCAGTAACACTGTCCATAGGTTCTCGTGATTAAGAGGCTACTAGTATTAGAGTTTACACCGGTTGGTAAACTAAGCTAGGCAGATTATAGGTTCATGTCCTAACTAGTTTGGTGACTAAGTGAGACAGAGAAGGGAAGTAACACGGGGAACACATCAGTTAGCTGAGTGGGAGTCCAACTGAAGGATTCAGATAGTGTTAGTCCCATGACTTAGAATACGACAGGGCCATCCCTTTATACGGGAAAAAGAAAGGAACCTCTAAGGAATCCCGTTTTGAAGACTGT
Organism: Przewalskia tangutica; assembly: GCA_029844215.1. Classification (NCBI taxonomy): domain Eukaryota; kingdom Viridiplantae; phylum Streptophyta; class Magnoliopsida; order Solanales; family Solanaceae; genus Przewalskia; species Przewalskia tangutica. The sequence continues at coordinate 75,174,102 of CM056732.1, forward strand.
AACTTCGAATTTTGTGAGAAGGGGCCGCGGATGGAATGTCCATTGATATGTTTATGTATGTTATATGGTGGCCACGTGTGGCATCGTTGGTCTTGTGGAGTATTTGTTACACCCCGTAGTTCAGGTCATGCTTTTGAGAACATACGAAAGGAATTAAGATTTAAATTTTTGAAAGATAGGTCGACAGAATGTTCCGGACGGGTTGTTAGTAAACTTTGAGGCGGTTTATGTCCCATTACATGGGGAGTTTGTAGGTTGGTCAAAGGCCTAGTATGTAATTCGTTGAGTCTAGTTCCCAACGCAACAAACCGTTCGTCGATAGGATATCGGAGTAGAAAGTTGTGGAAATTACAAGTTCGGCGCAATGAGCGTAAAAGCAACTTCTCGTGGCCACAGTACGCGCCGGATGCAGGGCCGAGGCGTCGGTTATGCTGAGAATCCTCTGAGGTTGCAGCGCCGCGGCGCCGGAAAGCAGGGCCGCGACGCCGAAAGTTCCGAAAGTTCGCAGAGGTTTCAGCGCTGCGGCGCCGAGGCGGAGTTTTTGCGGGAAACTGAGGAAAAATCAAATATTTTCTTTTAAAAAGGCCATGGGAGGGTGACAAGTGTCCCCCCCATCTGATTTTTGCATGTCATATTTATTGACCAAGTCTTGAAGACTTGGTCATTCTTGAAAGCTCCTTCTTCTCTCTAAAAAAACTCTCCCTTCTCTCTAAAATTCCTCTCCCTTCTCTCTAGAAATTCAAGAAGAAAACCTAAGCCTAGAGAAATTCTGAAAAGGTGGCAAGAAGGAAACGTGTTGACAAGCTTGTAGGAGGTTTGTGGAGGTGATTGTGGAAAGAAGACAAGTGGATTTTGTTGGACTAATTTGGAGTGAGCTCTAAGGTAACAATCCTTCCTCTTTTACTAGTAAATTATGTTGCATGTGTGGAAGAAAGGACGTATAGTTGTCAATATTGCCTTTAGAGGTATTGCATATAGGAATTGGATAAGAAATTGGATTAAAAGGGAATTGGATAAGAAGTTATGTGTTACACCTCAAAATTTGCCAAATTGGACTTTGTAGTTTGTATTAGTTGTTATGTATTGTGGGGCAGAATTATACACGTCCAAGTTAGGCGGGTAATCGTCTTTGTGGATTGGATTGTTGAGCCTTAAAGGTGGCGTGTTTGGTTATTGAATTCGGCCTTGAAAAAGGTGGTAAAGTATGTAGAAACAAAGGAAGTGTTGTCCAATTTTCCGTAGGAATAAGGGACTTTTCAATTAGAATGTTCTACGTTAAAGATAGAGGCTAATGGACGTATTATGGTCATTATAGGTTGACATACTACGCGTGGTATATTGGACTTGCAAGTGGATTGACCCGAAGATGTATGTGGAACTTTTCTATCTCTTGAGCATGACTAGTTGCACTTATGTAGTACGGTGGACGTACAAGGCTTTGATATCCCTTACTTATTTTAAGGATGGCCAAGTTTGGTGAGTAAGGGGATTAACTCATTTCTTTAAAAAGTATTAAAGATGTCTTAAGTTAAGGGACTTGATGTGTTTTAAGTATATGATACTTGTCTCGTTTTAAAAGTAAAAGTCCCTTGGATTTAGGGAAATGTATTTGACTAATGTATAACGCTAATATAATGACTTTATGGGAAGTTGGTTGTATTAGCTTTATGGAGGGTTAACAAAGAAAGATTTACTCTAAGTAAGATAAGTACGGATAAATGATTTGAATTTGTGAAAAGCAAATTGGTTTTAAGGCATTAATTGCCTAAGGTTTTAAAGGAAATGAAGTCGCTTGATTTAGAAGCCTATTATATTTCAAAAAGGAAATGTGACTTGTCTTGAAAAGTAGTCGTAACTTGATACTAAGGTTATTAGTATCTTGGAGAGTTTTATATAAAAATGAGTCATTCTCAAAAGGTTAGAAGTACGTGATACTTGGGTTGAATTCCCGGATTTTCTCTTAAGTGACATGTTAGTGCCTTAGGTAAACTAAAATGAGAGGATATATTAATAATGTTAATAAGAAGTTAGGGGATATTCTTAACTTGCTTATGTTATGATAAGCCGGTAGCGCTTATGTTATGTATGATAGCCGGTTGTGCTAGGTTATGCATTATTATTATTATTATTATTATTATTAATACTATTTATTCCATGGATTTGCTACCCATGATGCGAGTGCGGCGCTTGTACTCATGCGGGCCCACCGGGTCTATGCGGGTGAAATAGTCCCATGCGAGGCGGATGACCTCATGCGGGTGAAATAGTCCCATGCGGGTGAAATAGTCTCATGCGAGGCGGATGACCTCATGCGGGTCCATAGGACCTATGCGGGTGAAATAGTCTCAGGAGTAGGATTGCTTAGTGATACTACGGGCGAGGGACCCTGTTTTGATCATGAGCCTCCTATTTTTATGCAGTAAAGTTTATACTTGTTACTTTCATTGTTAGTAAGGCACGATGCATTGTAATTTGATTCTCTTCCATGACTCCAGCTTATTTTAGACTTATGATATTATTACGATTTTCCGCTTTACATACTTGTACCTATCAGGTAATCGACCCTTCCTGGCCGTTCATGTCGCAGGTAGGGGTAAGCAGGTGGTGGATCCTCATTCTTAGGATCTTTGCTCAGTGTCAGAAGCTCCATTTCTCCGGAGGCTTGACTTTTGGTACGGTTCTCCCTGATGTTGTAGATGTTATGTGCATTCAGGGTACGACGGCCCCGTCCGCCATAGTGGTTACACATTCTTAGAGGTCTGTAGTCCTGTTATAAATTAGGATGTAACTGTTCAGTTTTCTTTATAATTATGTTTACGGAAAGGTAACCATTTTGGGATTAGCTTGTTTCATATTTTATATGGTTTCTTGTTATGAGTTTACTTCCGCTGGTTTTCTCTGATGTTGTATCACAAGGGTGCCCGGGGTAAGGCACCAGTCATGGGTCTGAGGTCGGGTCGTGACAAAAGTGGTATCAGAGTAGTTAATCCTCGGAAAGGGTCTACAGGCCGTATCTAGTAGAGTCTTGATTATCGGTGTGTTGTGCACCACATCTATAATCAGGAGGCTACAGGATATTTAGGACTGGTTTCCATTCTTTCACTCTAAGATCGTGCAATAGAGCTGTGTTATAGGTTGAATTTCCTCTGACATATTTTTATGAATCAGTTATGTCTCCACGCAAGGCAACCGCGGCCCAGAAGGGCAAGGCAGCTGAGGGAGCTGCTAGTAGGACACAGAGGGTTACGAGGGCACAGGCCCAGTCTTTACCTGAGATGATGTTTCTGACGGCGAACCACGACGTTGCCAACCCCAGCAGAGTTCGGAGAAGCGGCTGCCATCGAGACCACGGCACTGAGCCTCCGCCATACACACCGAGCAGGATATGGGCTACAAGCGAGATGACCGCTTATTAGCCGTGATCGTGGCAAGCGCAGAGGACAGACGGAGACGGGCGGTTCCAGGTTCGCTTCACCTCGACCGATAGCTTGAGACTTCGGGACTTTTTGAGTTGCAGCCCATCAGAGTTCTATGGGTCGAGGCCTGAGGATGATCCTCAGGAGTTTATCCGACAGTTACAGCGAATCATGAGAGTGATCAAGGCCTCGGAGACAGAGTCGGTAGTATTGGGTTCACATCGGCTGCGTGATACTGCAGTTGACTGGTTTGATTCATGGGAACTGTCCCGGGGGGAGCATGCGCTTCCAGCTATTTGGGACGAGTTCTCAGAGGCGTTTCTTAGCCATTTCTTGCCTCTGCAGATGAGGAGAGCTCGGGCCGAAAAATTTCTAACGTTGAGACAAAGTGGGCGGACGGTCCGGGAATACAACGTAGAGTTTGACTCGTTGGCTCGGTATGTACCCGCTTTAGTGGCAGACATGGAGGACAGAGTACACCTCTATGTCACAGGGCTCGATGATTACTTAGCAGAGAGTTGCACAGGAGTAGCTCTTCAGCCGGGCATGGACATTGCCCGCATGCAGGCTTATGCACTTGGGTGGCGAACGTAGGGCCGGCGGATTGATAGATATCACAGGAAGAGGCTAGGACAGCAGGTCCTCTGGTAGTTTTCGAGGTAGACAACCTCGGCGGCATCGGATTTGCACCTCACCGGTCGTAGCGCTCTCCACCGCCTTCCGCACGCCCGGTATTCAAAGGCGGGACAGTCGTGGCTTCAGGTTCCCGAGGAACCGAGTTCCGCCGATGAGGCCACATATGCCTCTGTGGTCGATGTGGTTATTACCATCACGGGTGTCGTGTTCCTCCAGAGCTTGTTTCTCTTGACGCAGGCCATTTGAAGAGAGATTGTCCGACCGTGGCGCGGCGGGAGTGTTATGGTTCACCGGTGGCCGGGCCGGATCTTCGCCTTCGGTGGTCGCGCCCGAGGGCGGTGTTCACGACCAGCAGCCGCGGGCAGGGTCGTGCGGGGTCCGCCCAGCGGTCCTCAGAACCGCATTTATGCTATGTCCAGCCGTCAGGACCAGGAGGCGTCGCCAGATGTCGTCACAGGTACATTATTGGTTTCATGTTGTGATGTATATGCTTTGATAGACTCAGGTTCTACCTTGTCCTATATATGTCCTCATATTGCTGGTAGAATAGGGGTAGAGCCCGAGTCCATAAAACCTTTTGAGATGGCTACGCCAGTAGGTGATTCGGTGGTAGCTGAGCGGGTTTATAGGGCTTGCCCAGTGACTATATACAGTTGTCAGACTCTAGCCGACTTGATAGAGTTGGATATGACAGACTTTGATGTGATTATGGGTATGGATTGGCTAGCGTCTTGCTATGCCAATGTGGATTGTAGAGAGATCGTACGGTTCCAGCTTCTCGCGAGCGGCCATCGGTGGAAGGGAATATCGCGCCGGCGGTAGGTTTATTTCTTACCTCAAGGCTAGGAAGATGCGGCGGGTATATCTACCATATGGTTCGGTATTCGACATCGAGGCCGAGGTACCAGATCTTCACCGCCCGGTTGTTAGAGAGTTTCGCACGTATTCCCGCACGAAGCTTCGTATCCTCCCGGCAGGAGATCGAAGTTTTGCATTGATTTATCGCCGGACACTCGACCTATATCTATTCCACCATACGTGACGGCACCCGCCGAGTTGAGGAATTGAAAGACCACCAAAGATTTGGCCGGAAAAAGGCTTTATCGTGCCTAGTGTTTCTCCCGGGAGCGCCGTGTTATTTGTAAGAAGAAGGATGGACGCCACAGATGTGTGTTTATTACAGGCAGCTGAATAAGGTAACTATCAAGAACAGATATCCCCTCCCCATGATTGATGATTTGTTTGACCAGTTGCAGAGTGCGAGGTGTTTCTCCAAGATAGACCTACGGTCTGGTTATCATCAGGTGCGAGTTAGAGAGGTAGATATCCCAAAGACTCCATTCAGGACCCGGTATGGGCACTATGAGTTCAGGGTGATGTCTTTCGGGTTGACCAACGCCCCAGCAGTATTCATGGATTTGATGAACAGGTGTTCAAGCCATTCTTGGATATGTTCGTTATAGTATTCATTGATGATATCCTAGTGTATTCGCCAAGACGCAACAGAGCACGCAGATCACTCGAGGCGTGACGAGTCCTCGTGGACCGCACAGTATGCCAAGTTTTCGAAATGTGAGTTTTGGTTGGCTTCAGTGGCTTTATTACGGCATGTTATCGGGGCCGATGGTATTCGTTGATACAAAGAAAGATCGAGGCGCCAAGACTTGGCCTAGACCCACCACCCCGACGAGTGCGATCTTTTGGGCCTCATGTTATTATCATTGATTTGTGGAGAAGTTTGCTTCCATTTCAGCACCTTTGACTAGGCTGACTCAGAAAGCAGCGGTGTTCCGGTGGACGGATACTTGTGAGGAGAGCTTCCAGTTACTGAAGGAGAAATTGACAAACGCCCCAGTTCTTACTCTTTCAGAGGGTTTAGACGGATATGTGGTTTATTATGATGCGTCGGGTGTCGGGCTTGGGTGCGTGCTGATGCAGCACGACAAAGTTATAGCTTACACATCTCGACAGCTTAGGAAGCATGAGAAGAATTACCCCACCCATGACTTAGAGTTGGCAGCAGTGATTCATGCCTTGAAGATCTGGAGACATTATTTGTATGGAGTTCATGTGGATATTTACTCAGACCACAAGAGCCTCCAAAGATATCTTCGGCAGGAGCCGAACTCGGCGAGACGGTGGTTAGAGCTACTTAAGGATTATGATGTCGATATCCTATACCACCCAGGGAAGGCCAATGTAGTTGCACATGCCCTTAGTCGCAGATCGATGGGTAGTCCGCCAAAGTGCAGCGGCAGAAGAGGACATGGTCCGCGAGTTACATCGCCTAGCGAGCCTGGGGTTCGCTTTGGTTCTCGGCAGAGCGGGTTCGGGTTCGAGAGGTCGCCGAGTCTTCCATCGTCGAGGAGGTGAAGAGGCGACAGTATGAGGATCCGATTATGGTACGGTATCGAGATACATCGCTTTGGGAGGAGAATAGTCTATTTGGGGTAGCACCTGATGGGGTGCTAAGATTTGAGGGCAGGTTATGTGTACCCGATGTAGCAGGACTTCGTCAGCAGATTCTGGGGGAAGCACATAGTGCTCATTACTCTATTCATCTGGGGTCGACTAAGATGTACCATGACCTCAGATGTATATATTGGTAGGATAGCCTGAAGAGGGACGTTGCGGAGTTTGTGGCGCAGTGTCCGAATTGTCGCAGTCATGTGGAGCACCGTAAGCTCGTGGGTTGTTGCAGACTATAGAGATTCCGACCTGAAAGTGGGAAGTGATCAATATGGACTTTATTACAGGATTACCTCACACTCAGAGGAAGCATGATTCCATATGGGTTATTGTCGACAGGCTGACGAAATCAGCCCATTTTCTTCCAGTCAGGATGACTTTTTCGGCCGAGGATTATGCTAGATTGTATATCAGAGAGATTGTGAGACTGCACGGAGTTCCTATATCGATTATTTCAGACAGAGGAGCCCATTTCACGGCTAACTTCTGGAGGTCTTTTCATAAGGGATTAGGAACACAGGTGAGTCTCAGTACCGCGTTTTATCCTCGCATCGACGACAGCCGAGCGCATCATCCGCATACACTTGAGGATATGTTGCGGGCATGTGTTATCGATTTCAGGGGTAGCTGGGAGGATCATTTACCTCTTGTGGAGTTTGCATATAACAACAACTACCATTCTAGTATCCAGATGGCGCCTTATGAGGCCTTATACGGGAGGAAGTGCAGGTCACCGATAGGTTGGTTTGAGGTGGGAGAAGTTCAGTTAGTCGGGCCAGACTTGATTCAGCAGGCAGTGGATAAGGTGAAGCTTATCCAGGAGTGGTTATTGTCACCGTAGTCGGCAGTAAGTCGACGCAGATCATCGACGCCGACACTTGAGCTCGAGTGGATGATTGGGTCTTCTCAAGGTATCACCCACGGCGGCGTGATGAGATTTGGGAAGAAAGAGAAACTTAGCCCAAGGTACATCGGGCCTTATCGATTGTCCGTAGGGTATGCAAGGTTGCTATGAGTTGGATCTGGCCGTCCGATCCGAGGCAAGACATCCGATTTTCATGTGTCTATGTTGCGGAAATGTATTGGAGATCCATCTAGAGTGCACCCGATTTGTGATGTCCAGGTGGCAGAGGGGCTATCATATGAAAAGAGTCCCATAGCGATACTCGATCGTCAGGTTAGGCGACTACAGACAAAGGATGTGGCTTCAGTCAAGGTCTTATGGCGGAACGAGAACATGGAGGAAATGACATGGGAAGCAGAGGAGGACATGATGAAGAAGTATCCTCACTTGTTCCCTACACCTCCAGGTAACCCACTTTCCTGATTGTTAGTTTTTAAATTTAGCAATTATGCTTAAGTATTGTTGTGGCCATGTGGAGCGTCCTTAATTGCAAGAAGAACAGTTAAGAGAGTCTATGTCGATATTGTGATTTGAGTAAGCCTAGAAGGAACATTCGGGACGAATGTTTCTAAGGGGGGGGAGAATGTTACACCCCATAGTTCAGGTCATGCTTTTGAGAACATACGAAAGGAATTAAGATTTAAATTTTTGAAAGATAGGTCGACAGAATGTTCCGGACGGGTTGTTAGTCAACTTTGAGGCGGTTTATGTCCCATTACATGGGGAGTTCGTAGGTGGTTCAAAGGCATAGTATGTAATTCGTTGAGTCTAGTTCCTAACGCAACAAACAGTTCGTCGATAGGATATCGAAGTAGAAAGTTATGGAAATTACAAGTTCGGCGCAAATGAGCGTAAAAGCAACTTCGGTCAGGGCTGGTACGCCACGGGATGCAGTCCGCGACGGTTATGCTGAGAATCCTTCGAGGTTGCAGCCGCGCGCCGAAGTTCCGGAAGTTCGCAGAGGTTTGACCGCGCATGGCCGCAGCAGGTCGCGGCGCCGAGGCGGAGTTTTTGCGGGAAACTGAGGAAAAATCAGATATTTTCTTTTAAAAAGTCACGAGGGTGACAAGTGCCCCCAATTTGATTTTTGCATGTCCTATTTATTGACCAAGTCTTGAAGACTTGGTCATTCTTGAAAGCTCCTTCTTCTCTCTAAAAAAGCTCTCCCTTCTCTCTAAAATTCCTCTCCCTTCTCTCTAGAAATTCAAGAAGAAAACCTAAGCCTAGAGAAATTCTGAAAAGGTGGCAAGAAGGAAACGTGTTGACAAGCTTGTAGGAGGTTTGTGGAGGTGATTGTGGAAAGAAGACAAGTGGATTTTGTTGGACTAATTTGGAGTGAGCTCTAAGGTAACAATCCTTCCTCTTTTACTAGTAAATTATGTTGCATGTGTGGAAGAAAGGACTTATAGTTGTCAATATTGCCTTTAGAGGTATTGCATGTAGGAATTGGATAAGAAATTGGATTAAAAAGGAATTGGATAAGAAGTTATGTGTTACACCTCAAACTTTGTCAAATTGAACTTTGTAGTTTGTATTAGTAGTTATGTATTGTGGGGCAGAATTATACACGTCCAAGTTAGGCGTGTAATCCCCTTTGTGGATTGGATTGGTGAGCCTTAAAGGTGATGTGTTTGGTTATTGAATTCGGCCTTGAAAAAGGTGGCAAAGTATGTAGAAACAAAGGAAGTGCTGTCCAATTTTCTGTAGGAATAAGGGACTTTTCAATTAGAATGTTTTACGTTAAAGATAGAGGCTAATGGACGTATTATGTTCATTATATGTTGACATACTACGCGTGGTATATTGGACTTGCAAGTGGATTGACCCGAAGAGGTATGTGGAACTTTCTTATCTCTTGAGCATGACTAGTTGCACTTATGTAGTACGGTGGACGTACAAGGCTTTGATATCCCTTACTTGTTTTAAGGATGGCCAAGTTTGGTTAGTAAGGGGATTAACTCATTTCTTTAAAAAGTATTAAGGATGCCTTAAGTTTTCAAAGTGAAGGGACTTGATGTGTTTTAAGTATATGATACTTGTCTCGTTTTAAAAGTAAAAGTCCCTTGGATTTAGGGAAATGTATTTGACTAATGTATAACGCTAATATAATGACTTTATGGGAAGTTGGTTGTATTAGCTTTATGGAAGGTTAACAAAGAAAAATTTACTCTAAGTAAGATAAGTACGGATAAATGATTTGAATTTATGAAAAGCAAATTGATTTTAAGGCATTAATTGCCTAAGGTTTTAAAGGAAATGAAGTCGCTTGATTTAGAAGCCTATTATATTTCAAAAAGGAAATGTGACTTGTCTTGAAAAGTAGTCGTAACTTGATACTAAGGTTATTAGTATCTTGGAGAGTTTTATATAAAAATGAGTCATTCTCAAAAGGTTAGAAGTACGTGATACTTGGGTTGAATTCCCGGTTTTCTCTTAAGTGACATGTTAGTTCCTTAGGTAAACTAAAATGAGAGGATATATTAATAATGCTAATAAGAAGTTAGGGGATATTCTTAACTTGCTTATGTTATGATAAGCCGGTAGCGCTTATGTTATGTATGATAGCCGGTTGTGCTAGGTTATGCATTATTATTATTATTACTATTTATTCCATGGATTTGCTACCTATGATGCGAGTGCGGCGCTTGTACTCATGCGGGCCCACCGGGTCCATGCAGGTGAAATAGTCCTATGCGGGTGAAATAGTCTCATGCGAGGCGGATGACCTCATGCGGGTGAATAGTCTCATGCGGGTGAAATAGTCCCATGCGAGGCGGATGACCTCATGCGGGTCCACATGACCTATGCGGGTGAAATAGTCCCAGGAGTAGGATTGCTTAATGATACTACGGGCGAGGGACCCTGTTTTGATCATGAGCCTCCTATTTTTATGCAGTAAAGTTTATACTTGTTACTCTCATTGTTAGTAAGGCACAGTGCATTGTAATTTGATTCTCTTCCATGACTCCAGCTTATTTTAGACTTATGATATTATTAAAGCATTTTCCAGTTTTACATACTTGGTACCTATCAGGTATCGACCCTTCCTGGCTGCGTTCATGCCGCAGGTAGGGGTAAGCAGGTGGTGGATCCTCATTCTTAGGATCTTTGCTCAGGTGTCAGAAGCTCCATTTCTCCGGAGGCTTGATTTTTGGTACGGTTCTCCCTGATGTTGTAGATGTTATGTGCATTCAGGGGTATGACGGGGCCCTGTCCCGTCATAGTGGTTACACATTCTTAGAGGTCTGTAGTCCTGTTATAAATTAGGATGTAACTGTTCAGTTTTCTTTATAATTATGTTTACGGAAAGGTAACCATTTTGGGATTAGCTTGTTTCATATTTTATATGGTTTCTTGTTATGAGTTTACTTCCGCTGGTTTTCTCTGATGTTGTATCACAAGGGTGCCCGGGGTAAGGCACCAGTCACGGGTCCGAGGTCGGGTCGTGACAGTATTGATTGATAGGCATAGTTAAGAGACTACACCGGAGTTTGTATAGCTTGACAACCGACTAAGAACATTCGGGTCGAATATTTCTAAGGGGGGAAGAATGTTACACCCCGTAATTCCAGGACATGTATAAGAGAATGGACCCGAGAACACAAGACTTGAAATGTTGGTACAAAAGAAAGAATTATTTTTCCGAAGGAAAAATCTTCCGAACATCGGAAAGGAAAAATGTTCGTTGATGAGAATTGGATTCTCAAAATGCATTATTTGAGGACTATAGAATGTATTATCATTGTGGAAATTTATTTTACGGATTTGGTCACGAAGGGCCCACCCGAGAAATTTTACGTTTTGTGGGGCCCACGAGGATTACGAAATTTTATGGACGAATGGGAGGGCGACACGTGTCACCCCCCCCCCCCCCACATGGACTTGCTCGAAATTGGACCATGGTTAATGGTCAAATGACCAAGGTTAGTAGTCAAGTGGATGATCAAGTCTTGACAAGCCTAGCTTGAGATAATTGACCAAGTCAATGAGCCACTTGACTAGATATTTAATCCTCTTCATACAAACCCCACAAGTGTTATAATCTTGACCCTCCATTGTGTTATATATACTACACTAGTAGCAAGACAAGCTCCCAACACTTAGAAAAATTTCAAGACCTTGTTCTTCATTAGGGTGCTCTCGGGTTTGAGGAAAATCCCACACAAAAATTTTGCAATTGTGGTTCTTTATTCACAAGACTTTAACCCAAGGTCCCTAAGGGTATTGTAAGGATATCTCAATAGAAAAATCTCAAAAAAATGACGTTTTCACGTTAGTCGCAAGGCGAAAGCCTAAGTCGTTTTCATAGTTTTGATTGGAAATGGAAGAGAAGTTGTTTGTGAACTTCTAAAGGCTTCAAATAGCGGATTGGAGCGTGAAGGAAAGGAGCTAAGATTTGCTAAGGAGCGACTTTGAATCTTGGAATTTTATAAGGGCTTATCAAGGTAACAATCTTGTCGTTTTAGTAATTAAAGATTATTTATTGTTGTAGTTATGGATATTAGCAAGCATGAGGTATATATTATGAAGTTTGATAAGTGTTATGGATATTGGAACAACTAATCCGAAATTAGCATGTTTAGCCTTTGAGATTACAATTCAATTTGGTTATTAGTTTAGTCGTCGCATGTTATATAAAGAAGGAATTGTAGTTGTTAAAGTTGTTTACGACTATATAACATGTTAGACCTAATAACTTGGATTGAAAAAGAATTGGAAAGGACTTTGTGTTGTTGTACATGTTAGCCGAGAATGGCTTTGGATATTGAACTACTTGGTATTAATTGTGGGGCAGAATTTTACACGTATTGCAAGGCGTGTAATCCCCTTTGATTGGTTGATGTATTGAGCCTTAAATGTGGCATGTTGCTTATTGATTTACGGGCCTTGAAAAAGGTGGAAAAGTATGTAGAAACAAAGGAGGTGCTGCCCAATTTTCCGTAGAATAAGAGACTGTATACTTAGTATCATTCTACGTTAGAAACTAGAAGTTGATAGTCGTGTTGTGGCCATTATAGGTTGACAATTCTACGTGCGGCGTGTTCAACTTAGCTTGTGGATTAAGCCGAAAAGGTATGTGAATCATCTCCTCTTCTTCTAGCATGATTCCTTATGATAAAGAAAGTAAGTCCTACTCCTTAAATGATCCACTCCTTGATTGTACTTGGATTGCCTATTATAGAAGTTGTTCTATATATTTCCTTGATTGTACTTTGGATGTTTAAATTGGAAGTTGTTATAATCCATTCCCTTAATGAAGTTTGGATTTTCAAAAGTGAAAGTGTTTTACTTGAAGTACTTAGAGTCTTAAAAATGAAGTGGTTTCCTAATCTTTTGGATAGTGCCTTAGTTCCAAAACCTAAAGGTTGTTATAAAACTTTAGGGGAGTCAAATGAGTGATTTACTTAATTGATTTAAAAGAGGAGAAATGACATGATTTAAAGAGAAGTAACTTGTTTTAAAGGTGTGAGTTACTTGAGATTTAAAAGTAGAAGAAACTTGATTTCTAAAGTTAAGAAACTTGATTTCTAAAGTTAAGAGACTTGAAGTATTTTGAAGTTATGTAACTTGGTTTTAAAAGTATAAGTCTCTTGGTTATAAAAAGAATGAATTTGTCTAAAATCATTAAGGGTTATAACGGCTTTATGGGGAGTTAGTTATAACAGCTTTATGGAAGGTTAAGAAAATTGTCTATTTTGATTGATAGGCATGAGTTGCCTAGGTTGTGAAATTAGAAGTACTTGGTTTCAAAGTATTGAAATGAATTTCTAAAGGTGTAGTAGCCCAATTTGAAAAATAGACATGCCTTGATACTACGGGTGTTGATATCTTGGGGTTTTATATAAAAAAGAGTCTTTTGAAAAGAAAGGATGTACGTAGTACTTTGGCTTGTTTAAATGAGAATTATTCTATTTGTGCCTTGATACTTGATAGTACTTTGGCTTGTTTAAATGAGAATTATTCTATTTGTTCCTTGATAGTACTTTGGCTTGCTTAAATAAGGATTTCTCTTGGTTTATGTAAAAAGGAAAGACATGGTAATTGTCTTGGTTTGTGTAAAGGCATGGTATTGTCTTCGTTTATGTAAAAAGGAAAGACATGGTAATTGTCTTGGTTTATGTAAAGGCATAATATTGTCTTGGTTTATGTAAAAAGGAAAAGGCATGGTGTTGTCTTGGTTTGCTAAAATGATGGTTATTCATTTTATAAATAAAGGTCAAGAATGGTTTGCTTGCATATGGGTTGCTCATATAGACATCCGCAAAGTGTCGATTTCCACATCTCCGCCCCTCCATAAAGCGGCCTGACTCGTTCAAGAGATATCATGGAGTAGCTTCCACGGTGGTGAGTGGTACACACTCGCGTGGTCGGATAGACTCGCGTTAAATTCTCGATATATAAGTCATGGATTAGCTATCCGTGATGCGAGTATCGTGGTACCGATGACTCATCATGGTCCACATGACCTACGCGGTGAAATAGTCTCATGCGGGTAAAATAGTCCTATGATAGGTTGCATTATAACACGTAGGTGGTTGACTCGCAATCGCATGACCTTCATGTTTTGAAACGGTAGTGATTTCATTAATGAAAGTGCGCGTGTTTATGACTTAAAGTGGAACGATTAATCTCATTGTTAAAGGCATAACTTAAAAAGGTAAAAATGATTGCATTACTCATGATTGCAAGGTTCAGTGTGCTTATCGATGTTATATTATATCATGGATCACGGTGAGGAAGGATTCCACGCATGATTAATGTTATGGGTGTGAGACCCATGGTTATACTTCGAGTAATGACTTTGGCACGCGTCCCCGATTTGACATGATCGCTTATGTATTGTGTATCAGAGGTCGCTATCATACATGTCTCCTGCTTTGTATAGATTGTTATGATTTCATTACGATTTTCGCCACATACTTGGTACATTCTTCAGATCGACCTCCTTCGGCCGCTCACGCCGCAGTTTAGGTACGCAGCTTTGGTGATCTGCAGTGTAGGACCGCCCGTGTTTTGGATAGCTCCATCTGTTCAGGAGTTTATCATTTTGGTATAGATCCTTCATTACAGGCTTTTGTACAGTTATGGGTACGGCGGGGCCTTGTCCCGTCATAGTTCAGTAAAATTCTTAGAGGTCTGTATTCATATGTGGGATTGGACTCGTGTACACTATAGTGCCTTTTGTTATGTATATTATATGGCAGCCTTGTCGGCTTTGCCCTTGCATGTTCGTTGGTTTTAAAAAAAAGAAAAAAAACGAGGTGTTATTTAGTTCCGCGATTTACTTGTGTCAGTTAGGTAGAAGGGTGCCCAGGTAGGGCATCAGTCACGGGCCCGGGGTTCGGGGCGTGACAACAATCATAGCATATGCTTGATTGACACTAGGTGTGGGTGTTAGAAGCAGAATGTGACTCCGTGCCTGATTATAACCATCGTTTAACCCCATAAGAAATTCCAATAACCTCTGATTAGCGAGGTGATCAATATATGCTCGAGGACTATCGCACTCACACGCAGGTGGAGGAATGATCGAGTCGATTTCGTCCTACAGATCCTTCATCCTAGAATAGTAAATGGCTACTGATGATACTCTTTGCTGAAGCATAGCCAGTTCCTTCTTCAGTTGATACACCCGAGACAAATTGATTTTGTCGAATCGCTCCTTCAAGTCTCTCCAAACTGCGAGGGCAGTAGATCTATACAGAATTCCACTTAACAAATCTCTGCTTACATTCTTCATAATCCACGAAATCACCATCGCATTGCAGCGATCCCATTGCTTCACCAAATTTCCATTGTACATATCTTTTCTCACTGCCCCGTCAATGAAACCAATCTTATTTTTCGTTAAGAGACTCAATTTCATAGCACGACTCCAGAGAGTGTAATTTTCCAATTCCGTTAGCTGTATTTCGACATGCACAGCTCCAGGAGTATCAGATGAACAAAAAAACAGTGGATGATTGTGATCCACTATATTCGAATTCACATTTGAGGTCTCATCTGTGGCAACTGGTACAGTTTGTGAAGTGTTCTCCATTGCAGTGAATAAACTTGTCAACAACAGTTGACAGATCGCAAATCGATTTCCACAAACTCAAGAGCGACAAGTAATAGATCGATCTGCTTCGCAATCGGTCGATTTCAACAACAAAATTTGAATTGCATGTATCGAAACCTTTCACGATCTTCTCGATTTGATTTCGATTTGAGTTTCAATATAAAACGCGGACCGCTCACAGATCCCAATTCGAGATTTGATTTCTGCGATTTCCACAAAATTGTTTCAACTACACTGATCCTTCTCACACAAGCTTTGATACCATGTTGTTGATCGTCTATGTTATTATGTGATGGAACTAAGAATAATCGAGAGATAGTGAGAGAGAGGATTGTGGGAGCTTTTCTCTTTTTCTATAAAATGAGAACTCAAGTTTCAGCAAAGTGCACAACACTTATTATATACAAGGAAATATAAAACGTAAGAAGGAAATGAAAGTGGTCCCCACATAATACTTACTCTAACCGATACTAATACCAAAATATGCTCATACTATACTATACTTCAACAGTATTGAGCATAAATTTATGTGTAAAAATGTATTAAAATTATAATAAATAATAGATATGAATTCATAACTTTAAAACTATAATAAGTTTAATATTAAATTTTTTTAAAAAAATCTAATTCCTAAAATTTAAATCTTGTATTCGTGCCTGCAGCCAATTATATACGAATATGAAGTAAAGTTGTCATGCTTGACCATATTGTTGACAATTCTATTGGTCTGAATTCATTTCCGATCCAGTCATATATTGGTATAATGTGCAAGATATTATCGAACATCAATAGGCATTACATCCAATTTGTTCGAGCCTATAAAGTATTTAAACAATAAAAGATACTCTTATATCAATTTGCTTTTTTACACTATGATGTGGCAGGGGAGTAGTTAAACATTTTGTACCCAAAAAAAAAAAAGTTTTGGTGGATAATAACTAGAAAAGCTAATTCGAGTTGAAAATAGAAGTGAGTCCATTAAAGCTTTTAGGTAATTAAAATAGGGATAAGGCACTGTTATCCTGAATTTTGGCTAAAATTGTTACGACACACCTTACATTTTCAGAAGTTCTATTATCCCCTAAACTTTTTTAAAATTGAATAATTATCACCCTAAACGCTGACGTGACAAGGAGAGTGTATGGAGAGTGAGAAGCATAAAATCTGACATTTATCATTTTTTAATTGGGAACTTCAAATTTAATTATGCCTAATTAATTATCATTAAAGCTTAAAGTATTTTACTATTTTTAATGTGGAAAACCTAAAATTTTTAATAAAAAATCAGTTTTTCTTAAAATATGGAAAACTAAAGTGTTCTAAAAAATATGAAAAACCCATTTTTTTTAGAAAATAAATCTAGAAAACTGAATTTTCTTATTAAAAAGTCTGGACTTTTTTTAAATCTGGAAAACTGATTTTTTCTCTATATAAAAAAATAAAGTTTTCCAGATTTAGTTTAAAAAACTGGTTTTCCACATTTTAAAATAATAATTAGTGTTTCCAATTTTTTATAAAAATTCAGTTTTTTCACATTTTGACATGAAAAAACACTTTTCCAGATTTTTTTTAAAAATAATCCAGATTTTATTTGAAAAATAAAAGTGTCCTAAAAAATGAAATCATGAAAATATAGATTTTTAAGACATTTTAAAAAAACAATCCAGTATCCAATATTTTTAAAAAAATCATTTTTCCGTATTTTAAAAAAAACATGTTTTCAGATTTTTTTTAAAACGGGTTTTAAAAATAAATCAAATTTTCAGATTTTTTCATTTTTCAAAAGAAAATTCAGTTTTTTAATTTTTTTAAAAGATGTCACGTAAACGAAAAGAATTAAAAAATAAAAAATAAAAAAATATACATGTGCAAGGAGAGTGTATGTCACTCTTTCATAAGAGAGTAGATGTTCAGTTTCAGTGTGTTAACTATTCCGTTTTAAAAATGTTCAGGAGTGTAATAGGATCCCTAAAAAGGTAAGGTATGTCGTAACAACTTCGGTCAAAGTTCAACGTTAATAGTGTCTTATCCCATTAAAATATATAGAAACTTTTAGTGTAAGAAAAGTGACCATTTATGCTAACACAAAAAGATATACTCTCTCTGTCCGAATTTATGACATATTTTTATTTTTAGTCAGTAAAAAAAAAGACACATTTTCTTATTTGATAATAATTTAACTTTAAATTTTATCTTTTACGCTTAACGAAATGATCTATAACCACACAAATATTTTTTATTTATTTTAGATCACAAGATTCAAAAATCTTCTTTTATTTTTAAAATTTTGTGTCCAATTAAACTACATCATATAAATTGAGACCGAGAGAGTAAATGACTAATTATTTTGGGACGGTAACCCTAAACCACTACTCTTCACTGAATAGCTACAATAAACGAGAAAAAAAAAAGAACAAAAAGATACTAAAGTCTGAGAGTCTAAAGAAACCCTCTGAGATTTAAAGAGAGTCAGTTTCAAGAAAAAGAAAAGGTTACAATGATTGAAAGTTAACATGAAATGGTCCTTTTTTAAACATTGGATTAGATAGGAACCGAACTGTCTCACAACGTTCTAAACCCAACTCACAACACTTGAATTTGTGAACAATCGAACCCTTGGGACCTTTTTCAACCCCAATATGTGATGAATCGACATCGAGGTGTCAAACGACTTCGTCGACAAGAGTTCTCAGTTATCACCAGCCATGATCCGTTGAACGAATGCAAATATTAGTTATGCAGAGTTTAGTTATGCATGGTTAGTTATGCAAAAAATATTTCTTTGATTGTTACTAAAAGTTAATAAGTATTATATACTTGTTAAAATTAAAATATTAATTTACAATTAAAATTAGAATATCATATTTTTTTTTATAAAATGTTATATTAAAAGAAATATATAAAAGTATTTATTTAGAAAAGGAATGTATTTAGTGATAAAGGTAATATTGACATTTCAACTTTTTATTCATGTATTACTTATTTCATCTTCTACTCTGCATAAAATAATATATAAATTTTCTCATAAGTTATACATGTATTAGTTATATGGGTTTCTAAATTGCAAATTAAATGTCGTACTAATTTTATATATGAATAACTTATTTCTTAACTAGCTACCAAACAATGTATACGTATTGCCTAAATTAATACATGAATGCTGGTGTGGCTGCTTATGTCCTTGCTACCTTTCCCGTTTCCTCTCTAGCCATCTTTACACCGCTTTTGACCAAGGCAGGAAAGAGAGATTAGATTTACTTTAAAAGTAGTTGGAGTGATCAAGCAGCCCTTCTTGCACCAACATACATCCAAGGCTCATCAAACAACGTTTTTTAGCTTTCTTCAGGATTTGACACGAACTGTTTTGCATAAGTCTCGTTGAATCCGTCTTTTTCGCTACGCTATTTTAGAAATAGAATAAGCTTTATGTCCTAATCAGATGTCGTGAGGCGATAAGGGGTGCTTTATCTAAACGTGTTTGAGCCGATTGGTCAGACTACGACTACTTCACATTTTCCTCCCTTTTTATTTTTCAAAACATATCTTGCATCATAAAAGCCTGATCATCACAATCATTAATAAGAATATTACAACTTCGAAACACCGAACAAATTTTCTAGGACTGCTATAACTGGCATGATATAGATATTTCTTATAATCATATTTTATTTTTTTATTTGGGTCCGCTCATTGGACAAAGGATTTTTTCTTTTTTTCTCCTAAAGGGTGTCTTCGATTTCTTATCGATTCCCAATCAACTTTGAGAATAAATGGCTCACTACGAATTTTTTTCAGAAATTTCTGAAGATTAAGGTTCGAAAGACCCAATGAATTGGGGTTTTCCTACTTGTTGAATCAGTCTTTTTCGCCACATCGCGTATAAGGGGAATCAAACCCCTCCGCTGAATAATATGTCTCTTTAATAGCTATAAAACGTGGTATAAATTATGCAAAAAATTAATACATGACTAAAATGTCTCTTTACTAGCTACCAAACGACCATTAGGATCATTTGGTTCGTGGATTAAATTATTTTGAGATTATAGTTTTAAAATTAAAATTTTTAAATTAATTTATCCCATTTGAAAGGCGAGATAAAATAATTTTAAGTTTAATGGGGTAAAGTTGAATATTAAGGATTACGTCTAGCTTAAATTAATATTGTGTTTGATTGCAGTGTTAATTCAGGATAAATTTATACCGTTAACCAAATAAAAATGTAAATTTAATTTCAGACTTAATCCTGGTATATCCATCCCAGCTTATCACACTTCAAATAATCCCTAAAGTTGGCATCAAATAAAAGCTGGAGAGTTTTGTTTACCCCTCGGTTGAAGGGAATGTATAACTAGAGGGTGTTTGGCTAAACATATAAGCTAGTCAAACTGATTATAAATATTTTTAAACTTATTTAAGCCCTTGGTAATTACCAAAGTGTTTATGAGTCAAATGCTTAAAAGCTAAAATCAATCAAAAGTAATAAGTTGATCAAGTATTTTACTGTTTTATATTTTTTTTTTCAATTCTCAAAATAAAATTCCAACTTTTCGTATCCGTTATTCCTCCTTTTCTTTTACAAGAATAGTTTTAAATTTATATATTTTTTACAAAATAATTAAAGACATTTTAGTCATTCTAATAAAAGAAGAGCTTATCCGCACTTTTTATCAAACAAATCAACTGCTTATTGAAATTTCAATATTTTTATCCAAACACGTAAGTGCATATTATAAATTTTGTTTAAGTACTTGAAATATTTTTCGGTACTTAAACTTATCAACTATTTACAGTGAAAAAATTGCACGATTTCCCCTTCAAATGGGCTGGTCTTAATTTTTCTCCTTCATAATTAAAATTATGACATAAGTTCCGACAGAATTTATAAAACATTATGATGCGAAAATATAAACTTATATTGCGTGATTTTTTTTATCTTTAAGAGCAAAAATTAAAAACCAACACAAAATAGGGGGAAAAGTGCAAATACCTTGTTTACAAATCAACTAATTCAAATGGAATCATCATGGCATCTTTTCGTGAAACTTTTAAGGAGAAAAAAATAGTCTAACTTTATTGGCACAAAAAGTGATTCTTAATCAAGTTAGTCGAACGATGAATCTTTATTATTACTTCATTCGGTTAGTATTATTTTTGTATTAAATCTTTGATACCTCATAATAAATACATTTTAACAATCTGAACTATAAAATTATTTATCTAGATTATCTTTTATTTATTATTAATTTTTTAAATTAATATTCTACTAATTAAAATAATAAGAACATATAAATTAATTACTAATTACTTTTTATTTGTCTAATAATCAAGCATTTTAAAATTAATTTAACTTTCGAAACAACTAATAATATTTAGAACCGGAAAGGGTAGTAAAATCAAAGATATGTGTAACATATTGTTGGAAATATTTATTAAAAAACGTGAAATAAAGTAATTCTATTAATTATGAATCGAACAATTGGGGTCCCGCACGTAGGAAATCTTGTTTCCACACACGTGCACACGTAGTGCCAATGATTAAAATTTCCTTAATGGAAGAGATATTGATACGTATACGAATTGTTTGAGACATAAGGTAATAGACAGTTATTGGCTAAATGACGAATGATTTCACGTTGGTAAATGAAGGAAGAAGAAGTGTAAATGTGTAAAGATGAAATGAATCAGAAATCACCATGAAACCGAGAAGGGCCGCGGCGCTTGAAGGTCGCGACTCCTCATCTGAAGGGTCGCGGCTCTAATTGACGTTTCAATTCCAAGAACTCACCGAATCGGGCGGTCGCAGCTTCATCGACGTTCAGTTCGGTGAGTTATCGAACTGGCGGTCGCGCCTCGATCGCTTCAATCCGTTGGAGGTGAATTAAAAACTGATTCTTGGGCTGACTTTGGAGTATTTACTCTCCATTATTTTGCTCATGAATTCATCCATTACTTGGCTAAATTGTAACTCCAAATTCAAGGCATTAACATGGAATTTATGGCCATTACTTAGCCATTTGGAGGGTCATCATCTACACACTATAAAATGAGACACAAGGCTCATTTGGAAACACACTTGAAATCTGAAACACTTCATCCTCTCTTGCAATCACAAAACACTCAAAGCTCTTTCTTTCAAAGCAAACACTTGAGTTCCCTTTGCTCATTTGTTTGATTGTTGTTTTATCTTGGGAGATAAGTTGTCATTACAACCGTTGAAATGATATACGGGGAAATATTATCTTAAAGATATATCAAGAATTTGGTCGACTCAGCAAGCCTCATATTTGATCATTTCCAGATTTCTGATAAATAGTTGTTGTTGTTATTTTTCCGTTCTACACATTACCATTCACAAGCTTAAGATAATATTCGTTATTTCAACAACAACATGAATGGACAAGATCAATTCAACCAATTCAACACTGAAAATTTCACCGATGCTCAAGGCAATCTCATTGCCTTCAATCCCACTACTCAAGACACTAACGATGCCTTCAACTCCACTGTTTTTGGCACTCCTAGTGTCACCACTGATCATAGAATTTCTAATGCCTTCCCAACTACTGCTTTTGGCACGTCAAGTGTCACTGCCACTGTTTTTGGTACATCAAGTGCCACTGCCTTTGGCACAATCAATGCCTCCACTGCTGCTCCGGGAACTTATAGTGTCTTTGCTCCTATCCAAGGCGTCAAAAACAACTATACTCCGGTTGGAGGCATTCACAATGCCTTTGCAACTCCTCAAGAAGGCGCTACTGCCCCAACACCTGCTGATTTTCACTATGAACGTCCTGAAAAGTTCATGGGTGCTCACTTTAAGAGATGGCAGCAAAAGATGTTGTTTTTCCTGACGGTTTGTTACACCCCGTAGTTCAGGTCCTGCTTATGGGGACATATGAAAAGAGTTAAGATTTAATTTTTTTGAAAGATGGGTCGACAGAATGTTTCGGACAGGTTTTTAGTCAATTTTGAGGCGGTGTATGTCCCGTTACATTGAGAGTTCCTAGGTGTTTCAAAGGCCTAGTACGTATTTCGTTGAGTCTAGTTCCCAACGCAACCAACCGTTCGTCGATAGGACATCGGAGTAGAAAGTTACGGAAGTTACAAGTTCAGTGCGCAGTCGGACAGAAAGATATTTCGGTCAGGAGCCGCAGGGCCGCGACGCCGGATGCAGGGCCGCGGCGCCAGATGTTCTGAATGTTCGTTGAAGTTTCAGCGCACGGAAAGGGTCAGCGGTCGGAAGTTCAAGATTCGGATGTTTCAGCGCCGCGCCGAGGCTTCTCATGAGGCTGGGGAAAAGTCGAATCGTTTTGTTTTAAAAGAGGCCAGGGGTGGGTGACAATTAAATACATTTTAACAATCTGAACTATAAAATTATTTATCTAGATTATCTTTTATTTATTATTAGTTTTTTAAATTAATATTCTACTAATTAAAATAATAAGAACATATATAAATTAATTACTAATTACTTTTTATTTGTCTAATAATCAAGCATTTTAAAATTAATTTAACTTTCGAAACAACTAATAATATTTAGAACCGGAAAGGGTAGTAAAATCAAAGATATGTGTAACATATTGTTGGAAATATTTATTAAAAAACGTGAAATAAAGTAATTCTATTAATTATGAATCGAACAATTGGGGTCCCGCACGTAGGAAATCTTGTTTCCACACACGTGCACACGTAGTGCCAAGGATTAAAATTTCCTTAATGGAAGAGATATTGATACGTATACGAATTGTTTGAGACATAAGGTAATAGACAATTATTGGCCAAATGACGAATGATTTCACGTTGGTAAATGAAGGAAGAAGAAGTGTATAATGTGTAAAGATGAAATGAATCAGAAATCACCACGAAACCGAAGCGGCCGCGACTCTCCAAGTAAGCGGTCGCGCGCCAAGGTCGCGACTCTCCTCCAAGGTTCGCGCTCTATTGACGCTTCAATTCCGAGAACTCACCGGAATTGAAGGGCCGCAGCTTCATTGACGTTCAGCCCGGTGAGTTACCGAATCGGCGGTCGCGACTCGATCGCTTCAACTGGTTGGAGGTGAATTAAAAACTGATTCTTGGGCTGACTTTGGAGTATTTACTCTCCATTATTTTGCTCATGAATTCATCCATTACTTGGCTAAATTGTAACTCCAAATTCAAGGCATTAACATGGAATTTATGGCCATTACTTAGCCATTTGGAGGGTCATCATCTACACACTATAAAATGAGACACAAGACTCATTTGAAAACACACTTGAAATCTGAAACACTTCATCCTCTCTTGCAATCACAAAACACTCAAAGCTCTTTTTTTCAAAGCAAACACTTGAGTTCCCTTTGCTCATTTGTTTGATTGTTGTTTTATCTTGGGAGATAAGTTGTCATTACAACCGTTGAAATGATATACGGGGAAATATTATCTTAAGGATAGATCAAGAATTTGGTCGACTCAGCAAGCCTCATATTTGATCATTTCCAGATTTCTGATAAATAGTTGTTGTTGTTATTTTTCCGTTCTACACATTACCATTCACAAGCTTAAGATAATATTCGCTATTTCAACAACAACATGAATGGACAAGATCAATTCAACCAATTCAACACTGAAAATTCCACCGATGCTCAAGACAACCTCATTGCCTTCAATTCCACTACTCAAGACACTAACGATGCCTTCAACTCTACTGTTTTTGGCACTCCTAGTGTCACCACTGATCATAGAATTTCTAATGCCTTCCCAACTACTGCTTTTGGCACGTCAAGTGTCACTGCCACTGTTTTTGGTACATCAAGTGCCACTGCCTTTGGCACAATCAATGCCTCCACTGCTGCTCCGGGAACTTATAGTGTCTTTGCTCCTATCCAAGGCATCAAAAACAACTATACTCCGATTGGAGGCATTCACAATGCCTTTGCAACTCCTCGCGGGCGCCATCGCCAACACTGCGATTTTCACTATGAACGTCCTGAAATTTCAATATTTTTATCCAAACACGTAAGTGCATATTATAAATTTTGTTTAAGTACTTGAAATATTTTTCAGTACATAAATTTATCAACTATTTACAGTGAAAAAATTGCACGATTTCCCCTTCAAATGGGCTGGTCTTAATTTTTCTTCTTCATAATTAAAATTATGACATAATTTCCGACAGAATTTATAAGACATTATGATGCGAAAATATAAGCTTATATTATGATTTTTTTAATCTTTAAGAGCAAAAATTAAAAACCAACACAAAATAGGGGGAAAAGTGCAAATACCTTGTTTACAAATCAACTAATTCAAACGGAATCATCATGACATCTTTTCGTGAAACTTTTAAGCAATAGTCTTAGCTTTATTGGCACAAAAAGTGATTCTTAATCAAGTTAGTCGAACGATGAATCTTTATTATTACTTCATTCGGTTAGTATTATTTTTGTATTAAATCTTTGATACCTCATAATAAATACATTTTAACAATCTGAACTATAAATTATTTATCTAGATTATCTTTTATTTATTATTAATTTTTTAAATTAATATTCTACTAATTAAAATAATAAGAACATATATAAATTAATTACTAATTACTTTTTATTTGTCTAATAATCAAGCATTTTAAAATTAATTTAACTTTCGAAACAACTAATAATATTTAGAACCGGAAAGGGTAGTAAAATCAAAGATATGTGTAACATATTGTTGGAAATATTTATTAAAAAACGTGAAATAAAGTAATTCTATTAATTATGAATCGAACAATTGGGGTCCCGCACGTAGGAAATCTTGTTTCCACACACGTGCACACGTAGTGTCAAGGATTAAAATTTCCTTAATGGAAGAGATATTGATACGTATACGAATTGTTTGAGACATAAGGTAATAGACAATTATTGGCCAAATGACGAATGATTTCACGTTGGTAAATGAAGGAAGAAGAAGTGTATAATGTGTAAAGATGAAATGAATCAGAAATCACCACGAAACCGAGAAGGGCCGCGGCTCCTCCAAGTAAGGGTCGCGGCGCTTGAAGGTCGCGACTCCTCCTCTGAAGGGTCGCGGCTCTAATTGACGTTTCAATTCCGGAACTCACCGAATTGGGCGGCCGCACTCCATTGACGTTCAGTTCGGTGAGTTCTGGGCCCGAAGGCGCCGCGACTCGATCGCTTCAACTGATTGGAGGTGAATTAAAAACTGATTCTTGGGCTGACTTTGGAGTATTTACTCTCCATTATTTTGCTCATGAATTCATCCATTACTTGGCTAAATTGTAACTCCAAATTCAAGGCATTAACATGGAATTTATGGCCATTACTTAGCCATTTGGAGGGTCATCATCTACACACTATAAAATGATACACAAGACTCATTTGAAAACACACTTGAAATCTGAAACACTTCATCCTCTCTTGCAATCACAAAACACTCAAAGCTCTTTTTTTCAAAGCAAACACTTGAGTTTCCTTTGCTCATTTGTTTGATTGTTGTTTTATCTTGGGAGATAAGTTGTCATTACAACCGTTGAAATGATATACGGGGAAATATTATCTTAAGGATAGATCAAGAATTTGGTCGACTCAAAGAAGCCTCATATTTGATCATTTCCAGATTTCTGATAAATAGTTGTTGTTGTTATTTTTCCGTTCTACACATTACCATTCACAAGCTTAAGATAATATTCGCTATTTCAACAACAACATGAATGGATAAGATCAATTCAACCAATTCAACACTGAAAATTCCACCGATGCTCAAGACAACCTCATTGCCTTCAATTCCACTACTCAAGACACTAACGATGCCTTCAACTCTACTGTTTTTGGCACTCCTAGTGTCACCACTGATCATAGAATTTCTAATGCCTTCCCAAATACTGCTTTTGGCACGCCGTCACCGCCATCGCTTTTGGTACATCAAGTGCCACTGCCTTTGGCACAATCAATGCCTCCACTGCTGCTCCGGAAACTTATAGTGTCTTTGCTCCTATCCAAGGCATCAAAAACAACTATACTCCGATTGGAGGCTTTCACAATGCCTTTGCAACTCCTCAAGGGGGCGCTACTGCCCCAACACCTGCTGATTTTCACTATGAACGTCCTGAAATTTCAATATTTTTATCCAAACACGTAAGTGCATATTATAAATTTTGTTTAAGTACTTGAAATATTTTTCAGTACATAAATTTATCAACTATTTACAGTGAAAAAATTGCACGATTTCCCCTTCAAACGGGTCGTCTTAATTTTTCTTCTTCATAATTAAAATTATGACATAATTTCCGACAGAATTTATAAGACATTATGATGCGAAAATATAAGCTTATATTGCGTGATTTTTTTTTTAATCTTTAAGAGCAAAAATTAAAAACCAACACAAAATAGGAAAAGTGCAAATACCTTGTTTACAAATCAACTAATTCAAACTAATCATCATGACATCTTTCGTGAAACTTTTAAGCAATAGTCTTAGCTTTATTGGCACAAAAGTGATTCTTAATCAAGTTAGTCGAACGATGAATCTTTATTATTACTTCATTCTTAGTATTATTTTTGTATTAAATCTTTGATACCTCATAATAAATACATTTTAACAATCTGAACTATAAAATTATTTATCTAGATTATCTTTTATTTATTATTAATTTTTTAAATTAATATTCTACTAATTAAAATAATAAGAACATATATAAATTAATTACTAATTACTTTTTATTTGTCTAATAATCAAGCATTTTAAAATTAATTTAACTTTCGAAACAACTAATAATATTTAGAACCTAAAGGGTAGTAAAATCAAAGATATGTGTAACATATTGTTGGAAATATTTATTAAAAAACGTGAAATAAAGTAATTCTATTAATTATGAATCGAACAATTGGGGTCCCGCACGTAGGAAATCTTGTTTCCACACACGTGCACACGTAGTGCCAAGGATTAAAATTTCCTTAATGGAAGAGATATTGATACGTATACGAATTGTTTGAGACATAAGGTAATAGACAATTATCGCCAAATGACGAATGATTTCACGTTGGTAAACGGGGAAGAAGAAGTGTATAATGTGTAAAGATGAAACGAATCAGAAATCACCACGAAACAGTGAAGGGTCGCGACTCCTCCAAGTAAGCGCGCGCCAAGGTCGCGACTTCTCCTCCAAGGTTCGCGTTTAATTGACGCTTTCAATTCCAAAGAACTCACCGGAATTGGGCGGCCGCAAATTTCATCGACGCCCGCCGGTGAGTTATCGAACCGGCGCCGCGCTCGATCGCTTTCAACTGGCTGAGGTGAATTAAAAACTGATTCTTGGGCTGACTTTGGAGTATTTACTCTCCATTATTTTGCTCATGAATTCATCCATTACTTGGCTAAATTGTAACTCCAAATTCAAGGCATTAACATGGAATTTATGGCCATTACTTAGCCATTTGGAGGTCATCATCTACACACTATAAAATGAGACACAAGACTCATTTGAAAACACACTTGAAATCAAACACTTCATCCTCTTGCAATCACAAAACACTCAAAGCTCTTTTTTCAAAGCAAACACTGAGTTCCCTTTGCTCATTTGTTTGATTGTTGTTTTATCTTGGGAGATAAGTTGTCATTACAACCGTTGAAATGATATACGGGGAAATATTATCTTAAGGATAGATCAAGAATTTGGTCGACTCAGCAAGCCTCATATTTGATCATTTCCAGATTTCTGATAAATAGTTGTTGTTGTTATTTTTCCGTTCTACACATTACCATTCACAAGCTTAAGATAATATTCGCTATTTCAACAACAACATGAATGAACAAGATCAATTCAACCAATTCAACACTGAAAATTCCACCGATGCTCAAGACAACCTCATTGCCTTCAATTCCACTACTCAAGACACTAACGATGCCTTCAACTCTACTGTTTTTGGCACTCCTAGTGTCACCACTGATCATAGAATTTCTAATGCCTTCCCAACATCGCTTGGCACGCCGTTGTCACCGCCATCGCTTTGGTACATCAAGTGCCACTGCCTTTGGCACAATCAATGCCTCCACTGCTGCTCCGGGAACTTATAGTGTCTTTGCTCCTATCCAAGGCATCAAAAACAACTATACTCCGATTGGAGGCATTCACAATGCCTTTGCAACTCCTCAAGGGGGCGCTACTGCCCCAACACCTGCTGATTTTCACTATGAACGTCCTGAAATTTCAATATTTTTATCCAAACACGTAAGTGCATATTATAAATTTTGTTTAAGTACTTGAAATATTTTTCAGTACATAAATTTATCAACTATTTACAGTGAAAAAATTGCACGATTTCCCCTTCAAATGGGCTGGTCTTAATTTTTCTTCTTCATAATTAAAATTATGACATAAGTTCCGACAGAATTTATAAGACATTATGATGCGAAAATATAAGCTTATATTGCGTGATTTTTTTTTTTAATCTTTAAGAGCAAAAATTAAAAACCAACACAAAATAGGGGGAAAAGTGCAAATACCTTGTTTACAAATCAACTAATTCAAACGGAATCATCATGACATCTTTTCGTGAAACTTTTAAGCAATAGTCTTAGCTTTATTGGCACAAAAAGTGATTCTTAATCAAGTTAGTCGAACGATGAATCTTTATTATTACTTCATTCGGTTAGTATTATTTTTGTATTAAATCTTTGATACCTCATAATAAATACATTTTAACAATCTGAACTATAAATTATTTATCTAGATTATCTTTTATTTATTATTAATTTTTTAAATTAATATTCTACTAATTAAAATAATAAGAACATATATAAATTAATTACTAATTACTTTTTATTTGTCTAATAATCAAGCATTTTAAAATTAATTTAACTTTCGAAACAACTAATAATATTTAGAACCGGAAAGGGTAGTAAAATCAAAGATATGTGTAACATATTGTTGGAAATATTTATTAAAAAACGTGAAATAAAGTAATTCTATTAATTATGAATCGAACAATTGGGGTCCCGCACGTAGGAAATCTTGTTTCCACACACGTGCACACGTAGTGCCAAGGATTAAAATTTCCTTAATGGAAGAGATATTGATACGTATACGAATTGTTTGAGACATAAGGTAATAGACAATTATTGGCCAAATGACGAATGATTTCACGTTGGTAAATGAAGGAAGAAGAAGTGTATAATGTGTAAAGATGAAATGAATCAGAAATCACCACGAAACCGAGAAGGGTCGCGGCTCCTCCAAGTGCGGTCGCGCGCTAAGGTCGTGGACTCTCCTCTGGCGGTCGCGTTTAATTGACGCTTTCAATTCCAGAACTCACCGAATTGAAGGGCCGCAGCTATCGACGTTCAGCCCCGAGTTACCGAATCGGCGGCCGCGCTCTCGATCGCTTTCAACCGTTGGAGGTGAATTAAAAACTGATTCTTGGGCTGACTTTGGAGTATTTACTCTCCATTATTTTGCTCATGAATTCATCCATTACTTGGCTAAATTGTAACTCCAAATTCAAGGCATTAACATGGAATTTATGGCCATTACTTAGCCATTTGGAGGGTCATCATCTACACACTATAAAATGATACACAAGACTCATTTGAAAACACACTTGAAATCTGAAACACTTCATCCTCTCTGCAATCACAAAACACTCAAAGCTCTTTTTTCAAAGCAAACACTGAGTTCCTTTGCTCATTTGTTTGATTGTTGTTTTATCTTGGGAGATAAGTTGTCATTACAACCGTTGAAATGATATACGGGGAAATATTATCTTAAGGATAGATCAAGAATTTGGTCGACTCAGCAAGCCTCATATTTGATCATTTCCAGATTTCTGATAAATAGTTGTTGTTGTTATTTTTCCGTTCTACACATTACCATTCACAAGCTTAAGATAATATTCGCTATTTCAACAACAACATGAATGGATAAGATCAATTCAACCAATTCAACACTGAAAATTCCACCGATGCTCAAGACAACCTCATTGCCTTCAATTCCACTACTCAAGACACTAACGATGCCTTCAACTCTACTGTTTTTGGCACTCCTAGTGTCACCACTGATCATAGAATTTTTAATGCCTTCCCAACTACTGCTTTTGGCACGTCAAGTGTCACTGCCACTGTTTTTGGTACATCAAGTGCCACTGCCTTTGGCACAATCAATGCCTCCACTGCTGCTCCGGAAACTTATAGTGTCTTTGCTCCTATCCAAGGCATCAAAAACAACTATACTCCGATTGGAGGCTTTCACAATGCCTTTGCAACTCCTCAAGGGGGCGCTACTGCCCCAACACCTGCTGATTTTCACTATGAACGTCCTGAAATTTCAATATTTTTATCCAAACACGTAAGTGCATATTATAAATTTTGTTTAAGTACTTGAAATATTTTTCAGTACATAAATTTATCAACTATTTACAGTGAAAAAATTGCACGATTTCCCCTTCAAATGGGCTGGTCTTAATTTTTCTTCTTCATAATTAAAATTATGACATAATTTCCGACAGAATTTATAAGACATTATGATGCGAAAATATAAGCTTATATTGCGTGATTTTTTTTTTAATCTTTAAGAGCAAAAATTAAAAACCAACACAAAATAGGGGGAAAAGTGCAAATACCTTGTTTACAAATCAACTAATTCAAACGGAATCATCATGACATCTTTTCGTGAAACTTTTAAGCAATAGTCTTAGCTTTATTGGCACAAAAAGTGATTCTTAATCAAGTTAGTCGAACGATGAATCTTTATTATTACTTCATTCGGTTAGTATTATTTTTGTATTAAATCTTTGATACCTCATAATAAATACATTTTAACAATCTGAACTATAAAATTATTTATCTAGATTATCTTTTATTTATTATTAATTTTTTAAATTAATATTCTACTAATTAAAATAATAAGAACATATATAAATTAATTACTAATTACTTTTTATTTGTCTAATAATCAAGCATTTTAAAATTAATTTAACTTTCGAAACAACTAATAATATTTAGAACCTAAAGGGTAGTAAAATCAAAGATATGTGTAACATATTGTTGGAAATATTTATTAAAAAACGTGAAATAAAGTAATTCTATTAATTATGAATCGAACAATTGGGGTCCCGCACGTAGGAAATCTTGTTTCCACACACGTGCACACGTAGTGCCAAGGATTAAAATTTCCTTAATGGAAGAGATATTGATACGTATACGAATTGTTTGAGACATAAGGTAATAGACAATTAGTGGCCAAATGACGAATGATTTCACGTTGGTAAATGAAGGAAGAAGAAGTGTATAATGTGTAAAGATGAAATGAATCAGAAATCACCACGAAACCGGAAGCGGTCGCGCCTCCAAGTAAGCGGTCGCGCAAGGTCGCGACTCTCCTCCGGGCGGTCGCGTTTCATTGACGCTTTCAATTCCAAGAACTCACCGGAATTGAGCGGCCGCAACTCTAATTGACGCCCAGCCCAAGAGTTACCGAACTGGCGGCCGCGACTGATCGCTTCAACTGTTGGAGGTGAAATAAAACTGATTCTTTGGCTGACTTTGGAGTATTTACTCTCCATTATTTTGCTCATGAATTCATCCATTACTTGGCTAAATTGTAACTCCAAATTCAAGGCATTAACATGGAATTTATGGCCATTACTTAGCCATTTGGAGGGTCATCATCTACACACTATAAAATGAGACACAAGGCTCATTTGAAAACACACTTGAAATCTGAAACACTTCATCCTCTCTTGCAATCACAAAACACTCAAAGCTCTTTCTTTCAAAGCAAACACTTGAGTTCCCTTTGCTCATTTGTTTGATTGTTGTTTTATCTTGGGAGATAAGTTGTCATTACAACCGTTGAAATGATATACGGGGAAATATTATCTTAAGGATAGATCAAGAATTTGGTCGACTCAGCAAGCCTCATATTTGATCATTTCCAGATTTCTGATAAATAGTTGTTGTTGTTATTTTTCCGTTCTACACATTACCATTCACAAGTTTAAGATAATATTCGCTATTTCAACAACAACATGAATGGACAAGATCAATTCAACACTGAAAATTCCACCGATGCTCAAGGCAACCTCATTGCCTTCAATTCCACTACTCAAGACACTAACGATGCCTTCAACTCTACTGTTTTTGGCACTCCTAGTGTCACCACTGATCATAGAATTTCTAATTCCTTCCCAACCATCATGGCACGCCGTGTCACCGCCATCGCTTTTGGTACATCAAGTGCCACTGCCTTTGGCACAATCAATGCCTCCACTGCTGCTCCGGGAACTTATAGTGTCTTTGCTCCTATCCAAGGCGTCAAAAACAACTATACTCCGATTGGAGGCATTCACAATGCCTTTGCAACTCCTCAAGGGGGCGCTACTGCCCCAACACCTGCTGATTTTCACTATGAACGTCCTGAAAAGTTCATGGGTGTTCACTTTAAGAGATGGCAGCAAAAGATGTTGTTTTTCCTGACGGTTTGTTAAACCCCGTAGTTCAGGTCCTGCTTATGGGGACGTACGAAAGGAGTTAAGATTTAATTTTTTTGAAAGATGGGTCGACAGAATGTTTCGGACAGGTTTTTAGTCAATTTTGAGGCGGTGTATGTCCCATTACATTGAGAGTTCCTAGGTGTTTCAAAGGCCCAGTACGTAGTTCGTTGAGTCTAGTTCCCAATGCAACCAACCGTTCGTCGATAGGACATCGGAGTAGAAAGTTACGGAAGTTACAAGTTCAGTGCGCAGTCGGACAGAAAGATATTTCGGTCAGGAGTCGCAGGGCCGCGGCGCCAGATGTTCTGAATGTTCGCTGACGTTTCAGCGCCGCTACGAAATCAGGGCCGCGGCCGAAGTTCAAGATTCTCGATGTTTGGCAGCGCCTGCCGCAGGTCGCGAGCCGAGGCGAGTTCTGCGAGGTGGGAAAAGTCGAATCGCTTTGTTTTAAAAGAGGCCAGGGGTGGGTGACAAGTGTCCTCCCCCATCTGATTTTTGCATGTCCTATTTATTGACCAAGTCTTGAAGACTTGGTCATCCTTCAAGCTTCTTCTTCTCTCTAAAATTAAAAGCTCTCACTTCTCTCTAGAAAATCAAGAAGAAATCAAGGCTTGAGAAAAATCTGAAAAAGGTGGCAAGAAGGAAACTTGTTGGCAAGCTTGTAGGAGTTCTTGTGGTGGTGATTGTGGAAAGGAGGCTAGTGAATTTGTTGGATTAATTTGGGTAAGCTCTAATGTAACAATCCTTTCTCTTTTGCTAGTTTATTGTGTTGCATGTGAAGAAGAGAGGACTTGTAGTTGTAAATATTGCTCTTAGATAAATTGCATGTAAGAAATATGATTTGGATTTGAAGGGATTGAATAAGGTTAGCATGTGAACATGTTGTAGCCAAAATACTATCTTTAACTGATTGACTTAGTTAATATGCATGGTGGGGCGGAATTTCACACATCCAAGATTAGGTGTGTAATCCCCTTTGTATTGATTGGATTGTTGGGCCTTAAAAGTGGCGTTTGGATGTTGAATTCGGCCTTGGAAAGATGGAAAAGTACGTAGAAACAAAGGAAGTGCTATCCAATTTTCCGTAGAATAAGGAACTTTATGCTAGAATTTTCGACGAAGAAGTTTAGACGTTAATAGAAGTATTTGATTATTATAGGTTGATACTCTACGCGCGGCATATTCGACTTGGCAAGTGGACTTAGCCGAGGAGGTATGTGATTCTTCCTATCCTCTTGAGCATGATATTTGTAAAATATATAGTACGGTAGACGTACGTGTTTCACTGAATTTGGTTGCACCTTGAGGTCTTTTGACTTGAGTCCAAAATGTTAAGGATCTTGAAGTACTTCAAAAAGAATTATGAACCATTGTTTTAAACGGAAATTAATACTTGGGTTTAAAAGAATAAGTTTCCTTTGGTTTTCCAAACAAGTGTGGATGTTTTGAGTTATTACAAAGTTTAAGTGTTATACTAGCTTTATGGGAAGTTAGTCATAACGGCTTAAGAAAGATAAAAAGAATGGTTTACTTACCCGTTTTATAGTAGCCTTGTAATGATTTCTGAATGTGTGGTAAGTTGGCTTGATAAGTAAATATGTTGTGATACTACGGGTGTTAGTGTCTTGGGATTTGTCAGGTAAGGGGTTTCTCTTATTGTCCTTATGTTGTTTACGATGAGTCGGTTGTGCTTGTGTTATATCACTTACCCCCCTGACTTGTTAAGTTACCGCGGGTTAGCTACCCCCGATGCGAGGAGTACCTCATGCGGGTCCATGTGACGTATGCGGACTACGGTAGTCCAGGAATCACTCCGGGTGTGTTACGCCGATGCAAGGAATACCTCATGCGTCCAGTGGCGCGGATCGCGGAGTCCAGAAAATGCCGCGTTAGATACCGACGCGGTGAGTACCTCATGCGGGCCTGTGGCTATGCGGACTACGGAAGTCCAGGATTAGGCTCGCGTAATGATACCATGAGCGAATGGCCCTGCTTCGATCATTAGCAGCCTAGGAAAGACCGGTTACGTTACACCTAATTGTTCTTGCTTATGTTGTGGCACCATGTGCGGTTAATTGACTTTTCATACATATCTGTGGATTTTGGTTTGGAAATGTTATGATTTCATTACAGTATTTTCAGTTTCACATACTTGGTACCTGTTGTACTGACCTCCTTCGGGGGGCTGCGTTCATGCCGCAGGTCGAGGTACATCGGTTGTTGATCCTCGCCTAGGATCACCGCTCGCTGGAAGCCCCGTTTCTCCGAGGCTTATCTTTCTGTATGTTTTCCGTCATTGTAGATTCAGTACATTCAGGTATGACGGCCCCGTCCCGTCATAGTTGTTACAACTCTTAGAGGTCTGTAGTCCTGTTGTAATTGGGTTTCGTAAAGGATGTAACTGTTCAGTTTGTTATGTATAGTTACCGAAAGGTAACCAATTTGGGTTAGCCTGTTTCTTAATTTATATTGTTTCATGTTTATGAGTTTACTTCCGCTGGTTTTTCTCTGATGTTGTATCACTAGGGTGCCCGGGGTAAGGCACCAGTCACGGCCCGAGGTCGGGTCGTGACAAAAGTGGTATCAGAGCCAGGTTAATCCTCGGGAAGGGTCTACAGGTCGTATCTAGTAGAGTCTTGATTATCGGTGTGTTATGCACCACATCTATAATCAGGAGGCTACAGGATATTTAGGATTGGTTTCCATTCTTTCACTCTAAGATCGTGCAATAGAGCTGTGTTATAGGTTGAACTTCCTCTGACATATTTTTATGTATCGCTTATGCTCCACGCAAGGCAACCGCGCCCGTATGGCAAGGCGGTGAGGAGCTTCTAGTAGACACGAGGATTACGAGGCACAGCCCGATCCTTACCGAGGTGATGTTTGGACGGCGAAGTTCCACGACGCCACCAAATTTCCCAGAGAGTTTGGAGCAGAGCGGCCATCGAGACCGCGATACTGAGCCTCCAGTTACACAACCTGGAGCAGAGGATATGGGCTACAAGGAGATGGCCCAGTTATTAGCCAGGATCGTGGCAAGGCAGGAGGACAGACGAGAGGCAGAAGTTCCAGTTGTACCCATAGTTCACCCCAGATCTGATAGCTTGAGACTTCGGGACTTTTTGCGTTGCAGCCCACCAGAGTTCTATGGGTCGAGGCCTGAGGATGATCCTCAGGAGTTTATCCGACAATTACAGCGGATCATGAGAGTGATCAAGGCCTCAGAGACAGAGTCGGTAGAATTGGGTTCACATCGGCTGCGTGATACTGCAGTTGACTGGTTTGATTCAGTTGACGAGTTCTCAGAGGCGTTTCTTAGCCATTTCTTGCCTCCGCAGATGAGGAGAGCTCGGGCCGATAGATTTCTGACGTTGAGACAGAGCGGGCGGACGGTCCGGGAGTACAACGTGGAGTTTGACTCGTTGGCTCGGTACGTCCCCGCTTTAGTGGCAGACATGGAGGACAGAGTGCACCGCTATGTCACAGGGCTCGATGATTACTTAGCAGAGAGTTGCACGGGAGTAGCTCTTCAGCCGGGCATGGACATTGCCCGCATGCAGGCTTATGCACTGGTGCGGCGAACGCAGGGCCGACGGATTGATAGATATCAGCAGAAGAGGGCCAGGACAGCAGGGTCCTCTGGTAGTTTTCGAGGTAGACAACCTCAGCAGCAGACCGGGTTTGCACCTCAGCCGGTTCAGAGCGCTCCTCCACCGTCTTCCGGGCGTTCAGGGTATTCAGGGCGTCGGCCCTGTGGCTTCGTTTCAGGAAGCGAGGATGCTACCCGATCGAGACCACCCCTCCTCTCGGTGTGGCCGATGTGGTAGATCCCATTTAGGGAGTTGTGGTAATACTGTGGGGCCTTGCTATAGTTGTGGCCAGCTGGGTCATATTTCGAGGACCGTCCCACTGAGGCGCGCAGATGGTAGGGTTCACCTTAGTGGTCATTCTCCGGGTCTTCATCTCCTACGGTTACTCGCCCCGGAGGGCAAGGTGCTCATGGGCCAGCAGGTCGCGGCAGAGGTCGTGGCAAGGGTCCCAGCCCAGCCGTCCTCGAATCGCATTTATGCTATGTCCCACCGTCGGGACGGCGAGGCGTCACCGATGTCGCACAAGTACATTATTGGTTTCATGTTGTGATGTATATGCTTTGATAGATCCAGTTCTACCTTGTCCTATATATCTCCTCATATTCTTTGGTAGCAGAGCCCGAGTCCATAAAACCTTTGGTGGCTACGCCGATGGTGATTCGGTGGTAAATGCCGGGTATATAAGGCTTTCCGGTGACTATATACAATGCCGTGACTCAGCCGACTTGATAGAGTTGGATATGACGGACTTCGATGTGATTATGGGTATGGATTGGCTAGCGTCTTGCTATGCCAATGTGGACTGCAGAGAGATCGCACGGTTCGGTTTCAGCGAAATTTGGTTATCGAGTGGGAGGGAATCTTTGCGTCGGCGGGTAGGTTTATTTCTTACCTCAAGGCTAGGAAGATGGTGCGAAGGGTATATCTACCATATGGTTCGTATTCGACATCGAGGCCAAGATACGGACCTTCGCCGGCCCGGTTGTTAGAGAGTTTCCAGACGTATTCCCAAACGATCTCCCGGGTATCCCTCCTGAGAGGGAGATTGAATTTTGCATTGATATGTCATCAAACACTCGGCCGATATCTATTCCACCATACAGGATGGCACCTGCTGAGTTGCGGGAGTTGAAGGACCAGCTGAAAGATTTGCTGGAAAAAGGCTTTATCAGGCCTAGTGTTTCTCCATGGGGAGCGCCAGTTTTATTTGTAAAGAAGAAGGATGGGACGCTGCGTATGTGTGTTGATTACAGGCAGCTGAATAAGGTAACTATCAAGAACAAATACCCCCTTCCCAGGATTGATGATTTGTTTGACCGCAGGTGCGCGAGGTGTTTTCCAATATAGACTGCGATCAGTTATCATCGGTGCGAGTTAGAGAGTCGATATCCCAAAGATCATTCGTAACCCGGTATGGGCACTATGAGTTCAGGTGATGTCTTTCGGTTGACCAACGCCGCCAGATTCATGGATTTGATGAACCGGGTGTTCAAGCCATTCTTGGATATGTTCGTTATAGTATTCATTGATGATATCCTGGTTTATTCGCGCACAGAGCAGGAGCATGCATATCACTTGAGGGCGGTATTGGGAGTCCTCCTGGACCGACAGTTGTATGCTAAGTTCTCGAAATGCGAGTTTTGGTTGGCTTCAGTGGCTTTCTTAGGGCATGTTATCGGGGCCGATGGTATTCGTTGATACAAAGAAAGATTAAAGCGCCAAGACTTGCCTAGACCCACTACACCGACGGAGGCGCACTGGGCCTCATGTTATTATCGGAGGTTTCTGGAGAAGTTTGCTTCCATTTCAGCACCTTTGACTAGGCTGACTCAGAAAACGGCTATGTTCCGGTGGACGGATGCTTGTGAGGGGAGTTTCCAGTTACTGAAGGAGAAGTTGACAACCGCCCCAGTTCTTACTCTTCCAGAGGGTTTAGACGGATATGTAGTTTATTGTGATGCCGAGTCTGGGCCAGTGCGTCTTTGATGCAGCACGGTAAAGTTATAGCTTACGCATCTTGACAACTTAGGAAGCATGAGAAGAATTACCCCACACATGACTTAGAGTTGGCAGCAGTGATTCATGCCTTAAAGATCTGGAGACATTAATTATATGGAGTTCATGTGGATATTTACACAGACCACAAGAGCCTCCAGTATATCTTCACCAGCAGGAGCCGAACTGCGGCAGAGACGGTGGTTGGAGCTACTTAAGGACTATGATGTTGATATCCTATACCACCATGGGAAGGCCAATGTAGTTGCAGACGCCCTTAGTCACAGATCGATGTGTAGTCTGTCAGGTGTGCAGCCAGAGAAGAGGGACATAGTCCGCGAGTTACATCAGCTAGCGAGCCTTGGGGTTCGTTTGGTTGGTTCTGATAGTAGTGGAGTTCGGGTTCGAGAGGTTGCCGAGTCTTCCATCGTCGAGGAGATGAAGAGGCGACAGTATGAGGATCCGATTATGGTACGGTATCGAGATGCAACTCTTCAGGAAGAGAAGAGTCTATTTGAGGTAGCGTCTGATGAGGTGCTAAGATTTGAGGGCCGGTTGTGTGTTCCCGATGTGACAGGACTTCGTCAGCAGATTCTGGGGGAGGCACACAGTGCTCGTTATTCTATTCATCCGGGGTCGACTAAGATGTACCATGACCTCAGATGTGTATTGGTGGGATGGCTCAAGAGGACGTGATGTTTTGTTGCAGATGTCCTAATTGTCGCAGTCAATGTTGAGCACCGTAAGGGCTGGTAGGCTATTGATATTCCTATGTGTAAGTGGGAGGTGATCAATGTGGACTTTATTACAGGGTTACCTCACACTCAGAGGAATCATGATTCCATTTGGGTTATTGTCGACATGCTAACGAAATCAGCCCACTTTCTTCCAGTCAGGACGACTTTTTCGGCCGAGGATTATGCTAGATTGTATATTAGAGAGGTTGTGAGACTGCACGGAGTGCATATATCGATCATTTCAGATAGGGGAGCCCAGTTCTCGGCTAACTTCTGGAGGTCTTTCCAGAAGGGATTAGGGACACAGGTGATTCTCGATCGCGTTTCATCCTCGACCGACGACAGCCGAGCGTACTATCCGCACAACGAGGATATGTCGGGCTTGTATTATTGATTTCGTGGTAGCCGAGGATCATTTATCACTTGTGGAGTTTGCATATAACAACAACTACCATTCTAGTATTCAGATGGCGCCTTATGAGGCCTTATACGGGAGGAAGTGCAGATCACCGATAGGCTGGTTTGAGGTGGGAGAAGTTCAGTTAGTTGGGCCAGACTTGATTCAACAGGCAGTGGATAATGTGAAGCTTATCCAGGAACGGTTATTGT
The DNA here is from genome assembly GCA_029844215.1 of Przewalskia tangutica. Taxonomy (NCBI): domain Eukaryota; kingdom Viridiplantae; phylum Streptophyta; class Magnoliopsida; order Solanales; family Solanaceae; genus Przewalskia; species Przewalskia tangutica. Next base: position 75,213,985 of record CM056732.1, read on the forward strand.
CACCGTAGTCGTAAGTCGTGACGCAGATCATCGGGTCGACACTGAGTTTGAGGTGGATGATTGGGTCTTCTCAAGGTATCACCCATGAAGCGGCGTGATGAGATTCGGAAGAAGGGAAAACTTAGCCCAAGGTACATTGGGCCTTATCGCATTGTCCGTAGGCAGTGCGAGGTTGCCTATGAGTTGAATCTGCCGTCCGATCCGAGGCGAGACATCCGATTTTCATGTGTCTATGTTGCGGAAATGTATTGGAGATCCATCTAGAGTACACCCAATTTGTGATGTCCAGGTGGCAGAGGGGTTATCATATGAGGAGAGTTCCATAGCGATACTCGACCGTCAGGTTAGGCGACTACGGACAAAGGATGTGGCTTTCGTCAAGGTCTTATGGCGGAACGAGAACATGGAAGAAATGACGTGGGAAGCAGATGAGGACATGATGAAGAAGTATCCTCACTTATTCCCTACACCTCCAGGTAACCCACTTTCCTGATTGTTAGTTTTTAAATTTAGCAATTATGCTTAAGTATTGTTGTGGCCATGTGGAGCGTCTTTATTTGCAAGAAGAATAGTTAAGAGGGTCTATGTCGATATTGTGATTTGAGTAAGCCTAGAAGGAACATTCGGGACGAATGTTTCTAAGGGGGGGGGGGAGAATGTTACACCCCGTAGTTCAGGTCCTGCTTATGGGGACGTACGAAAGGAGTTAAGATTTAAATATTTTGAAAGATGGGTCGACAGAATGTTTCGGACAGGTTTTTAGTCAACTTTGAGGTGGTGTATGTCCCATTACATTGAGAGTTCCTAGGTGTTTCAAAGGCCTAGTACGTAGTTCGTTGAGTCTAGTTCCCAACGCAACCAACCGTTCGTCGATAGGACATCGGAGTAGAAAGTTACGGAAGTTACAAGTTCAGTGCGCAGTCGGTCAGAAAGATATTTCGGTCAGGAGCCGCAGGGCCGCGACGCCAGATGTTCTGAATGTTCGCTCAAATTTTAGCGCCGCGACGCCGAAAGTTCTGAAGAGTCTCGGATGTTTCAGCACCGCGGCGCCGGCTGCAGGGCCGCAGCGCCGATGCGGGTTCTGCGAGGCTGGGGGGAAAAGTCAGAACTGTTTTGTTTTAAAAGAGGCCAGGGTGGGTGACAAGTGTCCTCCCCCATCTGATTTTTGCATGTCCTATTTATTGACCAAGTCTTGAAGACTTGGTCATCCTTCAAGCTTCTTCTTCTCTCTAAAATTAAAATCTCTCACTTCTCTCTAGAAAATCAAGAAGAAATCAAGGCTTGAGAAAAATCTGAAAAAGGTGGCAAGAGGGAAACTTGTTGGCAAGCTTGTAGGAGTTCTTGTGGTGGTGATTGTGGAAAGGAGGCTAGTGAATTTGTTGGATTAATTTGGGTAAGCTCTAAGGTAACAATCCTTTCTCTTTTGCTAGTTTATTGTGTTGCATGTGAAGAAGAGATGACTTGTAGTTGTAAATATTGCTCTTAGATAAATTGCATGTAAGAAATATGATTTGGATTTGAAGGGATTGAATAAGGTTAGCATGTGAACATGTTGTAGCCAAAATACTACCTTTAACTTATTGATTTAGTTAATATGCATGGTGGGGCAGAATTTCACACATCCAAGATTAGGTGTGTAATCCCTTTTGTATTGATTGGATTGTTGGACCTTAAAAGTGGCGTTTGGATGTTGAATTCGGCCTTGGAAAGGTGGAAAAGTACGTAGAAACAAAGGAAGTGCTGTCCAATTTTCCGTAGAATAAGGAACTTTATGCTAGAATTTTCGACGAAGAAGTTTAGACGTTATTAGAAGTATTTGATTATTATAGGTTGATACTCTACGCGCGGCATATTCGACTTGACAAGTGGACTTAGCCGAGGAGGTATGTGATTCTTCCTATCCTCTTGAGCATGATATTTGTAAAATATATAGTACGGTAGACGTACGTGTTTCACTGAATTTGGTTGCACCTTGAGGTCTTTTGACTTGAGTCCAAAATGTTAAGGATCTTGAAGTACTTCAAAAAGAATTATGAACCATTGTTTTAAATGGAAATTAATACTTGGGTTTAAAAGAATAAGTTTCCTTTGGTTTTCCAAACAAGTGTGGATGTTTTGAGTTATTACAAAGTTTAAGTGTTATACTAGCTTTATGGGAAGTTAGTCATAACGGCTTAAGAAAGATAAAAAGAATGGTTTACTTACTCGTTTTATAGTATCCTTGTAATGATTTCTGAATGTGTGGTAAGTTGGCTTGATAAGTAAATATGTTGTGATACTACGGGTGTTAGTGTCTTGGGATTTGTTGTGGTAAGGGGGTTTCTCTTATTGTGCTTATGTTGTTTACGATGAGCCGGTTGTGCTTGTGTTATATCACTTACCCCCCTGACTTGTTAAGTTACCGCGGGTTAGCTACCCCCGATGCGAGGAGTACCTCATGCGGGTCCATGTGACCTATGCGGACTACGGTAGTCCAGGAATCACTCCGGGTGTGTTACGCCGATGCGAGGAATACCTCATGCGGTCCAAGTGGCCATGCAGACTGCGGGAGTCCAGGATAATGCCGCGGGTTAGCTACCCCGTCGCGGTGAGTACCTCATGCGGGCCCAGGTGGCCTATGCGGACTACGGAAGTCCAGGATTAGGCTCGCGTAATGATACCATGGGCGAATGGCCCTGCTTCGATCATTAGCAGCCTAGGAAAGACCGGTTACGTTACACCTAATTGTTCTTGCTTATGTTGTGGCACCATGTGCGGTTAATTGGCTTTTCATACATATCTATGGATTTTGGTTTGGAAATGTTATGATTTCATTACAGTATTTTCAGTTTCACATACTTGGTACTGCATCGACTCCTTCGTGGATGCGTTCATGCCGCAGTCGAGGTACATCGGTTGTTGATCCTCGCCTAGGATCACCGCTCGCTAGGAAGCCCCGTTTCTCCGGAGGCTTATCTTTTGGTATGTTTTCCTGTCATTGTAGATTCAGGTACATTCTGGGGTATGACGGGGCCCTGTCCCGTCATAGTTGTTACAACTCTTAGAGGTCTGTAGTCCTGTTGTAATTGGGTTTCGTAAAGGATGTAACTGTTCAGTTTGTTATGTATAGTTACCGAAAGGTAACCAATTTGGGTTAGCCTGTTTCTTAATTTATATTGTTTCATGTTTATGAGTTTACTTCCGCTGGTTTTTCTCTGATGTTGTATCACTAGGGTGCCCGGGGTAAGGCACCAGTCACGGGCCCGAGGTCGGGTCGTGACACGGTTATGGGAATGTAATGTTTCCTAACCGAAGATCCTCCACTAGTTGGGGAAGACGTGGACCCTCAGCCAAATAATTTGGCGGGATGGGGCCAAGGTAACCATGTCGCTGACGAAATGAGAATGGTTCGCGAAGCATGGAAACATAGTGATTTCATGTGTAGGAACTATATTCTAAACAGTTTGTCTGATCCACTATACACGGTATATTGCACCGTTGAAACTGCCAAGCAATTATGGGACTAACTTCAGAAAAAGTACAACACCCAAGATTCGGGTAGTAAGAAATTCATCTTTGGGAAGTTCCTGAAATTTCAAATGGTGGACAAGAAAAGTGTGACATCCCAAGTCCAGGAATTCCAAATGATTCTACATCACCTGGATTTGGAAGGATTAAAGCCCAACGAACAATTCTTGGTTGGGGAATTAATTGAGAAGTTGCCTCCCTCGTGGACTGAGTTTATGAACTATCTAAAACTCAAAACGAAGGAGATGACTCTAGATGAACTTATTGTCAAACTCCAGATTCAGGAAGACAATAAGAAGGCCATGCCAAAGGGAAAACAACCCGCTGAGGCTAAGGAAAACCTGACGAAAGTCAAAGGGAACTCAAGCAAAAAGCGGAAGTTCCAGAAGGAAGGCAAGCACCAAACAACTGAAAAGTTCAAGGGAAATTGTAACCACTGTGGTATAGTTGGTCACATGGCCAAAGACTGCCGCAAGCTCAAACGTGAGAATAAGGCAAAAGGCAAGGCCAAGGCTAACATCGTTGAAGACACGCTCGTCAATGATATTGTCACGACCCGACCGGTCGCGATCGTGCCTACCGGCACCGCAGTATACATCAGAGAATAGCAGCGGAACATACATACACATAACTTGTATAAAGTAAACATCACTGGCAAGCCGATAAGGCTGCCTTCCATCAAAAGTATATTACTCAAAAGTACAATTTGTTCTTACAGCCCGAACCACAAATGTGACTACGCACTTCAGAATAACAATCGACGGGACGGGGCCCGCCATACCCCGAATGTACAAAAGTCTACAACCTCAGGGAACCGTACCAAAAGACAAAGCCTCCGGAGAAATGGAGCTTTCCAAGATCGGCGGTGATCCTAAGAGCGGATCGCCAGTTACGAACCTCAACTGCGGCGTGAACGCACTTCGGGCGAGGTCGATAACAGTACCAGTATGCGAACCGAAAATACTGAAAATACCTCATAAGTCTAAAATAACTGGAGACATGTAAAATAATCAGTTTACAGAACACTGTGTCTTACTAACAATGAGAATATCAAGTATATATCATACTGCATGAAAATAGGAAGCTCATGATCAAAGCCAGGTCACCTGCCCGCAGTATCATTAAGCACTCCTACTCCTGGAACTATTTCACCCGCATGGGTCATGTGGACCCGCATGAGGTATTCCTTGCATAGGCTGTACTCACCCGCATGGGACTATTTCACCCGCATAAGCCTCAACGGACTCGCATGAGGTATTCCTCGCATCGTGGGTAGCAAATCCACGGAACAGGTGGTATAACGATCTTGGGGATTTACCCCTCATTTATACTCTTACCCTGAAGAAAGTGGTATAACGATCTTGGGACTTACCCCTCATTTATACTCTTACCCTTCATACCGCATGCCTCGGAATCCCTCATCGTAAGCATGTCCAAGGTGCATACCCGTGGAATCCCACATCACTGATGGTATGTCCAAGTAAAACTCATACTAAGACCATGGAAGCATACCCGTGGAATCCCACATCACTGGCGGTACGTCCACGTAAACTCATAACAAGACAATGGAAGCATACCCGTGGAATCCTCCATCACTGACGGTACGTCCAAGTAAACTCATAACAAGACAATTGAAGCATACCCGTGGAATCCTCCATCACTGACGGTACGTCCAAGTAGCTCAAAACTTCTTTAGACCTTCATTTCTTTCATCTATGTTTACCTTATTCAAGAAAAAAAACCAACTCTTAAACCTTTCATAAAGTTATTATAACCAACTCCCCATAAAGCCGTTATACTAACTTTATGCTTTACAAATTTAGACATTCTTATCCTTTCATAAGGCCGTTATAACTAACTTCCCATAAAGCCGTTATAACTCCTTATATTTCAAACGATTTCGTTCTTTTATTGACCAAGAGACTTATACTTCAAATCAAATTTACACAATTTTCAAAATGCTTCAAGCCTCTTATCTTTGGAAAACAAGTTTCTTACCTTAAAAATTAGGTCTCTTATTCTTAGAATAATTCAATACTCAATACTTTTACACCAAGTACTCTATACTTCTTCATATCAAGAAATCCTTGTCTACCTTATTTAGGATAAACCATTCCTCAAGAACAAGTGGGCTAACTTCTTAACCCAACCAACTTAGACAATTTCTTAAAACAAGTCAAGTATAACAAATAGATTTACCTCATTTAAAACACGTACGTCTACCGTACTATATAGTTATAACTACTCATGCTCAAGAGATAAGAAAGTTTCCACATACCTCCTCGATCAATCCACTTGCTAAGCCCAAAATACCGCACGTAATATGTCAACCTATAATGACCATAATACGTTTATTAACCTCTAATTCAATGTAGAATAATCCAAGTTCAAGTCACTAAATTCTATGGAAAATTGGGCAGCATTTCCTTTGTTTCTACATACTTTGCCACCTTTTTCAAGGCCGAACTCAACATCCAAACACCACATTTAAGGCCCAACAATCCAAACATTTCAAAGGGGATTACACAACCAAACTTGGGTGTGTAAAATTCTGCCCCATAAGGTACAACAATTAACTTAACAATTTTAAGGTAGTTTTTAGGCTACAACATGCTCACATAACCTTCTTAACCAATCCTTTCATATCCAAACCATATTTCTTACATGCAATGAATCTAAGAGCATTATTTACTACTACAAGTTACTTCTTCTTCACATGCAACACCAATAACTAGCTACAAGAGAAGAATCTTTACCTTAGAGCTTTAGCCAAATTAATCCAACAAAATGCTAGCCTCCTCTTCCATAAACACCACCACAACAATTCCCACAAGCTTGCAAATAAGTTTCCTTCTTGCCACACTTTTCAGATTTTTCTCAAGCCTTGTGTTCTTCTTGATTTTCTAGAGAGAAGGGAGAACTTCTAATCTTAGAGAGAGAGATGAACTTGAAGAATGACCAAGTCTTCAAGACTTGGTCAATAAGTAGTGCATGCAAAATCAGATGGGGTGGGGGGGGGGCACTTGTCACCCACCCATGGCCTCTTTAAAAGAAAATATCAGATTTTCGCGCCTTTCGCGAGAAAAACCCGCCTTGTGCGCCAGCGATCTTGAATCATCTGCGAACTTCGAATTCCCCAGCCGCGGCTCGCTCCGGCGCCGCGGCGCTGCAACTTCAGCGACCCCTCAGAATATCCGGCGCCGCGGCCCTGCATCCGACGCCGCGACCCTGTGGCTCCTGCCCGAAACACATTTCTGTCCGACTGCGCACTGAACTTGTAACTCTCATTACTTTCTACTCCGATGTCCTATCGACGAACGGTTGGTTGCGTTGGAAACTAGACTCAACGAACTACACACTAGGCCTTTGAAACACCTACAAACTCTCAAGGTAACTGGACATACACCAACTCAAAATTGACTAAAACCCCGTCTGAAACAATCCGTCAACCTATCTTTCGAAAATTTTAAGTCTTACTCCCTTTCGTACGCTCTCATACGCATGACCTGAACTACGGGGTGTAACATTCTCCCCCTCTTAGAAACATTCATCCCCGAATGTTCTTTTGGAGCCAATCTACTATTCCTCGGTACATCCTCGTACTTTACACTAACGGAACTTCATTATGCCACCTATGGTTCTAAGATATCGCACACGCATATCCATCCATCACTATCACACAAGGAAACAGATCCCAAGGGTGCACCAACGCTATTTTACTCCCATTCAAGACCTAAAAAGATTCTCTTATCGTATTTCCAACCTACTGATCGGTGTATTTTATATACACCTTTTGAGTCAGTTTTAGTTAGTCTTTTGTCCCGTTTTGCACATATAAGTGTCGTATTAGGATATTTTTCCTTTCTTTTGAGTCAAAGTGGTTAAAATGGCCAAATGGCGGAAAATGAGCTAAAAGAGGGCAAAAGAGGAGATCCCAGAGCTAAAAACAGTGAAAGTGGCGAACGAGGTCGAACCTGCACCAGCCATGGCGCTCCCGCAGCGAGGTCGCGGCGCCCACTATCCGCAGAAGTCGCAGAACTCAGCGGCCGCAAAGCAGGCTGCGCGCTAAACACCCGGAAGATACAGAGCCGCAGTGGCCACGCCTCGCATGCCAGAACTGGCCGGCGCCAAATCACCCGGACGGATTGCAGTTCCGGCCCATGGCTGCCTCATAGGCCATGGCGCCGACGCGAAAATAAGGGTTTCAGACGGATTTTGGGCCAGCCTGCAGGGAAAAGTTGAGGCGGTTTCGGCTATAAAAGGAGAACCCTAGGCGCTTTTAAGGGTTCCTCTTCGCACAACACAAGGCTTCGCTTGGAGATGGAGACCATAGTTTAGTAATTTCTTTTCCTTTTCTTTACTTTATTTCAGTTTTTGTATGATGAATAGGATTAGTTCTTGTCATGTCAATGGCTATGAACTAATTCCTCTATAGGCTTTCCATGTTGAATCTCTGAAACTTATGTTATGATTTAATGACGCTTATGGTTATTCTTCTTGTTGAGATCTATCCAATAATTGAATTGAATGCTTGGTAGTTAATTGACAACTAATTATCACTATATGATTTCTAATCAGACTCCGAAAGGGGGGGATTGTGAATATGTGTAAGTTGGGTAGACATTCTTGGATTGGGGATGAAAATACCTCAATTATTTATGTAGCGTTAATGAGAGGCTTAAAACCCCTAATTTTGCGCATTGTGCGTGACGGTTAACTAGGTTCTTGTTCTTAATCCTCCTATAGAGTTATCCTTATCACCGAAAGGTAGGTAAGGTGCAATACTGGGGTTGAGTGTTTATATAACCCTAACGGGAGTATAAAACGATTTAGTGAACCTTTTTTCTCCAAAAGAAGAAGACCATAAGTTATTGCATTAATAAGTAGCATAAGCGGATAGTGAGGAGACGTGGAAGCCCTATTTTCATCACAACTGAAGTAAACCCTTATAGTTAAATAGATTTTATAATTCGTAGTTATACACAACAAATCGAAATATCAATTTACCAAATAGATACCAGAAAATAGATAGTTGGTACTTGAACCCTAATCCTTGAGGACGATATTCGGTCTTATCAAGACTATACTACTTGTCACGATAACGTGCACTTGCGTTTAAAGTGTGTGCATCTTACCGCGCATCAAGTTTTGGCGCCATGTGGGATTAGGCATAGTTCAATATCAAATTTGTCTATTTTTAATTTCTAATTTGGTTTTTAATTTTTATTTTTATTTTTAATTTTTACGTTTTTTTATTATTTTTGGAAAATTCGAGGTACCGTGATTGGTTGTTTGTTTTTGATCTATTTCAGGAAATCAGTTTATGCGAAGGAGAAGAGGAGCAGACACTCTTGTTCCCTTCAATCCAGAGATTGAGAAAACCTGCAAACAGAACAGAAAGAATCAGCGGATTGCAACTTTGATAGAAATGGACGGAGGTCAAAACAATAACATGATGAGAGAAGGGTTAGGTGAAAATCAACATAACCCGGGAATGCCTCGACAAATGCCAATAGACGTGGAGGAGAGAGTCCAAATCCAGCCAGAAAGGAGTTTGGGAGACTATGTGCTGCCAAGAGTGAATGGAGCACAGACATGCATTAGGCTCCCTGCAATAGGAGCCAACAACTTCGAGATAAAACTGGCAATTCTGAGCATGGTACAGCACACAGTGCAGTTCGGAGGACTGCCGTCGGAGGATCCACATATGCACATAGCTAATTTCTTGGAGCTATGTGCAACGTTCAGATATAATCTGCGTCGATGATGCCGTCAGTTGAGGCTTTTTCCTTCTCACCGGGTGACGAGCAAAAGTATGGTTGAATTCCTGCCACGATTCGATTTTTACATGGCACGAGCTAGCACAGAAATTCCTAGCCAAGTTCTTTCCCCCGTGTAAAGCAGCAAAACTGAGAGGGGAGTTGAACAACCTCTACCAAGCAGATGGAGAGTCCTTATATGAAGCTTGGGAAAGTTTCAAAGATCTACAGAGAAAGTGCCCACACCATTGCATTGAGTTGTGGAACTTGTCCACATCTTCTACAACGGCCGAGCAAAGACAACCGTAACCATTATAGATGCAAGCCCGGTGGAGCATTCATGAGAAACAGCCCACGGCGCTCGTGAGTTATTAGAAGATATGGCCACTAACAACCATGTCACGTAGAGAGGTCGACAAGTGAGAGAAGAATGGGAGTCCACGAAATAGATGTTATTCTTGCCTTGAATGCCCAGTGGCCGCTTTTTAGCGAAACAATGCAGAACATACAATGTCGAGAATGCGGTGCAGATGCCTAAAGTCGTGAAATATGTGCCCACATACATTTGACAGTGTCCTTCACCGATCCCAACAATATACCAATGGAGCAGGCAGAATGTCAAGCCATAAGTAATTATCAGAGGCAACAGAACAACCCCTACTCCAACACTTATAATCCAGGGTGGAGGAACCACCCAAATTTCTCATGGAGAAGAGACCAGGGGCAGCAGAACCAGCACCAGAACCAGCAGAACCAATACCAAGGGCAACAGAATCAGTACCATGGGCAGCAGAACCAATACAGGGGCCGCATCGTAATCCAAGCAGAACTGAATCAGCTCTTCATTCAAGCCCCACAAAGATCAACAGCTCAATGCACCGGTTCAGAAGAAAAGCCGACGAGCTGCAAAGCGACAAGACTGCCAATGCCTGCACTTCGCCATGACATAAGCTAGATCCTCATTCAGGAACTTGGAAACACAAGTGGGTCAACTAGCAAAGCAGCAAACAAAGAGCCACAGGACATTGCTAGCAACACAGAGGTAAATCCAAGGAGAAATGCCAGCAATGCAATCGAGAAGCGCAAGCAGTTGGAAGCAAAATACCCTCAGCTAGTAGTTGAGAAGAAGGCAGAGTTAGAAAAAGAGAAGGTGATTGAGCCCAGCCCTATAGTAGAGAAAACTCTAGAGAAGGAGTATACATAGAATATCCCTTTCCCCCAGAGACTACAGCGAAAGGCGGTTGATAAACAATTCTCCAAATTTTTGGAGACATTTAGGAAGCTACATATCAACATACCTTTCATAGAAGCATTAGAGCAGATGCCCTCATATTTCAAGTTTATGAAGGAGATCTTGGGGAAAAAGAAGAAGCTGGCGGAATATGAGATAGTAGCACTAACAGAAGAGTGTAGTGCTATCTTGAAGAAGAAGTTGCCACCAAAACTAAAGGATCCTGGAAGCTTTACACTACCTTGCACAGTGGGCAGGGTGACTGCAAATGAGCTTTATGTGATTTAGGGGAGAGTATAAATCTGATGCCCTTGTCAGTATTTAAAAGATTGAAGTTGGGTGAGGCCAAACCAACCACAGTAAGCCTGCAACTGGCCGACAGGACAGTGGTTCATCCAAGAGGCAAGATCGAGGACGTGATTGTGAAAGTAGGGAAATTCTTCTTCCCGCAGATTTCTCATTTTTGATATGGAAGAAGATGCGAAATCCCTATCATATTGGGAGGCCATTCCTAGCAACGGGGAGAGCTTTGATTGATGTTGAAAGAGGAGAGTTAACATTAAGGGTGGAGAATGAAGAAATGGTGTTTAAAGTTTTTAAACACGTCATTGAGCCACCAACCGTGAGTGGGTGCTTTGCAATCAGCGCCATCAAACCCTCATGAGCCAATACAAGTCAACCAAAGAGAGATGAGCCCAAGAAAGCAGGCATGGTTTGCCGAAATTCCACTAAAGGAGGTATGTGTTCCTGAACTCCCCCTTACTGATAATGCTAAGAAGAAAAGAAGAGAAAGAAAACGCAGAATGTGGAGGAAATGGATTTATTGTGGGGTTAATCACCCTCACATTTATTAAGCTAAGGAGCTTGCGTCCGGCTAAAAGACGTTAAAGACAGCACTACTTGGGAGGCAACCCAACGTTTTCAATTATGTTATTTCAATTCTTGTCTTTAGATTATTTTAATTTCTCCTAGAACAGTCTCACGGTCTTGGGGTCTTGTGTTTGTGTTATTGATAGGTACATGCAAATAAATTGAAGGACGAAAAGCTGAACAAAAGCCGTGATTTCGAAAAAGCGTAGCGCCGCGCGCTGTGGGCTACGCGCAAAGAATCGAATAGCGCAGAAGTTTGCGCCGCGCGCCAGAGCAGTGGGTCGCGCCAAAATCCTGAAAATTTGCCAAGTTTAGCGCGCATTCCAGAATGTGGTCGCGCATAAAGTCCCGGGCGAGTGCAGAGATTAGCCATGGCGCTAAAAGGCCGCGGCATCTAAGCGGAAATCCAGAAACTTAAAATGCCCAGAAACCAGATTTTTCCCCAATTCCAATTTCAAAAACCTAACTCTCCCTCTCCAAAAACCCACGAAATTCCAAAAATTTGCCCTCAAATCCTCCACAAATTAAACCCAACCACAACCAAAACTCTTAAATTCCTAAAAACCCTTAGCCATCTCAACCAACAAAGCTCCATTCCATAGCCTCAAACCACCAATTGAAAGAAGAACAGCTTGAATCGTCTCATATAAAGGTAATCTTTTTTTGTTCTTGAGTCCTTTATTGAAGTCACAAGAGGTAGTAGCTGAAGGAGTATTGTAGTTGAAGTAGTTTGGGTACTGAAAAGTTGATTGTGAAGTTTGGAGAAAAGAGTAGAAAATGAGTGTGGGTATTGGGTAGAAGAGTTGAAGTTTGGGGGTGTTGTGTTCGCTGCTAGTTGTTGATTGTGTAAGAAACAATTGTGCCACTAAATTGTAAAGCTCCAGAAACTGTTTTAAACATGGCCACCAGAAAGAGAAGAGGCTCCACATCCACCCCAACCCCACATTACGATAATACTAGGTTTGTGAGCTACGAAGCCTTCCAAAGATACAAAAAGCGATACTGCACTGTAATACCGTAAGGGGAATGGACTACCGAGGGAGTCATATGGGGAGGAAGATGTTTATGAGCCCATCCGGCTATGATTGAGTTAAGGGTGGAGGAGATTTGTGAATCGGAGAAAATAGCACCGATGAACACAACAACGGGTGCGTGAATTTTACGAACTTCGGAGAGGTGGCGCGAGGATGCTTTGTAAGGGGAAATTATATACCTGTGACGGCGGAAGCAATAAATATGACTTTAAAAACAGTTGATGTTGAAGGAGGAATTGGTGATCGGAGCCATTTTAGAACATGGTCTAGGAGCATCGACAACATCAACTGGGATACCGTCAGAACATGAGCTACCACGGGTCGCTTGATATTGCGAGAAATGGGTCAAGAGCACTAAGCAGGTTCCAATTCAACAAAGCAGCCAAGGGTTGGCTATATTTCGTCAGTGCCCGCATGATCCCATCCACGCACTTCACCAGAGTGCTGGAAGGTAGGATTAAGCTGATATATGGAATTTTGAGGGGACTGACGATTGATATGGGGAAAGAGATAGTGCAGAGCATTGAAGAAATCAGCAGGTTGGTGACAACAGGTGGATTGGGACACGACTCACTTATTACCAGTCTATGCCACATGAATGCAGTCCCAAAACTACCCACTGACACTCATGAGAGAAACCAACTGCCGGTGTCCTATGGGATAGTGCACTCTTTCCCAGACCCAAGCCCCCCAGCAGCCAGACGGAGAGTACAACCAGCAGCAGCAGAGGCCGCAATGAACGAGGATGAGCTTGAAATAGGGGCTCAATATGCGGCAGGACCTAGCCACCAGCCAACCACAGAAGCAGAACCTCCAGTGCCGATGATGGAGCAAGTGCTCCAGAACCAGAGAATGATGATGCAATATTTCGGCACATTGTTACAAGGACAAAATGAGTTGAGACAGGGACAACAGGAGTTGCGACAAGGGCAACAAGAAGTGAGGCAGGAGCAGCACCAGCTGCACCAGCAGTATGACGAGTTGAGTTCCCTGTTCAACCAATGGTCGATGCATTATCCACCGCCACCACCACCGTTTTAGCCAAAGTCTGTAAGTGTATTATTTCTTTTATTGTCTTTGAGTCTACACACATTGGGGACAATGTGTGATTTAAGTTTGGGGGTGTTTTATTTGTGTCTTGTTTTATTTGTGTCACGTTATGTTTTATTTAAGTCTTTTTGATTGTTTTATGTTTATTTTGAGTCACAACCAAAAAAAATTCTTTTTTTAGTCATAATTGCCTGTCAAAGATCATGTATGCTGTAGTTGCTAGAAACACCTAGTGAAGTAAGGTGGAATAATGTAACGGAATTGAAGCAACTATCTAAACACTTAGGTTAGATATGCCAAAAACTCACGTAACTGCCTATTGGAGTTTCTTGCTTGAATTATGCATCTAAATGATAAATGCTTATCTCATATGATTGCTTGCTATTTGAGGCGAAATAGTTAGGATATGCGTGTTAGGGAGATGACTCACGCATTTCTTTGATATCAATTCTTACCATTCTTTTCTATCCCGCACTTTAAAAATATCCATAGTCACCTATTGAGCCTAAATTTGAAACTTCTTTGACACCCTATATTCCCACAAATTGTACCATAAGTGAAAATATGAAATAGTGAAATACATTGTGTTAAAAAGAGACAAAAAGAGTAAATAAGTCACAGACCCCAATAAAAAAGTAATAAGGAAAAGGCAAAAGCCTAAGTTTGGGGCCTTATTATTATATACTTCACTCTCCCAAAACAAAAGAGGGGAAAGATAGAATCGAAATGAAGAAAAGAACAAAAAGAAAAAGGGAAATACTGAAAAGCTAAAGAGCTTATGGTACACAAAAATGAGCCTAAATGCCTATTTTTACCAACCCCTACCTAAGCCTACATTACAACCCTTAAAGTCCTGAAGATCTCTTCTATGCATATCCAGGATTAGTGGAGAATAACAAGTAAGCATACCATAGGATTTTTGAGCTTATATGCATGATTTAGTATATTGACTTCCATTAAAGCATGATGAATATGAGTTTGCGAAATATCTAGCTTAATATGCTGAAATGTCATGCTATATGTTCCTGCATATTATTTTGCTAACCTTCATGTTTTTCTAGTTAACACTAATGCAGCAAAAGTAATCAATGGCAGTGAGTCTTTTATTTTCCGTTCTTTGAGTCTTTTATTTCTTTCTTTCTATCTTTGCTCGAGGGCGAGCAAAAGTTAAGTTTGGGGGTATTTGATCGGTGTATTTTATATACACCTTTTGAGTCAGTTTTAGTTAGTCTTTTGTCCCGTTTTGCACATATAAATGTCGTATTAGGATAGTTTTCCTTTCTTTTGAGTCAAAGTGGTTAAAATGGTCAAATGGCGGAAAAGGAGCTAAAAGAGGGCAAAAGAGAAAGTTCCTGAGCTAAAAACAGAGAAAGTGGCGAACGAGGCTGAAACCTGCACCGCACGGCGCCCCGCAGCCGAAGCGGCCGCGCGCCACTATCCGTGAAGTCGCGAAGACTTGGCACGCGCGCAAAGCTGGCCGCGGCGCCTAAACACCCGGTGCTACGAAGTTGCAGCGCTCGCATGCCAGAATCGGCCGCGCGCCAAATCACCCGACGGATTGCAGGTTCCGCCGCGCGCTGGTCAGGCCGGCGCCGACGCGGAAAAATAAGGGTTTCCAGACGGATTTTGGGCCAGGCCTGCAGGGAAAAGTTGAGGCGGTTTTCAGCCTATAAAAGGAGAACCCTAGGCAGTTTTTAAGGGTTCCCCTTCTTGCACAACACAAAGCTTCTTGCTTGGAGATTGGAGACCATAGTTTAGTAATTTCTTTTCCTTTTCTTTACTTTATTTCAGTTTTTGTATGATGAACATGGGATTAGTTCTTGTCATGTCAATGGCTAGGAACTAATTCCTCTATAGGGCTTTCCATGTTGAATCTCTAGAAACTTATGTTATGATTTAATGACGCTTATGGTTATTCTTCTTCTTGAGATCTATCCAATAATTGAATTGAATGCTTGGTAGTTAATTGACAACTAATTATCACTATATGATTTCTAATCGGACCAGAAAGGGGATTGTGAATATCTTGTAAGTTGGGTAGACATTCTTGGATTGGGATGAAAATACCTCAATTATTTATGTAAGCGTTAATGAGAGGCTTAAAAACCCTAATTTTGCGCATTGTGCGTGATGATTAACTAGGTTCTTGTTCTTAATCCTCCTATAGAGTTATCCTTATCACCGAAAGCTAGGTAAGGTGCAACATGGGTTGAGTGTTTATATAACCCTAACGGGAGTATAAAACGATTTAGTGAACCTGCTTTCTCCAAAAGAAGAAGACCATAAGTTATTGCATTAATAAGTAGCATAAGAGGATAGTGAGGAGACGTGGAAGCCCTATTCTCATCACAACTGAAGTAAACCCTTATAGTTAAATAGCTTTTATAATTCTTAGTTATAAACAACAAATCGAAATATCAATTTACCAAATAGATACCAGAAAATAAATAGTTGGTATTTGAACCCTAATCATTGAGGACGATATTCGGTCTTATCAAGACTATACTACTTGTCACGATAACGTGCACTTGCGTTTAAAGTGTGTGCATCTTACCGCGCATCACCTACTACTAGCATACATACATAACCTTAATATTATCCACTCATGACATTCCATCATACAACAATCCTATCATGCATACTAATCTCTAAAGGGTCAAAGATATACCTGATGTCACATAGGCGGGTCAAAGGACCGCTAAATCTGAGAATCGCTACCACGACCTCTGTCGCGTCCTGCCGGTGTATGAACATCCTGCCTAGCCATTGAAGGTGAAGAACCCGCAACTGATCTAATAGACTGTGCCATTCCACCAGTGCCACCTCTGGTCGAACAGTTTCTCACCAAATGGCCCTGTTGGCCGCAAGCATAACAAGTTGTCGACCTAGTCCGACACTCTCCAAAATGAGATCTACCACAGTGACCACACCGAGGCAAAGGTGGCCTCCCCTGCATACTATCCTCGGATACCTGTGAACCTGCCGCCCCGGAGCCTTGACCTGCTCCTGAATATCCCCGGCGGTCAAACCACCCGCCGGAAGACCGGGAAGGGGCACTCTGCGTCGGCGAAAATGTAGACCCAACTCACGAGGCCGCCCACCCCAAAGCTATCCCGAAACCTCGCTGCCCCGCCTCTTGGGCCGGGTTGACTGGCCGCCCTTACTCTCCTCGCCTCGATTCCTGTGCATACGCCTGCATCCTTGCAATATCCATACTTGGCTGAAGAGCCACTCCTGCATACGCAAGAACCATATAACGGCTTCAGCCCCGTCACATAGGTGAACTTCGTCCGCCATGTCCGCTACAATAGTGGCGCATACCTGGCCAATAAATCAAACTCCATGTTGTACTCCCTGATGGTCCTCCCATTCTGTCTCAATGCCAAGAACCTATCCAAGCGGGCTCTCCTCGTCTCAGGAGGCAAAAAGTGACCGAGAAATGCTTCCGTGAACTCATCCCAAACAGCTGGAGGAGCACCCACACCTCTAGACAACACCCACGCCTCAAACCAATTCAACGCAATATCGCGCAACCGGTAAGAAGCCAACACAACGGACTCGCCTCAGGCCCTAAGCACTGCGTAGTCCGCCGCACTGCCGAATGAACTCCGAGGTCCTCGCCGGACCTCGACCCATAGAACTCGGGTGGATCACAACTCGTAAAGTCGAATCAATCTTAAATCGGCTCAGGGTTAGCACGCTCGCGGCGCCGCCGCCACAATGCTAGTCAACAATCGACCGCTCTCCGTAATCCCTATACTCGCCGGCCGGAATCGAGGCTCGTGTACCGCGTCTCGATGGCCGCTACGCCGCCTCGAACTCGTGAGGTTGGCGACGCCGTGGAACTCGCCGCTCAAACATCATCTCGTAAGGATCTGGCCTCAGGCTCTCAGAACCTCTCAAGGTCCGACTTGCGCCTCTCACCGCTTTGCCCTTCTGGGCTCTGGTTGCCTTGCGTGGAGGCATAGCTGGTACATAAGAAGAGGTTAGAGAGGATTCAACCTAGTAGGACAGCTCTACTGCACGATCTCAGAGAGAGAAGAATGGAAACCAATCCTAAATGCCCTGCAGCCTCCTGATTATAAATGTGGTGCACGACACACCGATAATCAAGACTCTACTAGACACGGTCTGTAGACACTTTTCGAGGACTAACTGCTCTGATACCACTTTTGTCACGACCCGACCCCGGGGCCGCGACTGGTGCCCTACCGTGGCACCTCGTCAGGTATACATCAGAGAATAGCAGCGGAACATACATACACATAACATGTATAAAATAAACATCAATGGCAAGCCGATAAGGCTGCCTTCCATCAAAAGTATATTACTCAAAAGTACAACTTGTTCTTACAGCCCGAACCACAAATGTGACTACGCACTTAGAATAATAATCGACGGTGGCAGGCCTCGCCATACCCCCTGAATGTACAAAAGTCTACAACCTCAGGGAACCGTACCAAAAGACAAAGCCTCCGGAGAAATGGAGCTTTCCAAAATCTGACAGTGATCCTAAGAGTGCGGATCAGCAAGCTACGAACCTCAACTGCGGATTGAACGCACTTCGGGCGAGGTCGATAACAGTACCAAGTATGCATCGAAAATATCAAAATACCTCATAAGTCTAAAATAATCGAGACATGTAAAATAATCAGTTTACAGAACACTGTGCCTTACTAACAATGAGAATATCAAGTATATACCATAATGCATGAAAATAGAAGCTCGTGATCAAAGCCGTGTCACCGCCCGCAGATCATTAAGCACTACTACTCGCGGGACTATTTCACCCGCACGGGTCATGTGGACCCGCATGAGGTATTCTCGTGATAGTCAGACCACCCGCACGGGACTATTTCACCCGCATAAGCCTCAACGGACTCGCACGAGGTATTCCTCGCGTCGTGGTAGCAAATCCACTAAATGTGGTATAACGATCTTGGGGATTTACCCCTCATTTATACTCTTACCCTGAAGAAGGTGGTATAATGATCTTGGGGACTTACCCCTCATTTATACTCTTACCCTTCATACCGCATGCCTCGGAATGCCTCATCGTAAGCATGTCCAAGGTGCATACCCGTGGAATCCCACATCACTGACGGTATGTCCAAGTAAAACTCATACTAAGACCATGGAAGCATACCCGTGGATCCCACATCACTGGTGGTACGTCCACGTAAACTCATAACAAGACAATGGAAGCATACCCGTGGAATCCTCCATCACTGACGGTACGTCCAAGTAAACTCATAACAAGACAATGGAAGCATACCCGTGGAATCCTCCATCACTGACGGTACGTCCAAGTAACTCATAACTTCTTTAGACCTTCATTTCTTTCATCTATGTTTACCTTATTCAAGAAAAAAAACCAACTCTTAAACCTTTCATAAAGTTATTATAACTAACTCCCCATAAAGCCGTTATACTAACTTTATGCTTTACAACTTTAGACATTCTTATCCTTTCATAAGGCCGTTATAACTAACTTCCCATAAAGCCGTTATAACTCCTTATATTTCAAACGATTTCGTTCTTTTATTGACCAAGAGACTTATACTTCAAATCAAATTTACACAATTTTCAAAATGCTTCAAGCCTCTTATCTTTGGAAAACAAGTTTCTTACCTTAAAAATTAGGTCTCTTATTCTTAGAATAATTCAATACTCAATACTTTTACACCAAGTACTCTATACTTCTTCATATCAAGAAATCCTTGTCTACCTTATTTAGGATAAACCATTCCTCAAGAACAAGTGGGCTAACTTCTTAACCCAACCAACTTAGACAATTTCTTAAAACAAGTCAAGTATAACAAATAGATTTACCTCATTTAAAACACGTACGTCTACCGTACTATATAGTTATAACTACTCATGCTCAAGAGATAAGAAAGTTTCCACATACCTCCTCGATCAATCCACTTGCTAAGCCCAAAATACCGCACGTAATATGTCAACCTATAATGACCATAATACGTTTATTAACCTCTAATTCAATGTAGAATAATCCAAGTTCAAGTCACTAAATTCTATGGAAAATTGGGCAGCATTTTCTTTGTTTCTACATACTTTGCCACCTTTTTCAAGGCCGAACTCAACATCCAAACACCACATTTAAGGCCCAACAATCCAAACATTTCAAAGGGGATTACACAACCAAACTTGGGTGTGTAAAATTCTGCCCCATAAGGTACAACAATTAACTTAACAATTTTAAGGTAGTTTTTAGGCTACAACATGCTCACATAACCTTCTTAACCAATCCTTTCATATCCAAACCATATTTCTTACATGCAATGAATCTAAGAGCATTATTTACTACTACAAGTTACTTCTTCTTCACATGCAACACCAATAACTAGCTACAAGAGAAGAATCTTTACCTTAGAGCTTTAGCCAAATTAATCCAACAAAATGCTAGCCTCCTCTTCCATAAACACCACCACAACAATTCCCACAAGCTTGCAAATAAGTTTCCTTCTTGCCACACTTTTCAGATTTTTCTCAAGCCTTGTGTTCTTCTTGATTTTCTAGAGAGAAGAGAGAGCTTCTAATCTTAGAGAGAGAGATGAACTTGAAGAATGACCAAGTCTTCAAGACTTGGTCAATAAGTAGTGCATGCAAAATCAGATGGGGGGACACTTGTCACCCACCCATGGCCACTTTAAAAGAAAATATCAGATTTCCTCAGTTTTTCCGCCAGAAAAACCCGCCTTGGCGCCGTGGCGCTGAATCTTCTGCGAACTTTCGGAATTCCCGCTGCGTTCGCTTCAGCCGCGCGCTGCAACTTCAGCGACCGAATATCCAGCGCCGTGCGCATCCGCGCCGCTCGTTCCCTTCCGACACATTTATGTCCGATCACGACTGAACTTGTAACTCCCATAACTTTCTACTCCGATGTCCTATCGACGAACGGTTGGTTGCGTTGGAAACTAGACTCAACGAACTACACACTAGGCCTTTGAAACACCTACAAACTCTCAAGGTAACTGGACATACACCAACTCAAAGTTGACTAAAAACCCGTCCGAAACAATCCGTCAACCTATCTTTCGAAAAATTTAAGTCTTACTCCCTTTCGTACGCTCTCATACGCATAACCTGAACTACGGGGTGTAACAGATATGATTGAGGAGTTCTCAGCGGTAGTTCTTGAAGCTAACCTCGTTGAGAATCCGGTGCAATGGTGGCTAGACACAGGTACTACCCGTCACATATGTTCCAATAAAGAAGCCTTCTCCTCTTATACACCAGATTCAGATAAGAAGATGTTCATGAGTAACAATTCTTCTTCAGAGGTACTGGGGGTAGGAAAGGTGATCCTAAAGATGACGTCCGGGAAAGAACTGACTCTGAAGGAAGTGATGCACGTTCCAGATATTCGTAGAAATCTAATTTCTGGACCATTGTTAGTAAATGCTGGTTTTAGGCTAGTGTTAGAGGCTAACAAATTTGTAATCACTAAGAATGGAACTTTTGTAGGAAGGGGCTTCGTTTGTGAAGGCCTCTTTAAGTTCAATGTTGCACCTGTAATGCCTTCTGTTTCAACTATCAATAAAATTGCACCTTCTACTTACTTGATTGAGTCATCTAATCTATGACATTATAGATTAGGACATGTAAACTATCAATCTATCCAAAGATTGGTAAAGATGGAATTATTGTCGTCTATTGACATAAACCCTCAACGTAAGTGTGAGGTGTGCATATAGGCAAAACTTTCCAAGAGTCCTTTTAGATCCGTCGAAAGGGATATCACTCATCTAGAACTTATACACATTGATATATGTGAGTTGAAGTTCGCTCAAACTAGAGGGGGAACAAGTACTTTATGACTTTCATAGATGATGGCACAAGGTTTTGTTACCTTTACTTACTAAAAAGTAAAGATGAAACCTTTGAAGCATTCAAACGCTACAAATCAGAAGTTGAGAATCAACTAGGCGGACAAATTAAAACTATTCGTAGCGATAGAGGGGGAGAATATGTAGCGCCTTTTGAAGAACTTTGTACCCAATCGGGTATAGTTCATCAAACAACGGCTCCTACTCACCTCAATCAAACGGGGTTGCTGAACGCAAGAACCGAACACTAAAGGAAATGATGAATGCTCTACTCATCAATTCGGAACTCCCTCAAACCATGTGGGGAGAAGTTGTCCTTACCGCAAACAGGATTCTTAACAGAGTCCCACATAAAGGTAAAGACAAGACTCCATACGAGTTATGAAAAGGAAAGAAACCTACCTACAAGTATTTGAAGGTATGTCTGGCCAAGGTAAAAATACCTATGCCAAAGCAGGTCAAGATTGGACCTAAGACTGTGGATTTCATATTCATCGGATATGCCAATAACAGTAGTGCTTATCGCTTCATAGTGCACAAGTCGGATCATCCGGATATTTATGAAGATACAATCATGGAATCAAGGAACGCATGGTTCTTTGAAGACACATTTCCATATAAGGAAAATAACATAACCTCTCGCAAACGAAGTTATGAGCAAACCTCACGATGAACTAGAGTCACCGACTATCTAGATCGAAACGTTCGCATCTAGTAAATTCAAGTAGTTGATGATCCGAATTTAGTATTCCGCATTCTCGTGACTTGGAAGATTCAGAGATGGAACCAAGGCAAAGCAAAAGCACGGCGACAAGTCCTTCGCCCGGTCGGACTTTTATTTGGTTCGTGATGAACCACTGACAATCGTCGAAGCATTGTCAACTCGAGACCGCCCGGAAAGAAGCTTTAGAAAGTGAGATAAAATCCATTCTCGCATAACCACACCGAGAGTTGGCGTAACTTCCCCAGACACAAACCGCTTGGTCAAAGTGGATCCTTAAACGGAAGTTAAAGGCAGATGGTTCTATCGACAAGTACAAAGCTAGGTTAGTAGTCAAGGGTTATCGCCAAAAAGAGGGCCTTGATTACTTCGACACCTACACTCCGGTGTCAAGAATTACATCGATACGTATGTTCATAGCTATCACCGCCTTGCGGGATCTTGAAATACATCAAATAGATGTTAAGACTGCCTTCATAAATGGTGATTTGGAAGAAGAAATATATATGGATCAACCTGAGGGGTATGTGGTTCCAGGACAAGAGACAAAAGTATGTCGGCTTGTTAAATCGTTGTACGGGCTGAAACAAGCCCCTAAACAATGACACGAGAAATTTAATAGTACTCTACTATCAAAAGGATACGCCATTAATGGAGGTGACAAATGTGTCTACATGAAAGGAAATGTCAAATCCTTCGTCATGATATGTCTATATGTAGATGACTTGTTGATCACTGGAAGAAGTCCTGGAATAATCCTAGAGACTAAGAACATGTTAAAACAGTATTTTGACATGAAAGATATGGGTATTGCAGATGTCATCTTAGGGATCAATATCTCTAAGACATCTAATGGACTGGTCTTATCTCAATCTCACTACATCGAGAATGTACTGAAGAAATTTGGGATGTTCGACAGTTCACCGGTATCAACACCATTGGATATAAGTCAAAAGCTTTGACAAATATTTGGGTAAGTCCGTACGCCAGGAGCGATATGCGCAAGTGATTGGTAGTCTGATGTATATCACAAACTGCACTCGACCTAATATCGCTCATGTAGTCAATAAATTGGCTATGTTCACTCGAAATCCAAGTGAGGATCACTGGAAAGCGTTGACCAGGATACTACGGTTCCTAAAGTTCATGATATATTTTGGATTACACTATTCAAGATATCTAGCGGTACTAGAGGGGTACATCGATGCAAACTGAATATCTGATAGCGATGACATCAAGTCCACCAGCGGATATATCTTTACAATCGGTGGTGGAGCTGTGTCATAGAAATCCTCTAGGCAAACTCTTATTGCCCGATCCACGATGAAGTCAGAATTTATCGCTTTAGATAAAGCGGGAGAGGAAGCTGAGTGGCTTCATGGTTTTCTAGAGGATGTCCCATGTTGGGATAAACCTGTGTCTTCTGTAATGATCCACTGCGATATTCAGTCGGCTCTAGAAAGGGCACGAAGTTGAATATACAACGGTAAGTCTCGTCATATTCGACGGAGACATGAGTCTGTTAGGCAGTTGATCACCTCGGGTATTATTTCCATTGATTACATAAAATCTAAGAAAAATATCGCAGATTCCTTAACGAAGAGAATACCCAAAGATCAGTTGTTCTGCCTGTCTAGGGGAATGAGCTTAAAACTCAAACAATAAGAACCGATATAGTGGACACTCAACCTTACAGACTGGAGATCCCAGGAATAAGGTTCAATGGAAAAACTAAACTGTAAAGGTTTCGTGAGCGCTTCGGTGGAAGCAAGAGCACTTCAGATAATGTGTCTTTCTTAAGAAACATAATCCAAGGTCGTTCCCTTGATAGACAAAAAGTGCTACCTATAAGAGGGGTAAAGGATAAGTTTCCAAACCTTTAATGATCCTCAAAAGTTGAGGTTAGGTTGGTGAAATTTTTAATGGTTCCTAATGCTTGTGTAGCGGGGTATTACAGGAAACCTTGTAGGAAACCACCTATTTAAGTGCGAGGACAGGCCGCCTAAAATGAACGCACTTAAGAATCCAAGTGTGTCCACGACCCACGATGGACAAAACACTAGAAAGATTGAGTAGGAAAGGTGTTGTGTTGGCACCATTGTCTTGGCATATACTAAACACTGACGGTTCAAGACATCACGTTCACCGCGCAGTAAATATGTCCGATGATATTCTACTATGGAAGGTTCAAAGCTCCGACTACCTCTCCGGATGCAACATCGTTCCGTCAAGTGATTTCTAGAAAGGCACCATGTGCGTGCACCAAAATCTCTTCCAAGAGGGGATTGTTGGAAATATTTATTAAACGTGAAATAAAGTAAATCCTATTAATTATGAATCAAACAATTGAGGCCCCGCACGTAGAAAACCTTGTTTCCACACACGTGCACACGTAGTGCCAAAGATCAAAATTTCCTTAATAGAAGAGATATTGGTACTTATACGAATTGTTAGAGACATAAGGTAAGAGACAGTTATTGGCCAAATGATGAATGATTTCACATTGGTAAATGAAGGAAGAAGAAGTGTATAATGTGTAAAGATGAAATGAATCAGAAATCACCACGAAACCGAGAAGGGCCGCGGCTCCTCCAAGTAAGGGTCGCGCCGATTGACGCTTTCAATTCCAAAGAACTCACCGGAATTGGCGGCCGTGCCTCCCGGCGGCCGCGCTAATTGATGTTCCAGTTCGGTGAGTTATCGAATCGGCGGCCGCGACTCCTCTCCGGCGGTCGCGGCTCGATCGCTTCAACTCCGAGGTGAATTAAAAACTGATTCTTGGGCTGACTTTGGAGTATTTACTCTTCATTATTTTTCTCATGAATTCAGTCATTACTTGGCTGAATTGTAACTCCAAATTCAAGACATTAACATGACATTCATAGCCATTTGGAAGGTCATCATCTACACACTATAAAATGAGACACAAGGCTCATTTGGAAACACACTTGAACTCTGAAACACTTCATCCTCTCTTGCAATCACAAAACACTCAAAGATTTTTCTTCCAAAGCAAACACTTGAGTTCCCTTTGCTCATTTGTTTGATTGTTGTTTTATCTTGGGAGATAAGTTGTCATTACAACCATTGAAATGATATAGGGGGCAATATTATCTTAAGGATAGATCAAGAATTTGGTCGACTCAGCAAACCCTCATATTTGATCATTTCCAGATTTCTGACAAATAGCTGTTGTTGTTATTTTTCCGTTCTACACATTACCACTCACACATATACTCTCTCCACTTTAACTTATGACGTAGTTTAACTGAACATGAAATTAAAAAAAATAAGACTTTTAAAACTTACGGTAGAATTATGTACCTACAAACGTATGGTATTAAGGATAATTGAAAGTTTAAAATTAAATCGCTTCAAATATAAAAATATGCCATATTTTGTAATGCTTTAATAGAAAATAGTGTCACATCAATGAAATGGATCATACTCCCTTCGTCTCATTTGACATGATGACGATGTTAGACTAGATGCGTAATTTAAGGAATTTAGAAGATTTGTGACTTATTATTTTATCAAAATAAGAAAAATGACTTTCTTGATAAAAATAGAAAAAATAAGTCTCGAAGTGATATTCCACTTCGCTCCATCCTCCAACATTCTCTGTCCCATCTCCACTTCCCACAATCCCCAACTCCACCACCCAACACTCTTACCCCTTCCCCTTTTCATGATATTTACCTAAATTATATATAAAAAAAATTGAATAATTTTTTTACTTACTTATCAAATACTAGAAATAAGCAAGAGATTTTTTTTTTCAAGAAAGTATCAAACACAACCCGTAATTTAGAAAAACGCTATGAGGGGTGGAATGAAATTGGGAGGTGGCAGGGGCAGATTTAAAGGGTGGGAAGGGTGTCCGAACACCCTAGGCAAAAATTACACGTTATATATAGGATATATTTCTCTGTTTTGTATATATATACGTTTTGAACACCCTAAAAATTTCAAAAGTTAACTCAAGCGATTTAGGGTGTTCAAAATTCTCTATGATATCAAAGATTTGATACCTAGGATAATTTTATTTTATGTTTAGCTTTTGTTGATTTGTTCGAACCCTCTGAGTGAAAATTCTGAATCCATTACTATTAGTTAATGGTGAAAGTTAGGGACATTAAATGGGGTGGAGAGAAGATAATGAAGTTGAACCGCCTTTTTGAAACTTGTTTTCCCTACCAATAGGACAACTAGTAGTTTATTTGCAGACCAGGCTGGCGATTGGCGGCGAAGCCTCGGGCGGGATCGGGGCGGGACGGGGATGTGGGCGGGATCGAATCAAGGGATGGCGGGCGGTCCGAATCGATCGGATCGGTGCGTTTTTGTTGCACTTAATAAAACACACACACACACACACACACACATATATATATATATATATATATATATATATATAAACAACTCAATAATTGAACAAGAGTGTAATAAAAATATCTCAAGGCTGTTTTTATGCCTCTTATATTATTTAATAGAAATATGATTTTTTTCTAATACAGTATAATCAAAATTTACAACTTTGTAGTGTCGTTCAAAAGTTGCAAATGACATAGTAAAATTGCAATTAAAGAAATTACATTTTCAAAAAAACATGTTCTACTTTCCTTATAATTTCACGTGGTTCTTCTGTTGGAATTGGTATATCTTGGTTAAATTGCTCCACGTAGCTACTCATATCTTCAGATAAGATGTCGTTGTAGTTTTCATCTTCTTCTTCATTGATCTTCGGTTGTACGTACCTCTTATCAGCACGAATCCGGTCTCTGAATAGAACTGTAATCTTCAATCTGTCTTCGGCTAATGAGTGTATGTACTCTCCTATTTGAAATCTACCGGCAGAAAAGCGCTTTCAGACGTCGTTGATGACGCTTGAATGTTTAAAAGGAAATGTCTTCTCATTCCCAGTATTTCAGCAAGTCTTCTTGTCCTTCTTCATTGACAACTGCTTGGTACGGTAAAACACCCTGCAAAACAAAAACATCAAACTCGCTAATTTGGTTAGTAGTGTTAGCACCACACATTTTATTTCTGAGGCTTTCAATACTAGCCGCAGAAACAACATGTCTTTTTTGAGGTTGTGTTGAAGAATAAGAAGATGATACGAAAGTTGGTTGATTGCTAGTACTTTCTTGTTGGTAATACTTATATACTTTTTTGCATTCATCTTGTATGCAAGACAACACTTCTTCTTTGGTTTGTTCAATAAGTGGTGGATCATTTGGATTTTTGGTAGTTGAATGTGTTAGTACTGCTATACAATCATAAATAGTTTCAATAAGTGATTTACATCCGTCTATTTTAATAGACGGATGTAATACAACACTAATAATATAAATAGCTATATATTCATTAAGTAATAAAAATATGAGAGCTATATAAAACAACATAGTTGAAATAATAGGATAATATATACCAGCAAATTCTTTTGTTGCTTGATAAAATTTCTCTAAAAATACAATAAGTTCTTTAATTTTGTCCCAATCGCTATCTATAAGCATATAAGCTCGATTTTGATTATGGGTGTTAAAAAATAAAGTTATAGGTCTTCTATAGTCATAAGCAACAAGTAGTTGCTGGTACAAAAAATTTCACGTAGTGGGTACTTCTTCAGGAATTTTTCTATAAGGTAGTTCGCAATCGTAACATGTTTTTTTATATTCCCTTTTTCGTAGTGTTCTATTATTTTTAAAAATATAGTGTATAACAAATTGTATTTTTTCAAGAATGTTTATAAAAAGTGATAGACCATCCTTTACAACTAAATTATATATATATATCAGACACATCTTATATGAAAATGATCTAGAAAAGATGGAGTCAAACTATTTTTTAAAATATTAATAACATAATTATTAGAAGAAGGGTTATCTAATGTAATAATTTTATCAGTTATGCCATAATAATGGCAAACAAAATAAATATTTTATGTAATAAAATTACGAGTGTGTCTATCATCTATATATCTATACACTAAAATACGTTTTTGCATAAACCATTTATAATCTATCCAATGACATATTACAGTTAAATAATCATGACCGTTAATACTACAACCTATATCAGACGTAATAAATACTTTGCCAGGAAAATGATATAATGAATAGCGTAAATATTGTTGATATTCGTGTGCAAATTTAAATACATCTCTTTTAACAGTTGATCTAGGAAAACCTTTATAAGCATGATTATACATTTATCTAATGTAATGAATAAATCAAGAGATTCAGGAAATGAAAAAGGCAAACCCTCCACAACAACTAATTTTGGTAGTGCTTCTTTATCTCTATGTTTATCGTACTTAGGGCCTACAATTCCCCCTGTCACAGGGTTAATTTGACCATGTACTTGGTCCGGGACAGTATGTGAACCTTGTCCCGATGGAGAGGGCGTTTTCACACCTTTTTTTGAGCATCGTATTGGCATACCTAGCTGGGTGTTTTTATTTGAAGTGTCTCATTAAACCCTCCGTCCCACCATGACCTTCTCCAGTTTTAAAACTAAAAATCACTTTACAAATTTTACATATAGCTACTTGATTCGCTACGTCCCTAATAAAAAATTGACATGCATCTGATTTTAATGGTCGTTTTGCTGGACCTCGTCTCATACTAGGGGGAGTAGGAGGCATTTCAGTTGAATGCGCATTAGTGAGTGTGTCATCTACATTAGTGGGTGTGTCATCATCTAGATCATCTTCTAAATTAAATTCTTGTTGAGTTCCAGAAAATATCTCATCGTCTAAATCATACGGTACTTCATGAAAATTTTCAGTATCAACAAAATCATCCAGTTTAGGAATACGTCTAGGAATATGATGACTAGAACTAGAAGAAGTACCCTTACCTTTATTACCCCTACTAGTAGAAGTATCCTTACCCTTACCCGTAATCATACGTTTAAATCCTTCCATTATAATTATGCAAATAAATAATTAAAGATAATGAAATTAAGTGCGCTAAATAAAATGAAGAAACAATAATAATTTAACGAAGGACCAAATGTACCAAACGACGACGTGTAATCGAGAAGTTGAAAATTGAACTTTGCTCGATGGATGATCCTCAAACTAGTTGCCAACTTCACTCCCAAATGAATAAATAAAATTGAATATTTAGTAGATAATGTAGACTTGTAGAGAGATAGATTGAGAGATTAGAGATATTGTAGGAAGATTTGTGAGAAAGATGAAGAGAAAATAAGGTATTTATAGTTGAAAAATTGAGTTAAAGTGTAAATATAATAACTTAGGGGTTAAAAATAAATATAAAAGGGTAGGGTGTACCAAAAATGACAGTTGCACAACGACCAAAATGTAAAATGATCGTTGGTGCAACATTTATTTTTGCAAAGGGGAGTTTTCGGGCGATGTCGGGGCGGAACCGGGTCGGGACGGGACTTGGCGGGCC
This sequence comes from Przewalskia tangutica, assembly GCA_029844215.1. Taxonomy (NCBI): domain Eukaryota; kingdom Viridiplantae; phylum Streptophyta; class Magnoliopsida; order Solanales; family Solanaceae; genus Przewalskia; species Przewalskia tangutica. Next base: position 75,243,428 of record CM056732.1, read on the forward strand.
TGAGGCGGGACGGGCTTAGAGGGACGAGGCCATGTCCCATCCCAAGTTCGAGTCCCGATACTGATTTATTTTTTTAAAGGGATCGGACGGGACCGTCCCGGCCCACTGGCCAGCCTTATTTGCAACTCAATGCGAGTACAAGTTGGCTTATGGAATATGCTAATCCATGAATCAATCGTCGTCATCATCATTATGTACAATCACCTAACTCCTACTTCCTATGTAATTCAGAATTCATTAAAAACCAAAGCACACTTCCACTTTTTATTTTCCTTCTCGTGGCTCTACCGCTTACTTTTCCTCAAGACTCAAATTTCTAAAACCTCAACCCCAAGTTTCCTAATTCAGCTGTAAGTTCTTATTCATATTTTTATGTTAATTTCCGTTTATACAAAATAGCAGATCATATCAGGTTATATGTATCTTCTTTATCTTTCTGGGTTTATTTGTTATATAATATAAGTGGACTAATCAAGAACTTTATTTGTTGCTGGTGGGCTTATCTTCGTAATTGATTTTGTTATGTTTTTAGCCTTGTTCATCAGCTTTATTACAATTATATCTATGAAGTTAAGCGAAAAGATTTGAAGGTTAGCCATTAATCCTCATGTTCCACATCTGCTAAATTCAATTTCTTTGTCCATTAAGGTAAACAAAGCTTCAATTAGAAGATCAAGGACTGTTTAAATGATTTTAGTTCTACTTAAACTGATATCAAATTGTCGGCTTGAAATAATTAGTAGAAAGTGATAAGTTAAACCACCGGTCAAGGCATGTGAATTTTATTTGATCATGCGAAGCAGGTTATCTGAAGGTCAAGCAGAGGGGATATCTCAAAATACTAAAGGTAGAAAGCCATCAGCTTGAAAGAACTACACATGGACAAGAGTAAGCGCTTAGTCTACCTAACCTAACTCGCTATCTCATTTTTCAGATTTCTGACAGTTTTCTGCGATTACAATGATTATTATAATTATTTGTTCGTTGGTAAATAGTAAATACTATTTCTATCCCATTTTATGTGACACTCGTCCCTTTTGAGTCCGGCCAAAGAAAATGACACGTTTTTATATTTGTAACAATTTAATATTGAACTTCTCATTTTACCCTTAATGAGATGATTTATAGTCACACAAATATCTATAGCTTGTTTTAAAGTACAAGTTTCAAAAATCTTTCTTTCATTCATAAACTCAGTGTCCAGTCACACACAATCACATAAATTGGAACAGAGGGAGTACTACTTTATGTCTTATTCCATGTAGAATTCACTAAGATATCTGAATGCTGAGTTCAAGTTTGTCAAAAGGTTGTTACTGCGCGATGAAATGCTTATGGATGAATGTCACTTTATACAGTTGTTTGCAGTTTTGCATTAGGAAAATTTCTAGGATACATACATTACTTGGTTTAGCATATGTACATATTTAGGAAAATTTTGTATTTACCCTTCATTTTGCAAGTTGAGCATTTAATATTCTTGTAAATATTGAATTTCAAGATGAGAGAAATTTTGTAGCCATAATTAATTGGACATCTGGGTCTAACAGGTGCTACTCTTGAAGCCGGAGAGGGCAGAAATAGCGTTGAACTCGTGAAATCAGCCTCTGACAAACATCTTGATCTTTTGAGGCCAACAGCTCGATATTATTCAGTGTTTAAAGGTAGCCTTTTTCTTAATTTCCCCCCCCCCGATAAGTAATAAGAAATTTTATAAGAACTTGCAGAATTACAGAGGGCAAATTCTCTACTGTGTCTGGTATTGCATGTACATCTTGTACAATGACCAGTTTGCACCAAAGGCAAACAAAAAATACATGTAAGTCGGTGGATGTTTCTCCTATTGCCTTGGAAAATTCTGCTATTTCTTTCATGCTGACTGTCCAACTACCATGGCCTGAGGTATGCCAAATCTTTTGGGAATTCTTGCATAAGCCCCCCTGTTCCAGCGCTGCAGCTGCTCTGTATTGGAGCTACGCATGGTCCAACACATGCCAAATATTTCCAAAGACATGTTCCTAATTGACTTGTGACCTTGCAATGCAAAAAGAGGTGCCAGCTTCTTCAGATCGCTCTTCACACAATGGACACCTGCTGCAAAGCTGAAATCCCCTCTTTTGAAGGGTTATTTGAGTGAGGCGAGCCTCCCTACCCAAAATCCAAGAAAGGCTAAAGACCTTCAAAGGAGCACTATCGAACCAAATCTTTTTACCTAGGTCATATAATCCCATTGGTGTTAGATTCCAGCATAGCATATCATTTTTTGACCGAAAAAGTCCTTTTCGGTGCCCCTTCCAACTGATACAGTCAACTTTGTTGTGATACAAAACTAACTTTCTTGGATACCATGACTATTTTAGCTTCTAATATGCCGATTACAATCTGGACAGCTCTTGGCGGACATATGTGCTTCCTTTATGCTTTAGATTATCTTACAAGATAAGCCCTTTTCCCATGACAATAACTTATATTTGTGTCTGCATCCAAGAAGCAGCATTTACATTTAGCTCAAAGATTGAAATGCTCATTTTCTATTATGCATGACCCATATGGATCAGGAAAATATGTAAAATGCTGTTAGGATCATTTTCTTCATAAACTTTTATCTATGAAGATTCCCTATCTTTGTCTTATCTTATTCTAGCTTCTGAAATTAGAACTGCAAAAGGTATCGATGTTGTTTTCTCACCCTCAGCAAATAAATGCAGAATTGCTTTAGGACTTTTTGAACTACATTGGAATGTATCTTAAACTTTTCATGTCATAAGTTTTACCTTCATTTAATTACTTCTTAGAGGCCTTCTTATGTTTCTTTCATAGTGTGAGGGTAAAATATTCTGATACATGTTTCATACACTATTCTGATACATGTTTCGTTCATAGGTTTTCTTTTCCTTTTGTTTGGGTTGTGGGATGGGGTAGAATCTTTGCTAACTTTGTCTTCAATTCCATGGTAGCTATTGTAAATATGAAGACATGTACTATTGTGAAAATTCCCTTGAATTTGATTCAACCTTTTTCTATCTACGAATCATCTGTCCGCACTGGCACACACAAAGATTAAAAAAACGTGAGGCAAACTGAAATTCTGAGAATTGGATACCCGTGATTTATAGGGCAAGGAGGTGATGCAGAAGATCGTGAGAAGGGAAAGTATACATTGATTAGAGATGTAGAGGACCTTCAAACAGGGTTCTATGATAAACCTCTTCCTTGCTTTGGTTGTGGAGTCGGGTGGTTTTCGTAAGTGCTATTATGTCTCAGTTACTCTCTCTCTCTCTCTCTCTCCGCGAATCTGATTGTTATTTAATTATCTACACTAGATTTCTACTGGGATTTCTATGCCCGTTGATGTGGTATTATGCCACAATACTTTACTTCGGAAACTACTACCGTAAGGATCCTAGAGAACGTGCTGGGCTTGCTGCATCTGCTATTGCTGTAAGTTGATTCCTGTCCCCCTTGCTAAACTTTTAACGTCAAAATATTGGATCAATAAAAAAAAAGAAATGCATGAGATTGCATTTCTCTACCTTTCTGGTTTTCTGTGACACTTCAAAATCTTTTGTTTCTCTAACAGTTCTAACAGCGTTAGAATATACACTCTTACGCAGGCAATGGCGTGTTCTGTTGTGTTACTAATTATAGCTGCAGCTCTCTTCTTGTAGCTTCTGCTATGCCAGTTTCATACTAGCCATAGCTATTATGACCAAGATGTCAGGATTGTGCTGTTGCTTGTTTTGTATTCAAGTCAAAAGCCATTACTCGGGTCCAAACTCTCCAATTGTAAATGCTCTTACGAAGGAAAAAACATCTTACACAGAACTATACACATGAAAATCTATACCTTCTTATGTGTTCCATCAAGATTTATTATTGAAAATTCCTCGTTTGTATACACGGTTGTCTATGTTAAAAGTGCTATAATAATACTATAAGCTTTATGTGTAGGTCAAGTTAAACAGACTCTCAATCGTCTCCTTTATTTTAAACAGAAAGAGATTATCCAGATTGCTTCAGTCTCCCATCCATTAGGGCTTCTAAATTTGCTCGAAATTGCTTCAAATATGTTATGTTGTCTATAGTCTGTTTGGTAAGTTTTCAAACTCTCTTTATAGTTTTAGAAATTGTATGTCAAATAGAGAGAGAAAAAGTCCTAATGGATGATCTCGACCAGTATATTTTACAAAATCAGCATAGTTACAAAGGTGCTGGAGCACCTGAGAGACTCCTAATTACAACTATTAGGCACAATCAAAAGGTGCCCAAATATAGCCAAGAAAAAGGTTTTAGGATGTTGTATCATCCTATGAAATATGAACTCAAAGCCATAGTCCATACAGCAAACAACTTGTAATTAGTTGTGGTTCTGAAATTAATCAATCGGTCTCTATCATTCTTCGGAGTAGCTCTCATTTTCCTTGGTAAGGTGTTAGCTTCCCTGAAGAAAGTATATAACTTCCTCTGTATGAGCAAGAAAATAACAATAAAATTGGCCTCCATAAAACAGTGTATGAACTTGTAGTTGCCAGCTTGCTTTAGCTCTGAAATCTGTTCAATTAGTCTTGCAACCTGCCAGGGGGCTTTGGATAGACTGTAAATGGCATTAATCAGGACTTGTGAGTCTGATTCAACTTGAATTTACCAAAATCGTCCGCGATGGATCAACCAGAGAAAGCTTACGAAGGAACCTTTACAAGGTAGACCATCCTGGCAGGAGGGAACCCGAAATTTAGAACAGACCCAAAAAACACCCTGACGCCACCTTGGCTTTAACGGGTTACAACAGGGCCATTAGTTCCGAATTCCAGATATTTTCGCCTGGAATGTCCGCCTGACCTTACTTTCTCCAATAAATCATACACTTTCAACTTAAAGCATTATTACCATGATTTTTAGTACTCTAGTGCAACATAGTTCAATACAGGTATTTAGCCTATCATGTACGCTTGATAATATAAATATATAAAAAATTTAAATATTACCTAAGGATGAGTGTTTGTGCTCAGGAGAGAGAGAGATGTAGCAAACTCAAAAGTTTATTTAGAGCGTAGTTTTTATCGGAGAGTAGAAGGTAGCCAAAAGCATGCCTCTCTCTTAAAACTTAAGATCCTTATATAGAGGATCACAAACATAAAAAACAAACGATCTAATGTGGCCGACAAACGTGGGTCCACTACATGTGATCGATTGAAAATAAAAAGTAACTATGGCCTACTACTTACGGCCGACAAGGAAAATTTAAAAAAAACCCAAAATATTATGGGGCCCATAAGTACAATAATACATTTATTTTTATAAAAGTAGATTTCGCGTGTCCGGAGGCTTTATGATGGGTCCGACTGCTTTTTATAATTTGTCTTTTCTTTTGTCCTTTTCTTTACTGGAGGATTCCTCCTTATCCTGGAATTTCCTGAGATAGGCTTCGATATCGAAGTCTGCATCATTCGGGTCTTGGGAGTCTTGGATATGATCTTCTTCTTCTGTATGAATGGAGGCTGAAGCCATAGAAGTATCTGAAGCAAATTCTTCTTCCATATATTTTATCAAATCTCTTTTTACTTCTGCCATATAAATTGCTATAATTTCTTCTTTTGATATTACCCCCTTTTTAAGTTAGAGTTTTCTGGCAATATGTTGGAATGGGCTATTGGCCTCTGACTGTGGTTCATCTTTTTTCAGTTTGGTATAACTTTCAGTGACCCCAGTAATTTGGTCTATGAGTTCTTGACCATTTAATATTCCATCTTTATCCTTTTGTAATATTTTATTTTCAAAACCTTATATAAAAGGTCCTTTGTAAACATGGAATTTGTTCTGGGTTATAACCCACATCAACAGACCATTTCATTATCCATGGAATAGAAAATTCTATAAAGAAATGCATATTAGCAACTTCTTTTATAACAGATGTATGATTCTCGAATTCTATGATCTTTGGTGATACATCAATCTATTCAGTATATAAACTCTTAAATGGTTGTGGTAGAATGCTCATGGTTGGACCATAGTTTTTTCACCAATTTAAAAACCAATTTGAAATACTCTGTTTATAAATTTGAGCACAGACCTTTATGAACCATGAATGCTTTTTATTAGGGTTTTCATATAAACATACTTTATGAAAAGAATCAATATAATCCCAGTAATTGAACTTTACCTGAATCTTTTGCTCAGGGTGGAAATATTTTCGTTCTTTCATGGTACTAAAACCCCAATCTTCTGGAGTAAGTATTCTTTTTATAATAATTTTGGAAAAGTTATAAACTTTTTTAGTATTCATCGGAAAATAATGTTGAATATCAGTTGATCCTGTATTTGAGAGTATAGTCTCATAATGCATTCTTGATTTATAAGTCAAGACTGGGTATGACCCTGTTTCGAGGTATCTTTCCATGATCTTCCATGGCTCATCCTTCCATTGAAGATCCTTATAATCAAGGAGAAGTATAACTTCTTTTCCTTCATGTTTTTCATAGTCATCAGTATCATTTTGCTCATATTAGCAACTTCTGAATAAGAAGGTTGTGGGGAGCTATTACTGTCTCGGGATTTTATAAAATCCATGAACTGCTGATATAATGGATTCTCTTTATTATTATCAGAGGATCCTGTCCTGTCTCCTTGCTGGGAAGGGATATTACCCCGCCCTCGCCCTCCTCTTCCCCTAAAGAAATTGGGGATGCTTGGTCTTATCCTGAAAAAATACAAAGTTATGAACTTAAGTATTCCCTTGTCAGAAAATCAGGAAGACTATTATCAGATCCTTTTTTATAATGAATTTCAAAATCAAATGGTGCTAGTAGAGCTTGCCACCTAGCAAACATCATCTTAGAAACATCATGTTTACAATCTTTATTAAACATAAACTTGGCTGATTGACAATCTGTTTTTATCAAGAATTTTTATTGTATAAATCACCTTGGAACTTTAAAACACATTTGACTATTGCTAAAATTTCTTTAGCAACCGTGGAATAGTTTTTCTGGCTAGGACTCTACTTGCCCGAATAAAATTGTATTAAATATTTCTATTTATCAATTGGAGAGTATTGTTTAAGAATGCCTCCATATTCAATATCTGAGGCATCTGTTTCTATTATTTTTGACCAAGTGGGATTTGCCAAAGTGAGACAAGGGAGGTTATGAACCTTCTCTTTAATCCTTTTGACAACTTGAGTATGATCATTTGTCCATGATTTAGGAACCTTCTTTAACCTTTCATATAATATGACTGTATCTTTTGCTAAATCCTTTATGAAAGGACTTATATAATTGAAGTTGCCTAAAAACCTCTGAAGTTGGGTTTTGTCTATAATGATATCAGGGAATTTTGACGCAAATTCAATGCTTCTATAAATGGGGATGATTTTTCCTTTTTCAATATTATGTCCTAAAAATCTGACTTTTGTTTGAAAAAGGTCCATCTTTGGTTTTGATATTACTAAACCATTTTGAATAATGATTTTTTTGAATAAATCAAGATGTTTAAAATGAGCTTCTATAGTAATGGAAAAGATCAATATATCATCAATATAAACGATGATAAAGTTATTATAAGGTATGAAAATATCATTCATAATATTTTGAAATTCCGAAGGGGCGTGTTTTAATCCAAAAGGTAGAACGTTCCATTCGAATTGTCCCATAGGAATATTAAAAGCAGTTTTATACTTATCATGTTCTGTAACCTGAATCTGCCAATATCCAGATTTAGGTCAAATTTAGAAAATATAATGACACTATTTAACCTATCAAGTAAATCTTTATTATTAGAAATAGGATATCTGGTCCATTTTAAAACTTTATTGAGGGATTTATAAATAATAACCAGTCTTGGAATTCCTCTTTCTTGTTCAGCATGTTTATTAACATAAAAAGTTGTACAAGACCATGGAGACTTTGATGGTCTTATTAAACCCTTTTATAAGAAGGAAGTAATCTCCTTCTTACATAATTCCAAATATTCTGAATTCATTTGATAGACCGGTCTGGCCTTAGTAGGAATATTATTTTCTTTGAAGTTTTCCTCATAGGGGAGACTAACCACATGTTTTTTCTTTTCCAAAAAAGCATTAGGATGGTCACTACAGATTTGTAATGAAAATTGATTTTGTATAAAATCAATTTTTTGACGTAACTTAGGATTTCTCAAAATTTTGTCAACGTTAGAAATATAAATCTCTTGCTTTAAAAAACAAATCTGTTGGTGCTTATTCACTCACCTTTCTTTAATCTCATTTAAAACTCTTGAGAAAGGCTCAGTTATAAACTGAAACAGAATAGGCTTATTTTCAAAAGTTCCCATTAATCCCTTCTTATCAATATTAGTAATGGACCAAGAAGCAGAAATTGCCAGAAGAAGAGAATATGACCGCAAGCCACGAGCTCGATCCTGTGATAAACCTTCTTATTGAGCTGTCACACACTACGCTTGTATTATATTTGACGTGGTTATGCGCCATCACAACCCGGTTTACCAGGCGCACTTCGAAAGAATAGCGGCTGCGGGTTCTTCGTCAACAAAAAAAAAAATCAATATTAGTAATGGGGAAAATCTTTTATATAAAAGGTGTTACTAGTATAATTTAGTTTGAAAATATCTTTTACTAAAATAAAGCTTTCAGTAATGCAAGTCTTATTATTACAAATATAAGCTTTTGATAATTTAAAAGTAATTTGTAATTTCTGCACATTAGCAGACCTTACACTATGAGTAGTTTTAAGTAAAAGGTATTAGTCCCTCTTGTATATAATTCACATCCGCCCCACTATCAATTAGAGCAGTGAATTCTTTTTTGAAATTATAATCTATCCAAAGAGTAATTTTTATAAGAAACTTTTGAGAAGTGATAAGTTCCAAAGTTTGGAGAAACTCTCCTGTTTCTTTGTCACCACCTGTTATTAACAAGTCATCCTTGGTAGTGATGTCATTGATATCATCAGTTCTTATGACGTTTTTCCATTTGCTAGAAATTCTAACTTCTAACAGTATGTTGCTATCTTTTATTTTGGAAATTTCGTTTTTGAGATTATCAATCTCTTTTTTCAAATCTTTAGGAGTACTAGCAACTCCTTGCTTTTCTCTTAGCTGCTTCTTTAATTCAGCCATTGAATATGCGATTGTATCTTCTATGGGTTTTCTTCCCTATGAAGTTTCTGGGGTATTACCTAATTGGTCTATGATGTGTGATCATGATCATTCTCATCATCATTTTTTTTTTTTTAATCATGATGAGACTATCTCCTTAAATCGCTAATAAGGTCCTGAAACTGAACTGATTAAAATATATTAATAAATCTCAATTCTTCTTCTTCAGATCATTTTTTGTCCTAACAGGAAGAGAGAGGGAGACATTCAAGACATTCGAGATCCTCTTTATCAAGAGATCAAGAACTCTTCATCAGATCAAGAACTCTTCTTTCTTCTACTCTCAGATTCTTGTTCATGTTCATGAGATTGTGGTGTGTGGAATCGCTCTTTGTTTCACCAAATATGAATCTTCTGGTTCAGAATTAAGAAGTAGCTTACATAAGCAATATCATCATCAATGTTAAAAGCCTTTAATCTTTTCCTTAATCTTGTAGTCTTTATAATAATGGTTTGTCCTGCCACATTTCCAGCATGCTTTTGGATTTTGTTCTTCACAAATCCCTTACGAGTTTTAAACTCTTGCTTCCTCCTTGACTTCTTTGCCAGGCGTTTTCCTTTCCATTTTTGGAAACTATCTTGGTTCTTATTGCTTCGTGTATTAGAACCTTTGGCTTTGGGTATTTTCATACCGAATTGTCCACATAATTTTTTCAACTACTGTCTTTCAGTGAGATTCTATTTCTTAATATGTTGGTTTAGCTTAATCTCATTACAAAGCGCTAAACTTTCTTGTATGCAAGTATTGATAAGGTTACCATAAGTACATATGTCATAATTGATAGTATGCCCACCTCTTTTGAGAGTTTTCTTTAACGCGTTCAGCGAAAAGAGCCGGCAATCCATCTATAAACTTGAATTACTTGTGAGTCTGATTCAACTTGAATTCCCTTAAAATTCATTGTCATAGTACTACTTCAGTTCTATATATATTGTATTAGCCTCAGCTATATATAGTGCAACGACCCAAGAATGAGAAGTATGCCATAATGAGTTTCCAATTTTGGTTTCTTAAAAAAAGTTCTAAGAGCATTAGAATTCCAGCCATCTTCAAGAACAAGTTCCATAATAGGCTCGACCCTTGTGGGGTGGGGTGGGGTGGAGGGATCATTTGGGTGATCCGGCCTCCGGGACGAGTCCCGCAACGAGATCTTTGTGGTGGCGCGTGGGAATTGTTGAAACCAGTTGATGAGAGAGAAGATAGAGACGTTTCATCTTGACGCTCTTCCCGAAGGCGAACACACAAATTTTGCTGATAAATCAACAAACTTAAAATAAAGTCCCTCTCACATAATAATCCTCAACAATTTTCTTACAAAAAATAATACATCTAATCTCCAAAATTTCAATAGCACAAGCAAAATTTCGTGATTGTGGGGAATACATTGTCCAATACGCATTCTATCGTTTTTGCTTTAGGACAATTCTTAAATTTTCTTGGCTAGTCTAGATTGTTCAATCCGGTGAGTTTGTTCATTTCAATGATAGACTCAACATTTTGAAGATTTAAAGAATTCGATAGACAGGAAAATACAATCAAAATTTATTTTCCTATTATACACATTCATTTTAGGCTAATTTAACATGACATTTTATTTAATTAGCTCCCACTATTTTAGCATACTTCTACGACCCCAAGGTGTATACGAACCTAAAATCATTTTAAGGTCATAATGGGTCAAGATCCAAACCTATGCTATATTCACGTTTGTTTTGGTTGATAACTTCAATAGTATATTTTGGTAGGTCTTAAACCAATTGCAAAATTTATTTACAACTCTTGGTTGATTAAATAATTCATTTTAATCATGCGTCCTTAGATTAGTTCGACACTTTGGTGCCAAGATTTGTCTAAGCAAGCCAACCTCATTACACGACTGCGTTTATGTATCTAAGTAAACTTGGCCTTTGCGAGGAAACACTTTGGTGTAAATACCCACAAAAGTTTCTCATCTACTTTTACATTTAACACATCTATGAAATAGTCTGAGTCCTCGTAGACTTAGAGCAAATACTTTGGCATAAATACTTGTATCGCCGAAAATGATTTTGCACTCTAACAATTATAATGGACGACACATTTTAATTTTAGACTTGTACTCAAAGTTTGGGGAGCATTTTTCAGTTTTCGGGGATTTCAACCAAGATCAACATACATGTCATATTTCATATGACATCCTATCATGTAATTTATAAAATACATTTAGATGGGAAACCATCAACCCAATAAGCATGATAAAAAATGGTTTTAATCAACTACTGAGCGCCACCTACCCAGACAGTTATAACGATCATTTATGTAAATCAATTACTGGACGCTGCCTACCCAGACAATAATAGCGGACACTATGCTAATAATTAAATGCTCGCATTTAAAACACTTAGCACATACATATATTATTCAATAATATACAATTAATGATAATCATGAGTCTATTTGTCTAAACTCTAAAATATATGTCTATGCCAAACAGTCACTAAATATTTTCTGATTTTAAAATTTTTATTTTCAGGATATTCTGTAAATTTTCAAAATTTATAGTTTAGTCTCTCAAGAATTTAAAATTTTATTTTGAACCCTATTAAATTCAAAAAATCCAATTTTAATTTTTAGAAAATATATTCAGGTTTTAGGAACCTATCTGTAATTTCTAAAATTAAAAATATGATTTTCAGAAACTTTATTTAATTACAGAATTGCTCGAAAGGACCAAATCTGTCTAATTAAAAGTTTTAACTTTCAGATTATGAATATTTTAAACTTTAGAATCAGAATCTGAATATTTAAAACTTCCGTTTCTGATTCAATTTTTTTTTAAAAAAAAATTAAACTACCGTCGGCGTCGCGGCGCCTCGGAGGCAGTGACTCGAAAAATTAATTTAAACCTTTCGGGATGAACAACGCCGCGACGCTTCTGACAAACCAAGGGAGCGCCGCGGCACCTCTGCCCCAGAAACGTAAAATTCTGCAATTCCAAAATTCTAAAACTGGTTCAGGGTCAGATTTGCAGATTCAACCTCGTACCTCTTCACCATTATACAACACATTCATTGACCATCATCCAATCCCTTCTCATTCTTCGTCTCAGTGCACCATGTTCGAAACGAACCGGTAACGCACATCAACTTAGAAGAGTTAGATCGGAATGACTTCCTCGATTACATCATTGTTCAATAATTTAAGAGACAAAGATTATGCGTTCTTGAGGTTTAAGGTTTTAAAGCTTCTAAACGACAAAAAATAGATTTAAACAAATCATAACTCATATTATCATTAATAAACATTATATAATCACACAAAACAACCTGCACTGATACCATCGTAGGGTTTTGTTTGTTCAGACACGCAATGTAAATTTGAAAATTTATGTTTCAAACCCAACTGATGGATGGTTATATAATGAAAACACATAGTAACTGTAATGCTTCGAAAGAACACTTAGAGTTTGCAAAATCTGGAATCTTCTCTTCAAGTGTAAGCCGAGGGTGAGCACGCAACCGTTCCTCGATTTACAAGTCAAGACTCTAATATAATACTCTTTCGGAAAGCTAGAAAATACGGCAGAGTTTTAGCAGAGAATAATTCAAGTATATTGGGTGTGTTAAAATAATGATTGAACTCTCTATTTATAGCTGAAAAAATCAGCTAGGGTCCCAAGTGGGACAGACCCAGAAATCGAGACAGAGTTGGTCGTCTGGACCCATTGGACACATGGCGCCGCGACGCTGAGTGGGTGGCGACGCGGCCCTGGTCAAATTCTGCCTCGTTTCTATTTTAATTAAATCTGAAATATCATCTCAATTTAATTAAGCAATCATTATTTATTCTAATGTCTCGATTATAAAACGAACATTTATATTCTATCTAATTACATCCTTGAATCGACGGAACAATTGACTTAGTATTACCCTACATGCCTTCACATATCGACACTAATAACATTAGGGTCTACACGGAACTCCTAGACGGCGTCGAAAGACGAACTCAATATGTGAAGTATAGTTACACGAAACCTGTGAACTGAACCTCTATGTGGGAAGAAAATATTCTTTCATTCACGACACACTCGATCAAGCTTAGGATCTGCCAAGTGTCTATCCAAATGACTTGATTATTATATCTCATCTATATTAGTTGACAACAAGACCATATCAAATATATGTCTACTGCATTGGCCAATGACTTAGTCAACCTAATACCACATGAGAATCGGAGTTTTCTCTCGAAGATACATTCGAGGAATGAATCATAATCTTGGCTCAACTACCACCTTTAATCTACGTCGCAATATACCCAAGCAAGCCGCGTCTCAACCTATAAGGCATTTGAGCTTAGGACATGATCAAAATACATTACTCTGTAAACAAGGCGCGTATCGACCTCAAGTCTAAGGACTTCTATCTTCCACACGCTGATGACACTTTAGACACATATAACAAACAATACATCATCAGGATATACCAATACTTCTACAAGTATCCATGTGTCCATCACGAGTTGCCATAACTCGTAGCAGGTGAGACATACTACATCTCTAAGAATATGATGCAGACCACATGTCGACGTATCACATATCATCGATATCTTATTCTCGATGATCATTAGTCGAGACAATTTAAGAGTTACGTTATAATATAATCTCTCACATTATTAATAATCACGTAACCTCTAGGGATGCATTTATAGAATATTATAAACAATCACTAATAATTCAATAACTGCAAATGCCATAATATTAATCTCCATTAATATAAATATAAATGTGTATAAAGTACATTTATCCTAATACAGATTGTCTCTGGGACATAAATATACATTCATTATATAACTCAGAAAAAGGAAAAGTCAGAAAACAAAACAAAGAAAGAACAAACGAAACATTAGAAACAACTCTTGCTACCCATTAATACAAGCCATCAAGAGGGAAGGAGGAAAAAGAAAAGAGAATATTTAGGTAGGGAAGAGAAATCACTTATTGAAGCAGTTATAAAGCTTCGGATGGATGAGGGAATAGGATTGCAGCAATAGCGCGATAAAAACATTTAATTGGACAAGGATAATACTGGTCTGTTTCATCGGAAGTGTCATCTCATGTCAAGCAAATACCCATATCCTTTTCCTTCAATTCTTAGAAATCTAAGCAACAACAGCAAGAAGAGAAAGATAAAAACTTCACCACACCTACAAAACCAAGGTGGACGTCTGATAATCCAACATTGATGTCTACATCAGGCTTCTGCTTTGAATCACCGCTGGACTTGGCAGGAGTTCCATTTGAAGCTTTTCATTGGCCCTTTGGACCATATTTCTCCTGAAAAGATATAGATAATACCAAATCTATATATCAAAAGACCACTCGAATAAGAACACACCAGTTTGGGAAGCAAATACTAAATGAAAGTAAATACTTGCAACATAAAGTAGCGAGATGGAGAGATGATGCAGCTATGTTGTCCCTATGCAGATTAGGTTCCCATTTGGGAGTGCTGTGTATTTGAGAAACAAGTATTTTTAGCACGCATAGTACTTTTTAAGTGTTCGCCAAATTTAAAAAATGCACTTTTGGAAACTCACAAGGTGACTCAGTTGGTTGAGCATGGGGATTCCATAATGGAGGTCTCAGATTCGAAATCCCCTACCTACAACAACAATTGATTTGCCTAATGGGTCGAGCTCGTCGCATGGGGCTTGCTAGTGCGGGTTCTCTCTCATGTGTGGTTTGAAGATTATTGCACAGGAGCAAGATTTATCCTGTACGCGCCTGAAGGATAGCGGTTGCAGGTTCCCTTGCAATAAAAAAACACTTCTGGAAAAACTCAAGTTCAGATATTTTTGTAAAAGATTTTGGAAATAAGATAAGACATTACTTCACATAAGAATTTAAAAATTGGATGGTAACATTCTATTTGAAGTTAACTTTGTTAGAAATTTACCTAGTGGAATTGAGTTTATCCCGTCCTTAATGACTTGAGCACATGGGCCCCGCATGTCAGAAATGTTATTTCCATACACATGCATACGTCGTACAACGTCTAACTAAATTTCATGTAGTGAAAGAGATGTTGATACACATGTTAAGTGTTATTAAGTTATGTAAGGATGGACGATTAATTGGCGAAATTGATGAGTCTCCCACGACTAAATAAGAAAATAAGAAATGTGCGAAATACGGAAAATTGGGGAAGAGCCACGACGCCGTAACAGGGCCGCGACACTGAGCCACGAGGGGCCAGCGCCGCGGCGCCTCCGGTAGGGGCCGCGACGCTTGTCATCCAGTAGCTCGAAGTTTGATTATGCCTATTTGGCGCCGCGACGCTACGCGTGCAGTGAAACGAAAATCAAAGGATTCTGAACTCTTTCAAGGTCATGAATCAGCCAACTCTTGGCATAACCAAGGCAACCTTTGAAGAGTTCAATGAGACCCCAATTAGTGCATTCACATGGCATGTGAATGGCCACTCTCGCACCTATAAATAGAGGTCGCAAATCTCATTTGATATAATCCAAGATCATCCAAAATCTGTAGATTACTTTGAAAGACTCTCTTTCTTCTTCTAGCAATCTTGAGTTCTTAATTCTTCTAGAGATTCACAAGTATTTGGCTTGTACTTGTGAAAGTTGTTGTTGTTTTATCTAGGGAGACTATTGCCCACTATCCGAAAGTCATTATATACGGGAGTAATTTTGCCTTAAAGAAAGAATGTCATCACTCGACTCAGCAAACGTTGCTACCACTGTTTCTTGTCTAACCTTTAAGTTCTTCCATCCTTGTTCATTATGAAAGTATATGTATGTCTTAGATACAATCTGTATTAGGACAAAATGTACTTTATACACATTCGGTTTTATATATTATTGATGATTAATATTTTGGCATTTGCATTTGTTAGATTATTAGTTGATTGTTTATAATATTCTATAAATGCATCCCTAGATGTTACGTGGTTATTAATGGAGTGATAAATTAATATCATAACGTGACGCTCTTAAATCGCCTCGACTAATGATTATCGAGATTGAGATATCGGTGATATGTGATACGTCGACATGTGATCTGCATCATATCCTTCGGAGATGTAGTATGTCTCACTTTCTACGAGTTATGACAACTCGTGATGGACACATGGATACTTGTTGAAGTATTGATATACCCTACTGATGCACTGTTTGTTGTATGTCTAAAGTGTCATCGGTGTGTGGGAGATAGTAGTCCTTAGACTTGAGGTCGATATCACCTTGTTTACGGAGCAATGTACTTTGATCTTGTCTTAAGCTCAAATGCCTTATAGGTTGAGACGCGACTTGTTTTGGGTACATTGCGAAGTAGACTAAAGGTGGTAGTTGAGCCAAGATTATGATTCATTCCTCGAATGCATCTTCGAGAGAGCACTCAGATTCTCATAAGATATTGGGTTGACTAAGTCGTTGGCCAACGCAAATGACATGTCTTTGATATGGTCCTGTTGTCAACTAACATAGATGAGTTATTGTGATCAAGCCATTTGGATAGACACTTAACAAATCCTAAGCTTGATTGAGTGTATCGTGAATGAAAAGATTTTATCTTCCCACATAGAGGTTCAGTTCACATGTTTCGTGTAACTAAACTTTACATATTGAGGTTCGTCTTCCGGCACAGTCTAGGAGTTCCGTGAAGATCCTAATGATATTAGTGTCAACATGTAGAGGTCTGAAGGGTAAACACTAAGTCAAATATTCTGTTGATTGAAAGATGTAATTAGAAAGAGATAATATATATATGTTCGATTGATAATCGAGACATTGAAGGAAATGAAAAACAAAGCGAAAATCGGGCGGTCGCGACGCTCGAACGCGCCATTGGCCGCGCCACTTAAGCGGCCGCGACGCTAATTCGGCCCAGCTGGTCCGATCACGCCCATCACGATTGTTTAATGGGCTGGCCCATGGGAACCCTAAGTTGGTACTATTCAATTATAAATAAGAGGGTTCCCCTCCCATTTTAATACACCATATCTAAGAGAGATTATCTCTTCTAAAACTCTGCAGAAATCTCTAGCATTTCTAAAGATAGAAAATTATATCAAAGTTCTAAGAACTTGGAACTTGCAAATCAAGGGATATTTGAGTGTGCACCTCGGACTACACAAAACTTGAAGGTTTTTGAATTGCTTGCTTCGAAATGTAAGTCTTCTATCGAAGTATTATGTTTGATTTGTGTTTATTTTACATTACATATTCATACTATAGTTTGACAACCATGTCGGGTTTGAAATATAAATTTTCAAATTCTGCTGCGTGTACGAACCCGACGCAAAGCCTTAAGTGGTATCAAAACCTGAGCTGTTTCGTGTGTTTATGTAATGAATATTAATGATAATATGAGTTAGGATTTGTTTATATGTATTTTTATGTTGTTAAAAGATTTGAAATTCATAAATTTGGAATGCATGGTCCTTGTACCCAGATCTGTTAAAACAACTATGTAATCATGAAAACTCATTCCAATATATAACTCCTCTAAGTTGATATGCGTTATCCAGCCCGCTTGTGGCATGATGCATTAAAACGAAGAACGAGAAGAAAATTAGAAGTGATGGTCGATGAACATATTGATTTAATGGTGATGGTGTTGCAAGTGATATATCTAAAGCTGACCCTAAACTAGTTTTAAGGGTTCGGATTTTCAGATCTTGCGTTTCTGGAGATGAAGTGTCGCGACTCTGTTCTAGAGATCTGCAGCGCTGCATGGGTTTTGGGGTAGCACCGCAGCTCCATGAATGGAGCACCGCGGTACTGCCCAGATGATGCCAGAAGCGCCGCGGCGCTGTTCATCCAGAAAGCTTAAAATAAATTTTTGGACTTTCGGCTTCTGAGGCGCCATGCGCTGACGACAATTCCGAATATTCTCCGTTTTCGCGACACACGTCATTAGCCATGGCCGCTTATCGACGGTTCGTTATTCTAGCTCGCAGTACGCCGCGATTTATAGTAATAAAATAATAATTTATTTTCAGAATCAGAAACTGGATTTTCATATTTTGATTCCAACTCTGAAGTTTTAAATATGACAGAATCTGGAAATAAAGTTTTTAATTAGACATATTTGGTCCATTTCGGGCAAATATGTAATTAAACAAAGTTTCTAAAAATTGGATTTTAAGTTCTGGAAATTGCAAACAGGTCCCTGAAGTTGAAAATATTTTTTGAAATTTAGAATTGTATTTTCTGAATTTATAGGGGTTCAAAATTGAACTTTAAATTCTTTGGGGACTAAAGTGTAAATTCTGGAAATTTACAGAATTTCCGAAAATCAGAATTTTAAAATCAGAAAATGTTTAGGCACTGTTTGACATAAACATAGATTATAGAGTTTAGACAAATAGACCCATGATTATCATTAATGGTATATTATTATATAATATACAAATGTGCTAAGTGTTTGAATGTGATGCATTTAAATTATTAGCATAGTATCCGCAATTATTGTCTGGGTAGGCGGCGTCCAGTAATTGTTTAAATTTAATGACCGCTATAACTGTCTGGGTAGACGGCGCCCAATATATGATTAAAACCATCTTATATCATGCCTATTGGGTTTGATGGTTTCCCATCTAAATGTGTTTAGAAATTGCATGATAGGATGTCATATGGTATATGACATAATTGTTGATCTTGAATGAATCCCTGAAAATTGAAAAATGCTCCCCAAACTTTGAGTACAAGTCTTAATTAAAACGCGTCGTCCATTATAATTGTTAGGGTGTAAAGTTCTTTTCGGCTATATGAGTATTTATGCCAAAACATTTGCTCTAAGTCTACAAGAACTCAGGCTCTTTCATAGATGTGTTAAAGTAGATAATAAATTTTTGTAGGTATTTACACCAAAGTGTTTGTTTGCAAAAACTAAATTTACTTAGACATTTATACGAAGTCGTGTAATGGGGTTGACTTGTTTAGATAAATCTTGGCGCCAAAGTGTCGGACTAATCTAAAGACGCATGATTAAAATGAAAGATATTTAATCAAACCAAGAGTTGCAAATTTAGTTTTGTAATTGGTTGATAACCTACCGAAGTGTGCTATTGAAGTTATCAACCAAAGCAAATGCGGATATATCATATGTTTGGATCTTGACCCACTATGACCTTAAAATGATTTAGGTTCGTATTCTACCATGAGGTCGTAGAAGTATACAAAATAGTGGGAGCTAATTAAACAAAAAACCATGTTAAATTAGCGTATGATGAATGTGTATAAATTAGGAGAATGAATTTTAATTGTTTTTTCCTGTATCTATCTACATCTTCAGATTTTCAGAATGTCAAACTTTTCGTTGAAAATGTTCATGGAGTCTAACAGACTTTCTGGACCCAATTTCATAGACTGACTCAGGAATGTTAGAATTGTCCTGAGACAAGAACAAATTGAATATACTTTGGACAAAGTATTCCCAACTGTTCCTGCGGAGGACTCTGCTGAGTATGCCACCTTCGATAAGGAAGCTTACGAGAAACATTATCGTGATGCCACTTCAGCTCAATGCTTAATGTTGTCTTCTATGTCACCACCATTGCAAAGACATCATGAAATTATGGGGCCCAACGAAATGTTGGCACATTTGAAGAGTCTCTATGATTCGTAGTCTCAGACAATGAAGTATGACCTGCTCATAAAGCTTTTCAAATGTAAGCTAAATGAAGGGGGCCAAGTTTCTCCTCTCTCATGTATTGAGGATGATTGAGCTAATTGAGAGGTTGGCCTCCATCGATATAAAGTTTCAGGACAGAGTCTCCACCACCCTCAGTCTCCACTCCCTTCCACGGTCGTTCGAGAGTTTCATAATTAACTATAATATGAATGAGACTAAGGTGACATTACCAGAATTGCATAATATGCTGAAGACCTTCGAGTCATCGATCTCCAGGGGCAAAGTTGTCCTAATGGCAGAGTCCTCTACTCAGCCCAAACCGAATGGTAATGGATAGAAGAAGATGAAGGGCAAAGTTCGCCGCCGTTCGCATTGTGAAGCCCTGCAGGGGCAAAGAAGAAGGCGTGCTTCCAGAAAGGATGTGTCAGAACCGCATAGGAAGAGGCACTGGAAATTTGAGTGCACGACTCCGGGAGGAGGCAAGGCACCTGGTGCTTCGACACCTGGTGGACAAGGTATGTTTGTAATTGAAATTAATCTGTCTATAAATGATTCTCATTCCTGGGTATTTGATACCGTTTGTGGCTCACACATTTGTACAAATGTGCAAGAGCTAACTGATAGCAGGAAGGTCGGACCTCGAGAGGTGGACCTGCGCGTCGAAAATGGAGCACGAGTTGGTGCTGAGCGCGTGGGAACTTATAGGCTAGATTTACCTTCCGGCAAAATTTTGATGTTAAACAATTGTTATTATGTTCCTTCTTTGACAATGAACATTATTTTCATTCATGTACTTGATTTATAGGGCTTTTCCTCAAACACTTCTAATGACAATATGGTTTTGACTTTTGATGCTGTTGTATATGGAATTGCACCTCTTGTGAATGAATTGTATACATTAAACTGCCGCAGGAAAATTTTCAATATACAAAATAAAAGAGCTAAGTTAAATGAAAGAAATTCTACCTACTTTTGGCATTGCAGACTTGGTCATATAAATCAAACGAGGATAGAAAGATTGATGAAATTAAATTATCTTGAACAATTTGACTTACATTCTTATGGTAACTGTGAATCCTGTTTGAAGGGTAAGATGACCATTAAAACTCTTTCTAGAAAGGGGATCCGTGCTAAGGAGGTGCTTGAATTGGTACATACGGACGTATGTGGACCATTTTCGACTCGAGATAGAGAAGGTTTCTTGTACTTCATTACTTTCATAGATGACTTGACGAGGTATGGGTATGTGTATCTTATGAGACACAAATCTGAGGCCTTCGAGAAGTTTAGGGAGTTTAAGTGTGAAGTTGAGAAACAGCTCTCAAAGAGTATCAAGACTCTCCGACCTGATCGAGGGGATGAATACTTGAGTAAAGAACTTCTTGACTATTAAAAGCTGCATGGAGTCCATTCCGAATGGACATCTCCTGGAACACCACAAATGAATGGTGTTGCCGAGAGGAGAAACCGAACCTTACTTGATATGGTTCGTTTCATGATGAGTTTTTCAACTCTTCCTACATACCTTTAGAGATACGCTATTCAAACCTCGATATATGTTTTGAACGGAGTTCCTTCAAAATCAGTTGAAAAGATACCATATGAGTTATGGTGTGGCAAAATATCATCACTTAGACACATGAGGCCCTGGGGGTGTCCTGCATATGTCAAGAAGTTGATCACTGATAAGTTGGAGTCTAGAAGTGAGAAATGTTACTTCGTTGGGTATCCAAAGAAAACTAAGGGATACTACTTCTATCTTTCTGGAGAACATAAGATAATTGGTTCCAGGAATGCAACTTTTCTTGAAGATGAATATGTCTACAAGGAAGAGAGTTGCACAGAGATAGAACTTGAAGAAATTCAAGAACAAAGTAACATGGAGGTTGAAAACTTACCGAGTGAACAAGGCAAGGATTCAGTGGGAGCTTATGACGATGATTGGGTATTTCGGATACGCCCTTCGGCTAGTGGGAGTGCTACGAGGAATGATGCAAAAATGCAAGATCCTCCGACACACACCTTGGGATCAAGTGCAGGGACTGCACCTCATTTCATTCAGGAAATACATGAAAATGATATTCCTGAAAGCTCTAATGTTGGTGGATCAACCAACACACACGAACCTTCTCACAGTCAGAACATACCTGAAACTGGACTGCAAGATATACAACTCCGTAGGTCTACTAGGATTCATCGTGCTCCGGAAAGACTAAATCTACTTGTGTAAACACAAAATGAGTTAGATATTCCTGATGACAATGAGCCTACAACCTACAGCGAAGCAATGTTTGACATTGATTCGAAGAGATGGCAGGAAGCCATGCAATCCGAAATGGAATCTATGTATATCAATCAAGTGTGGAGCTTGATTGATTTGCCAAATAGGATTAAACCCATAGGATGAAAATGAGTCTTCAAGAAGAAGATTGATGCATCAGGCAAAATTCAGACTTATAAAGCTAGACTAGTGGCTAAAAGTTTCACTCAGTGTCCCAAAGTGGATTATGATGAGACATTTCACATGTTGCTAAGATTAAGTCTATTCTAATTTTGTTTGCGATAGTTGCACATTATGACTATGACATTTGGCAGATGGATGTTAAGACTGCATTCCTCAATGAAGATCTAGTTGAGGAAGTGTATATGAAACAACCCGAGGGTTTTTCATGTGACTCCAGACCAAATGCTGTGTGCAGGCTACAGAAGTCCATTTATGGACTTAAGCAAGCCTCTAGGAGTTGGAACATTTGCTTTGACAAGGCTATCAAGTCATTTGATTTCATCAGAAGCAAAAATGATCCTTGTATTTATATCAAACGCAAGGATGAGGGCATTGCCTTAATTATTATATATGTTGATTACATATTGATAATGGAAGACAATAAGGCCCTTATGTAGTCGGTTAAGGATTGGTTGTCCAAGACCTTCATGATGAAGGATTTAGGTGAAGCTTGCTACATTCTGGAAATTAGGATTTATAGAGATAGACCTAACAGATTGTTGGGGCTGTCACAATCAGTCTACATAGACAAAGTGCTTAGACGCTTTTCGATGGATAATTACAAGAAAGACGATCTTCCAATGGGTCAAGACATCAAGTTATCTAAGGGGGGCTGCTCTTCTAGTGTTGTAGAACTTGAGCGCATGAAGAAGATCCCGTACTCTTCGGCTATAGGATATATCATGTATGCCATGACCTGTACTAGGTCAGATGTGGCCTTTGCACTTAGTATGCCTTGCAAGTTTCAGCAGAATCCTGGTGAGGAACACTGAAAGACAGTCAAGAGTATTCTCAAGTACCTCAGACGTACTAAAGATTAATTCGTAGTCTATGGAGGGAATAATGAGCTGGTTGCCACTGGATATACCGATGCTAGTTTCCAGACGGATGTTGATGATTTCAAATCTCAGTCTGGTTACACTTTTGTTTTCAACAGATGAGCAGTGAGCTAGAAGAGTTTCAAATAAGCTACAACTGCTGATTCGACTACTGAAGAGGAGTACATTGCTAGAGCGGAAGCTGCTAAAGAAGTTGTCGCGATTTCTGAGTTCCTGAATGAGCTAGGAGTAGTTCCGAGTGCTAGTTGTCCAATAACTATTTATTGTGTCAACACTGGTTCCATTGCACAGGCAAAGGAAACCAAGATCAACAAACAGAAACAAGCATGTATCGAGAAAATACCACATCCTGAGAGAAATGGTAGAAGCTGAAGATATCAAGATATATTATATCCCCACAGATAATAATCTAGCAGACCCGTTTACTAAACCATTAAGCTTGGTTAATTATAATGGTCATTTTGAGAACATGGGTATTAGATATGTTGGTGATTGGCTCTAGGCCAAGTGGGAGATTGAAATTATATATATGTCCTAGATACAATCTGTATTAGGACAAAATGTACTTTATACACATTCAATTTTATATATTAATAATGATTAATATTTTGGCATTTGCATTTGTTGGATTATTAGTTGATTGTTTATAATATTCTATAAATGCATCCCTAGAGGTTACGTGGTTATTAATGGAGTGAGAAATTAATATCATAACGTGACGCTTTTAAATCGCCTCGACTAATGATCATCGAGATTAGGATATCGGTGATATGTGATACGTTGACATGTGATCTGCATCATATCCTTCGGGGATGTAGTATGTCTCTCTTGCTACGAGTTATGACAACTCGTGATGGACACATGTATACTTGTTGAAGTATTGATATACCCTACTGATGCACTGTTTGTTGTATGTCTAAAGTGTCATCGGTGTGTGAGAGATAGTAGTCCTTAGAATTGAGGTCGATATCACATTGTTTACGGAGTAATGTACTTTGATCATGTCCTAAGCTCAAATGCCTTATAGGTTGAGACGCAACTTGTTTTGAATACATTGCGAAGTAGACTAAATGTGGTAGTTGAGCCAAGATTAAGATTCATTCCTCGAATGCATCTTCGAGAGAGCACTCAGATTCTCAAGATATTGGGTTGACTAAGTCATTGGCCAACACAAAGGACATGTCTTTGATATGGTCCTGTTGTCAACTAACATAGATGAATTATTGTGATCAAGCCATTTGGATAGACACTTAACAAATCATAAGCTTGATTGAGTGTGTCGTGAATGAAATGATTTTATCTTCCTATATAGAGGTTCAGTTCACATTTTTCGTGTAGCTAAACTTTACATATTGAGGTTCGTCTTCCGGCGCAGTCTAGGAGTTCCGTGAAGATCCTAATGATATTAGTGTCAATATGTAGAGGCCTGAAGGGTAAACACTAAGTCAAATATTTCGTTGATTGAAGAATGTAATTAGAAAGAGATAATATATATATGTTCGGTTGATAATCGAGACATTGAAGGAAATGGAAAAACAAAGTAGAAAATTGGGCGAGGGCCGCGACGCCTGAACGCACCGCGACACTAATTCGCGTCCAGTGGGTCCGACTGCTGGCCCAGTCTGCTGATTGTTTAATGGGCTGGCCCATGGGAACCCTAAGTTGGTACTCTTCAACTATAAATAAGAGGGTTCCCCTCCCATTTCAATACACCACATCTAAGAGAGATTACCTCTTCTAAAACTCTGCAGAAATCCCTAACATTTCTAAAGATAGAAAATTACATCAAAGTTCTAAGAACTTGGAACTTGCAAATCAAGGGATATTTGAGTCTGCAACCCGGACTACACAAAGTTTGAAGGTTTTTGAATTGTTTGC
Source organism: Przewalskia tangutica (assembly GCA_029844215.1). NCBI lineage: Eukaryota > Viridiplantae > Streptophyta > Magnoliopsida > Solanales > Solanaceae > Przewalskia > Przewalskia tangutica. The sequence goes on from CM056732.1 coordinate 75,268,429, forward strand.
TTCGAAATGTAAATGTTCTATCGAAATATTACATTTGCTTTGTGTTTATTTTACATTACATATTCATACTATAATTTGATCGCCATTTCGAATTTGAAACATAAATTTTCAAATTTCGCTGCGTGTACGAACCCGACGCATAAGCCTTCACATTACATAAATTCCAACAAACTTTGTAAAAGGCACAAAAGTGCCTTGTAAAATTATCGTACTACTCTACAAGTGACATTCTAAAAGCATCATAGGGAAATATTTCAACAACCATACTTCCAAACAGGCCCTACACTAAGTTCAGAATGGAGGAAACTATTTTTCCTTGAGAAACCATTTCAGGATCAGTTTGTAGTGTTTTGTTGGGTATAAAGTAGGTAACATACAATGTGGAAAGGGTATAAGAATAGTATTTTGCTGATATTCTTTTGAATTAGAAATAGAAAACAGTGTCTAAGAGTTGGTCCAAGTAAGTGACATGTAGTAAGAGACCACCAATTGTGACATTTGGAAAAGAAAATGATTTGTGGGCGTGTCAATTTTCCTCTACTTATTTTCTTTGGAAAATATTTCCCCGTACCCAAACACTGGAAACTGACTTCATTACTGCAAACAATGGAAAATGATTTCATCACAGAGAAATATTAAATAATTTTCCGTTAACCAAACACTAGAAAAAATTTCATTAATTTGAAATAGGATATATTTCCTGTTATATTTCAAACACATCTACAAAATATACAACCGTAGGATAGGTGATAACTATGGTGTTTTTTACTGCCTTCCTAAAAATGTTTCGCTTTATAAGTAGTTCCGTAAACTATTTCTAGAGAATCTGTTAGGATGTTTGGTTTATAATTATAGAAATACTTCGGTAAAATGTAAACAGCTTTCTTTTCTAGCACATTTATGCAAATTTACTAGAATATTCTTTTTAATAGATTTAAACTATTTAAAATATTCTTTTCTATCCTATGTTTCTAAAAATTAGTATATCTTTACAATTTAATATTTTTAAAAATTATTTAATTGCAACATTTAATAAAAAAACAATATTATATTGTACATAAGAAATGTAACGACAATATGATAGTCAATGACTCAAATATGTCCAAACCTACCCCCACCCTACCCACACCTACCCCCACCCCATCCTCAAATTTCTCTGTCATATTTTTTTTTACTTTTATAAAAAATATAAATTTTTTTCTTCCCCCTACTCCCCCCCCCTCGGTCCACCTACCCCATTCTCAAATTTCTATTTTATATTTTTTTACTTTTATAACAATTTATAAAAAATATGATTTTTTTTGTTACTCCCACCCCGCCCTATCCCCACCTCATTGCCCTACCCCATCCTCAAATTTCTATTTCATATTTTTTGTTACTTTTATAAAAAATGATTGAAAATATAAAAAAATTTCTTACCTCCCCCTCGTGCACCTACCATATTCTCAAATTTATATTTTATATATTTTTTACTTTTATAAACAATTTATAAAAAAATTGATTTTTTTTCTTACCCCACCCTACTCCCACCGCATTGCCCTACCCCATCCTCAAATTTCTATTTCATATTTTTGTTACTTTTACAAAAAAAATTATTAAAAAATATGATTTTTTTCTTACCCCCTCCCCCGCCCTACCCCATTTCCAAATTTCTATTTTATATGGGGATATTATATGAGATTAAAAGAACTTTTGTGAAAAGAAAAGGGTAAATGGGTCAAAAAAAATCATTTAATGGGCAAAAAAAACTTTTCGAGAAACACTTCTCGAAAAGTATCAAATTGGTGTTTCTGTTTCTCTTCCTATCTAGAAACATTTTTTATTTTTTTTAAAAAAACATTTTGACTTCTGTAAAATACCTGTTTGGCCGAGAAGCTTGGTTAAACAGGTACTATATTATTGTATGCTTCGAGGGTTGTATTTATTGCAGTAGAAAGATATTTAGTCATTGTGTTTAGGGATGTCAATGGGGTGGGGTGGGGGCGGGGGAAGGGTATCCATACCCGTATTCACCACCTAAAACACATTCCCACCCCCGCCCCACCACCCATCACGGGTAGTAATTCTTCCACCCACCCCCGCCCCACTTACTTCATGCGGATACCCACTTACCCGGCGGATACCCATTAATAAAATGCTCAAATAATGTCCAGCAATTGTTTTAGTCACCAAAATAAAAGTTATATAAGAAAAAGAAAAAAAAAAGGAACATTTCCACTATGGTGTATCGAATATCAAGTCTAAAATCTTGCCAAAATATTATGAATATTAAAAACAGTAAAGATGAAAATATTTAACAAAAAAAAGGAGAACAAAGAGAATAAGAAAAAGAAACGTGGTGCATTACGGTGCGGGTTAGCTCAAGTCACATTTTAAATCAAGAAAAGGCCAAATAAATTCGTAAATAGCCTAATTAAACTAATAGATGATACGGATATGGATGCGCATGGTGTGCGGTGCAGTGCGGTAGCGGGCGGGGCGGGTGCGGGGCGGGTCTTATATGAAATCTACCCCCGCCCCACTACCCATGGCGGGTAGCACTTTTGATACCCATACCCGCCCCACCACCCACCAAACCATCCCCATACCCGCCCCAATTGAAACGGGTACGGGGCGGTACCCATATTTACCCGCCCCACTGACATCCCTAATTGTGTTGATTTAGCACTTAGCTAATAACTTAGTAAGATAAGTAGGGCCTATGGACGACGACCACAGTGATATTTGATAGAGAAGTTACTGCTAAGTAATATTCTACAAGTTGGTTAAGAGAAGAGTAATTGCATAATGTGTTTGTAATGGCACAATTAACTTGCAAAAATAGAAAATACATAAAAGAGGTAGAGAATATAATATACCGGAGATAATGCGGACTTAGCATAATCAAACGAATTGAAGAAATGAATCTTCTTATTTTACTAATACTTCTCTTTCTCCTTCACCACATTCTTCTTATTGAAGAACAAATCTGGAAAATGTAGTTATCCTTTGATTTAAGGTTGAGAACATGAACAAGAAGCAGAATTTCATAACCGGTCATTGTAGAAGCTTCAAAATTTGGAAATATGCTATGTTTTGAGTAAATCGGGTACGTATTGAGGAGCCTAAATCTGAATTTTAGGGTGATTTGATGTAGCTTTTTGAGGTGTTTTGGGTGGATTTGGTGCTTGAATTCGAGGAAGAAGACAAAGTCAATTTTTGTATAATAATATTGTATACTAGCGTATATGGGTGTTTAGACACCCCTTATACACTATTATACTCTTTTAGACACATATATGCATAATGTATCTATAGCGTATATGGGTGTTTAGACACCCCTTATACACTATTATACTCTTTTAGACACATATATGCATAATGTATCTATATTTGTGTATACATATATAACATTATATAAAAGTGTTTTTGGGCCAAAGTTTTGCAATATAAGTTATGAGCTATATTTTGCAATATAAGTCAGCGAATGGTACTTTTTTGAAATTTCTCCAAAAGTTATTCTAAATTAAAATGGGAACATGCTTACTAATTAATAAAATTAGTTATCATAATATCTACATGGTAACCTCTGCATTATTATTTAATTTTTTTACCCTCGTCCAGACATTCTTCACATAATTATTTATGTATTATTATTAATCGTAATATAGCGATCTCCTTATATTATAGTTTCTAGTAGGGGTGTCAATTGTATGATTTCAGAGATTATTTATAAATATATCATATTAATTTTTAGACTACATTATTTGTATAATCAAAATTAGATCTTTCAAAACCTTCTCATCATCCCGATTTCTCTTCTATATCGGTACGATTCGGTTAATTTCTGGTATAATTTTTAAAAACCTCATATAGAAATCACAAGTATTAAGTTAAATATTCATGCATACATACTTCTTTTAGGAATTTGGAAAACACTCTAGACACTTTTACTATCTAAAAGCTGATGAGGGAACATAAAAAGATGACAAGAAAAGAGATTAATCCCACTATTTATAATTATATAAAATAAAGTTAAGAAAATTAAAACAATATATAATATTTCGATCACACGAGCGGGAAGAAGTCAATCAAGATGGAACTAAAGAACTAAGTCTATACTAAAATTAAGTATCCAATAAGAAAAATTTAAACATATGAGACGAAAGATATCTATTAGTTGCGCTACTATACGAGACCGTTAACTAATTTAGTTTCAATAGGAATAACATAATAGATTTTGGAGTTGAAACTTTAGGTGTTAATTACCCGTTGGCTTGTAGTCGTTTCCGTCAGCCCAGATCCAAGACGAAAATTTAATGTTTCATTATTCTTAAATTTAACATTTAAAATTTATTTTATACGTATAAATTTATTTGGAATGGCTAAATATTTTTTCGTTTATTTTCATAAAATTTAATTATTCAGTGCAATTATAAATTCATCTAAAAGCTTACAATTTTATTAAAAGAACCTAATAATTGATTCGATTCAGTCGATTAAGTCAATTTAAAAAAAACATTAACACCCTTAGTTTCTACCTAAAATAAGTCCGTAAATTAAATGATTGTAAACGTAGAAATGGCAAGTGTGGACTTTTGCTAGTTTTAGAATTGTTCAACTAAAGATATTTCTTGTGTTGACTATCCTAAATTCCTTCTCATGATTAGATGCAGCATTACAGATCACCTTGTAAATTATAACACGTTTTGTCTTATTTTTCTATTGAAAACTTTCTACAAAAGAAAATACCTAAACTGACTTTAATTGATTACATTTCCTCAATCTATGCTGCTGCTTCTTCTTCTTATTTTTTTGGGTCCAAAAGAAAAACTTATATTACTTATATACTCAATATCTGTTGTTAATCTATATTGTTCGGACTATCTAGAAATGTCGATGGGTGCATATGTGTTAACACTAAACACTAATTTAAGTGTTTACCCGAAATTCAGTGACAACCGAATTATTCTGGAGCCGAATTTACTCCTAGCCCTCGACTACTAAGACATCTTAGCCGAAGTCGTTAGTTAGAGGTACTATTGGGACCCACTCAGATGCAAACGCCTCAACGACCAAGTCAAAAGGATTTCTAGACCCCTAAACAACTTAAATTTTATCTATCTTTATCTTTTATCCTTACTTTATCCTTTACTGTACTCAGCCGCATTCATGTTTCTTACCTCTTAGTTTACTAATACCACTGTCCTAACACTTTCTGGAGTAGTTGGGGAACCCATTGCTGAAAATTAGACTTCTATTTCCAGCCCGAATCGCTTGAGTTAAAGAATCAATTTGGGGCGAGAACAAATTTGGCACGCCCAGTGGGACCATAGTTGAATTAATCGCAAAGTTTGATTCTCCAGATCAGGATCATTCTTGGCGTATGTGTCACGACCCGACGGGCCGCGACTAAGCGCCCTAATGACGCCATTATACTAACCTGTCACGTAATCAGACTGACACTAAGGACAATATGAAATTCGGCAGCATAACGCCGCAAACATACCACATTTCCGGTTAGGCAAGCCGGCAAGGCTATCTTTACACACAACCAACCATGTCTCCTGAGGAGTCACATCTAAGCAAATAAAACAAAGGACACAAGCTGACAAGGCTGCCACTATATACGAGAACATCCCAAAACGAAATACATTAGTACGACTGAGCAAAATATATCTACAATCCTCATATGACTAAGCCACATATATACAACCCACAACTGTCTACAGACCTCTATAAGAAGGATGACGACATATGACGGGACAGGGCCCCGTCATTCCCCTAAATATACATAAGTCAACAAAAGTAGGATTCTGTACCAAAATGACAAAGCTCTGAATCAAAGGAGCTTCCAAACAAATGAGCGGAAACCTAGATCAAGGATCACCAAATCGAGCACTGCATCATGCGACATTTAACGCACTTCGAGGAAAGTGGAACAAGATTTAAATAATGTACTGAGTATGTAAAACATGAAATACTGTAAATGAGATCATAAGTAGCCAACAGATAACATGAGACAAGTATAAAAATCAGAATCCAAATCCAACTGTACCGTATACAAATGAGAGTCATATAAAAAATCACGAGTACTTATCCATATAATCATCATATATATATATATATATCTACTATGTAGAAATCATGTACGTCCGTCGTACTTTCAATAAATCATGCCAAAAAAGAAAGAAGGAAGAGTTTTACATACATTTTAGTCGAACTAGCCAACTCAATATTAGAATACGTCTCGTCAAGTACTTCAACCTATAATAATGGTAATACGTTCGTCAATTCTATGATTACTAGCATACTTTATATCGAATGACGACTTTTTTTTCTATAGAAATTTGGGCAGCATTTCCCCTATTTATACGCGCTTCCACACCTTCCAACAATACCAATTAACAAGTCACAAATCAAGGGTATTCTAAAATAGTTCCATACACTCGACATATATCCCCATTATACATTCTTTCTCCTTTCATTCATGAATTATAACCAAAACAGCAACCGAGGTGATTAATACACATATTTATCATGTTAACCAAATTTTCTAATCATGTTTAAACAGCCCATTAAAACATCCCACAAAGTGTAACACAACATGTCCAATAACTCCATACAAGTCTCGGATAACACCACAACACCAAACTCTTTTCATAATTTCCTAAAATTCAATTGAAGTCTTAAAATCTAATTTATATTCCAACAATTCCATAAGAACAACTACAACCTTAAATATCAAGATTTCCTTCATTTATAACATGAAATTAGTGACGAATGTAACAACACAACACATGAATCCAAAGTATACAAAAATAGTCCTAAAATCGGCTACAACATCCACAAATCGCATGCATTGTCTTAAATTCCAAGTTCTCTTTATCAAGAATTTATCCTTTAACTACAACATCATTTTATCTTTCAAATAATCAATGAAAAGGAGAATTTTTACCTTAATTTCAGCCTAAAACAGTCCCCAACAATTCGGTATTCACTGCCCAAAATTTTCACCATTTAATCATTTTTTCAACTTCAAAATGGCATGCATGTGTTCCACAATATTAACCCATCATTCCTTACACGTTTTTTTCTTCCAAAATTTCATCCAAAACTTGGAAATTTCCAGCCTTAATTTCGGCCATCAGTGGCCGATTCTACCACTCTTTTCCCACTGATTTGGGTGTGTTCTTTGGCTTATAAATTTGTAGAATGATTCAATCTTGGAAGAAGAATTAAAAAGCTTCAATTCTTGGCTATGAGGGAGGGTGAAATCGATTGAAGAAGAGAAGAGAGGAGAGGGGGTGTTAAAGAGAAAATATGGTTATACGGTTAATATTGAAATATGAAAATTTATTTGCACTATGGTCCCTAATTGTCTACTTTAATCAACCCCTCAATTAATAAAAATAAATCTTAAACCCCTCTTCTTTTAAATCCCAAAAATTTCGTAAGGCCTCGTATTCTTAATGTCATAATTCTTATAATACGACACTAATCCTCAATCCCCGTTGGGAACACACAACTACTATTAACAATTTCCTTCGTCACACTCGTTTTCACCAAAATTATTCCGGAATCACATCCTCTTGTATACTAATTTCCATATTAACATATGTAAGTATACTTTATATCCAATATTCGAATCTTACTTCCTTAATGACATTCTTAATTATCATCTTAAACGTACGAGGTGTAGCATCCTTCCCCCCTTAAAAACATTCGTCCTCGAATGTTCATAATAAGTCTTATGCTAGAAAATTTTTCGGCAGGGTCTCCTTTATAACTATGCCTATCCACCTATTTTCAGCAAACCAACAGATGCCTCACAGGGCCACAACATATCGCACAAATACCTAACACGTAACTAAAGAAAACAAGAGGCAAAATAACTCAGATTCCCATTTAAAACATATATCAAACTAAACTATTTTCTTGGATTTGAGACTAGTAGCTCTCAACATGAATGTCTAGGTAGAATTCTGATGTCTAGTTTCCTTTAAAACAATAATGAATCAGGCTTGCAACAGTGGGCAGCAAACAACAAATATTGTAGCAAATATTCCCAGAAAATATTAAATATGTGCAACAACCAACTGGATTTCTAAACAACAACTTAACATATACTTAGTTTCCTTTAGAATGTAATATCAAAACAATATTGATAAATTACTTACACCTCTAAGCATCAATACAGAAACACCTAACAAGATACTTATATTAAACATGAAGCTATCGCAGGTGCATCATTCTGCCATGTCCTTATTTTAACACACAACGCACTTATTCCAAGTAATCTCACATTAGTCCAACCTAGCCAGTGGAAATCTCTACTCCTGTCACATTCTTTACCATTTCCAGGTGATTCCTATAGCACACAAGAAACAAGATAGGTCATTTCCCTTAATCATATATGTACATTTTACCATTTTTAACAACCTGGTTCTTAAGAAGGTTCATTTCATGCCTTAGCATTCCCAATACAACAATTACATCAATTAGATAAATTCACATAGGCTACCATAGTTATTATTTAAGACTCAGGATCAACACAGATAACATTACACAACAGAGGCACGCAATTAGTTCATTTCAGCAGTAGTTCTCAGATTTTCCTAAGATCTAATCATGTAGACAAAAACAGGCTTATACAACATATATGAAGCAAAAATAGGTTAACAAGACTAAACTAAAGACTGTTTACATCTAATAGCAATACTCAAAGTATCAGACTCATCACAAGATTTAAAGGAGGCAAACACATAATCTTGGAAATCAAAACATACTTTGCACTTAATTACAATAAGGCTGGACAAAATTTCCAATTTAATCTAAGGATATAGTCATGGCTTTCACCTAGACATGTACAAATAGCCAAACTGAACTATTCATCTAGCTTTCTAGGTTAACTAATCATGATTTAAGTTAACTTCTAGTTTAGACAGATGCACATTAAGACACTTAGCATACAATTTCAAACAAGTAGATAAATATGTTATTTATCTTAACATAGAGGAGATTCAAAACATGGGTCAACCGAAACTTAGACATCAGGATTAATGTATGGCATACAAGTTCGGATTTAAGATCTCTTTTTGAGTAAGTATTCAACTAGGTGGAGTAGACTTAAATAAATTCAGTATGAGCAGATAGCAAAGAGCAGACATTCATATGATATTCTAATATAGTTTCACACTACTTTCAGTTCTTAATAGCCCCAATGTCTATTTAACTTAGACTAAGGTTTAAGTCGGTTAACTTAATTAGGACTACAATCCACAAAACAAGGACATGACATAGTTATATGATATTGTGTCTAACTCATGTGAACTAAGATATGAAATAAAGGACATATAGCCAGGACAGTGTCACATCAAAGCACACAAGTGATTATTTTATTCAAACAACCAATAGGGACCCTAAGGTGGATCTTATACAACTCTCACAGGTATAGTATGATGTCACTCGTGATTTAGAATCAAGGACATATAATCAAGGGCATAAAAGATGGGAAGACTAGCATACATACTTAAGTACTTCATGTGACAGGGATAAACCAGTCTAAAAGATTACTTTAAACCATATTTTAGTCTAGATTAATAAGATAACATGAAAAACTATGAAATGAGTCGAACAAATAACCACAGCATGTCTCATACCAAATATGGATAATTCTTTTTAGACACAAAAATGGATATTTATGAACCAAATGAAGTACATTAACATAGAAGGGCCATCTTGTGTTCATGTTAGACATTTATGACCTAAAAACAGTGTGGAGGCTACTAAGGTGAACTTAAACAAACCTTATAAATCCATCTATCTTAAACCAAATTAGTTTTATATCAACTTTTAATGACATGCTACTAAAAAGGTCTCACTCATCATACAGATTGCAAACAGACTTTCAAAGTTCAGTTTTAACCCATGCTGTCTTTCAAACTAAGTGTATCTATCAATTAAAGCCTAAATAGATTTATTGTCCTTAATAACCATTTTAGGCAACATAGAGATGTGACAAAAAATAAGCAAGCATACTAATGGTACAAAGTAACTGATCAAGTATATGTACTTAAGATAACTTCCTAAACCTATGTGAAGGCCACTTCTATAGCATATTCGATCCAACTCCTCATTTAATCTCAACAGGTAGCATTTGAACAAATAGCCAGCTTTACCCTCTTATTCCATCATGAAAAGAGAAACATCTGATCCATATATTAAACTAAACTGAAACATACAAATTTAGCAGGTAAACATTTTTTTTTCTTTAAGTTTGGAAAAACATTCTTAAACCTGTAAGGTTATTTTGAATGGTTACTACCAGTTATGGACACATATCCAAGCAAAGTGACACTACAACATGCAAAAGACTATTCTTAACATGGTGCTTATATAATTATATCCAAATCACACACTTTAATCCACATGTTATCATTTCTAATTTGACAAATATCAGGTCAACCTAACAGAATCCCTATTCATAAACCAAAACCCTTTAGGACCATCTATACTTGGGACACATACAGATCATATGATATTGACAGGACAACCACACACTTTCATGTTGGTTAGGACTTACATAGTTAACCTTATAGGCATGGAAAATGCTCTCGAAGTTAAATTAGCACAGAAGGAGGCAACAATTCATGAAGATTAAGTAAAGTTCTAATTTGTATACTTATGCTAGTCAAACACATATGGTCACAAATGAACAACTAAACATGTTGCACAACTTAGATGGCCAAATCATAACTAATTTACTTCATATCACTTTCAAGTTATAAGAAAACATATCCAATTCTTCATAACACTATATGGTACATCAATAAGAATCCTTTTATAAACACAATCCATCTATTTCTTGATTATTTCCATATATAACCATGTAGCAGATACTAAATCTCATGAATCAACAGAGCAAACTTAAAATGGTTTTAAAAAAAAATCATTTAGATAGTATTCACAACTCACCACCATCACACATATCATATATTTCAACCAAGCTCAAGCATCATATTTAAGAAGACATGGGGGTATCTTAAGGTCTCAACGATTACTTAATATTCTAAGGTCCTCAAATATTCCGCTTCTCAAGATTACATTATATTCTCCCCTTTTACGAGTAATATAGCTTCTCATAATCTCAAAATCATTTCGCCCTTCTGGCATATCAATAGTCGGGGTATAAATTGCTCTTCTATTGGCTACGAGTCTCAACTGACTGAAGTCAAACTGTAACATACCTTCCAATAATTACTAACGCTTAAACAAATCATGATAACCCATAATCACTTTAGGCAACACATATATGACCCTAATAAATATGTTCGTATAGATGCACATCATTATCACACCAACTATACAACCATCTTACCAACCTATATACAGAGTCCATATATTCCCCTCTGGGCCGCTGTCGCTTTCTTTGGAGGCATAGCTGTAACACAATAACACGTCAGAGAGGGATTAACCTAATAACATAGCTCTACACGATCTTAGAGTAAGACGAATAGAAACCAATCCTAAATGTCCGGCAACCTCCTGCGTATAAGTATGGTGCACAACATACCTATACACAAGACTCTACTAGTCACGATCTGTAGACATTTTGAGGACTAACTACTCTGATACCACTTTTGTCACGATCCGACCCGACGTGCCGCGACTAAGCGCCCTAATGAAGCCATTATACTAACCTGTCACGTAATCAGATTGACACTAAGGACAATATGAAATTCAGCAGCATAACGCCGCAAACATACCACATGTCCGGTTAGGCAAGTCGGCAAGGCTACCTTTACACACAACCAACCTGTCTCCTGAGGAGTCACGTCTAAGCAAATAAAACAAAGGACGCAAACCGACAAGGCTGCCACTATATACGGGAACATCCCAAAACGAAATACAATAGTACGACTGAACAAAACATATCTACAATCCTCATATGACTAAGCCACATATATACAACCCACAATCGTTTCATGCACTTATAAGAAGGATGGAGACATATGACGGGACATGGCCCCGTCGTTCCCCTAAATATACATAAGTCAACAAAAGTAGGGTTCTGTACCAAAATGACAAAGCTCTGAATCAAAGAAGATTCTCCAAACAGCTGAACGGGAAACCTAGACTAGAGGATCACCAAACTGAGCACTCAGACTGCGGGCATGACGCACCCGAGAAAAGGGGTCGATTTAAATAATATACTGAGTATGTAAAACATAAAATATTGTAAATGAGATCATAAGTAGCCAACAGATAACAGGAGACAAGTATAAAAATCAGAATCCAAATCCAACTGTGCCGTATACAAATGAGAGTCATATAAAAAATCATGAGTACTTATCCATATAATCATCCTATATATATATATCTACTATCATGGGTATCTATACCCGCATCATGGATGCATGTCCATGGAATCATATCTACTGTCATGGGTATCTATACCCGCATCATGGATACATGTCCATGGAATCATATCTACTATCATGAGTATATACATCATGGATACATGTTCATGGAATCATATATATACATATAACGTGTCTCGGCCCTCTAGTGAGGGACTTGGTGAATTCATATAATCATATCCAGCACGAATAAAGTATCATGAGTAACTATACAATTTAAATCATCACTTTGACTCTCAATGAAATCATTATAATAAACTCTTTACTAAAAATCATAAGCATTTCTCATGACTAACATCTTTAGGAAATAGACTATGTAGAAATCATGTACGTCCGCCGTACTTTCAATAAATCATGCCAAAAAGAAAGAAGGAAGAGTTTCACATACCTTTTAGTCGAACTAGCCAACTCAATATTAGAATATGTCTCCTCTAGTACTTCAACCTATAATAATGGTAATACGTTCGTCAATTCTATGATTACTAGCATACTTTATATCGAATGACGACTTTTTTTTCTATAGAAATTTGGGCAGCATTTCCCCTATTTATACACGCTTCCACAACTTCCAACAATACCAATTAACAAGTCAGAAATCAAGGGTATACTAAAATAGTTCCATACACTCGACATATATCCCCATTATACATTCTTTCTCCTTTCATTCATGGATTATAATCAAAACAACAACCGAGGTGATTAATACACCTATTTATCATGTTAATTCAACTTCTCTAATCATGTTTAAACTGTCACGACCCGACTGCTCGCGATCGTGCCCTACACAGGCACCCTCTCCGATACATCGAGAATAGCAATGAACATACACAACTTATAAAATGCTTGGACATAAAAATAGCAACAGGCTAGCCGATAGGTCACCTTCCGTACAATATACGCAATAAAATAGTACATTTTTTTTCTTTACAACCCAATCCACAAATGTGACTACAGACCTCTAAGAATAACAACTCTGGCGGGACAGGGCCCCGCCATACCCCTGAATGTACAACGACCGACAATACCAGGGATAAGCCTCCGGAATAAAGGAGCTTCTCAACCGCTGAACAGTGATCCTAAGAGCGAGGATCAAGAACTGCACTCTACTGCGTGAACGCAGCCGAAGGAGGTCGATAACATGTACCAAATATGTGAAACCGAAATACGTAATGAAATCATAAGTCAATAATAAAATCGGAGACAGTATGATAACTCAATTAACGATTACGTGCCTTACTAACAATGAGAGTAATCAAGAGTATACTTACAACATAAAAATAGGAAGCTCACGATCAAAGCATGATCACCCGCCCGCAATGATCGTTAAGCAATCCTACTCGGGACTATTTCACCCGTGATAGGTCGTGTGGACCCGCATGAGGTATTCCTCGCATGGGACTATTTCACCCGCGTAGATCGTGTAGACCGCATGAGGTATTCCTCGCATAGGTCAGATCCGCCCGCGTGGGACTATTTCACCCGCATAAGCCCTTACGGACTCGCGTGAGGTATTCCTCGCGTCGTGGGTAGCAAATCCACTAATATGCAAATGCCACAAACACGGGAATGACCAGTAATGAATAACATACTACTAGCACAAACCGGCTATCACACATAACATAAGCACTACCGGCTTATCATACATAACATAAGCACTACCGGCTTATCATACATAACATAAGCACTACCGGCTTATCATACCATATATAAGCAAGTTAAGAAATCCCCTAGCTTCTTATTATTCTTGTTCATATACACTCTCATTTTAGTTTACTTAAGACACTAACATGTCTTTTATAAAAATCCGGGAATTTAACTCAAGTACTACATACTTCCACTCTTTAAAAAAAATGACTCTTTTTCGCATAAAACTTCCAAGATACTAATAACCTTAGTATCAAGTCACAATTACTTTTCAAGACAAGTCACAATACTTTTAGAAATAAAATTAGGCTTCTAAATCAAGTGACTTCTTCTCTCATAAAAACCTTAGGCAATAGATGCCTTTAAATCAACTTGCCTTTCGTTATTTCAAGTCATTTAACATACTTAAATTACTTAGAGTAAACCACTCTTTTTAACTTTCCATAAAGCTATTATAACCAACTTCCTATAAAGCCGTTATACTAACTTTATACTTTAGAAACTTACATACTTCTTTATAACCAAGAGACTTAAACTTTCCAACAAAGCAAGTATCAAAAATACTTTCAACATACTTAAAGTCTCTTAACTTTTGAAAACCAAGATATCCTTAATATTTAAACAAGTGAGTTAATTTCCTAACTCAACCAATTTGGACATTCGTAAAATAAGCCAAGGATATCAAATGGACTAGATTCGTCAAAACTCGTACGTCTACCGTACTATACATTTACAACTAATCATGCTCAAGAGATAAGAAAGTTCCACATACCTCTTCGGTTTAATCCACTTGCTAAGTCCAATACGTCGTACGTAGTATGTCAACCTATAATGACCATAGTACGTCTATTAACTTCTAGTTTCAAACGTAGAATATTCCAAGTGCAAAGTCACTAAATTCTACGGAAAATCGGACAGCACTTCCTTTGTTTCTACATACTTTGCCACCTTTTTCAAGGCCGAATTCAATAACAAAACACGCCACATTTAAGGCCCAACAAAGTAGCTAACAATGAGGATTACACGCAATCAAGACATGTAAAATTCCGCCCACAATATATAACAAACTAGTCTAAACTAAAATGTCAATTCGTGATTAGAGGCAACAATACCAATTCTTCTTCCAATTTCTTATCAATCCAAGTGGTTTAATATAACATGTTATCTAGCCACAATTGATTATAGCTACTACAATCCTCAAGTAGGTAAACATGCGACGATTCTAATTATCGACCAAATTGTATTTCAATTTCAAATGGCTTAACATGTCATTTTCGGATTTGAGCTTCCAAATTTCCATAACACTTATCAAACTTCATAACACATATCAAATGATCACTTATAACTTATCATAACATGAAATCTTCAATTACAAAAGTAAAATGAAGGTTATACCTCAATTAGCCCAAATATGATCCAAGAGCACAAGTCGATCCTTAGCAACTTTAGATCCTCCTTTCGACGTTTCAATCCACTCCAAGAAACCCTTAGAAGCTTATGAATAACTCATCTTCAAGTTCCAACTTCAAAGTTGAAGAACTCCTTTAGTTTCCGCCTTGCGACTAATACGAAAACGCCATTTTTCCGGGATCTTTCTACCGGCTTATCATACATAACATAAGCACTACCGGCTTATCATACATAACATAAGCACTACCGGCTTATCATACCATATATAAGCAAGTTAAGAAATCCCC
This sequence comes from Przewalskia tangutica, assembly GCA_029844215.1. Classification (NCBI taxonomy): domain Eukaryota; kingdom Viridiplantae; phylum Streptophyta; class Magnoliopsida; order Solanales; family Solanaceae; genus Przewalskia; species Przewalskia tangutica. The sequence goes on from CM056732.1 coordinate 75,284,171, forward strand.
TAGCTTCTTATTATTCTTGTTCATATACACTCTCATTTTAGTTTACTTAAGACACTAACATGTCTTTTATAAAAATCCGGGAATTTAACTCAAGTACTACATACTTCCACTCTTTAAAAAAAATGACTCTTTTTCGCATAAAACTTCCAAGATACTAATAACCTTAGTATCAAGTCACAATTACTTTTCAAGACAAGTCACAATACTTTTAGAAATAAAATTAGGCTTCTAAATCAAGTGACTTCTTCTCTCATAAAAACCTTAGGCAATAGATGCCTTTAAATCAACTTGCCTTTCGTTATTTCAAGTCATTTAACATACTTAAATTACTTAGAGTAAACCACTCTTTTTAACTTTCCATAAAGCTATTATAACCAACTTCCTATAAAGCCGTTATACTAACTTTATACTTTAGAAACTTACATACTTCTTTATAACCAAGAGACTTAAACTTTCCAACAAAGCAAGTATCAAAAATACTTTCAACATACTTAAAGTCTCTTAACTTTTGAAAACCAAGATATCCTTAATATTTAAACAAGTGAGTTAATTTCCTAACTCAACCAATTTGGACATTCGTAAAATAAGCCAAGGATATCAAATGGACTAGATTCACAAAACTCGCACGCTCACCGCACTATACATTTACAACTAATCATGCTCAAGAGATAAGAAAGTTCCACATACCTCTTCGGTTTAATCCACTTGCTAAGTCCAATACGTCGTACGTAGTATGTCAACCTATAATGACCATAGTACGTCTATTAACTTCTAGTTTCAAACGTAGAATATTCCAAGTGCAAAGTCACTAAATTCTACGGAAAATCGGACAGCACTTCCTTTGTTTCTACATACTTTGCCACCTTTTTCAAGGCCGAATTCAATAACCAAACACGCCACATTTAAGGCCCAACAAAGTAGCTAACAATAGGGGATTACACGCTTAATCAAGACATGTAAAATTCCGCCCCACAATATATAACAAACTAGTCTAAACTAAAATGTCAATTCGGCAATTAGGGCAACAATACCAATTCTTCTTCCAATTTCTTATCAATCCAAGTGGTTTAATATAACATGTTATCTAGCCACAATTGATTATAGCTACTACAATCCTCAAGTAGGTAAACATGCGACGATTCTAATTATCGACCAAATTGTATTTCAATTTCAAATGGCTTAACATGTCATTTTCGGATTTGAGCTTCCAAATTTCCATAACACTTATCAAACTTCATAACACATATCAAATGATCACTTATAACTTATCATAACATGAAATCTTCAATTACAAAAGTAAAATGAAGGTTATACCTCAATTAGCCCAAATATGATCCAAGAGCACAAGTCGATCCTTAGCAACTTTAGATCCTCCTTTCGACGTTTCAATCCACTCCAAGAAACCCTTAGAAGCTTATGAATAACTCATCTTCAAGTTCCAACTTCAAAGTTGAAGAACTCCTTTAGTTTCCGCCTTGCGACTAATACGAAAACGCCATTTTTCCGGGATCTTTCTATTGAGATACACTTACAATACTCTTAGGAACCTTGGTTTAAAGTATGGGAATTATTGTACAACAATTGAAAAAATTTCCCTTGAAACCCTAGCCTTGGCCGAGAGCTTCATCTAGTGTTCCTCAAGTTTTTTTTGAAAATTTGCTAAGTGTGGAGCTTGTCTTGCACTAGTATACATATATAACAAGACGGAGGGTCAAGATTAGTACAATTGGGTGGCTTGGATGAGCTTCACATGGATCAAGTCCAAGTGGCCTTTGACTTAGTCAACAATATCAAACTATTTGTCTTTGCAAGACTTGGTTATTTAAATTATGGTCAAATGACCATTCTAACCATGCCAATTTCGACCAAGGCCACTAAGGGGGGTGACACGTGTCGCCCTCCCGCTCGTCAATATTTCGCTTTCCGACAAATTCCAAAATTCGATAAATTTTTACTCGTCTCAAATCTTAACATTTTGAGTTCTTACGTGCGTTCTTATAAACATATCCCAAATTTCCGGTGTAACATTCTCCCCTTAGAAACATTCGCCCTCGAATGTTCTTTCTGAGTCTAACTTAAAGATAGCGACATAGTCTCCTTACAACCCCTACATACCAATAATACCACACAAGGCCACATAACAATACTCATACTAAAATGTCAACTGGACCCTACGTGTCAACATCGGTTATCTGCGTAAAGCTTCACGACTCTAAGCTTACAAATAATCTTTCCTGATAAGCTTCGCTATCCACAGCCCGAATTAAGTCCGACCAAATAATCAACCTCGCCATGTCGAACCATCCAACCGCGATCAACACTTTCTTACATACAAGGCCTCATACAGGCCATCGAATCTTGGAAGGGTATACGTTATCGTAACACAACAAGAGGCAATTAACCTCCCGCTATTTCGAAATCAAGAACACAGCCCGCAACCTATCCTCGAGTGCGGATAGTACGCTCGCCTGACCGTCGGCCCCGAGGTGTAATGCAACACCGAGACTCACTGTGTCCCTAATCCTTCGAAAAACCTCCGAGTTATTCAGAATCGAGCTCATCTGTCTGTCATCATAAACGTAGGAACCCCGTGCAGTCTCACAATCTCTCTGCTATACAAGCTAGTATAAACCTCAGCCGAGTAAGTGGTCCCAACCGGAAGAACACGGCTGGTTTCGCCAGCCCATTTACCATGACCCCCAGAGAGTCGCACTTCCTCCGAGTACGATGCCACCCTGTAACAAGATCCATACTAATTACCTCTCATAACTAGGTTGGGATTTCAATCGCCTGCAATAGCCCACTGGGTTTCTGGTGCTCAACCATGACCTGCTACTAACTCGGACACTAAGCAGTAAACTCCGCTATGTCCCTTTTCCGGTCATCTTACCCATACATACATCTGAGGTCACGACACAACTTAGTCGACCCTGTACAATTAGAACAATAAGCACTGCGTGCTTCCCCTAAGACTCCGACTAGTCTGCAGCATCGGTACACGCAATCTATCTCATCTCACAAAGACCACATCCGTGCTACCCAAACAGTGCTCTTCTTCTTGGAGAGCCGTATCTCGATACCGCATCATAACTGGATCCTCATACTGTCGCCTCTTTACCTTTTCAACGACGGAAGACTCGGCAACCTCTCGGATCTAAACTTCATTAACCTTGGAAACAAAATAATCGAACCCTCTAGGCTCGGTAACAGAAGAATCTCACTTATGGTTCCTGTTTCCCTTTCTCTGTTGCAACCAAACTTGGTCACTAAACTTAGATTTGATTCATTTGCTTGCCTCATGGCTAAGACTTACTGTCAATCACAATTTAGGGGAGAGGTTTCCTTGATCTCGTCAAGTAACAATCCTACTATTCTCTCCCAGCTCGAAGAGACAATAGCCAGGTGTTACCACATTTCCTCGAAATGTTCTTACTGCCCATTATTTACTAATGGTCTTTCACTAGTCTGGGGTAATTATATCTCGTGCAACATACAAAACCATAGTCGTATTCACCTTTATTATTCTGGTCAGAACCTTACCTTAGGCTTACTATTAGCAAAAGTATTTCTATCTTGATTCATAATCGTACAGTTTCATACATGCGTACAACCTGCATTTATATCTTTACGATACTTCCTCGACCAATTCGTACGTCGTTCTTAATTACCCCAACACAACACTTTTCCCACGGTTATCTAAAACTGTAACCTATGGCATGACGATACTGAAGACATTACTAGTTCATATCCTGCATCAACAACATGGGTACACGCAACCCCATAATACGTAAAACTGTCCTTTTACGTGGGGAAGATAACTTATCTCCCTATCAAATCTAAATTATCAAGCGCCACCTTAATCGTAGAGATTTTCAAAATCTACCTAAGATGCCCTCAGCCTTCCGCCGGCAGCACTTGTACTTATTTATTCTTGCCTTGCACGTTTTCCTGAAATTTTCCGGAAGGTCGTGGCCCTGACCGCCACACCAAACCAACTCCAAGTACCTACTAGGGCACTTAACATAAATTCCTTCAAATTCAATTATTACTTACTTCCTGCGTCAATTTACCTCAAATGAACAAGTCACACAGACTTATAAAAAAAAACAATGATGTCAAAGAAGGAAGGATAATTCACTGGTTACTACCACTTCTCTTCCTTTTCACCGATAATCGACTTACCGAAATCGAATCGAGCCAATCTCTTTGCGGTCAGCGTTGGCATAACAAGGGCCAACTATCCGTACTCATAATGACCTCAACGTCTGTCATATGACTCTGCTAGGTTCGCTGGGGTCCAACGATCAGACGTTATCGGTAATTATTATCTACCCGCTCAGCTACCACCCAACACTCACGGGTGTAGTCACCATGAAAGGTCCTCATGTATTCAGGCTACATTCATTTACACATGGTTTCTCTCTTTCTTAATGGTCGTACTCTTCCCTTACTTCAAAACTTATTCTCGCACGTGCATAACCTTCATACTGATTCGGGCCTCCAATCTTTGGAGTTACTATTCTAAACAACATAAGGCCATTTCCGGCTCTCACACCCTGGTTCCGGTGGAACACGTCCACGAACCCGTAAAATGATTAACTAGACTTGGGCCTTGCACGCCGTGACTCGCCACGTGGCGAACTACTACCAACTGATCCCATTTCATTTCAAGCTATGGGGCGACCCTTAATAGATCCCCAACCCGACTCGGCGTCGTATTTAACTCTTTTCCTTGGTTTGTCTTAACTTTTTACTACCCGAGAAAGCCTTATATACCTAAGGTCTCGGTGGTTATCAACATTCCTAGGCTCACAATTTCCATGCTCCAAGCCTAACTTATCAGTCCCCCCGTAAACAGGTACAAAAACTTCTCAATATACTATAATCGGGTTGTCTTGTCCACAACATCCATATTTACTCCATACGGATCTCACCCGTACCATTCTCGAAATCCTACTACGTAGCTCAATCTATCAACATAGTCTTCCATTAAGTCCCTTAATTAACCTCTTGAGGGTCCATTACATTCTCACACAACTCATCATCACCTAATTATCTCAAATTAGCACGTAAAACCTAGATGAGAGTTCCTTAACTGTTCATACCTTCCCGGTATTTATTTAGTCCTTACCAAATCCTGGTAATCTAAAATCATCCTAGGCAACACATATGTGACCCCCATACATAAATCTGTATAGCTGTATGTCACAATACCAACTATACTACTAATATTACCAACCTGGATACGCAATCCACATAATCTTTCCCGGTCATCACGCTTTCTCGTAGCTGCAAACAACATAACTTGTTAGGGAGAGACGACCCTAACCATACAACTCTATCGCACGATCTTAGAGTGAGAAGAATGGAAACCAATCCTAAATGTCCTGCAGCCTCATCGATAATCAAGACTCTACTAGACACGGTCTGTAGACACTTTCCGAGGACTAACTGCTCTGATACCACTTTTGTTACGACCGACCGCTCGCGATCGTGCCCTACACGGGCACCTGCCAGTATACATCGAGAATAGCGTGAACATACACAACTTATAAAATGCTTGGACATAAAAATAGCAACAGGCTAGCCGATAAGGCCTCCTTCCGTACAATATACGCAATAAAACAATACACTTTTTTTCTTTACAGCCCAATCCACAAATGTGACTACTGCACTTAAGAATAACAACTCACGGGACGGGGCCCGCCATACCCCTGAATGTACAACGGCCAGACAATACGAGGATAAGCCTCCGAATAAAGGAGCTTCTCAACAAATGAACAATGATCCTAAGAGCGAGGATCAAGAACTCAGTACTTCACTGCGGCGTGAACGCAGCCCGAAGGAGGTCAAGACAACATGTACCAAATATGTGAAACTGAGCATCAGAATGAAATCATAAGTCATTAATAAAACTGGAGACATGTATGATAACTCAATTAACAGTACACTGTGCCTTACTAACAATGAGAGTAATCAAGAGTATACTTACAACATAAAAATAGTAAGCTCACGATCAGCAGACCACCCGCCCGCAGTATCATTAAGCAATCCTACTCCTGGGACTATTTCACCCGCATAGGTCGTGTGGACCCGCATGATGTATTCCTCGCATGGGACTATTTCACCCGCATAGATCGTGTAGACCCGCATGAGGTATTCCTCGCATAGGCTGTATCCGACCGCATGAGACTATTTCACCCGCATAAGCCCTTACGGACTCGCATGAGGTATTCCTCGCATCGTGGGTAGCAAATCCACAGAATATGCAAATGCCACAAACACGGGGAATGACCCCGTAATGAATAACATACTACTAGCACAAACCGGCTATCACACATAACATAAGCACTACCGGCTTATCATACATAACATAAACACTACCGGCTTATCATACATAACATAAGCACTACCGGCTTATCATACCATATATAAGCAAGTTAAGAAATCCCCTAGCTTCTTATTATTCTTGTTCATATACACTCTCATTTTAGTTTACTTAAGGCACTAACATGTCTTTTATAAAAATCCGGGAATTTAACCCAAGTACTACATACTTCCACTCTTTAAAAAAATGACTCTTTTTCGCATAAAACTTCCAAGATACTAATAACCTTAGTATCAAGTCACAATTACTTTTCAAGACAAGTCACAATACTTTTAGAAATAAAATTAGGCTTCTAAATCAAGTGACTTCTTCTCTCATAAAAACCTTAGGCAATAGATGCCTTTAAATCAACTTGCCTTTCGTTATTTCAAGTCATTTAACATACTTAAATTACTTAGAGTAAACCACTCTTTTTAACTTTCCATAAAGCTATTATAACCAACTTCCCATAAAGCCGTTATACTAACTTTATACTTTAGAAACTTACATACTTCTTTATAACCAAGAGACTTAAACTTTCCAACAAAGCAAGTATCAAAAATACTTTCAACATACTTAAAGTCTCTTAACTTTTGAAAACCAAGATATCCTTAATATTTAAACAAGTGAGTTAATTTCCTAACTCAACCAATTTGGACATTCGTAAAATAAGCCAAGGATATCAAATGGACTAGATTCGTCAAAACTCGTACGCTCACCGCACTATACATTTACAACTATTCATGCTCAAGAGATAAGAAAGTTCCACATACCTCTTCGGTTTAATCCACTTGCTAAGTCCAATACGCCGTACGTAGTATGTCAACCTATAATGACCATAGTACGTCTATTAACTTCTAGTTTCAAACGTAGAATATTCCAAGTGCAAAGTCACTAAATTCTACGGAAAATCGGACAGCACTTCCTTTGTTTCTACATACTTTGCCACCTTTTTCAAGGCCGAATTCAATAACCAAACACGCCACATTTAAGGCCCAACAAAGTAGCTAACAATAGGGGATTACACGCTTAATCAAGACATGTAAAATTCCGCCCCACAATATATAACAAACTAGTCTAAACTAAAATGTCAATTCGGCAATTAGGGCAACAATACCAATTATTCTTCCAATTTCTTATCAATCCAAGTGGTTTAATATAACATGTTATCTAGCCACAATTGATTATAGCTACTACAATCCTCAAGTAGGTAAACATGCGACGATTCTAATTATCGACCAAATTGTATTTCAATTTCAAATGGTTTAACATGTCATTTTCTGGTTGAGCTTCCAAATTTCCATAACACTTATCAAACTTCATAACACATATCACATGATCACTTATAACTTATCATAACATGAAATCTTTAATTACAAAAGTAAAATGAAGGTTATACCTCAATTAGCCCAAATATGATCCAAGAGCACAAGTCGATCCTTAGCAACTTTAGCTCCTCCTTTCGACGTTCCAATCCACTCCAAGCAACCCTTAGAAGCTTATGAATAACTCATCTTCAAGTTCCAACTTCAAAGTTGAAGAACTCCTTTAGTTTCCGCCTTGACTAATACGAAACGCCATTTTTCCGGATCTTTCTATTGAGATACACTTACAATACTCTTAGGAACCTTGGTTTAAAGTATGGGAATTATTGGACAATAATTGAAAATATTTTCCTTGAAACCCTAGCCTTGGCCGAGAGCTTCATCTAGTGTTCCTCAAGTTTTTTTGAAAATTTGCTAAGTGTGGAGCTTGTCTTGCACTAGTATACATATATAACAAGATGGAGGGTCAAGATTAGTACAATTGGGTGGCTTGGATGAGCTTCACATGGATCAAGTCCAAGTGGCCTTTGACTTAGTCAACAATATCAAACTATTTGTCTTTGCAAGACTTGGTTATTTAAATTATGGTCAAATGACCATTCTAACCATGCCAATTTCGACCAAGGCCACTAAGGGGGGGTGACACGTGTCTCCCTCCCGTTCGTCGCAATATTTCGTTTTCCGACAAATTCCAAAATTCCGATAAATTTTTACTCGTCTCAAATCTTAACATTTTGAGTTCTTACGTACGTTCTTATAAACATATCCTGAAATTTCTGGGGTGTAACATAAACAGCCCATTAAAACAGGCCACAAAATGTAACACAACATGTCCAATAACTCCATACAAGTCTCGGATAACACCACAACACCAAACTCTTTTCATAATTCCCTAAAATTCAATTGAAGTCTTAAAATCCAATTTATATTTCAACAATTCCATAAGAACAACTACAACCTTAAATATCAAGATTTCCTTCATTTATAACATGCAATTAGTGACGAATTTAACAACACAACACATTAATCCAAAGTATACAAAAACAGTCCTAAAATCGGCTACAACATGCATAAATCGCATGCATTGTCTTAAATTCCAAGTTCTCTTTATCAAGAGTTTATCCTTTAACTACAACATCATTTAATCTTCCAAATACTCAATGAAAAAGGAGAATTTTTACCTTAATTTCAGCCTAAAACAATCCCCAACAATTCAGTATTCACTTCCCAGATTTTTCACCATTTCACCATTTCTTCAACTTCAAAATGGCATGCATGTGTTCCACAATTTTAACCCATCATTCCTTACACATTTTTCTTCCAAAATTTCGTCCAAAACTTGGAAATTTCCAGCCTTAATTTCGGCCAGCAGTGACCGATTCTACCACTGTTATCCCACTGATTTGGGTGTGTTCTTTGGCTTAGAAATTTGTAAAATGATTCAATCTTGGAAGGAGAATTAAAAAGCTTCAATTATTGGCTATGGGGGAGGGTGAAATCGATTGAATAGGAGAAGAGATGAGAGGGGGTGTTAAAGAGAAAATCTGGTTATAAGGTTATTATTGAAATCTAAAAATTTATTTGCATGTTGGTCCCTAATTGTCTACTTTAATCAACCCTCAATTAATAAAAATAAATCTTAAACCCCATTTTTTTTAAATCACAAAAATTTCGTAAGGCTTCGTATTCTTAATGTCATAATTCTTATAATACGACACTAATCCGCAACCCTCGTTGGGAACACACAACTACTATTAACAATTCCCATCGTCACACTCGTTTTCACCAAAATTATTCTGGAATCACATCCTCATGTATACTAATTTTCGTATTAACATATGTAAGTATACTTTATATCCAATATTCGAATCTTACTTCCTTAATGACGTTCTTAATTATCATCTTAAACGTACGAGGTGTAACAGTATGCGCCTAAGGTCCGGTAAGAAGATGAACCCCGAGTCCAGTCTACATCCTAGACAAAATCCTCCCAGAAGGAACAATGAACCAACATCCTTCTCGGGTATGCCTACACCGGTTGATACCCCTTCACTTACTCCATCAACCCAAGCTATGGAAGACTCCAGCCAATCTGAAGGTCCAACCATAATGACCACGTATTTTATTAGACAACATATCGACTTGTGAATCCACGACATTATATACCAAGTTTCTAAACAATTGGATGACATTGTGAAGCCTATGGTACATAATGAGGTTCAAGTACTCGACTAGTTCTATCATCCTTCTAATGAGCGGTGCTGTTCAGCATAATACTGTGACTCATGGTGTTGTTCTACATGTATATGTGCATCAGTCAGTGCCTACTCAGGTGTAGCTGATAACACACCTAGGAACACAAGCCCAATCGCCTGGAAACCAACACACTGCATGGTCGCCACCGAACCTTGGGGGGCAAAATATGCCGCCTGACCAATTAGAGTCTGCAGTATGGGCAAATCAACATGTCTCAGAGACCAGTTCAGGCTCTAGGACACTTTGGATTGCTGCCCGTTATGCCATACATTTTTACGAACGACCCTATGATGCAGGCGGACAATGTTGGCTAGGAGAAATGGCAGTCGATAGCCCCCAGCTATGACTTAGCTCGGCTATCTAGTGACGTTTTTTTAGAGTGAGTTATCATTCCAGAAGTCATTGCCAATATCCAATCCATTCCTTCCAGGAAGCGTGAACTTTCTAAGAACGACTGACGTCCTATGAGAGCAGCCATGAAATATTGTTCCACCTTATCCTCAGGATCCATTAGTTGTTCCAGGAGCTCAGGTTGCACGCTTTGGTGGCTACTCCCTACATTAGCAATGATGCATCACCCCACATATTGGTAATGGACAACATACCACCTATAACATTCAAAACCCTAACCAACAAAGTACAGAATGGAGGCCGCCAGTGTGGAATGCCTACCAACTCAATCCAGTTGAGAATCGGCAGGGGATATCACAACTGATAAACCTAAAAATTATTGCTAACACCATGGAGAGGTACTTCGACATCCAACTGAAACTTTTGGACATGCCTGTCTATAAGAAGCCTTACATTGACTGGGTTGATCAGATAGCGCCTTTGCCAAGAGTCTTCAAAACACCGGAGTCTGGCAACGATGAGAAATCCACTATCGAGCACATCAGTAGATTCACTTCCCAATGCAGTGAGACTGGCCAGAATGAGTATCATAAGTTGCAGTTATTCCCTCTCTCTCTAACGGAACAACCTTTGCATGATACTCCTCTTTGGCTCTTGATTTCGTGTAGAGCTGGGCTGACATGGAGGGTTGCTTCCATGATAGGTTCTATTGGCCCCAACCTCAGGTTACCGTAAATGATCTAACGAATCTCAAGCAACATGTCGATGAATCGACTGCCAATTTTATTGAGAGATTAAGGAAGAAGGTTAGGAAATGCATTGTACACTTCCCCAAATCTGAGTGTGCCCACATGATAATCAACAACATGCACCCTCAGTTAAAGGAGAAGTTGGTGGGACAATCCTGCTCTGATATGAGTCAGTTAGCCGAAAAGGCTAGCCAAATAGAGCAGTACGTCCAGGAGAAGGAATAAAGAAGAGCCAACCGAAATCGAGGCTCCCACTTGGTAGCCATAATTGAAGCAGATGAGTCCGACTCAGAGTCAGTCGATTTGCACAACAGACATAATGGTGGCCAAGATTGTTAGGGGTAAGGTTTACTCTTGCCCAACCTTAAAAACCGTCAAAGGTAAGGAAACAAGTTCATCCGATGGCAGGGTCGGTTACTTATTTGACATCACGAAGGCATATTAGATCTTTGATCATCTGCTCAAAGATAAGTAGATTCAGCTACTTGATAGTCATAGGATCCCTCCTGCTAAGGAACTCAAAGATAAGAAGTACTGCAAGTGGAATAATTCATACAGTCACTCTACTTCTAACTGTGTAGTCTTCAGAAAGGCGATCCAAAATGGCATCAGTGAGGGGAGGTTCAAGCTAGCTGATAAAAGCATGACTGAAATGTCCATTGATACCGACCCCTTTCCCGCGGTACCAATATCTATGGTATCTTTTGCTAAGTCCAATGAGTCAAGAGACACTAAAGGGAAACAACCAATGAGAAGGGTATGAGTTTCAAAGAAACCTACGGAAGGGGAGAAGGAGACCTATGTGTTCAACCGGTTAGGCAGCTTATATGACGTTCATGATAATAGGCAGCCAACTAAGAGCAATTTTCATGGCCGCCCAAAATACCCAAGGGACTTCGAATGAGAACTTCAGGAATATACCATGAGGTTCAGAAGGGTCCCTATTGATACTATGCGTAGGCCTGGGGGGAAAGTACGAATGTCAACCAACTGGCAACCGAGCATGCCTCGAATATATGAAGAATCACTCTCTAAAGCTAAATAAAGGGTGGTCGAGTTTAATGTAAATGAGGGTGATTCATCCTTACGCATCACTGAGAGATATGAGAACCAGGCGAGACCCCAGAGAATGATTAAACCAACCGCTAAAATAGAAGAAGGGAAATAGTTTATTAATTAGACTCCCGAAAAGAAAGAGGCACCACTGAGAGTCGCATCCAGAACTCAGAAAAGAAGGATACAACGTGCCAAGGCCTTGATTAAGATGCAACAAACATTATATTTAATCTCCAATATCAAGACAGTTGAAAATTAGGAGATTCCCGAGTCTGCCATAGCTGAGGCTATCGAGCGGGCATTCGGCTCAGTTGCTTCAGGGGCAATTACACATGAAGGAGAAACAATGGGTCAACCAAAACTAGATGAACAACCTACCGACAACCTGATGGAGGAACTCCAGCAAGAGAATGTGGCCTCAGATGGACCTCTAACCAAGGCTATCCCGCATATCATATATGGGGTTCAGTCAGAGGATCCACAGTCGATCCCTATTTGTCTCCAGGAAATGGAAGATGCGGCCCGCCGAATTGAATGAAGGAGGAGATTCCATCCGAGATTAATTCGGCCAAGACCTGGTTGAGGAGATGTGGGCAAACATTGAAATGGTTAGCCTAATCCCATGTGAGTTCTGGGCCAACTGCAATTTGATGGATAACCTAGAAGGTGATGTTTGCATGAAGATACAGAATGGGCAACAATATTTGATACCCAGCTAGGGACACTTTAAGCACCGTATTTGGTATGCCTACAGAAGATATAGTTAAACACCTCAAACCCCTTTATGTCAAGGCTTACATTAACGACAAGATGATCAGCTGGGTGTTTGTCGATAATGAGGCTATGCTGAATGTGATATCGCTGCTCACCTTGAAGGATCTTAACAAAATAAAGGAGGACCTCATCCGAACTAACATTAAAATCGCTAGCTTTAAAGGAGAAACCTCTGAAGCATTGCGGATCCCATTGCAGAAATCAATGTGGGCTCTAAGATGGTCAGGTATGCCTTATTTATGATAGATGTCAAGCCGTCCTATACCATTCTACTGGGTAGGGATTGGATTCACACCAGCCAATGCCTTCATTCTACAATACATCAAAAGCTCATCTTTTGGGAAGAAGACAAGATATAAATCGTCTCAACGGATGATAACCCGTTCAAACCAGGGGTTTAGTGCGTAGAGGCTGTACTCTACTCATCCTATGTGGCTCCCATAGACATTACAGAGTAGTATGAAGAAGGGTATTGAGAATCCTGTAATCTTACCTCTCGAGGGTTTGAAATAAAATAATTAGCCGAACCACGACTTACATTGGAGGATTTAAGTAGTTGAGAAAACCCAAATCATACGTGACCTATGGCATCGACTGACCACCTTTAAGTTCTAAGGCAAGGATAGCCGATGGATCATAGATGGGAAACCACGACGATGAACCAATTCTGGCAGCCGATAAAGTCGAGCCGCCGATGAAATTTGCTTCGCCCATAAGAAGGGTTATGCCTAGTTTTAAGTCTCAGGATCCTTTGGAAGATATCAACCTGGGAACTGAAGAAGTACCTCGGCTAACAAATGTTAGTGGCTCACTGAAGCAAGAAGACAAACAAGACATGATGACCCTTCTACTATAGTATAAATACTGCTTCACATGGGACTATCATGAGATGCACGGGCTGACACATACTTTGGTAAAGCATAGATTTCCAATCAAGGAGGGTTTCAAACCCCTTAAACATCCACCCAGATGGTATCACCCTCAACTGATGCCTCAAATCAAAGCTGAGATCGAACGACAGTTGAAAGTTGGATTTATCAGAATGACTAAGTATGTGGAATGGTTGGAAAACATCTTACCAGTCAAGAGAACGAATGGCAAGGTGCGAGTATGTATTGATTACAAGAACCTAAATCTAGCCACTCCTAAAGATGAGTACGTCATGCCGATATCCGACATGCTAGTCGACTCAGCAACTGTCAATGGTGTTTTGACCTTCATGAATGGATACTCTGGTTATAATCAGATCTCGGTAGCTGAGGACGACATTCACAAAATCTCCTTTAGATGTCCAGGAGCGTTGGACATTTACGAGTGGGTAGTTATGTCGTTCGGTCTAAAGAACGCTGGTGCCACTTATCAAAGGGTGATGGACACCATCTTCCATGGCTTGATCGACAAGACTGTTGAGGTTTACATTGATGATATAGTAGTAAAGTCTAAGGACTTCAAGGATCATTTAGCCGATCTTTAACAAGCATTAAAAAAATGAGGATTCATAATCTCAACTAACACATGAGAAAAGGAAAGTCAAGTGTTTCTCAAGAGGAACCTTTGAGTGTATGAAAGAATGCTTAGAGAGGAAGAAGTTCAGAAAAACTAATTGTGTATGTTCAACAATTGAGCCAAAGGCCTCAATTTATAGTAGTGTAAAATGCCTCTTCAAGTGCCCATATAATGGCCATTTAAGTGCCATGTAACAACCACTTAATTCACCAAGTAATGCAACCAAATAACGGCTGATTTATGGAGGAAAAACTGACATTTGAATGCTTTAAAATGTCCCCATAATCAGCCAAACTTTTTGACTTCCGTCGCACAGACACTGTATGGGCAGCGCTGTGGCTCGGCCTCAGAGACACCGCAACGCCGTGGCTCCAGTATCCAAAAGACCGCTTAGCACTGCAGCCCTAACCTTGAAGCGCTGCGGCCCTGGTGGTGGTGGCATCGCGGCCCTTTTCCTGACCCGTTTCAATCTTACATGTAGTACACTTCCTCCTTCATTTACCAACGTAGAACACACATCATTTAACTGATGATCGCCCATTATTTCATGTCTCAAACGTTTACTCACGTACCAATATCTCTTTCACTAATGAAATTTACGATACTTGGCATGACGAGTGCACGTGCGTGGAAATGATGTTACCGACGTGCGAGGCCTCAATTGTTCGAGTCATAAATAATGGGTTAAACTTAATTCCACATTAGTTAATTTCCAATAATCCCCTCTTGAAATAGATTTTGGCGTACTCACAAGGTGCATTTTTAGTAATCTTCCGGTAGACTGATGTTGCATCTAGATAGGTAACCGTAGCTTTGAACCTTCTATAGTTGAATACCATCGGACTTACTTACTGCGCGGTGAATATAATGTCTTGAACCGTCAGTGTTTAGTGTAAGCCTAGACAATGGTACCAACAAAACAACTTTTCTTACTCTGTTCTTCATAATTTTTTGTCCGTTGTGGCCGTGGACACACTTATATTCTTAAGTGCGTTCATTTGAGACGGCCTGTCCTCACACTTAAATACGCGGTCTCCTACAAGGTATTCTACTATACCCACTTCACAAGTGTTAGACACCATTAAAAGTTTCCCCAAACCTAACCTCAACCGGTGAGGATCATTAAAGATTTTGAAAACTTAACCTCTACCCACCATGCAGGTAGCATTTTAAGGTCTATCGCGGTAACGACTTTGGGCTCATGTTTCTTTACATAAATCATCATCCGAAGTTCTCTTGCTTCCACCGAAGCACTCAACTGAACCTTTACGATTTAGTTTTTCCATTGAACCTAATTCCTGGGATTTCCAATCAGTAAGATTGGGTATCTACAAATATCAGTCCTTATAGTTATGCCAATTCCCCTAGACCGACATAACTCTTGATCTTCGGGTAGTCTCTTAGTTAAAGGGTTCGCTATATCCTTTGATTATTAATCAAGGAAGTGTCACCCTTGATGATCAACTTCCATATGGTCTTATGTCTCCGACAAATATATCTAGACGCCATCATTCATGCCCTTCTCAACGCCGACTGACTAGTCATAGTGTATAACTGACGAAGGCATGAGTTTCTCCCAGTAAGGGACATCCTCTAAGAGGTCGAGAAGTTACTCAACTTCTTTTCATAGTTTGTCAAAAGTGATAAACTCCAATTCCATCATGAATCGGCCGATGCAAGTTTTATTAGAGGATTTGCAAAGACACACCTTACATATCCATGTGTTGTTTTGGTGTTCTTCATGTCCGATATCCAATTTGCATCATTGTGTTCTTCCAGAACCGCTGGACATCCGGAATACCATAATCCGTAGATAAGCGGCTATTTTATATATCGTCATATCCAATTTAACACCTTCTATTAATTATTTCCAGTGAACCGTAGTTCAACTGATCTATTTGGTAAGCCGATATCAGGTCGGTTGTAGTGTATTTAACTACACATGACCTGCGCATATCACTCCTGGTATATGGGTGCTCTATGATTTATATCCATTGGTGACTTCAACGAGACTGTCAAAACACCTCATAAACGAGTTTTGATTTTGACTAGTCCGTTAGATGTCTTAGAAATCCCAATTCCTAAGATGTCATCTGTGATGCTAATATTTTTCATATCAAAACATCATTTCAACATACTCTTAGTCTATAGAATCAAACTAGGACTGTTTCCTGTGACCAACATGTCGTCTACGTAAAGGCATTTCATGAACGAGTCAGAATTACCTTTCATGTAGACACATTTGTCACATTTCATTAATGGAGAAACCCTTCGATAGTAGAGTACTGTCGAATATTTTGTGCCATTGCCTCAGGCATGTTTCAGCCCGTACATAGATTTGACAAGTCGACAGACTTTCTTCTCTCTCTCTGGAACCACATACCCTTTGGTTTGTTCCATATTACTTTCTTCTTCTACTTTCAGAATTTTGGTTTTCCCATTATTGGCTTTCTATCTTCAGAGTCAATGTTTCTGTAGTCAGATTTATTGTTTCTGTTTTATCTGAAACTTTTAGGACCAAAATGTAAACATTTCAAGGACCAAAATGGAAGTTCAGGAAGAAGCCCAACAATCCATCAAACCAACTCTCCGGTTAGGAAGACTGTCTTAACATCCATGTCACGTAAGACTGCGGTGACCCTGAATGTTAAGCTATTTATAGAAGAGCACATGTCCAAGTAGCCAAGTCCTTATACTCGTCAATAGATCCGTCCACTTTTTACTCAATTTGAGTATCCACTTTTACAACCCAAAAGTTCTTTTCCCGGAGGAAGATTAACCATCACACAAGTATGATTATATCTGATGGAAGCTATTCCTCTCTTTGTGCTTCTTTTCAAAGCAGCGTTTCCAGAGATGACTATTCTGTGTTAATTGTCCATGGTTCATTCTCAACCATACGAGCCAGAAGACCTTGCACAAGTCTTTGCACCCTCTTTGCTCTGTCTTGGTTCAACACCTAGAATTCCTTAGTTTTGTAGATCTGGAACATAAGTTCCGGATAGTCAACAACTTCCGAGTCTTGTGGATCTGGAACGTCCAGTTCCGGATAGTCAGACACTCGCGGGTTCTTTTTAACCTCGAGCAATTACTTCCTTTTCCTTCTTAAGGAAAGTTATCTTCAAAGAATTCATCATTTTTTGACTCCTAGAGGTGATAATTACTAATGTTATTTACAAATTCAGTGGATATTCAATCTACAGTCTTAGGTCCAACTTGACCCGTTTTGGCTTAGGTATTTCAACCCTTGCCACACTACCCCATATCACAACATTTGTAGATGGTATCCATTCCATATTTCACATAGAGGGTTATCCTTATCTTTATGTGATGTTCTATTGAGAATCGCATTAGCAGTAAGGATCTCCTTTCCCCACTTATTTTAGGCGTACGAATTTGTGCTTGGCTAATACCGTTAGTCTGAGGTGAATAAAGAGCAGTTATTTGATTAACGATGCTTCACATTCCTCCCCTCTATTGCTATGAATTCCTCATTCCGTAGGCTCTTCAATTTCTTCTTTGTAGCGATCATCCACTTCAACATCTTCATCTTTTCTTTTTAACAAACAAATGATGCAAGACGTTGTACCATCCTTAATGACGGTGACAAAGTACTTGTCTCCCCCTTCTCTTTCGTATAAGCTTCAAATCACCCACGTAGGTGTGACTAAGTTATAGAGGAGTGATTCTTGTTTCGCTATTCCTTTGATGGAATGGAAATATGATTTTGCCTTTTCGTCTACCTTATATTAATTTTGAGGTTTTATGTCGACATACAACAACAATCTCAACTTAGTTAGATTTTGAATAACTTTCTATTTAACGTGTCTTAATCTATGATAGCATATATGCACGAATTACAAATATATCTTTCATTTAGCTACAAACATAGTGTACCATTCTTGGTTATTACAGATCTGTTGGACTAGACTCCAACCAGTTTGACCAACAGCATTCCTGAAATCAAGTTTGGGACATGTATCACATCTTTTAGAGTGATCTCATTCCCTTATGTCCTTTTTGGGGACAAACTCTTCAAACCTCTTCTACTTTAGAGGTGGCGTTACTTTACATGAATAACCTATTACCCGTGGTTAGGGCGTAATAGGATCATATGTGATCTAGATACTCTGACTCACTCTAGTTGCCTTGACAGACTGAGTGTCCAGTTTTCTTTTCTGCTTTTCTTTAGGCTTTCAGATCGTTTAAGATCCGGAAACTCTGGCCCACTCTAGTCTCCCGTAGGCTTTGTATGACTGAGTGTTCAATATCATCCTATCAAATGAAGGATCTTCTATCGGGAACAGTGACAGGTTTGTCTCTAGTCCTCTAATACTTGTCTTTAGTCCTCTAGTCCTATTCCCTTGTGATTGGTGCCCAGGGAAATTCCTGGCGCCTACTTAGGATTGTCCATAATTCTAATTTTATTACAACCTAAGTCCATAGCGTTTAAGCCATTTTTTACAATAGTCCAATCTTTAAACAGAAAGGAAAATGAGATTAAACTTCTGATTTTAAAGCATAAGGAATATAGTTTTTCTGAAAAACCTTTTCATATTCCTAGCCATACTTTATTCATTTTTAATCAGACATCTTTTAATCTTATTTTTTTGACAAGGAAGAATAATTAACTTATACCTTTGGAATCTGGCCCACTACAGTCACTTCGTTGAATTATGTGTCCAAATCTTTCTTACCATAAGATATATGCCTTCTGCTGCAAGATAGAACATCATCTTCAACATTCTCCTCTTGTCCCAGTTGACATCCTCAACCTCTTCTGGCCGCTTGTTTCCTCCACTCTTGGGAGTGGTGACCACAACTCTTCCTTGATCCTTAGCCTTGCTAGCATGACTATCCGTAGTATCTTGAAGCTCATCATCAGAGACAGATACCCCACTTTTGACAGAAACCGATTTGTAACTACTTTAAAAGAGAGATTCAAAACTAGGACCAGATTTGTTGACTGAGACATTGTTTGAACTGTTACAGAACTGTCAACAAAACTGGTTTCAACAACAAAACCACAACCATATTTGGGAACATATGTGCTGGCAAACATCTTTCGAGAATGTCTTGAGATTGTGAGTAACAATGGATGTACGGGAATAATACACAACTATTACAAGTGCTTCAAAAAGATAAACAAAAGGAATTACAATAGTTAATAATCTTGTAGACAACAAGAGTTGTGACTACAGTAAGCTTGTGAGTTCTTAATCCGTCTTGAATATGCGTTCTTGAGTCTTTCTTGAATCCGTCCAATTTCATCAAGCTCTTTGATCTTGACAACCTGAAACCAAGAGACACTAAATCTGGTAGTGATACAAGGGCGCTGTTGAGTCAAGTGATATTCACTCTATCCTTAAGACATTATCGCCCCGTATATATCATTTTACGTTAATGGGAAACTGTCTCCCAAGATAAAACAACAACTAACAAATGAGCAAAGAAAAATCAAGTGTTTCTCAAGAGGAACCTTTGAGTGTATGAAAGAATGCTTAGAGAAGAAAAGGTTTCAGAAAATCTGATTGTGTGTGTTCAACAATTGAGCCAAAGGCCTCAATTTATAGTAGTAAAAGAATGCCTCTTCAAGTGCCCATGTAATGGCTATTTAAGTGTCATGTAATGGCCACTTAATTCACCAAGTATTGCAGCCAAATAATGGCTGATTTATGGAGGAAAAACTGACATTTGAATGCTCAAAAACGCCCCCATAGTCAGCTAAACTTTTGGACTTCCGTCGCACAGACACTGCTTGGGCAGCGCTGCGGCTCCAGTAGCCAAAAGACCACTTAGCTCCTCGGCCCTACCCTTGGGGCGCCGCGGCACCTGGCTCCGCGGTGGCGTCGCGGCCATTTTCCTGACCCGTTTAAATCTTACACGTAGTACACTTTCTTCCTTCATTTACCAACGTGGAACACGCATTATTTAACCAACGACCGTCCATCATTTCATGTCTCAAACGTTTACTCACGTACCAATATCTCTTTCACTAATGAATTTTACGATACTTGATATTACGAGTGCACGTGTGTGAAAACAACGTTTCCGACGTGCGAAACCTCAATTATTCGAGTCATAAATAATGGGTTTAACTTAATTCCACATTAGTAAATTTCCAACCTAACCTTTATTCTTCATTATTCAGCAGTAATTGATAATATAGTTGTTAGTGTTAGGTTCTGTGTCCTAACATTTTCCGTAACATGTCTCTTTTTGGTGTTAAGTAAAAACAGGAAAATGTCATCCCAAATGTCGTGACATCTGGGAGGACATTTCTGGCAAAAGTTTTGCCTATCTTCACGGAGCAGATTCTGAAGCTGAGAAGATTTTATCACGTGAATGTTTGGCTTGGTTAGGAGCTAAGGGAAACACGATAGTACTTGACAAGACCAAGTCCAAGGAGAGTGCATAACGGAAGGAGCATTCTCAGGAAGACAAAGTCAAATCTGGTGAGAGTTTTAAGGCTAAAGAATAGCTCCAACCAACCTTATTCTGCTCAACCTCCACCGAGAATCAAGGAGCCTCTCGGGTGGACTCTCCACTATAAATAGAGTGTTCACTCCAAGGTTTTAATATCCAGTTTTTGCAGAACAAAAATCAGATCTGAGACGTCTCAAATATTGCCTCAAACATAGCTGGATCGAGCAGCCTGTTTTTGTGATTACACTTGTTCAAAATTACGAATTGCTTTCTTAGATCTATAAGTGTTCTTTCAACTCAAAGCAATTGTAATAGGGTGTTTTCACTTCTATTTTAGATAGATTTTTCGTGCTTAGAAGTTAGGATTTAACTTCTTTTTAATCCCTTTTGTTTACGGATTACTATTCATTCTCAAGGATTTGTAAGATTGTATAAGTTTTATACAATAAATTTTTGGTCATGAGACCACTATAAGTTATATACAATTATATAACTTATGAAAAACAATCTTTGGTGTCCTTGATTTATTTCTTGCATCTTAAACTCGGTTTTAGCTCTGCGTTTTTGTTAATGTTCGATTCATGTCACGTAACATTTTTGGGAACATTACTTACATCTTTAAGTTTACCTCTGTTCTTCTGTGCTGAAATTATTTATTCCATAGTTTAAGTGCGACAATTCTCCCTTTCAATTGGTATCACTTGACATAATAAGTGCTACGGTCCTTTTACTTAACTATGGATCCGGTAATCCAAATATTGGTAGACTTCTATTTTAGATGGATCAAACTATCCTTATTGGAAGATTCGCCACGTTCTCACATCAAATCCATTGATGTTAGAGCATGGAGATCTATTACAAATGGATACATTGTTCTATGCTTCCAGACGAGGAAGGCGACATTTTGGTCAAGCGAGGCGAATGGACTTTCAAGAAACTAATAGTGCGAGCTTAAAAGGCACTAAATGCTATTTTCGGATGGGTTGATCTTTATATGTTCAAACTCCTCCAAAATTGCTCTGATGCTTGGGATACTTTACAAACTCATTGTGAAGGTAGCTCAGTGTTCGGACGAAGCTGCGTGCTCGTGAGTAAGTATGAGCGTTTAAGGATGGAGGAATCGGAGGATATTAAAACCTATTTTGAAAAGTTGATTGATATCTGTAATGAATGTCAAGTTCTTGGTTCTCCATTGACCAACAATCAACTTGTTGAAAAAGCCGCCGATCTCTTCCTGAAAAGTTCAACATTAAGATTTGTGCGATTGAAGAAGCACACAACCTTGCCACAATGGACCTACATACCTTAATGAGCATTCTCAAAACATATGAGATGAACATGGAAAATCAAAGGTCTTTATACAAAGGCAAGGATGTTGCCCTTCAAGCAAAATCCTTAGAGACGGAAGTCAATGAAGAGGATGGAACACTTGAAGAAATTGGGGATGGTGTCAACGTTGCTCTTCTTACTCGTAGGTTCAATACGATGTTAAGAAGATTCAACGAAGATAAGAATAAAACTAAGTCTAAAGAGCACCAAAACCAAGGATTCAATCCACGAATTACCAAGAATTTTCCCACAGCACAAAAAGGCAATCATCTTAGGAGAATAAATTCTGACCGAACCAGGTTCGATTCAGCGACTCGGACGGATTCAATGTCATGCGGATGGGGCCATTATGCCAACGAGTGTGCAAACACTCTAAGAAAGGTTGGCAAAAGGATTTCCCTAGTGATGATGAAGGTGAAGGGGAAGAGAATACAGAAATAGAGTCACAAGCAATCTTTTGAACATTCTGTCGGATGATGAAGGTTTATGATACACTAAATGTCATGACATTTCGGGAACATCAGTGTAACATCTGCGAATCTGACAACAATGACAGGTATGAGTTTCTTAATTCTTCGGATGTCAATTGTACGTGGTTTTACTTCAAAAGTGATTCTAATCCTAAGACTCGAAGACTAAGGATGATATGATTAAGGAATTGCAAGCCCTTTGCAAGGACTTAATCATTGAATCTAATCAACTTGAATCAAAGGTGAAAACTCTAACTCATGAGAATGCATATTTGATAAGTACCATTACCCGAAGTGACTCTTACCAAAAAGATCTTGAATTCGGAAAGATAAGTGCAAAGTTGGATAAGCAACCTTCAAAAGCTTAACACGCACCTCCAAATTAGATGAAATCCTTAGTATTAGTCAACCTCAATGTCTTGGTTTGG
This sequence comes from Przewalskia tangutica, assembly GCA_029844215.1. Taxonomy (NCBI): domain Eukaryota; kingdom Viridiplantae; phylum Streptophyta; class Magnoliopsida; order Solanales; family Solanaceae; genus Przewalskia; species Przewalskia tangutica. The sequence continues at coordinate 75,307,208 of CM056732.1, forward strand.
GCTACAAGAATCCTATCAATACATTATGCTCCAACTTGTTTGTTAAAAATGGAAATGAACCGTAAGAAGGGTAGCAACTATGTGTGCAATTATTGTAATAAATCTGGACATTTAAAACCTTTTTGCTTTAAGTTACTAAAACTCGAAGAAAAGGTCTTCGAATGTTGTCAAGAACTTGACAGACTCTGAGGGACTCTCTATCTACAAAAATCGTAAGGTAACAAAAAGGTTTGGGTTCCCATCAAGAAAACAAGTTGTAATGTAGCCATAACCGCACTAAGGACAATATCTCTGGATCGTGGTACTTTGATGATGTTGTTCCGCCATATATAGAACAAAAGATCGTCTAAAGCCTACTGGCTCTAAATGGAGGAAATGTTACATATGGAGGAGGTGGAAAGAGTAAGATAATAGGAAAAGGCGTTAATGTCACGGAATTCCAAAGACTAAATAATGTCTTGCGTTGATGGTCCGATGGCTAACCTAATTAGTATAAGCCAACCGTGTGATGACAACTTAGAGGTAAGATTCAATAAACATGCGTATGCTGATGATGAAACTAACAAATGCATAATGGCCAGTCTGAACAAGTGATAATTGTTATCTTGTCGGAGAACATAAGGTATGTAATAGTGTTGGGGTGATGACACATTGTGGCATCAAAAACTAGGACATGTCAATTACCACAACCTTAGAAAATTGATATCTTATGAGGCGGTAAAAGGCATTCCTAAACTAAGTCCTATGAGTGAAACCGTGGTGTGTGAAGATTGTCTCAAAGGTAAGCAAACCCGTGTCCCTCTCAAAGTTGTTCAGATTGATGGACATTTCTCAGGTACGTCTCATTGCTTTCAACTTTTACATATGGATCTTATGGGTCCAATCGAGGTAGATAGCCTAGGAGGCATGAGGTACTCCTTTGTGATTGTAGATGACTTTTCAAGATACTCTTGGATATTCTTTTGAAAGAAAAGTCTCAAACGTTTGACATGTTTAGAATATTGTACTCTAGAATTAGAAATCTATATCATTCCTCTATTTTTCGGATAAGATCTGATCATGGAAAGGAGTTTGAAAATAATCAATTTTCTACATTTTGTGAGAAAAAAGGTATTTTCCATGAATTTTCTGCTCCCAAAACCCCTGACAAAATGGTGTAGAGAGGAAGAATAGAACCCTACAAGAAATGGCTAGAGTCATGCTAAGTTCTAAAAAGCATCAAAACGTTTGTGGCGAAGCCTAAACACTGCAAGTCACATCTCTAATAGAGTCTATCTTAGACCAGAACAAAAATGACACCTATGAGATCTTAAATGGAAAGAAACCAAATCTACGTTATTTTCATGTTTTTGGGTGTGTATGCTATGTTCTAAATGATAGAGATAATCGAGCAAAGTTTGACTCTAAGAGTGATAAGGGAATTTTCATAGGCTATTCTCAAAATAGTCATGCTTACCGAGTGTACAATCTTCGAACCAAATCCGTACAAGAATCTGTTAACATTGTTTTTGATGATAATGCAGATCATGCAGGAAATACACCGATGAGATCTTTGTCGTAACAATACGGGAGGCGGACCACGAGAAAATGCGGATGTTACACCAAATGTCACAACATCTGCAGCAACACCTGTAACCGAAGATGAGAACACTGATGAGGATTCTGAAACTGAACTTCGTGATTCAGTACGCAGGGATCCCTCATCCAGAATCAGAAGAAACCATCCCACTGAACAGGTAATAGGAGAAGTATTCGAAGGAATAAAAACAAGGAGAAAAGAGCCAAAAAATTACCGAGACATGGTGAAGTATGCGTGTATGTCCACCATACATCACAAGGTAAGTCAATCGTGCTATGTTTCTACTTTGGAACCTAAAAACATTAATGAAGCACTAAAAGACAGTTGGTGGATACAAGTCATGCAAGAAGAACTAGAACAGTTCACCAGAAATGAGGTTTGGGATCTAGTTCCTCATACGATAAGACTAATGTAATAGGAACTAAATGGATCTTTAAGAATAAATCGTGAATGCAGGCTGTTATTAGAAATAAAGCTAGACTAGTGGCTCAAGGATACTCTCAAGTCGAAGGTATCGACTATGATGAAACCTTTGCTCCAGTAGCTAGAATTGAATCAATTAGATTATTACTTGCCATAGCTTGTTGTTTAAAGATAACTCCTCACCAAATGGATGTGAAAGGTGCCTTTTGAGCGGATATATTGATAAGGAGGTATATGTTGAACAACCCAAAGGATTTGAAGATCCTCACCATCCACAACATGTATACAAAGTTAAAAAGGCCTTGTATGGACTAAAACAAGCTCGCGTGCATGGTATGGTCGTTTAACTCAATTTCTTCTTGAATTTGGCTTCCAACGTGGTGTAGCTGATTGTACTTTATTTATAAAACACCATGGATCAGATATGGTTATTGCTCAAATCTATGTAGATGACATAGTTTTGGTTCGACTTCAATGTCTCATCTTAAGACTTTTGTCTATGTCCTCAACATTCGAAATGAGTATGATAGGGGAACTAACCTTTTCTTAGGCTTGCGGATAAAACAAAATGAGGAGGGTATCTTCATTTCACAAAGCAAATATGCCAAGAACACGGTTAAAAGTTTGGATTGGAGAATGCCAAACATATGAAGACTCGATGGGATCAACCTGCACTATATCCAAAGATGATGTTGGGAGAATGTTGACCAACTTTATACGGATCTATGATAGGTAGTCTTTTGTATCTCACCGCGAGTCGTCGGATCTTATGTTTAGTGTTTGTGTGTGTGCGATTCCAAGCATGCCACTAAAATTTCCCACTTAAATCTTTGTCAAGCGTGTCATAAGATATGTGTGAGTTAGAATTTGGTATTCCAAAGACACTAATCCTAATCTAATAGGATATAGTGACTCGGATTGGGATGTGGAAGATAGAAAAAGTACTAGTGGAGGATGTTTTTACCTTGGCAATAACTTAGTTTCTGATCGTAAACAAAATTGTGTCTCACTCTCAACTGAATCAATATGTAGCGGGAGTTGTTGCTCTCAATTAATATGGCTAAGACACATGTTAGACGATTATGGTGTTTCAAAAATATCTTAGTTTTGTCTTTGTGATAATATGAGTGCCATCAATATTTCTAAAAATCCGGTTAAAACTCTCGTACAAAACATATAGATATAAGACATCACTTTCTTGAGACTTGGTTGAAAAAGCACTAGTTAGAATCGATTATGTTGACACTTCTCATCAACTAGTGATATTTTTACAAAAGCTTTAGATCATGAGAGGTTTTCAAACTTGAAAAACTCTCTCGGTCTCTCAATATAAAAATCAACAGGTGTGTTATCCAAATGTCACGACATTTGTGGTAACATTCATCGATGTAAAATCTGAACCGCTTCTTTTGGTAAATGTTAAAGTTGTTTTGTGTTTCTAACGGTCATGACTTCTCAAAGGAACACCTTTTAAAATGATACCGTTCTGCGATGATATAAAAATCATAAAAAGGGAGTATCAAAAAATAAGGCAAAGCCTTAAATTCCTCGGCAATTGTAAAATGTTGGGCAAAGCCCACAAAATTGATACCGTTCCTATTCTATAGGAGTATCAACATACTTATAATGATAGACACAAGATCTTATCTATTTGGACTCAATATACATTGTTCCACTAATTTAGAGACAAAACTACATAAAGTGTCTTGTTTAGTTCTTGCTTCTATGAGAAAATGACTCGTGTTACACAAAATGTGCTAACATTTCTGACAACACTCAGATTTCCAGATTTTTTGTCGATTAATGTTGAGTTGGTTTTTGTTGAAAAATTTCTCTTGGTTTTGATGTCTATTTTGAAACAACCTCTAAACCTTAGTCTTTGTATAGAACTTAAACACTTATGTAGATAGTTTTTGCCAAGTGTATAAATACTCATTCACTAAAATACTAATTCTCACTTCCAAAGAAAATTCCTCCAAGAAACAACAAAAAAAAAAAAAAAAATGGCGGGAACAAAATTTTAGCTCATTACCCACAATGAACTCCTCGCACAACACATCTCCCTCACAAACCTCTCCCATTCCCGTAACCTCCGAAAACCCTAACTTCACCTTCTCTTCTTCACCCTTCTCTCCAATGGATGTCTCACCCATGTCACCGAAAATGTCACCACCAGTCCCAGAACACTCTCCAATGAGCACCATTGTGCACAGATTTGGTGATAAGTGCTTTCCAAGAACCTCTAGAAATCGCCTATCCAGGGGAAACAAATAATCCTATCAACTTAGAGGAAACCCCGGATGTTTCCGTCCTACCAAAGAGGACAAATCAAGCAACTTTTCCACTCGCAGTCGGTCCGAAACTTTGAGAAGGCCTTTGGCGATGGTGAATCCTCCACCAAAAGGAAGAAGTCGACTCCTCCTCTTCAAGCTCGATTCTGCGATTCAGAAAGACCCTTTCGGGTGAGTCCCAACCGAATCACCGCTTCACCTTCCTTCACAAATCTGCGAGAATCCGGTGAGAAGATGAGATTCGAGCGACACCCCGTTGAAGAAGTTTTATTTCAAGAAATCGATCATGTCTCGGAAACAAAATCATCATCAACCCTCAAGATGTCACAAAATGTTATGACATCTTAATCATCTTGATTCGTGTCCGAGGTCTCACGCGGTAGCTCGAATCTGCGTGCGAGGTAAATCCTTTCTCTCCCAAGTTTTTAATGACCAATCACTCAAAACATTGGTCTTGGTTCAACGGTCGAGCCATTCGAACGAGAAGGTGTTGGACATTGTGTCTTGTAGTAGCCACGATGCGGTGGATTTCTTCACTTCAAGAAATCTACTAGACTCGATAAATAACAAATGTCCTTATGAAGAAAAGGTGGTGAAGTTATTTTATGCAAATCTAACAAGTAAAATAGAAACCCAGTCAAAACACTTTGGGAAAGTGTTTCTATAACAAATTTTATGACTTCACCGACTACAATTAACCAATGTTTGAATAGAGTGAATGATGATGAGAGAGGCGAGCGGGAAGTGATAAATGATAGAGATGAAGTGATTTCATACCTCAGGTGGAGTTGTGAAGAAATGGATTTCAAGGTGTCCAACATCGGACTTCTTGCCTTATTTCTTTGTTTTGCACAAGTTAATGATACACAATTGGTTGTGTTCTTTGAACAAATCAATTGTAACAATTGAACAAGCATTGTTCCTATACAAAATAGGAAAAGGTTTAAGTGTTGATATAGGAAAAACAATCTTTCAACAGTTGTAAATATGGCGAGAAAGGACACGGTATCATCCTTCCCTTTCCTCATTGATCTTTAAGGTACTAACCTCACAGGATTTCAAGCCCCTAGCGGATCTGCTGGAAAGAACGAAGTATCGTCGTTAATCGGGCGATCACGAAGAGCGAAGCGAGTCATTGATCTTCCATGGGCGAATACAGGAAGTGCTAGTGTTACGAAATGTCCCGAACGTCTCGGTAACATCTCACGATCGTCCTTTACAATCTTGGGTGCGAGATTGCAAAGCTCAATGCCCGGTCGCGAAGTGGACCAGTGCGAAAAGCCACGGTGGAAGCTAGAACGTTACTATTTTTGCTTTCTTCCCAAAGGGAGATGGGTGCAGTCTGGGAGCAACCGATGTGAATGTTCAAACAGAGGAGCAAGCGAGTGAATGTTCAAACAGAGGATCTTGATGCGAGGAGATGAAACGAAGACATCCGAAATGAAATAGCTCGAGGTTGTGTTCTTGTGTTTAGTCGCTAAATGCGATTGTTGAATCCTTTTAGTTGTGGACTGTATTAATTTGGCTTGTGATTTGAGACATTTTAATTCTGTTTATATATTCTTTGTTTATTCTATCGTTTATGTGTATATTGATGGTTTCAGTGCATTAATCTTTTAGATGTATACTCGCATTTGCATCACACTCTGATTCGAGTAACTTACTGGCACATAATGTATATATCGTGCTTTATAAGCGTGCGAGTTGAAGGTTGAGATATTTGCGTGATAAAATCATTAAACTATTTAGTTTTGTGAAGAAAGGCAAAAAGGGGGAGATTGTTAGTGTTAGGTTCTGTGTCCTAACATTTTCCGTAACATGTCTCTTTTTGGTGTTAAGTAAAAACAGGAAAATGTCATCCCAAATGTCGTGACATCTGAGAGGACATTTCTGGCAAAAGTTTTGCCTATCTTCACGGAGCAGATTCTGAAGCTGAGAAGATTTTATCACGTGAATGTTTGGCTTGGTTAGGAGCTAAGGGAAACACGATAGTACTTGACACGACCAAGTCCAAGGAGAGTGCATAACGGAAGGAGCATTCTCAGGAAGACAAAGTCAAATCTGGTGAGAGTTTTAAGGCTAAAGAATAGCTCCAACCAACCCTATTCTGCTCAACCTCCACCGAGAATCAAGGAGCCTCTCGGGTGGACTCTCCACTATAAATAGAGTGTTCACTCCAAGGTTTTAATATCCAGTTTTTGCAGAACAAAAATCAGATCTGAGACGTCTCAAATATTGCCTCAAACATAGCTGGATCGAGCAGCCTGTTTTTGTGATTACACTTGTTCAAAATTACGAATTGCTTTCTTAGATCTATAAGTGTTCTTTCAACTCAAAGCAATTGTAATAGGGTGTTTTTCACTTCTATTTTAGATAGATTTTTCAGGCTTAGAAGTTAGGATTTAACTTCTTTTTAATCCCTTTTTGTTTTACGGATTACTATTCATTCTCAAGGGATTTGTAAGATTGTATAAGTTTTATACAATAAATTTTTGGTCATGAGACCACTATAAGTTATATACAATTATATAACTTATGAAAAACAATCTTTGGTGTCCTTGATTTATTTCCGCTGCATCTTAAACTCAGTTTTTAGCTCTGCGTTTTTGTTAATGTTCCAGTTCATGTCACAGAACATTTTTGGGAACATTACTTACTGTCTTTAAGTTTACCTCTGTTCTTCTGTGCTGAAATTATTTATTCCATAGTTTAAGTGCGACAATTCTCCCTTTCAATAGTAATTCTTCCCTAATGTCAATACAAAAGCAATATATACTTATAAAAATGTTAGAGTTTTCTCTTTCCTGGTGCGTGCAGATTTATTTGTCCGCATAGGCAGCTCAACTGGTTCTCAAGGGGGATAATTGGAAAAATCTCTAGCAATTCACTAACGAGAAGATAGACTAAATAAAATGAGATAAACTATGTGTTCAAATTATTAGTTCAATAGAAAATCAAAATAAGTTTCTTAAAAACTGGTTTCGTTTTTAGGTGATAGTTTTCTCATTTTGCTTGTTAACTCTTTGGTCAAAGTGTTATTGTTTTATATTTTGGAGGTGATTGATACTATAAGGATTTTTGTTTCACAACATTAAAAAGTTAAGGAGATAAAGGCGGAATTTACTCATTATATATCTTTATTAAGAATTATAAAGGAGTACTTTAATTTCTGAGATTAATCAGAAAGGAAGACAGCAAAACGTGGAGTAGCACTATAGGAAACAAGAGAAAATTAGGGCCCCTAACTTTGACAAATTATATAATGTTGTTTGAGGTATTATGTGTTGTTATTTTCAGTAATGAAGACTCAATTAATTAATGGGGTTTGCTTCTCTTAAATTCTGCATCTAAATATGCAGCTTCTTGTTAATGAGTTTAACGTAGATTCTGGCATTCGTGTATATCTTTCTTCCAACTCAAGTTCTTTCACTCTGTACTAGGGCTGGCCAGTGGGTCAGGCCGATCCGACACCGTTCCGGTCCCGACCCGACCATGTCTCGACCCGTATAAAAAAAAGAAAAAAAAAGAGCGGGACCGGGGCTCGAATCGGGGCGGGACATGGTATGCTCCCGCCCGACCCGGTCTCGCCAGACGACCGTCCGGTCGTCCGATCTGCCCGATCCGCCCAGATCCGCCATTTGCCAAAATAGCCGTTGTCTAACGACCATTTTACATTTTGGCCGTTAGACAACAACCATTTTTTGCTTCCCCCAACCCCCCTACCCCCTTTATATTTATTTTTAACCCCTAAGTTATTATATTTACACTTTAACCCAATTTTCCAACTATAAATACCCCATTTTCTCTTCTGATTTCTCACAAATCTTCCTACATTTTCTCTAATTTCTATACAACATTGTCTACTACATACACTCTATTTATTAATTTGAGAATTGGGAGTGAAGTTGACAACTAGCTTGAGGATTAATCTATCGAGCAAAGTTTCAATTTTCAACCTCTCTCGATTACACATCGACTCTACGTCGGTGTTTGGTACATTCGTTCTCTCATTAAATTATTATTTTGTTTTTATTTCATTTAACACATTTAATTTCATTATCTTTAAGTCTTTAACTATTTATTATCATAATTAAAATGAAAAGAACAAAAAGTCTTTTCGGCAAGGGTACTTCTTCTAGTAGGGCGGGTAACAAGGGAAAGGGTACTTCTTCTAGTATTCCTAGACAAGATGATTTTATAGATCCTGAACTGTTTCCTGAAATACCATATGATCTTGACACAAATGTTTATCCTCAAAATGAAGAAGATTTTAATTTAGATGACACTCTAGATGATGATACACCTACTAATGAAGATGATGATACACCCACTAGTGAAATGCCTCCTATCCCCCCTAGTATGAGACGAGGTCCGGCAAAACGACCATTAAAATCAGTTGTATGGAAATATTTTGACAGGGACGTACCGAATCAAGTAGCTATATGTAAAACTTGTAAATCTGTTTATTCTTTTAAAACTGGACAAGGTCATGGTGGGACGGGTTTAGGAAGACATCTATTGCAAAAACACAAAGCCTTGCATGCCCAATACATTATTGAAAAAGATGGTGAGCAGACGTCCTCTCAATCGGGACAAAGTTCACATACTGTCCCGGACAAAGTATAGGGTCAAATTAACCCTATGACGGGGGGAGTTGTAGGCCCTAAATACGATAAACATAAAGATAGAGAAGCACTAGCAAAATTAGTTGCTGTGGAGGGCTTGCCTTTTTCATTTCCTGAATCGCCTGATTTTATTCATTATATTAGAGATATGTATAATCCTGCTTATAAAGGTTTTCCTAGATCAACGGTTAAGAGAGACGTGTTTAAATTTGCACACGAATATCAATAATATTTGTGTTATTCATTATATCATTTAAATTGCAAAGTCGCTCTAACTTCTGATATAGGTCGTAGTACTAACGACCATGATTATTTAACGGTAACCTGTCATTGGATAGATTATAAATGGTCTATGCAAAAACGTATTTTAGCATATAGATATATAGATAGTAGGCACACTGGTGAGTTTATTTGAAAATATTTATTCATCTGCGATTATTACGGAATAATCGATAAAGTTATGAGTATTACATTAGATAATGCATCTTAACAATCTTTGCTATTTATATTTTAAAAGAAGTTTTAACTCCGTCTTTTCCAAAACATTTTCATATCAAATGTGCGTGTCATATTTATAACTTAGTTGTAAAGGATGGTCTTTCACTTTTTAAAGATATTCTTGAAAAAATACAATTTGCTATAAACTTTATTTTTAAAAATAATAGAATTCAACAGAGAAAAGAATATAAAAAAACTTGTCACGATTGTGGACTATCTTACAGAAAAATTTCCGAAGAAGTACCTACTAGGTGGAATTCTTTATATGACCAACTAGTTGTTGCTTATGACTATAGAAAACCTATCACTTTATTTTTTAACGCCCATAATCAAAATCCAAATGATATGATTGTGGATAATGATTGGGACAAAATTAAAGAACTTATTGTATTTCTAGAGAATTTTCAACGAGCAACAAAATTTTTTTATACTTTATATTATCCTACTATTTCAACTATGTTGTTTTATATAGCTATAATATTTTACTTCTTAAAGAATATATGGAAAAACCTGCTTATAAGACAGCTATTAAGAAAATGTTTATGAAATTAAAGAAATATTTTATTCCTATTCCCCCTATTTATATTATTGGTGTTGTATTAAACCCGACTATTAAAGTAGAGGGTCGTAAAAGTCTTATTGAAAATATTTATAACTGTATGGACGTACTACCACCTCCAACTCCCAAAAATTTAAATGTTGAGCCACCTATTGAACAAATGCTAGAAGAAGTGTTGAATAACGTAGAAGATGAATGCAAAAAAGTATATCGGCATTACCAGCAAGAAAGTGCTAGTAACCAACCGGCTTTCGTACCATCTTCTTATGCTTCAACACAGCCTCAAAAAAGACATGCTGTTTCTGCGGCTAGTATTGATTCTATTGAAAGCCTCAGAAATAGAATGTGTGGTGGTAGCACTGCCAACCAAATTAGCGAGTTCGATGTTTTTGTTTTGCAGGGTACTTTACCTTACCAAGCAGTTATCAATGAAGACGGAAAGGAAGACTTGTTGAAATATTGGATGCAGAATGAGAAGACATTTCCGACACTTTCAATGATGGCCCGAGATATTTTGAACATTCAAGCGTCATCAATCGCTTCTGAAAGCGCTTTTTCTGCAGGCATATTTCAAATAGGAGAGCACAGACACTCATTAGCCGGAGACAGCTTAGAGATGGCGGTATTATTCAGAGATTGGATACGAGCGAAGCGAAGGAGGTGCGGTCAACCAGAGATTAACGAAGAAGAAGACGAAAACTACAACGACATTTTATCTGAAGGCATGAGTAGCAACGTGGAACAATTTGACCAAGATATACCAATTCTAACCGAAGAACTACACGAAATTATAAAGAAACTAGAAAAAGTATTTTCAAATTGGTAATTTATTTCATTGCAATTTTTTAATTTTTCTATGTCTTTTGCAATTATTTTCAACAACAAGATTACACTCTGATGTTGTAATTACAATCTTGTATATTTCAATGAAATAATTAATAATATAAGAGGCACAAAAACAATCTTGGGATGTTTTTTTTTTACACTCTTCTTGTCTTTGTTTAATTATTTAGTTTATACTTTATACTTTATACTTTATAAATATATTATATATATGAGTATAATACTATAATACTATAATAGTATAATATGAGTATATGAGTCTATGACTATCACTATATGACTATATGTTAATGTTACTTTGTTAGTAATTTAGTATTTTTAATTTAGTGGAAAAAAAAAAAACCCGCCCGACTCCGTCAGGCCCCACCTTGCGGGCCGGTGCAGGGGCGGGACGATATCGTCCGCTAGTCCCGGCCAGCTTGGCCCGGCCCGACCAGCCCCTCTCCACCTGACCCGTTCGATCCCGCTGTCGATTAGGTGGGCAGGCCGACCATTGGCGGCCCTCTTGTACTACGCCTGGTGATGAATAATTCGAACAAATTGCTCAAGAACTATCTTAATCATCAATATATTACACTTTTTTTTTTCTTTGTTTTCCCGTTCTTTTTATTGTACAATCATCTAGTATTCGGAATTTACTGACTCGACTAATATACCCGTGCCATGTAAAGCCTATTAAAGGAGAGGCATTTCCTACCATAGATTTCATTATGCGCGAACTTCAAACCTTTGATTAAGGACGGAGCTAAGGACGGAGGAATCTCATCCATCACGTCACACCTTTTGGTGATGGATCCTGTTCTTTTCTTTAACAAAATAATACTAGCCTTTAGATTGAAACCATTATTATAGCTGTTTTCACGCAGTATACCAAATGTAAATTCACGTACAAGTCATTGACAATTCGAAGCCTAATGTAAAGCCCCTAAAAAGAAAGAAAGATGTTAATTTTCTCACGTTGAATTGAACGATCTTGAACCTAATAATGACTCTTTCTTGAATTGCTGAAACAAATTATTGAATATAGCCAGCTCCCAAAAGTAGTAATATTTTTAATTCAAATAAAGTAGCTGGAATACCATAACAGGTTGGTGAAAGTGTACTTCGTGGGTACTTCCCCTCAAAGGAAAGTAGAAAAGATGTTGACACACATTGTCCAACTAAAAAAGAAGATGAATTGGATATGTACAGTTCAGCAATAAAATAGTACCTAAAACCCTGCAATACAAATGTCCAATTATCACATACTAGCTATCATCTACTCAAACCAAGAAAGGGAGATTATAAAAACATATACTAGTATCGAATATCGCATAAATTCCCTTGAAAAGGCATCTCGAATATTGCATAAATTTCTTGAATATTCATAGAGATATCACGACATCACATACTGCCTGTATCCGTATATAATAAGTTGGGCTCTATCCTTCCCACCCACCTCAAACATATCTGGAGGGAAGAATCCGAGGGTAGCTTGATGATTAAGGGACAGAGACACTGTCAACATGGTATGGTTCTTTTTTATGCCGTCGCCCGACGTTCTTGGAGAATAAATATATCTCCAAGAGGTCTAGATTATCCTAAGTTTGAAAAATATGCTACTAACGACCCTCAAATCATGAAAAAATTCGAAGAGAAGAATCAAGGGAATAAACAGTATTGTACCCACAATGTTTATCAATAAAATATTTTGTTTCTTCCACTACAAGAAAAACACCCTACGGTGACGGGTAAAAACCGTCATCTGACCCCTAAGATGACAGTTCCTGTAAGTGTCATCTTTGACACTGTCACAAAAGGATGACGGTTCTGGAACTGTCACACGATGTGTGACGGTTTTTACCCGTCACACAAATGTCACAAAAAGATGACGGTTATTACCCGTCACACAAAGGTCACACTACATGTGATTGTTTTTACCCGTCACACAATTGTCACTTAAATTTACATTTTGATTCAATTTTTTTAAAGTTTCTATTAAATTAATAATTTATTTTAATATGGCGGGAAAATTAAATTTGGCGGTTTTTTTTGAGTTTAATTTCAATATTGCAAATTGAAATTACAACAATGAAATGGACTAATAGTTTAAATAACACCAAAATATATATACATTAAATAGCTAGAATTTGTACAAAGTGTTCCCAAAATGGATATAAGCATTCAAAGAACCAGTTGGTTGTCCAGAGGATCTTAAGTATACATTTCAAATTTGATCTGTGGTTCTTGTCCAGAGGATCTTAAGTCCAACTCTAATAGAAACCAATGCCTATCCATTGCCATAGAAACAAACCTCTTAATAAAATATGGATGATACTCAAATGACATCGACATAAAAAGCAGAAAGAGGAACTGAAGTCATTTCCTTCTTCTTGTCATGCCTATCCATTGTCATAAAAACAAGCCTCTTAATAAAATATGGATGATACTCAGTCGAACGACTGAGTGAACTGCTACAAAAACACATCAGTTTCGTCGTCTCAAGAATGGGCATCAAAGACAGTAGTAAGCCTCAAAAGGCCGTCACAACCAACATCTTCAAAGAAGCATTTTAGGATAGCATTAAAACTTTGAGAAGGCAACAACTATCTCCATCGATATAAGGCCAGGAGTTGACCCGAAATACCACAGCAATGACTCGGAATATAGCAACAAAATAGCAGCTCAAAGGGAAGACTATTTACTTCAAATGTAACATCTATTTTTCCCTCAAAATGCAGCCATTATTTGACTTCAAAACAACCTAAAGTTTGTCTCAAAATCACAACAGCAGTTAGCGAAATATAGCAGCCAAAGTGCAGCACTTTCGAGAGCCTCAAAAGTCCAAAATACAACAAACATTTGACCTCAAGACGCAGCAGCAGTGGGGCAACCAAAATGCAGCAGCTCGAGAACATTGACGATTGAAGAATTCCCCCAAATTATGCAATGTTATACCTCAATAATTTCCTGCAGATGAAATGGTGGAAGATGTATAAGAGCTGATGATAGGAAATTGATGGGATATAAGGATGTTGCAACAACTATTTTCTGATGATATTGTAGATCACATTACTACAGACTTGGAAATCAAAGAGGTTTCTTAACAATGGAACGGACCTTCGTAAATGATGACTAGTACTTGCAAGTTCACTGTTGACAGTGCTTGGGTTCTTCTTAGACATAAATCTCACATCTCAAATATCTACCGGAACATGTGGATAAAAAATCTACCTTTTAATATCTTATTTTTCTTATGGAGGTTGTGAAAATTGAAAATTCATGTTGATTAAGTGTTGGCTAGTATTGAGATAAGTGTAGTATCCAGTTGTTGTCATTGTAGAGAGCAGGAGACCATAGATCACATGTTTCTTACCAGTGATTTTGCCTCAACAATTTAAAAAGTTTTTAATATTGCCGTTGATATCTTTAGTCCTTGAGCTCAAGTAAAACATTAATAACTTGATGGAATGTTGCTTGTCCTCACAAGCTTAAACCTATATTCAAAATAGTACCAGTAATAATAATTTGGAATATCTAGAAATGAAGGAATACAAAGATACATGAAGGTGCAATGTATTTATAAAATGCTACTTCATTTATCAATAAGTGTTATGAAAAAAATAGACCAATCCACAATGTTATGACAAAAAACAAGCTTGATCCATCTTTGCAGTTTTAGCATACAAATGCTCTAGTACTAGAAGGCCCATTAACCTCGCCTACAACTTTTTTATGGGTTTGTGCCTCTGAATCTCCACTAGAAAATTCCATGGATAGTAAGACAGTAAACACCATTAAACAGGGAATTACAAAGAAAATGTATCTTTTTTTTAAAGAAATGGTTAGTAGTGATTCTATTAAAATCAGAAATCTGGAACTTAGTTAGTGCTAGAGAATTACAAAGGTAAAAAATTTTCTGTAAAACTTAAGATACACTAAGATTCATACTCAACACTTATTTAAAAGCGCCAACAGTGGGGATAAACATGTACAATACTAGGAAATTCCTCACAATTCGGGCAACTCTCATAAGAAGATAAACTAATCACTCAAACACATAATTTAAATGTTGGATCTTCAATACAGATAAACAAAGGGAAAAGGGAGAAGGTTACCTTTTCCACGAGCAGCGACGCGAGATGACGAACACCCTTTCAACCAAACTAGCTTCCGACGAACGGAAGCAAAACTAATAAAATTCAACTTTGAGCTTAGAATCAACAATGCATCAAACCAGACATATAGTCGGCTTCGAATAATTAGGAACATCAATGTTGACACCCAATTTTGTCCCTCCCTTTCGAATATTTATCACTAAAATTGAAACTTTTTAAACACCGCAAAATTATTTTAATAATAATAATACATACATATATAAGCATATACACACATAAATAAAGAATTTAATAATTAAGCCGTATTTGTATAGAGCATTAAACACTCCTTAAATATCATATCCGCATTTATTATTTTTATAATAATCAAAGCAATTTTATAAATAACTTAAACTCTATTTATTTACCACTAATTAAAACTCAACACCTATCTCCACAATTAAAGTTACCCAAAATAAAACTCACCTTCACTATCCCACACCTAGTTTAATCCCTCATAATTCAGCCCAACTTATTTTCAACAAACCGTGGCCCAAAATACACCCACATCCCATTCTTACTTCATCACCTTTTCAAATACACCCTAAATACAAAACACTCTCTAACCTAAAAAAGAAACACTCATCGTCGCCGCCTCACCCACACCCCAAATCGCGTCCAAAAAATCCGCACCAAAGTCTCCCAAAGATAGAAAACTTTCATAACCAAAAAAATCCAAATCTTACCATAATAAGAATAGTACCAAAATCGCTGAAATCTTCACCAAATCAATGCCAAATTCGCACCAAATCAGTCTGAGATCTTACCTTAAAATCTTCCTACTGATTTAGGTAATTAACACCGAAAATCACACACCTAAAATACTACAAAATCTCCCAAAAATCAGTCTCAATATTAGCCTTAAAGGTTGTCATAATTTTACCAAAATTGAGAACCCAAAATTGGGGCTATAAATACAGAGCCGTTTTCCACATTCAGGGGCATCGACCTTCACGGAGGAAAATCGGCGAGTAACAAACGAGAACTCTCAAAACTTTACCTCCCGAAACACTCATCATCTTCAGGGCATAGAAACCTGAATTCACTTTTCTTTTAAGTGAAATCGTCCATTCTTTTCAATCGCATAACAGACCATCCGAGTGGGTCCGACGAGTCGAAACGCCATCTCAGTTCGCTATCCACAAAAGGTCGGTAAACTCGTCTCCCTTCATATTTTGTTCAACTTGTATTTCACGATATGTATGATGATTTTGTGTTGGTTAAATATGTTAGTTTAATATAGTTGTTATTTATATTAAATCATACAAATCTGTTTGGCGGCTATTATCTGTCATTTGAATCTTTCAGATTAATACGCCGAGTCGTGAAATTTGTATGCTTCCTTGGTTGGTGTATGTGTCTTAGCCCATTTGTATGTTAGATTGTCCTGTCTGCTTATTAACCGATTACATGCACATATCTTAGTTATTCATTTTATATTGGGCTTACAAGTTTATCTAACATTATGAATCGAATTGATAACCGTTGGGTTTGCCTTCTCGTCCTTCTTTCTCTAAAAGAATCTGAAAATTTTACTTTTGGCTCTGTTTTTTGCTAAGGCCCAACTTTAAGTAAAATTGTTTGATTGTTGGTTAAGATCTGTTTGTCCATTAAATAAAAAATGAAGTGAGTCATATGTATTCAAATCTTCATGTCTATATTTGTTGATTATTTGATAAAGGTCTTAAGTATATTATAATCCTTATCCTCTTTTATTTTTACATGAAATGCATCGGAGCAACAAAGGGTTTCATTACGAGACTCGTCATGATACCCACATCGTTCACCGCATCCATGCTTCAGAAATTCCAAAAAAAATAGGGCGAGATGACATCATCATCCGTCTTAAACACTACAACTCTAAATCTCATTCTCTATTTATCTATTTATTTTGTTGTTGTAGTCTTATTTGCTTAACTTTATAATTAATAGAATATTTAACTCTATTAGTCTTCGAATAGGTTGGGAGGGTAGCTAAAACAGAAATTCACCTTTAATTTAATTAATTTGATTTGTCAAGCATGTCTAGCTTTCCAATAACGGCCCGTATTATTAGTATATTAAAGAATAATAAGATTTCAATTTCATTTTAAAACTCATATAGGATCTTCTAAAACTCATAGTGCACATTTTAATTTTACATACTTTTCGTTATTTTTTACATATACTTTCATAAATTATATCATGTACTAAAGTATCTAAAATAAAAAATCTTTTCTTTATTATTAATTGCAAAACAAGTGTTTTATAACTTGCGCATTTTACAAATGCATACCTTCTAACTTTACCGGTAAGTTTTATAACTCTTTTTGTTGTCAACTGTACATTTCCTTTTATATTTGTAAATATCTTTTAATATTTCCTAAAACATACATTTCTTAGTCGAATAAATTAACCTAGGTTTGACCGGACAACCGTAATTTAGCGGATCTTAAAGGATGCCTAGTCCCTTCCCTTTAGGACAATAAAGAACTCTTACTCAGAATCTCACATTAGTTTTGCAGACCATTAAAATGGAGTTAATATTGACTCTACTTAGTTGACATTTAGGTGTCCTAATTCACCCAAACTAATTAGGTGGTGACTCCGCGAACCCTTTAGCATTTTTAGCACTTCTATTTCATGTAGTAGGATTCGCTGAATATAATGTCGCAGTAAAAAAATGGCGTGACAAGCAATACCCCAATCTACATAACTCACCTTTATTTAATACACTACACCCATCATCTTCTTGATTCAACATAACCCACCTCTACATATAAAGATCTTATCTTAAGAGTTAGTACATACCTCGTCGAGATGTCGACCGTCGTCACTCATCTCAGCAGCGGTAGGCGTAGAAGCAACCAGCTCCCAACAACGGTGTTGATAATAAAACTTGGGGATTTAGGGTCTGAGACTGAGACTTGAGAGAGACGAGGCAACAATGGTGTTCGTTGCTAATTGAATTCGAGTCAGTAGGACTACGGGAATGAGTGTATGTTGTAGAGGTTGACGATACGAACACAATGAGACCACCCTCAGCCGTCGACAATAACGTAAACGACCGAAAAACACCCAAAATCGATCGGAAAGATTGAAATGGTCGTCCCGACGCTCTGGGATGAATTGGAGGTGGAGACTGGTTGCAAAATATCGGCATGAGGACGACGAATCTAATGGTACCAGTCATGACCGGAAAAACAACTCGCTGGCAGAGGTAAAAAGTCCAGAAATTCGATCTACAAATCGACAATGAAAATGTGAAAATCGAAGGGTGTTGTTGGTATAGAATTGAAGAGGAGGATGAGACGAGAAGATTGGTGGTGGTCTCGTCCCCTAAGGCTGCCGGAGTTGGCCGGAAAAGACCAACAACCGTCGGAATCACTGTTTGGGAGAAAAATCGCCTAAGACGTGCATGTTGAGGTCTAGGGTTTTATGGGTGGCCCTTTAAGAATACCAATTTGGGTCCTTATGTTGTCTCACAAATTTTATGCCTTCAAATAAAATTTATCGTAAGCTAATAAATTCTTTTAAATATATAATTATGTGAATACTCTATTGTACTAATTTTTAATTTCTGAAAGTAGTAATCTCGAGATTCGTGGCATGTCCAATTTGGAAACTGTGTGAGTGTGAAGACACTTAGTATTTTTATAGAGTTTTTGATCTTTTATTTTTTATAATGTTAAAACGACAACGTTTAGTTTGTTTTTATTAAAAACAATTTTAAAAAAGAAATAAAAATTATGTAGGTCTTAATTTAAATTAAAAAAGTGAAAAACAAATAATGAGAATGGTGTCGTTTTAATCAGTAAAACGTGTCATTTTTGGTCAATTTGAAATACAAGTCACTTATTTATGTGACATTTCACAAATCCGTCACTCAAATGTCATAATTTTGTGACACTTAAAAACCCGTCACATGACTGTCAAGAAAAGACAAAAATTTAGTAAAAAGATGTGACAGTTGCATTTTTGTCACACGTGAACTGTCACCGTAGACTGTTTTTCTTGTAGTGTTCATATTTTATTTGTGGTTGTAATTTATTTACCATTATTGGGTCCCTGGGACTATGGAACAGTAAATAAAAAGAAAATAAACTAAATAAAACTTGAATGCCAATTCTGTTTCCGAATGTAAGCAATAATGTCGTCTGACAACGGTAACAACACAGTAGTAAAAACAGAAACCTTTGAAGAGTAAAAAGCAACAGAAATTAAATGACACAAAGGTTTAAAATTTACATAGGTTATATATATATATATATATATATATATATTATAACCTATGATGGTCAATGACCGAAAATATTGTATATATTAATACAATTAAATAATCTCATTTCTTTACAATATTCTAAAATACAACAAAAAGGAATTTAAAAATGATGAAGTCGCAGATGACTTCTGCCTGAAAAATCTACCTAAATAGATATAGACAACATCCCATTATAATTGCTTCAATAAAGAATAAATCTAGAATCTAGGCAACAATTATAATGTTGGACAAAATGTTGTCGACATGCTCAGGCAACACTTGTGATCTAGTTTTCTGACGAATATATCAGAGAGTTCTCTCGATGTTTTTGCAAACTGTTTCTGGATATCGATTCACTGCATCAGCCTCTCTATTTATTGTATAGGGTCTTACTTGAAAAGCTCATTGAATCGTTGTGATGATTGAGAGAAAGGAGGGCAGCTGATTGTGTTTGTTGGAGAAGATTATGGAGCAAAATCCTCTAACTTCTTGGACTTGTTCCCCAAGCATAGCAACAACTTTGACTTGTTCTTCCACACATTTTATCAGCTCCTAATTACCTTGCCAAGTCATTTCTCCATCATGGTGAAAATCACACGAGAATTGTTTTAGTCTGTGAAATAAGACAAAACTGTTTGTCATGAAATGCTGGTCTGAATGTTGTGACATTTTTTCCAACATTTCTAAAATTCAGATTAGTACTTAAAATGATATGATGGGCAAAATGTCACAACACCAAATCCAACATTAACATTCTCCCTCTTTTTGCCTTTCTCCACAAAACCAATTATAATCTGTGCAAGTGACTTAAGATAATGTCATAAATGTTGTCCCAACATCTATATTATAGTTATGCTCCTCAATCTGTGATGGCATACAAACAAAACATAAGTATACCAGTATATACAACTATATAGAATTAAAGACAATATTAGCACAAATATAGATATAGACAAAACATTCAATATACAGAAGAAAATATCCACATGTCAACTTTAACCGATTGTCTCAACATCTTAACAATTCAACCAAATAAACAAACCATTAAAAACAGTCAAACAAGAATATTGTTCAGTAGCTTAGTCAACACACAACAATCAGATAACCATTCATCATCAAATAAGCCTGCTTCCCTTAGCTAATCATGCATTAGTAGTAGCTTTCAGTCGCTTTCTATTTTTGCATGAGAGTTTTAGCTTTAGCTCTGAGCCTTAACTTCTTCAACAACACTTTTCTTCCCACATCCTCTTCTCTTTGTACGACATCATCAACAACTTCTTCAGTAGCATGTGCAGCAACAACATCTTCAGCAACAGCAGCAGCTTTAGAACTTTCAGCCTGCTTCCCCTGCACAAAATCATCTCCCGCTTTTTGGGAAGAAAGCAACAATAAGAATTGATCCCTGGACTGGACTAATGCTTCTCTTGCAGCATCAACCTATGAGATCTGTTGGTTGATTTTAGCAATTTACCTAACAAGCCATTTAGTAGACAGATGTGACTGTATTATGCCAGTGTTGCGTAGAATGTTTGGAACATTTCTGGCAACATTCTCAATATCAGCTTCCTTTTTCTATGGGAGGTCACTAACTCTCTCTTTACTTTTCAAGACTGCTTTATTCACTAAATATACATCTGGAGCTTTTCCTAAAATATCCTTTCTTCTAATCTCAAATCCTTGAGTAGTTAGAATTTGATAGATCAGATAGGGATATGAAAAGATTAAGGTTGACTCTTTCTCAGCCAAATTGGCTATTTGATAAAAAATCATTCTTCCTAAGTCAAATTTTAACCGTTTTCCAATTTTGTACAACAATGAGTCTTGATCAGTGGTTACAATTGACTCATTTAGTGAAGGGAGCCAGTTGTGAATTGCAATCTTATGGAGGGTGGAGAATAAGAGAGTGAGCTTCGAGGAAGGGCATCGAGAAGTCCATTTCTTCACTATACCTCTAGTAAGGTATTCAATTAACTCGTCCCTATTTTCTATTGTTCTTTCAGGTGTGCTACTTCTAACATCAGATTGAGTTCCCAAACATCGATTGATAATTAGGGGAGTAAATCGATAAATTTTGTTATAGAGGTATACCTTTTCAAATTTCTTTGAGGAGGCATTGTCTATACCAGAATTCAGGTTTGCGTAAAACAACCTAATTACTTCATCAATGAATGGCATTATCAGTTACAATTTTTAGAAGCTTACGATCATTGAGGAACTCAACTAAGCCATACTCAGAACATGAGGCTATATCGAACACTTTTCTGTCTTGATAACTCTATTCCTATACCAATCCCATTTATCAAATTTTGCTTTGGAATAGAACTTGTCAGAAAAAGTATTTACCTCTACTTCAGATTCTGATTCGGTATTGCCAGAGGAGGTGGTGAAGACGTCTCTTCTGAGGTCTGTTGCGATGTTACTTGAGATGTTATGGCATCATCGATAATATTTTAGGCAGTATTTGGTTTTTCATGATGGGAAATTCCCTTGGGGAAGAACCTTGTTAATGGAGTGTCATCGGGCATCTCCTCGTCTTGAGACTCACTTTGAGGAACAAACACTAGAGGTTCTTCTTCAGTGTCTTACGAGGACAGTTCGAAGTTCATATCTTCGGTGTCACTGCTAGAGCAAATAGGAAATGTAGTTTCAAATCAGGACTTCTTAGTTTTTGGTTCCTGTTGAACTGTTCTTTCGTACACTCTACTCGATTTTCGAGTAGGAAAAAAAGATGAACTGGTCTTTTTACCGAGGGTAGAAAAATCTGATGTAGCATCTACATTAATGGGATTATTATCATCCCCGAAGTAAATAATGTCCAGTGGTTCCTCATCTCATCTGAGAATGATGGTTGTACACCTATTTTCCGATAGGTGTTGAGAATATGATGCAGTTGGTTGTTGAAGTGGACTGGTGCTAATTGGAGTGTTGTTGATAGTACTGGTCGACATAGGTGTTGGTATATGTGATGTTTCCATATGTGAGTTTGGAGGAGAGGGCTTTGAGGGTTTAAGATTTTAGATGAAGATGAAAATGTTTGAAATGATGAAGAATTCATCGGTTAGGTAGGACATTTACTGAGGTGATGTGATTTTTCCTCCCTTTTTTTACTTTTTAGGAAAAGACAAGAATGGTAAAAAGAAAACAAATGAGATGAATATTTATATACTTGGCAAGCCTTTCAAAATAGTAAAAGTTTCTTTATTTTAGGTGTTTGATGTTTATTTAATAACTTACACCTAAAATTTTGTGATAAAATGATAAACATCATATTTGATTTAATCTTATCCTTTCTAAAATTTTAATTCCAATTAAAACATGGCATACAAATAGGGAAGAAAAATTTGAATTTTTTGAAACCAGTTAAGATCAATATCCCAACACATATTACGTTCTGAAAATGTCAACAGTAATGTTGACAACATTTTGGATGACACAAGTATTTTGATCCCATAAGAATTCTTCGTTTTGACAACAAATCAAGACACATTTTACACACTCTATGAGTTTGATCACTGGACCAATGTAATATTTTCCCATCATGTTCTTGGTCTAATCACAAAGCATATGTAAAAGAATTTTTCATGTCATAAGAATACATTTATGGTATTCTCAAATTTCTTTTAAAGCAATTGATACTCCTATAAAATAGGAACGATATCATTTCTTAGGCTTTGCCCATTTTGTACAGTTGCAATTAATTTGTAAAGGCTTTACCTTATTTTAATACTCTCCTTTTATGATATTGACTATCATCGCAGAGAACAGTATCACATTGAAAACATATTTTTATTGAAGGATCAAGCTTGTGTGACCAAAAGTTATGCACCATACAACAACAATAATCAGCCAGTGATATATCATGAGCAAATGTCACCCGAAATGTTAGAGAAGGTTTCAGCTGACATTCACCAAAAATGTCTTTTTAGAGATTACAAAGACCAAAAGATTTCTTCAAACTAGAAAATCTCTCATGGTCTAAAGCTTTTGTAAAAATATGAGCTAGTTGATGAATAATGTCTACATGTTCAATTTTGACTAGTTGTTTTTCAACTAAATCTCTTAAAAAATGATGCCTAATATCAATATGTTTGTACGTGAGTGTTGAACTGGATTTTTGGAAATATTTATAGCACTCAGATTATCAAAATACAAAACTAAGATGTTACTAGTAAAACCATACTCATCTAACATGTGTCGTAGTCATATTAATTGAGAGCAACAACTTCCAGCTGCTACATATTCAGATTCAGCAGTTGAAGTGAGACACGATTTTATTTACGACTATACCATGAACAAGATTATTGCCAAGAGAAAACATCCTCCACTTGTACTCTTTCTATCATCCACATCACCAACCCAATCTGAGTCATTATACCCTATTAAATTAGGATTAGTGTCTTTAGAATACCAAATTCCGAACTCACAAGTGTCGGTAACATATCTAATGATATGTTACGATGTTTAAGTGAGAGATTTTGGGACAGACATGAAACCGAACACAAACACAAACACTAAACATTATATCAGGATGACTAGCAGTAAGATATAGAAGGGTACCTATCATATATCAATACAAAGTTGGGTCGACATTTTCACCAACATTATCCTTCCATATCTTCTGTGACGATCCCATTGGAGTCTTCATCCATGGCGAAAGTCCAGTAGCCTAAAACATCACTAGCTTAGGCTCTGACCCGGGTAGGATGGGGTACATGTAATCCCGTGTGAATCAGCAAGGACCACCTTGCAAGGCTAAATACCCCTGGGTGACCGATAGCGAAGTAGTACAGTGAGGGTAAAGAGCCCCTGAGAGTGAAATAGAACATGAAAGCATAAGCTCCCACTCGACCTGTATGGATTCCCCCGACCCGAATCTACCTCAGTGGATTCCGAAAAACTATCAAATCAAATGAGTAAGCAGTAGACTTAAAGACTAAAGTTTCATATATCAATAGTAGTAAATATCCATAGTTTTTTTCCAATATTCAATTGATCGTATGGAAAGATGCCTACACGGAACCTATACGAAGGAGAAAACAAGCAACGGTAACTACCCTACTTGACTTTTATTTGACTAGGCATTGATTCCCATCTCGGTCAATCGATCAACCCTCCTAGGACTGTTGTTTCAAGAATCTGACCTTAGCAACCCGAAACGTGAGTGGCCAGTCCTAGGCCTTCGATAAAGAGATTCAAATGGTCTTCCCGCTCCTTTCCAACTTTATAGTCAAGCAAGTTCAAATGACTTTTCACGCCTCTCCTTACAATAAAGTCGAGTGACTTTCACTAATCTCTTTCCTTATAGTCAAGAGAGTTGCTTCGCTCATTTCCTTGCAGGAAAGTGGCTTTCACTCCTCTCTTTCCTTATAGTCAAGAGAGTTACTTTTTGCTCCTTTCCTTGCAGGAAAGTGTCTTTCACTCCTCTGCTTCCTTACAATCAAGCGAGTGGATTTTCGCTTCTCTCATTCTTTATAGTAAAGGCGAGTTGCAGCCTGCAATATCCCTTCGCACTTTATCAATCAATTCAGCATTTGATTCTTCATCAACAACCTCTGTGTTCTCTGTTTCTGGTTCAGATGTTGCTTCAGGTGTGGTAACATTTGGGGCAACATCGGATTCTTATGTAATCTGCTTATTTTCCACTGAAACTATAATGTTATTTTCAGTTGTATCTCCTGAAAGATCAGTAAAATTATCAAAAATAACATTAACAAACTCTTGTACAGTTTTAGATATCAGATTGTATACTCGATAAGCATGACTATTTTGTGAATAACCAACAAATATTCCTTTATCACTCTTAGAGTCAAACTTTTCCAAATGATCTCTATCATTTAAAATGTAACAAATACACCCAAACACCTGAACGTATCGCAAGTTAGGTTTCTTTCCATTTATAATCTCATAGGGTGTCATCTTTGTTCCAGACCTTAAGTTGACTCTATTAGTGATGTGACATGCAGTGTTCAAGGCTTAAGCCTAAAAATGTTTTGACAATTTCTTAGAAGTAAGCATAACTCTAGCCATTTCTTGTAATATTCCATTCTTCCTTTCTATTACACCATTCTGTTAAGGAGTTTTGGGAGCAGAAAATTCATGGAAAATATCTTTTTTCTCACAAATTTTGTGAATGAGCTATTTTCAAATTCTTTTCCATGATCGGATCTAATTCGAAAAACATGAGAATGGAACAAATTCCTTATACTAGAGTGCAAGATTTTAAACATGTCAAAAGTTTGTGATTTTTCTTTCAAAAAAAATATATCCATGAATATCTAGAAAAATCATCTACAATCACATAGGAATTCCTCATGCCACATAAATTAGACCCATTAGATCCATGTGCAATAATTGAAAACAGTGAGATGTACTTGAATGTTGTTCGTCATTATGAACAACATTATGAAAAACACGGGTTTACTTACCTTTCATGCAATCTTCACAGACTACTGTTTTACCTTTAGGATGCAGTTTAGGAATACCTCTTACCGCCTCATATGAGATTAATCTTTCTAAATTGACGTAGTTGACATGTCTTAACTTTTGATACCACAATGTTGTGTCATCGATCCTAACAGTATTGTATATTTCTTACCTTCCAACAAGATAACAATTGTCACATGTTCTTGTACCTGTCAGGATACACATGTTAGCTTCATTCGTAACTTCACATGCATTCTTATTAAACTTTACCTCAATATTGTCATCACATAGTTGACTTATACTAATAAGATCCACCATTAAACCTTCAACATGTAAGACATTTCTTAGGGCTGGAAATCCAGGAACACTTAAGATCGATGTGCGTCGTTTCACAACCGACAATAATGTTTCTCTTGAAATTGATCCTTTTGATTTTTCTGTGAAGGACCTTATGACAGGGATGCGAATACTGAGATGTGATATCATCGGAGACCTTTTATCATATCACCACATCCGTCAGCCATCCAGCATCATCTCCATCAACCTTTGCAATAATTTCGTCTCCTTTATGGCATAATAGATTAGGACATCCGGGAGACTCTGTTTTATGCTCCCTTAGCAAAAATAAATTTATTGATTACAAACATGTCCCTTCTCCTCCTATTTGTGAATCTTGTATTTTTGAAAAATATGTCAAGTTGTCATTTTATTCTTCATCAACTTGTACTTTAATGCCTTTTGATATAATACACAATGATTTATGGACTTCTCATATCTTAAGCACGACTGGACATCGATACTATATGTTGTTTTTAGATAATTATTCAAACTTTCTATGGACGTTTTCCATTGGTAATAAGTCCCAAGTATATTCTATCTTTTCATCATTCAGCACTTTCATTAAGACACAATTTGAAAAGAATATTAAATGTTTCCAATGTGACAATGAGAGGGAATTCTATAATAATTAATTCAAACTTTGTTTGGCCAAACACGAGCCTGTTTTTCATTTTTTCTGTCCCCACACCTCTCCACAAAATGGTAAAGCCGAACAAAAAAGTAGAACCATACACAACTTAGTTCGTGCCCTCCTTGATCACGCCTTTATCTCTCTATTTTTGGCATTACGCTCTATCAATGACAACCTATCTTTTGAACATTCTCTCAAATAAGTCTCTCAAACACAAGTCTTCCACTCAAGTTTTCTATCTTCGGTATCCTTCCTATATAAATTTATGAACTTTTGGATGTCTGTGCTACCCCCTCCACCCATCCACACAAATCAACAAACTTCAATCTTAGTCATCCCCGTGCGTCTTTCTTGGCTACCCCCAATCATCGAGGTTACAATTGTTACGGCTTGTCAAGCCAAAAACTAATCATTTCTCGACATGTCATATTCGATGAGTCCCAATTCCCCTTTGTCAAACTCAATTATTCATCCCCAAATTCTTATGAATTCTTAAATAATGGCCTAAATTGACTTTTAATTCATCATTTGCAAAATCTGTCATCACTGAAACCGGCAGCCGTTCCCACCATCGTCCCGCGGCGGGCAGTCCACCCAGCCCCGCAACGGGAGCCTCAGAACATCTCATCATGACCTTCTGTCTCAGCTGCCTCTCGGCCAGCCCCCTCTCCCCGATGCAACTTCCCCTTCTCGGCCCTACCCCTTACTCTCGAGAGTCCACCCAGTCTTACCTCTTCTCAGACACCCCATCTCAATCTTGTTCAACCTCCCGCGACACACCCATGGACAATAGAAATCTGTGTTATGCACAACATTTTCAAATCCAAACAACTATTTAATTTATCCACTTCGGTTGCCCCTTCTCACGTTCCTCATAATACGAAAGATTCCTTGTCTGATCCTAATTAAAAAAAATGCAATGATTGACGAATATAATGCTCTTTTTTAAAAATAAGATGTGGGATATAGTACCTCGTCATCTTGATGCTAATATTATTTGTTCTATGTGTACTTTTTGACATAAAAAGAAATTTGATGGTTCTTTTGAAATACATAAGGCTCGTCTTGTAGGTGATGACATATATCAATAGGCGGGGGTGGATTGTGATGAAACTTTTAGTCCAGTGGTGATACCAGCGACTATTCAGACCGTTCTCAGTACTACTTTGTCCAAGTCTTGGCCTATTTATCAGTTTTGACGTTAAAATGCCTTCTTGCATGGAGACCTTCATGAAACTGTATATATGCATCAGCATATGGGATTCAGAGATCCGATTTATCCAGATTATGTGTGTCTTTTGAAGAAATCATTCTATGGACTGAAACATGCTCCTTGTGCATGGTACTAACGATTTGCTGATTGTGTATCCTCTATCAGGTTTTCACACAGCAAATCTGATCATTCACTGTTTATCTATAGCAAGATAATGATATGACATACATCCTACTATATGTTGATGATATCATCCTCACCACATCTTCTGATGCACTTCGCTGATCCATTATGTCACTTATTGCATCTGAATTTGCTATGAAGGATTTGGGTCCCCTAAGCTATTTTTTGGGCATTGCTATTACGAGACATACATGTGGATTATTTCTTTGTCAAAGGAAGTACGCCGAAGAGATCCTTGATCGAGCAGGCATAGTGTCTTGCAAACTGGACCACACACCGATGGACACTAATTCGAAACTCAGTGCCTCTTCAGATTCTTTGTATGCCGACCCGACTCACTATCACAATTTAGCATGGGCATTACAGTATCTCATATTTATGAGACCAGATATATCATATACCGTGCAATAAATATGCTTAAATATACACAACCCAACATATGGACATATGAATGCCCTCAAACGTATTTTGCGATATGTACAAGGTACTCTTCATTTCGGCTTACACCTGTACAAGTCCTCACTCTATGGTCTCACATCTTATTCTAATGTTGACTAGGGTGAATGTCATGACACTCATCGATACAGATTACTGTGTATTCCTCGAAGATAACTTACTTTCTTGGTCTTCTAAAAGACAACCTACACTATCTCGATCCAGTGCCGAAACTGAGTATAGAGGTCTAGCAAATATTATTTCTGAGTCTTGTTGGATACGTAACCTTCTACTTGAGCTTCACTGCCCAATCCATAAGGCTACAATCGTTTAGTGTGATAATGTAAGTGCGACATATCTCTCCGGCAACCCCGTTCAACATCAACGCACAAAACATATTGAAATGAATATCCACTTTGTACGTGGGAAAGTTGCTCGTGGACAAGTTCGTGTTCTTCATGTTCATTCCCGATATCAGATTGCTGACATATTCACTAAAGGACTTCCACGCATACTCTTTGATGATTTCTGAGTCAATCTCAACGTACGAGAACCTCCCGCTTCAACTACGGGTGTGTGATAGAATATTACCATATATTGTATATTACCATTGATAGAATATTACCATATTTTGTATATCTTTTATATTAGGTAAATTTATATTCCAATTGTAATTAGGAAAATTTAGTTACCATGTAAATAATTATGTAACACTATATGTATTGTACACAATAATCAATGAAAGACAAGAAACATATTCCTACAGTGCCAAATAGTAGAAGTATCTTTACTAGATTGACAGTCTTTTAATATGTCTAGGACCGGTAAATATTTATATGTACTCGATGCTTATATTAAACTAGTTTCTCGTCACATGTATTGCATGTGTGTACTAAGTTATGTAATATATGATTTTATAAAATTAAATTAATATTATTAAAATAAAATTTTGAGTAAATAATTATACATGTAAAAATAAAGTACAATTTAAAAATTCTTCATTTCAAGGGGAAAAAGCTCAATTTGTGGAATAAACACGTGCCTTCTAGCAAATTGACCTATTATGATTTCTGCATATATGATATTATTATTAAAAGATTTAAAGGCCATAATACATGCATTTTCTTTTAAAACTAACCTGGTTTATCGAGTTCAAAAATTTAAGTAGCATGATACGTGCATTTTTTAAAACTAACCAGCTGGTTTATCGAGTTCACTTTAATACTTCACTCTCAATTCTCCTTTTACTTCTCTTTTCTCGAAGTTGGTT
Source organism: Przewalskia tangutica (assembly GCA_029844215.1). Taxonomy (NCBI): domain Eukaryota; kingdom Viridiplantae; phylum Streptophyta; class Magnoliopsida; order Solanales; family Solanaceae; genus Przewalskia; species Przewalskia tangutica. The sequence continues at coordinate 75,336,896 of CM056732.1, forward strand.
CGGACTCACTTTAATACTATTGAGTCTCGTATCATAAATGTAAACGTGTAAATATAGAAAATAATATATTCTCTATCCATAATTAAAATATTTTCATATATTGTATAAATATAATTATGATAAGACTAGAATTCATCTTTTGTATAGACTTAGAATTCCTATTGTATAAGGGATGAATATTGTACTCTATATATACTTTGATATTAATGAAAGACTCCCCCAGGGAAATTAATATCATCTTACATGGTATCAAGAGCCTTAACACAAACCCTAGAATTTTTTTCTTCACTCTCTCTTGAGCAAGCCGCCGCCGACCACCCACCCCCACCCTCGGGTATTGCGCCGCGGCTCTCCCCTCTCTCCACAAAATTCTTGGTTTTGTTTTTCTTCTTCCATTCCTCTCTTCTCTAAATGACTATCCCTGAATCTTCCACACTTTCTGAATCTTCTACCTCCACAAATTCCACCACTACGTTGTCATCCTCTTTTCATCCAGCCCTAACTATTACAAACATCAAGAACTCTATTCTCATTATTCTTGATCAAGAAAACAATCAGTATTCTCCCTAGGTTGAATTGTTTCATAATCATGCATGTCTCTATAACGTGCTTGATCACATCGATGACACCATTCCGCGCCCTCCGGAGGTTGATGAGTCTACTTGGCGTCGTCTAGACGCCGGCGTCAAACAGTGGATTTATGGTAGTACTTCTCAGGACCTTCTTCTTACTATCATGAAATCTGGAGCCACAACCCTTGAGTTATGAAATTGTTTGGAGGAAATTTTTCAGGACAATAAGCACATCCGTGCTGTGTATTTAGAGGAGCAATTTAACAATACACGTCTTGAAAACTTTTCCAATATGACTGAGTACTGCAATAGTTAAAGCTACTAACGGATCAACTTGCTGCTGTCGACGAGCCTGTTACTGACACCAAACTGGTGTTACAATTGATTGTTGGTCTTCCTAAAGGCGAATATGATACTTTGGCCACCATGATTCAACAGGCAGATCCGTTACCCAACTTTAACAAAGCTCGCTCGCAGTTGTTGCTTGAAGAGACTCGACGTGCTAAGCAGGATGAGCACAGTCAGAAGGCATTAGCGGTCGAAAAACGCCCTCAAGATCCAACGCCGCCAAAAAACTCTCAACCGCAGCAGGGACGCGGTGGAAAGGGTGGCAGGGGCCGCTGCAGGGGAGGTCGTGGTCGTCGCAAGGATCGCGGTCAACAGAACCAGCAGCAGCAACAGCAATAGGGATCGCAGAACTGCGGGCGCGGCTCGCCGACGAATTCGCACCGCAATGGCCCGTGGCGCCTCTGACGCGGCGCCCAGGTTCGAGCGCGGCGCAGTCCATTCGATGCAGCGGCCTATAATTCATATTCTTACCCTGGTTTGTTGGGCCCCGCTCGGCCTCACGGCGAGTCCACCGTACGAGTCAGGTTTTGCAGCCCTCATCCGGCATGACACCCACTGAGTTGGGAGAGGCATTCAACACCTTCTCCATGCAACAACCTGACAATACTTGGTACATGGACTCAGGCGCCACGTCTCACGTCACCCAATCTGCAGGTACTATCCCTAAACTGTTTAGTTTAAAACATCCTCAATATGTTACAGTTGGTAGTGGACAAGCATTCCAATTAAAGGGTATGGTACCTCATACACACAACCTCCTCATCCACATTTCTCCCTAAAAAACACCTATATGCCCCACACATGATTAAGAACCTCGTATCTGTCCGTCAATTTACTCGTAATAATTATGTCTCCGTGGATTTTGACCCTTTTGGTTTTACTGTGAATGATCTTCATACGGGGACACCTCTTACGAGATGCAATAGCATGGGGGATCTCTATCTATTCACTTCCACCTCTGCTGCCAGATCTTGCTCTCCCGTCACTCTAGCGGCTGTTTCTTCTTCAACTTGGCATAATAGGCTTGGTCATCCAGGAGTACCAGTTTTTAATTTTCTTAAAGGCAACAATTTCATTGCTTGTAATGGGAAACTTGCCCAAAATTGTGTTTCTTGCTCTTTAGGCAAACATATTCGTCTTCCGTTTAAATCATCTACTAGTGTTACACTTGCTCCTTTTGATATTATACATGCCAATTTATGGACATCTCATATCTCTAGTTCTCTCGGTCATAAATACTATCTTGTGTTGCTTAATGATTTTTTACATTATGTTTGGTTATATCCTCCCAAATTTAAATCGGAAGTGTTTGCCAAATTTCTTGAGTTTCGCAAGTTTATCCACACACAATTTGGAAAAAGTATAAAATCATTTCAGTGCGATAATGATCGTGAATTCAATAACTCTATGTTTCAACGGTTTTGTACAAATAATGGCATGGTTTTTCGCTTCTCCTGCCCTCACACCTCACCATAAAACGGTAAAGCTGAAAGAATCATACGTCCCATTAACAATATGATTCGCACTCTATTGATTCATGCATCCCTCCCTCCTTCTGGGTATATGCTGCTAAAATGTCAAAATACATTCTAAATATTCTCCCTACTAACACTCTTTACAATATGACCCCTACCGAAATCCTCTATCATAGAGTCCCCTCCTATGATCATCTACGGATTTTCGGTTGTCTGTGCTATCCCAACCTCAGTTCTACCGCCCCTCACAAGCTTGCTCCTAGGTCTACTCCCTGTGTCTTCCTAGGATTCCCGCCAAACCATAGGGGCTATCTATGTTATGACTTTTCGACTCATCAAATCCACATATCTCGTCACGTCACATTCGACGAGACCACATTTTCGTTTTCGAATCTTCCAAAATTCCAAAAATCAGACTACTTATTTCTTGACGAACCTGACATCTCTCCCCTCATACTCTAACAACTCACGTCCTCTGTTCCGTTGTCGAGCGCGAGCCGAGGAGCGCGCGGCGCGATTTCGATGGCAATCTTTAGGAATCTTCGTCGGCGCCGCGACACCCAAACATCGCAGGTCAGAAGCTTTCTAAACGCCAGCGCGCGGCTGAGCCAGAAGTTCGTAAACCTCACCGCGGCGCTCGATCCAGGAGTCGCGGCTCTCCGACAACCGCCCCGCGCCTCCTTATCCAACTTTACCCACCGTCTCAGACACCACTCCGCCACCCACTATCCCTACTCATCCAATGGAAACTCGTTCAAAGCATGGAATCTTCAAACCCAAAGTTCATTTCAACTTGTCTGCCCAAATCATCTCTCCAATTCCAAAGAACCCAAAATTGGCCATACAAGACCCTAATTGGAATGCGACTATGTTTGAGGAATTCAATGCTTTAACTAAATAGCACACGTGGGATCTAGTACCTAGACCTGAGGGGGTGAATGTAATTCGATGTATGTGGCTTTTTTGTCACAAGTTCAGAGACAATGGGGATGTTGAGAGGTATAAGGCTCGTCTTGTGGCTAATGACACAAATCAGCAGGAGGGAATTGATTGTAGAGAGACCTTCAGCCCGATTGTCAAACCGACTACTATTCGCACAATTTTGAGCATTGTCATGGGCAAACACTGGCCGATCCATCAACTTGATGTGAAGAATGCATTCTTACATGGGGACCTGAGAAAGCGATTAATACGTCGTCAGCTTGGGTTCACCCATCCAGTAGTCCCTCACTATGTGTGTCGTCTCCGTAGTCACTATATGACCTGAAACAGGCTCCCCGTGCGTGGTATGATCGCTTTGCCAGGTATATCTTGCAGATTGAGTTTGTATGCAGCAAGAGTGATACATCACTCTTCATTTTTCATCGAGGTAGTAGCACTGCTTACTTATTACTGTATGTGGATGATATTGTTATGACTGCCTCCTCAGATAGATTGAAATAAGATTATTGCCTTGCTTAAATCCGAATTTGCAATGACTGATTTGGGAAAGCTGAGTTATTTCTTGGGGATATTAGTGACCAGGTCTGTCAATCACATGTTCTTGTGTCAGCGTAAGTATGCAGAGGAGATAGTGTACAGGGCTAAGATGGCGAATTGCAAAGTTATTCCTACTCCAGTCGATTCGAAATCGAAGCTCAGTGGTATGGATGGTGCTCCAGTCTCTGATCCTACTCTGTATAGGAGCCTTGAAGGTGCACTTCAGTATCTCACATTTACCAGGCCAGACATAGCTTATGTTGTTCAGCGGGTGTGTTTATTCATGCATGCCCCCAAAGAGTCTCATTTCACTGCTCTTAAGCGTATCATTCGATACATTAAGGGTACTCTTGATTATGGTTTGCACCTATACCCCTCTGCGCCAAACAAAGTTGCTCATATTCGGACGCAGATTGGCGGGGTGTCCGACACCGACGCTCCATCTCCGGCTTTTGTGTTTTCTTAGGGGATAATCTGATTTCTTGGTACGCGAGTGATGAGCTACCTATCTAGATCCGATCGAGGCGTCTGAGGCGTTGCAAATGTAGTAGCTGAGATTTGTTGGCTCAGAAATTTACTGTTAGAACTTCAGTGTCCTTTGCGTCAGACATCTATTGTGTACTGTGATAACATCTCTGCCATCTATTTCATAATCCGGTTCAGCATCAGCGAACCAAGCACATTGAGATAGACCTATACTTTGTTCATGAGAAAGTTGCTCTAGACCATGTCAGAGTGTTACATGTTCCATCATCCTATCAGTATGCAAACATATTTACCAAAGGACTTCCCAAACAGTTGTTTCTTGACTTCAGATCCAGTCTCAACATCCGGCCTCCTCCCGCTCCGACTGAGGGGGTGTGTAAACGTGTAAATATAGGAAACAATATATTCCCTACCCATAATTAGAATATTCCATATATTGTGTAAATATAATTATGGTAAGATTAGGATTCCTCTTTTGTATAGGCTTAGGATTCCTATTGTATAAGGGATGAATATTGTACTCTATATATACTTTGATATTAATGAAAGACTCCCCAAGGGAGATTAATATCATCTTACAATAAATGGAATGGAAACATGGAATCTTTATATCGACTTAGACAATTCTCACCCTATACGCTAGCTTTTGGGGTTGATTCTTTACATGATATCAGAGCCGAATGTTAAGAGTCCTACATCGAAAATGAAATGGAAACATGGACTCCTTAAAATTGTTCAAATCCATATAAAGAGTCCATGTTTCTATTTCATTTCCGATGTGAGACTCTTAACAACTGCAATGAGTCTTTCCTCCTGAAAATAAATTTTAAATATAAATAAATCTATAATAAATATGTAAATACATCCCTTTAATTAAGAAATCAATCTGTATCAATTATCGAGAACTCTCCTATCATAATTATACAAAACTAAATTGCAGAACATTGATATTTATTTAAAGCTATTCATTCATGCATTTTATTATTCTAATCCTTTAGCCTCCACCATACACATCTAGTTTCTTTGATTAAATCTTTTAACTTTTCCGACACAAAATTAACAAAGTTATGCATAGTGATAAGTAAATTCACATGCTTAAAATTTCATTGGTAAATATCTCGCACCAAACATATGGGAAAAAGAAAAGACATAAATAATATAAAAAAATAAAAGGAAAGACAATTGTAATTGATCCTTTTCATCTTTTGATTATCAATAGATAGTACAATTACTTGCTAGTACTCATGCACTCATAATATCAAATGATTAAATATAAAGTTAAGAAATCTAATAGATGATAAATTACTTATCCTAAAGCATGATCGATTAGTAATTAAATTGTCAAGTCATCAATATTTGAATAAGTTACTCTAATCAAACACCTAATCTGTGGACAATTTAGTGATTGAGTTGCGTGCTTTCATAAAAAATATGGAGATATCTATGAAACTACACTCTAACAATTTCAACACCACAAGGTATAAAGGCGTGGTCATTAATTTCTCATGTCTCGCAGATGCAGTGAAGGAATGATCATAAGTCAGACGCAATCTTACTCTGCATTTCTACAAAAAACTATTTCCACGACTCGAACTCGTAACCTCCTGTACCGATTACGTGTATCCCTTTAAATGACAAATAATGAAAGTGAATGGTTGAAGTAGAAGTGGAAATAGAAAAATCACGTGAGAGAGGAGATATATAAAAGTAATGAAAAGGGACCCCTAAGTAGTCCCCATAGCCACCGTCCGAATGGTGTTGGAGAAACTTAGAGGACACTTCTCAATTCCATTTGGCATTCGTAGCCTAGAAAAAGGGATAATTGTCATTTTCCAAGCTGTTCTCTCTCAATCCCATCCTAATTTTATGATTTAAACTTTAAAGAAAGAAAAAGGGGAGACCCTACTTCAAGTCTTTTCTTCACCCCCAACCCCCATTTTTTCCTTGGGTGAGACCCTATTTCGAGTTGTTGCTGTAGAAGATAGAAATGTCACTTCTTATAATGTCTTAACATTAACACTTAATGGGTGTATCGGCTGTTGATTTGAGTTACGTTACGTTAGATTTAGTTATTCATGTAATTAGTTATTTTATTTTTTATTCTGCATAAAATAATCTTAAATTAACGCATAACTTATACATAGTATTTTAATTATGTGGGATTATAAAATGATAACCAAACATTTTACTTGGTGTCAGGACCGGTCCACCACATGTTGAGGCCTTAGGCGAATTCCAAAATGATGCCTTTTTAGTTATTAATAAAAAAAATTAGCGAAAGCAATTTTTTTGTTTAGAATTTTCTTTTTCGAGCTTTATGAGATGAAAAATCATTAATTACATTATTATAATTGATTTTGTTTAACATTTCTTTTTCAATCGATAATAAAGTCAATCCATTTAATCTTTGTTGATACATTATTGATCTTAAATAAAATTTTATTAATTTTAATTTTGAAAAACTTTTTTCGGCAGACGCAACAATTATAGGAATTGTTAACATTATTCTATAAGCAATATACGCATTTGGAAAATAATCAAGTCTTTTTATATAATTAAGTATATCAATTGGTGTATCATTTTCCACTTGTATTATTTTTAGTGGTATCTACACTATCAAACCCTGAATTTTTAACGTCATCTACAATGTTAACTTCTTCTACTAATAAATCTCTATTTTCATTTTCATTTTCGTCTATGACTATATTGTTTGTTTCTACATTATTAACTTGTCCATTCGATAAACAAGCACCTATATTTTCAAATTTGCAGATTCTATTATAATTTTTTGTGATACTCAAATTTTTAAGGCCTAAGGCAAAGGCCTAGTTTGCCTATATCTTGGGCCGGCCTTGCTTGGTTTACTAAATTTTATACGAAACAACTAAAAAGCTATCACATATAGTATTGACTATATATATGAATTGATTAATTCTCTCCTAACCAGCAAACCAGACGACCCCTTGAGCCTTAAAAGGTTGCTTGGTTGTGACAGTGGAGGAACTAATCTAATCATAAAATACCACAAAAAGTATATTGTTTGATTGGCCGCAAGAAAAAAAATCCATATAACTAATGCGGTGTTTGATTGGCAGTACAAGCTAATACTCATATTAAGTATGTGAAAATTTATGAATTATTTCTTGCGAGATAGAATGTTGATAATAATACATGTAAAAACAATGTGAGGATTAAACTATTTAATTTAAGATAAAGATATCCTTCTAAAGCAAGTAACCCATGCTTCATTATTAATTATTATATAATAACATCTTTAATATTAATTATCATCACACAAACAATTCATATATTATAATTTTCGCCTAATTAGTAAGTGCACCAAATAATATAATTTAGTGATGCATAGGGTAAAACCCAGACTGGATAACTGGACACCTCGAAAGTTGACAAGTGGAAAATAGGAGGCGAACTGACATGATTCAACAAGGGCTATGTCAATCTCAATACATAAGCGCAATCGGTACGATTAACCTCATTCGTTGATGACCCGGAGCTACAATATAGGCCCGCCTAGCTTCGGGACAACCAGACCACAGAAGAAGTAGTGATTGGTCGAGATAGGTCCAGATTGCAATCACTTTAGCACAATCCAGAATCAGCTTCGGGAATTCCACATTCGTACAAGAAATTGTTACAACGTTCAAATATGGATCAACATGAGAGGCGAACAATTCGGGAAACGTTAGCTAAGTTTAGGCTATAAAAGTAACTCTTCTCTTTATTTATATCCTGTCAATTTTTTCATCATAAATAGTTATATTAATTATGACTCGAACAATTGGGACCCCGCACATCGAAATCATCGTTTTCACACACGTGCACACGTTGTACCAAATATCGTAAATTTCCTTAGTGAAAGAGATATTGATACGTATACAAAATATTTGAGACGTAAGATAATAGACGGTTATTGGCCAAATGACAATGGTTTCACGTTGGTAAATGAAGGAAGAAGTGTACAATGTGTAAAAGATGAAACGAGTCAGGAAAATGCGCGGCGCCTCGGCTCCAGTGAACTGCGAGGCGTGAGCGCGCGCTCCTCGGAGGGCGCGGCGCTTCTGATGCGGTGTGGCCAGATTGGAGACGAGATTTAACTGACTTTTGGGCTGACTTTGGAGCATTAATTCTCCATTATTTTCCTCATGAATTCAGCCATTATTTGGATGAATTGTAACCTCAAATTAAAGGTCATTATATGGCATTGAAGGCCATTACTTGGCCATTTGAGAAGACATCTTGATCACACTATAAATTGATGTCATTGACACAATTGAAGAAGACATTTAATACTTGTATGATTTTAGATTTTATGAAATCTCTTCCTCTCTTGCAATCTTCCACACACTCAAAGATCCTTATTTTCTAGCGAACACTTGAGTTTCCCTTGCTCACTTGTTTGATTGTTGTCTTGGGAGATAAGTTGCCAACACACCATTAAAGGATTACACGGGGCAATATTATCTTAAGGATAGATTGAAAAATCAATCGACTCAGTAAGCCATTCTCATTACACTATTTCCAGATTTCTAATCATATTGTGGTTGTTGTTCTTAAGAGGCTTGCTGCAGTTCCAACGAAGATCTCATGACTCCAAGTAGGATCAAAGACAAAAGATCAAGATCATCAACACTTATTGTTGTTGTAACAACTGATGTTAGGCTTCAAGCCTATTGTATTGTAATTGTTTATCTTTTCTAAGTACTAGTGGAGTTGTATACTATTTCCGTACATCCATTGTGTAACTCACAATCTTAAGATAATATTGGTACTAGTACTAGAAAGATGTTAGCAAGTGGATATGATGCTGAACCTGGCTGTGATTTTCTTGTTGAAACTAGTCATGTTGACAGTCCTTTAAACAGTTCAAAGTATGTCTTTGTCAACAGATCTGGTCCTAGTTCGTGGTCTCTCTTTGACGATAGTTACAAATTTGTATTCGTCAAAAGTGAGATCTCGGTTGTTGATCCTAAACTTGAAGATACTGCTGATAGTCATGCTTGTAAGTATCAAGGAAGAGTCTGTCACCACTCCCGAGAATAGTGGAAACAAGTGTCCACAAGAGGTTGAGAATATCAACTAGGACATGAGGAGAAGGCTAAAAGTGATGTTCCATCTTCTAGGAAGAAGCCTCCATCTTATGGTAAGGAGGATTTGAACACGTGACTGACGTGGGCCAGATCCAAAGGTATGAATCAATTATTCTTTTTTGTCTAAAATGAGATAAAAAGATAATTTCTAAATAAAAGTAAATAAAGCAAGGCTAGGAATATGAAGTTTTTTTTCATTAAAACATATATTCCTTACACTTTAAAATCAGAAGTTTAATCTCACTTTTCTTCCCGTTTATAATTGGTCTGTTATAAACAAACGACCTAAAAGATATAGACTTAGATTGTAATAAACTGGATTTATGGACAATCCTAAGCAAGGGAAGAGGACTAGAGGTCTAAAGACAAGGACTAGAGGACTAGAGACAAACCTGCCAATTTTTCCGACAGAAGATCCGTCTTTTGACAGGATAATAGTACACACTCAGTCATACAAAGCCTATGGGCGACTGAAGTATGACAGATCCGTCACATGACATGACGATGTTGGACACTTAGTCATACGAAGCCTACAGGCGACTGAAGTGGGCTAGAGTTTCCAGATCTTAAATGATTTGAAGGCCAAAAGAAAGGTCGAAATTGGACACTCAGTCTGCCAAGACAACTGGAGTGGGCCAGAGTATCTAGATCTCATACGATCCAGTTGCGCCCTAACTATGGGCAAGAGGTTGTTCATATGAAGCAATGCCACCTCCAAAGCAAAAGGAGTTGAAGAGGTTGTCCTCAAAGGACTTAAGGGAATGAGATCACTCTAACAAAAGGTGATACATATCCTAAACTTGGTTTCAAGGACGTTGTTGGTCAAACTGGCTTGAGTCTAGTCCAACAGGTCTGTAATAACTAAGAATGGTACAATACGTCTGTAGCCAAGAGAATGATATATTCGTAATCCGTGCATCTATGCCTTCATAGATTAAGACACGTTTAATAGAAAGTTATTGAAATCTAACTAAGTTGAGATTGTTGTCGCCTGTCGACATAAAACCTCAAATGAATGTGAGGTAGACGAAGAGGCGAAATCCTCTTTCCATTCCATCAAAGGAATAACGAAAGAAGCACCGCTACTCTATAACATAGTTACGCCTACGTGGGTGATTTGATGCTTGTACAAATAAAGAGGGAGACAAACGTTGTGATCATCATCGACGATGGTACAACGTATTGCATCCTTTGTTGAAAAACAAAGATGAAACCCCGTCGGAGAATCAGAGCACCGCAGCGCCTCCACCAAGAGCCGCGGTGCTTGAAGGTTGTTTGGCTAATGTAGTTCAGAAGCCGCGGTGCCTCCCAAGCAGGGCCACAACACTTCGAAAGCAGAAGCTGAAAGCCTGCGACTTGAGGAATTCGTAGGGATAGAGGGGGAGAATGTGAAACATCATTTATCAAACGACTGCTCCTTACTCACCTCAGACCAACAATGTTTGCCAAGCGCAAATCCGTATCCGGGGTAAGGCGATCCTTACCGCTAATTCGATTCTAACCGGAATTCCGCATAAGGATAATGATAACCCTCTATGTGAAACATAGAAAGAATCCCATATCCAAATGTTGTAATATGGGATAGTGTGGAAAGTGTTGAGACACTAAAGCCAAAATAGGTCAAGTTGGACCTAAGATTGTAGATTACATATCCATTAGATCTGCAAATAACAGTAGTGCGTATCGCATCTTGATGCCGAAGAATGCTGAATTCTTTGAAGATAACTTTCCTTAAGAAGGGAAAAGTAGTTGCTCAAGGTTAACAAGAACCCACGAGTGCCTGATTGTCTGGAACTAGACGTTCCAGATCTATAGGACTCGAAAGTTGCTGACTATCCGGAGCCCAATGCTCCAGATCTACAGAACTCAGAGACTCTAGATGTTGAATCTAGACCGAGAAAAAAGAGGGGACAAAGACTTGTTCCAGGCCTTCTAGCTTATATGGTTGAGAATGAACCATGGACAAATTGAGAATTTTCATCTCCAGAAGCGCTGCTTTGGAAATAATCCAAAAGAGAGAAATAGACTCCATCAGATAGAACCACACTTGGGTGATGGTTGATCTTCCTTCGGTAAAAGAACCTCTAGGTTGTAAAAGTGGATACTCAAATTGAGTACAAAGTAGATGGATCTACTGACGAGTATAAGAACTTGACTATTTGGACACGTGCTCCACTTTAAAATAGCTTAACATCTAGGGCCACTGCAGTCTTGCATGACATGGATGTTGAGACAGACTTCCTAACCAGAATGTTGATTTGATGAACTGTTGGGTTTCTTCCTGAACTTCCATTATGGTCCCTGAAATATTTACATTTTGGTCCTGGAAGTTTCAGATAAAACAGAAATAATGAATTTGACTACAGAGACATTGACTCTGAAGCTAGAAAGTCAACAGTGGGAAAACCAAAAGTTCGAGAGTGGAAGAAGAAAGTGATACAGAACAACTCGAGAGGTATGTGGTTCCAGGGAAGAGAAAGAAAGTCTGTCAACTTGTCAAATCTCTATGCGGACTGAAATAGGCCCCGAAGCAATATCACATAAACCTTGATAGTACTCTACTATCGAAGGGCTTCTCCATTAAAGAGTGTGACAAATGTGTCTACATGAAAAGGTAATTCTAACTCGTTTATGATATGTCTTTATATAGACGACATGTTGATCACGAAGAGTAATCCTAGTTTGATCCTAAAAGTATGTCGAAATAATATTTCGACATGAATGATATGGATATTATAGATGACATCTTAGGAATTGAGAATTTCAAGACATCTAACAGACTGGTCTAAACCAAACTCACTTGTGAGATGTTTTGACAGTCTCGTTGAAGTCACCAATGGATATGAATCATAGAATAGATTGAAATCATGGTGCACCCATATATCAGGAGCGATAGACGTAGGTCACATGTAGTTCAATGTATTTTACACACTACAACTGACCTGGTATCAACTCATAAAGAAGATCGGTTGAACTAAGTGTCACGACCCGAACCCCGGGCCCGTGACTGGTACCCTACCTGGGCACCCTTATCCTAAACAACCCAAAGACAACAATTTAAAACAACGTTCATGATACAACACAGGATAGCCGATGAGGCTGCCAATATATATATATATATAAAAAGTCCATCGGGGACTACTTTTTTTTTATTTTACACAACCCATATACACAACCCACGTATGACTATAGACCTCTAGAGAGTATGATTGTACAACATGGCGGGATAAGGCCCCGCCATACCCCTGAATATACCTAGCCATAATGACAAGCTCCGGAACATTGGAGCTATCCCAAAACACTGAATAAGGATCCTAAGGTCGCGGATCCACAACTGAGTACCTAGACCTGCGGGCATGAACGCAGCCCCCCGAAGGAGGTCAGTACAACAGGTACCAAGTATGGAACGGAAATAAAGTACAGTAAACAAGATCATAACTGTACAAAAGAATGACATAGGCAAGTATAAAAATCAAATAACAGATCCTACCGTGTCATATAAAATAAGAGCCAACTGTACCTTGTATTATTGTACCTATGTACTACTGTATCATTGTATCACTGTACTTCTGTAGATGAGATTATAACAGGCCAAACAAATAACAAGAGACAAGTATAATAATCAACTACTAGTACACTGTGCCTTTTTAAAAGTAGAGTAATGAGAGTCACATCAAAGACATGGACACCTGCCCAAAATCAATATGTATATCTATTTCATGGGAATCGAACCCGCATGGGAATCGAACCCGCATAAAATTACACCCGCATGAGTATCTCTACTCGCATCACGAATCTTGTCTGTGGATTATTCATGGGAATCGAACCCGCATAGGAATCGAATCTGCATAGGTAATTATACCCGCATGAGTATCTCTACTCGCATCACGGATCTTGTCCGTGGATATTATTCATGGGAATCAAACCCGCATAAGTAAATATACCCGCATGAGTATCTCTACTCGCATCATGGAAGCACATCCATGGAAAATATACATAAATACTATCAAGGAAATAAACCAAAGTACCAACGCATCAGATACAAAATATTAAAATAAACTTTCCTTTTAGAAATGCCAAGGTACCAACACCTCATGTACTAAACGCATATAATGCTTTATAAACTCAAGACACTTTCATTTCATGTACTATGTTAAGGATTTAATCATGGACATTCTCACATGATTTCTATATAACATTTTAAACCATCTCTTGACTTTCCACATAACTGTTATAACAACTTCCTATAAAGTCATTATAACAAACTTCCATTTTTAGAAAAACCAAGACAATACCATGCCTTCCTTTTTAAATAAATCAAGACAATGCCATGCCTTCCTTTTAAAATAATTAAGACAATTACCATGCCTTCCTTTTAAAATAATTAAGACACTAACACCCGTAGTATCAAGACACTTCCATTTTTAACAATCAAGTTACTACACATTTTAAATCAAGTGACTTATACATTTAAAACCAAGTGACTCTACACTTTTTAATATCAAGACAAGTATACTTTTAATATCAAGTTACTTATACCTTTCAAACCAAGTAACTTATACTTTCAAATCTCAAGTAACTCACACCTTTAAATCAAGTCATTTATCCTCTTTTAAATCAATCAAGTAAGCCATTGTTTTGACTTCCCCTATAGCCGTTATAATTAACTTCCCATAAAGCCATTATAACAGACTTTAGGTTTTGGAAAACTAAGGCACTTGTATCCGTTAAAATCAAGTTACTACATTTTTAAACTCAAGTACTATTTAAGAGATTAGGAACAACTTCCTTTTTAAGACTCTAAGTACTATAAGTAGAACCACTTTCGCTTTTAAAGCCCAAAGTACTACAAGGGAAATAGATATAAAAATCTCCATTTTATAAATTCAAATACTATCAAGAATAATGGATTTTAACAACTTCCATTTTGGAAAACCCAAATTACTATCAAAGAAGTATATAGACCAACTTCAAATTTAGGAAATCCAAAGTATTATCAAAGAAGTATATCACTAAGGATTAGGTTCCGATAGAACTCTATCAAGATCAAGTCAAGTATACTTCTAAAATCAAGGCAAGTATACTTCAAGAAATGAGTCATGTATACTCCAAATAACAAGGCAAGTATACTTCAAATAACAAGGGGCGTGTACTTAAAGAATCAAGACAAGTACACTTAAATAATCAATCATGCCGATAGAAGGAAGTAGTTCACATACCTCGTTGATGACTAGCCAACACGACAAGTAGCATACGCCCCAATTTACTTCAACCTTTATCCGCTATTCCTCAAGCCACGTAGACTATGCTGCATGTAGTACTTCAACCTAAAATGACAATAACACTTCTATCAACATCAAGCATACTAGTGTAAGACTTATACCAAATAATGGCCCTCTAATTCTACGGAAATTTGGGCAGCACTTCCTTTGTTTCTACGTACTTTTCCACCTTTTCCAAGGCCCGAATTCATCAACCAACAAGCCACATTTAAGGCACAACAAACATTTAACCAAAGGGGATTACACGCCTAACTTGATGTGTAAAATTATGCCCCCACAATCTATACAAAACAGTCAGCAAAACAGTCCATAAAAGAGTCCACTAATAAACCAACATTAAGGGTACAATGTGAAGCCTTTAACAACCTTATTCCTTAGGACTTTCATTAGTCATTTTACCACATTAAACATGCATGTTAGGGGCTGATTTTCCAGCATATATGCACCCCAAAACAGTCCATAAAACGACATCACAACGTCTAACAGTTTTGGGCAGTTTCGTCCAACAATAACTACAACAATACAATGTCCTTTACCTTAATTCCTTTTATTCCAATTCAAGTTCCAACATGTTATACAAGTTATATAATCTATCAACTACAATATTTCCTTCATTATATAACATGTACCAAGTGTAAATAACGACAATAACCAACGAAATCCGAAAACCTCAAAATTAGTCTAGCTCTCGGCCAAGCCTTAAAAAATTGTCCAAACACTTTTTAATCCTCATTCTTTTTTGTACAAGTTCATCCATACATTATAACAATAAGTAATATCCAATTACTTTAAAAGAAGAAGGACTTTTACCTCATTTTGTGCCCAAAAACGCCCCAAAACAGTCCGGTCTTTATTGTTCCGCAGTTTTCGTTTCGCTCCACTTCTTCAAGTTCCAATCACATAATGTGACCCCTATGAGCTTATACACAACTTCACTTCACGTTTCGCTTCGAAAAAGTCGATAAAACTTAGGGTTTTCTCCACCTCATTCTCGGCCAAAACCAACAAAAATTTGTGGAATAATGATCTTGGCTTAGCACTTGGTTTAGGGGCTTAATCTTGGATGAAATAAATTAACCAACACTAGGTGTTCTTGGTGCTCTCGGTTTTGAGCTCTAAGGAAGAAGAAATTTGTGAGATATGGCTAAGTGTAGAAGACAAGTCTTGCAAGCCCTTTCTATATATAGATATTTATGGACAAGTGGAGTGGGACCCACTTGTCCCCATAAGTCTCAAAATATCTACTACTAGTCATCTTAGCAAGACAGGGGGGTGTGCCACGTGTCGCCCTCCGATTGATCCAAATTATTTCTTCCTCCAAAATATCTATATTTGGCCAAAATATCTCAAAATATTGTGGGCCCCACAAAACCGTAAAATTTTCTCGTGGGCCCCACATGATTAAATCCGGAACTTAAAATCCAAAATTTCAATATAATCTATAAGTCCCAAATACCAAATTTGAGAACCAAATTCCAATTAATAAACCTTTTCCTTCACAAATGTTTCGAAATTTTTCCTTCAGAAAAAGTAATTTTCTTTCTTTCCTTCCAAAATTCAAATCTTAATTTCTCACGCACGTTCTCATCTCATTGTGTTGGAAATACGGGGTGTAAAATCCTTCCCCCCTTAGAAACATTTGTCCCGAATGTTCATACTAGGTTCAATCTAAACAGATGTCGGTATAGTCCCCTTAAACTACACTCAACGAAACCAATTATGCCACATGTGGCCACAATATATCACACATGCATATACATCAATCAAAATCCAAACGAGGAATCAAATCTAGAGTGTATATCACCACTATTAACTCACATTCATGGCCTAAAAGGATTCTCCTTTCGTACTTTCATTAGTCACAACTATAAACACTTCAATTCTTGCATTGATACTCGATCACACTTAACTCTCATTCTTGGTCTGAAATAATCTTACTACCCGAGAAGGCCTTGTACATCTAAGGTCTCAGCGGTTATCAATATTCTAAGGTTCACAATTATTCCATGTCCCAAGCTTACATTATCGGTCCCCACCTACGGGTAAGGTAGCTTCTCAAAATCTCAAAATCTCAAAATCCTGTTGTCTTAATCACAACAACTATATTTACTCCATATCAATATTATTCACATAATCACTTAAGCGTACAACACCGCTTCATCTAACAACATGGTATGTTCTTAAGTCAATTGAACCTGATCATTTAAGATTCTATCACAATCTTAGACAGTTCATTACCTCCCGACTATTCCAAATTAGCACATATATTATGCCTATGTGTGGATTCAATAAACTGTTTCACACATTCCAAGTAATTATTAAGGTTTAACCAGCTCATGGTAATCCATAATCATTTTAGACAACACACATGGCCCCAAATAAATACGCTCGTACAGATACACATCGTCATTACACCAACTACACAATAGTTTTACCAACCTAGATACGAAGTCCATATAATCCTTTCTGGGCCACTGTTGCCTTTCTCATAGCTGCAATCACAATAATACATTAGGGAGAGGCTACCCTAACAACACAGCTCTATCGCACGATCTCAGAGTAAGAATAATAGAAACCAATCCTAAATCTACTATAGCCTCCTGTTTATGGATGTGGTGCACAACACACCGATAAACAAGACTCTACTATATACAGTCTGTAGATATTCCGAGGACTAACTGCTCTGATACCACTCTGTCACGACCCGAACTCCGAGCCCGCGACTGGTGCCCTACCTGGGCACCCTTATCCCAAACAACCCAAAGACAATAATTTAAAACAACACTCATGATACAACACAGGCTAACCGACGAGGCTGCCAATATATATATATATAAAGCCCACCGGGGACTACTTTTTTTTTCTTTTACACAACCCATATACACACTCACATACGTACATGCACTTGAGAGTATGATTGTACAACATGGCGGGACAAGGCCCCGCCGTACCCCTAAATATACCTAGCCATAATGACAAGCTCCGGAACATTGGAGCTATCCCAAAACGCTGAACAAGGATCCTAAGCTCGCAGATCCACAACTGAGTACCTAGACCTGCGGGCATGAACGCAGCCACCCGAAGGGGGTCATTACAATAGGTACCAAGTATGGAACAGAAATAAAGTACAGTAAACAAGATCATAACTGTACAAAAGAATGACAGGGGCAAGTATAAAAATTAAATAACAGATCCTACCGTGTCATATAAAATAAGAGCCAACTGTACCTTGTATTACGGTACCCCTGTACTACTATATCATTGTATCACTGTACTTCTGTAGATGAGATTATAACAGGTCAAACAAATAACAAGAGACAAGTAAAATAATCAACTACTAGTACACTGTGCCTTTTTTAAAAGTAGAGTAATGAGAGTCACATCAAAGACAGGGACACCTGCCCAAAATCAATATGTATATCTATTTCATGGGAATCGAACCCACATGGGAATCGAACCCTCATAGGTAATTACACCCGCATGAGTGTCTCTACTCGCATCACGGATCTTGTCCGTGGATTATTCATTGGAATAGAACCCGCATAGGAATCGAACCTGCATAGGTAATTATACCCGCATGAGTATCTCTACTCGTATCACGGATCTTGTCAGTGGATATTATTCATGGGAATCAAACCCGCATAAGTAAATATACCCGCATGAGTATCTCTACTCGCATCATGGAAGCACATCCATGGAGAAAATATACACAAATACTGTCAAGGAAATAAACCAAAGTACCAACGCATCAGATACAAAATATTAAAATAAACTTTCATTTTAGAAATGCCAAGGTACCAACACCTCATGTACCAAACGCATATAATGAACTCAACTTTATAAACTCAAGGCACTTTCATTTCATGTACTATGTTAAGGATTTAATCATGGACATTCTCACATGATTTCTGTATAACATTTTAAACTCTCTCCTGATTTTCCACAAATCTGTTATAACAACTTCCCATAAAGCCATTATAACAAACTTTCATTTTTAGAAAAACCAAGACAATATCATGCCTTCCTTATTAAATAAACCAAGACAATGCCATGCCTTCCTTTTAAAATAATCAAGACAATTACCATGCCTTCCTTTTAAAATAATCAAGACACTAACACCCGTAGTATCAAAACACTTCCATTTTTAACAATCAAGTTACTACACATTTTAAACTCAAGTTATACCTTTCAAATCAAATCAAGTATACTTTTAACACCAAGTAATTTATACCTTTCAATTAAACAACCCAAGGTGTTATCAAGAGAATAGATAGAACAACTTCTATTTAGAAACTCAAGTACTATTAATGAAATAGATAGAACAACTTCCTAAAACTCTTACCAACATCTCCCATAAGACTTGGTAAAGACTTTTAGGAACCATTCAGACATGCTTTAAACACCGAAACCACAACATGAATACCCTTAACTTCTAAGAGTAAAATAACTTCCCTTTTTATAAAACCCAAAAATACTAGCACTGGTAGCATCAAGGCACTTTCACTTTTAAATCAAGTATTTTACACTTTTTAAACCATGTGACTTATACTTTTAAAACCAAGTGACTCTACACTTTTTAATATCAAGACAAGTATACTTTTAATATCAAGTTACTTATACCTTTCAAATCAAGTAACTTATACTTTCAAATCTCAAGTAACTCACACCTTTAAATCAAGTTACTTCTCATTAAATCAAGGCATTTATCCTCTTTTAAATCAATCAAGTAAACCATTCTTTTGACTTCCCCTAAAGTTGTTATAACTAACTTCCCATAAAGCTATTATAACAGACTTTAGGTTTTGGAAAACTAAGGCACTTGTATCTGTTAAAATCAGGTTACTACACTTTTAAACTCAAGTACTATTTAAGAGACTAAGAACAACTTCCTTTTTAAGACTCTAAGTACTATAAGTAGAACCACTTTCGCTTTTAAAGCCCAAAGTACTACAAGGTAAATAGATATAAAAATCTCCATTTTATAAACTCAAATACTATCAAGAATAATGGATTTTAACAACTTCTATTTTGGAAACCCCAAATTACTATCAAAGAAGTATATAGACCAACTTCTAGTTTAGGAAATCCAAAGTATTATCAAAGAAGTATATCACTAAGGATTAGGTTCCGATAGAACTCTATCAAGATCAAGTCAAGTATACTTCTAAAATCAAGGCAAGTATACTTCAAATAACAAGGGGCGTGTACTTCAAGAATCAAGACAAGTACACTTCAATAATCAATCATGTCGATAGAAGGAAGTAGTTCACATACCTTGTTGATGACTAGCCAACATGACAAGTAGCATACGCCCCAATGCAGTTCAACCTTTATACGCTATTCCTCAAGCCACATAGACTATGCTACATGTAGTACTTCATCCTAAAATGGCAATAACACTTCTATCAACATCAAGCTTACTAGTGTAAGACTTATACCAAATAATGGCCCTCTAATTCTACGGAAATTTGGGCAGCACTTCCTTTGTTTTTACGTATTTTTCCACCTTTTCCAAGGCCCGAATTAATCAATCAACAAGTCACATTTAAGGCACAACCAACAGTTAACCAAAGGGGATTACACGCCTACCTTGACATGTAAAATTATGCCCCAAAATCTATAAAAAAAACAGGCCGCAAAACAGTCCATAAAACAGTCCACTAATAAACCAACATTAAGGGTACAATGTGAAGCCTTTAACACCCTTATTCCTTAGGACTTTCATTAGTCATTTTACCACATTAAACATGCATGTTAGGGGCTGATTTTCCAGCATATATGCACCCCAAAACAGTCCATAAAACGACATCACAACGTCTTAACAGTTTTGGGCAGTTTAATCCAACAATAACTACAACAATCCGATGTCCTTTTCCTTAATTCCTTTTATTCCAAATCAAGTTCCAACATGTTATACAAGTTATATAATCTACCAACTACAATATTTCCTTCATTATATAACATATACCAAGTGTAACCAACGAAATCCGAAAACCTCAAAATTAGTCTAGCTCTCGGCTAAGCCTTAAAAAATTGTCCAAACACTTTTTAATCCTAATTATTTTTAGTAAAATTTCATCCATACATTATAACAATACGTAATATCCAATTACTTTAAAAGAAGGACTTTTACCTCATTTTGTGCCCAAAAACACCCCAAAATAGTCCGGTCTTTATTGGTCCGCAGTTTTCGTTTCGCTACACTTCTTCAAGTTCCAATCACATATATGTGACCCCTATGAGCTTATACACAACTTCACTTCACGTTTCGCTTCGAAAAAGTCGATAAAACTTAGGGTTTTCTCCACCTCATTCTCGACCAAAACCAACAAAAACTTGTGGAATAATGATCTTGACTAAGCACTTGGTTTAGGGGATTAATCTTGGATGAAATAAATTAACCCACACTAGGTGTTCTTGGTGCTCTCGGTATTGAGCTCAAATGAAGAAAAAATTTGTGATATATGGCTAAGTGTAGAAGACAAGTCTTGCAAGCCCTTTCTATATATAGATATTTATGGACAAGTGGAGTGGGACCCACTTGTCCCCATAAGTCTCAAAATATCTACTACTAGTCATCTTAGCAAGACAAGGGGGTGTCACGTGTCGCCCTCCGATTGGTCCAAATTATTTCTTCCTCCAAAATATCCTTATTTGACCAAAATATCTCAAAATATTGTGGGCCCCACAAAACCGTAAAATTTTCCCGTGGGCCCCACATGTCCAAATTCAGAACTTAAAATCCAAAATTTCAATATAATCTATAAGTCTCAAATACCAAATTTGATAACCAAATTCCAATTAATAAACTTTTTCCTTCACAAATTTTCCAGAATTTTTCCTTAAGAAAAAGTATTTTTCTTTCTTTCCAAAATTCAAATCTCAATTTCTCACTCACGTTCTCATCTCATTGCCTTGGAAATACGGGGTGTAACACTAAGGTTCACTGGTAACGATCGATAAAAGGCTTAAAATGAGATGTGATGCCATCTGAATTATTCGATTATCTATGGATTATGATATTTTGGATGTCCAGCGGTTCTAGGAGAACATAGTGATGCAAACTAGACATCAGACTTGAATAACACCGAAGCCAGTGGATGTTCATGGTGTGTCTCTGGAAAATCCTCTAAGCACATTTGAATCGGTCGATTCGTGATGGAATCAGAGTTTATCGCTTTGTACAAAGCATGATGGAAAGTTGATTTCACGACCTCTTAAAGGATGTCCCTTATCGAGAGTAACTCGTGCCTTCTTCAGTTATACACTGAAAGGCACGGATAACGGTGTCTGGACATATCTGTCGCAGACATAAGACTGTATGGAAGTTGATCGGATGACATATCATTGATTACTAAATCAAAGGATATACCGGACCCTTTCATTAAGGGATTACCCAAAGATCAAGAGTTCTGCCGGTCAAGGGGAATAGGCTTAAAACCCAAAATATACTAACTGATACGGTGGATATTCAACCTAACGGACTAGAGATCCCAGGAATTAGGTTCAATGGGAAAACTAAGTCGTAAAAATTCAATGGAGTGCTTCGGTGGAAGCAAGAGCACTTCAGATAATGTTTCTACATAGAAACATGAATCCATGGCGGTTCCCGTGATAGACATTAAGTGCTACCAGCAGAGTAGGTAAAGGTTAAGTTTCCAAAACCTTTAATGATCCTCAATGGTTGAGGTTAGGTTTGGGGAAATTTTTAATGGTTCATAACACTTGTGAAGTGGGGTATTGCAGGATACCTTGTAGGAGACCACGTTAAGTGCGAGGACATGCCGCCTCAAATGAATGCACTTAAGAATCCAAGAGTGTCCACTACCCACGACGGACAAACCTTAAAGAAGGATACGATAAGGAAAGGTGTTGTGTTGGTACCGTTGTCTTGGCTTACACTAAACATTGATGGTTCGAGACATCACGTTCACCGCGCAGTAAGTAAGTCCGATGGTATTCTATTATGGAAGGTTCAAAGCTACGACTACCTATCCAGATGTAATATCGATCCGCCAGATGATGGCTAGAAAGGCACCATGTGCGTGTGCCAAAATCTCTTCCAAGAGGGGATTGTTGGAAATTTATTAACATGAAATAAAGTTAATCCTATTAATTATGACTCAAACAATTGGAGTCCCGCACGTTGGAAACGTCATTTTCATACACGTGCACACGTTGTACCAAGGATCGTAAATTTCCTTAGTGGAAGAGATATTGATACGTATACAAACTGTTTGAGACGTAAGATAATAGACGATTATTGGCCAAATGAAAATGGTTTCACGTTGGTAAATGAAGGAAGAAGTGTACAATATGTAAAAGATAAAACGAGTCAGGAAAATGCGTGAAGGGTCGCGACGCAAGCTAGCCAGGACCGCGACTCTTGGAACGGTAAATCACTGAGAAACTACTGGAGTTGAAGTGCCACGACGCCCTCCCGGAGGGCCGCGACGCCTCGGCTCCAGTGAGCTATGGGACGTGAGGCGTCGTGGTGCCATCCCGGAGGGCCACGATGCTACAGTGCCAGTGTAACCATTGAAGACGATATTTAACTGACTTTTGGGCTGACTTTGGAGCATTAATTCTCCATTATTTGCATCATGAATTCAACCATTATTTGGATGAATTGTAACCTCAAATTAAAGGTCATTATATGGCATTGAAGACCATTACTTGGCCATTTGAGAAGACATCTTGATCACACTATAAATTGATGTCATTGGCATAATTGAAGAAGACACTCAATACTTGTATAATTTCAAATTTTCTGAAATCTCTTCCTCTCTTGCAATCTTTCACGCAGTCAAAGATCCTTATTTTATAGCAAACACTTGAGTCTCTTTTTGCTCACTTGTTTGGTTGCTGTTTTATCTTGGAAAATAATTTTCCAACACACCGTTAAAGGATTACACGGGGCAATATTATCTTAAGGATAAATTGAATAATCAATCGACTCAGCAAGACATTCTCATTACACTATTCCCAGATTTCTAAACATATTGTGGTTGTTGTTCTTAAGGGGCTTGCTGCAATTCCTACGAAGATATCTAGACTCCAAGGAGGATCAAAGACAGAAGATCAAGATCATCAACACTTATTGTTGTTGTAACAACTGATGTTAGGCTTCAAGCCTATTGTATTATAGTTGTTTATCCTTTCTAAGTACTAGTGGTAGTTGTATACTATTCTCGTACATCCATTGTGTAACTCACAGTTACTTTCATAGCATTGTAATAAGGCCCTCAAGCTTCAAGCTCATGAATCTCTTGATTTTCGGTGATGTTGTCTGACTTTCTAATCTATGTATCCTTATTCTAAATTTCTAATCTATGTATCCTTAAATCATTGAACAAATTTAATTATAATTCTAAATCGTGGATTTTGGGATAAACAAATGATATTCTAAAATGTTTCTAGCACAATAGGCGTAAATTCATATTTCACTATCTCACTTCCTGTTCCTCCTCCCAATCCTCCAAATGTTATGTTATTTTTTTTTTAAAAGAAGTACTACCTAGTTCTGTTTTGCGTTGTGCATGCAAATCGCACAATAACCCCCCCTCCCCGGGCAAACATTATGTTTTCTGATGAAATTAGTTCTAACAAAAAATACAGTTAGAGATTTGTATTTTAAGGTTTAAAGACAAGTGAGTTATATCCGATCCAAAGAACCCCTCGACGAGTCCGGTATTATGTGGTAAAAGTCATAATAATAGATAGAGAAATAAATAATAATAACAATGAAGTTTTGATTCAGAATAAGTAATGGATAATAATGGACAAGTACTTCTTTGAGTGTATTGCTTTGAAAGAAATAGAGCTGAGGTTACAAGTGTGAGCAAGAGGAACTAAAATGTGGTATCCTTCCTTTCGAAGTCCTACATATATAAGACAAAATTTAGATAATTGTGTTCCTCTAAAGTTATGACGACATGAGCGTGCTGATGTCACCGAAACTACACGCGTCCCGACGCTCTAATCTATGAAGGCTGATTTGATGAGAGTTGTTGGGAGTGGAAGAAAACTGTTGGAAGCCTTGGAGTTGTTTGAATCTCTGGGTACTGTAATCCACCCGGAGGTGTTTTTATCTAATACAGATAGTTCCCCAATTTCCTAAGCCTTTGATCTCAAGGGCCTGGGAAATGGAAGAGTTATTTGTTATTAATATTTGCCTTATCACGTTATTTTTTGAACTTAGTATGTTAGTTTAATCGATTAACCTTCTTCGCACGCTGATTTACTGCATTAAATGATTTGTCGCCCCCGTGAAATCCACTTTACACGCGTCTCGTGTTTTGCCACGTCTTTCTCTCGGTGATTGGAGCCGTAGTGATGACATGATTTCCTTCCTTTTAGGCAAAATACTACTTCTTTCCTTATTTCTCTTATAATGTTCCTCAAACAATGAATTCCATTCACTTTCTCCCAACATCTATTGCCTTTCTCCCAACCTCTATTACCTTTCTCCCACTATTTGAAAGAAAAAATACTTTACCCCCTCTTTTTTCCAAATCTTTAACTCATGTCTTCCGACTGTTGTTGGTTGTGCTACTACCCGGACTCAAAATCCTGCTCATAGTGATTATGACATCTCCCTTCACCAAGTACCCATCGGAGGTCATCGACCACCGACCAGCAGAACTTCTAAGAGAAAGAATTTGTTAACCTCTTCCACCGATCAACATGCCAACTCATACATCCCCAGTAGGTTATCCGTTGTGAAGAAACTTACAAAATGCGAGACTTCCACTGATCTTGCTTACGAATGGTACTGGTCGGTCAATATGTACAAATCTTCCATTCACGACCATTACCTGAGTCGAGTGAATGTGGACTACGGTTGGAGCGACGTCGAGGTGCTCCTCCCAATAAAAAGAGAAGATATTACCTCTTACTGGTGGGGTACTCTTTTGTATATACCTACCCTTTCTCATTGAGGGTGAGTGAATCTATTGACTCCATGATCCTGGAGTTTTACCGAAAATACAACATATGCTTGGCCCAGATCGGACTGGTAGTGTGGATAATGGTCGTGTGTCTCTAGTATCTTTCTTCTCAAGAGGGGGAAGACTTAACCCTTTCCTATTTAATTCGTATCTATTCCCCCAAGATTTTCAGGGCGGGGGTTATCCAATTTTCCCACCGTGGTCAGAATGCTTTAATTTTCAAACTAATAATGATTCTGACGGGGGTAGACAAAGAGGCATGCCATTGTCGCGACTGCAGATTTGGTGAAACCGTTGTAGGCTACCATTCTGAAGAAATGGAAGTTTCACTATAAGTCTTCCATCCAAATATACCTTTCGTTCTTCGTCTTCCTAAGTTCGAGTGAAGTCTCTGAGTTTTGCTCTATTTTCTTTTTCAGTCATAGCTTGGAAACTAGATCCGGTGTCGAGTCTGCCCCGATGGGTCCAAGAAATTCTAGATTCTGCACCTCCTACTCCCCGCACATAGAAGGAGATCGCATCAAAGAATAACTGGAAGTGGAAGAATTATGGTCTTCCGAAAGGAGCATCGACCCAGACTTTGGAGAAAATTCCCCAAGATCTAAATGTTGCTTTGCTACAAGTTGTGCAAACTGCGTCTCAGCTGGGCCGGAGTCAGGGAGGGGAGATCCTTCGGTTGTGTCATCAGCCGTGTCTGAAGGTTCTCGCGGTCTCGGCATCGGGGTATGTCCTGAGAGCTATTAAAGCTCTCGTTGATCAGGGTTGTCAAACACTTATTCGACACTAATTTGCAATCCTTCGGCCTGCTGACAGATCATCTTCATCGTTCCATAAGAATGCCACCTTATTTCCCACCCCGCAGGGGTTTGAGCTATTTGAAGCCTCAAGTTAGCGAGAAAGATAAGGAGAAAATGAGGGGTGTTTCCGAGGATTGCCTACTCAATACTGGTGCTCAAGCGGCCGCTCAGGTGTACAAGTGTTTTGTTTCTCAGCTTTTTCTCTTATTATTTTCCTCTTTGAGTATGATTTCCTATTTTTTAATGGTTTTTACTTTAGGTGAACCTTTTGACTATATATGGGTTATAGCAAAAAATTGTTGAAGAGAGGGAGAGGATGTAGAGTATCAAAATCTGCAGGAACGCCTCCTGGCCCTAGAGAACCCACTGATTTCTGTAGAAGTTCTGGAGGCCAAGTTGGTCAGTCGGAGCAGGATATGAAGATCTATAGTGAGGAGGCGTCTAGGTTCCATACTGAACTTTTTGAGTTGCAGAAGAAGTTCACTGAACATCAGGATCACCTAGCCACTGTGGTTCAGAGAGAATTGGGGCCGGCGGAGCGAATCCGGACCATGGGAGTTGAGTTGGACACTTTTCAGAGAGACAAGGCTTCTGCTGGGAGGGCTCTAAAAGTCCTCGAGATGAGGTATGAGAACTTGATGGTTCGGTACATGTATTAGCTTTAGAACAACAAATACCTTTATGAGACCAAAACCTCTCTTCGCGAAGCAATGTAGAAGATATGTACGTCTAATATGGATTCCACCATTCAGCAACTGAAGATGAACTTCATCCTGGAGAAAACCCATGCTATTTTTTAGGCCCACATGATTTCTCTTCTAGAGGCCTGAGACGGGTTAATTGATGTCAAGGCTATACTGGTCGTCGCCCTAAAGGTGGAGGATGTGGCTCATAATACTCTGCTTATTTGACCCCCACCCGAGGATTTGGCCCAAACTTTAGACAATGAAAGTTGGTCTCACGAAGGTGGAGAGAAAGTCTTGGCTGATTCTGGGGAGCACTCTTATGAGGTTTCGGAAGCTGAGCAAAAGTAGGTTAGCGAGAGGTGACGTAGAGAAGACTTATCCCATGGACCAATTGATAACCCCTGCTCTGGATACACATGAACATGTCGAAGCGTCTGGGGCTCCGATAACTGTTGCTTGATTCTGGCCCTCCCTGCGTGGAGTTTTAGTTTTTGGATGTGTCGCTATGTTTTTTGTTTTCTTGGAAAATACTTATGTTGTTTTACTACTGGTGGTGCGCTTATTTTTGGGCCTTTTTTATTGTATGATAATTTGTTCATGTCTTTGTTATGCCTCTACCATAGGCCAGAGTTTTCATTTAACTCGTTTGATTCCTATGTGGGGGTTGTATATTACTGCTTGCTACTCTGATTATGTTGGTATTCTTTATGGCCGGGTGTGAGATTGTCGGGTCCTTGGAAGAAGAGCAGTTCAACTATAGAGACCTTTCACCTAAGGACCCCCTCATAGGGACTATACTCTATAGCGATATCGAATGTTTGTATTTAAGTTCCACGATTGCTTTGTTCTTTTTCCATGCCTGTGGTGTTTTGAGCAGTCACTTCCCCTAATTCAGGAATGTTACTTCCGACCGCATATTTTATAAGCAGGGATTAAATTCATTCGATTATAATAAAAGAAGGCCCCCCTTTTTTTTGGTGCCGACGAGGAGGATGTCTCTACCTCATCGTATATTGACATAAGGTTATGTTTCCTTCACGCTCTGAGGCCTATAGGTTGTGTTTTGTGTTCGTGGTGGATATTATCAATTCCGGGAGGACACGTTCGTACCAATAACTTCAGAGTGTAAACCCGAGTATATGTGTGTTTTTGACAAAAATAAAAAAGTGCAAGGGTAAGGGCCATCGGCCCCTGTAAACATGGGCTAATCTCTCTATTCTGCACTCGAAATTCTGGGAGAGGGAGGGGTGTTCTTCATAGTAATACACTTTACAGTTGTTGCCTCATTAAATACCCTACCAATAAAAACCCTATTGGGGAAGAAACTCGGCCAGGAAAAAGAGTGCAACACATATTTTTTTATCTTCGCTTGCCACCATTGAGGTGCATTCTTCCTTCAATCAGTCCCACTCTTGATGCTAGTCCCAGTCTTACTATCAAAGAGTTAGGAAAATAGGAAAAAAATAAAAGGACAAACTCATACTTGTGACCCTGAAGGCCGTATTATGGGAGCAAAATCATTTAAGAACTCTTGTAGGACTTGCATTCGTATCATCGAGCGAAGTTGGTATGTTAGATCATACTCGTTTATCTAGACCGACCACTTAGATAGCCGACTTATGTGGTTGCCTCCTTGTAGCAATGTTTGTAGTGGGATGCTTGTAAATACTGTCACCAGATGACACTGAAAATACAGTCGTAACTTATGTGTGGCCTTGAAGAGGGCCAAATCCAGTTTTTCTGTATCCAGATATCTTGACTCCACCCCGATTAATGTTTTCCTTGTGTTATAAATGAGGAGTTGTATTTCTCCTTCCTCTCTAATCAGGGAGATGCTAACTGACACTACCGAAACTGTCATGTACAGGAGCAAGCGCTCCCCTTCCCTTGGTTTTTCCATCACATGCAGATCGGTTAAGTAAGCGTTGAGGTGTTGTAGGCTTTCATAGCATTCTTGCATTCACCGAAAAATGATCTTTCCTCATAAGTTCAAAAAAATTATGACAGCGGTCTGTCGATCAAGACACAAATATCCCCAAGGCCTCAACTTTATCCACCAACCTATACAGCATTTTGACGCTGTTTAATGCATCTGACATTTCACGGATGGTTCTGACCTTATTGTGGTTCATTTCTATGCCAAAACCAAGAACAATGAAACCTAAGAACTTACCAGACCTAACTCCAAAGACATACTTCTCTGAATTTAATTTCATACAGTGTCGACGTAAGACATCGAAGGTTTCTTGCAAAGAGGCCAGGTAAGTTTCTGCCTCCTATGATTTGACATGCATGTCATCGATGTAGAATTCCATGGTCTAACCAATTTTCTTTTCGAAAATCTTGTTCACCAGTCTTTGGTAGGTTGCCATTGCATTTTTTAGACTGAAAGACATTACGTTATAACAAAAATTACTATGGTTGGTCATGAAGGAGGTTTTTTCTTGATCCTACGAATGCAAACTGATCTAGTTATAGCCTGAGTATGCATCCAGGAAGCTGAGCAGCTCATGCCCCGCTATAACGTCAATTGTATGATTGATATGCGAAACGGGAAGGAATCCTTCGGGCTCTACCCACATCCTTAATTTATTGAGTTTCTTGGGCATCACCACCACATGGCTAGCCAGTCAGGGTTTTCCACTCTCCGTACAGACCCTACGTAGGTGCACACCTCCTCTTTCACAAATTAGTCCCTGATGATGGATATAGACCTTTTTCTCTATCTCACCGGGGATGGGGGTGATTGGGATCAACACTTAGCATGTGGATAACTATATATAGAGGGATCCCTTTTATATCTAGATGAGACCAAGAAAAACAATCAGAATTAGCTTTTAAATAATTTAAAAATGCGCTCTTATGCTTAGGCGAGAGCTTTGAGCCCATATATACCTTCTTTTCGGGATGTTTTTCGAAAAGCATTGTGCTTTCTAGATCTTCTATAGTGGAGTTCGCGGGGTCCTTAACTTTCAGCATGATGAAGCCTCTTGGGATGGACTAACCTAGATGCTCTTCTCCAGCGATCTCTTCCATCGCATGCGACTCTTTCTATAACGCCCTGAACCATGAATTAGGTGAAATATGAAACTCGATGCCTAGCTGCATGTGACCGAGCGAACCACATGTCTTATGAGTCAACATGGGCATAAAAAAGTACTATAGTAATGATAACGAATCATGTAAAAACTGAAAATAATCTTTAAATATAATAAGTTTGAAAACCATTGCGGACATGACATACTAATCTAGTCTAGTCTATAAAATCTCTGCACATGAGTCTGACTGCAAAACTATTTACCAGGACAAGGCTCTGGCATACCTCTACTCTAAAATATAATCATGAAAGTAACTAGACTAACACCCAGGATGATATGAGGCTCATAAAATGTCTGATACTAAAGCAATCCTACTAAGCAGATTCATCTCCCTAAAACTCAGCACTTACACTGTGAAGTACATACCTTATGAAAAAGGAACGTTAGTATATTTGAATTATACCGTATGTAAAATAATAATCAGGCACATGATATAATAGGAACATGAACTGAAACTGAAATATGAGCATGATCTGACATGAGTATAAAACATCTATAAAGTTGTATGTCTTTAATCTAAATATATGTATATATGTGTAACTGTATATCTATATATCTATGAAGAGAGCAGTAACATAACCGACAATATAAACCACCACGTAGGTACGTGGAGTCTGGTACCTGGCCCGACCAGCAGAGCAATCCCATACCTTGCTGGGGTATGAGACATAACATGGCATGAAAGGATCCAATCTTCAATCTGAAGGTATCGTCCTCTGGCAGAGTGACATTTATAATACATTGACATACATAGTTTCAGGATATCTGAGCCTTTCTCGGTGAACTATGCCACTCCTAAAATATGTATTTAAAAATAGTGGCTTGTAAGCCCATGGTTTCATGAAAGCAACTTGTAAAGCAAGATTTAAAATCATAATTTCTCATGTGAATAAGGAAGTTGCCTCAATGAAAGTGTTTTGGAGAAGTGAGAATGTTGAGCAGGCTACATGGAAGCCGATGAAGACATAAAGTCCAGATATCCATACTTATTTGAGGAGGAAGAAAAAAGATAACAAAGTAAATACCTTTAGCAGTCATGTCCCTTGCATATCCATGTCTCATGTTTCACGTTCATGTATTCAGTACTCATGTCTGATGTGTTTTTATGTAATCATGAAATTCTGTCTCATGTTTCATATCATGTTCCTACATGCTCATATACTCATGTTATATCCAGTCCCGTTCTCAACCATGACCCATCATTCGAGGACGAATCATCCCAAATGAGAGATATTATAACACCTCGTACCTTCAAACTAAGTCATGTTTATGATTAAGAGATTTAGAAAACGAAAATGGGGAGTTTAAGTTCTACATATACAAATTAACGCCCAGATTCTATGGACCATAAAATTTTTGACGGACCATCAAATTGAACCATCAATTCTATTTTGGGGAATTGATGAAATAAAGTGAAATCTACAGACTGTATAAGATTTAACATCAAGTCGATTCCAATCATCTCAAAACCTTAGCTTTCACAACTCTCTGGAATTTTGTAGAAAAACAATACGATCCGATTATATGCACCATCAAAATATTGACGGACCATCAATTTGAACAGTTAAAATATTGATGGCCTAGACTCAGACCGTTAATTTGGACCATCAAATTGTTCCGACAACAAACAGTATAAATTTGTAGCTTAGTTTTAAAAATCAGTTTTTCATATTCTCAAACCCTATAATGAAGGTTCTCTCTTACCAATAATCTCCTACACCAAGGTAAGTCATTTCCATGTATTTTCATGCGATTCTAGTCAAGTATAATTAATTCTAAGTAGAATCCAATATTCTTAACCTAGGGGTTTCAAGATAAATAAACTCATTCTAAGGTTTCAAGGTTCAAGCTTTGGGATTATCCTTACAAGTTCAGATTTTTAAGACACATATTGGAACGATTAAGGTATGTAGAGCTTCTATCCACGTGTGGGAACATCCATGTTTTTCCCCACACCACGTTTTCCATGAAATCCATGAAATTCCATAACTTAGGGTTTTATTTCAATTTCATGATAGCCCTAAATTACATGTATCATGATATACCATGTTGTATTAATAATTTATTATTGTGTTCCTGATATTCCATTATGGTTATTATGAATCCATGCATAATTCATGAATGTCCATAACCTCGAATTCCATGGGTTTTAAAATTACAAGTCCTGAACCATTACTATTAGATTTCATGAACTTATATATGGATGTTTCATGAATTTACACATGTTATATGTTATATTAGTTCACATGATAAATTATGATTTCAAACCATGCTTTACAAGTTGCTTTAATGAAATCATGGGCTTATAAGCCACTATTTTTAAATACATGTTTTGGGAGTTGCATAGTTCACCGAGAAAACTCAAATAACCTGAAACTACGTCTGCCACCGTAGGATAAGAGTCGCTTTTCCAGAGGACGATACCTTCAGATTGTAGATTGGATCTTTTCATGCCATGTTATGTCTCATACCCCGGTAAGGTATGAGATTACTCTACTGGCACTGCATACACCACGCACCACGTGGTGATTCATGTTATTTATGCTCTCGATCTCCCTACATATATATATATATATATACAGGTATATATATATATATATATATATTAAAACATACAACTTTACACACGGATTCAGGGTTGTACGCACATATTCATAATAATCATAATGGAATATCATGAACACAATACCAAATTAATAGTAAAACATGGTATATCATGATACATGTAATTTAGGGCTATCATGAATCACATAGAAATATATGGAAAAGACTTATTTGGGTGTACGGAGATGATTGGAAAGAGAAAACATTCATTCTAGGGTTTGAGAATATGAAAAACTGATTTTTAAAACTAAGCTACGTATTTAAATTGTTTGCTGTCGGAATAATTTGACGGTCTAAATTAACGGTCCGTTAATATTTTGACGATTTAAATTAATGGTCTATATAATCGGACCATACTATTTTTCTACAAAATTTTAGAGAGTTGTGAAAGCTAAAGTTTTGAGACGGTTGGAATTGATGAGTCGTAAAATCTTATACGATTCGTATATTTCACTTTATTTCATCAATTCCCAAAATCAATAAACTCCCCGTTTTGATTTTCTAAATTCCTGAATCATAAACATGACTTAATTTGAAGGTACGAGGTATTACAATATCTCCCCCTTGGGATCATTCATCGTCAAATGATGAGTCATGGGACTGGATATAACATACGTACATGAGCATGCATGAACATTACATGCAACATGAGACTGAATGACATGATTATATAAAAACATGGACATGACACATGAGTACTAAATACATGAACGTAAAACATGAGACATGTATACGCAAGAGACATGACATTACTGCTATAGGTATTTACCTTGTTCGCTTTCTACTTGCTCCTCAAATAAGTGCGGATATATGCACTTTATGTCTTCTTTGGCTTCCCATGTAGCCTCTTCAATATTCTGACTTTTCCATAACACTTTCCATGAGGCAACTTCCTTACTTCTCAGCTTTCGAATTTGACGAACCAAAATAGCCACAAGAATGTTCTCATAGGTCAAGTCATCCTTAAGTAATGGAATCAGTAGGGACAACCAACGACGAGTCTTCCACAAACTTCCTCAACATGGATACAAGAAACACTGGATGTACAAAAACTAAATCTTGTGGAAATTCAAGTTCATAAGTCACTTGGCCAACTCTTCTCAAAATATTATAAGGTTTAATATATCTGGGACTGAGCTTCACTTTTTTCCCAAACCTTATGTCACCCTTCATAGGTAAAACTTTCAAAAATACCCAATCATCAACTTGAAACTCGAAATCACTACGTCTCAAATTTGAATGGGACTTTTGGAGACTCTGAGCTGTTTTCAAACGCTCTTGAATCAACTTGAATTTATCTATAGCCTGATGGACCAAGTCTGGTCCTAACAATTCCGCATCACCAACTTTAAACCAACAAATTAGTGATCTATACCTCCACACATACATAGCTTTGAACGGTTTCATCTGGATACTAGCATGATAATTGTTATTATAAGCAAATTCAATGAGAGGTAAATAATAATCTCAATTACCTTTAAAATCGAGAACACGTTCCCTTAACATATCCTCAAGAGTCTAAATAGTGCGCTCTGTCTGGCCATTTATCTAAGGATGAAAAGTTGTGCTAAGATTTACTTTAGTACCCAATCTTTTCTGGAAAGACTTCCAAAAGTCTACCAAAAGTCTACCATGAACTGAGCACCACGATTCAAAATAATGGACACTGGTGTCCCATGAAGCTTGACAATTTCTCGAATATATAACTTAGCATAATCCTCTACTGAATCTGTGGTCTTGACTAGCAAAAATTGGGTTGATTTTGCATGCCAGTCCACAATCACCCAAATTAAACCATGCCTTCAGACTGAGCGAGGTAGACCTATTATGAAGACCATGTTTATCATCTCCCACTTCTAAATAGGAATATCAATATTCTAAGTCAACCCACTAGGCCTCTAGTGTTTGGCTTTCACCTGTTGACAATTCGGACACTTGGCTACAAAATCTGCCACATTCCTCTTCATGTCGTTCCACCAATAATTCTCCTTAAGATCATGGTACGTCTTGGTACAACATATGTGAATAGAATACTTAGAATTATACATTTTTGCCATGATTCACTCTCTGAGTCTGTTCACATATGTAACACATTGTCACGACCCGACCCGACGGGCCGTGACCCGGTGCCCTACCTGGGCACCCTTATACCAACCTGTCACATAATCACACGGATACCAAGGATAATACAGTAATCTGTAAGTCGTATCAAATAGGCAAGCCGACAAGGCTGTCACTATATACGGGAACATTCCAACATGAAGCGTAATAGTACAGTCGACCAAAATACATATACAATCCATGCAAGTCCCAAATACATCTATCCACAACTGTCTACAGACCTCTAAGAGTACGATAAATAAATATGACGGGACAGGGCCCCGTCGTGCCCCTAAATATGCATAAGTCAAAATAAGGCTCTGTACCAAAATGACTAAGCTCCGGATCAATGGAGCTCTCTGAACAGCTGAACAGGAAATCCTAGACTGGAGGATCACCAAACTGAGCACCTGTACATGCGGGCATGAAACACAGCCCCTCGAGAAAAGGGGGTCAGTACGAAATAATGTACTGAATATGTAAAACATGAAATACTGTAAATGAGATCATAACTCGCCAAGATAACAAGAGACATGTGTAATAATTAAAATACCAATACAACTGTGCCATATAGAAATGAGATTCAACTGTGCCTTATAAAAATGAGAGTCATATATAAATCATGGATGCATATCCATATAATCACATATATATATATATATACTATCATGGGTACTTGTACCCGCATCATGGATACATGTCCATGGAATCATCATATACTATAATAGGTATTTGTACCCGCATCATGGATACATGTCCATGGAATCATCATATATATAAACATTATCGGCCCTCTAGTGAGGGACTCGGTGAACAAATGCAAGGATTTGCGCACGAACATTGCCGGCCCTGGACTCGGTGAGGTGGAATAATAACACTTTGCATGAATAGATATCATGAGCAATCATATACAATTTAAATCATCATTTGACTCTCAATGGAATAAATAGAATAACTATTACTTTTAGAAAATCAAGGCACTATCATATCATGTATCATTAAGAATTAGGATTCAATAGAATTATGTACGTCTGTCGTACACTCATTTATATAAATCGTGCTAAAATAAAGAAATGATAGTTTCACATACCTTTTAGTCGAACTAACTAACTCAATATTTTAAGGTACGTCTCGTCTAGCACTTCAACCTATAACAATAGTAATTCGTTCGTCAACCCTTTGATTTCTAACGTAAGTTATATCGAATAACGACTCTCTTTTCTATAGAAATTTGGGCAGCATTTATCTTATTTATATGCACATCCACAACTTACAAACAAAGCCAACAATACCAATAACAAGATGTAACTTAAAGATATAGCCAAAACAATCCCAAATACTCCATATATGCCATCATAATACATTTCTTTATTTACGTTCATGGAAGACAACAACTACAAAAACCAAGGGGATTTATACACCTATTTCCAGCATTATAACTCCACCACCTGAGTTTCTAAGAACGATGACTCACCTTTGATCAAGCGGCTTCTGTTTATCCGTGACTTCATCCTTGAACGTGAAGGGTCACATGACCAGGCGGCTATTAACATGTCGACATGGTATAATAATAATCACAGTGTCTATGATTACTTCAGGACACATGGGCAGCAGATGATTTGGGCAAAGGATGTTTGGAGTTCTTGTATCACTCCAAAGCAGTCCTTCATTCTATGGTTTTGTGCGAGGAAAAGATTACGGACGAAGGATAGAATCACTTATATGGACATTGATAGAAGGTGCTCCCTTGGTGGCTGTTCTGACGAGTCAATAACTCACATATACTTCAGCTGCACGATCAGTAGCTATCTCTGGTCACGAGTTAAGACATGGCTTGATATCAGGAGGGCTATGACCACCATCGATAGCGCTTTGAAATATATCAAGAAAGAGGCATGACACTGGTTGGCAAGCTAAAGCTAAACGGGTTGGCCTGGCCACCACCGTCTACCACATTTGGACTGAGAGGAACAAGATTATCTTTGACGGGTCGAGACTCGATAGAGAAGCTACAAGACCAGCGTCTACAAAATTTTGTTCACATTATACCCCATTTTCCTAGACATATTTGTATCTCTAGCCACAAACTAGGAAATCGATGACTGGTTGGACCTGTGGCCTTGTCGAAGCGCCTTTTGCAAATCTCCAGACTACCCAACTTGTGGGATCAACTGGAGTCTCCCGACCACCCGAAATGTGGGATTGGCGGGAGTCATTTATGCTTTGTACCTCATGACTTCCCGACCTGTAGGCAAGCATGTAATAGTACGTGTTCTATATAGTAGGTACTATGGCAATTACTCCCTGCGGCATAACGTGATGAGGGTGGGTTTTTACCCATGTCCGAAAAGGTACTCTTTCCTTGACCGTGGGTTTGTCCCATTTGGGTTTACCATGGCAAGGGTTTAAGGAGGCCCACGACTGCAACCTTATGCTATACATAAGGGAATTACCATAGTATAGGACAATACATCTTTTTTTTATTAGCTTGGGCACTCACGACTACCCGGCTTGTGGGCTAGCTTGAGCTTTTGTTACTGACGAGCCGAAATCTTGTGTTGACTTGCATAGCAGGGACGCACTAGATTTACATCGTCTTTATGTCGTGGGCACGCCCACAAAACATGTACATTCGGATGATTATTAATACACATTTATCTTTTCATAAAAAAAAAACTCCACCAAAACAGCCCCTAAAATACAACACAACATATTCAATAATTTATACAAGTCTCGGCCAACAAGGCTTAATTACCAAAGTTCTTTTCTTAACTCCTTAAAATCTAATTCATGTTTCAACATTCTCATATAACCAATTATAACTTAAACATCAAGGTTTTCCTTCAATTCTCAACATGCAATTTGTGATAAAGGTAACAACAACAACACTCGAACACAACAACTCCAAAATTAGTAAAATCGGTCCCAAAATCGGCTACAACACTCAACAATCACATGCATTGTCTTAATTCCAGGTTTCTCTTAACACAAGTCCATTTCTTAAACTATAACAATATGCAACTCCAATTATACCATAAGAAGAAGAGTTCTTACCTTAAGTTTTGGCAAAACAGTCCCTTAAAAATCGGTAATCACTTGCTTCATTTTTGCACCATCTTCACCATTCCTTCAACCCAAAGTGACATGCATGCATTCTACAAGTTTGAGACTATCTTACTTACTTGTTTCTTTTCCAAAATGTTCATCTTCAATGCTTAAGAATTCTGGGCAGATTCTCGGCCATATTGCCAATTTTCCCACTGTTTTGGGGAGTTACTATGGCTTGAACTTAGAAGAACAACTTAGTCTTGGAATAAGAGTTGGTTTAATCTTCTCTTGACTATGGGGGATGGGGTACAATCTATTTTGGGAGAGAAGGAGGGGAGAGGGAATCGATGGGGAGAGGGAGAGGTGATTTTCGAAAAGTGGGGGTGGGGAATGAATAGAGTATAGATATATGTGAGCATGCAAGAAAAACTCATAAGTGGGGTGTGCATGCCCACGCTTTTTAGGCTTAAATCTCCAAAATTTGTCCACTAATTCCCACTTATTAAATAATCAATCTCCCATACTTAGTCAATTTTATAAAATCTGAAATTTTCAAAATGTTCAACCAATATAATCAATTTCCATCGTCACACTCGTCGTTTTCCAAAAATTATTCCGGGATCAAATCATTTGTATACAAATTTCCGGATTAGCATCTATAAATATACTTTATATCCAATATTCAAATCTTACTTCCTTAATTACGTTATCTAATTATCGTCTTAAAATTACGAGGTGTAACACACATAATTGATGCGCGAAAAGATGCACACACTTTAACGCAAGTGCACGTTATCGTGACAAGTAATATAGTCCTGGTAAGACCGAATATCGTTCACAAGGATTAGGGTTCAAGTACCAACTATCTATCTTTTGGTATCTATTTGGAAATCGATATGTGATTTTGTTGTTTATGACTAAGAATTATAAAGACTAATTTAACTAATGAGTTTACTTCAGTTGTGATGGGAATAGGGCTTCCATGTCTCCTCAACTATCCGCTTATGTTATTTATTAATGCAATGAATTATGGTCTTCTTCTCTCGGAGCTAGCAGGTTTACGAAATCGTTTTATATTCCCGTTAAGGATATATAAACACTCAACCCCAGTATTGCACCTTACCTACCTTTTGGTGATAAGGATAACTCTATAGGAGGATTAAGAACAAAAACCTAGTTAATTGTCACGCACCATGCGCAAAATTAGGGTTTTTAAGCCTCTCATTAACGCTACATAAATAATTGAGGTATTTTCATCCCCAATCCAAGAATGTCTACCCAACTTACAGCATATTCACAATCTCTCCTTTCGAAGTAAATTAGAAATCATATAGTGATAATTAGTTGTCAATTAATTACCAAGCATTCAAAGCAATTATTGGATAAATCTCTCAAAGAAGAATAATAACCATAGACATGCATTAATTCATAACATAAGTTTCTAGTGAATCAACATGGAAAGCCCTATAAATGAATTAGTTCCTAGCCATTGACATGACAAAAACTAATTCAATATCCAACATAAAAACTGAAATAAAGTAAAAGAAAGAAAAGAAAAATACTTAAGAACGAGACTCCAAGCCTTCTAGCATCCAAGGGTTGTGTTGTGGAATATTTACAAGATGGATTGGTGGATGGATGGATGTAGAGTGGTGAATGGTGAAATGGAGAATGATTAATTCTTCTAATGATGTAGAGTATTTATAGCCAAAGAATCCTTTTGGTGAAGGGTTAGGAATTTTGTAGGTAGGAAAAGTTATTAGAATCCTTTTAGGTAAGGGTTTTAAGGTAGGAAAAGTTATCCCTTTAGGTAGGAAAAGTTATCCCTTTAGGATTCTGAAAACATGTCAAACCCGCCCAAAGACTTCATAATTCCGCGTCGCGCCGCTATGCAGATCAGCCATGCTAAATTCAAAGAACTCTCGGGACTTCAAGATTTGGTGCCGCGGCCGCTGCCAGCGCCGCGACTCCGTGACGTTTTCAGCGGATTCTGCTTGTCGTCATTTTTCCATCCGACTTCGCTTGATCTCCTCTATAATTCCGGAACTTTAGACTTCATTTCTTGGCCCTTTTTGTGTGCAATTCCATCTCATTTATGCTCATTTCATCTCCTTTTGTCATTTCTCCATTTATGTCCGTGACACAAAAGAAAGGAAAACGACTAATACTATACTAAACATAAATAAAATGAGTAAAATACTAACTAAAAATGACTCAAAAGTGTATATAAAATACACCGATCAAATACCCCCAAACTTAACATTTGCTCGCCCTCGAGCAAAGATAAAAAGAAAGAAATAAAGACTCAAGAAAAAGGAAAATAAAAGACTCAATGACATTGATCACTTTGCTGCATTGGTGTTACTTTGAAAAACATGAAGATTAGCAGAATAATATACAAGAACATATAGCCCAAATTTCAAAGATTCAAAACACATTAAGCTAGATATTTCGCAAACTCATTTTTATCATGCTTAATGGAAGTCAAAACACTGAATCATGCATGTTAATTTCATAATTCCTATAGCATGTTTACTTGCTATTCTCCACTAATCATGGCTATGCATCTAAGAGATCTTCAGGACTTTTAAGGGTTGTAATGTAGGCTTAGGCACGGGTAGGTAAAAATAGGCATTTAAGCTCATTCTTTTGTGTACCATAAGCTCTTTAGCTTTTCAGTGTTTCCCTTTTTCTTTTGATTCTTTTCTTCACTTCAAATCTATCTTTCCCCTTCTTTTTTTTGGGAGAGTGAAGTGTATCATAATAACAAGCACCCCCAAACTTAGGCTTTTGCCTATTTCTTATTACTTTTTCATTGGGGTGCATCAAACTTATTCACTCTTTTT
This sequence comes from Przewalskia tangutica, assembly GCA_029844215.1. Classification (NCBI taxonomy): domain Eukaryota; kingdom Viridiplantae; phylum Streptophyta; class Magnoliopsida; order Solanales; family Solanaceae; genus Przewalskia; species Przewalskia tangutica. The sequence continues at coordinate 75,377,774 of CM056732.1, forward strand.
GTCTCTTTTTTAACATAATTTATTCCAACTATTTCACATTTTTACTTATGGCACAATTGTAGGAATATATGGTGTCAAAGAAAAAGTTTCATGTTTTTAGGCTCAATGGGGCTGACTAGAGATATTTTTAAAGTCAGGGATAGAAAAGAGTGGTAAGAATTGGCTAACAAAGAAATGCATGAGTCATCTCCCTAACATGCATATCCTAACTATTTCGCCTCAAATAGCAAGCAATCATAACACATAGGTTTTAATCTTTTAACAATGCACAAATCAAGCAAGATACTCCCAATAGACAGATTTCATGAGTTTTTGGCATATCTAACCTAAGTGTTTAGATGGTTGCTTCTAATTCCATTACATTATTCAACCTTACTTCACTAGGCAATTCAAGTAACTACAGCATGCATGATCTTTAAAAAAAAATTATGACTAAAAAATGGCTCAAAAATACACAAAACAATTCAACAAGACTCAAAAACAATAAAACATCCCCCCAAACTTAAATCACACATTGTCCCCAATGTGTGCAAGACTCAAAAAAAAATTAGTGACAACTTACTGACACAACACAGCGGTCATAACGGAGGTCTAGGAGGAAGAATTCTGGAATTTGCACGGAATATGGTCCTCTGAAGTTCCGGCGCCGCGGCCCTGAGATTCGGCGCCGCGGCGCTGCTAGTACGGTGGCTCTCTGGAGTTCCGGCCATGCCCTCGACTCAGCCATGTACGATCGCTTCCTTTTTTCAGCGTTTTTGCTCCTTTTTCCTCGGTTTTAGCTTTCAGTCCACCTGTCATCCAACAACACAAAACAAGAACCCAAGACCGTGAGACTGTTCAAGACAAAATAAAATAAACTAAAGACAGAAATTAAAATAACATAATTAAAAACATTGGGTTGCCTCCCAACAAGTGCTGTCTTTAACGTCTTTTAGCCGGACGCCTTTAACCTTTACGAGTGCCCATTGGATCCTTCTGCGAACTGCTTGCAATCTGCAGAGTTATTGTTGCAGGTCTCACTTCAACTACAACAAATGCTTCAAACAAGGGCCTCAAATATACGATTATCCCCCAAGTACACAAGACATGATTGTCTTTTAGGCTCTCTCTAATGTAGGGATCAGTGAGATTCCCAACATTTCTCAACTCTAGGGGGTGCCCTTGATGGTATGGACTTTCTGTTTGGGGGTCAACATTGACAGCTGGTGGTGTTTCTTCTGCAATAGGTACGAGAAAAAGATTTTCCAAGGAATCCAAGAAGGTGAATAATTGGATCTCTGCAATCTTTTCCTTCTCTACACCAACTATCTCGCCAGATTTCTTAATAGTTGGGTGTGGTTCAGGCTCCCAATTTGCTTGCCACCTCCCACAGGTGCAGATTGTTGTTCTTGCATTTCGCTGTTCAAAATGACTGCGAGTTCTCCTATTTGCAGTTCCAACTTTCTGAGGGACTCTCTTGTCTCAGCCATAAACTGAGCCTGGCACTTGGCGATCATAAGTATGTCTGCCTGCAACTCATTTCGATCTTCCTCTGAAATCTGTGGGTTAAGCTGCTGTTGATGACTCCACTGTTCCTGATAGTAGTAGTCCATGTGTCCTGATTTTTTATTTATTTATTTATTTATTTTTTATTTTTATTTTTTCGAATTTAACCTGCAAAATAAGAAAAACAAAAAAAAATGATAAAAAATGCTCGCAGAACAAGTTAGAAACTTGTTCTTGGAGCAACCAAATTAGAAATTAAAAATAGATAAAATTGATATTGAACTATGCCTAATCCCCGGCAACGGCGCCAAAAACTTGATGCGCGAAAAGATGCACACACTTTAACGCAAGTGCACGTTATCGTGACAAGTAATATAGTCCTGGTAAGACCGAATATCGTCCACAAGGATTAGGGTTCAAGTACCAACTATCTATCTTTTGGTATCTATTTGGCAATCGATATGTGATTTTGTTGTTTATGACTAAGAATTATAAAGACTAATTTAACTAATGAGTTTACTTCAGTTGTGATGGGAATAGGGCTTCCATGTCTCCTCAACTATCCGCTTATGTTATTTATTAATGCAATGAATTATGGTATTATTCTCTCGGAGCTAGCAGGTTTACGAAATCGTTTTATATTCCCGTTAAGGATATATAAACACTCAACCCCAGTATTGCACCTTACCTACCTTTTGGTGATAAGGATAACTCTATAGGAGGATTACGAACAAAAAACCTAGTTAATTGTCACGCACCATGCGCAAAATTAGGGTTTTTAAGCCTCTCATTAACGCTACATAAATAATTGAGGCATTTTCATCCCCAATCCAAGAATGTCTACCCAACTTACAGCATATTCACAATCTCTCCTTTCGAAGTAAATTAGAAATCATATAGTGATAATTAGTTGTCAATTAATTACCAAGCATTCAAAGCAATTATTGGATAAATCTCTCAAAGAAGAATAATAACCATAGACATGCATTAATTCATAACATAAGTTTCTAGTGAATCAACATGGAAAGCCCTATAAATGAATTAGTTCCTAGCCATTGACATGACAAAAACTAATTCAATATCCAACATAAAAACTGAAATAAAGTAAAAGAAAGAAAAGAAAAATACTTAAGAACGAGACTTCAAGCCTTCTAGCATCCAAGGGTTGTGTTGTGGAATATTTACAAGATGGATTGGTGGATGGATGGATGTAGAGTGGTGAATGGTGAAATGGAGAATGATTAATTCTTCTAATGATGTAGAGTATTTATAGCCAAAGAATCCTTTTGGTGAAGGGTTAGGGATTTTGTAGGTAGGAAAAGTTATTAGAATCCTTTTAGGTAAGGGTTTTAAGGTAGGAAAAGTTATCCCTTTAGGTAGGAAAAGTTATCCCTTTAGGATGGAAAAGTTATCCCTTTAGGATTCTGAAAACATGTCAAATTCGGCCCAGCACTTCATAATTCCCGCGTCGGCGCCGCGGCCCTGCAGACTGGCACCGCGGCGCCTGAAATTCAGCAACTCTCGGGACTCAAGATTTGGGCGCCGCGGCTGCTGCCAGCGCCATGCTCGGTGACGTTTTGAGCGGATTCTGTTTCGTCGTCATTTTTCCGTCCGGACTTCGTCGGATCTCCTCTATAATTCCCGGAACTTCTTAGACTTCATTTCTTGGCCCTTTTTTGTGCAATTCCATCTCATTTATGCTCATTTCATCTCCTTTTCGTCATTTCTCCATTTATGACCACTGTGACACAAAAGAAAGGAAAAAGACCCTAATACTATACTAAACATAAATAAAATGAGTAAAATACTAACTAAAAATGACTCAAAAAGTGTATATAAAATACACCGATCAATAATCGTCCTCGAATGTTCATAATAGGCCTTATTCTATAAAAATTTTGGCAGAGTCTCCTCTATAACTCTACCTACCAACCTATATTCAGCAAACCAAAGATGCCTCACAGGGCCACAATCTATATCACATATGTAGTTCACCAATTAAAATAGTTAAGTAAGGAATAAAATTACCTGTAGGCATAGGGAACAAGTGAGGATACTTCCTCTTTATCTCATCTTCCGCTTCCCAAGTCATATCTTACTTATTATTATTTCGCCATAATACCTTGACGGAAGTCACATCCTTAGTCTGTAACCTTCTAACCTGACGATCAAGTATCGCTATAGGACTTTACTCATAAGCCAAATCCTTGCTTACCTGGACATCATTTATAGGGAAAACTCTAGAAGGATCACCAATACACTTACGCAGCATCGACACATGAAAGACTGGATGTACCGCTTCCAAATCAGATGGAAGGTTCAGCTCATAGGAGACCGTTCCCATCCTGCGAATAATCTTATAAGGTCCAATGTACCTCGAGCTAAGCTTCCCCTTCTTGCCGAATCTCATCACACCCTTCATGGGTGACACCTTCAGGAATACCCAATCTCGAACCTGAAACTATAAGTGTCGACGCCGATTATCTGCATATGACTTCTATCGACTCTGGGCTGCTAATAATATCTCATGAATAAGATTCACCTTATCCACCGCTTGTTGAACCATATCTGGGCCGATTAACTTAGTTTCTCCCACATCGAACCAACCGATAGTTGACCTACACTTTCTCCCACATAAGGCCTCATACGGTGCCATCTGGATACTGGAATGGTAGCTATTATTATACGCGAACTCAACAAGTGGTAAATGATCATCCCAGCTACCTCTGAATTTAATAATACAAGCTCTCAATATATCATTAAGTGTCTGAATAGTACGCTCAGCCTGCCCATCAGTCTGAGGATGAAATGCCGTGTTGAGACTCACATGTGTCCACAACCCCTTCTGGAATGATCTCCAAAAGTTGGTTGTAAACTAAGCTCCTCTATCCGATATGATAGATGTGGGAACCCTATGAAGTCTCACTATCTCCCTGATATACAGTCTCGCATAATCTTCCGCTGAATAAGTCGTCATGACTGGAAGAAAATGGGCTGATTTCGTCAGCCTATCTACAATAACCCATATGGAGTCACACTTCCGCTGAGTACGAGGTAATCCTGTAATGAAGTCCATATTAATCACTTTCCATTTCTAAGTTGGGATATCCATCTCCTGCACTAATCCACTAGGCTTCTGATGCTCGACCTTAACCTGTTGATAATTCGGCCACTGAGCAACAAACTCTGATATGTCTCTCTTCATGTCATCCCACCAATACAAACATCTGAGGTCATGATACATCTTTGTCGACCCTGGATGAATAGAATATCGGGCATAGTGTGCCTCTCCCATTACCTATCGTCGTAGCCCTGCAACATCCGGTACACATAATCTGATGCCATACCATAATACCCCATCAGGTACAACCTCGAATAGGGTCTTCTCCTTACGGAGAGTTGCATCTCTATACTGTGCCAGAACAGGATCCTTATACTAGAAGGATCACCAATACACTTACGCAGCATCTACACATGAAAGACTGGATGTACCGCTTCCGAATCAGATGGAAGGTCCAGCTCATAGGCGACCTTGCCTATCCTGCGAATAATCTGATAAGGTCCAATGCACCTCAAACTAAGCTTCCCTGTTACACCCTGTAATTCAGGATATGCATATAAGAACGTACGTAAGAAATCAGGACGTTAAGATTTGAGACTTGTAAATTTATCGGAATTATGGAAATATCGGGAAACGAAATATTATAATGAAGGGAAGTTGTTTATGAACTTCTAAGGGCTTCAAATAGCGGATTGGAGCGTGAAGGAAATGAGATAAGTTGCTAAGGAGCGACTTTGAATCTTGAAGTTGGATTAGGGCTTATCAAGGTAACAATTGTGTACTCTTAGTGATTAAAGATTACATGTTGTTGTAGTCATATATATATATATATATATATATATATACAAGCATGAGATATATATAATGGAGATTGAAATGTTATCGAATATTTGGAAGCAAATCCGAAAGTTGCATGATTAGCCTTAAGATTGTAATTCAATTTAGTTATTAGTTTTAGTCATCGCATGTTATATAAAGAAGGGATTATAGTTGTTAAAGTTGTTTGCGACTATATAACATGTTAGGACGACATTATGGATTGAAAGGAATTGGAAAGGATTATATGTGGTTGTACTTTGTAGCCGAGAATGATAAGTTAATATTGGATTGTTTTGTATAAATTGTGGGGCAGAATTTTACACGTCTTGTAAGGCGTGTAATCCCCTTTGGATAGCTGAATTGTTGAGCCTTAAATGTGGCATGTTTGGTTGTTAAATTCGGGCCTTGAAAAAGGTGGAAAAGTACGTAGAAACAAAGGAAGTGTTGATAGATGTATTATGGTCATTATAGGTTGACATACTACGTGCGGCATATTGGACTTAGCAAGTGGATTGAACCGAAGAGGTATGTGGAACTTTTCTTATCTCTTGAGCATAGTAGTTATAAATGTATAGTACGGTAGACGTACGAGATTTAAATGAATTCAATTTCATTAGATATCCTTGACTTGTTTTAAGAATGTCCAAGTTGGTTGAGTTAGAGAATTAATTCACTTGTTTTAAAGGTTAAAGAAGTCTTAATTTCTAAAGCATAAAGTTAGTATAACGGCTTTATGGGAAGTTGGTTATAACAACTTTATGGAAAGTTAAAGGAATGGTTTTCTCTAGTAATGTAAACAAAGATAAATGACTTGAAATAAAGAAGGGCAATTTGATTTAAAGGCATCAATTGCTTAAAGTTTTAAAGTAAGGGTCACATGATTTAGAAGCCTAAAAATGTATTTCTAAAAGTGTAGTGACTTGTTTGAAATGTAGACAAGTCTTGATACTACGGGTGTTAGTATCTTGGGGATTTTATACGAGAAAAGGTCATTTTTGAAATAATAAAGGTACATAGTAGTTTGGGTTAAATTCCCGGATTTTTCATGACATGTTAGTGCCTTAAGTTAAATAAAAAGAGAGTGCATGCTAATTAAAGTCTAATGAGAAGTTAAGGGATTTCTTAACTTGCTTGTGATATTTACGATAGTCGGCTATGCTTATGTTATGATATTTATGGTAGCCTTACGTGCTAGTGTTATGTAAATTTTGCGGGGTAAACCCCCGGGTTACTACATATTTCGTGGATTTGCTACCCACGATGCGAGTGCGGCGTTTGTACTCATTGCGGGTACACCGGGCCCATGCGGGTGAAATAGTCCTATGCGGGTGAAATAGTCCCATGCGGAGCAAATTGCTCCATTGCGGGTCCACAGGACCTATGCGGGTGAAATAGTCCCAGGAGTAGGATTGCTTAATGATACTACGGGCGGGTGACCCTAATTTGATCATGAGCTTCCTATTTTTACGTAGTAAAGTATACTCTTGTTTACTCTCATTATTAGTAAGGCACAGTGTACTGTTATTTTGGTTATCATACATGTCTCCAGCTTTATTTTAGACTATATGGTTTCATTTCAGTACTTTCAGTTTTACATACTTGGTACATCTCAGATCGACTTCTTCTCGGTCCGCTCATGCCGCAGTAGGGTAGCGAGTTGCGGATCCTAACTATTAGGATCACTGATCAGTTGTCAGAAAGCTCCATTTCTCCGGAGGCTTGTCTTTTGGTACGGTGTCCCTGATGTTGTAGATTTATGTACATTCAGGGGTATGGCGGGCCCCGTCCCCACAGTTGTTATGTAAAAATTCTTAGAGGTCTGTAGTCATATCTTGTGGATTGGGTTGTAAAGAAAAAAAAGGGATGTAACTGCTTTTTGGCTTATGTATATTTTTCGGAAGGTGACCTTATCGGCTAGCCTGTTGTTTATTTATGTTGTTACCCTCTGCTTAGAACTGTTTACCGAGTAGTCTAGACGTTGATAGATGTGTCTGACTATTATAGGTTGATTCTCTGCGCGCGACATATTCAACTTGGCAGGTGGTTTTCGCCGAGAAGGTATGTGATTCTTCCTAAGCATGATATTTTAACATATATATATATAGTACGGTAGACGCGTACGTGTTAACCGAATAATAACTACGGAAATGTCTTTTGACTTAAGCTGAATAATAACAACGGCAATGTCTCTTGACTTAAGCTGAATAATATGAATCTTGAAGCATTTCAAAAGAATACTGAATCAGTTTTAACAGAAAAGAAACAGTTGGTTTTTAAACAAAAGCTTAAGAGTTATACTAGCTTTATGGGAAGTTAGGTATAACCCCTTAAGAATGATAAAAAGAACTGTTTACTTGATTGCTTATAAAAACCTTGTATTCTGTAAGGTGTAGTAAGATTGTTTGATAAATAGACATACTATGATGCTATGTGTGTTAGTGTCTTGTGATGTTGTGAAAGGGGGGCATTCTTGTTGTGCTTACGTTGCTGACGGTAAGTCTTGTTATCGTTGTTATATCACCTACCCTCGATCGGTTATACCGAGGGCTTGCCACACCGATGCGGGTCTATACGGCTATGCGGTCTGTGAGACTACGCGAGTCGCGGAGCTCCGAGATTGATCATTCCGGTGTTTTAGCTCGACGCGGGGATGCCCTATGCGGCAGTATGACTATGCGGTCTTTTGAGACTATGCGGATCGCGGAGTCCGGAGAGTACCGGGTTAGTTACCCCGACGCGAGAATACCTCATGCGGTCTGCGTGTGACCTATGCGGATCGCGGAAGTCCAGACTAGGCACGCATAATGATACTATGGGCGATCGCCTTGCTGCGATCATTCGCGCCTAGGAAAGACCATTACATTATATCTATTAGTGTTCTTGTTTGTGATATGACACTATGTGTAATTGAACCGATTGTATTTGCAAATGGTTTTAATACTTTGATTTCATTTTAAGTACTTTACGCTTCACATACTTAGTACCTGTTATCGACCTCTTCGGGCCGCGTTCATGCCGCAGGTAAGGGCAGCAGTGCTAGATCCACATCCTTAGGATCTCTTTGCATTGGTGTCGTGAGCTCCATCTTCTCCTGAGGCTCTACTTTTGATGCGATCTCCTGTATTGTAGATAGTTTTGTACATTCAGGTATGGCGGGCCCCGTCCCGCCATAGTTGTTTACCTCCCAGAGGTCCTGTAGTCCTAGTGTCTGATTGGGATGTAACTGCAAAACTTGGGTTATTTATATATATATGCCGAAAGGCAAGCTTTTCATCAGATAAACTGTGTCTCATTTTACAATTGTTTCATGTCTTGTTTTATATTCCGCTGATTACTCTGATGTATGACTACTTGGGTGCGGGTAGGCACGATCCACGGCCCTAACGGGTCGTGACAAAAGTGGTATCGAGCGATTAATCCTCGGAAAGTGTCTACATACCGTATCTAGTAGAGTCTTGATTATCGGTGTGTTGTGCACCACACCAATAATCAGGAGGATATAAGATATTTAGGATTGGTTTCCATTCTTCTCACTCTGAAATCGTGCTTTAGAGCTGTGTTAAAGCTGGACCCCTCTAACGTATTCCTTTCTCAGAAGATTATGCCTCCACGTAAGGCAACCCGCCTGGCGGCAAGGCAATGGCGGAGTCGCTAGTAGACACCGAGAGTTACGAGGGCTCGTGCCCGCCTATACCCCGCACGGCGAAGTTCTATGACGCCACCGCCCCAAAGAGACCACAGTACCACACCTCCCGCCCCACACCGGGCGGAGGAGTTAGGGTACAAGCGAGATGGCCCACTATTGGCCAGATCGTGGGCTGATACGCAGGACAGCCGATCGCAGCAGCCCGGGCCTCATCGTACTCGTGGTTCACCCGAGGCGAGTTTGAGGCTACGATATTTCTGAGTCAGAGCCCGCGAGTTTTACTGTCGAGGCCGAGGATGATCCGCAGGAGTTCATCCGCCGCCACAGAGGATTATGAGAGTGATCGTGGCGCCGAGACCGAGTCCGTGATCTTTGTTCGTGACGGCCGCGTGATCTCGCAATCGATTGGTTTGATTCACGGAGTTATCCGGGAGAGCACGATCCCCGCCTACTTGGGATGAGTTCTCGAGGCCTTTCTTATCACTTCTTGCCTCCACGGATGAGGAGGGCGCGGCCGATGATTTTTATCACGAGACGAGGACGCACGCCAGGAGTACAACATCGAGTTTGATTCTTTGGCTCGATATGTCCCTGCGTTGGTAGCAGATATGGAGGACATGGTACACCGCTACATCACCGGGCTAGATGATTATATGGCCGAGTCTTGTGCGGGTGTTTTTCTTTAGCCGGGTATGGACATTACCCGCATGCAGGCTCATGCACTTGGATGTGAGGAGCGCAGAGACCGACGGGTCGACAGATATCGCGATCGAGAAGAAGGCGCCAGACGGCCGGTTCTTTTGGTAGTTCTCGGTGGACGGCCTCGTTAGCCTAGATTTGCACCCCACCACCGAGCACTCCCACATCATCGCTCACCAGAGTATTCGGGCGGTCGTGCCCCGTGACTTGATTTCCGAGTAGCAAGGTGCTAACCGATCGAGGTCCGCCTGTGTCCGTTGTGGCGAGTTCCATTCGGGGTTGCAGATTACTCCGAGCTTGCTACACTGTGTCCGGCAGGTCATTTTGCGAAAGTCTGTCGAGCAGGCGTGCCACGATGGTAGAGTCACCGCAGGTCGATTGCTGCCGCTCTTCATCCCCGATAGCCATTTCGCCCCGAGGGCAAGGTACTCGTGGGCCAGCAGGTCGCGGCAGAGGTCGTGGCGCGGTCGATTCTAGCGGTCCTCGAATCGCATTTATGCCTGTCCAACCGACAGACGAGGCCTCACCGATGTCGTCACGGTACCTTATCGATCTCCGATATTGATGTGTATGCCTTGATAGATCCGGTTCTACTCGCCCTATATATCTCCCTTGTTGCTAGTATAATAGGATAGAGCACGAGTCCATAGACCTTTCGAGGTAGCTACGCCATGGGTGATTCGGTGGTAGCTCGGGGTATATAGGGTTTGTCCATGACCATTTACGCCGTCGGACCTGCCGACTTGATCGAGTTGGATATGACTGATTTCGACGTGATCATGGGTATGGATTGGCTAGCTTCTTGCTACGCCCACGTAGACTGCAGGGAGAGAGTAGTACGGTTCCGCTTCGGCGAGCCATTGTCGAGTGGGAGGAACATCAGACGCTGGCGGTAGGTTTACTTCCTACCTCAAGGCTGGAAGATGGTGCAGAAGGGGTACATCTACCATCTCGTTCGGGTGTTTGATACTGAGGCTGCAATACCAGATTTTCATCCGCCCGGAGTCGAGAGTTCCCGGGCGTGTTTCCGCACGACCTCGTATCCTCCCGAGAGGAGATCGAGTTTTGTATAGATGTGATGCCAGACACTCGGCCTATTTCCATTCCGCCATACAGAATGGCACCTACCGAGTTGAGAGAGTTGAAGGACCACCGAGAGATTTCTTTGGAGAAGCGGCTTCATCGCACCTAGTGTTTCTCCCCGGGGCGCCGTATTGTTCGTGAAGAAGGACGGACGCCGCGCATGTGTTGATTACGTGCAACAACAAGGTGACCATTAAGAACGAATACCCCTTCCCGTGATTGATGATTTGTTCGACCGATGCGTGGCGCGAGATGTTTCTCCAAGATTGATCCGCGATCGCTATCATCAGTACGAGTCGAGAGGCGGATATCCCAGGATCGCGTTCCGACCAGACGCATTATGAGTTCGTGGTCATGTCTTTGATTGACCAATGCTCCGCCAGATTCATGGATTTGATGAACCGAGTGTTCAAACCATTTTGGACACGTTTGTGATAGTGTTCATCGATGATATCTTGGTTTATTCTCGCCAGAGCGAGCATGCAGAGCATTTGGCGATCAGGCCGATGATTCTCCGACAGCGATTATACGCCAAGTTTTCCAAATGTGAGTTTTGGTTAACTTCGTGGCTTTTCTTGGGCATATTGTCGGGCCGATGGCATTCGAGTGGATACGCCAAGATCGAGGCGAGGACTTGCCTAGACCTACTACTCCGGCGAGGTTCGCAGCTTATGGGCCTCGCAGTTATTATCGGTTCGTAGAGAAGTTTGCTTCTATCTTCGCACCATTGACTAGGCTGAATCGTGAAGCGCTAAGTTTCATGGATCGATGCTTGTGGCGGGGTTTCCAAGGGCGAGAGATCGACGACCGCCTCGTTCTTACTCTTCCGCAGGTCCGACGGTTATGTTGTGTATTGTGACGCGCCGCATCGGGCCGAATGTGTGTTGATGCAGCAGGTAGAGTTATAGCGCACGATCCCGACAGCCTTAAGAAACACGAGAGAAACTACCCCACCCATGATTGGAGTCGCGTGATGATTCACGCCAAGATCTCGAGGCACTATTTGTACGGGTTCACGTGGATATTTATACGCACCACAAGAGCCTCCAGTATATCTTCAGCCAGAGGGAGCTGAACTTACGACATAGACGGTGGTTAGAGTTGCTTAAGGATTATGACGTCGATATCCTGTACCACCCGGGGAAGGCCAATGTTGTGGCAGATTCCCTTAGTCGTAGGTCCATAGGTAGCCTATCAGAGTGCGCAAAGGAGAGGGGCATGGTTCGTGATTTGCATCAAGCGAGCCTTGGTGTCCGCTTAATTGATTCGATAGCGATGGGTTCGAGTTCGTGAGGTTGCCGAGTCTTCCATCGCCGGCGAGGTGAAGAGGCAATTCGAGGATCCAGATTTGACACGTTATCGTGATACGGCTCTTCGTGAGGAAGCGGTCCTGAGGTAGCACCATGGGTGCTAAGGTTTGAGGCGTGTTGTGTGTTCCGGATGTTTCGTGACTTGGCAGCAGTTCTTGGGGAAGCACACAACAAGCGTTACTATCCATCCGTGGTCGACCAAGATGTACCACGACCTTAGATCCGTGTATTGGTGGGATGGCTTGAAGAGGACGTTGCGAGTTCGTAGCTCGATGCGTGTTGTCGCAGTGAAGGTAGAGCACCGCAGGCCCGGTGGTTTGTTACGAATGATAGAGATCCCGACCGGAAGTGGGAGGTAATCAACATGGACTTCATCACGTGATTACCTCGCACTCGGAGGAGACATGATTCTATATGGGTTATCGCCGACAAGTCGATTTAAATCAGCCCACTTTCTTCCCGTTAGGACGACTTTTTGGCCGAGGATTATGCGGACTTTACATCCGAGAGATCGCCGATCGCATGAGTCCCTATTTCGATCATATCGCATGCAGGAGCCCGATTTCGCTAACTTCCGGAGGTCTTTCCGTATGGGTTTAGGACGCAGTGAGCCGAGTATCGCATTCCATCCACGCATGTGACGACAGCAGAGCGCACTATCCGCACTTCGAGGATATGCCGCGAGCCCGTGTTATTGACTTCGTGGTAGCCGAGGATCATTTGCCTCTAGTTGAGTTTGCATACAATAATAGCTACCACTCCAAGATTCGATGGCGCCTACGAGGCCTTGTATGGGAGGAAGTGCAGATCGCCTATAGGCTGGTTCGATGTGGGCGAGTGCGATTAGTGGGACCAGATTTGGTGCAAGCAGCGGATAAGGTGAAGCTTATCCAGAGAGGTTGCCGACACCGTAGTCGATGTGTCATACGCAGATCATCGCCGCCGCATCCGGAGTTCGAGGTTCATGATTGGGTTTTCCAGGTGTCACCCATGGCGGTGTGATGAGATTCGGGAAGAAGGGAAACTCACCAAGGTACATCGGGCCGCTTCGATTGTCCGCAGGTAGGCAAGGTTGCCTATGAGTTGAATCTGCCGTCCGATCCGAGGCAAAGCATCCGGTGTTTCATGTTTATGCCGAGGATGTGTATCGGGATCCATCTAGTACACCCGGATTGACGATGTCCGTGTGACCGAGGGTTATCGATGAGGAGATTCCCATAGCGATAGTCGATCGTCGAGTTAGGCGTCTGACCAAGGACGTGGCTTCCACAAAGTCTTGTGGCGAACGAGCTCGGGGAGGAGATGACGTGGGAAGCCGAGGAAGACATGAGGCGAAGTACCTCACCTATTCCCACACCTCCGTAATTCACTTTCCTACTTGTAAATCTTCATTATCGTTTATGCCTAAGTGTTGTTTTGTGGCCGTGTGTGGCATTTGCAAAAAAATTTAAGTTATGAGGAACCTTATTGATATCTGTCTTGGGAAGGAACATTCGGGACGAATGTTTCTAAGGAGGGGAGAATGTTATACCCCGTATTTCCAGGGTATGTACGTGAGGACGTACGTACGAAGGTCTAGCCTTAAAGTTTAGGCACAAGACGTTTTTTTTTTTGGCACAACTCGCTAAAAGAATCGTTTTCCGACGAAACGTTTTACACAACTCGCGTAGGATAAATTCCGGCTATGCCATTTCTAATTTTTGCGGATTTTTCCGAGAGACGAAACACTTTGGGCCAACGGGAGGGCGACACTTGTCACCCTCCAATTGGTGGACGTGAGGCGTCTATATGGCCGAATGGAGTGGCTTGTTTTGTCAAGTAGTTGGTAGGATATTTTGTGTGCAAGTTGGCTAGGTACACTTGCCCAAATCTTGACCTTACACTTGCCTTGCACTTGGCATAATCTTGGCCATTGGTTGGCCATCCCTTGACCTATAAATACCCCTCTTGTGATGAAGAGTTCTTCATCCACAAACAAGCTTTCCAAGTCTTGAAATCCTCCTCTCCTCGAGCCTTTGTCGTCCAAAACACCCCCCCTTTGAGTGAGCTTGGCCGAGGCAACCCCTCCCCCTAGCCTAGCCGAAATCTACCCCCCCTCCCTTGGTAGAAAAGTTGCCTTCTAGTATTGTTATAATGCCCAAAATACCCTAGCCCAAATCCCTTAGTACCTCCTAGAAGTTGTCAAGAACTACTAACGTTTCCTTTGAGCTATCGGAGCGTACAACGTACGAGCTAAGCCTCGCTCCTGATCGACTTATATCTAGGATATTATTGGGCTTATCGAGGTAAATAAACTTGTCCTTCTTTTGTAATTAGAGAATACATCCGTAGAAGTATAGAAATAAGTATTAAATACTTAGAAGGATATCACGTATCGAATTGAACTGCTATCACAAAGTAGGCGGTTTAAAAGAAGAATAATTGAACTATACTTACTTAGACTGCTTTCACAAGAGACTTGAGTAGCTCACCGCAGGGAAGTCGCCCGATTTTCCGTAGAATAAAGGACCTCTCGCTAGAATCATTTCGAGTAGTCTAGACGCTGATAGGCGTGTCGACTATTATAGGTTGATTCTCTCGCGCACATATTCAACTCGCGGTGGTTTTCACGAGAAGGTATGTGATTCTTCCTAAGCATGATATTTTAACATATATATATATAGTACTAGAGACGCATACGTGTTAATCGAATAATAACTACGACAATGTCTTTTGACTTAAGCTCGAATAATAACTACGGCAATGTCTCTTGACTTAAGCCCGAATAATAAGATCTTCAAGCATTTCAAAAGAATATCAATCGCTTTTAACAGAAGAAACAAATTGGTTTTAAACAAAAGCTAAGAGTTATACTAGCTTTATGGAAAGTTAGGTATAACCTTAAGAATGATAAAAAGAACTCTTACTTGATTGCTTATAAAAACCTTGTATTCGTAAGGTGTAGTAAGATTGTTTGATAAATAGACATACTATGATGCTATGTGTGTTAGTGTCTTGTGATGTTGTGAAAGGGGGCATTCTTGTCAGGCTTACGTTGCTGACGGTAAGTCGGTTATCGTTGTTATATCACCTACCCTCGATCGGTTATACCGAGGCTTCACACCCTTGACGCGTCTATACGCCATGCGCGTTCGCGAGACTATGCGAGTCGCGGAGCTCCAGGATTGATCATTCCGGTGTTTTAGCCTGACGCGGGATGCCCATGCGGTCCGTATGACTATGCGGTCTATTGAGACTATGCGGATCGCGGAGTCCAGGAGGTACCGGGTTAGCTACCCCGACGCGAGGAATACCTCACGCGGTTCACGTGACCTATGCGATCGGGAAGTCCACGACTAGGCACGCATAATGATACTATGGGCGATTGGCCTTGCTGCGTTCATTCGCGCCTAGGAAAGACCATTACATTATATCTATTAGTGTTCTTGTTTGTGATATGACACTATGCGCAATTGAACCGATTGTATTTGCAAATGGTTTTTAATACTTTGATTTCATTTTAAGTACTTTACGCTTTCACATACTTAGTACTTTGTCGACTTCTCGGGCCGCGTTTATGCCGCAGGTGGCAAGCAGTGCTAGATCCACATCCTTAGGATCTCTTTGCATTGGTGTCGTGAGCTCCATCTTCTCCTGAGGCTCTACTTTTGTATGATCTCCTGTATTGTAGATAGTTTTGTACATTCAGGTATGGCGGCCCCGTCCCGCCATAGTTGTTTACCTCCTGAGGTCTCAGAGTCCTAGTGTACAGCTGGGATGTAATCGCAAAACTTGGGTTATTTATATATATGCCGAAAGGCAAGCTTTTCATCGATAAATTGTGTCTCATTTTACAAATCGTTTCATGTCTTGTTTTATATTCCACCGACACTCGATGTATGACTACTGGGTGTCCGGTAAGGCACGATCCACGCCCCTAACGGTTCGTGATAGCCTCACTATCTCCCCGATATACGCCTCGCATAATCTTCCATGAATAAGTAGTCCTCGACAGAAGAAAATAGCCGATTTCACTTATCTACAATAACCCATATGGAGTCACACTTCCGCTGAGTACGACGTAAGCCTGTAATGAAGTCCATATTAATCACTTCCCATTTCCAAGTTGGGATCTCCATCTCCTACAATAATCCACTAGGCTTCTGATGCTCGACCTTAACCTGCTGACAATTCGGCCACTGAGCAACAAACTCCGCTATGTCTCTCTTCATGTCATCCCACCAATACAAGCATCTGAGGTCATGATACATTTTTGTTGACCCTGGATGAATAGAATAATAGGCATAGTGTACCTCTCCTATTACCTACCGTCGTAGCCCTGCAACATCCGGTACACATAATCTGATGCCATACCATAATACCCCATCAGGTGCAACCTCGAATAGGTTTTTCTCCTTACGGAGAGCTACATCTCCATAATGTGCCAAAATATTATCCTCATACTAATGTCTCTTTACCTCTTGTATGATAGAGGACTCGGCAACTCCTCGAACAACAACTCCACTATCTCCGGAATTAGCCAAACGGACTCCAAGACAAGCTAGCTGGTGTATCTCACGAACCATCTCCTTTCTGTCTGGCTGCACATTCGCCAAGCTACCCATTGATCTACGACTAAGAGCATCTGCCATCACATTTTCTTTCCCCAGATGATACAAGATATCAATATCATAATCATTCAGCAACTCTTGCCACCGTCTCTGTCATAGATTCAGCTCTTTCTGCTTCCTTTCTTGCTCTTGTGTTCACTCCAAAGCTTAAAGATATATTGGAGACTCTTGTGATCCGTGTAAATGTCAAAATGAACTCCATATAAATAGTGTCTCCATATCTTCAAAGCATAAATCACCGCTGCTAACTCCAAATCATGAGTAGGGTAATTCTTCTTGGGCTTCCTGAGCTGTCGGGAGGCATAAGCTATAACTCTTCCATGCTGCATCAACACACAATCTAGTCCAACACCCGAAGCATCACAATAAATAACATACCCATCTAGTACCTCAGGAAGAGTTAGAACTGGAGACGTGGTCAACTTGTCTTTCAACAACTGGAAGTTGTGCTCACAAGCATCCGTCCACTGGAACTTAGCTGCCTTCTGAGTTAACCGCTGAAATCGAGGCAAACTTTTCTACAAACCTCCGGTAATAGCCTGCTAACCCCAGAAAATTGCGTACCTCAGTAGGTGTCGTAGGCCTGGGCCAAGTCTTAACTGCCTCAATCTTCTGTGTATCCACCCGAATACCATCAACTCTGATAATATGCCCCAAGAATGCTACTGAAGTCAACTAAAATTCACACTTAGAAAACTTGGCATACAACCTCTGGTGCTGTAGCACCCTATGTACCGTCCTCAAATGGTTTGCATGCTCCTCTTATGAACGTGAATAAATCAGGATATCATCAATGAATACAATAACAAACATATACAGGAATGGCTTGAACACCCGGTTCATCAAATCCATAAATATTATTGGAGCATTGGTCAGCCCAAAAGACATCACTCTAAACTCATAATATCCGTATTGGGTCCTGAATGCTATCTTTGGAATATTTGCCTCCCTTACCCGCACCTGATGATAACCTGACCGCAGGTCTATCTTGGAAAAACAGTTAGCACCCTGCAACTAGTCAAATAAATCATCATCCTGGGGAGGGGATACCTGTTCTTTATGGTTACTTTATTCAGCTTCCTATAATCAATACACATCCGCAGCGACCCATCTTTCTTCCTCACAAATAGTACCGGTGCTCCCCAAGGTGATGTAATAGGCCTGATGAAACCTTTTTCTAACAAGTCTCTCAGTCGCTCCTTTAATTCCTTCAGCTCTGCAGGTGTCATTCTATAAGGAGGAATATATATGGGTTGGATATCTGACAGTACATCTATAAGGAACTCTATCTCCCGTTCTGTAGGAAGACCTGGAAGGTCATCTGGGAATTCATTAACTACCGGAACTGACCGAAGAGATGATACATCTGCTTCCATATCATGCACTCGAACCAAATGATAAATATAACATTTTCTAACCATTTTTCTTGCCTTGAGGTATGAAATAAACTTACCCCTAGGCGATGATGTATTTCCTCTCCACTCTATAACTGGTTCACCTGGAAACTGAAACCGAGTCATCTTCTCTCTACAATCAATGTTAGCATAACAGGAAGCCAACCAATCCATACCCATAACAACATCAAACTCGGTCATGTATAACTCTACTAAATCTGCTATGGTATGAAGACTATATACAACCACCGAGCAATTCCTATACACCCGCTTAGCTATGACCGAATCTCCTATCGGTGTAGCTACCTCAAATAGTTCTATCGACTCAGGTTCTATTCCGATACTACTAGCAACAAAGGGGGATATATATGATAAAGTAGAACCTGGATCTATCAATACATATACGTCCCGGAGAAAGATCGATAGTATACCTGTAACCACATCTGGCGACGCCTCCTGATCATGCCTACTAGCCAAGGCATAAATGCGGTGCGAGGGACCGCTAGAACTGGAAACTCTACCAAGACCTCTATCACGACCTTCTGGTATATGAACACCCTGCCCTGCGGGGCACATAGCTATAGAAGATGATGAACCAGCAACCGATCACGTAGGCTGGGCCATACCGCCTGTACTGCTTCTATAAAGGCATTCCCTCCTCATATGGCCTTGACGGCCGCAAGAAAAACAAGCACCAGTAGTAAGACGGTATTCCCTAAGATGGGACCTACCACACTGAGAACATCGAGGCAAAGGTGGTCTCGACTGACAAGAACCACTGTTCATCTGTCAATCTGAAGTGTTGGAGCTCTGGCCAGCTCCTGAATACCCCGTCCAGTCAAATCGTCTGCCTGTAGACTATGGATGTACACTCTGTACTGGCTAGGAAGAATACATAACCTGCTATTGAGGATGCCCGCCTCGAGACTCACCAGTATACCCTATTGACCTAGCCCTCTTATGCTGGCCCCTGTCGTGATCTCTATCTGGATGACGCCCTCTATGCCGGTCCTCTACCCCCTGCGCATATGCCTGTACCTGGGTAATATCCATACCTGGCTGAAGAGCCACCGCCATACAACCGTTAATCAAATATCGGTCTAGTCTCATCATATATCGATGCACTCTATCCGCCAAATCAACTACAATGGTAAGCACATATCTAGCCAATGAATCAAACTCGAGACTATACTCGCGAACGTTTCTGCCACCCTGCCTCAACTGTAAGAATATGTCGACTCTGGCTCGTCTCATCTCTGGAGGCAGAAAGTGGCCAAGGATGGCCTCTATAAACTCATCCCATACAACAGGAGGAGCACCCTCGCCTCTGGATAACTCCCAAGACTCATACCAATTAATCGCTACATCCCGCATCCGATACGAAGACAAATCAATAGACTCAGTCTCCGAAGCCTTAATCACTCTTAATGTACGCTACATATGTCGGATAAACTCCTGTGGGTCATCATCGGGCCTTAACCCGAAAAACTCTGGAGGATTACAACTCAAGAAGTCACGAACCCTCAAACTGCCGATCTCATCGCCAACCCCAAGTCCTCGCCACGAGTCCGCTTGCCACTAACTGGTCAAGGCTGCATCGCATCTCTCATGGCTCGCCCTTCCGCTCGATCGAGGAGCCGAGGCTCGTGCATCGAGCCTCGTGAGCTAGTGATGATGTTTCCCCCTGAACTGGAGCCTCTGGAGGTGGCGATATAGCAGAACTCTTCATCTCGTACGCCTCGTGCATAGACCGGCACGGACAGTAACCTCCGGTGCGGCTAGTAGCTCCTGCTACTAATTTGCCCTTCTGGGCAACTATCTCTTTCTTCAGAGGCATAGCTGTAAACATAATAATTCTTTAGAGAGGGATAATCCTAATAACATAGCTCTAATGCACGATCTATGAGATGAAATAATAGAAACCAATACTAAATGTCTGACAGCCTCCTACGTATAAGTATGGTGCACAACATACCCATACGCAAGACTCTACTAGACACGGTCTGTAGACATTCCGAGGACGAACTGCTCTGATACCACTAAATGTCACGACCCGACACGACGGGCCACGACCCGGTGCCTACCTGGGCACCCTTATACCCACCTGTCACATAATCACACGGATACCAAGGATAATGCAGTAATTTGTAAGTCATATCAAATAGGCAATCCGACAATGCTGCCACCATATACGGGAACATCCCAACATGAAGCGTAACTGTTATACCCCGTAGTTCTGACCCTACGTATGAGAGCGTACGAAAGCATGTAAGACTTAAAATTTTCAAAGGATAGGTTGACGGATTGTTCCGGACGGGTTTTAGTCAATTTTGAGGTGGGTTATGACCCAGTACATGGAGAGTTCCTAAGTGTTTCAAAGGCCTAGGGCGTAGTTCGTTGAGTCTAGATTCCAACGCAACCAACCGTTCGTCGATAGGACGTCGGAGTAGAAAGTTATGGGAGTTACAAGTTCGGGCGCAGACGACAGAAATGCGTTTCGAGCAAAGCGCGATGGCCGCCGATGCAGGGTCACGCGCGCCGGAAGTACTGAGGGGTCGCTGAAGTTGCAGCGCCAGGACAGCAGGGCCGCGGCGCCGGAAGTTCCGAGAGTACGCAGAGGTTTAAGCGC
Source organism: Przewalskia tangutica (assembly GCA_029844215.1). Lineage (NCBI taxonomy): Eukaryota > Viridiplantae > Streptophyta > Magnoliopsida > Solanales > Solanaceae > Przewalskia > Przewalskia tangutica. The sequence continues at coordinate 75,398,510 of CM056732.1, forward strand.
CGCCGCGCCAAGGCGGGATTCCAGGCGGAAAAACTTAGGAAAATATGATTTTCTCTTTTAAAAAGGCCATGGGAGGGTGACAAGTGTCCCCCCCCCCATCTGATTTTCTTGCATGCCTTATATTGACCAAGTCTTAAAGACTTGGTCATCTTTCAATCTCTCTCTCTCTAAATTAGCTCTCACTTCTCTAAAATTCCAAGGGAATTCAAAGCCTAAGAAAATCTGAAAAGTTAGAACAAGAAGGAAGCTTGTGGCTAGCTTGTGGGTGTTAGTGTGGTGGTGTTCTTGGAAAGGAGGCTAGCAAAGTTGTTGGAATAAGTTTGGCTAAGGCTTTAAGGTAACATTTCTTCCCTTGTGGTTTAGTTATTAATGTTGCATGTGAAGAAGAAGGGATGTGTAGTAGTAAATAATGCACTTAGAATCCTTGCATGTAAGAAATGTGGTTTGGATATGAAAGAATTGGCTAAAAAGATATTATGAGCATGTTGTAGCCTAAAAACTACTTTAGAATTGTTAAGTGAATTGTTGTACCTTTTGGGGCAGAATTTTACACACCCAAGTTTAGGTGTGTAATCCCCTTTGATATGTTTGGAGTGTTGAGCCTTAAATGTGGCATTTGGATGTTGAATTCGGCCTTGAGAAAGGTGGCAAAGTATGTAGAAACAAAGGAAATGCTGCCCAATTTTCCATAGAATTAGGGGCTTTGAACTTAGATTACTTCTACATTGAAATTAGAGGTTAATAAACGTACTATGGTTATTATAGGTTGACATATTACTTGCGGTAGTTGGACTTAGCAAGTGGATTGACCGAAGAGGTATGTGGAGCTTTCCTATCTCTTGAGCATGAATAGATGTAACTATGTAGTACGACGTACAAGATTTGGTATTCTTACTTGTTTTAAGTATATAAAGACTTGTTTCGTTTTAAGAATGTATAAGTCCCTTGGTTAGGGGAAAAGTGTAATTTTACTAAAGTGAAGGGTTAATATAACAACTTTATGGGAAGTTGGTTTATTAGCTTTATAAAAGATTAATGAGAAGAGGTTTACTCTAAGTAAGACAAGTAAGGACAAATGATTTGATTTATGAAAGGCAAATTGATTTTAAGGCATCAATTGCCCAAAGGTTTTATGTATGAAAAAGAGTCACTTTTAAAAGAGTTGAAGTATGTAGTACTTGGGTTAAATTCCCGATTTTCTTTTATTAAAGATATGATTAAGTGCCTTAAGTAAACTAAAATGAGAGGGTATATGAACACGACTAATAAGAAGTTATAAGTTTTCTCAACTTATTTATGATTATGATATGATGACAGTTTGAGCTAGGGTAAGAGTATATCTGAGGGGCAAGCCCCAAGATCGTTATACCACCTTCTCCAGGGTAAGAGTATGTCTGAGGGGCAAGCCCCAAGATCGTCATACCACCTTCTTCAGTGTAAGAGTATATCTGAGGGGCAAGCCCCAAGATCGTTATACCATCTGCTTCAGTGTAAGAGTTTATCTGAGGGGAAAGCCCCAAGATCGTTATACCATCTGCTTCAGGGTAAGAGTATATCTGAGGGGTAAGTCCCCAAGATCGTTATACCACCTGTTCCGTGGATTTGCTACCCACGATGCGAGGAATACCTCATGCGAGTCCTTATGGGCTTATGCGAGTGAAATAGTCCCATGCGGGCGGGTACAACCTATGCGAGGAATACCTCATGCGGGTCCACAGGACCTATGCGGGTGAAATAGTCCCAAGAGTAGGGGTGCTTATTGATACTACGGGCGAGGTACCCTATTTTGATCATGAGGCCCCTATTTTATGCAGTATTATATACACTTGTCACTCTCATTGTTAGTAAGGCACAGTAAAAGGTATTTTGTTTGTCTTCCATGACTCCATTTTACTTTTAGACTTATGATATCATTACTACAGTATTTTCCAGCTTTACATACTTGGTACATATTGTGTCTCGACCCCTTCCTGGGCCGCGTCACGCCGCAGGTAAGGGTAAGCGTGTGGATCCTCGTTCTTAGGATCACCGTTCCTGTCGAAGCTCCATTCTCCTAAGCTTGTTTATTGGTACGGATATTCCCGATGCTATAGGTATTTGGTACATTCGTGGTATGGCGGGCCCTGTTCCGCCACGCTTGTTATCTTTAAGTGCGTGGTCACATATATGTTTTGGGCTATAAGAACAAGTTGTACTTCTATACTTTTGGTTAAGTATGTTTTATGGAAGGCAGCCTTATCGACTGGCCAGTGATGTTTACCTTATTATAAGTTATGTGTTATGTATGTTCCGCTGCTATTCTCTGATGTATACCGATAGGTACCCCTGTAGGTACGATCGCGCCCGGTCGTCGTGACAAAAGTGGTATCGAGCGATTAGTCCTCTGAAAGTGTCCACGCATCGCGTGTCCGCAGTAGTCTTGATTATCGGTGTCGTGCACCACATCTATAATCGTGAGGTCGCAGGACATTTAGGATCGGTTTCATTCTTTCACTCTAAGATCGTGCAATGTAGCCGAAGTTATAGGTTGAACCTCCTCCGATGTTTTCCTTTATGTATCGATTATGCCTCACGCAAGGCAACCGCGACCGGACGGCAAGGCACCGAGGTGTCGCTAGTGGACGCGGAGAGTTACGAGGCACAGCCCGATCCTTACGAGAGATGATGTTTAGGGCGCGAGTTCCACGCCGTCACCACCATCCTCGCAGATTTCGGCGTGAGCCAAGCATCGAGACCGTGGTACCGAGCCTCCAGCCCCACGTGGTCCGAGTATAGAGATTACGGGAATGATTCGCATCGACCAAAGATAGTGGCGAGCGGCAAGCGACAGCAAAGCGCCAACCCTAGAGCCGATATTCTGATTCGATTTCCTGGTTGTCACCCACCCGAAGTTCTATGGTTCGAGATTTGAGAGGATCCGCAGGAGTTTGTTCGGTAATTACAATGGACCATGCAGTGCTTAGGGCATCGTGAGACCGAGTCTTATACTAGCTTCTACCGGTTACGCGATATGCGTTGAACTGCTGAGTCATGGGTGTTGTCGAGAGGTGAGGATGCTCTTCCGGGTGTTTGGGAGGAGTTCACGCAGGCTGCCTAGACCACTTCTTGCCTCCCGAGATGAGAGAGCCGGGTAGATAGATTCTTGACCTTGAGGCAAGACGGGAGGACTATCGTGAGTACACAGAGTTTGACTCTTGGCCGATATATGCACACCATTGTAAATGGCACGGCCGATGTGGTTCATCGAAATGTTATGGGGTTATACCGTCATATGATTATCGTGCATGGGGGTGGCTCTTCACCGAGGATGGATATTGCCGGACGCAGCGCACGCCAGGGATTGAGGACAGAGAGCGGATCGCTAGATTGGGCCAGCCCAAGAGGCCGTGACAGCAGGTCTCAAGGCGCTGAGGCGGCCTTTCGGCAGACTAGGTCCATATTCCACCAGACAAAGTGCTCCTTCTGTTTTCCGTAGGAGGTCCGATCACCGGGTTATTCAGAGCGAGTCGTGGCTCCGGGACTTCGTGGTTTCGCGAGGCAGACCGTCACCAATCGAGACCACCTACCTCTGCGCGTTCGACGCGTAGGTCTCATCCGCGAGTGCCGATGGGTTCGGAGCGTGTTACTCTTGTACGCAGGCCATCCAAGAAGGATTGTCCGCCCCAGCGGCGGAGCATCACGGTTCAGCCGACGGCCGGGCTTGTCGGATCTTCATCTTCGATGGTCGACGCCCGAGGCGTGGTACTTATGGCCAGCAGCCGCGAGAGGTCGTGGTAGGGTTCCAGCCTAGCGGTCCTCGAACCGCATATATGCTATGTCCACCGTCGGGACCGTGAGGCGTCACGGATGTCATCACGGTACATTGTTGGTTTCTTCGTGATGTATATGTTTTGATAGATCCGAGTTCTACCTTGTCCTATATATCTCCTCATATTGCGTGAGAGTGGATAGAGCCCGAGTCCATAAGACCTTTTGAGGTGGCTACGCCAAGAGTGATTCGATGATAGCCGCGGGTATATAAGGCTTGCCCGGTGACTATAGGCGATCGTCGACTCTGCCGACTTGATAGAGTTGGATATGGCAGACTTTGACGTGATTATGGGTATGGATTGGCTAGCGTCTTGCTATGCCCATGTCGATCGTAGAGAGATTAGTTCGGTTCGATTTCTACGAGCCGTTATCGAGTGGAAGGAATACGTGATCGCCGAGGGTAAGTTTATTTCTTACCTCAAGGCTAGGAAGATGGTGCGAAAGGGTACATCTATCATATGGTTCGAGTATTCGACATCGAGGTGAGATACCGACCTTGATCGATTCGGCCGTTAGAGAGTTTCCGGATGTATTCCCGCACGAGCTTCCGTATCCTCCGAGAGGAGATTGAGTTTTGTATTGATTTGGCGCCAGACACTCGACCGATATCTATTCTGCCATACAGGATGGCCCCTACCGAGTTGAAGGAATTGAAGGACCAGCTGAAAGATTTGCTGGAGAAAGGCTTTATTAGGCCAAGTGTTTCTCTTTGGGGAGCGCCAGTGTTATTTGTAAAGAAGAAGGATGGGACGTCACGTATGTGTATTGATTACGAGCGGTGAACAAGGTAACTATCAAGAACGTATATCCTCCCGAGATTGACGATTTGTCGACCATTGCGCGGGTGCAAGGTGTTTTTCCAAAATAGACCTGCGGTCTGGTTATCATCAGGTACGAGTTAGAGAGATAGATATCCCAAAGACTGCATTCAGGACCCGGTATGGGCACTATGAGTTCAGGGTAATGTCTTTCGGGTTGACCAACGCCCCAGCAGTATTCATGGATTTGATGAATAGGGTGTTCAGGCCATTCTTGGATATGTTCGTTATAGTGTTTATTGATGATATCTTGGTGTATTCGCCAAGCAGAGCGAGCATACAAATCATTTGAGGACGGTATTGGGAGTCCTCCGAGACCGACAGTTGTATGCCAAGTTCTCGAAGTGCGAGTTCTGGTTAGCTTCAGTGGCTTTCTTAGGGCATGTTATCGGGGCCGATGGTATTCGGGTTGATACAGCGAAGATTGAGGCAGTCAAGACTTGGCCCAGACCCACTACACCGACGGAGGTGCGCAGCTTTTTGGGCCTTGCAGGTTATTATCGGAGGTTTGTGGAGAAGTTTGCTTCTATTTCAGCACCTTTGACTAAGCTGACTCGTAGCGGCTATGTTCCGGTGGACGGATACTTGTGAGGAAAGTTTTCAGTTGCTAAAGGAGAAGTTGACGACCGCCCCAGTTATTACTCTTCTAGAGGGTTTAGATGGATATGTGGTTTATTGTGACGCCAGTGTCGGGTTTGGAGTGCGTCTTGCGGCCACGCGACGGCAGAGTTATAGCTTATGCATCTCGGCACAGGAAGCATGAGAAGAACTATCCCACACATGACTTGGAGCTGGCAGCAGTGATTCATGCCTTGAAGATCTGGAGACATTATTTATATGGAGTTCATGTGGACATTTACACAGACCACAAGAGTCTCCAGTATATCTTCAGCCAGAGGGAGCTGAACTTGCGGCAGAGACGGTGGTTGGAGCTACTTAAAGATTACGATGTTGATATTCTGTACCACCCAGGGAAGGCCAATGTAGTTGCAGATGCCCTTAGTCGCAGATCGATGGGTAGTCTGTCTGATGTTCAGCCAGAGAAAAGGGATATGGTCCGAGAGTTACATCAGCTAGCGAGCCTTGGGGTTCGTTTGGTTGATTCTGATAGTGACGGAATTCGGGTTCGAGAGGTTGTCGAGTCTTCCATCGTTGAGGAGGTGAAGAGGCGACAGTATGAGGATCCGATTTTGGTACGGTACCGAGATGCAGCTCTCTAGAAGGAGAAGAGTCTATTTGAGGTAGCGCCTGATGGGGTGCTAAGATTCGAGGGCCGGGTGTGTGTTCCCGATGTGACAGGACTCCGTCAGCAGATTCTGGGGGAGGCACACAGTGCTCGTTATTCTATTCATCCGGGGTCGACTAAGATGTATCATGACCTCAGATGCGTGTATTGGTGGGATGGTCTGAAGAGGAACGTTGCGGAGTTCGTGGCGCAGTGCCCGAATTGTCAGCAGGTTAAGGTTGAACACCAGAAGCCCGGTGGGCTGTTGCAGGCTATTGATATTCCAACTTGGAAGTGAGAGGTGGTAAATATGGATTTTATTACAGGGTCACCTTCCACTCAGAGGAAGCATGATTCTATTTGGGTTATTGTCGACAGGTTGACGAAATCATCCCATTTTCTCCCAGTCCGGATGACTTTTTCGGCCGAGGATTATGCTAGACTGTATATCAGAGAGATCATGAGACTGCACGGAGTTCCTATATCGATTATTTCAGACAGAGGAGCCCAGTTTACGTCTAACTTCTGGAGGTCTTTCCAGAAGGGATTAGGGACACAGGTGAGTCTCAGTACGACGTTTAATCCTCAGACCGACAGGCAGGCCGAGCGCACTATCCAGACATTTGAGGATATGATGCGGGCTTGTGTTATTGATTTCAGCGGTAGATGGGAGGATCATTTACCTCTTATGGAGTTTGCTTATAACAACAGCTACCATTCCAGTATCCAGATGGCGCCTTATGAGACCTTATATGGGAGGAAGTGCAGGTCACCGATAGGTTGGTTTGAAGTGGGAGAAGTGCAGTTAGTTGGGCCAGATTTGGTTCATCAGGCAGTGGATAAGGTAAAGCTTATCCAGGAGCGGTTGTTGGCAGCTCAGAGTCGGCAGAAATCGTATGCAGATCATCGGCGTCGACACTTAGAATTTGAGATAGATGATTGGGTTTTCCTAAAGGTATCGCCCATGAAGGGCGTGATGAGGTTTGGGAAGAAAGGGAAACTTAGCCCAAGGTACATTGGGCCGTATCAGATTGTCCGTAGGATAGGCAAGGTTGCCTATGAGTTAGATCTTCCGTCCGATTTGGAGGCGGTACATCCATTTTTCCATGTGTCCATGTTACGGAAATATATTGGAGATCCATCTAGAGTGCACCCGATTCATGATGTCCAGGTGACAGAGGAGTTATCGTATGAGGAGAGTCCCATAGCGATATTCGATCGTCAGGTTAGGCGACTTCGGACGAAGGATGTGGCTTCCGTCAAAGTCTTGTGGCGGAACGAGAATAGGGAAGAGATGATGTGGGAAGCAGAGGATGACATGATGAAGAAGTATGCTCACTTATTCCCTACACCTCCAGGTAACCCACTTTCCTGCTTGTTAGTTTTGATTTAGCATTTATGCTTGAGTAATGTTGTGGCTCGTGGAGCTTCTTTATTTGCAAAAGAATAGTTAAGAGAGTCTATGTCGATACGGTGATTTGATTAAGCCTAGAAGGAACATTCGGGACGAATATTTCTAAGGGGGGAGAATGTTATACCCCGTAGTTCTGACCCTACGTATGAGAGCGTACGAAAGCATGTAAGACTTAAAATTTTCAAATGATAGGTTGACGGATTGTTCCGGACGGGTTTTAGTCAACTTTGAGGCGGGTTATGACCCGGTACATGGAGAGTTCCTAAGTGTTTCAAAGTACTAGGGCATAGTTCGTTGAGTCTAGATTCCAACGCAACCAACCGTTCGTCTATAGGACGTCGGAGTAGAAAGTTATGGGAGTTACAAGTTCAGTGCGCAGACGGACAGAAATGCGTTTGAGCAAAGCGGCAGGCGGCGCGGATGCGAGGCATGGCGCGGAAATCTTGGTCGCTGAAGTTGCAGCGCCCAGCTGGACAGCAGCGGCGCGGAGATTCGAAGTCGCGAAGGTTTCAGCGCTTGGCCGTCGGTGGCGCCAAGGCGGGATTCCAGGCGGAAAAACTTAGGAAAATCTGATTTTCTCTTTTAAAAAGGCCATGGGAGGGTGACAAGTGTCCCCCCCCCCCTCTGATTTTCTTGCATGCCTTATATTGACCAAGTCTTGAAGACTTGGTCATCTTTCAATCTCTCTCTCTCTTTTAATTAGCTCTCACTTCTTTCTAAAATTCCAAGGGGAATTCAAAGCCTAAGAAAAATCTGAAAAGTTAGGAACAAGAAGGAAGCTTGTGGCTAGTTTGTGGGTGTTAGTGTGGTGGTGTTCTTGGAAAGGAGGCTAGCAAAGTTTTTGGAATAAGTTTGGCTAAGGCTTTAAGGTAACATTTCTTCCCTTGTGGTTTAGTTATTAATGTTGCATGTGAAGAAGAAGGGAAGTGTAGTAGTAAATAATGCACTTAGAATCCTTGCATGTAAGAAATGTGGTTTGGATATGAAAGAATTGGCTAAAAAGATATTATGAGCATGTTGTAGCCTAAAAACTACTTTAGAATTGTTAAGTGAATTGTTGTACCTTTTGGGGAAGAATTTTACACACCCAAGTTTAGGTGTGTAATACCCTTTGATATGTTTGGAGTGTTGAGCCTTAAATGTTGCATTTGGATGTTGAATTCGGCCTTGAGAAAGGTGGCAAAGTATGTAGAAACAAAGGAAATGCTGCCCAATTTTCCATAGAATTAGGGGCTTCGAACTTAGATTATTTCTACATTGAAATTAGAGGTTAATAAACGCACTATGGTTATTATAGGTTGACATATTACTTGCGGTAGTTGGACTTAGCAAGTGGATTGACCGAAGAGGTATGTGGAGCTTTCCTATCTCTTGAGCATGAATAGATGTAACTATGTAGTACGGTGAGCGTCAAGATTTGGTATTCTTATTTGTTTTAAGTATATAAAGACTTGTTTCGTTTTAAGAATGTATAAGTCCCTTGGTTAGGGGAAAAGTGTAATTTTACTAAAGTGAAGGGTTAATATAACAACTTTATGGGAAGTTGGTTTATTAGCTTTATAAAAGATTAATGAGAAGAGGTTTACTCTAAGTAAGACAAGTAAGGACAAATGATTTGATTTATGAAAGGCAAATTGATTTTAAGGCATCAATTGCCCAAAGGTTTTATGTATGAAAAAGAGTCACTTTTAAAAGAGTTGAAGTATGTAGTACTTGGGTTAAATTCCCGGTTTTCTTTTATTAAAGATATGATTAAGTGCCTTAAGTAAACTAAAATGAGAGGGTATATGAACAAGACTAATAAGAAGTTATAAGTTTTCTCAACTTATTTATGATTATGATATGATGACAGTTTGAGCTAGGGTAAGAGTATATCTGAGGGGCAAGCCCCAAGATCGTTATACCACCTTCTCCAGGGTAAGAGTATGTCTGAGGGGCAAGCCCCAAGATCGTCATACCACCTTCTTCAGTGTAAGAGTATATCTGAGGGGCAATGTTATACCCCGTATTTCCGGAGTATGTACGTGAGGGCGTACGTATATAATTTGAGCCTTAAAGTTAGGCTAGGTTCGAAAATTGTGCACAAGTACCGAAAAGAGTCGTTTTTCGACGAAACGTTTTACTAAACTTGCGAAGGGAAAATTCCGGCTATGTCATTTATTATTTTTGCGGATTTTTACGAGAGACGAAACATTTTGGACCAACGGGAGGGTGACATGTGTCACCCTCACATTGGAACAAGTGGGGCGGCAATGGTGGACGAAAAAGGGGTCAAGGGAGTTGGTAGGATATTTGTGCAAGTTGTTGTGGTAGATGGATAAGGTGCACTTGGCTTAAATCTAGCCTACACTTACACTTGGATGAATCTTGGCCATTGGTTGGCCATTTCTTGACCTATAAATACCCCCCCTAAGTGATGAACTTCTTCATCCTAAAATCTTTCCAAGTCTCAAATACTCCCTCTCCTCTTGCTTGTCTCAGTCCAAACACCACCCTCTCCCTCTTGTAGGCCCTCGCCGAACCCTCCCCTTTGTGGTAGCCTAGCCAAACACCCTCCCCTAGCCTAGTTGTGCTAGTCGAAATACTACCCCCCTTTGTGGTATAGAAATACTCTCCTAGTATTGTTATAATGCCCAAATACTCTAGCCCATATACCTTATAGTACTTTCCAAAGTTACCTCTATACGTAGAGCCCGGAAAATACTATTATACTTCCTTTAACCACTAAACGAAACCCTAAGGAAATCTTCATTGATATTTGAAGTATTTGAGTAGAAGTTGGTTAGAACTTCTAAGGGTTGTTTGGAGCGGGTTGGAGCACTCGGAGTAGGAGCTAAGCATTGCTCATGAGCGACTTTAAACTCGGATAATTTTGGGCTCATCAAGGTAATTACTATTGTCCTTCTATTGTAATTGGAAATTACATACTGTAGTAGTATAGAAATGAATTTGAGATTCATAGAAGAGAATTGAACTGTAATAGAAGGATATTACAGAATAGACTTGAACTGAAATCACTTCAGAAGAATATAAGTAGAAGTTTAAACTGTACTTACATAGGACCGTATTTATAGTAGACTGATAACCTTTATTGGTTGAATGTTTTGCAAGTAGCATGTGCTACTTAGAAGGTGGACAAGGCTAGCCGGGTTATAGCCGTGGAGCGTTTTGCTTATAGTCGATAATCGTCGCGAGGTATGTGATTCTTCCTATACTCTTGAGCATGATATTTTAAAGGAAGATATATATAGTACGGTAGACGTACGTGTGCTAATTGAACGTAGTTGTACGGCAATGTCTTTTGACTTAAGCCTGAATAATATATAGTACGGTAGACGTACGTGTGCTAATTGAACGTAGTTGTACGGCAATGTCTTTTGACTTAAGCCTGAATAATATATAGTACGGTAGACGTGTGCTAATTGAGCGTGGTTATGCGGCAATGTCTTTGGACTTAAGCTGAATAATATATAGTACGGTAGACGTCGTGTGCTAATTGAGCGTGGTTATGCAGCAATGTCTTTGGACTTAAGCCTGAATAATAAGAAACTTGAGGTATGTCACAAGAGTTAAGAAACCATTTTTGAAAGAAGAGTAACAATTGGTTTTAAAGGTTTTAAAAAGAGTTATACTAGCTTTATGGGGAGTTAGGTATAACGTCTTAAGAGTAAAGAAAATGGTTTCGATTTTAGAAGTTAAGAGACTTGATCTTATAAGATAAGAGACTTAACTTAAATGAATTAATATGAGTTTGTGTGAAACCTCATTCGTGAGTAATGAGTGCGTGGTTTTAAAAGGAATAATGTTTTGATTTCAAAAATCAGAATGTGTATCGACAAACCAACTGCGGCGTTAATAAAGGAAAATGTATTGAATAATGAAGTATTATTAAAACCAGTAGAAACCTCCTTCCAGAAGCTAAGATGAGACAAAATGATATTACATTTTCTAGATCATGGTGCTTAATAAGATTGATTATGAACAAGAATAACTCTACTTTATGGCATATGTTACTCAATTGTTTTAAAAGAGATTAAGACATTGAACTATGAAACTTTTCTAAAAGAGACTTGCGTAATTGAAATTAGGCAAAGCTGGAACTTTAGGAAAAGAAGGGCATTGTGTTGTCTTAAAATGGTTTAAAACATAAAGTGTTATAACAAGCTTTATGGGAAGTTGGTTATAACGACTTTATGAAAACAAAAGAAGGGTTTTATCATTGGTTTTAATGTGGTAACTTGACTTTAAAAAGAGAAGTGTTTTGGTCAAAAAAGAAGGCATGGTATTGCCTTAATTGGTTTTAAAAAGGAAAGTATGGAAGTTGTTTTGGTTTACTTAAAAGATGTAAGTCACTCTATTTTTATACTACGGGTATCGGGTGACTTTTATAAAAGGAATGGATCTCTTTAAAAGGAATTTAACGTACGTAGTACTTTACGGTTAAAACCCGGACTTTGGCATAAAATGAAAGTACTTTGAGTTGTGTATAACTTGCCTATGCTTGTTGTTGTGAAATTTGCCTATGCTTGTTATTGTGAAACTTGCCTATGCTTGTTGTGATAGCCTTTGTTGTGCAAAGAATTGTGTTTCTATACTACCGCGTCTCTCGATGGAGGGTCGGTTGACTTGTTGAGAACTTACTTGGGCGTGCCAGCGATGGCGGAGAAATTCCGCAGTGCGTTCGCTGATAGTGCTACTTTTGCTAAACGCTTTGGACATACCGACACGATCGTGGCGCTGCGGGTATGCTTCCATTTTGATTGCCGCCTTGTTGTTTCCTTTTTGGACATCTCGACACGATCGTAGCGCGGGTATGCTTCCATTTGGAATGTCGTCTTATTGTTTCCCTTTGGACATCGACACGTTATGTAGCGCGCGGGTATGCTTCCATTTGGAATGTTGTCTTAGTGTTTCCCTTTGGACATCGACACGATGCGTAGCGCGGGTATGCTCCCATTTGGATTGTTGTCTTGTTGCTATCATATCATAGATCGCCGTGAGTGAGGAATTCAACGCAGTGATGATTTGGAGGCGTGAGTCACGACTTGATATGATTTATTTATATGTTGTATCGTAGTTTGGTTATCATACATGTCTCACGCTTTATATAGATCGCTATGATTTCATTCTGATATTTCTGATTTCACATACTACTGTTATCGACCTCCTTCGGGCTGCGTTCATCTGCGGTAAATACATCGGTTGTCGATCCGCGTTTAGGATCTCATTTCAGCGTATTGGGAAGCTCCGTTCCTTGGAGGCTTATCTTTGGTATGTTACCACGAGTGCAGGTTGTTGTACATTCGGGGTATGGCGGGGCCTGTCCGTCATAGTTGTTATATAAATCTTAAGTGCAGCCTTAATTGTGGCGGGGTTGTAAGGATTATGCTTGCTCAAATGTCTATATATATGTTGAAAGGCAACCATTTTGGTTGGCCTATTTTCTTTATCTTGATCCATGTCTATTTAAATGTTTAAGTTTTTATTTCCTGGTTTTCTCGATGTTGTATCACTAGGGTGCCGGTAAGGCACGATCCACGGGCCGGTTGGTCGTGACAAAAGTGGTATCGAAAGCGATTAGTCCTCGGAAAGTGTCTGAACCGTGTCTAGTAGAGTCTTGATTATCGATGTGTTGTGCACCATCTATAATCGTCGAGGCTATAGGACATTTAGGGTTGGTTTCCATCTTCTCATTCCGAGATCGTGCCTTAGAGTTGTGTTATAAGTTGGACCCTCGGCGTGCCGTTTTTACGATTATGCCTCGCGCAAGGCAACCCGGGCGAAGGGCAAAGCGGCGAGAGGAGAGGCTGCAGTAAACGGCGATCTCACGGAGACCACAAGACTGAGCCTCGATCCGCGATGCAGGCGGAAGAGATGGGTTACAAGGAGTAGGCCCGATTAATGGCGAGTTGTGGCGAACTTGAATAAGTGGGCCGGCGATTCGATAACACGATGGTTCACCCTAGATCGGATAGTTGGAGGCTACGGGATTTTTACGAGATGTAACCCGCGAGTTTTATGGGTCGAGGCACGAGGATGATCCGCGAGTTCATCCGAAGCGATTCTGTGGATCATGAAAGTGATCGAGGCATCGGAGACCGAGTCGGTGGTCCTAGGTTCGCATCGGCCGCGTGATACCAATGATCGGGTTTGATTCGTGGGAGCTGTCCCGGGGAGAGCATGCACTTCCAGCTAATTGGGACGAGTTCTCAGGCATTTCTTGCACATTTCTTGCCTCGCGGATGAGGAGGATCGGTAAACGATTTTTGGTGTTGCGGCAGGCGTGCGGTTCGGGAGTACAATGTGGAGTTCGACTCATTGGCGACGTCCGCATTAGTGGCTAGTATGGAGGATCGAGTGCACCGATATGTTCTGAGGCTCGATGATTACCTAGCGAGAGTTGTTCGGTGTAGCTCTTGGTGGGCATGGACGTGCCAGCAGCTTATGCACTTGGAGGTGAGGCGGAGAAATCGGGAATGACCAAGGTCGCGAAGAGGCGAGCAGCGAGGTCCTTTGGTGACTTTCGAGGCGGACCGCCTGCCAGACTAGTTATGCGCCTCCACCGATCTGAGTGGTCCTCCACAATCTTCAAGGCATCCAGTATTCGGAGCGGTCGGGCTCGAGGTTTGATTTTCGGGAAAGCAGGGGTGTTAGCCAGCTGAAGCCACCCCTACCTCGTTGTGACCGCTGTGGTAGACTCCACAGTGGGGAGTGTCGTGCTAGTCCGGGAGTTTGTTTTACATGCGGCCAGCAGGGCCATTTTGGGAGAAACTGTCCGACCAGGGGTAGCACTGGTAGGATAGCACAGACTACGAGATCAGTTGCGGGTTCTTCACCTTCCACAGCTAGGCAGGATGTTCATACACCGGCGGGCCACGGTAGAGGTCGCGGTGGAAGTTCCCAGTTTTAGCGGTCCTTTGAACCGCCTACTTTCAGGTATATCCTTAACCCTCTAGAGACTTGTATGTATTGATGATATGATAATGTGTTAAGTGTTATGTTCGGATAGCTTTGTGCTAAGATGTGATTTAGAAACCTGGTTAGTGAGAAAGGGTAAGCCTGGGGGTGAGAAAATGATGAACCTTAGAATTTTACAGTTGAGACCTTAGATGTAAGGCCGTCTTGAGTACAAGTTTTTGCGAGTGATCTTTGTCAGAACGTATAGGTATACGTGGTGTAATTGTGTGATAAGTCCCTGGGTAGTGTGAAATGGAAGTGGTAGCTTTCATGACCTGTAGAGGTAAGATTGTTCCGGATCGGGAAACAAGAGCTTGATGCGTTAAGTGGGGTCGGGTTGGGGCCATGTTGCGGGCCAACCCACGGCCTGTTTTGGGGTTGGGTCAGCTCTGGGTGGTCCCGCCAGGTGGTAGGGTCACGAGGGTGTTAGGCCCAAGTTTAGATGACCATCGTATGAGTTCGTGGATGAGTTCGACCAGAATCGGTTCGTGAAGGCCGAGGGATGGCCATAAGGGAGGTTGAGGCTTGTAGATGACCAAATTTGGAGGTGGTGACTCCAAAGTTTTGGGGACTAAGCGATGGCGAAGTGTGGTACGTATACTAGAAGAGTTCAAGTGTTCGAAGAAGGCGAGTAAGGAAGGAAGAGAACGTGTGTTATTTCGTGGCGGCGTGGCGTTGGCAACTTGTTAGAAGATCTTCATCGTTATCCGTCTTGAGAAGGAACATTCGGACGAATGTTTCTAAGGGGAGAATGTTATACCGTATTTCCGAGTATGTGCGTGAGGCGTCGTATATAATTTGAGCCTTAAAGTTAGGCTAGGTTCGAAAATTGTGCACAAGTATGCAGAAAAGTCGTTTTTAAAACGTTTTACTAAACTTGCGAAGGAAAATTCCGGCTATGTCATTTATTATTTTTGCGGATTTTTCCGAGAGGCGAAACATTTTGGACCACGGGAGGGTGACATGTGTCACCTCACATTGGAAACAAGTGGGGCGGCAATGGTGGACGAAAAGGGTCGAGGAGTTGGTAGGATATTTGTGCAAGTTATTGTGGTAGATGGATAAGGTGCACTTGGCTTAAATCTAGCCACACTTGCCTTACACTTGGATGAATCTTGGCCATTGGTTGGCCATTTCTTGACCTATAAATACCCCAAGTGATGAACTTCTTCATCCTAAAATCTTTCCAAGTCTCAAATACTCCTCTCCTCTTGCTTGTCTCGTCCAAACACCACCCTCTCCCCTCTTGTAGGCCCTCGGTCGAACCCCTCCCCCCTTTGTGGTAGCCTAGCCGAAACACCCCTCCCCCTAGCCTAGTTGTGCTAGTCGAAATACTACCCCCCTTTGTGGTATAGAAATACTCTCCTAGTATTGTTATAATGCCCAAATACTCTAGATCATATACCTTATAGTACTTTCCAAAGTTACCTCTATACGTAGAGCCCGGAAAATACTATTATACTTCCTTTAACCACTAAACGAAACCCTAAGGAAATCTTCATTGATATTTGAAGTATTTGAGTAGAAGTTGGTTAGAACTTCTAAGGGTTGTTTGGAGCGGGTTGGAGCACTCGGAGTAGGAGCTAAGCGTTGCTCAGGAGCGACTTTAAACTCGGATAATTTTGGGCTCATCAAGGTAAATACTACTGTCCTTCTATTGTAATTGGAAATTACATACTGTAGTAGTATAGAAATGAATTTGAGATTCATAGAAGAGAATTGAACTGTAATAGAAGGATATTACAGAATAGACTTGAACTGAAATCACCTCAGAAGAATATAAGTAGAAGTTTAAACTGTCGATCCCCGCTTTTAGGATCACCTTTCAGCGTCTTGGGAAGCTCCGTTCCTTCGGAGGCTTATCTTTGGTATGTTACCCTGAGTCTGTAGGTTCTTGTGCATTCAGGGGTATGGCGGGGCCCTGTCCCGTCATAGTTGTTGTATAAATCTTAGAAGTGCATGCTTTGTTGTGGCGGGGTTGTAAGGATTATGCTTGCTCAAATGTCTATATATATATGTTGAAAGGCAACCATTTTGGTTGGCCTATTTTCTTTATCTTGATCCATGTCTATTTAAATGTTTAAGTTTTTATTTTCGCTGGTTTTTCTCTGATGTTGTATCACTAGGGTGCCCGGGGTAAGGCACGATCACGGGCCGGGTTCGGGTCGTGTGACAAGCCCCAGATCGTTATACCATCCGCTTCGGTGTAGAGTATATCTGAGAAAGCCCCAGATCGTTATACCATCCGCTTCGGGGTAGAGTATATCGAGGTAAGTCCCCAAGATCGTTATACCACTGTTCGTGGATTTGCTACCCACGATGCGAGAATACCTCATGCGAGTCCTTATGGGCTTATGCGGGTGAAATAGTCCCACGTGCGGTAGTCTGACTATGCGAGAATACCTCATGCGGGTCCACGGGACTATGCAGTGAAATAGTTCGAGTAGGGTGCTTATTGATACTACAGGCGAGTACCTGTTTTGATCATGAGGCCCCTATTTTATGCAGTATTATATACACTTGTCACTCTCATTGTTAGTAAGGCACAGTAAAAGGTATTTTGTTTGTCTTCCATGACTCCAGTTTACTTTTAAACTTATGATATCATTACTACAGTATTTTCCAGCTTTACATACTTGGTACATATTGTAATCGACCCCTTCCTCGGGGTTGCTTTCATCTGCAGTAAGGGTAAGCAGATTGTGGATCCTCGTTCTTAGGATCACTGTTCCGGTGTCAGAAGCTCCATTCCTCCGGAAGCTTGTTTATTGGTACGGATATTCCCTGATGCTATATGTATTTGGTACATTCAGGGGTATGGCGGGGCCCTGTCCCGCCACAGTTGTTATCTTTAGAGGTCTGTGGTCACATATATGTTTTGGGCTATAAGAACAAGTTGTACTTCTATACTTTTGGTTAAGTATGTTTTATGGAAAGCGACTTTATCGGTGGCGATGATGTTACCTTATTATAAGTTATGTGTTATGTATGTTCCGCTGCTATTCTCTGATGTATACTGACAGGTACCGGTGAGTACGATCGCGACCGAGTCGGGTCGTGGCGATAAAGATCTGATCGACCAAAATACATATACAATCCACGCAAGTCCCAAACACATCTACCCATAACTGTCTACATACCTCTAGTATGATAAAGAAATATGACGGGACAGGGCCCCGTCGTGCCCCTAAATATGCATAAGTCAAAATAAGGCTTTATACCAAAACGACTAAGCCCCGGATCAATGGAGCTCTCTCAACAGCTGAACAGGAAATCCTAGACTGGAGGATCACCAAACTGAGTACCTGTACCTGCGGGCTTGAAACACAGTCCCCCGGGAAAATGGGGTCAGTACAAAATAATGTACTGAGTATGTAAAACATGAATTACTATAAATGAGATCATAACTGGTCAAGATAATATGAGACATGTGTAATAATCAAAATACCAATACAACTGTGTCATATAGAAATGAGAGTCAATTGTGCCTTATAAAAATGAGAGTCATATCAAAATCATGGATGTCTGTCCATATAATCATATATATATACTATCATGGGTACTTGTACCCGCATCATGGATACATGTCCATGGAATCATCATATATTATCATGGGTATCTTTACCCGCATCATGGATACATGTCCATGGAATCATCATATATATAAACATTGTCGTCCCTCTAGTGAGGGACTCGGTGAAAAAATGCAAGGATCTGCGCACGAACATTGTCGGCCCGGGACTCGGTGAGGTGGAATAATAACACTTTGCATGAATAGCTATCATGAGCAACCATATACAATTTAAATCACCATTTGACTGTCAATGGAATAAATAAAATAACTATTACTTTTAGAAAATCAAGGCACTATCATATCATGTATCATTAAGAATTAGGATTCAATAGAATTATGTACGTCCGCCGTACACTCATTTATATAAATAATGCCAAAAGAAAGAAAGGATAGTTTCACATACCTTTTAGTCGAACTAACCAACTCAATATTTTAAGGTACGTCTCGTCTAGCCCTTCAACCTATAACAATAGTAATTCGTTCTTCAACCCTTTGATTTCTAACGTAAGTTATATCGAATAACGACTCTCTTTTCTATAAAAATTTGAGCCGCATTTCCCCTATTTATTTGCACATCCACAACTTACAAACAAAGCCAACAATACCAATAACAAGATGTAACTTAAAGATATAACAAAAGCAATTCCAAATACTCCATATATGTCATCATAATACATTTCTTTCCTTTACGTTCATGGAAGACAACAACTACAACAACTAATGATATTTATACACCTATTTCTCATGTTAATTCATCCTCTTAATCCATATCAAATTAGCCCCTAAAACAGTCGATATGCCAACAATAACGAGAATACAAAGTAACATTTTTCTACACTTTAATTTCTTTAAGATATGTATTAGTAGTTACCACAACATATATACATGTTTATAACTTACATTTTCAGCATTATAACTCCACCAAAACAGCCCCTAAAATACAACACAACATGTTCAATAATTTATACAAGTCTCGGCCAACAAGGCTTAATTTCCAAAGTTCTTTTCTTAACTCCTTAAAATCAAATTCATGTTTCAACATTCTCATACAACCAATTATAACTTAAACATCAAGGTTTTCCTTCAATTCTCAATATGCAATTTGTGATAAAGGTAACAACAACAACACTCGAAACACAACAACTCCAAAATTAGTAAAAAATCAGTCCCAAAATAGGCTACAACACCCAACAATCACATGTATTGTCTTAATTCCAAGTTTCTCTTAACACAAGTCCATTTCTTAAACTATAACAACATGCAACTCCAATTATACCATAAGAAGAAGAAGAGTTCTTACCTTAATTTTTGCCAAAATAGTCCCTTAAAAATCGGTAATCACTTACTCCATTTTTGCACCATCTTCACAATTTCTTCAACCCAAAATGACATGCATGCATTCTACAAGTTTGAGACTATCTTATTTACTTGTTTCTTTTCCAAAATGTTCATCTTCAATGCTTAAGAATTCTGGGCAGATTCTCGGCCAGATTGTCGATTTTCCCACTGTTTTGGGGAGTTACTATGGCTTGAACTTAGAAGAACAACTTAGTCTTGGAATGAGAGTTGGTTTCATCTTCTCTTGGCTATGGGGGATGGGGTACAATCTGTTTTGGGAGAGAAGGAGGGGAGCGGGAATCGGTGGGGAGAGGGGGAGGTGATTTTCAAAAAGTGGGGGTGGGGAATGAATGGAGTATAGATATATGTGAGCATGCAAGAAAAACTAATAAGTGGGGTGTGCATGCCCACGGGTTTTTAGGCTTAAATCTCCAAAATTTGTCCACTAATTCCCACTTATTAAATAATCAATCTCCCATACTTAGTCAATCTTATAAAATCTGAAATTTTCAAAATGTTCAACCAATATAATCAATTTCCATCGTCACACTCGTCGTATTCCAAAAATTATTCCGGGATCACATCCTTTGTATACAAATTTTCGGATTAGCATCTATAAAGATACTTTATATCCAATATTCAAATCTTACTTCCTTAATTAAGTTATCTAATTATCGTCTTAAAATCACGAGGTGTAACACACATAATCTGCCTCAGTACCTCAAAGTACCATCATCTCCCTTTTGTTCAAAAGTCGTCTTATGTTTGTGAATATCCTCATTCAGCTGTAACAAGTAGGGATCACTAAACTACTTCTCCTTCACTTTGACTACTAAGAAGGATTCAGACTTGTTCTAAAAAAACAACACCGTCATCTTCGGAGTCCATGAGTCAAACTCCTACACTGGTTAGTCGATGAATCTCATTCATTATGATTTTCTTACCTTCATCAATATGAGCTAAACTTTCCACAGATCACCGACTAATAGTATCGGTTACCACATTCACTTTCCCTAGATGATAGAGAACATCTACATCATAATCTTTTATCAATTAGAGCCATCTTCTCTGTCTATGATACAGCACCCGATGATTGAAAATATATTGAAGGCTCTTGTGATATGTGAAATGTCAATGTGAACTCCATACAAATAATGACGCTATATCTTGAGTGCAAAAAAATACTGCTGTCAGTTCTAAGTCATGAGTAAGATAATTATTTTCATGAGGCTTAAGTTGTTTTGATGCATAAGTTATAACCTCTCATGCTACATTAAAAACACCCAAGACCAACTCCTGAAGCATAACAATATATAACGAATCCCTCGGTCCCTTTTGACAAAGTTAACACTAGAGCGGAAGTCAGACTCATTTTCAATTCCTCGAAACTACGATCATAGGCATCTGACCACTAAAATTTAACTTTCTTCTGAGTTAATCTAGTCAATGGAGCTGCAATGGAGGAAATACGCTATATGGAGCATCTGTAATAGCCCGACAGACCCAAGAAACTCTGAATATTTGAAGCAAAAGTGGGTTTGGGCCAATTCTTAACAATATCAATTTTCTGAAAGTCAACCTGAACGCCTGCGCCTGAAATCACATGGCCTAAGAATGCCACTTACTTTAGCCAAAATTCACACTTGGAAAAATTCGCATAAAGCTCGCGGTCCTGAAGTGTCTGCAATATAATTTTGAGATGTTCTACATGATCAACCTCAATGCGGGAATAGACTAGGATATCATCAATGAAGACAATGACAAAAAGATCGAGATAAGGCTTGAAGACCCTGTTTATAAGATCCACGTCAGCATCTGGGAATTCAAACGACTTGACATAAAATTTAAAATGATCATAACGAGTTCTGAAGGTGGTTTTCAGAATATCTACTTCCTTAACCTTAAGTTGATGGTACCCTGATCTGAGATCAATCTTGGAATAACACTGAGCACTATGAAGTTGATCGAATAAATCGTCGATTCTGGGAAGAGGTAACTTATTCTTAATGATAACCTTGTTCAACTTCCGATAGTTAGTGTACATATGCAAAGACCCATATTTCTTCTAAATAAACAAAACTGGTGCACCCCATGGTGAGACGCATTGTCTAATAAATTCCTTATCAAGGAGATCTTTCAACTAAGCTTTTAACTCCCTTAACTTTGATGTAGCCATTATGTATGGCGGAATAAATATCGGTTTGATGTCGGGAAGTATATCGATTTTGAATTCATTCTCCCTATCGGGAGGAACTCTAGGAAGTTCTTTAGGAAAGACTTCTGGAAACTCATTGACAATTGGCACTGACAGAAGAGTTGGGGTCTGGGTATCTGTATCCCTAACCTGAACTAAATAGTCAATATACCTCTTGGATATGATCTTTCTGACCTTAAGATAAGAAATAAACAAACACATGGGTACTACTGAATCACCCTTCCATTCTATGAATGGCTCATTAAGAAATTCAAACTTTACAATTTTGGTTCTACAACCTATTGCGGCATAACATGAAGACAACCCATTCATACCCATTATCATATCGAAGTCTACCATTTCTAACTCTACTAAATAGGTTATGGTAATGCGGTGATATATTATAACTGGGAAACCTATATATACCCGCTTGGCTATGACTGAATCACCAACTGGAGTAGATACCTCAAAGGGTTCATGTAACCTTTCTGGTTCTATCCCAAATTTCATAGCAACAAAAGGGGTTACATATGAAAAAGTGGATCCAGGATCTATAAGGGCATAAATATCAAAAGTGAAAATGATTAATATACCTATGACAACATCTGCACGGGCCTCTATATTTTGAAGACCTGATAATGCATACAAAGGTTAAGAGATCTACTTGTATTATCAGACTTAGTTGGACCACATCCTAAATGGGCTTGAGAATTATGAGAAACTATAGAATTTGCGGACTGAGCCATATTACCTTTTGTACTCTACCACATTGATGGGCAATCTCGCTGAAAATGACCATATTTACCACAACCATAGCAGATATCCATACCCATGCGACACTCTCATGGGTGTCCCCTACCACGCTTACCATAAAGTGGATTACTGAAAGTACATTGACCCATGTTGGCATTTGACTGAGAACTCGATGCTCTAAAATTCTATCTTTTGTGATCCTTCTTAAACTTAGGGACTTGGGCAGTTTATGAAAATGGAGCAGGTCCTGATGACGTATTCTTCAAGTAGTGTCTGCCTCCACCTCCTCCATGACTGAAACGACCTGAAGACTTGTCTCTCTTATTAAACTCTATGTCATTCTCTTTCTGTAAGGCTTCCTCTTCCTTCAATGTGTTCTCATCACCCTATACGAAAGCAACCATCTTTGTAATAGTTATCTCCATATTTTGAGTTGTGATATTAGTTGCATCATACATATGGGGATCAAGACTATACATGAAATGCCTAACTCTGGCCCTGTGGAGCATACTTTGCCAAAGAGACAAACTAAAGATAGTATTTCTTAACACTCCTAAAACATTTTTCTTAAGTTTTTAAAATTCCATAGCCTTGGCCTCTCTGATAACTATTGGTAGAAAATACTCAATGAAGGAATATGTAAACTCATCCCAAGTCGTTTAAGGTGTATCTTCCTCGCGGGACTGCTCCCATAACTCATACCAGATATTATCAACATCCTGTAACTGAAAAGATCAACTTTGTTACCTCTACCTCATTAACATGCATAACACAAAAGATTTTATGAAGCACATCAATATAGTTCTGCAGATCCTTAGTATTGCTTGACTTTGTGAACACTGGAAGATCCATAAAGAAACTCATGAGTCCTAAACTAGACGACTCTCCATTAGTACCGTGCTTGGAGTCATTCCCTGACATTAGGTTTGAGCAGCCACAAGCTGGGTGAACAACTAAATAGCTCCCCTAACATTCGAGTCAGTGGAATTAGGCGGCAGAACTGGAATATCCACAGGTCCTATGGTGTTGGGTGGGGGTGTTGTACCCGAATTAGCTCTTTAAGCCTGAGCATCCTTCTAACGAGCAACATTAGTAGCAACTCTCTTGCTTGTAACTGATTTCCTTTTCATAGGCATTTTTCTGAAATATGTAATACACACGAGTTAGAAGGATATCCTAAAAGTATAGCTCTAACTGCACGAACTAGAGTACAAAGAAGTGAGACAACCTTAGATGCCTTGGTGGTCATATGATTACATGTTTGGGGCCCTCACTCACATAAAAGTTACCCACTGAATACGATTTCATAGACTCTCTAAGACACTTGAACCTAGTGCTCTGATACCAAGATTTGTAATGTCCCGAACCATAGCCTGGGTGAAACACGACACTCGGTGTCTGGCTGCATGTGACCAAGTGAACCACATGGTTGTTGAGTCAATATGGGCATCAAAACATACTATAGTAATGATAATGAAATATGCAAAAACTATATACTGAAAGTAGTCTGAAATAATCATAGCGGAAATAATTTGAAAATATAATAAGTTTGAAAACCAATGTTGACATGTCATACTAAACTAGTCTCGTATATGAAACCCCTGAATATGAGTCTGACTAAAATATTATTTACAAGACAAGACCCTGACATATCTCTACTCTAAATATAATCATAAAAGTTAACTAGACTGACACCCCGAATGAGATGGGGCTCACAAAATGGCTGATACTGAAGTAATTCTACTAAGCAGATCTGTCTCCCTAAAACTCAACACTTGCACCATGAAGTGCAGGCCTCATACAAAAGGAACGTTAGTATATTTGAATTGAACCGTATGTAAAAGAATAAGAAGTCACATGATATAATAGGAACATGAAACTAAAACTGAAACATAAGCATGAGCAAGATCTGGCGTGAGTATAAAACATGTGTAAACATATGCAAAGATGTATGTCTATGAGTCTGAATATCTGTATATTTATGTAACTGTATATCTGTAAATTTATTGGGAGAGCAGTAGCATAACCGATAATGTGAATCACCACGTTGGTATGAGGAATCTGGTACCTGGCCCGACCATCAGAGTAATCTCATACTTTGCCCGGGTATGAGACATAACATGGCAAGAAAGTATCCAATCCACAATCTGAAGGTATCGTCCTCTAGCAGAGCGACCCTTATCATATCGTGGCATACGTAGTTTCAGACTATCCGAGCTTTCTCGATGAACTATGCAACTCCCAAAACATGTATATAAAAATAGTGTCTTGTAAGCCTATGGTTTCATGAAAGCAACTTGTAAAGAATAGTTTGAAATAATAATTTATCATGTGAACTAATATAACATATAACTTGTGTAAATTCATGAAAATACATATATATATATATATATATATATATATAAGTTCATGAAATCTAATAGTAATGATTCATGACTTGTACTTATAAAACCCATAGAATTCGAGGTTATGGGCATTCATGGATTACACACGAATTCATAATAACCATAATGAAATATCAGGAACACAATAACAATTTAATAATATAACATAGTATATCATGAGACATGTAATTTAGGGCTTTCATAAAATTAAAATAAAATCCTAAGTTATGGAATTTCATGGAAAACGTGGCGTGGGGAATAACATGGATGTTCTCACATGTGGATGGAAGCTCTACATACCTTAATCGCTCCAATACGTTTTAAAAAAATATGAACTTGGAAGAATAATCCCAAAGCTTGAACCATGAAACCTTAGAATGAGTTTATCTTGAAAACCCTAGGTTAAGAACATTGGATTCTACTTAGAATTCATTATACTTGACTAGAATCGGACCGTGCTATTTTTGTACAAAATTCCAGAGAGTTGTGAAAGCTAAGGTTTTGAGACGATTGGAATCTATTGGCCGTCAAATCTTATACGATCCATACATTTCACTTTATTCAGTCAATTCCCAAAAACAGAATTGATGGTTCAATTCGATGGTCCATCAAAAAATTTACGTTCCGTAGAATCTGGTCATTAATTTGTATTTGTAGAACTGAAACTGATATTTCAATATAAACTCCCCGTTTTGATTTCTTAAACCCCTGAATTATAAACATGTCTTAGTTTGAATGTACGAAGTGTTACACTTTCCTTCTTCTGGATACCCTGCATGGGTCCGACATCTATAATTGTTATTTATCTACCCCGTTTCCTTGCAATTCAACCAACGTCAAGGCATCTTCTGTCCGAGATGTATTACAATTTCCTCTGATCTCACCGACCCCCAAGGGGTGGGGAACTTGACCTTCTGGTGAAAGGTTGATGGGACCTCTTGTATTGCATATAGACAGGGTCTTCCTAATATTGCATTGTAAGCCACATCACTAGACACGATGTTGAAGGTTGTATCCAGTTCCATGCCATCATCATCTACTGTTAATTCAGTTTCTCCCCTTGTCATCTCACACGACATATTTAAGCCCGCCAGTATCTTTGTTATTAGGTGATGATTTTTTCCACCTGCATCTACTTAGAACATGCAATTGTATAGATATTACTAGGGCGTCATTGTTAGGGGAGGCAAAGTCTACACAGTCGTCATTAAAGAAAGAGATATATTTACTTCATGTGGGTTCCTAGATGCGGCTCATGGTTGTGATGGAAATTTTGGATTTTCTCACTGTTGTGTCTGTAACCTTGTTCATCACCTCTACTTTGAAGATCATGTTGATAGTGTGAGTGGGTTGGGGTATTTTATTTGGTTTATGTCTCACATTCCTACTCAGGTTAAGCTTCGCCGATCGCTAATGTACTATTTCAATTTTCAAGTGCCCTGCCCGTAGCAGCTGGGAAACCTCGATCCTTAGATTTTCATAATCCTTTGTAGTATGTCCATATTTTGTTTTCGGATCTGTGCACATCTGATTCGGGAACCTTGCCTCTTTTACGGTTTTCATCACCGCCACCAGTTCTATCGCGTTTATGCTGAAGTTGTGATATGATAACTTTAGGGGGCCAATCCACTTGATGCTGGTGCTTTCGGGTTGTGGAGGGCCTCTCTCAAGGAGACCCCCGTGATTCCTCTCTTTACCTTGGTTTCTTCTCAAACTAGGGAACCATCAGACGTCATATGGCTCATACTGTCTCTTATTTGTTGTGTTAGTGCTAAACCTTTGACCTGGCCTTTTTGAGGGGCGGTTGTCGATGTATACTAGTGCAGCCACCCCCCGGTCCTTCTCGATTTGCATCTTAGTAGTATATCTGAGGTTTATATTCCTCCACGTCTTTGCCAGAAACTCTCTCATGCTTTCTTTCAATTTTCTGGAAGCATTTGAAATGTTCGAGTTCAATCCATCTGCAAACGCAGTCGCAACCCAATCCTTTGGGATAGTTGGCAGCAACATTATTTCCATTTGGAACCTGTCCATAAATCCCCCAGCAACTCATCTCTTTGCTGTTTTTATTGTGAACACATCTTGCTTATGTGTCTCCACTCTCCGTGCCCCCGCATGAGCCTTAACAAAAGTATCTACAAGAGTATCAAAAGAGTCAATAGAATGATAGATTTGACCTCATGCTGCTTGAGATCATGTCCGGTGACAGCTACTTTGAACGTTACGATATAGTCATCTGGATCTGTGGTGCCGTCGTATTTTGGTATGTCTGGCATCTTAAACTTCTCCGGATGGGGATAGGGGCCGCACTTTATGGATACAGAAATACCCCATATCTTCTGGCTCCTATGCCTTTTATCAGAGGTGAAACCCTTGGTATTTGATTCATCTATTCATTCATCTCTTAATCTACCCAGCGTAATTCTTCTGTGAATGCATCCACCTGCTCCTTCGCGCCATTAGTTCCCTTTTTGTTGGTTCTGGGTGATGTTGAGGTCTTTGTCTCATTCTCGTTTGAATTCAGAGTCCCAACCTTAGAGGGAGTAGATATAGCGGCCACTACTCTCATCATATATAGCATCATCTCATTCTTCACCTCGATAACGGCTGCAATCGTATTTTTCATCAGAGATCCTCCCTTGTTGGTGAGTTCGGGCTTGCCGGTCTGAGACTTAGCTAAGTTTTTTTCTTCAAGTGTTTGTTTTCGAGATCTCTTTGCTTATTCTTTACCCAAGATGCACTTTTTTCATTCTTTTCCAGGTTGCCTTAGTGGGGGTTTGTTTCCGCTGCTCTGCTGCTCTCGTTCGGATTCCTTATCAGACTCTGTTCTTAGTGTTACTGAAGGATAAGTCCTGATTATTAATGGGTATCCATTCATCTTCGAGTTTTTGTTATCTGTGGGAACTGCTGATTTTTCCTAACATGTTTTTTCGATTGTAGCGGCTTCACCTAGTTTTCTCAAGGAGATCGGCTATAGATCGATACAACACCACAACTGTTTATCTCTACAGATGGCGCCAAATTGTTTTCTGGTGAAATTAGTTTAATAAAATTTGTTAGAGATTTCTATTTTAGGGTTTAAAGATAAGTGAGTTATATCCAATCTGGAGAACCCCTAGACGAGTCCGGTATTATATGGTAAAAGTCAGAATAATAGATAGATAAATAAATAATAATAAGAAAGCTTTGATTTAGAACAATCCATGGATAATAATAGACAAGTACTTCTTTGAGAGAAATAGAGCTTAGGTTACAAGTGTGAGCAAGAGGAACCAAGATGTAGTTACTCCCCTTATAAGTCTTACATATATAAGCCAAAACTTAAACCGTTGTATCCCTCTAAAGTTATGGCGACGTGAGTGCGCTGATGTCACCATACCTACATGCGCCACGACGCTCTGATCCAGGAGGGCTGATGTGACGGGAGTTGTTGGAAGTCTTGAAGTCATTTGAATCTCCAGATGCTCTAATCCACCCGGAAGTGTTTTTACCAAATACATTCTACTTCTTTTCTTGTAAATTAAATAATTATAAATACAATTTAGATAAATTCATGCACTGCAATTAGGGATGACAATTGGGCGGGTTAGGGCGGAACAGACTTTGACCTATTCAGATTTTGACCTGTCCTGCTCGTTTAGCTTTGTCCAAAAATATGTCCTGCCCTGCCCCGTTTGTTCAATTGAGATCTATCTTTAACTTAATAGTGTATTTATTTTCTAATCAGGTTTAAGTATTAATATAAATGTAACTCATTGAAAGGAAAACAATTTTATTACACTACTACATTTTTGACCTAATGAGACGCCCCAGGTAGGTCTAATGTGACGGGCATTGTAGTGTCGTCGTATTAGATTTGGCTAATGCGATGCGTACACATTATAATTCGTGGCAATTGCATTAGATAGGCTAATGCAATGGCTCTTATGCTCTAATGCAATGTCCCAGCATGGCCGTCGAATTAGCATATCTAATGCAATGGCTATGGAAGGCTAATGCGACGACAAATCATTTTAATATCCCCAAATTAATTAGACGACAGATTTCATTTCACCCGCGTATTCAGCCTTCTCTCTTCTTCAATTCCTAATCTCTAGCTATCGCATCCCCTTCCCCCAGCTCGTCGAGGCATTACCCTACCTCGTCTTCGTCGCCGCCTTACCCTACCTTGTCTTCGTCGCCGCCTTACCCTACCTCGTTGTCGCCGTCGCCTTACCATTCCACTGCTCATCATTGCATTCATCAGCAGACCATCTTCGAACTGGTCTTCCCACTTCTCCAAGGTTAGATTATGTTTTAGCGTCATTTTACATTTCTCTTTCATATGTTACCATTATTGCTTTTTCAAGGTTAGATTAATGTATGTGTATAGATTTTCTCAGATTTTACCGTCGTTGCGTCGTCGAACTGTTTAAAGTCGAATTTCTCAGATTTTATTCATTGTTCTTCCAACATTTTCTTTATTTGTAAATTGTATTTCCAAATTAAATTACAGAGAATGTTTGTAATTTACCGTCGTCGTTTTACATTTTGTTTACTGTATGTTTTTCCAGATTTTGTTTATTAGCCTCCTAAATATTATATTGAGGAAATGGATTGTGGAACTAAGGAGTGGTGGATGACTGCCAAATGGAGTGATGAATATGAATGAGGAGTAGACGAGTATATTAAAAAGGCTTTTGCTACAAAGTCTCAAGAAAACCAAATTTGTTGTCCATATGATAGTTGTCACTATCATTATTGGAAGCATGAGAATGTTGTGAGAGATCACGTAATATATAACGGTTTTGTGCCAAGAACAGATAAGTTATCTGAATTAGGGATCGAAATTGAAAGAGAAAGAACTAATCTGGATCATGATGAACAATCAAATATGGATGATTGCAATGATGACATAGGAGGGTTGTTAAATAATGCTCGTGATGTTTTTACAGAGGGGCCGAATGACGAGGCAAAAAAGCTTTTCAAGTTAATTGAAGAAGGTAAGGAGGAACTATATCCCGGATGCAAGAAACATTCAAAGCTTTCCTTTATGATTCGACTATTTATTTTGAAGCGTGATCACAGGCTTATCAATATTGCATTTGCTGATATATTAGAGCTTGTAAGGGATGTGTTACCCGATGCAAAATTGCCTAAGTATTTAATGAAGCGAAGAGTGTTTTAAAAGTACTAAGGTTGGATTATACTAGGATAGATGCATGCCTCAATGATTGCATGTTGTATTGGGAAGAACATGTAAATGCTACAAGCTGCCATGTTTGTGAGACGCCAAGATGGAAGTCGAATGATAAAGAGAATGACACACAACATGAAAATTGAAATATCCATAGGATTCCTAATAAGATCCTTAGGTACTTTCCAATAAAGAAAAGATTGCAAAGGTTATGTATGTGCGAAGAGACGACGAAGTGCATGACATGGGATGCTCATGGGCGTGAAAAAGATCGGATTTTACAATATCCAGTAGATGGCCAAGCTTGGAAAGAGTTTGATTCTGTATACTCAAAGTTTGCAGAAGATCCGCGCAATGTGAGGTTGGGGTTAGCCACGGATGAATTTAGCCCATTCAACTCGATGAGCATTGTTCATAGTACATGGCATGTTATATTGATCAATTATAACTTGCCTCCATGGATGATTATGAAGCCAGAGTTTTTGATATTGACTTTACTTATCCCTAGTCCTTCTTCCGTGGGTAATTATATTGATATCTATTTGCAGCCACTAATTAAATATTTGAAGGATTTGTGGGTGCCTGGGTTGGAAACTTACGATTCTTCAAGTAATCAAAGGTTTGACATGCGTGTAGCTTTAATGCCTACTGTTAGTGATTTTCCAGCTTATGCAATGTTGTCCGGGTGGAGCACAAAATGATATTTGGCATGCCCTTCATGTCATTATGAAACAGATTCTGAGAAGTTGCCTTATAGTAATAAGAATTGCTACAGGGCCACTCGTAAATTTCTTGATCCAACTCACCCTTTGCGTCAAAATAAGAGGAATTTCGATGGAAAAACCGAGGAAATAAGTGAACCTATTCCTTTGAAAGGAATTGATATTAAGAATATATTGCATGATTTTCCAAATGAATTTGGAAAGAAGCGAAAGAAAAAGAGGAGTAATGATAATGATGATCCAAATCCATAGAGAAAGATATCCATACTTTTTCAGTTGTCATACTGGAAGCATTGTTCTAATCGTCATAATCTCGACCCAATGCATATCGAGAAAACTGTGTTTGATAATGTCATTGGAATATTGTTAGACATACCGGGGAAGACTAGAGATTATATAAGTGCTCGTCGAGATTTGATAGAACTTAAAATTATGCCAGAGCTTCAACCAATAGAATTAGAAGATGGTAGCGAAGAAATTTCATGCTCTCGCTTCTGGATGTCACTTGAAGAAAAGCGCAAGTTCTGTCAAGTCATAAAAAATGCTAATTTACCACAAGGTTATGCTTCTAATATTGTTCGATGTGTGCATGTTGAAGAAAGGAAAATCATAGGCTACAAAAGTCATGATGTTCATTTTATGATGAATTACTTGATCCCTATTGCTGTGAAAACAACATTACCCAAAGATGTTGCTACTCCATTGATAAGACTTTGTGCTTTTTCAGAGGTATATGGAATAAAGCTATTGATCCTCGACATCTTGACAAACTCAAGTCAGATGTAATTGAAATACTTTGCCTGTTTGAACAGATTTTTCCACCCGCATTTTTCGACGTAATGGTGCATTTACCTATACATCTTTTTCTTACTTTCATCTCGAGTGTTGTGTTCTTTCGTTTCCTCTATTAGTAGTCAGCTTGACTTCTTCTTTTCTTTGGTCGAGAATTCAACTAACAACTAGTGCTTTCCACACCCCGCCTCTTATAGATGGAGGGAAATTTACCCGTGAATACGGTGCGGGCCGTTGCTCTCCCTTTCACTCGAAACAAGAGTTCCGTGTGGACCAAATTAAGTTGGGTGGACCAATTAGTTCAAGGTGTATGTATGGGATTGAGAGGTATCTTCTAGAGTTAAAGTTGGATGTTCGAAACAAGAGTCGTCCAGAAGGCTCAATGGCAGAAAGATACCAAGCTAAAGAATGCATTACCTTCATTGCTAGACATCTGAAACGATCAAACTCGTCCACAGCTAATGTTAATAAGAATAGTGTCGCAAAATCATTTTTACCTAAGATTTGACGTCCTATCAAGGGAAAGGGAAGGACCTCAAAGAAAAAGCATTGTAGACACATGATTGGTCAAACGACATGGACACAAGCACATCGCTATGTCTTATTCAATTGCAATTGTGAAGAAGTTGAGAGATACATAAAGTAAGATGACAAACCATTTTGATAATTTTTTACCTTATTTTTTATATGTATTATTCAATTGCATTGTGTTATTAAGATATTTGTTTTTCTATTTTTTATCACAGTGAACACAAAACGTGTGTAAGCACCAAACGGAAAAGAAAATGGGATAGTGCACAAGATCACAATAAGGATTTCATTGATTGGTATAGGGAGAAAATTGAAGTGAAACTTCAAGAAGGTCAAGACATTATTCTGAATCATATCTTATGGTTATCGAAAGGACCTTCTTATGTTGTTAAAAAGTACACAGGGTACTCTGCTAACGGATATAAGTTTCATACCATGAAGCATGACGCAAAATGTGAAACTCAAAACAATGGAGTCACTCTCATAGCCGTAGCGCATAGCTTTGCGAGTTCCAAAGATCAAAATCATATACTGGGAGATGTCAATTATTATGGTTTAATACAAGACATCATTGAGATATCTTATCATGGGCATTTTAGTATTGTCTTGTTCAAATGTTTGTGGTTTCACTCGGAAAAAGATGATGATGAGTTTATCATGGTTAACATGAATAAAACAATTTATGTAGAAGAACCATTTATCTTGGCATCTCAGGCACATCAAGTTTTTTTGTTGAAAATTTAAATAAAAAGGGTTGGCAGTATGCTGTTGAAATCCCTCCTAGGGAAATTTCTGATGGTATTAAAATATCTAATTATTTACTCGTGTTTTAACTTATTTTTACTTTTTAGTTAATTTTGTATCACATTTTAACTTATGTACTTGTTTTTATATTTGTTGATATGTGCAGATGAAAGCTAATAAGACCAAATTTTCTGCTCCGCAAAGTCAAATTTCAGAGTATGAGCGACAACGGATTGAGAATTTGAAAATGAATGCAGAATTTATGAATGCTCAAGGTGCCGGATATTTGGCTAATCAAATACTACATAAAAAGATTATTGGTTTGGATCGTCCAAGTAGCGGTGGACATCGCAATGACAAGTTAGAAGAAAGAGATGATGAGGCCACATCTGCATATGATGGAGGCGGTAACGAGGAGGAAACCACTAGCAATATGGGTGCAAAAAGGAAGGTAAATGTTTGAACTTTTGATGCATATTTTTATAAAGCAGATGCTATATTATATGCTACTTCTTGAGCCAAAGTGTTGATGCACTTTTAAGGCAAACAAACTGCTATATTTCAGCTTGCATCTTTAGTTAATCACGCTATTTTTATTATATTTGTTGTCATTGTGTTGCTGTATTCGATGCTCAATTCGTTGTTGAATCATCGGCCGGCCGCAGCTCAGCCGCGTTGTTCCGCGCAGTCTTGGCCGGGCTGCGCCGAATCTTAGGCAGTCTTTGGTGATGGTCTTGTTAGCACGGCCGCGCCGCTGGCCGGCGGCCGGCAGCAGCTTTGCCTCGGCGATTATTCTTTGCCTCGACCGGCTGTTGATCTTGCCTCCACCTTTGCCTCATTGCATTTAAGGAAAATTTGGCAAAGAATCGGGCCGCGTCTTTGGTGTTATTGGCGGCCAATTGGTGTCTTTGCCTCGACCATCGCGCTACCTCGACCAGCTGCTGCCTCGACTGCCTCGTCGACATACTCTAATTTCGTCCATTACAGGTTTTAGCTAGACCACAAACTATGGAGGATTTTGTGAAAAAGAATAATCCAAACAGAAGCATCATCAAGTTGAGAAGAATTAACAATCTTTTGACCATCCTAATTCTGAGATAGAGTATCGTAGTCCTGTACCGCAAAAGCAACAGAAAAAAAGGTCATTTTGTTCTCCAGGTTCTATGTCAGCATATCTTGAATTGCGGAAAAAACAAGTAGAAAACATAAAAATGGTTGCAACAAGAAATGAGATTGTCACTCATACTAATGCATCAGCAGAAAGACAAGATAATGAAAGAGATGATAATGATTATGTCCAACTAAATTATAATGTCAATGATGCGGGACATAACCATGAAGATTTGAAATCAGCGGCTGAAGACGAAAATGAAGGTACACATTACTATTTATTAATCATTTAGCTTATTGACATACTAAATTAATACATGAACAGTTGAATCTAAAACAGCTGCCAATAAGAAGAAGCATCTAGGGCCAACAATGCTTACAAAGGTTCATGCGCGTAAAAAAAAGGAGCGCCAAGTTATTATTTTGAACTCATTAGGCCAGTCAGTTGGACCTATGAAGGAAATATTTGATGAATTCAATTTTTTCTTGGGAACTTTGGGGAAGGATTCCGAGTTTGCGCCATTGAATTATACTTGTTTTCCAAGTCTTCCCACACATGACAAAATATGGGATTATGTTTTGGTATGTTGCAATATTGTTCTTTGAAATATTACGAGTATATTCTTGGTTCTAGACCTTTATCTATTACTAATGTGTCGCTTTAATGATTGATATAGGAAAAGTATATGGTTGCTGAAGACAGAAGGAAATATGTAATGAAGACAGTTAATGCAAGTTGGCGAAGTTATAAATGCAGAATTAAGAAGAATCGCTTATATAAATATGATAGTGATGATTTAAGATGGTTTCGCAAACCTGGGACTATTTCAGTACCTCAGTTTCAGGACCTCTTAAATTATTGGCATTGTGAAAAGATTAAGGTATTCAATTAAATTTGCTTAAGTTTTCGTGTAATAATGAGGTAATATTATTCTAACTTATTATTTTTATCTCACAGGCAGAATGTAAGAAAAATAGAGACAATCGTCTATTGATGGATGATATGCACACGATGGGTCGTAAGTCGTTTGCTATGAATTGATATACACTTTTCTTTTTCAATAATTGAATTATCTCTTTGCTTCCATTAGTTCTCACTAATTTTAATTTATAAAAATTTAAGGCTTAGGTATTTGTGTGCTAAATTTCATTTTGTTTTTTACAACAACACGAGGATCCGAATAAGGAAGAACCTTATCAAGCAAAGGTCTACAAAGAATCAAGGAAAAGAGTTCCAGGGAGAACATACCATACCATCAACGAGAAAACTAAACATAATATTGTGAGTTAGAAAATTGTATTATCATATATTTGCATACTATTGATAATTTAGTAAGACAATGACTTAACATTCTATAAATAGGCAAAGATAGATGTTATGGAGTCCACCCAACATGGAGAAGGTAGCAACTCTAAGGATCTAGTTCTTTACTCTAAAGTGGTTCAAGGTCCCAAAAGCAAAGATCGCTTACGACTTGTCGAAAAAGGTGTGACAAAGACTGATTTGAAGAAAAAAGAAAAAAAATCAGGTTTCATAATTTCGGAGGAATTCTTGTAGAGTATGAAAGCTGAGTTAGTGCAATAGCTTGCACCGACCGTTGCATCAGTGATTATATCACAACTTCAAGAAGCTAATCCTGAAATAAATTTTGTGATTCCTTCTTTTGGGAGTCCATCAATTCCAAATGATTCGTCTAGTGCACCGCATGTAGTGAACCAAATGGACAGTCTCCTAGGAGAGCTAATCAGGTAATTTTTGTGTTTCCCTTCTTTCCAACACATAGTAATATTCTGGAGCTTGAAATTTTATATATTATTATACTGTGAAATTATATGTTTTTATATGAGTAAACTACATTGAAGTTATTATTTATGATGTTTTAGCTAGTCTACCTTTTTTTTTTTACTTATGAATATTCTTTATGTTACCTTGTAGGAGTCTAGTGAGCTAAATGGAGAAGAAATCTAGCAATCTAACAAATGGGTGTATAGGTGGAGGCTTATGTGTAGATACTTTAATTTTGTGAACAATTATCTTGTAATATGTCCTAAGGGGTCTAATATTGTATTATTGTACATTTGTGAACAATTAGTAATACAATCCTTTTTTATTATTATTTTTCTCTTTTAATTATTTATTTTGCAATATTGTGTATCTGGCCGTCGCATTAGGTGGTTAAAAAAGCCTCAAAACAGTCGAATATGTAATGCGACGGCTCTGTCTGGCCGTCACATTAGAGGGGTGGTATGGTCGTCTTATTAGGTGGTTAAAAAAGCCTCAAAATAGTCGAATATGTAATGCGACGGCTCTGTCTAGCCGTCGCATTAGAGGGGTCGCAGTCGTCGCAGTAGGGGTGAGGTAGCTGTCGCATTAGGGTGGTGGGAGCCGTTGCATTAGATATGCAACTAATGCAACGGCTAAATACAGTCGTCGCATTAGCCTCATATCTAATGCAACTGCTGGACAGCCGTCGCATTATGCCCTTCTGGCCGTTGTATTAGGCCTAATGCAACGCCAGGAGATGTCACGTCTCCTAGCCGTTGCATTAGGTCTAATGCAACGGCCAGAAGGGCCTAATGCGACGAGAATAGGGCGTCGCATTAGCTGAGAAATGTAGTAGTGTTAGAATATTTTATATTTTTTTATGGTTATCTCATATTTTGTTTGATGATGGAAGTTTACATTATTTTTTAGTTAAAGTTCTTGTCTTGGGAGAATTGGTACTGGTTTTGTTTTCTGGAAAACAAATGTGACTGTTTAGATTTAGTGTTTAATAAGCTTTGGGTTTGCTTTTGGGAGAATATATATACCAGAAAACTCACTAAATCTCTCATATTTTGTCTGATTTTCTTCAAAATTCATCACCTGTCCTGCCTTGCTCCATTTCAATTTTTAACAAAACTATTTTTTTCCTGCCCTACCCCGTTAAGAGCTTGCCTTGCCCCGCCTTGTCCTGCCCCAATTACCATCCCTAAATGCAATGTGTTTTAGACCGTAGACCTAATTGAATTAATTCAAGTAAATTCACTCCCGTGAAGGAAAAAAGAGAGTAGAATCCACGTATTTTATGCCTCATAATATTGTTTTTTTTCTGAGAACCAGCTCTTGATTTTGTATCTCCTTATATTTGTCCGAATATTCCATTTAGATATTCAAATTAAGTGTTGTTTCAATTGAACACTTCAACTCCTGATAAAGTGTTTCAATTAAACACTTTATGTTCAAATTTTAATTTTCTTGTTGTATGTTTTCATTCGTCTATTAGATAGTTAAGTTAACCGCATAAAATATTTCATTTTCTTTAATTATATGCATTGGCGTCAATAAGTCATAAAATCCCAGACATTTTTTACTTGAGGTTGATGTGTATAATTAAAGGAGATGACATATTTTATGTGATTAACTTAACTACCAAATAAATGAATGAACACACACGCAATAAAATTTCAAACATCTGAACAGAAAATATCTAATTGACACACTTTATTAGGAGTTGAAGTTTCAATTGAAACAATGCTTAGTTCGAGTATCTAAACGAATATCCTGGTAAGTTTAAAGGGATGAATATATGTGTGTTAAGCTTATCACATCAAAGTACGTAATGCATATATGCACCAAGTTTTGTTCGTTCAGAACAAGCAGATTTTTTTTCTCTTCAATCAACAATATAACCAATTGCTTAAAACCGCTTTCCAGTTTTCTACATTAAAGTTTTATTTTGACAAACAAACACTTCTCTATACATACACAAAATTTGAAAAAAAGACAAAAACATACACAAATGCTATAGCCTATAGGGGTGACCTTTCAACATTAAATATGGAAATGGTGGGTTTTTGAATGACGTTTTTCACGGGAAAAAAAGTTTAAAAGGTGACTACATTTCGACAGATATGAAGCACTAGGGTTTCATAATCTTCTCTTTTTAGTGCGCATGATTTTCAGGATGAACAACTGTTATGTACGAGACCACATGCATTTTGTTAGTGTTTATATGCATTAAAAAAGAACGGAGCCAGGTAACATCGATCTTTTGAAGCACTTTATAAAGGTAAATTTTTAGTTTTTCAAATGTTATGGAAATACTTTTTTAGGAAAACGCCGAAAGAGGTGCATGAGATATTGCTGCACTAACTTGTAAAAATTAAAATTTTATATCTATTAAAGTAAAAGTGCAAATCTTCCGAGGTGGAAACTGTTAAGAGTCCCACATCGGGCATGCCATAAACTAGGAGAAATAGCTGTAAAGGTGGATGGATTGGTGACTTGGTTGT
Organism: Przewalskia tangutica; assembly: GCA_029844215.1. NCBI lineage: Eukaryota > Viridiplantae > Streptophyta > Magnoliopsida > Solanales > Solanaceae > Przewalskia > Przewalskia tangutica. The sequence continues at coordinate 75,436,327 of CM056732.1, forward strand.
TGGTAGTGGAAGTGATGTGATACAACTCTCTAGTGCTATTACATCTCATTAGTGACATCCCCGTCTGAAAATCCTTCACAGAAAACTCAAACGGATCAAAATTTACAGAAACGTTATTGTCAATAGTAAACCGACGTACATATATCAAATTTTTAATCAGTTTGGGTGCATGTAGGACATTCTTCAAATGTAAAGGTGGATGAGGGGGTTTGATATGTAATTGACCAATACCACGAATTGAAATTTTCTGCCCACTGTCAATAATAATATGTTTATTACTTGTCGTATTAAAATAAGACGAGAGAGTACCTTGAGACGTCGTCATGTGTGATGTCGCACCCGTGTCCATGTACCACGAATCATCAGAAACACTTAGATTCATGTTGTTCATGGTCTGTTCAATATCTGTGGAAGCATAACTTGCGGAAGATATTCCATGCACTGCAAAAGCTTGTTGAGAAAGAGACCGAGAATTCTGGATTGCCAGTTTTGGGAAGTGGGCTTGTCTCATTGGGTCATCGGATATGGGCATGGTGGGGCCCATTGCAGGGTTCCGTGCCGTGGCGAATCGCCCACTACTCGCCGCCACCATACCGTCATGGCCGCCATGGCGTCGATCGCTTCCTACACGCCGCGACCACTCTATCTAATAATTTTCGGCCCTTCCTCTTTCTACCATTATTTTTCCCACTATTATTATTACGATTTTGACCCCTTTTTGGTTCGTTATTGTGACGACTTGAAAACCCTCCCAAACCAAAATTTTGGGAGCCAACATCATCCCCCATCGCGTTGGTGGAAAGAAGGGCGGTGCCGACATTATTTGTCGTTGTCGCCGCTTGTTTCAACTTTCAGGTTTATTCAAGAATCAACCTTGAACGCGCCTCATAAATAGGTGGTAACGGGTTACTTTGTTGAATGAACGTTGCGACACCATCATATTATTCATTCACACCCGCAATTAATTAGAGCACCAACCTTTGATTCAACACCGGTGCACCAACGTTGGATAGTTGATCGACAAGCATTTTCAATTCTTGACAATATGTGGATACATTTGCAAAGTCGTCCAATTTTACATTAGTGAATTGGTTTTTAAGATAAACTACCGAGAAATTTTATTATCTTGAAATATGTTTTGCAAACGTTACCAAGCTTGTTGAGCCGTGGAGTTCGGTTTCAAAATGGTGTGCAAAAGGTCATTAGATATGGTGCCATAAATCCATTGAAGGACTATAGCATCCAAGCGAGACCATAGATTTTTGTCAACAACAGTGGTCTCCGATGAAGACTTGGGAGGAATAATATTGTTTATGACTTTGTATGCTCGGTAATGGATTTTGAATAACTCCGTCCAAGAAGAATATTGCCCTTTTTCCATCTCAATAATAATTGGAATAAAGTTCTTGATGTGGTTTACGGCAAGAGCATGATGAAATTTTTTATGGTCGGACATTGTTTCTTTTAGAAAAGTAGAAGAAAATCAAAAAATGAGTGGTGGTTTGGGAGAGAGATAGACCGAAACAGTGACATAATAGAATATCGAGTACCACACGTTCAAGGTCAAATTTGCAAGAAGGGGGGCTTAATGACAGAATATGATGATTCTGAAAGCCAAGAAAAGAATGTGTGTCCGACTAAGAGGAAATATTTTGGGAGGTTATTTTGTGGCTCTGATACCATTTAAAGAATGGATCTTGGGGTTGAGTTAGGCCCAAAATTCATTTTTTACATGGTATCGGAGTCATGTTCATTCCAATTTTTTGTTCATCGATGTGGACCCCCAAATTATATTGTCCACGCTCCAGTTAATGATGTCTGGACGTGCGGGAAAGTGTTAACTATCTCACATCGGAAATGGAATGGAAACATGAACTTCTTATATGGACGTGGACAATTCTCACCCTACAAGCTAGCCTTTGAATTTAAGTTAGGCTCAAGATCCAATCTTTACAGAAACAAAGTTCAGCAGTTCTTGCATTCTTCTTAATTAAACCATTAAAAGCTGAAATAAATGATGATATTATTTGATATAAAGCACTTCAACTTCAAGTTGCATCACCCATTGAAAAGTGATTTGATTTTTGTCCTCTAATTTCACCGTATCGAACGAAGATCAAGTTATTGAAATTAAATAAGAGTCTGCGCCAGTTGAACAAATTTTTATGAATTATAAAAAAAAAAAGTGAAAGAAGAGTTAGACATTTTTTAATGAATCATCAACAAAGAGTATGCACCAGTTGAGATATACTTTGTGACAAAGTAATTGAATTACCAAATTAAACTGAAACTACACAGTTCACGTGTGGGTTTGATTCAAGTTATTGAAGTTTTAGTAGGTTTTTATACGTATGTATCTATATTACGTGACGAGAATAATGGGTTTAGAGGAACCAATACTATAGCCAATACATCCACCTCTACCCGACTCTCTATATCTCTGATTGTTAAGAAGAAATGTTCTTCTTCATTTATCCCAATTTATATAGCATAATTTAACTAGTGTTGGAGAAGCTGATTGGAAGCTACAAGAGAAGTTTAAAAAAAGTTAGTTTAGTTAGTTAGTTGGTTACAAAGTTAGTTAGTAAGTTAAAGGTTTCATAAAATATCTTAATAACTAATCAAGTAGATATATACAAACTACTACTATATATAGATGCATATCAGATGTAACTTCACACAATTTGAATAATGAAATCAATCTAATCTCACTCTCTCTTCATCTTTTTCTTCTTCTTAATTTTCTGCAAAACTGTCGATTGTATATCAAATGTATACCACTGTGTACTCGCATGAGCTTACATGATCTTAATGAGATGTAACGAGGAGATTCAACATGGTATCAGAGCATTCGATCTAAACAAAGGGCTAACATCAAATTCCGCAACACAACAGATGTTCTCTATGATCTATGGGTATTTCTGATTCCCACTTCTGTACTTCTTATGTTCCTTCTTTCTTTTATCTGTTGTAAACTATCTTTTTCGACATCAGTAAATTCTGGTGTTCGTGTGAATCTTTGGGTGGAAAAGAACTATAATCCACACAAAGAGAGTTCTCTTCTCTGACTTCTAAACAATCTCTGAAACCAGCTGAAAGTGTTCCAGAATAATTGGTAGAATATACTTCTTGATAAATCAAGATATTTTCTGATAAAACCAAGAGTTAATAGATTCTTGAATATCATAATGGAGACCACAATTACCACAACTGAAAATAACCAAGAAACCACAGCTAGAGTTGAAGTAACAAGAGTTATGGACCATAACCATCCTTTGTTCCTACAATCTTCTGATATTAGTGGAGTATCTTTACTGTCCTTCCATCTTGTAGGGTCTGAAAATTATGCTTTGTGGAGTAAGTCCATGAAAATAACACTACTTGGAAGAAATAAGATAGATTTTATTAATAGAAAGTGCAAGAAAGAAGACTATCCAGAGGCATTGTGGGATCAATGGGATAGGGTCAATGCTCTAGTGCAGGCTTGGATGATGAATTCAGTGTCAAATGGGTTGCTAAGTGGTGTTTTATATGCAGACACAGCATATGAAGTGTGGGAAGATCTAAAAGAAAGGTTTGATAAGGTAGATGGGTCAAGAACCTATGATCTTCATAGAGAAATAGCCACCTTAACTCAAGATAATTCAAGTGTGGCTGAGTATTTTTCTAGGCTTAAGACTCTGTGGTAGAGTTTCAGTCACTAGTCCCCCTCTTAGTTGTGGATGTCCTAAATCTAAGGAGTTTGTAGAGTATCTTTAGAGGCATAAGTTGCACCAATTCTTGATGGGGTTGAATGAAAATTACATGCAATCAAGAAGTCAAATTATGCTTATGTCTCCATTGCCTACTGTCAACAAGGCTTACTCTATGATTACCAGTGATGTGAGCCAAAAATCAGTAACTGCTAAGTCTGCAGGGCTCTTAGGTGCTGGTCCTAATGGGTTCAGTCACAATGTGAGTCATGATCCTACAACCATGTACTCTAGATCATGGGGACACACACAGAAGTTTAAAAGGGATAGCAATCTATTCTGTGAGGTGTATAAAATTAGAGGAAATACCAAAGACACTTGCTACAAGGTAGTTGGATATCCTGCAAATTTCAAGTCTAAGAGGAAGGAGCTTCCTGCACACAATGCTTATACAACATACACGGATGGGCAAGGTCAAGGAACTTCACTGCTGTCCAGTTCACAATATGAGCAGATCATAAAGCTTCTAAACCACAACATGGGGAAAAAAAGTCAGCCATAAAACACAAGAAGAAACTGATATACAGCTGTCAGTGATTTGCAACTGCTCACGCAAGTGTACGTATCGTTCACAAGTAATATAGTCTGGTAAGACCGAATATCGTCCTCAGAGACTAGTTTCTAATTACTGAACATCTATTCTAAGTTATCTATTTGGCAAACGATAATTGAATTGGATTTTATCTAACTACTAGAATAATTGCAAGAAGTAAACTAATTTATTTGGGTTTTATCAGTTATGAAGGAATTAGGGCTTCCAATATCCTCGACTATCCACTCTATTCAATCCTTAATGTAACTAGAATGACTTCTTCTTCTACGTTAAGATAGCGGTTAACTAGACTGTCTTATATTCCGGTTAGGATATATAATCGCTCAACCCCAGTGCAGAACCTTTCTATATTTCTACGATAGAATTTACTACATAGGAGGATTAAGAACAGTAACCTATAATGCTACAAAAGTATCGGGGTACTTTTGTCCGCGATTTTAACCTATGTCTATTCAACTATAGCATATCCAAATCTCTCCTCTCGATTCTTAATTCGAAATCATATAGATTATGATAATTAGTGATCAATTAACTATCAATCATTCATATCAATTATTGAATAAATCTTAAACAAGTTAAGAAGAAATCAAACTAATGTATTAATTCATGAATAAGAGTTTCTTGTGATTCAAAAGGAAAGCCCTAATAAAAATATTAGTTCATAGCCTTAGACATGCTAATAACTAATTTAATATCCATACATGAACTGAATTAAAAACAAAGAAAAGGAAAGAAAATAACTGAACAGGTCTCCAATCTTCTGCCTTGATTCCTATCTGAACGGTGTTGTGTGGTGTAGAATAGGGTTTTTAGAATATGTACAAGATGCCTTCTTTAGGTCAGCCTCCTTCCCTTTTATAGCAAACCCTAAGGCTTAAGTATGTTGCAAATTTCGTACCCTTGGCCAAATTAACTTCGCAACGGAAATTTCTGCGTCGGCGCCACGACCCTACAAACTGACGTCGCGGAGCCATAATTCCTGTGGCCTCTCAACTGTTCCGGCTCCGCGGACCTGTTGTTCGGCGTCGTGGCGCTGCATGGCTTTCGTCCGGGTTGTCAATTTTTGTCCTTATCTGCCTAGGATTTCTCCTTTTATGCCCATTTTCCGCTCTTTTTCGCCATTTTGCCTTTTTGAACCGTTGTGACTCAAAAGAAAAGAAAAACAAGCCTAATAATATACTAAACACAACAAAACGAGTAAAATACTAATTAAAAAAGACTCAAAAATGGTATATAAAATATGCCTAACAACAGCCATCTGCAAATGCAACAGGTATGACTGTCAATACTCATAAAGCAATAGTTGTATCTAGTATTCTTAAACAGTTGATATGGGGGCTACTAACCATATGGTGTCTGATTTAAACATGTTAGATAAAGCAATTAGAGTAAGTGAGTCAGCTAAGCCTAAACAAGTACATTTACCAAATGGTGAAATGATTAGAGTAACACACACTGGCACTAGTAACATTAAGTACTCTTACAAATGTATTTTACTTACCACAGTTCAAGTTCAACTTAATGTATGTATCCCAACTAACTAAAGAGTTAAATTATGATGTCATCTTCTATCCTGATTTATGTGTATTTCAGGATCTTTACAATGGGAGGGTGAAGGAGATTGGTAGACAACAAGATGGGCTATACATGTTAGTAAATCAGAAATCAAGAAAGCCTTTAGAAGAAGAGTTGAAGTTAGGACTATATAGGAAAACAGGCTCTGCTGGGGTGAATAAATAAGAGATTGAATTGTGGCATAAGAGATTTGGGCATACTTCTAGCATTGTACTTAGTAAGTTGATTAAAGCAAGTATTAGTGATATATCTAGTACCTTAAGAAACTGCAATGTATGTCCTTGTGCCAAGCAATGTAGATTACCTTTTCCTAGTAGTAAAAGTACAAACATTTCTAGTTTTGATTTGATACATATGGATGTCTGGGGTCCTTACAAAGTACCAACTTATAATGACAAAAAATACTTTCTTACAATAGTAGATAACTTCTCTAAAATGACATGGATTTACTCTCTTAAACTGAAATCATATGTAAGTGTGGTTATTCAGCAGTTCCTTACATATGTACAAACTCAGTTAATAAGGTAGTAAAAACAGTCAGATCTGATAATGGTACATAGTTTGTGAATGAAACCTGCACAAATCTATTTCTAAAGTTATGAATTATACATCAAATGTCATGCCCTTATACACCACAACAAAATGGAGTAGCTGAAAGAAAACATAGACATATCCTAGAGATAACTAGAGATGTGAGACTACATGCTAATATACCTCTAAAATTCTGTGGAATTTGTGTACAAGCTGATGTGTATTTGATTAATAGGCTACCTTCTTCTGTTACTAATAAAACACCTTATGAAAAATTATATAAAAGAAAACCATCTATTAGTCATTTCAAGGTATTAGGGTGCCTATGTTTTGCAAGTGATTTAGCTGTGTCTGATAAGTTACAATCTAAAGTGAAGCCTTGTGTCATGATGGGGTATTCTGAAAATCAGAAGGGATATATACTGTATGATAATACATAGCAGATTCTTCTTTGTAAATAGAGATGTAGTGTTCAGGGAAACATAATTTCCTTTCAAAACAACAACAACAACAATAGATCCAATATTCTCAGATAATGGAATTCATCAACTTGATAACCACTATAACACAGATATATCTCTGTATAATGAACAAATTGCTGCACAAGAAAGAACATCCAACTATAGTAATAATAACACTAATTCTACAGATGATCCTACTATTACCAACTCATCAGAACTTTTAAATTAAGTACCTGATAATGTAAGACTAACTAGTGATGACTCCATATCTATCAGAAAATCCACTAGATCAACTAGATCAAGACAACCTTCAATTTGGTTAAAAGATTTTGTCACAAGAAATTCAAATACTGCAAGTATCCCATATTCTATAGCTAATTACATATCATACAAACAATCTCTCCAAAATATAGTGCCTTCCTAGCTGCATTCTCAAAAGTAATAGAACCAAAGAACTATAGTGAAACTTCTAAAGATCCAAGATGAAAAGAAGCAATGGAAGTAGAAATTAAAGCTTTACAGGACAATCACACATGAAAAATAGTGAATCTTCCTACAAAAAAGAAACCTATAGGATGCAAGTGGATATACAAAATAAAATACAAAGAAACGGGTGAAATAGAAGACTAAAAGCTAGACTCGTGGCTAAAGGGTACAACCAAAAGGAAGGAATAGACTATAATGAAACATTTTCTCATGTAGTAAAAATGGTAACTGTTAGAATCGGTCTATCTATGGCAGCCTCTAGACAGTGGCACATTCATCAAATGGATGTATATAATGTCTTCCTACAAGGGGATCTTAATGATGAAATATACATGAAAATACCACAAGGATTTATTAGCCAGGGGGATAAATAAGTATGCAGACTAATTAAATCCTTGTATGGTCTAAAACAAGCATCAAGACAATGAAATTTTAAACTAACAGAAGCATTGTAAAATATGAAATTTAAATAATCAGAACATGATCACTCATTAATTATACAAAATACAAACAAAGGGTTAATACTAGTACTAGTTTATGTGGATGATATGCTCATCATATGAGATAATATAGAACTAATAAAAGAGACAAAACAGAGTCTACAACAAGTATTTAAAATGAAAGATTTGGGAGAACTAAAATACTTCCTAGGTATAGAGTTTGCAAGATCAGACAAATGGATCCTAATGCACCAAAGAAATATGCACTAGAGCTGATTGCTGAACTTGGATTAGATGCAACCAAATCTATAAACACCCCTATTGATTGTAATGTAAAACTTACTACTAAAGAATATGATAACTACACTCAAAACCAGCAGAAGACGGAAATTGGTAAGACAACTACAAAAGATGAAATGTTGGAAGATATAAATTCTTATCAAAGCCTAATAGGCAAGTTTCTATATCTCTCTATCACAAGACCAGACATTGCATATAGTGTTCAAACACTCAGCCAGTTCTTACAACAACCAAAACAGTCAAATTACAATGTTGCTATCAGAATTGCAAGGTATGTAAAAAACCAACCTGGACAAAGAATACTGATGTCCGACAATGAGCAAGACACAGTGACTGCCTACTGTGATGCAGACTGGGCAGTCTGTTCTCACACAAAAAAATCTGTCACAGAGTACATTGTTAAATTTGGTAACTCTCTTATATCATGGAAATAAAAAAAAACTACAATTTTCAAAATTCCAGCTGAGGCAGAATATAGAAGTTTAGCAGGAACAGTTGTTGAGCTTACCAGGATACTTGGCTTACTGAAAGAAATTGGGATCAACATCAAACTTCCAATAACAATATTCTCAGACAACAAGTCAGTAATGCAGATTGCAGCAAATCTTGTGTTTCATGAAAGAATCAACACATAGAAATTGATCTACACTTCATAAGAGAGAAAATTCAGAATGTATGGTAAGAACATAATACATTAACACAACAAACCAACCTACAGATATACTGACCAAAGGACTGAGCAGAGTACATCATCAACATTTGTGTTCCAAGCTAGGATTGCTAAACATTTTCACAGCAACCAGCTTGAGGGGGATTGTTGGAGAAGTTGATAGGAAGCTACAAGAGAAGTTAAAGAAAAGTTAGTTTAGTTAGTTAGTTGGTTACAAAGTTAGTTAGTAAATTAAAGGTTCCACAAAATATCTTAATAACTAATCAAGTAGAGATATACAAACTACTACTATATATAGATGCATATCAGTTGTAACTTCACACAATTTGAATAATGAAATCAATCTAATCTCACTCTCTCTTCATCCTTCTCTTCTTTTTAATTTTCTGCAAAACTGTCGATTGTATATCAGATGTTTACCACTGTGTACTCGCATGAACTTACATGATCTTAATGAGATGTAACGAGGAGATTCAACAACTAAGCATATAGTTTAAGAAAGAGATTTTTTTTTGAAATTTGTGATCTAAAACAAATTTTATTTGTATGACTATAAATCTCATCAAAAGTAAAATGAGAATTTTAAAATTAATTAATTTTTAAATATAAAAATATGATATTCTTTTTAAGATTAAAAAAAATATTTCACATAAATTAATATGGAGTAAATAATTAATTTTGTGCATGCTGTAGTTAATGTGATAAGTGGACGTTAAGATTTAGTCTTAAGTACCGAAAATGGACTTGTAAACGCATCAAAAAGTCAATCTTATACGTATTGGATTAGACAATATCAATCATGCTAGAATTTTGATATATGAACGATTGCAATTTACTCTAAACTATATATGACCTACAGTCTGTAGAGGTAGATCTGTGTACACTCTATCCTCCTCAGACCCACGTAGTGAGATTTTACTGAATATGTTGTTGTATATATGACCTACCGTTTGATTTGGGACGATTCATATTGGAATTTTCGTTTTGATAACACTGGTGTTCCGATCATCACGTACATATTTTCAATATTTTAGCAAGTATATATTTATTAGGAATATCTCCTTTTATTATCAGTATAGATAAAGACAAAGCTAGACTTTAAATTAGGGATGTCCAGTGGGTCGGGTCGATCTGATCCCGCCTCGGCCCCCAAAAAAATGGAATGAAAAAATGGTAGCGGGGTTCGATCTCTGGACGGGACGGAACTGGGGCACGTCGCGCTCGTCTCGATCCCACCCTCGCCTCGTCCCGACCCTCCCCCCCTCCTTTGCAAAAATAACCATTGCAACTATGATCAAATTTTCGATTTTGTCCCCACCCCATAAACCCCTCATACCCCCTTAATATTTATTTGTAACCCCTATAAGTTAGTATATTTATACTTTAATCCTATTTCTCTACTATAAATATCTCATTTTTCTCACAAATCCTCGTACCATCTCTCAATATATCTCTACAAGTCTACATTGCCTACTAAATATAATATTTTATTTACTTGTTTGTATCAAAATTCAAAAATTGTGAGTGAAGTTGGCAACTAGCTTGAGGATCATCCATCGAGCAAAGTTTCAATTTTCAACCTCGATTACACGTCGACGTTACGTCGACGTTTGGTACCTTCGTTCCTTCATTAAATTATTATTATTACTTAATTTTAATTATCATACTTAATTTCATTAACTTTAATTATTTATTTGCATAATTATAATGGAACGACTTGAACGTTTTGATTTCTGGTAGAGGTACTAAGGGTAACAGGGGTAAGGGCGCATCTTCTAGTAATCCTATTCCTAGTCCAGATGATTTCACTCATGTAGATGAAACTGATCTTTTTAATGTTGATATCAATATACCATTAGATCATGAGGTATATTCTGCATCTGAACCAAACTTTAATACTGAAAATGAATTAGACGATAATGTAGATAACGCACCCACTAGTGCAACTCCACCTCATGCTCAGACTGAGCCTCGGCCTGAAAATAAAACTGGAATGCCTTCTATTCCTCCTAGTATGAGTCAAGATCCCAAACAAAGAAAATTAAAATCACCTGCATGGGATATTTTTGATAGGGACAGTGAGAATCAACTAGCTAGATGTAAAATTTGTCAAGAAATTTATAAATTTAAAATTGGAAAGGTCATGGTGGGACGAGATATTTATTGAAACATGTACAAAGCATGCACAAATCTAGGTATAACGAATATCTAGCTGAAAAATTGGGTGTGTCAATGCCTTTTGAGTCGGGACAAAGTTCACATAGTGTCCTCGACCAAGTACAGGATCGAATTAACCCTATGACAGAAGGAATTATAGGTCCTAAATATAATAAACACAAAGATAGGGAAAATATAGAAAAATTAGTTGCGGTGGAGGGTTTTCCTTTTTCATTATTTTCCTCTCCTGATTTTATTCATTACGTTAGAGAAACGTATAATTCTGCTTTTAACGGGTTTTCTAGCTCAACTGTTAGAAGAGACGTTTTTAAATTTGCACGTGAATATCAACAATATTTACGTTATGCATTATATCATTTTAATGACAAAGTGACTATCACTTCTGATATAGGTCATAGTACTAACGGTAATAATTATTTAACTGTTACATGTCATTAGATAGATCAGACTTGGTCTATGCAAAAATGTATTTTAGCATATAGATATATTGATGATATGCATACTGAATTATTTATTGCAAGAAATATTCATGAAATTTGTGAATATTATGAAATTACTGATAAAATTATGATTGTTACATTAGATAATGCTACTGCTAATGATTATGCTGTAAATCTTTTAAAAACTCGATTTACTCCATCTTTTTCCGATATTTTTCATATTAGATGTGCATGTCATATATTATAACTTAGTTGTAAAGGATGACCTAAAACTTTTTAAAAACATTCTTAATAAAGTACGATTTGCTATAAACTTTATTTTAAAAGGTAATAAAATACAAAGATGCAAAGAGTATACAAATTTATCATGATTGTGGACTATCTTATAGAAAAATTCAGAAGAAGTTTTGACTATGTGAAATTCTTTATATGAACAACTAATTATTGCTGACCTATAACTTTATTATTTAACATACATAATCAAAGTCCAACGAATATGCTGGTAGATGATGATTGGAAAAAAAAATCGGAACTTATTGCATTTTTAGAGAAATTTTTTCTAGCTACTAAATAATTTTCTGAAATTTATTATCCTACTATTTCAACTATGTTATTTTATATAGCTCAAATATTTTTGTTACTTAATGAATATATGCAAAAACCAACTTACAAGCTATCTAATAAAAATGTTTATAAAATTTAAAAAATACTTTTTTCTATTCCCACTATATATTTTATTGGTGTTGTATTAAATTCGACTATTAAAGTAGACGGTTGTAAAACACTTGTTGAAACGATTTATGAAACCTTAGAAATACTTTCAACAGACCCAACTGAAGAAGAAGAAAAATCAACTAACAAACCAACTAAAGAATAAGTTATGTCTAACATACACAATGAATGCAAAATATATATATATATATATGTGTGTGTATTACCAACCAGAAAGTGCAAATAATCAACCGGCTTTGGTACCATCTTCTTCTACTTCATTGCAACCTACTAAAAGACATGTGATTTCTCGTGCTAGTGTTCAAGGTCTTAGAAATAGAATGTTTAGTGGTTCAACTTCTTCACAAGTTAGCGAAATTGATGTTTATGTTTTGCAGGGTGTTGTACCTTACAAATCAATTGTCAATGAAAATGGACGTGAAGACTTGCTGAGATACTAGAGAATGAGAAGATATTTCCGAATCTATCAAAGATGGCCCGATATGTGTTGATCATTCAAGCGTCATCAACAACGTCTGAAAACATTTTTTCTGCTGGAAGATTTCAAATATGATAACACAAACACTCATTGGCTGGAGACAACTTAGAGATTGCAGTTTTATTCATAGATTGGATTAAAGCGGAACGTAGAAGGTGCGGTCAACTGAAGATCAACGAAGAAGGTGACTACAACTACAACGAAATCTTGTCCGAGGAAACATGAAGCGACATCGAACAATTTGACCAATAACTTCCAATTCCAACCAAAGATCCTCAAGACATTATGAGGAAATTAGAAAAAGTATGGTTAACTATGTAATTTTTTAATGTCAATTTTACTATGTAATTTGCAACTTTTGAACAACGAAACAAAGTTGCAATTTTGAAATTGTATTACAAAAAAATATATTTCTATTAAAAAATATAAGAGACACAAAAACAGTCTTGAGATGTTTTTATTACACTATCTTATTCAATTATTTAAATGTCTAAAAAACCCAAATCCCGCAACCCGACCAGTCCCGCCAAATCCCGGCCCCACTTCCAACGGGATGTGGGACGTTACCTCTTCCTGTCCCGCAAAATCCCACAACCCGACCCGTCAAATCCAGGCCCCTCTTCCTGCAGTGGGGATGCACCTCTTCCCGTCATGACCCCCGACGTCCCTGCTCCGCCCGCCACTTTGGCCACCCCTACTTTATACTAAATGAGTATAATTTTTAAAGTTTTAATTCATAAACTCATTTTTCTTTCCATATTTTAAATTTAATCTAATATTTTATTGAAAATTATGTGGATTCACCATATATATCTATATTATGGGTCGAAAACAGTGTTCAAATAAAACCATTGCTTAGGAGCTACATTTGCCTCCGAATGTAGACACTGTCCACCAAAAATTAAGGCAATGAGAAAAAGTACCTTATTTGAACTCTAAGGACTCGTTTGGTACTTAGAATAAGAGATAATTAATTTTGAGATGAGTTTTTTTCATAATTTGAGATAACTAATCTGTGTTATCTCAAAATTGTAGTGTTATTTTTATCTAACATTAAAAATGGAATAATAATCTCAGAAAAACTAATTCCGATATAACTTGTTCCGGCCAAATAACCCTTCATAGCATGTAATTTTCACCGACCACATTAATTAATAGGTTACTGTACCCCTTTTAAGGCAAATATTCTACTGTGCGAGTGTAATTGGCAATGGTTGAAATGTTAAGGGGTGGGTAAAAACTAAAAAGTGAAAGAGGGGGACCAAAAGGGGTGTCCTTTTCCTCATTGTTTAGACAAAGGTCGAGCAGATCAATTAGTTAGTAGCACTTGATTTAAAGGTATCCTTTGGTATTTTTCATGTTATAAAGTTTTGAAACTTCAATCATTACAGCCACGCTCCAACCAAAATAGGAACAGTATTCTTAAACTGTTTCTTCTCTGTAATATACGTATTCCTCCCGGGAATTAAGGCTCCCTCTGACCAACAACTGTTTGCCATCTGCCTTTTATTATAACAAAAGTTGGGAAATTAGAAAAACATTATGAAAAATGTTTGAGCAAAAAATATTTTTTTTCTTTCTTTTGCTCGAATTTAGTTTAGTGTGGATCGCAAGGGACATTAGGTAGATGCTTGTTATCAAGTAACCTGTCATAGATTTAAACCAACAACCTTTCAAACAAATGGCCTAAATATGGAATCACCATTTTCTTTCTTTCTTTCCGAGTTGAAATGGTTAGGGACCCAAATATCTGCAAAATGTAATGGAGCATTAGTTAAAAACTGTTAAATGAGGCAGCGCCGCGGCCCAGTTCAGAAGACACTGTTCACGAAACAGTGAGATAAGTTGTATATATTTGGTATATATTAGAATTAGTCTTGTACTTTAATTAGGATTGTAATTTTACCATAATTGTATAGTCAGTCTCCTTATAGAATAGGAATTTAGATGTAAAGTAGGAATAAGATTCTCCTATTGTAACTTGTATATATATGTCTTTCATCAATAAGAATAATCAAGGAATTAATTATTTCATGGTATCAAGAGTCTAGGTTCTTTTCCTTGCTTCTGCTTCTCACTTCTTTCTCAAAAGTCTTGATAATACCGTGACAAAATCCCCCCCCCCCCTCCCTCGGGTTTTCAGCAAATCCGAGAACCTCCCCCCTTCAAATCTTTTCCAAAGTTCGTTCTATTCACCATGACTGATTATAACACTTTTCATCCTGCCCTCACCATTTCTAACATCAAGAGTGTTCTTCCTATTGTTCTTGACCTAGAAAACGTCCAATATGAGACGTGGACAGAGTTTTCAAGATTCATGTTATGGCACATCAGGTTCTTCACCACATCATCCATCCACCTACTCCTACGGAGGGTGATACGGCGACTATAGAGGTTGTGACTACCAAAGCAGACGATCCAAAATTATGGGTCACACGTGATGCAAAGGTTCTCCAATGGATTTATGTCACTATCTCCATGGACCTTAACAGACAATTATGGAGCCCAACTCCACGGCTATGGCAGCTTGGAATCGATTGCGTGACATATTCCAAGATAACAGTTATTCCCGTATTGTTATTCTTGAACATGAATTTTCTCAAGTCAAGATGAAAATTTTTTCGAACGTTTCGTCTTATTGCAAACGTCTCAAAGACTTGGCAGATCAACTTCGCAATATGGGTGCTGTGAGCAATAGTTGTCTTGTTCTTCAGATGGTGACAGACCTTCAGAGGCCTATAACGGTGTTGCTTCGATTCTTCGTCAGAGAAACCCCCTGCCAGAATTCTACCAGGCACGATCTATGCTTACATTGGAGGAGGGCGGCCTGGCTAAAAAGGAGGCTTTTGGTCAGTGCTCCGGATTATCGCCACGTCACAGAATTCCCATGCAGTTTTTGGCAATTCAAACCAAAATCATACCAACGGTGGAGGCAAGAAAGGTAAAAATTGCAAAAATAAAAATAGCGGTGGCAATCAGAATAGTGGCGGGTGCGGTAATACACCGCGAGGTGTCCAAAGAACAATCGCAGCTGGGGCCACATTGGCCCCTGACCGACTGTGGCGATGGGTCCTGGCCAAGACGGCCTGGCCGCTCGCCTCGATGTCGAGCCACGACCGGGCCTTCTTCCAGAGTCGATTCCTCGGCTCCAGTGGTTCAGACTAACTTATGGGCGGTCAAAGGCACCATAAAACTCGAGCCTCAGCCCCCTCAAGCCCATCACACAACAGGACTCACACATACCGACATTGAAGCCGCGATGCACACACTTGACTTGACTCAACCGGACCCTAATTGGTACATGGACACAGGCGCTACCCACATGACATCCGATCAAGGTACTCTCTCGTCTTATTCCAATTTGATCATTAATCGTGGTATAATTATTGGTAATGACAATTCAATTTCAATTAAGGGTTGTGGTCATAAAACTTTGTCCCCTACTCATCCATCACTTGTCTTGAAAAATACCCTTCATGCCCCGAAACTAATTAAAAATTTGGTGTATGTCCGTAAATTCACACTGATAATTGAGTTTCTATTAATTTTGATCCGTTTGGATTTTCTGTGAAGGATTTCAAGACGAGGTGTCTCATGAGGTGTGACAGTATGAGAGATTTTTATCCAATCACACCAAGTCTCAGCCTCTCGCGTCAAGTCATGTCATCTACTTTTGCAGCTCTTGCTCCTTCCTTGTGGCATGCTCGTCTAGGTCATCCGGGGTCGTCTATTTTATCTGCTTTAGATAGATATAAGTTTATTTCCTATAATGGTACACGTAGTACTCCAAATTTACAATCTCGTTCTTTAGGAAAAATTATTAAGTTACCGTTTGTAGCTTCGAATTCTCATACTTCAATGTCATTTGATATTATTCATAGCGATTTATGGACTTCTCCAGTTCTCAGTTCTATGGGTCATCGATATTATGTCTTATTCTTGGATGATTATTCTTAATTTTTATGGACGTTTCCAATGGCGAAAAAATCACAAGTTTTTTCCATCTTCGTAAAATTTAGAGCTTTCATAAGAACTCAATTCGAACGGAAAATAAATAACATTCAATGTAATAATGGCAAAGAGTATAATAAGAGGGAGTTTAGGGAATTTTGTGCTCAAAATGGGATACATTTTCATTTTTCTTGTCCGCATACGTCTTCACAAAATGGAAAAGCTGAACGAAAAATTCGTACCATTAATAACGTTATCCGTACCTTATTGGTTCATTCTTCCGTTCCCCCGTTGTTTTGACATCATGCTCTACAAATGGCTACAAATCTACTTAATATTCTTCCCTCTAAAGGTTTGACATATTCATCCCCTCTTCAAGTATTATACAACAAGACTCCTTCGTATTCTCATCTTAGGGTCTTTGGATGCTTATGTTATCCACTGTTTTCATCCACCATAATCAACAAACTTCAGACACGTTCTACCCTTTGTGTGTGTTTGGGTTATCCGTCAAATCACTGTGGTAATAAATTCTTTGATTTGTCTTCTAAATGAATCATCATTAGTCATCATGTTATCTTTGATGAGTCCCAATTCAATTTTTCTAAAGTAGAACAACTTGTGCCTAGTTCGTATGAGTTTTTGGATGATGATATCCCACACTATATTCTTCGTCATATTTCGGATCTGTCCCAAAGTTCGTCTCCAGCTTTGGCAACTAGGGGCTTTATAGGGGTCCTCTTGTTGTAGGTATTCAAACTACATTGAACAAACTAGAACACCTTCAATTGCTGGCCCTTAGGGGAGACGCCGCAGCTCCTACCAGGCAGTAACCAAACTCCAATACCTCCGTCATCAGCGCCGCGGCGTCAAACTTCTAGTGACCAACCTTTTTTTTCATCGCCGTCAGCGTCGCGGCCCTTCGGGGAGGAGTCGCGGCGCCAAACTTCCAGTAGTCACTGGAACGAAGGCGCCGCGGCGCCTCCGACGGTCCAGCTATAATTGCCTACTGGAAATTCTCAAAATTCACTCAATCCAGCCCCGAGTCATGGTCCAGTCACCCGCAGTCAAATGAGTATTTTTAAACTAAAAAGACATTTTAATTTAAATTCTAATGTTCTTAAATCACCCTTACCCTGTAATCACGTGTCTGCCTTAAATGATCCTAATTGAAAAATCGTCATGGCCGATGAATATAATGCTCTTATTGATAATAAGACGTGGAAGTTGGTACCTCATCCATATGGTGTTAATATTATTCGGTCTATGTGGATTTTTGCTCATAAGGAAAATTCTGACGGTTCATTTGCAAGGCATAAGGCACGGCTTGTAGGTGATGGTAAGACTCATCAGGTTGGTGTGGATTGTAGTGAGACGTTTGCTTAGGTGGTCAAGCTACCATTAAATCTTGTGCTCGACGACTCTTTCGAAATCATGGCTCATTCATAAGCTAGATCTGAAGAATGTTTTCCTACATGATGATCTCAAAGAGACAGTGTGTATGCATCAGCCCTTGGGGTTTAGGGATACTAGATATCCTAATCATGTTTGTTTATTGAAGAAGTCCTTGTATTGGCTTAAGCAGTCTCCACGGGCTTGGTATAAGAGGTTTGCTGATTATGTTTCGACTATGGGTTTCTCTCACAGCAGGTCTGATAATTCATTATTCATATATCGTCGGGGTTCTTCCATGGATTATATAATATTATATGTTGATGATATTATTTTGACTGCCTTTTCTGATGCTCTGCGAAAGTCTATTATGACAATGCTCAGTTCTGAGTTTTGTCATGAAGGACTTGGGCCCATTGAGTTACTTTTTGGGGATTGATGTCACTCATCATGCAGGTGGATTGTTCTTATCATAGAGAAAGTATGCAGTAGAGATCATTGAGAGAGTTGTGATGTCATCTTGTAAGTCCATTTCTACTTCAGTTGATACTAAACCCAAGTTGGGTGCTGTAGTTGGCTCTCCTTATGAGTATCCGACCCACTATCGTAGTCTTGCAGGTGCCCTTCAGTATCTTACGTTCACGCAACCAGACATTATATGTCGTCCATCATGTTTGTTTGTTTATGCATGATCCCAGAGCTGAACATATGAATGCGCTCAAACGCATTCTTAGGTACATTCAGGGAACACTTGAGTATGACTTGCATTTGTATCCTCCGTCGACGTCTACATTTGTCTCCTAAACAGATGCTGATTGGGGCGGTTGTCCTGACATCAGACGGTCTACGTCTGGCTATTGTATGTTTTTAGGTAATAACTTGGTTTCATAGTCTGTCAAGCGTCAATCCACGCCACGCGTTCAGTCGCGAAGCCCGATGTCGAGGGTAACGATGTGGTTTCTGAGTCATGTTGGTTACGTAATCTTCTGTTAGAGCTCCATTGTCCTATCGAGAAAGCTAGCTTGGTGTATTGTGATAATATCAGTGTCATCTATATTTCTGGTAATCTAGTTCAGCACCAGCGCACAAAACACATAGAGATGGATATTCACTTTGTTCGAGAGAAGGTAGCTAAAGGACAAGTACGCGTCTGCCATGTTCCTTCCAGATATCAAATTGCAGACATATTTACAAAGGGTCTTCCATCGGTCCTTTTTGAATATTTTAGAGACAGTATCGGCGTACGAAGACTGCCCGCTATGACTGCGGGGGTGTGTTAAATGAGGCGGCGTCGCGGCCCAGTCCGCGGCCCAGTCCAGAAGACACTGTTCATGGAACAATGGGATAAGTTGTGTATATTTGGTATATATTCGAATTAGTCTTGTACCTTAGTTATGATTGTAATACTACAATAATTGTATAGTCAGTTTCCTTATAGAATAGTGATTTAGGTGGTGTTTGGCCAAACATCTGGAAGTGTTTCTGTTTCTCAAAAACACTTCTTTGGCCAAAATCACTTTTCCAGAAGTAGAAACACTTTTTCCAGTAGTCAAAAAGTGTTTCTAAATGGGAAGAGAAGCAGAAATACCAATTTGGTGCTTCTCGAGAAGTGTTTCTCGAGAAGCCATTTTTGCTCATTAAATGAATATTTTTTTTACCCATTTACCCTCTTCTTTTCACAAAATTCCTTTTAATCTCATATAAAATAAAATTTTGGGAATGGGATATGGTGGGGGTAGGGCGAGGGGGGTAAGAATTTTTTTTTTATAAAATAACAGAAAATATGAAATAGAAATTTGAGGATGAGTAGGGCAATGGGATGGGGTGGGGGTAGGGGTAGGGGTAGAGGCGGGGTAAGAAAAATTCATATATTTTTTTTAATAAATGTAACAAAAAATATGAAATAGAAATGTGTGGATGGGTAGGGCAATGGGGTGGAGGGGTAAGAAAAAAATTCATATTTTTTAATATTTTTTTTATAAAAGTAACAAAAAATGTGAAATAGAAATTTGAAGATGTGGTGGGGGTAGGGGGTATGGAGGGGATAAGAAAAAAAATTATATTTTTTTTATAAAAGTAACAAAAAATATGAAATAAAAATTTGAGGATGGGGTAGGGCGGGGGTGTAAGAAAATTTATATTTTTTTATAAATTGTTTATAAAAGTAAAAAAAAATATAAAATAAAAATTTGAGAATGTGGTAGGTGGACGGAGGGGTAGGTGAATGTAAGAAAAAAAATCATATTTCCAATCATTTTTTATAAAAGTAACAAAAAATATGAAATAGAAATTTGAGAATGGGGTAGGGGTATGGGGTGTGGTGGGCGGTAGGGGTAGGTTGAACATATTAAAAAATATTTTTAATAGTTTTAATCTATTAAAAAAATATTCTAGTAAATTTGCATAAATGTAGTAAACAGAAACTCGCTTTACGTAACTACTTCTATAACTATATGTCAAACATCCTAATGATTAAATGTAAGCAGTTTTGTAGAACTACTTAACAAATGACACTTTTCGTAAACTTACTTAACTAAACAGACCCTTAGATGTAAAATAGAAATATTATTCTCCTATTATAACTTGTATATATATATGTATTTTATTAATAAGAATAATTAAGGAATTAATTCTTTTAAAAACCATCAATGGTATACAATGTTGTCGCGTGACACAATTTAATTTTCAAGCTCAACTTAATAGGGAAGTGTAACTAGACCGTATGTTACACAATTCTAGATAAGAAAAGAAATTTAACAAATTGGTTATTCTTAGTTTGCGTTCCATTCATATATTAGTAATAATCCTAGTATTCCTAGAGAGTACCACTCATATTCTTCATTTCCTAGTATTATCTAATTGAAATTATCCTAAACTTAGCTATTGGGATATTTGAGAAAAAAAGAAAAAAGAATTAGGCTAATGATTGTTGGAAAATAACACTAGGAGGCTCCAAGCACTTCCCTACACAGAACACAGCCAAGATTTCAAGGGAAATGAGTCGATAGAAATATATTCATTCTACTTGATAGGAAATTTTTAAAAATAAATAAATAAATAAAATTAAAATATATGATTGTAAATTATTTTATAAAATTAAATTATTTTTAAATATAAAAATATGTAATATGAATAATTATTGAATTAACCGGCAAAACATTTTCTATAAATTCTATCACCAATAATCATTAATTGAAGGCCACCCTCTCCCTCCCAAAAAGCTTTTAAAGCCTTCTCCTTGTGTCCACCAAATAAAGAAAACACAACCCTTTTAACACTCCATGGAACCCGATGGAGACTCTCCACCAATGTGGTCCCAACCAACCACCACACGCCGCCGACAACCACCATATCATCCGATCATCAACCCCGTTGTTGTCATTCTACTCCTACCCATTCTTACTCTCCTCGTCTTTTTCTTTTTGGTTCCACCTTTCCTTTCACACAGTACCCAAATTCTTCGTCCTATTTCTGTTAAAAAAGGATGGGACTCGTTTAATATATTTCTTGTAGTATTTGCTATTCTTTGCGGCGTTTTCGCCCGCAAAAATGAGGACAGTACTTCACCTGTTGAAAGAAATAGAATTGTTTCAACAAGTGATCATTCTTCTAATGATCGATGGTTTGAGCCTAGTGAGGAGAAATCATATAATTTTGCGCCGATTGGTTTACCTGAAACTGGTGTTAACCGGCTAAGAAGAAGCAGTAGTTCATATCCTGATCTGAGACAAGTGCCGCAGTGGGAAACTGGTGAGAACCAGTCCCGGTTTTATGATGATTTTGGTGTGAATTTGCACCGTCCAGCAGCGGTCTATGATAGCCACCATCCATTACGGAGGGAAGAACCTCATGTTAAGGTGATTCCTGTAGATACATTTGAAATTTGTTCTTCTCCACCTCAGGCAAGTTTGAAACGGACAAGATCTTTTCATAGTGTTCCAGGCAAGGATAAGGTTGAAATGCAGAGTAATGAAGCTGAAGTTGAGCTCAATGAAAAACAAGAGCCTCCACCACCACCAACGGAGCTATCACCTCCGGTGGAAAAGATTCAGCGGAGAAAGAGTGGTAAGAAGGAATTAGCCACAGCTGTTGCCTCATTATACAATCAGAGTAAGAGAAAAAGGAGAACAAAGAAGAGAGATATTTTTGAGAGTGTTCCTGATTATCCACCATCTGCAGAACAAGTCCTGCCACCAGCAACGCTGCCACCTCCACCACCACCTCCGCCACCGCTACCACCGTCTAAGGTTTTCCAGAACCTGTTTAAGATGAACAGGAAAAGTAAGCGTGTATATTCCGATCCTTCTAATGTACCAGCACCACCTCCTCCTCCGCCTCCACCGCCGCCTCCAAATTCAATTTTCAATAATTTGTTCAAAACAAGCAGCAAAAGCAAACGATTCCAGCAAACAACATCATCAACTCCTCCACCACCACCACCTCCACCTTCTTCAATTCTCAATAATTTGTTCAAACATGGAACCAAAAGCAGGAGATTCAAATCACCAATTTCAACGCCTACACCACCTCCTCCACCTCCACCTCCGCCACAAGAACACATGTCATCAAGGCGGAGAAGAATTCCATCACATTCTAAACCACCGGAACCTCCACGTCGACGTTCATCCAGTTCTAGCAAACCTCCATTGCCAACAAAACCAGTCTCCAGTTACTACGACGATAACTTGAACAGTGGATCGCAATCGCCGTTGATACCAATGCCGCCTCCACTTCCTAACCCGCCGTTCAAAATGCAGGAGATGAACTTCGTTCCCACCGGTGATTTCTTCAGGATACGGAGCGCTCACAGCTCTCGCCGCAGCTCGCCGGAAATTGAAGACGTTGACGTTGATCACGTGTCCGTCAGGTCGTCCTCCGAGGTAATGGACGGTGGAGATTTAACTGGGCCGTCGGTTACTTGCCCAAGCCCAGATGTGAACGTGAAAGCGGCCACGTTCATTGCTCGGCTTCGAGATGAATGGCGATTAGAGAAAATGAATTCATTCCGTGAAAAGAGTACATTGGGCTGAGGCCCAGACCCAGTCACAGGCCCAATGTGAAGCTGCCTATTTGTGGCTAGTCCATTTTTTTTATTACCATAATAGTTACTTATATGCATATTTATACAAACTAATTAAAAATAGTACTACAAAGTATCAGAGTATATAGAGAGAGATCTTATAGAGGTAAATATGATTTGGGAGTTGGCTCTGATTGTTTTTTGTTTTCGGTTCGAGCCTTGTAAACATAGTAAAGGGATGTGATTTTTTTGTTTGTTTGGAACAGAATGATTTTTAAAAATGTAAATTTCTTGTCACTGAGCTGACGGTTGCTGCTGGCTGCAGCCCCTGTTGTCACTGCCGCCACCTCCAACGCGGCGATTGATGCTACCTTTGCCATCACCGCGGCCGCCGCCACGGTTTTTTCTCTCATTACCGTCGTTTCGGCCCTTCTGTCCACGATTTGGCAGTAAATTTTAAAATTGTGATGAAATCTCATTGGACGAAGCGGCAACCAAGACGGAATTTGACACGATTGCTGTCTTCTTGGAAAAATCCGCTTCTTCGAGAATGAGCATAGAGTGGACTTGGTAAAACGGTGGAAGAGGATTGTTTTGGCGGATGAGCGTACCCACTCCACTATATACGTCGGTGAGGCCGACCACTAGTTGTAAAACAAGTCGATTGTTAGTGACCGGTGCACCGACGTTCTTGAGTTGGTCCGACAACACCTTGAGCCGTTAATAATATGCGGAAGCATTGGGAAAGTACGCCATGTCGGTGGTGGAGAATTCCTGTTCAAGAGTAACGACTCGAGAATTTTTTTCGTCTTGGAATATGTCGCGTAAGCGATCCCAAGCCTCCATCGCTGTAGAGTCAGGCTCAATAATTGGATGCAGCAAATTGCTAGAAATAGTGGCATAAATCCACTGAAGAATGTCGCATCAATGGTTAACAATAATTCTCTTTCGTCGTCGGTTTTTGACACTTCTCCTTGCCCTTTTCTGACGGAATTATGTGATGAATGACCCGGTGGGAGCGAGCGTGAATCTTGAAGAGCTCGCCCACGTTACATAATGAACGTTTTCCATCTCAAGAGTGGTGAAAACATGAGATATGATGTTGAAAAATGTGAGGGCTGGATGAAAAGAAGATTTTGAATCACACATGGCTGACGGGGAGAAGGGTGGTCGGCAGCAAAAAGAAGAGGGGGGGAGGGGGGCGTCGATCACTACAAAGCATGGTTAGGGTTTCAGGAACGTTTCCTAGACTACTGATACCATGTAAGAAATATTCTTTCTTGATTATTTTATTAATGATTTACACTATATATAATTGTACAAAAATATTTACCTTGCTACAAACTAGGTAACTAATCAATTCTAATTACAAGAGAAACCTAATTTTACTTAATATAGAAGATGTACAATTTTAAATGTAATCTAATTCTATTAAAAAATATGTTATTGCGGGTATTTTGTCTGAATAAATTAATGGATCTTTTCTTTCAAAACTTGCAAAAAGTTTTCTTAAATTGGTTTTAAGCTTTATGAAACTTTCCTTGAAAAAAATGTTATTTTCAAACAGTTTTTTAGGTTGTGGTTTGAAACTTTGAATGTGCTTTCCAAAGATTTACAAAAAATATATATTTTCCTTTACATTTATAAAACACCTACTACTATTTAAAATTTTAAAGCATGTTGTATCACTCTCAAACAAATATAGGGGGTCACATGTCCCAGTAAAATTTAAGCGTTTAATTGAAAATACGGAATAAGTACAAGAGATATTTATGTTGAAAGTTTATTAACGTAAAATAAAGTTTATCCTATTATTTATGACTCGAACAATTGAAGCCCCGCTTGTCGGAAATATCATTTTCACACACGTTGTACTAAGAATCGTAAATTTTCTTAGTGAAAGAGATATTGGTACATAAACAAAATGTTTGAGACATGAAATGATAGACGGTTGTTGGTCAAATGATGAGTGTTTCACGTTGGTAAATGAAGGAAGAAGTGTACGACATGTAAAGATGAAACGAGTCTGAAATAGCCGTGGCACTTGGTGTTCAGGCACCGCGGCGCCTCCCAGGCAGAGCCGCGACGCTTCAGAGGCAGAATGGTCGACGGAAAGCTGAAAAGTTTCTGACTTTTGGGCTGGTTTGGGGCATTGGTTCTCCATTACTTGACATATGAATTCAGTCATTATTTGACTGATTGAAACCTCTTATTAAGTGACATTACATGGATATTGAATGTCATTAGTTGGCTAAATGAGAGGTCATCTTTCATACACTATAAATTGAGGCCCCTTGCTCAATTGAAGAAAACACTTGCAATTAGAAATTTCTGAGTACTTCTTCCTCTCTAAGCAATCTCTCACACACTGAAATGTTCTTCTTTTTAGTAAACATTTGAGTTTGCTTTGCTCACTTGTTAGTTGTTGTTTTATCTTGGAAGACAAGTTGCCAATCACCGTAAAAGAATTTGTACGGGACAATATTATCTTAAGGACAAAGTGAATATCACTCGACTCAACAAGCCTTGTTTTTGTTCTCATTTCCAGATTGTATTCTTTGTAATAATTGCTTACATTCCCGTTTCCTTTTAATCATACAATTGTTGTAATTGGTGTACTACAAATTTACTCACAATCTTAAGACAATATTCGTTGTAAGTGACAAAAAAAGATGATTGGAGTGGAACAATTTGCTGCTCAATCTTCCGCTACTGCTCAAGGCGCTCCCAGTGCCTTACCCACTATTCCACAAGGCTCAAATAACGCCTTTCCCATTGTTCAAGGTAACGCTACAGTTCCTCCACCCGCTGGATTGCACTATGAACGCCCAGAGAAGTTCATGGGCACCAACTTCAAGAGATGGCAACAAAAAATGTTATTCTTTTTTACTATTATGGGAATGTCTCGTTTCCTAACAGAAGATCCTCCACAAGCTGGAGATGAAACAGACACTCAACCAAATGAAACAGTTGGAGGGGGCCAAGGTATCCATGACGTTAACAATGTGAATGTCACGACCCATTCCGGGGTCCGTGACTGGTGCCTTACCGGGGCACCCAAGTAGTCATACATCAGAGTAATCAGCGGAAATATAAAACAAGACATGAAACAGTTTATAAAATAAGACACAGTTTATGTGAGAAAACGTCGCCTTTCGGCATATATATATAAACATGGTTTAGCGATTACATCCGATCTTTGTACAACATGACTACAGAACCTCATGGAAATATACAACTATGGCGGGACGGGGCCCGCCATACCTACCTGCATACAAAACTATCTACAACGTGAGATCATACCCAAAAGTAGAGCCTCGGAGAAGATGGAGCTCGACACCAACGCAAGAGATCCTAAGGATGTGGATCTAGCACCGCTTGCCACCGCGACATGAACGCGGCCCCGAAGGAGGTCGATAACAGTACTAAGTATGCGAATCGTAAAGTACTTAAATGAAAACATATCATTTTTAAAACCGGTTTACAAATATGTATGAAACAACGAGGAAACCGCATAGTGCCACATCACAAACAAGAGCAACAATAGGTAAAGCAGTGCGAGTCTTTTCTAGGTGCGAATGATCGAAGCGAGGCGGTTGCGTAGTATCACCATGCAAGCCTAATCACGGACTCCGTAGTCGCGTAGGCCACTCACATAGGCCGCGTAGGTACATAACCCGCGTCGAGGGTAGCTACTCCTCGACATCGTCCCGACTCGTAGTCGCGTAGTCACATAGACCGCGTGAGGTATAACCCGCATCACTAACTCGGAACTCCGTAGCTCGCGTAGGTCCCCTGGACCCGCATGAGGTATTCTCGAATCATGGTCCCAGACCGCCTGAGTCTACCCCGCATCGGAGGGCAGCTTAACCCCCGGTAATATGTCAAGAGGTGAGTGATATTACACTAACATAACAGCTTATCGTTAAACAACATAAGCACAACAAGAATACTCTCTTATACAACCGTTACAAGACACTAACACACATAGCATCATATCATGTCTACTTATCAAACCATCTTATTATTCTTTTCACAATTCAATATAAGTCTGTTATAAACACATAGGCAAACTGTTTCTTTTATCATTCTTAAGTGGTTATACTTAACTTCCCATAAAGCTAGTGTAACTCTTAAGCTTCTGTTTTAAAAACCATTTAGTTCTCTTCTGTTAAAAAAATGATTCAGTATTCTTTTGAAATGCTTTCAGATCTTTATTATTCAGGCTTAAGCCGTGAGGCATTCTAATAAGTATTATTCGAGCTTAAGCGTGAGGCATTCCGTAGTTATTATTCGATTAACACGTATGCGTCTCGTTACTACATATATATTGTAAAATATCATGCTTTAGGAAGAATCACATACCTACCGTGAAAACCACCGCGAGTTGAATATGTGTCGCGAGAGAATCGACTATAATAGTCGACACGTCTATCAACGTTCGCACTACTTTGTAAACAGATTCTAAGCAGAGGGTTCTATATCCTACGGAAAATTGGGCATCACTTCCTGCGGTGAGCTACTCAAGTCTCTGTGAAAAGCGATCATGTAAGTACAATTTGATTATTCTTCTTTTAAACCCTTCTACGTGATACAGTTCAATTCTACGTGATATTCTTCTAAGTATTTAATACTTATTCTTATACTACTACGGTATGTATTCTCTAATTCAAAGAGGGTTAGGATTATTGACCTCGGTAAGCCCAATAATATCCTAGATAAAGTCGCGCCTGAGCAAGGTTTAGATCCTAAGGTGTTCGCTCCGGTAGCTCCCAGAAACCTTAGACGTTCTACACAACTTCTACTAAGGAAAAAGGGATTGGGGCTAGAGTATTTTGGGCATAAGAACCATACCAGAAGGCAACTTTTCTACCAAGGGCGGGGGGGTAGGTTTGGGCTAGGCTAGGGGAGGGTTGCCTCGGCAAGCTTGAGGAGGGGGTAGGAGGCTTTGGACGAAAAGCTTTAGAGAGAGGAGGGATTTTTCAAGACTTGGAAATTGATTTGAGGATGAAGAACTCTTCATCTAAGGGTATTTATAGGTCAAGAAGTGGCCACCAATGGCGAATTAAGCCAAGTGCTAGGCAAGTGTAAGGCGAGATTAGGCAAGTGTCCTTATCCATCTACTACACAAAATATCCTACCTAATCCTTGACTTGTGCAAAGGCACAAAAACGTGCAACTCCATGTCCAATTCGTCGATGGGCGATTTCAATCCACCCGATTGGAGGTGCCAAGTGTCGCCTCCCGTTGGTCCAAAATGTTTCGTCTCTCGGAAAAATCCGCAAAAATACTAAATGACATAGCCGAATTTTCCTACGAAAAGCTGTGGAAACGTTTACGTCGGAAAGCGATTCTTTTAGTGAGTTGTGCACAAATAAAAGCGTCGAAGGCTTAAAATTTTAAGGCGAACTTTAGTCGTGCGCCACGTACGCATACTCCGGAAATACAGGTATAACATTCTCCCTTAGAAACATTCGTCCGAATGTTCCTTCCCAACGATTAACGATAAGATTCTTCATAACTTAAGCGATTTGCAAATGCCACACGCCACGTAACAACACTTAGGCATAAGCGATAATGAAGATTTACAAGTAGGAAAGTGAATTACACGGAGGTGTGGGAATAGGTGAGGATACTTACGCCTCATGTCTTCGCCGGCTTCCCAAGTCATCTCCTCCCGAGCTCGTTCGCCACAAGACTTTGTGGAAGCCACGTCGCTTGGTCGCGACGCCTAACGACGATCGATTATCGCTATGGGAACCTCGCCATACGATAACCCCGATCACTGGACATCGTCGATCGGGTGTACCACTAGATGGATCCGATACATCTCGCCGGCGTAGATCGTGAAACACGGATGCGCGCCTCCGGTCGGACGGCAGATCCAACTCATAGGCAACCTTGCCTACCTGCGGACAATGCGAAGCGGCCCAATGTACCTTGGTGAGTTTCCTTCTTCCGAATCTCATCACACCGCCATGGGTGACACCTTCAGAAAACCCAATCATCAATGCGAACTCGGATCACGACGGCGATGATCTGCATCGACTTACGCCGAATCGAGCTATCGATGGCGCTCTCGGATAAGCTTCACTTATCCACTGCTGCACCAAATCTGGTCCCACTAGCGCACCTCGCCCACATCGAACCAACCTATAGGCGATCTGCACTTCCTCATACAAGGCCTCATAAGGCGCCATCCCGAATCTTTGGAGTGGTAGCTATTATTGTACGCGAACTCAACTAGAGGCAAATGATCCTCCGGCTACCACGAAGTCGATAACACGGGCTCGCGGCATATCCTCGAAGTGCGGATAGTGCGTTCGGCTGTCGATGCATGCGTGGATGGAATGCGATTGCTCGGGCTCACCTGCGTACCTAAACCTATCTGGAAAGACCTCAGGAAGTTAGCGTGGCGGGCTCCTGCATGCGATATGATCGAAGTAGGGACTCATGCGATCGACGATCTCTCGGATGTAAAGTCGGCATAATCCTCGGTAGAAAAAGTCGTCTGACGGGAAGAAAGTGGGCTGATTTCATCGACCGTCGACGATAACCCATATAGAATCATGTCTCCTCTGAGTGCGAGGTAATCCTGTGATAAAATCCATGTTGATTACCTCCCACTTCCAGGTCGGGATCTCAATCGTCTGCAACAAACCACCAGGCCTCTGGTGCTCTACCTTCACCTGCTGACAACACGGGCACTGAGCTACGAACTCTGCAACGTCCCTCTTCAAGCCATCCACCAATACACAGATCTAAGGTCGTGGTACATCTTGGTCGACCACGGATGGATGAGTAACGCTGGCGTGTGCTTCCTCAAGAACCTTTGCCAAGTCCTGAAACATCCGGAACACACAACGCCCTCAAACCTTAGCACCCATCAGTGCTACCTCAAAAGGACCGCGCCTCACGAAGAGTCGTATCGCGATATCGAATCAAAGTGGATCCTCGAATGTTGCCTCTTCACCTCGCCGGCGATGGAAGACTCGGCAACCTCACGAACTCTAACCCCACCGCTATCGGAATCAATCAAGCGGACACCAAGGCTCGCTGGCGATGCAAATCACGAACCATGTCCCTCATCTCTAGCTGCGCATCCGATAGGCTCCCCATCGACCTACGACTAAGCGTACGCCCGCATTGGCCTTCCGGGTGGTACGGGATATCAACATCATAATCTTTAAGCAATTTTAACCACCGTCTGCTGTAAGTTCGGCTCCTCTGGTGAAGATATCTTGGAGGCTCTTGTGGTGCTGTAAAAATATCCACGTGAACCCCATACAAATAGTGCCTCAGGATCTTCAAAGCGTGAATCACGGCCCGACTCGAATCATGGGTGGGGTAGTTCCTCGTGTTTCTTCATTTGTCGGGATGCATATGCTATAACCTGCCATGCTGCATCAACACATCCCAACCCGATGTCCGACGCATCACAATACACGACATAACCATCTGGACCTGCGGAAGAGTAGAAGCGAGGCGGTCGTCGATCTCTCTTTCAAGAATCGAAACCACGCTCAAGCATCATCCATCAAACTTGGCCGCCACGAGTCGGCCTAGTCAATGGTGCGAGATAGAAGCAAACTTCTCCACGAACCGCCGATAATATCCTGCAAGGCCCGTAAGCTGCGAACCTCTGCCGGAGTAGTAGGTCAGGCCAACTCGATCGCTTCGATCTTGGCGTATCTACACCGAATACCATCAGCCGACAATATGCCCAAGAAAAGCCACCGAAGTTAACCAAAACTCACATTTTGAAAACTTGGTGTCACATTTCTTGTCGGAGAAGCTGCCAAGATCGCCAAATGCTCCGCGTGCTCTGCTCTGGCGAGAATAAACCAAGATATCATCGATGAACACTATCACAAAGCGTGTCAAAAATGGTTTGAACACTCGGTTCATCAAATCCATGAATACCGCCGAGCATTGGTCAACCAAAAGACATGACCACGAACTCATAATGCCGTCAGGGTCCGAATGCGATCTAGGGACATCCACCTCTCGACTTCGCACTGATGATAGCGATCGCGGTCAATCTTGGAGAAACATCTCGCGCCTGCAACCGGTCGAACAAATCATCAATCACGGAAGGGGTATCATTCTTAATGGTCACCTTGTTCACCGCCTGTCAATCACACGCGTCGCGTCGTCCTTCTTCACGAACAATCTGCGCTCCCGGGGAGAGACACTAGGCACGATGAAGCCGCTTCTCCGGCAAATCCTAAGCTGATCCTTGACTCTCTCAACTCGGCGGTGCCATTCTGTATGGCGGAATGGAAATAGCCAGTGTCCGCAATATGTCTATACAAAACTCAATCTCCTCTCGGGAGGATACCGAGGTCGTCTGAAACACGTCGGGAAATCTCGACCACTGGAATCGCGGAAAATCTGGTACCGCAGCCTTGATATCAAACACCGAGCGAGATGGTAGATATACCCGCCTGCGCACCATCTTCCTAGCCGAGGTAGGAAATAAACCTACCCTCGGCGTCTGGTGCTCCTCCCACTCAACAACCGGCTCCTCGAAAGCTGGAACCGTACTACTCTCTCTGCGGTCTACATTGGCGTAGCGAAGCTAGCCAATCCGTCCCGTGATCACGTCGAAGTCAATCATCTCCAACTCTATCAAGTCGGCTGGGGTCGGCGGTAAATGGTCACAGACAAGCTCTATATACCGCCGAGCTACCACCGAATCACCCACTGGCGTAGCTACCTCGAAAGTGTCTATGGACTCGTGCTCTATCCCTATCCTACTAGCAACAAGGGAGATATATAGGGCGAGTAGAACCGGATCTATCAAAGCATACACATCAAACCGAGCCCGATAAGGTACACGTGGCGACATCGGTGAGGCCTCACGATCTGTCGGTGGACAAAGCATAAATGCGGTTCGAGGACCGCTAGAAGCTGGGACCGCGCCACGACCTGCCGCGACTGCTGGTCCATGAGTACCCTGCCCTCCGGGGCGAGTACCTGTCGGGGATGAAGAAGACTCGGCAAAAGAACGATGGTGACCCTACCATCAGCCGCGCCGCGGTGGACGATTCCTCGCATAGTGACCTGCGGCCTGGCTGAAACAAGCTCGTAGCACCACAACTCGAAGTGGGATCTACCGCGTCGGCCACACCGAGGGGTGGTCCGTCGGCGATGCCTCTGCTGCTGGGCGTCAAGTCTGGGGCCTGAGTGCGCCTCGAATATCTGGCTGCGAGGCGGTGCGAGTGCTCTGGTGGCGTGGTGCAAATCTAGGCTCTTGCGAGGCCGCCCACCACGATAGCCACCAAAAGACCTGTGATCTGGTCTTCTGCTGCGCTGTCGGCCGTCGGTCTCTACGCTCGCCACATCCAAGAGCATGAGCTGCGTGCGGGTAATGTCCATACCGGTGAAGAAACACCCGCACATGACTCGGCCATATAATCATCTAGCCCGGTGGCGTGGCGGTGCACCCTATCCTCCATATCTCTGCTGCAATCTTTGGGGCGTGTCGAGCGATGAATCAAACTCGACATTGTACTCCACGACGGTCGTCCTCTCTGCCTCGGCAGTAAAAATCTATCGGCCGCGCCCTCCTCATCGTGGAGGCAAGAAGTGAGTGAGAAAGCCTCCGAGAACTCATCCCAGTAGTGGGACGCGTGCTCTCCCCGGGATAACTCCCATGAATCAAACCAATCGACTGCGGTATCACGTAGCCTATGTGAACCAAAGATCACGGACTCGGTCTCTGACGCCCTGATCACTCTCATAATCCTCTGTAGCTGACGGATGAACTCCTGCGGATCATCCTCCGGCCTCGACCCGTAAAACTCTGGCGGGCTCTGACTCGAAGTCTCGTAGCCTCAAACTCTGCGCCTCGGGTGAACCACGAGTACGATGGGTGGGGCCAGGCTGCTGCATCCGGCTGTCCTCATGTCAGCCACGATCTGGCGATGGCGGGCCATCTCCTTGTACCTAACTCCTCCGCCCAGGTGTGGGGCGGGAGGTGTGGGTCTTGTGGTCTCTTTGCCGGGCGGCGTTGTAGAACTCGCCGTCTGCGGTATAGGCGGGCAGAGCCCTCGTGACTCTAGGTGTCCCACTAGCGCTCCTCATTTGCCTTCCAGGCGGGTTGCCTTACGTGGAGGCATAATCATTCTGAGAAAGGAATACGTTAGAGGTCCAACTTTAACACGACTCTAAAGCACGATCTCGAGTGATAAGAATGGAAACCAATCCTAAATATCCTATAGCCTCACGATTATTGGTGTGGTGCAACACAGATAATCAAGACTACTAGATCGGATGCGTAGACACTTTCCGAGGATTAATCGCTCACGATACCACTTTTGTCACGACCCATTCGGGCGTGGATCGTGCCTTCAAGGGCACCCAGTAGTCATACATCGAGTAATCGGAAATATAAAACAAGACATGAAACGATTTATAAAATAAGACACGTTTATGTGGAAAACGTCGCCTTTCGGCATATATATATAAACATGATTTAGCGATTACATCCAAATCTTGTACAACATGACTACAGACCTTATGGAAATATACAACTATGGCGGGACGGGGCCGCCATACCTGTACAAAACTATCTACTGCAGGAGATCATACCCAGTAGAGCCTCGGAGAAGATGGAGCTCGACACCAACGCAAGAGATCTGAGGATGTGGATCTAGCACACTGCCTTACCTGCGGCATGAGCGCGGCCGAAGGAGGTCGATCTGACAGTACTAAGTATGCAGCGTAAAGTACTTAAATGAAAACATATCATTTTAAAACCGGTTTACAAATATGTATGAAACAACCAGGAAACGCGCATAGTGCCACATCACAAACAAGAGCAACAATAGGTAAAGCGAATGTGTCTTTTCTAGGTTGCGAATGATCGAAGCGAGGGCGATTGCGTAGTATCACCATGCAAACCTAATCACGGACTCCGTAGTCGCATAGGCCACTCACATAGGCCCGCGTAGGTCATAACCCGCGTCGAGGTAGCTACTCCTCGGCGATCGCCCCGACTCGTAGTCCGCGTAGCCACATGCCGCGTGAGGTATAACCCCGCATCACTAACGGAACTCCGTAGCTCGCATAGGTCCCTGGACCCGCGTAGGTATTCTCGAATCATGGTCCTGCATCGCTGAGTCTACCATCGGAGGGCATCTTAACCCCCGGTAATATGTCAAGAGGTGAGTGATATTACACTAACATAACAGCTTATCGTTAAACAACATAAGCACAACAAGAATACTCTCTTATACAACCGTTACAAGACACTAACACACATAGCATCATATCATGTCTACTTATCAAACCATCTTATTATTCTTTTCACAATTCAATATAAGTCATTATAAACACATAGGCAAACTGTTTCTTTTATCATTCTTAAGTGGTTATACTTAACTTCCCATAAAGCTAGTGTAACTCTTAAGCTTCTGTTTTTAAAAACCATTTAGTTCTCTTCTGTTAAAAAAATGATTCAGTATTCTTTTGAAATGCTTTCGAATCTTTATTATTCAGCTTAAGCGTGAGGCATTGCTGCGTAAGTATTATCGAGCTTAAGCGTGAGGCATTCGTAGTTATTATTCGATTAACACGTATGCGTCTACGTACTACATATATATTGTAAAATATCATGCTTTAGGAAGAATCACATACCGTGAAAACCACGCGAGTTGAATATGTCGCGCGAAGAATCGCTATAATAGTCGACACGTCTATCAACGTTGACTACTTTGTAACAATTCTAAGCAGAGGGTTCTATATCCTACGGAAAATTGGGCAGCACTTCCCTACCCGGTGAGCTACTCAAGTCTACTGTGAAAACAGTCCTATGTAAGTACAGTTTGATTATTCTTCTTTTAAACCATTCTACTATGATAACAATTCAATTCTATTCTGTAATATTCTTCTAAGTATTTAATACTTATTCTTATACTACTACAGTATGCATTCTCTAATTCAAAAGAGGGTTAGGATTATTTACCTCGGTAAGCCCAATAATATCCTAGAAAAGTCGCGCTGAGCAAGGTTTAGCTCTAAGTTATGCGCTCCTAGCTCAGAAACCTTAGAAGTTCTTCACAACTTCTACTAAGGACTAAGGGATTTGGGCTAGGGTATTTTGGGCATTATAACAATACCGAGGCAACTTTTCTACCAAGGGAGGGGGTAGGTTTGGCTAGGCTAGGGGAGGGGTTGCCTCGGCGAGCTTCAAAGGAGGGGTAGGAGGCTTTGGACTAAAAGCTTTAGAGAGAGGGAGGATTTTTCAAGACTTGGAAATTGATTTGAGGATGAAGAACTCTTCATCTAAAGGGGGGTATTTATAGGTCAAGAAGTGGCCAACCAATGGCCAAGATTAAGCCAAGTTCTAGGCAAGTGTAAGGCCAAGATTAGGGCAAGTGTCCTTATCCATCTACTACACAAAATATCCTACCTAATCCTTGACTTGTGCAAAGGCACAAAAAAACGTGCAACTCCATGTCCAATTCGTCCAATGGACGATTTCAAGTCCACCAATTGGAGGGTGCCAAGTGTCGCCCTCCCGTTGGTCCAAAATATTTCGTCTCTCGGAAAAATCCGCAAAAATACTAAATGACATAGCCGAAATTTTTCCCTACGAAAGCTGTGGAAACGTTTCGTCGGAAAACGATTCTTTTAGTGAGTTGTGCACAAATAAAAACGTCCAAGGCTTAAACTTTTAAGGCCAAACTTTCGTACGTACGCCCTTACGTACATACTCCGGAAATACGGGGTATAACAGTGAAGATGGTTCATGATGCTTGGAGTCATAGTGACTTCATTTGTAGGAACTATATTCTGAATTATTTGTCTGACCCTCTCTACATGGTGTATTGCACCGTTGGCACCGCCAAAGAGTTGTGGGATAAACTGCAGAAAAAATACAACGCACAAGATGCTTGTACTAAGAAGTTCATCGTTGGCAAATTTCTAAAATTTCAAATGGTGGACAACAAAAATGTGATGTCCCAAGTCCAGGAATTCCAAATGATTTTACATTACCTGGATTTGGAAGGAATGAAACCAAATGAGCAAATTTTGGTTGCCTCATTAAATGAGAAGTTACCTCCCTTATGGAATGAGTTTATGAGTTACTTAAAACTTAAGACAAAAGAGATGACCTTTGATGAATTTATTATCAAACTCCAGATTCAGGAGGATAATAAGAAGGACATGCCAAAGGGGAAGCAACCCGCTGAGGCTAAGGCAAATCTGGTGGAGGCGAAAGGGAACACGAGCAAGAAGTGAAAATTTCAGAAGAATGGTAAGGCTCCAACCAATGAGAAGTTTAAGGGGAACTGTCATCACTGTGGGAAAATTGGTCACATGATCAAGGATTGCCACAAACTCAAGAATGAGAATAAGGAGAAAGCCAAGGGCAAGGCTAAGGGTAACATCGTCGAAGACACACTTCTTGACAATATGATTGAGAAGTTCTCGACGGTGGTACTTGAAGCAAACCTCGTTGAGAATCCTATGCAGTGGTGGATGGACACCCGTCACATCTGTTCCAACAGAGAAGCCTCCTACGCATATACACCAGTCACAGACAAGAAGTTGTTCATGGAAAACAACGATTCCTCTGAGGTGCTGGGGGTAGGAAATGTGATCTTGAAGATGAATTCCGAAAAGGAGCTTACTCTGAAAGAGGTGATGCATGTGCTTAATATTAGAAGAAATTTAATTTCACGACCTTTATTGGTGAATGCTAGTTTTAGACTAGTGTTTGAGTCCAATAAATTTGTAATCACTCAGAATGGAACGTTTGTAGGAAGGGGCTTCATCTGTGAAGGCCTTTTCAAAGTTAACGCCTTATCTGTAATGCATTCTATTAATAAAATTGAGCCTTCTTCTTATTTGTTTGAGTCGTCTAATTTATGGAATCATAGATTAGGACATGTAAACTATCAATCTATCCAAAGGTTGGTAAGTTGGAGTTGTTGTCGTCCATCGACATTAGGTGTGAGGTGTGCGTAGAGGAAAAACTTTCAAAGAGTCCCTTTAGATAGGTCGAAAGGGAAACCCCTACTCTAGAACTCATTCACACTGATATATGTGACTTGAAGTTCGCACAAACTAGAGAGGGAATAAGTACTTTGTGACTTTCATAGATGATAACACAAGGTATTGTTACCTTTACTTATTAAAAAGTAAGGATGAAGCCTTTGAATCATTCAAGCGCTACAAAGCAGAAGTTGAGAATCAACTAAGAGGATGGATTAAATTAATCTATAGCGATAGAGTGGGAGAATACGTAGCGCCTTTTGAAGAATATTGTGTCAGTCGGGCATTATTCATCAAACGACGACTTCTTACTCACCTCAATCAAATGGTGTAGCTAAACGCAAGAACCGTACGTTAAAGAAAATGATGAAGGCCTTGCCCATCAATTCCGGTCTTCCCCAAAACATATGGGGAAAAGATGTCCTTACCGCTAATAAGATTCTTAACAGATTCCACATAAGCGTAAGGATAAAACCCCATATGAGTTATGGAAGGGAAAGAAACCCACTTACAAATACTTGAAGGTGTAGGGTTGTCTGACAAATGTTGAAGTACCTAAGCCAAATTAGGTCAAGATTGAGCCTTAAGACTGTAGATTGTATATTCATCGGATATGCAAATACAAATAGTGCTTATCACTTCTTAGTGCATAAGTCAGATGTACCAAACATTCATGTGGGTACAATCATGGAATCAAGAAATGCCAATTTTTTTAGGACTCGTTTCCTAGAAAGGAAAGAGACATAATCTCCCACAAACAAAGTTATGAAGAAAGCTCTCAGGATCCAGGAGTCATTGACTGCCCGACTATATATGGTTCAGATCCAGTGGACTCTGAAGTGGCTAATTATCTGAAATCTAGTGTTCCATATTCTCAGGACTTGGAGGTTCCAGAGATAGAACCAAGACGAAGCAAAAGGGCCAAGAAGGATAAGCGCGTTGGTTCTGACTTTGTAGTGTATATGGTTCATGATGAACCATGGACAATTGCTGAAGCATTGTCAACTCCAGAAGCACCGCTCTAGAAAGAAGCTATAGAGAGTGAGATTGACTCCATTTTGCACAACAATACTTGGGAGTTGGTTGATCATCCTCCGGAAAACAAACCGTTGGGTTGTAAATGGATACTTAAATGGAAGTTGAAAGCAGATGGATCTATAGACAAGTATAAGGCCAGGTTGGTAGACAAGAGCTATCGACAAAAGAAGGGTCTTGACTACTTTGACACGTACTCTCCGGTGTCTAGAATGACGTCCATATGAGTATTCATTGCTGTTACACCCCGTAATTCCAAGACATGTATAAGAGAATAGACGCGAGAACACAAGACTTGAAAATTGGTACGAAAGGAAGAATTGTTTTTCCGAAAGAAAATCTTCCGAACGTCGGAAAGGAAAAATGCTCGTTGATGAGAATTGGATTCTCAAAATGCATTATTTGAGGAGTATAGAATTTATTATCATTGTGGAAATTTATTTTTACGAATTTGGTCACGTAGGACCCACCCGAGAAATTTTACGTTTTATGGGGCCCACGAGGGTTACGAAATTTTATGGACGAATGGGAGGGAGACACGTGTCACCCCCCTCCACATGGTCTTGGACGAAAATAGGCAAGGGTAAAATGGTCATTGATCAATGTAGATGATCAAGTCTTGCAAAGCTTGAGATATTTGACTTAGTCTACTTGGCCACTTGTATAGATATTAAGTATCCTTCATCCTAGCCATACAAGTGTTATTATATTGACCCTCCATTGTATTATATATACACACTAGTGCAAGACTTAGTCTTCAACACTTAGAAAAAAATTAGAGAGACTTTGTTCTTCATAGAGTGCTCTCGGGTTTGGCTATATTCCACACAATATTTTTTGCAATTGTGGTTCTTTATTCACAAGACTTTAACCCAAGGTCCCTAAGGGTATTGTAAGTATATCTCAATAGAAAGATCTCAGAAAACGACATTTTCACATTAGTCGCAAGGCGAAAACCTAAGTCGTTTTCATAGTTTGGATTGGAAATGGAAGAGAAGTTGTTTGTGAACTTCTAAAGGCTTAAAATAGCGGATTGGAGCGTGAAGGAAAGGAGCTAAGAATTGCTAAGGAGCGACTTTGAATCTTGGACTTTTATAAGGGCTTATCAAGGTAACAATTTTGTCGTTAAGTGATTAAAGATTACTTATTGTTGTAATTATGGATATTAGAAAACATGAGGTATATATTATGAAGTTTGATAAGTGTTATGGCTATTGGAACCACTAATCCGAAACTAGCATGTTTAGCCTTTGAGATTACAATTCAATTTGGTTATTAGTTTAGTCGTCGCATGTTATATAAAGAAGGAATTATAGTTGTTAAAGTTGTTTATGACTATATAATATGTTAGACCTAAGAACTTGGAATGAAAAAGAATTGGAAAGGACTTTGTGTTGTTGTACATGTTAGCCGAGAATGGCTTTGGATATTGAACTACTTGGTATTAATTGTGGGGCAGAATTTTACACGTATTGTAAGGCGTGTAATCCCCTTTGATTGGTTGATGTATTGAGCCTTAAATGTGGCATGTTGGTTATTGATGTTCGGACCTTGAAAAGGGTGGAAAAGTACGTAGAAACAAAGGAAGTTCTGCCCAATTTTCCGTAGAATAAGAGACCGTATACTTAGTATTATTTTACGTTAGAAACTAGAAGTTGATAGTCGTGTTGTGGCCATTATAGATTGACAATTCTACGTGCGGCGTATTCGACTTAGCTTGTGGATTAGGCCGAAAAGGTATGTGAACCATCTCCTCTTCTTCTAGCATGATTCCTTATGATAAAGAAAGTAAATCCTACTCCTTAAATGATCCATCCTTTATTGTACTTGGATTGCCTAGTATAGAAGTTGTTCTATATACTTCCTTGATTGTACTTTGAATGTTTAAATTGGAAGTTGTTATAATCCATTACCTTGACGAAATTTGGATTTTCAAAAGTGAAAGTGTTTTACTTGAAGTACATAGAGTCTTGAAAAGGAAGTGGTTTCCAAATCGTTTGGCTAGTGCCTTAGTTCCAAAACCTAAAGGTTGTTATAATGACTTTAGGGGAGTCAAAGGAGTGATTTACTTAATTGATTTAAAAGAGGAGAAATGACATGATTTAATGAGAAGTAACTTGTTTTAAAGGTGTGAGTTACTTGAGATTTAAAAGTAGAAGAAACTTGATTTCTAAAGTTAAGAAACTTGATTTCTAAAGATTAAGAGACTTGAAGTATTTTGAAAGTTAAGAAACTTGAATTGAAAGTATATGATACTTGGTTTTAAAAGTATAAGTCTCTTGGTTATAAAAAGAATGAATTTGTCTAAAACCATAAAGGGTTATAACGGCTTTATGGGAAGTTAGTTATAACGGCTTTATGGAAGGTTAAGAGAGTTTTCTATTTTGATGGATAGGTATGAGTTGCCTAGGTTGTGTAATTAAAAGTTACTTAGTTTCAAAGCCTTGAAATGAATTTCTAAAGGTGTAGTAACTTATTTGAAAAATAGACATGCCTTGATACTACGGGTGTTAGTATCTTGGAGTTTTATATAAAAAAAAGTCTTTTGAAAAAAATGGACGTACGTAGTACTTTGGCTTGTTTAAATGAGAATTATTCTATTTGTGCCTTGATAGTACTTTGGCTTGTTTAAATGAGAATTATTCTATTTGTGCCTTGATAGTACTTTGGCTTGTTTAAATGAGAATTATTCTATTTGTGCCTTGATAGTACTTTGACTTGCTTAAATAAGGATTACTCTTGGTTTATGTAAAAAGGAAAGGCATGATAATTGTCTTGGTTTGTGTAAAGGCATGGTATTGTCTTGGTTTATGTAAAAAGGAAAGGCATGGTATTGTCTTGGTTTATGTAAAAAAGGAAAGACATGGTAGTCTTGGTTTGCTAAAATGATGGTTTATTCATTTTATAAATAAAGGTCAAGAATGGTTTGCTTGCATATGGGTTGCTCATATAGACATTCGTGTAAGTGTCGTATTTCCACATCTCCGCGTCCCTCCATAAAGGGCGGACAACTTGGTTCAAGAGATATCATGGGGTATCTCCCCATGGTGGCGAGTGGTACACACTCACGGCGGGTCGGATAGACTCGGGCGGGTTAAATTCCCGAGATATAAATAAGCCATGGATTAGCTATCCGTAATGCGAGTATCGTGTACCGATGACTCATTGCGGGTCCACATGACCTATGCGGGTGAAATCGTCCCTTGCGGGTGAAATAGTCCTATGATAGGTTGCATTATAACACAGAGGGTGGTTGACCCTGGCAGCGACCACGACCGTGTTTTGAAACGGTAGTGATTTCAATAATGAAAGGGTGCATTGTGTTTATGACTTTAAAGTGGAACAGTTAATCTCATTGTTAAAGGCATAACTTAAAAAGGGTAAAAATGATTGCATTACTCTCATGATTGCAAGGTTCAGTGTGCTTATTGATGTTATATTATATCATGGACTGCCGGCAGTGAGGAAGGATTCCACGGGCATGATTGATGTTATGAGCGTGAGACTCATGGTTATATTTGAGTAATGACTTTGAGGGCATGCGTCCCTGATTTGACATGACTGTTTATGTATTGTGTACTGTAGTTTGGATATCATACATGTCTCCTATTTTGTATAGACTGTTATGATTTCATTACAGTATTTTTAGTTTTACATACATGGTACATTCTTCGTACTGACCTCCTTCGGGGGGCTGCGTTCATGCCGCAAGTTTAGGTACGCAGTTTGGTGATCTGCATGTGTATGACCCCTTCTCCGAGTTTTTGGATAGCTCCATCTGCTCATGAGTTTATCATTTTGGTATAGACCCTTCATTACAGGCTTTTGTACAGTTATGGGTACGGCGGGGCCTTGTCCCGTCATAGTTCAGTAAAACTCTTAGGGGTCTGTATTCATATGTGGGGTTGGACTCGTGTACATTGTAGTGCCTTTGATTATGTATGTTATATGACAGCCTTGTCAGCTTTGCCCTTACATGATTCGTTGGTTTTAAAAAAAAAAAGAGGTGTTATTTAATTATGCGCTTTAATTGTGTTATTAAGGTAGGAGGGTGCCCAGGTAGGGCACCAGTCACGGGCCCGGGGTTCTGATGCGCGTTAAGATGCACACACTTAAACGCAAGTGCACGTTATTGTATCAAGTAGTATAGTCTTTGATAAGACCGAATATCGTCCTCTGGGATTAGGGTTCAAGTACCAATTATCTATTTTCTAGTATCTATTTGGTGGTTTAATGATTGATTGGTTGTTTATAACTAAGAATTATGAAAGCTATTTTAAAGTATAAAGGTTTACTTCAGATGTGATGAGAATAGGGC
Source organism: Przewalskia tangutica (assembly GCA_029844215.1). NCBI lineage: Eukaryota > Viridiplantae > Streptophyta > Magnoliopsida > Solanales > Solanaceae > Przewalskia > Przewalskia tangutica. Next base: position 75,478,646 of record CM056732.1, read on the forward strand.
TTCTATGTATCCTCACTATCCGCTTATTCTACTTACTAATGCATTACTTATGGTATTCTTCTTTTGGAGAAAGCAGGTTTACGAAATCGTTTTATACTCCCGTTAGGGTTATATAAACACTCAACCCCAGTATCGTTCCTTACCTACCTTTCGGTGATAAGGGTAACTTTATAGGAGGATTAAGAACAAAAACCTAGTTGACCGTCACGCACAATGCGCAAAATTAGGGTTGTTAAGCCTCTCATCAACGCTACATAACTAATTGAGGTATTTTCATCCCCAATTCAAGCATGTCTATCCAACTTACAGCATATTCACAATCCCCCCTTTTCAGAATCTGATTAGAAATCATATAGTGATAATTAGTTGTCAATTAATTACCAAGAATTCAGCTCAATTATTGGATAGATCTCTCAATAAGAAAAACAACCATAAGCATGCATTAAATTATAGCATAAGTTTCAAGCAATTCAACATAGAAAGCCCTATAAGAGAATTAGTTCCTAGCCATTGACATGACAAGAACTAATTCCATGTTCATCATACAAAACTGAAATAAAGTAAAGAAAAGGAAAAGAAATTACTAAATTAATGGTATCCAATCTCCAAGCAAAAGTCTTGAGTTGTGTCAGAAGGGGAACCCTCAAAAACTGCCTAGGGTTCTCCTTTTATAGGCTGCAAACCGCCTCCCTCTTTTCCTTGAGCCCGCCTAAATTCGTCAAAACCTAATTTTCGCGTCGGCGCCGCGCCCTGCGACAGCGCGCGCCGGAAGTTCTCACTCCGTCGGGTGTTTTGGCGCGCCCGCTGCTCTGTCACGAGGCGCCAGCCAGATCTTCGTAGCTCTTGGATGTTTAGGCGTCGCGGCCCTGCATCTGGCTGCTCGAGCGCCGTGCCGAGTCTTCGCCTCTCGAATAGTGGGCGCGCGACCCTCTTTTGGCTGCGAGGCGCGCGCCATGTGCAGATTCGCCCTCGTTCGCCACTTTCTCTGTTTTCGGCTCGCATCTCTCTTTTGCCCTCTTTTTGCTCCTTTTCCGCCATTTGGCCATTTTAATCACTTTGACTCAAAAGAAAGAAAAACTATCCTTAATACGACACTTATATGTGCAAAACGGGACAAAAGACTAACTAAAATCGACTCAAAGGTGTATATAAAATACAGATCAAATACCAAACTTAACCTTTGCTCGCCTCGAGCAAAGCTAGAAAGAAATAAAATAAAAGACTCAACGAACGAAAAATAAAAGACTCCGTCATTAATCACTTTTCTTTGCATAAATGTTAACTAGAAAAACATGAAGGTTAGCAGAATAATATGCAGGAACATATAGCATGAAATTTTCAGCACACTAAACACATGAAGCTAAATATTTCGCAAACTCATATTCATCATGCTTAATGGAAGTCAATATACTAAATCATGCATATAAATTCAAGAATTCCTATGGCATGCTTACTTGCTATTCTCCACTAATTCTGGATATGCATAAAAGAGATCTTCAGGACTTTAAGGGTTGTAATGTAGGCTTAGGTAGGGGTTGGTAAAGATAGGCATTTAGGCTCATTTTTCTGTACCATAAGCTCTTTTGGCTTTTCAAGTTTTCCCTTTTTCTTTTGATTCTTTCCTTCACTTCAATTCTATCCTTCCCCTCTTTTGTTTTGGGAGAGTGAAGTGTATTATACTAATAGGCACCCCCAAACTTAGGATTTTGCCTCTTTCTTATTACTTTTCCATTGGGGTGCATCAAACTTGTTCACTCTTTTTGTTTCTTCTTTTTAATACAATGTACTCCACTATTTCATATTTTTCACTTATGGTACAATTTGTGGGAATATAGGGTGTGAAAGAAAAAGTTTCAAATTTAGGCTCAATGAGGCTGACTAGGGATATTTTTAAAGTACATGATAGAAAAGAATGGTAAGAATTGGCTATCAAAGAAATGCCTGAGTCATCTCCCTAACATGCATATCCTAACTATTTCGCCTCAAATAGCAAGCAATCATAACACATAAGCATTTATCATTTAGCATGCATAATTCAAGCAAGAAACTCCAAATAGACAGATTCTGTGAGTTTTTGGCATATCTAACCTAAGTGTTTAGATAGTTGCTGCAATTCCTTTACATTATTCCACCTTACTTCACTAGGTGTTTCTAGCAACTACAGCATACATGATCTTTGTGACAGCAATTATGACTCAAAAAGAAAAAAATTTGGTGACTCAAAATAAACATAAAACAAATAAAAAGAATTAAATAAAACATAACATGACACACAAATAAAACACCCCAACTCTTAAATCACACATTGTCCCCAATGTGTGCAAGACTCAAAGAAAATAAAAGAAAAAGATACTTACATTTTGGTTAAAATGGTGGTGGTGGCGGTGGATAATGATCGACCATTGGTTGAACAAGACACTCGATTCGATGATTTGTTGCCTCGTTTCTTGCTGTCCTTGTACTCCGCTTGCGCGTCCGCATTATCTCCCTCGATGTTGGTACAATTGCCCCATTGTGGGCTCTGAAGGTTCTGCTCACGTGGTTGGCCGGTGGGTGGGTCTGCCTCATATCGAGCCCTATTTCGTGCTCATCTTCATCCATGGCGGCCTCTGCTGCTGCCGTGGTTGTACTCTCCTTCCGCTTTGGGGTGGGGTCCGAAAGGAGTGCACTATCCCATAGGACAATCCAGTTGGTTTCTTTCATGAGTATCCGGGTAGTTGTGGGGATCGCGCTCGTGGCATAGGCGGTAATAAGCGAGCCATGTCCCAATCCACCGTTGTCACCAACTGCTGATTTCTTCAATGCTCGCACTATTTCTTTCCCACATCAATTGTCGGTCCTCATAATTCCATAAATCAACTTAATCCTATCTTCCGCACTCTGGTGAAGTGCGTGGATGGAATCACGCGCACCGACAAAATACAACCAAGCCTTGGCTACCTTGTTGAATCGCACCGCCGGTGCTCTCGATCCATTTCTTCCAATCTCAAAAGCGGCTCCTGGTAGCTCACGGTGTCTGCAGCGGCATTCCACGATGTGGTCAATCTTCTAGACCGTGTTCTAAAGTGATTCCAATCACTTCTTTCTTCAACATCAACTGCTTTCAATTGTATATTAATATTTTCTCATCGCACATAGCTTCCCTTACAAAGCAACCCCTTTCCACCTTCTCCTAAAGTTGGCATAAAATTCTCGCACCATTGTTGTGTTTCTTGGTGTTATCTTCTCCGTTCACAAATTTTCTCCACTCCCTTAACTCAATCATCGCCGAATGGGCTCATAAACATCTCCTTCTCCAAATGACGCCTCGTAGTCCATTCCCTTCGGTATTAAAGTGCAGTATCAAGCTTTTTGTATCTTTGAGAGGCTTCGTAGCTTACAAACCTACTTTCGTCATATTGTGGGGTTGGGGTGGATGTGGAGCCTCTTCTTTTTCTGGTGGCCATGGTTAAAACAGTTTCTGGAGCTTTCAATTTAGTGGCACAAATGTCTCCTACACACTCAACACTAGCAGCGAATACAACACCCCCAAACTTCAACCTTTATACTCAATACCCACAACCTTCACAATCACTTTTCAGCACCCAAACTACTCCAACTACAATACTCCTCCAAACTACTACTTCCTATGGCTTCAGTAAAAGGATTCAAGAACAAAGAAAGGGATTACCTTTTTATGAGAGCTTCACGCTGTTCTTGTTTCAATTGGTTGGCTTGAGGGTATGGAATGGAGCTTTGTTGTTTGGGATAGTTGGGGGTTTTGAGAAATTTAAGAGTTTAGGTTGTGGTTGTGTTGGATTTGTGGAGGATTTGTGGGCAAACTTCTGGGATTTCGTGGGTTTTTGGAGAGGGAAAGTTAGGTTTTTAATTTTTGGAATTGGGGAAAATCTGATTTTTGGGCGTTTTAAGTTTCGATTCCGCTTGGCCGCGGCCAAACATCTGCGCTCGCCGGGACTTTCGTGCGCGCCCCGCTCTGGCGCGCGGTGCCTAAACTCGGCAAACTTTCGGGAATTCTACCGCCACGCTCGCAGCGCGCGGCTAAATTTATGCGCTGTTCACTCTTTTGGCGCCATCAGCTCATGGCGCTAACCGCTTTCTGGAAATCCTTGCTTGTATTCAGTTTATTTCCCTGTACCTGTCAATCATAGCTCAAACACAAGCCCCCAAGACTGTGAGATTATTCTAGACAAAATAAAATAAACTAAAGACAGAAATTAAAATGACATAATTGAAAAACGTTGGGTTGCCTCCCAATTAGCGTTGTCTTTAACGTCTTTTAGCCGGACGCAAATTCCTTAACCTTAATAACCTTGGGGGGGATTAAGCCCCCAACCTATCCATTTCCTCCACATTTGGCGTTTTCTTTTTCTTCTTTTCTTTTTAGCATTATCAGTAATAGGGAGATCAGGAACACTTACCTCCTTTAGTGGCATTTCGGCAAACCATGCCTGCTTTCTTGGGCTCATCACTCTTTGATTGACTTGTAATGGCTGGCATGGGGGGTTTATGGTGCTGATTGCAAAGCACCCACTAATTGTTGGTGGCTCAATGATGTGTTTAAAAACTTTAAACACCATTTCTTCATTTTCCACCCTTAGTGTTAGTTCCCCTCTTTCCACATCAATCAAAGCTCTCCCTGTTGCTAGGAATGGCCTCCCCAATATGATAGGGATTTCCGCGTCTTCTTCCATATCGAGGATGAGGAAATCTGCAGGAAAGAAGAATCTCCCTACTTTCACAATTACGTCCTCGATCTTGCCTCTTGGATGAACCACTGTCCTGTCGGCTAGCTGCAGGCTTACTGTGGTTGGTTTGGCCTCACCCAACTCCAATCTCTTGAATACTGATAGGGGCATTAGATTTATACTTGCCCCTAAATCACATAGCGCTCTGTTGCAAGTTACCCTGCCCACTGTGCAAGGTAGTGTAAAGCTGCCAGGATCCTTTAGCTTGGGTGGCAACTTCTTTTGCAGGATAGCACTACACTCTTCTGTTAGTGCTACTATCTCATATTCCGCCAGCTTCTTCTTTTTCCCCAAGATTTCTTTCATGAACTTGAAATAAGAAGGCATCTGCTCCAAAGCCTCTATAAAAGGTATGTTGATATGCAGCTTCCTGAATACTTCCAAAAATTTGGAAAATTGTTTATCGACCGCCTTCCTCTGTAATCTCTGGGGGAAAGGGATCTTTTCAGATACTCCTTCTGCAAGTTTTCTCTATCACCGGCTAGGCTCAATCACCTTCTTTTTCCAACTCGATTTCTTCTCAACTCTTGGTGAGGCGGCCGCTCCAATGCTTGCGCTTCTCAATTCTGCGCCCGACTGCTCTCTTGGATTTACCTCTGTGTTACTTGGCAATGCCCCCTGTGGTCTGATGTTTGCTTGCTTTGCGAGCTGACCCACTTGAGTTTCGTGTTCTGAATGAGGATCTAGCCATCATGAACTGGTGCAGGCATTGGCAAGTCGCCACGCTACTTCGCCTCGTCGGTTTTCTTCTCAATCGTGCGTTGAAGCTGATCTTTGTGGGGTTTGAGTGAAGAGTGTTGATTCGATCTGCCGGATTACGATCTGGCCTATACGGATTCTGCTGCTCGATATTGGTTCTGCGCCACGATATTGATTCTGCTGCCCCGATCTCCTTTCCATGAAATTGGGTGATTCTCCACCCGGATTATAAGTGTTTGAGTAGGGTTGTTCTGTTGTCTCGTAATTACCTATTGCTTGACACTCTGCTGCTCCATTGGTATATTGTTGGGGTCCGCTAAGGACACCTATCAAATGTATGTGGCCACATATCTCATGACTTTAGGCATCATGCGACATTTATCGACACCGTGTGTTCTTTGCAACTGTTTCGCTAGAAGAGCCACTTGGGCATTCAAGGCAGCAATAGCATCTATCTCGTGGACTCCCACAGTTCTTCTCCCACTAGTCGCCCTCTCTTCAGTGACATGGTTGTTAGTGGCCATATCTTCTAATAACTCATGAGCGTCGTGGGCTGTTTTCCTCATGAATGCTCCACCACGCATCTATGATGGTTCGGTTGTCTTGCTTTCGGCCGTTGTAGAAGATGTGGACCAAGTTCCACAACTCAATGCAATGGTGTGGACACTTCCTTTGTAGATCCTTGAACCTTTCCCAAGCTTCATATAAGGACTCTCCATCAGCTTGGTAGAAGTTGTTCAACTCCCCTCGCAATTTTGCTGCTTTACATGGGGGAAAGAACTTGGCTAGGAATTTTTGTGCCAGCTCATGCCATGTGAATATCGAATCGGCTGGCAGGGAATTCAACCATACTTTTGCTCTATCCCTGAGTGAGAAGGGAAAGAGCCTCAATCTGACGGCATCATCGAATGCCGCAGATTATATCTGAAAGTGGCACATAGCTCCAAGAAATTAGCTATGTGCATATGTGGATCCTCCGATGGCAGTCCTCCGAATTGCACTGTGTGCTGTACCATGCTCAGAATCGCTGGTTTTATCTCGAAGTTGTTGGCTCCTATTGCAGGGAGCCTAATGCAAGTCTGTGCTCCATTTACTCTTGGCAGCACATAATCTCCCAAACTTCTTTCTGGCTGGATTTGGACTCTCTCTTCCACGTCTATTGGCGCTTGCCTAGGTATTCCTGGATGGGGTTGATTCTCACCTAACCCTTCTCCCATCCCGTTGTTGTTTTGAACGCCGTTCATCTCTAACAAGGTTGCAATCCGCTGATTCTTTCTGTTCTGTTTGCAGGTTTTCTCAATTTCTGGATTGAAGGGAACGAGAGTGTCTGCTCCTCTTCTCCTTCGCATAAACTGACTTCCTGAAATAGATCAAAAACAGACAACAAATCACGGCACCTCGAATTTTCAAAAGAAAAATGTAAAAATTAAGAATTAAAAGAAAAGTTAAAAACCAAATTAGAAATTAAAAATAGACAACTTTGATATTGAACTATGCCTAATCCCCGGCAACGGCGCCAAAAACTTGATGCGCGTTAAGATGCACACACTTAAACGCAAGTGCACGTTATCGTATCAAGTAGTATAGTCTTTGATAAGACCGAATATCGTCCTCTGGGATTAGGGTTCAAGTACCAATTATCTATTTTCTAGTATCTATTTGGTGGTTTAATGATTGATTGGTTGTTTATAACTAAGAATTATGAAAGCTATTTTAAAGTATAAAGGTTTACTTCAGATGTGATGAGAATAGGGCTTCTATGTATCCTCACTATCCGCTTATGCTACTTACTAATGCATTACTTATGGTATTCTTCTTTTGGAGAAAGCAGGTTTACGAAATCGTTTTATACTCCCGTTAGGGTTATATAAACACTCAACCTCAAAGATCGTTCCTTACCTACCTTTCGGTGATAAGGGTAACTTTATAGGAGGATTAAGAACAAAAACCTAGTTGACCGTCACGCACAATGCGCAAAATTAGGGTTGTTAAGCCTCTCATCAACGCTACATAACTAATTGAGGTATTTTCATCCCCAATTCAAGCATGTCTACCCAACTTACAGCATATTCACAATCCCCCCTTTTCAGAATCTGATTAGAAATCATATAGTGATAATTAGTTGTCAATTAATTACCAAGAATTCAGCTCAATTATTGGATAGATCTCTCAATAAGAAAAACAACCATAAGCATGCATTAAATTATAGCATAAGTTTCAAGCAATTCAACATAGAAAGCCCTATAAGAGAATTAGTTCCTAGCCATTGACATGACAAGAACTAATTCCATGTTCATCATACAAAACTGAAATAAAGTAAAGAAAAGGAAAAGAAATTACTAAATTAATGGTATCCAATCTCCAAGCAAAAGTCTTGAGTTGTGCAAGAAGGGGAACCCTCAAAAACTGCCTAGGGTTCTCCTTTTATAGGCTGCAAACCGCCTCCCTCTTTTCCTTCAGGCCTGGCCCAGAAATTCGTCCAAAAACCTAATTTTTCCGCGTCGGCGCCGGAAGTTCTGCACTCCGTCGGGTGTTTTGGCGCCGCGCCTCGCTATCTGCTGCGAGGCGTATGCGCGCCTTCTCTCTCGACAGTGGCGCCGCTGGTGGATTTCGATTTCCTCGTCACTTTCTGCTGCTCGCATCTCTCTTTGCCTTTTTGCTCTTTTTCCGCCATTTGGCCATTTTAACCACTTTGACTCAAAAGAAAGAAAAACTATCCTAATACGACACTTATATGTGCAAAACGGGACAAAAGACTAACTAAAACTGACTCAAAAGGTGTATATAAAATACACCGATCAGGTTCGGGGCGTGACAGAGTGGTATCAGAGCAGTCAGTCCTTGGAATGTCTACAGATCGTGTCTAGTAGAGTCTTGATTATCAGTGTGTTGCGCGCCAAACCCATAAACAGGAGGTTACAAGACATTTAGGAGTTGGTTTCTATTCTTCTCACTCTGAGATCGTGCCATAGAGTTGTGTTATTAAGATAATTCCTCTCTGACGTATTATTGTGTTACATCTATGCCTCTAAGGAGGGCACTTGCGCAGAAGGGCAAAA